>CAKJTW010000032.1:19652500-22052500 GCA_917880005.1 Nanger dama | reverse complement strand
ATGGAGGGAGCCTCTCCCTGCCAACGGGAGCTGGGCCAAGAGGGTCGGGGAGAGCCCTGGAGTGCAGGCCAGGAGTGGGGACCAGACCAAACCGGGACCCAGAGACCCCCTCCCGCCCCCACCTCCCTGTCCCCCTCCAGCCCCTCCCTCTGCAGTTGTCCAGGATTCCTCTCACATCTTCATAAGAATCAGCTGTCTTGCGTAGAGTGTATGGCTTTCATAACTGGTCTTTAAAAGGATCAAAACTATCAGGTACAGTCCTAGGAAAATAGTTGAAATCTAGTTTTAAAGCAGAGTCTCTTTTATCTCTATGTTAACTCTCTCTCTGTCTTGGTTGCTGTCTATAAAACACACACACACACACACACACACACGCACGCAGGCACACACGCACACCTTCTCCCTCAAGGATGTTCTTTGCTGACCCAGCCTCCAGGAACACTGCACTCCTCGAGGAGCCTGACAGGAGAGTCCTTTCGGCCCCCAGGGCCCTGCAGCCCCAGACTTGGGGGCCAGGGTGCAGGATGTCAGGGACAAGGGACAGCCACAGCCACGGGCACCCTGCTTCCACGTGGGGCAAGCCCTGCCAAGCCTCCTCTCTCATTTCAAGGTCACAATGCTAGATTATGAAAGAGTGGAAAAGCACTGCCCAGAAAATGGGCCACGGGGACTTTCCTCTGGGTGAGGAAGGCGAGCAGCACGGGGCAGTGAGATCCCGCTGAGAGAGACATGGGGTGTGGGTCCCTGCAAGTGACAAGACATGACGTGGAGGCAACGGGGGAGATGGGACCTGAGAGCTATTTCTGAGGCGTTTTTATGTAGGGGAGATTCTCTCACAAACACTCGTGTGTCTCATAAGAACCAAATACTTTTCTACCGTGTTTCCTGGCAGTTATGATTTTATTTTTTCCTTGCAAATTCAGGTGGGACAAATGTTCTCATAAAATAAACATCTCCCTGTCTTTAAAAACCACTGATAAATAGTTCAGACAAATGAATCCTTACCGCTCCTCAAAAAATACGGGAGGACTGTTATTCTGGCAATAGAATCAGCTCCTCACGTGCCCTGAGGGAACAGAAGACTCAACCGTCCAAGGGTTTTGTACCTAAATGATGACATGGGTCTCCCAGGATCTGAGACTCAAAGGAAACACTTTGTCTACAATGTGGTAGTAACCATACCTCAAGTCTTACCTTAAAAAATAACCACAAAAATAAAATTATTCTGTAAAAGGAACACTTAAAAAAAAATCCAAGCCACACTAACTTGAAAAATATTTTAGGGGGTGTCAACTTTTTCCAAGACTATAGCAAGTGATTTAAAGCAAAACCAGATCCATAGGAATTCTCAGAGGGGGTCCCGGACACTTGGACTTCATTTCCAACACAATTGATTCCCAGACAGGTCAGCGAAAAGATCACCGCATAACAGGATCACAATCGGGATGTAAAATGTCCAGGAAAGAAGACAGACGGCCAGAAATAAGAGTCGAAGATTCCAGAAGCTTTTCTAGCGTCTTCGAGATTGGTGGCCGCATCTCTGCCTTCCGCCCACTCCGAAGGCAAAGGCGGCTCCTCACCTAACCGTCTTGCGGGCCTCTGCTGCGGCTCCAATCTTGGAAACCAGTCCTGCCGGTTCCGAGCCTCCAGCCACCTTCCGTGAACGTCTGACCTGCGGGCCGCTTGCCCCCAGCCCACCCGCGGGGCGCCGGGCCGGGTGTGAGCCGCGGCCGGAGGTGGAGCCCACGGCCCGCACCGACCCCCGGCCGCTCCTGCAGGCACCGAGCCCCCCGGCCACACAGGCCCGAGTCGGGGAGCGCCCGGCCCTGCCCGGAACAGCTCGCAGCTCACCAGCCGAGCTGAGGGCCTCACATCTCAGCTGGAGCTTTTCGGCTCCGGTTTCCCCTCTCGGTCATTTATCTTCCCGCCGCCTTCAGGCAGGTCCCACCCTGCGGAGCTGTGGCTCTCTCCCCTCTCTGTGAAACGGGCGGTTACTACCGACTTCCCGAGGCGGACGATGACTCAGCCTGGCTGTTTCCAGCCCGGGGACGGCAGAGGGACACCGAGGCCGCGTGGGGCCTCCGTACGCCTCCGGCCGGGGACCTGCGGAGCCAAGGATGGGGGAACAGGACCGCGAGTTCCCGCGGGGCCCAGCCGGGCGGCGCTGCTGCCCTGCCGGAGGTGGGGGCCTCCCCGGCCCCCGGCCCAGCGCAGCCTCAGCGACCCCGGCACCCTGGCCCTGCCTGGAACCCGCACAAGGCGGTGCAGAGGAGGGGGCCGAGACACCCCCAAACAGCTGCTGCCGATGACATAGGGTACCCAGCGCCTTCTGCTTAAATACCTTTTCCTTAATTAGGAGATAATTAGAAGATGTGCTACCGGATGGCATAGAGTATCCAGTGCCTTCTGTTATAAACGCGTTTTTCTGAATTATGAAATAATTAAAAGAAGTAGAAAAACACAGAAATAAGGAACCCACCAATTACTTTCACATTTTGCCGTATTTGCTTCAAATCTTTCCTTAAAGGGGGGAGGGGGGGACAAAAACGAAGGTTATCACTCAGCTGACGACAGGGCCGCTCCCTGGAGGGACCTGGGAGAGCCGGGTACTGGAAGCATTAAGGCAGCCTCAGCGCCGGGCGGGCGGCCCCTCCCCATGCCTCGGAGGCGCGCCGGGGCTTTCCTGCGGGGACTCAGGATCGCCTTGAGGCTCGGGTGTCGCCAGGAGGTCCCCACTCCTCTCACTTCCTGACGACCCACCGCGGCTGACCACTCCCCAGACGCGGCCCCTCCGAGTCCTGGGGCGGCTGCCCCGCCCCGCCCCAGTTCCCCCCACCTTCCCCCTCGCCCCCTCGCCCCGCCCACCCCTCCACGCCCCCTCTCCCTGACTGTCCACAGAACCCTCTGGCTCCAGTTCCACATCCTAAGCGTGTTATGAATATAGGCTTTGTGAGCTGTTTATGCATGTGACATGAATCCCACGGGGAGTCAGACCAAGCATCGCGGTCGTCGTCCTTGTTTGCCTTGGGTGGTCTCCCTCAAACTCTCCCTGCAGCCTGGCTGTTGAGAACGGGGAGCGGTGGGCAGACCCCGAGGATCCACGCGAGTCGGCGGAAAGGGGAGGCCTGGACGCGGCCCACAGCCAGACCCTGGGAGCCAGGGCCCTTGCCCTGCACGGAGCGGGAGGCTGGGGCCTCCCCGGCCGCTTTCCTGAAGCGCTAGGTCACTGATTGTTCCCAGCTCTGGTGTGGAAACACCCCAGGGCTGTCTCTGGAGCCCTAGGCTTCTGAAAACAAAAGGAACAGCAGTCAGCACTCCTCTGCAGAGCTGAGAGCGCGGGGGGAGCTCCAAGGGGCAGGATGCCGCCTGCAGCTGCAGGAGGTAGGAGAGGCCGCTGGCAGCGGCGGGCAGGCGGCCACGCCCCTTTCCTCCTAGCAACCGCCTCTCCTCCCGGAGCAGTACCAGCCTCGCTCCTGGGCTCAGCCAGCGGCCTTACCCACAAGGATCAGAGGCCACCCGGCTGTGCCTGCTGGTGACAGCTGTTTCCTCCCCTTTCCGGAGGAGGAAGTGGACTCTGAGGTCGTAAAACAGGGTCAGGAATTGAACCGGCCAGTCTCTCCCTCTGGCTCGCCCCCTGTTATTCACGAGTACAGGCACACACAAGCTCCCGGACGGACAGGCCCGCGCATCCCCAGCTAAGGACGTTTGCGTCGCCTGCCTGTTGCTCATCCACGGTTTGGCTGGCTGGTGGACAGAGTTGTGTTTGAGGAAACGCTGACTTTTCAAGTCCATCCTCCCTAACCCCTACTACGGTTTCATCTCTTCTGGGCGGCCGGCAAGATGGAGCCCATGGAGATGAGAGTCGTTTCTGGACGCCCAGGAGCTCGCACAGTGGACTCAGCCGTGGTGTGGACCCTGCACACCCGCAGAAGAGAGCCAGAAGGTGTGGGAGGAGGCCTGGCATTCCCAGCAACCTGCCAGCCTCCCACGGCAGCCGGAGATTGTGGGGAGAAAGGCCACAGCCTCTGCTTTCCGTGCTGGGACCGGGTCCCTGCCCACCCCGCCCACCCCGGCCACAGGGCAGAGAAAAGGGGCTGGGGAAGGAGGAAGCAGCCCTTATCAGACCTCAGGAGAGACAGCCACCTTAACGGGGGAGGCTTTCACACTTTAAAAAGGAAGGAGGTTGTGTGAAAATCATATAAATCTTAATACTTCCCTGGTGGCTCGATGGTAAAGCTCTCTTTCTCTCTCTGCTCAGAGAACTTAAACTGGAGCTCTCACTTAAAACATGTCAGGAGTCACTCACCTACAAGGAGGAAGCCCCTATACGCAACATGGAGCATCCAAAGACCCAGGGGCCCACTTGCCTCTGTGGAGTGCGTGGGCTCCAGGATGGGGACTCTGGGTTTCCAGAGCTTGCTCAGGTCCTGAACCGAGGGAAGAAAGCAACTGTGTCTGAAAATTCACTGGGTAAAATCCTGCATCTTCTGAGGGAAGGATGACTAGGGCTGGGGATAGAAAAGGGTGGTCTCCGTGGAAATCTCAACACTTCCAGTACCTCCTGATGACAGAGACTAATCCTTTTCTAAGAGACTAGACGCCATCAGGATCCAGCCTCTTGTTCTTAGCGGTAGAGACTGCAAGCACTGGAAGGGATGCATTGCTTGAGTGTATCAAGACAAGCCACCCCACCCACAGAGGCTGCTACCAGCCCATCCTGGGTATCATAAATCATATCTAGAAGAAGACAGCCATCTCTCCACGCCTTTGAAGAGTAATAAGTCAAGAACAGGCTCCAGAGTACTGCTGCTCTTCATAAATTTCCCCATTTTTCCCGAGTTAATAGCACTGCTATTCCAGATTTCCTTCCCTTCATCTTACTAAAAATCTCACAGAGCCATGTCCCACCCATCAAGAAGTGGTTGAGCCCATAAATACTGTGGCCCTGTGACTTAATTTAAAAGAGAGAAAAAGGAAGAAATTCTGCAGAAAAAGCAAGGACTGTGCTGAGGCCTCTTCTTTGCTCTTTCTAAGGGGAATAAGCTTCAAGCACGTATGCCTTGAACCGTAGTTGATAATACTGCTTTAAAGGAAAATCAGAGCAGTATTTTGACACCAGAGAGCAAAACAAAGGACAGGCAAGAACTGTTACTGTGGTTCGGTCACTAAATCGCATCCAACTCTTTGCGACCCCATGGACTGTGGTGTGCCAGGCTCCTCTGTCCTCCACCATCTCCCGGAGTTTGTTAAAATTACATCCATTGAGTCGGTGATGCCATCTAACTATCTCACCCTGTATTGCCCCCTTCTCCTCTTTCCCTCAATCTTTCCCAGAATCAGGGCCTTTTCCAATGAGTCAGCACTTCACATCACGTGGCTGAGGTATTGGAGCCTATTGGCAAGAATTAAGAATCATGTTAATACAGTAGAACCTAGCCCCCTACTGTGAAAAGATAATGTAAAGAATAGTACTAAACAGAAGATAATTGAACATATGGGAGGAAAATGCTGCGTAAATAGAAGGCACTACAGTTTATATGAATTTTCTTTACTACCTAGAGTCATATAAATACAGGGGAATTGGCTATCTGGGTAACAACGGCAGACGTGTCTGTGTGGCGGTGTGTGTGCACATGTGTACTATGTGGGTGTGTGTCTTGTGTGTGTGTGGTTGACTTCATAATCATATCCTTCTTTCCAGAAAAGGAACAGCATCAGCACTAGCAGTGCAGGTCTGGGGAACCTTCAAGCCTCTGTTTCAGGTCCCCCTGAGACAGCGCAGCAAGCTCGCCGAGGCCCTAGGACCACATCCCCCAGCACCCAGCACAGCCCAGGCCTGAAGCAGGTGTGGCAGCGACACGGGGGTCAGTTCAGTTCATTCAGTCGGGCCCGACTCCTTGCAACCCCATGGGCTGCAGCACGCCAGGCCTCCCTGTCCCTCACCAACTCCCAGAGCTTGCTCAAACTCATGTGCATCGAGTCAGTGATGTCATCCAACCATCTCATCCTCTGTCGTCCCCTTGTCCTCCCGCCTTCAATCTTGGCCAGCATCTGGGGCTTATCCAATGAGTCAGTTCTTCGCATCAGGTGGCCAAAGTATTGGAGCTTCAGCTTCAGCATCAGTCCTTCCAATGAATGTTCAGGACTGATTTCCTTTAGGATGGACTGGTTGGATCTCCTTGCAGTCCAAGGGACTCTCAAGAGTCTTCTCCAGCACCAGAGTTCAAAAGCATCAATTCTTCAGTGCTCAGCTTTCTTTATGGTCCAGCTGTTGCATCCATACATGACCACTGGAAAAACCATAGCTTTGACTAGACAGACCTTTGTCAGCAAAGCAATGTCTCTGCTTTTTAATATGCTGTCTAGGTTGGTCATAGCTTTTCTTCCAAGGAGCAAGCATCTTTTAATTTCATGGCTGCAGTCACCATCTGCAGTGATTGTGGAGCCCACAAAAATAAAGGGGTCAGATAGGTGCATTTCTAGCCTAGGGCTCTGGGTAAATGTGTCGATTTCATTTTTCAGTCATATGGTGTTCAGCTTCTCAGCATCCAAGGCAGGCCCCTGCATGCTGTCCGCCTACAGCCTTTGTCTAGTCTCAGGCTAGCTGGGGAGGCTGGAGGTGAGAAGAGAGGGGAGGAGTGAGGAGAGAAGGGGAGGAGGGTTGGTTGGGGAGGAGGGGAGGAGGGGGGATGTTTTGCAGCATTTCCCTCTCTTCCCCAGAGCCACTTTCCAGGCACATCAAATTCCTCCCGTTCCTCCCGGCTGCCCTGCCCTAGCGCTGGGAATCAGCCTTGTTTACACGGCTCATTATGCTCGCTTTGCAGTTGCTATAGCAACCACCAGGGGTCAGTTTATAGAAGAAGAGGAAGTTCACTTTTGGGGAGTTAGCTTTCCAGCTCCTGTGCAGAGCACGGCTGAAAACAAAGACCCAGATACCGGGGAGGAAACACATGGAAAAGTCTCCTAAGAGCAGAAGCATCCTTCAGAGCCTCACACTGCACTCAGCGATCTTTCTTCTTCACTGTGAAAGCTGTTCTAGAACCTCCAATAGGAGCGTGGAGGTCTTATCCCTGCATCTCGCAGATCTTCCTCTCCCCTCTTTGTGCGCCCCCCTGCCTGCCCTGGAGGCAGTCATTAGGAGTTAAGAGAACAAGGGCAGCTGCCAGGGTTCATTTAAAGTGATAACTTCATTAATATAATGTATTCACCGGGCATCAGGAAGATCTTTATGGCCTGTTACTATTCCGTCTTTCTCATGGCGAGGGATGCAGCAGCCACTGGAACAGAGATCCCTTCTCCAGGTCCAAGCCTCACAGAACAGAGCCCTCCACCTGCAGGGAGCATGCAGGGAATCTCCCATGACACCCGGCTGAGAAAACTTTCCGGCTCTAACCCGACTGACCAACCTGATTTAGCAAACTAAGAAGTAGAGGATGCCAGATTAAATCTGATTTTCAGATAAACAATGAAATGGGTTTTCATAAGCCTAACCCACCCAACCTTTGGGACGTCCATAGGGTAAGTCACTCTTAACCCGTGAACATGTGCTTGCTCAGTTGTGTCCAACTCTTGTGTCTCCTGCATTGGCAGGTAGATTCTTTACCACTGAGCCACCTGGGAAGCCCCAAACTTAACCCAACCCTATTCAAACCCTCCTCCTCTTCTCTACTGCTCTCTCCAAATGAAAGCACAACAGAGGAATTCTCTCGCTACGGCAAATCACGTACCAGATCAGAGTTTAGGATGATCTGACCCTTGAACTAGATTGCCGATCATGAAAAAATGAGGAGTGGTTTGCCCATGTGCAAATGGCAAACCAGAGGCCAGTCAGCTCACCCCCTGCCAGGAGAGGCCCCTGAATGGTCCCTCAGATGCAAACGAGCTCAGGGGCCGGATGGCTAAAGAGAAGAGACTCAGGGCTGATCTTACTGAGACATTACTTCAACTTTCTCATGAGCAGTAAGAGTCAGGTTTCTAAACAGCCCTGACTCTTATTTCCAGGACAGGAAAGACATTTCTCTTTTTGGCCACGCTATGCAGTCTGCAGGATCTTAGTTCTCCAACCAGGGATAAATCCTGCAGTAGAAGCGTGGAGCCTTAACCACTGGACAGCCGGGGAAGTCCCAGGAAAAACATTTTCAATGCCCCTCTTTTTCCAGGAATAAGTGATATTGGCTTCCAAGTATTCCACTGGGGAAGTCTGAGGGCGGAAGATGCTTGGGGCGCCAGTGTGTCATCTTGGTCTCTGCTCCTCGGTGGCTTTGATGCCTGGGCCCCTGTGTCCAAGGGGGAAGTGATTTGCTGTATCAGCGGCACCCTCTGCCCAGCATGCCTTCAGCTAAGGTTCTGCTGCTTAGTCACCACGCGAAGCCTGGCCCGCTGAAAGTTGTGCCGACTTCTGTAGAACTCCTAGGAAACCAGACCAATCGTCGCAGCACTGTACCTGTGGGAGTTTTGCATCTGTTTTGATCCTAAATCCAACGAACCTAAAACTTAAGGCAAATAAGTCAATAAACATAAACAGACACGAAAACAAAGCAAATAGTAGCAACGATTCTTTCCGAGAGGCACTCACTGCCAAGTCAGACGGCAAGGCTCCCACAGTTCAAACCCAAGACAAGTAATTACAGGAAAGCTGTCAAGACAAACATCACAGACAATAAAAACATTCTCACCTGTTACTAACTCTAAAAAAATCTCAATACGGTTTTTGCCCAGACTAAAAAAGCTGATGCTTCAAGCGAGTTCTAATTCTGTCTCCTCTTCTGAAAGTGGCTCCGGGAACATCTGTGGACAGTCTGCGACTAAGCTTCCCACGGGCAACACGCAGGCCCTGGGACAGTGTTAATGCTCTTTGTCTCACTGAAGGGGTACTGTGAGAATGTCTATAAATCACTCTGAGTTCTTCAGACAGAAGGCAGGAAGCACGATATGTGATTATTCGTTCTGTTTCCTTGAAAAAAAATTAGTAAATATTTGGGGCTTGCCAGGTGGCTTAGTCGTAAAGAATCCACCTGCCAGTGTAGGAGATGCAGAGATGCAGGTTTGATCCCTGGGTCAGGAAGATGCCCTGGAGAAGGGAATGGCAGCCCACTCCAGTATTCTTGCCTGGAAAATTCCATGGACAGAGGAGCCCGGCAGGCTACAGTTCATGCAGTCACAAACAGTCAGACATGACTGAGCATGCAGGCTGCAAATATTTTAATAATTTTGAATGTATATTTCTTACATTGAATTATCTGGAAAAGTGAAAGAAAATGTATGTGTTTGCACATATATTCCAGAAAATTACCTCAATTCTTTTCTCATTTTGTGTTTAGAATCTTAGAATTATAATGTAAATGGTGTACACAGGGCATGATTGAAGCTGGCGATAGAAACATAAACTAAAGTTGCAATCTTATTTGTCTGTGCTGTTCACTTTTTAGATAAGTAACTTGATTTAGGAATTGTTTAGTTTCGTTTAAAGCACACTGAAATGACTTCAGTTTGGAAAGCCTAGTTTCATTTATATTTTTAAAAACCCAGTAGTTCTTTACTTTTCTTTTTCTTAATCATTTGTTAATAAACCCTACATTTGAAGCTGAAGCTGTCAGACAGTGTCTCTTTAACACTGCTCAACAGCTGTTAAACGGGATAATCACCTGTTTATCCTCCTGTCACTGATTCAGATGCTAATTGCGCTCTAGACACTGGCTCTGCGTGGAGCCAGACCAGGTGTGAGGCCTCTGAGAGACGCTATAGTATCCGCTCTCTCCATCTAGTCACCCGTGGAGGCGCAGAGCCAGCCAGCAGGGCAACGCACACACACACATGACCATGTTGTTGACAACTGCGAAACATCAGGAACTGACAGCGAAATAAGCCAAAGTAAACACCATGGAATATAGTAGTATACAGTCGCTAAAGAGGTGCTCAGGGACACAGGTAAATAATGCGTAAAATCCACTTATCAAAGTTGAGTGAAAAGCATTGTATGCAAAACTATTGTATGGTAACCAATATAAGAAGAAAATTTGCACAGAAAAGGTGAAGAAAACATGACACTCTTGGAATACTACCCCCTATCTGAATGACTAGGAGCAAGGACAGTTCTAGGGGCTGAGAAAACAGGAGATCCTGTTTTCAAGGAGCTTACATTTCAGAGAAGAAAAACAGACAAAATCCAGGTAAGGAAACGAATAAACAAGATATATTCAGAGCTTCCCCAATGGCTCAGCAAGTAAAGAATCTGCCTGCAGTGCAGGAGACACAGGACACAGGTTCGATCCCTGGAATGAGAAGATCCCTTGGAGGAGGAAAAGGCAACCCACTCCAATATTCTTGCCTGAAAAATCCCGTGGACAGAGGAGCCTGGTGCGCTACAGTCCAAAGGGTTATAGAGTCAGACTCGACTGAGCGACTAACCATTCATAGGGTGATGTCCTAAGACCACGTACGAAGAGCCATGGGGTAGAGGGACCCGAGGGTCTGCCTTCCTGTTGGCTGTCAAGGAAGAGACCTCAGAGGAAACCCAGACAGTGAGGAGGCCCGGGGAAGGCCCAGCAGAAGGGCCAGCTTGGCAGGGTCACGGCCGAGGACGAGCAGCGGATCAGAGCGTGGGAGACAGCAGTGGAGGGGGTTTGGAAAGTTGGCAGGAGCCGGGTCAAGCTGAGGAAAGGACCCGAGTGGGAAGAAATAACTACTCCCTTTGTCCCTGTGGATGCTTCTCAGCTTCCTGCTGACTCAGGTGAGCCGTACACCTGGAGTCCCACGGAGCCTTCGAGCACCTGCTCTGCGATGCTATCTCCCGGGTGTGAAGCCATTCCCGTCATCACACTGAGATTCCAAGAGGGTTACTTTACAGCCATTTTGGATGAAGCAACATTAGGAGGATATTTCATTAATTGAATTAAAAGCCTGACAGGATAAAATTCTTTTGAATATTTTAATTTACCTTTTGATTTTCAAAAACTGCTTAAATTATTTTTTAAGTTCTGTGTCTCTTCATACGAGAGAAAAAACATGAAAACAAATTTAAAATAATAGGTGGAACCGAGAACTAGAGATTAATGCTAGAGAGTTCTAGAACTATAGATTTCTCCAAGAGAAAACTGTGGAGAATGTCATTTCCTTCAAGAATAAAGGGATGATAACGACAATATATTTAATTATAGGACCAAGATGAATTTGACATAAATGTCCATCTACAAGTCATTGGAATAATTTTGAAAGAATGCCTAAAATAGTGGTTTGATTTTTGACCACTGTGAACTCTACTTTTTCTAAAGATGGAATTTGTTTTTGAACATATTTTCATGTTTTAGTTTCTTTCCAGCCACTAATGGTTTATAAAATTAATTATTTCAAGGATGCCTTAATCATCAGAATGGCACAGTATTTTTTAAAATTTATTTTAAAGTTGAAGCATCTGTATTATATTTCTGGCAGGAAATTAGACATATGCCTACAGACTATGTATTTCAATTAAGTATTCCCTGCCTGCCTGCCTAAATTTGTGACTTTGCCAGGGGCCAAAGAGTCCTTACTAGGATAGGAATTAAGAGCATGAAGGAAGAGTTTATGCTTTTGAATGAGGCCATTAGAAACAGTGCTTAACTCCCGATTTATTTCAAATTAGGAGATTGGGATTAACAGATACATGCTACTTTATATAAAATAGATTTTTTTTTTAAGTGAAACTGAAAGTAGCTCAGTAGTGTCCGACTCTTTGCAACCCCATGAACTATACTGTCTATGAAATTCTCCAGGCCAGAATACTGAAGTGGGTAGCCTATCCCATCTCCCATGAATCTTCCCAACCCAGGAATCGAACTAGAGTCTCCTGCATTGCAGGCAGATCCTTACCAACTGAGCTATGAGGGAAGCTTTAAAGGACCCACTGTATAGCACAGGAAACTATATTCAGTATTTAGTAATAACCTATCATGGAAAAGAATCTGAAAAACATATATATGGATAACTGAGTCACTTTGCTGTACACCTGAATCTAACACAACTTTGTAAATCAAGTGTACTTCATTTTTAAAGCAGTGTTAAAAGCACAAGCATTGAAAAGGCCCTCTTGGGTGTAATTCCTGGTCATTCCGCTTAACAGTTGTGTGACTTGGAAAAGCTTCTCACCTTTCTGAGCCTTGGTTTAATCCCTACAACAGGGAAGTTATAACACCTAACACTTGGAGGATTAAATGAAACAGTATGTGAAAAGCTCCCAGACAGTGCCAGGGAGATTAGAGAATTCTCACCAGGTGCTGGGACCCTTGCCTCATCCCTCAGCCACACGTGGTCCAGGCTCTGACACCCTCTGTCCACTGAGGAGGAGAGCAGAGGGCTTGGCATGTAGACAGCACTCGATAAACATTTGGAAGCTGATGAGTTAATTAACTAATTAATCAATACCACCAAGACTTTCCATAAAAGAACAGCAAAGTCACCAAATTTCATTTCTGCAGAGGTTTTACAGCCTCTCCCATGAATGAATCACATCTAGAAGATCAAGGACGACGGCGGCTAAACAGGTCCCGGGGGTCATGAGTTCTGGGAAGAGATGTTTCTCTCTTCCTTGAGACCAATGTGGTCTTCACCCAACTTGCTTTCAACCTGTACTCGAGACTCGTTTGATTGGCTGCCCACAGCAATCTCTTAAAGGGGCAGACCCACAAACCCTGGGATTCCCACCACCAGCCTCCTACTTCCCTCCCTTATCTCCTTCCGGCACCCCCAAGCCCACTGGCACCCAGAGTGCTGGAAGGCTTATGCTGGGCAATGAGTTCACAAGCTCACCAGCAAGAGCCTCCCTCAACACTGTAAGCTGGAGATGAAGACAACTGCCAGATGGGGATGGACCTTCTGGCTGATAGAAGTCACTCTCGCAGGAAAGTCCAGGTAGGTGGTGTTACTGGGCCCTGTTCAAGTGAGAACACGGAGATGATGCGGCTGCCGCAGGCTGGGACAGCACAGCTGGAGCGAACCCTTCAGATCCTCACTGTCTACTCACGCATACTGAGTTATACGTGTCTTTATGCAAGAGATTTTTAAGTTTACTTTTAACAAATGGACTAAGATAAGAAGAGACAGAGCAGGCCCAGGACCTCTGTTTTTGCACCCCCACCCCCATCCCTGGACATAGAACACCAGCCAAGTAAAGCCACGGCCAGTTAGAACCCAAACAAGATCAGTGGATTTTGTTCTTTAAACTCCGTATTCCTCTTCCTCAAACTCCTCTTGGTTTTCGGGTCTGCATTGTGATCAGGTCTCCATCCAGGCCTGTGCTGAGGTCTTCAGCATGACTCAGGAGCAAGCGTCTCTTCTGGCCCGTGGAGGACATTGCCCAGTGGGCAGGTGTCATGCAAGGAGTTTTGTTTGAGATTATAGAGTAAAATCTGACTTAGGCACACAATAACTTTTATTAATGAAGGGCTTTCATTTCTTTCTGATGAGCCAGTAGTTTATTTTCATTTAGTTAAGGTGGGGAAAAGATAAATGTGTGGGTTTGCTCTGCCATCTTAATCCTGAATTTCCAGTCATGTATTTCCAAACCCCGGAAATGGAGCCAGTTAGAAGGTGTTACAAAGACAGGGCAGAGGTGCTAAGTCACTCTCTCGAGGTGATTACACACTTTCACAACAAAGAATGGAAACAAAGAGCCAGACATTAAAATCTCACGACATAACGCACTGGACTGGCTGGCTTTCCCCTTGCTCCAAGTGCTCCCTCTGAACAGAAGACTGGTCCCCTGGCCTATTTCACAAGATGCTTCAGGCTTTGCCCAACTGCCTGAAGGTCGGCCTCCCGGCACGGGTGGCAATCAGGGTGGCAAGTTCTGTCTCTGATCCACTACAGCTGCCAGTTCTGTGTCTGTGTCTGTTCCTTCATTCTTGGAACAGAATGGCAATCCGGGAAGACCTACAGTGGTCTCCTGAGCCAGCTAGATTACCTCCAACCTGGGATCCACACAGACTTGAGCTCAAATCACAATCCTGATAGAACAGTCTCAGGCATCCGGGTCCATGGACCAGGGCAAGATGGTTCACAGACCCTGACTTACAGAATGCGGCAGTCAGTACTGACATTGAAACCAGAGAGTCCTTCTCCCAACAAGCAGTTACTCTGAGTACGAAGACCCTTTAATGTAAGGAAGCATTGCTGCTGCTGCTGCTGCTGCTGCTAAGTCGCATTGGTCGTGTCTGACTCTGTGCGACCCCATAGACGGCAGCCCACCAGGCTCCCCAGTCCCTGGGACTCTCCAGGCAAGAACACTGGAGTGGATTGCCATTTCCTTCTCCAGTGCATGCAAGTGAAAAGTGAAAGTGAAGTCACTCAGTCGTGTCCAACTCTGTGCGACCCCGTGGACTGCAGCCCACCAGGCTCCCCCCGTCCCTGGGATTCTCCAGGCAAGAACACTGAGTGGGCACACTAAGTAGTAAATGGATGTCCCCCCGCCACGGTCATCATCACCACCAAATACGCACACCCACAGCTGCCAAAGAATGTCTCCGTGCCTGTCGTCCTATTGACGGAGAAGCCCCTGAGGTAGGTTCATTGAGACTCAAGTGAGAGGCCTCCCTGGTGGTTCAGTGGCTAAGACTGCGGGTGGGGGGCCCAGATTCAACCCCTGCTCCGGGAACTATATCCCATGTACTGCAACTAGGACCTGATGCATCCAAATAAATAAATGAAGATCAAAAAAAAAAACAAAACCAAATGCCTCTGTCACCCAATCCATCCCACTCCCAACATACATACATCTTCCCTGGTGACTCAAATGGTGAAGAATCTGCCTGCAATGCAGGAGAGCTGGATTCAGTCCCTGGGTTGGGAAGATCCTCTGGAGAAGGGAATGGCAACCCACTCCAGTATTCTTGCCTGGAGAATTCCATGGACCGAGGAGCCTGGCAGGTACAGTCCATGGGGTCACAAAGAGTCAGGCATGATTGAGCAACTAACACCTCCACTTTCCTTTCATGTATAAAATAGATAACTAACGAGAGACGAATACTCTGCACAGGGAGCTCTACCTGACGCTCTGTGGAGACCTGACCGGGAAGGAAATCTAAAAGAGAGGGCATGTGTGTGTACGATAACTGATCCCCTTTGCTCTGCAGCAGAAACTAACACAATGAGCGAAGCAAATATACTCCAATAAAAATTTCAAAAAAAGAAACCACAAACGCCTCTGAAAGCACTTTCAAAATGAGGAAGAAGAGATGAATGGGGGAAAAGAATGGTGGGTGAAGGACTGTGGCTCCCACAAGTCCAGGGAAGAAAACGGTCTGGACTGAGCCCAAAGCGAAAGGGTCCTGGGAGCCTGTGGAGGTAAAAGCTAAGCACTGGATTTCATGCACAAGGGTTAAAAAAATGTCTTTCTCCTCCAGCCTTACCAAGCAGTCCGTCATTTATTTTTCTTCTCCCAGCTTTTTAAAAAATTTAAACAAGCATAAAAGTTAGAAAGATGTTTCAGTGAAGACTCATACGAGCCACCCGGACTCAAGGACTGTCAGTATTCCGTCCTATCGTAGGCTCTCTCACACCATATGGGTGGAGAGCCCAGGCATCGTGACCACCGTCCCTAACAGCTTCAGCGTGCACTACCCAGGAACACAGACGTTCTTCTGCAAAGCCTCATTTAAGCATCACGTCTAAGAAAATTAACAAGTCCTTACTATCATCTAATACCCATGCCAAGCTGCTTCAGTCCTGTCTGACTCTGTGACCCCATGGACTGCAGCCTGCCAGGCTCCTTGGTCCATGAGATTTTCCAGGCCACTTCCTACTCCAGGGGATCATCCTGACCCAGGGATTGAACCTGTTTCTCCTGCATCTCCTGCATTTGCAGGCAGATTTTTTTTTTTTTTTACCACTAGCACCACCTGGGAAGCCCCATTTTGTCTCTTTGTTGTTTAGTCACTAAGTTGTGTCTGACTCTTTGAGACCCCATGAACTGCAGCACGCCAGACTACCCTGTCTTTCACCAACACCTGGAGTCTGCTCAAACTCATGTCCACTGAGTCAGTGGCGCTGTCCAGCCATCGCGCCCACGGTCAGCCCCTTCTCCTCCTGCCCTCAGTCTTGCCCAGCATCAGGATCTTTTCTAGTGAGCTGGCTCTTCACATCGGTGACCGTGCCACTGGAGTTTCAGCATCAGTCCTTCCAACGAAAATTCAGGACTGATCTCCTTTAGGGTTGACTGGTTTGATCTCCTTGCTGTCCAAGGGACTATCTTATGTCTCTTTACACTCTTTTAAATCCTTTCATCTGGAACAGTCCCTTCCCACTTTTTATTCATGAAGTGAAGTGAAAGTCGCTCAGTCGTGTCCAACTCTTTGCAAGCCCATGGACTATACAGCCCATAGAATTCTCCAGGCCAGAATACTGGAGGGGGTAGCCTTTCCCTTCTCCAGGGGATTGGTACTGGTGTCTCTCAAGAGTCCAGGACAGTTCTGTAAAAGTCCCCATATTCTGGCTTGGCTGATGTTCTCATCACACTTCGGTCTACCTTGTCCCTAGCATCTGCCCTGTATTTCCTGTCAACTGAAAGCTAAGTCCAGAGACTTGATTAGATTCCAGTGATGCTGTGGAGTTCATGATTCATCCTGTTGGGAGGCTGCTCTGCTACAGGTCCTCTATCACCTCTGATCACAAAGAATAAAGTGGTGACCATCAGCTTTCTCCATCGGGAAGGTTCCTCTCCTCCACTCAGTAGGGAGCTCTGAAGCATACTTGAGCATGGAATAGCCTTCCATCCAATGGTGTGACATCTATTGATGACCCTTGCTGATAACAATTATTGTACAAACAGCTCATCAATTATGAAATGCCTAAAGGGTGACTGGGAGGAAGAGAAAGGAATGTCTGGGAAGAAACAGACAACAAGGTAAATAGGAGATAGAAAGCTGGAAACACAGCAAGTAATTCCAAGAGCTTTGCCAAAACCCTTCCCAATTTACATTCATCTGTTTCCAGGGTCATAAACTCTGTAAGGAAATGCTGACAAAGAGAGCCCTGAGCATGGTGCTGCCACATGGTAAGAAGTCAGATGCATTTTGGTGTGTCTTTGGCCACTTGATGCGAAGAGCCGACTCATTGGAGAAGACTCTGATGCTGGGAGGGATTAGGGGGCAGGGGGAGAAGGGGACAACAGAGGATGAGATGGATGAATGGCATCACTGACTCGATGGCCGTGAGTCTGAGTGAACTCTGGGAGTTGGTGATGGACAGGGAGGCCTGGTGTGCTGCGATTCATGGGGTCGCAAAGAGTCGGACACGACTGAGCGACTGAACTGAACTGAACTGAACTGAACTGGACTGAGGCATCTACGTTTTATCTGAGCTTCCTCCCCACCTGCAGCCAAGAAAGGGCTAGTCAGTGAAGAGGAAGTATGCAGCCGTGTCCCAAATCAGACCACGGCTTTCCGTTTGACCGAGAAGAGGCGGTACCTGCTCAGGGCACCCTGTGCCTCTTCGTCTAGGGCCGGTTTACAGGATGCTTCCAACAATAGACATTTATCCAGAATTCTCAGTTCCAAATCTTTACTTCTTTCCAAACAGTACCTGCTGCAGTGTCCAAAAACAGTTTTCTTAGAAAGAAAAGATTGGTAGTCCCTTTACCAATCTGTTGAATAAACGCATTGCCTTAGGTAAATTACTCTCTCTTAAACTTTCAGAATACAAGTTCTTCTCTAGGAAGAGTTTCAGTGAACACTTGCATCGAAGAATATTCCATATCTATTCAGAAATTCAAATCATATCAGGTTATCTCCCAACACACGTCCCTTTTGAGACATCCAATACTGAAAGCTTTGTTCTGATGCTAGGGCACTCTGTCTCTGCTTATGACAAGCAAGAACCCTAACCCCTCAAAACAGGGATCAAAGTTTACTTCAGTAAACTCCAGGGGCAAGCATAGACCCTTCAGCAAAGAATTTGACATCTAATAGGAGAGGTGAGTCACAGTGACATTCTGTCGTCCACAGACAACAGAACGTGGCTGGAAATGGCAAAGGGATGCCAGGGAGGCGGTAGAGAGCAAGATCAGAGAGGGTGTCTCCCAGGGGACTCCCCTCCCAGGAATGGAAAATTATTCCCCACGGTGGGAACCACCTCCTGGGATGTCAGCCAGTGCTGACTCATCCAGTAATTATTAAAGCCTAAATGTATACTGCTCCAGACAAGGTATGGTTTCATGGCTCCCTAGAGAAGACTGTAATTATTTCAAGGGAAAATGTTTTTAAACTTAGGCAAATCTAAATTCACGTTAGCTGCACTTTAACATATGCATGATTTTAAAGACAAGTTGAGAGAAAGGAATTATATTATCGAGCAAACAGCGACAGGGTGCGCCTGCTCCTAACGAGCTGGGTATTCCCAACGGCAGATGCTAAATGACGAATAGACAAATTCTCCAGATGCTTTTTTTCAAGAAGGAATATAGTGTTCCTTGTCAGCTTTTTGCCCTACCTGGCCAGCTAGGCCCCTGGGTAAATCGCCTCTTGGCTCGAGTCTTGTATGCTACTCATTACCAACAAACGAAGTTCATAGAAACGTTACATTTTCCGCCTTCAGAAGGGATAGCCCGTTTCCCAGAGATGCAACCCACTGCAGTATTCGTGCCTGGGAAATCCCAAGGGCCAGAGGAGCCTGGAGGCCTACAGTCCGTGGGGTCACAAAGAGTCAGACACGACTGAGTGACTGAATACGCACATTTAAGTAAAATCCTGCAGACGAGAGAAGGAAGCCACACATTCTTTGTGGGGAAATGCAGATGGTCAAAGAAGGCTTCCGAGCTAACATTTGTTTGGGCTTCCCAGGGGGCACTAGTAGGAAAGAATTCTGCCTGCCAAAGCAGGAGATGTAGGAGACGTGGGTTCTGGGTCCAGAACCCGGATGTTGGGTCCAGAAGATCCCCTGGTGGAGGGGAAGGGCAACTCACTCCAGTATTCTTGCCTGGGAAATCCCATGGACAGAGGAGCCTGGTGAGTTACAAAGCTGAAAAGACCATGGGGTCACAAAGACTGGGACACAACTGAGTGAGCACGCATGCACTTTCTCTCTCTCTTTAAAAGAAGTTTTGGTCTAGAAAAACTGCCCTTCTGTGAGGGAGGGAACATTCTGTTCGAAGGTTCTATTCCTGTCCCTTCAACCATCTTCTCCTTTGCTCTCCCCTTTCATCATGGAATAAAAAACCAACCTGCATCGTCTCTCGTTATATACAGCTGTTTATTATCACTATTGCTATGTGGCCATCACCACGCACTTGAGAGATGCCAGCTAAGCCTGAGCGGTCAGATCTTCCTGGCTTCTCAGGGACAGCTTTGTAGGAAAGGAAACTCCTCCTCTAGGAAGTCTGGCTGCAAAACAAGTGCTGAACAATCAATAATTAAACAACAATTTAAATAGAATGCAGACATTCACACCATGGGTAGCCAAATGCAAAACCGCTTTCTTTTCATGGGTAAAAGATTCCCCCAGCACTTAGCTGTCTAGAGTCACTTACTTTCCAACTGAAACCAAACAGAATTCAAAAATAGTGTTATTCCACCATTCGCCTAGAATCAAATTTAATTCCGTCGAAGGAAAGGAAAGGACGGAAGCCTTGAGACACTTGATTGCCAGTTACAAAGCAGAGAACATTCTCGGATTAAAGATGAGTCTACTGATCCAATCCTTACTTAAGTTTGTTCCATGTATTAGAATTTTTGTTTCCTTGTCTGTTTTTTAACAGTAAAGTATTTTAGGTTAGTTGCAGGCTTTATATGCTTTTTTGCCACAGAAGCAGCAAGGGGGCTCCATCTGATTCTCTCTGTGTGTGTGTGTGATTGATTGATTTATTGGGCTGTACTGGGACTTACTTGCAACATGTGGGATCCAGTTCTTGGCCAGGGATCAAACCTGGGCCCCTGCTTCAGAAGCACCGAGTCTTAGCCACTGGACCACCAAGGAAACTCTTCCTTTGATTCTTTATTCTGCATAGATTCACCAAGTCTTTGGCTCAGACGAAAGGACAACGTTAAAATAAATGCCGAGACAACAGACTCTCCCATGTATTAGCAAGATCAACTACCATCAGTTGACGGTAGAGAACCAAGCTCACCGAGGCCCTTCATGTCCTCACCTGCTGTGAAGCCCTCTCTCGGGGATCCCAGAAGGCCCCAGGGGGTTCAAAGCTCCAGTGAAAGTTCACCTGAGCTCCGCCTGACCGGCTCGCAGGTCTGCACCCTCCCAGGGCTCCAGAGCCATCAGAGCCTGAGTTCTCCTCCTGCACAAAACAGAAACTGGGAAGGCTCTGGGGTGTGGATCCCTCTAAATCCCGGCCACCAGAATTCCTGCAGACATGCTGGCCACAGAGCTTCCAATGGCCTTTTGAATCCTTATCCTTCTTCCACAGAATCACCTATAGGATTCAGTTCAGTTCAGGTGCTCAGTCATGTCCAACTGTTTTCGACCCCATGGACTGCAGCATGCCAGGCCTCCCTGTCCATCACCAAATCCTGGAGTTCACTCAAACTCAAGCCCATTGAGTCAGTGGTACCATCCCACCATCTCATCCTCTGTCGTCCCCTTCCCCTCCTGCCTTCAATCTTTCCCAGTATCACAGTCTTTTCCAATGAGCCAGTTCTTCGTATCAGGTGGCCAAACTATTGGAGTTTCAGCTTCAACATCAGTCCTTCCAATGAACACCCAGGACTGATCTCCTTTAGGATGGACTGGTTGGATCTCCTTGCATTCCAAGGGACTCTCAGGAGTCTTCTCCAACACTCCAGTTCAAAAACATCAATTCTTTGGCGCTCAGCTTTCTTCACAGTCCAACTCTCACATCCATACATGATTACTAAAAAAACCATAGCCTTGACTAGACGGACCTTTGTTGGCAAAGTAATGTCTCTGCTTTTTAATATGCTGTCTAGGTTAGTTTTACATATATTGTGATTCCAGAAATCAAATCCTGCCAGTTATTCTTCACTGCACAATTCCTCCCTCTCACCAAGAGGCAATAAAAAGTTAAATCAGGTTCTCTTTCCTTAGGTCCCCAAGGTTGGAATAGATATGTACACATTACTATATATGAAAGAGATAACCAGTAAGGACCTCCTGTAGAGCACGGGGGACTCTACTCAGCACTCTGTAATGACCCACGTGGGAAAATAATCTTAAAAAAAGTGTATGTATGTATGTATATAACTGGTTCACTGTGCATTACAGCAGAAACTAACACGACATTGTAAATCAATCTACTACAATAAAAAAAAATTTTTAAGTCTACTTCCTAGACCAGTGGTTTTCAGACCTTACCAGTTTCCACCTTGACCTTGTATCCAGTCACAGAAGCTGAAGCAAGGTTTCATGAGTCAACGCTTGCCTCAGCTGCAGGCAATGCACACTTGTGTTTTCTGACCTCCCGAATTCTTGTTTTGAATGTTGGTTGTGACTAAGCAAACAGGCTGCAGCTCACAGTTTGGAAGAGCCATGCCCTGGAAAACCACCTTCTGTGCTGTGAGCGTGCAGGTTTAGCCGTGTCTGACTCTCTTCAACACCGTGGACCGTAGCCCTCCAGGCGCCTCTGTCGGTGGAATTTCCCAGGTAAGAATACTGGAGGGGGTTGCCTCGCCCTCCTCCAGCGGATCTTTCCAACCCTGAGATGGAACCTGTGCCTCTCGCGTCTCCTGCGTGGGCAGGTGGATTCTTTACCACTGGGCCACCTCCATGCTACGTTTCTAGGCCACTGAAAGCATTCTTAAGGCAAAGCTGGCTTTTTCATGCCCAGTTCAGCCACTGACTGAATGGTTTCTTGAAGGCCAATGTTAAAGAAAATATTATTCTGGCGCTTGTTAAAATGGTAAAGTAATACAATTGAAAAGGAAAATGAAGCTCAGCTCCAAATACAGTAAGGAGCGGGGATGTATACCCACTGAGCAGAGTGAGGAGTCAGTGGATGGAAAATCACTCAGAACCCTCAGGGGTGGCGGGGGCGGGGGGTGCTTGATAATCCAACCTAGCAAGATTCTTGCTGAAGGTAGGCCAAGGCCATGGACGCTGAGGCAGATAGCTAGAAAATGAAAGCAGTTTTCAAAGGACACAGTTAAAGGCACCAAAAAAAAGGTGTTCAGTAAGGAGATGTAATTCATAACTCTTTACCCTTGGCTGTGCAGTCGGCACTATTTAAATAGTTTCAAAATGTAAGCGTTGTAGTAACAGCGATGTAAGCAATATAGCTCGTGGGGGCAGGGTAGGGGTAAAAGTATTCAAATACAGTCCAGGACTTGTTTACAGAGATGTGAGCAGTGGTTAGGAAAACAGTGAGGCATCGGAGCTAACAGTAGCAGGCAGTCCCTGCCACCCTCAGACCTGAGAGTTCAAGGGCAAGGGCAGGGGCCGTCATCAGATCAGCTGTTAGGGCAGCCTGCCAGGAGTGGGGGCGGGGGGCTCTTACCCAGGGGAAGAAATACCCCCACTCCTCGCCTTCCATTCCTTTAGAATCCAGTCACCTGCTGAGGCCTCCACTAACCAGCACGAAGCTGGAGGAGAAGGGAGCCTGTCCAACTCATCCACAAAGGTCAGTGTCCCGAGGAACAGCCAGGGTTAAGAAGACTTCTGCAGGAGACAGACAGCGTCCAGCAGAGAGAGCTAGAAGGTCAGGACTGGAAGACAATAAGTAGTGTCTAAAATTAACACATCAAAAAATAGCACCACTACCTTTTTTTTGGCCAGCCCTCGCGGCTTTCAGGATCTGAAATCCCGTACCAGGGATTGAACCCATGGGCTCTGCATTGGAAGCACGGAGTGCTAACCTCTGGACCACCAGGGAACTCTCCCTCCACGCCCCCTGCCGTGCATCCCACACAGGACCCGCCCCCTTCTTAGCTCCGCCCCTTCCCACGCTGAGCCCACTCATCCAGCTTGCCTTGATGATGTCCTCCGAGGCTCTCAACCAAAATTCTCTCTTAAGTCTGAATTTATTTATTTAACCATTTATCCATGCTTAGGACTCCAGTTATATTCTGTATCATCATGGGATATTTTGTGCATTTCCTGTGTACCCCACTAATTACAAAGCCTTGAGGCAACCTCCTTGCCCATGGAGCAAGCGGGTCAATATGGAGCACACGATGACTCAGCACTCAAGCCTGGCTCTGCTTCACGTGATTCAAGGGAACCTCCACTTCTTCGTCTCTAAACTGGAGAGAGCGGTGCCCGCTGCTCGCGGCAGTGGTGAGGGGAGCAAGGTAAGCTGTGCCAAGTCCTTGGGCTTCGGCCGTTGATTAACAGGTGTGGACAAAACATCCATCCAGCTGAGAACCTCGTGAATGACCGAGTCAAAAGGCAAGACTTTTGAGGCCCAATATAGGATCTCACGGTAAATTTAATATTCGTATGTGACTCATAGTGTTACCATCCTGGTTCCTAGACTCTTTGATCAGTGGAATTGATACGAGGGCAGAGGAGAAATTCAGGCAAGGCTGTACTGGGACTCATGCTGCAGAAAGAGAATGAAAACAAGTGACAGGTTCCCTTGCTTGTTCCCTAAGGGTAGCTGATCTCTTAAATGGGGAGAAGATAGAGGCAGATTAAAAAGCAGAGACGTCACTTTGCTGACAAAAGTCTGTACAGTTAAAGCTCTGGTTTTTCCAGTAGTCATGTACGGTGAGAGTTGGGCCATAAAGAAGGCTGAGTGCCAAAGAAATGATGCTTTTGAACTGTGGTGTTGGGGAATACTCTTGGGAGTCCCTTGGACTGCAAGGAGTTCAAACCAGTCTATCCTAAAAGAAATCAGTCCTGAATATTCATTGGAAGGACGGAGGCTGAAGCTGAAGCTCCAGTACTTTGGCACCCTGATGGAAAGAGCCAAATCATTGGAAAAGACGTCAGTGCTGGGAAAGATCGAAGACAAAAGGAGAAGGAAGGGGCAGAGGATGCAATGGTTAGGTGTCATCCCCAACTCAAGGGATGTGAATCTAAGCAAATTCCAGGAGATGCTGAAGGACAGAGGAGCCTAGCATGCTGCAGTCCATGGGGTTGCCAAGAGTCGGATACGACTTAGCGACTGAACAAGTCACATCAGTCCTGGCCCTTTTATGGCACAAAAAAACTATTCATTTCTTTGGGACAACTGTATTTTCCAAGTCACTTTTGAAAATAAAACACTTGCATTAAAAAAAAATCAGAAGAGTTGCACTTTTTTCGGGGGGCAGTGATGTTTGACCACATTAATGTTTCTGGGACTGGGCATCACCATACTGAAAACCAGAGATGCCTTGGAGAAACACCATCCACTCTGGCCAACTTACAAGAGTGGAAACCAGGGCCATGAAAGACGGTGGTGGCCAGGCTTGGGCCCCTGGCTCTGCTCTCTGATTGGCTGAGAGATCGCTGGACAGTGGTTTCTGTTGGGTTTTCTGTTTTAAAAGCAGAAGTGAGCATTTCAAGTTGCCTGGTCCTGTCCAGCCTCAGGGCTCAACTGGTGAAACAGGAAGAAGAGACTGGAACAGGGGACATCACTAGCCTCCCCTTCCCAGGCCTGAGAGCTCCGCGGCCCCGGGCGTTGGCGAGACTGAGGCTGTTTGGGCCTGTCCCCCACCCCCGGGCCTGTTGTCTTCAGTCGCCTCCGGGATTTGGGCAACTGTGCTGTGCTCACAGGACGTGCAGGAGATGACACGTGGGGGACTCCTGCTCTCTGGGACAGAAAAGGGGAAAGAGGCCATTTGATGCCTCTGGTCTCCACTTGGCAGGCCACCGATGCCGCCTCCTCCCAGCCCCTGCCCAGGAGCAGTGAGGGAAAGAAGAAAAACCACACAAAGGCACCGGGTGTGTGGCCACAGCCCGTGCAAAGCAGGAAGGAGGTGGTGGGAGCAGGAGGGGCCGCAGGGGAGAGGGAAGGGCTGCTTGGGGAAGTCGTGGAAGTGGAAAGGCCACAGCACACGCTGCCTCCAGGAGCCAGCCGAGCCCGGGGCAGACGTGAGCGCGTGAACGAGCCACGAGAAGGGTGACAGACGCCCCCGCCTCCTGCCTCCCTGGGCCTGGGGCGGCTCCCCCTCAGCCTATCTGCCTGAAAGCCATGGAACAAGGCATGTCGTGTGGGCTGGCGGGGACAGGAGCAGAGCCAGGCCGGGCATGGCTCGGGCTGTGGCCGGGCACACACAGCACAGATGCCCAGACCCGACCCCGAAGCCCCTCCCTGCGTCTCACAGCCCCGCTGTCCACCCCCCTCCCCAACCCCCGTCCCCTCGAGCTCCCTGGAGACTGACTCAGCTGCAGCCTCGTCGCCTGCCACATGCGTCTCCCTGTACCCTTGGGATGGGGCGACCTCAGCGGCTCACCTCACCCCCAGTCTCTCCCCTCTCTGCAAACCCTGCTCTGCTCAGCCCAGGTGGGCATCATGCTGCCCAGCCCCACCCCCCCGCCCTCCGCACCCAGTGCCATCACCCCATCCACACGCTGGGCTCCCCACACCACACCCACTCCGTGGGACAGTCACCCTGCCCCCTTCGGGAAGAAATAAGGCAGCCACTTCAGGAAACTCCGAGAGGTGCTCACGCTGCCAGCGGGAGGCATCATCGCTCCTGCAGGCTCCGGGTGGCCTTTATGCGGGCCAGGAACTTGTTTCTTTGCTGCGGGGAAGCAGGTGAGGGACAGTCTTCTTTAAAGTTTAGGGACTTCCCTGCCGGTTCAGTGGTCAGGAGTTCACCTTTCGGTACAGGAGGTGCAGGTTCGCACCTGGGTGGAGGAGCTAAGATTCCACGCGCCTCAAGGTCAAAAAAGCAAAACATAAATCAGAAGCAGTATTGTAACAAATTCAATAAAGACTTCAAAAATGGTCCACATCAAAAAAAAAAAAGTTTCAAGGGAAAAGATTGGAGGAAATGCCAAGGAAGGCAGTAAGAGGGAACGGGGCACAGGTCAGGGGGTGTTCTCACCCAGGCTCCCTGCTGAGATGGTTGCGGGAGGGGCACTCAGAGCATCTGAGGCCAGATGCTCTGGTGGGACCAGGCCGTCTTGGGGCTGCCCTCTGCCTCCCAGGCACCATCCCAGGGTCCCCACACCCTCTGGGGGAAGTAGAGGCTCCCGGAGGTGAGGAAGTGGCAGACGGTGGGGTCAGTTGCCCCAAGCCCCGTTCTTGTGCCTAGCACACCCACCCACCCACCCAGCTGCTGGGGTCGGTAATTGCCAGACACACAGAAGGACGCTGCCAGCTGCTGGCCCTGCTGAGCATCTGGGAGGCCCGTGGTCCTGCACGCTGGCTGTGCCCAGGGACCGTAGCACGTGCGGGGGTGTTGCAGGGTCCATCTGTATCTGATGGGCCACCAGCAAGCCACCTGCCTGCAAGGAATCAGACCACGGGGACAGGAAGAACCAGACGTTACTCAGGGTGAGCCAGGGCCTCTCCTCCAACCCCGTGTGGTCTACATCACTCTCCTCCTACAGACGTGGAAATTGGGACTCAAAGAGGCTGTCACGGGCAGAAGCGGCTCAATGACAGGGGACCCGGGGTCTGAGCCCCCTTCTCAGCAGGCCGTGACACTGCCCTCCGGGAGCTGACCATTCAGTGTCTCCCGTCACTTCCTGCTCACCAGCCCCCAATCCCCTCCTTGTTCCCACAGCCTCAGGTGGGGGACCCAGCAAGAGCAGTGGCCCTTCCTGGTGCCAGGACACACCCCACGATGCAGCCCGGGGCTGAGTGGCTGCTTCTGCTGTGACAGCGTCACAGCGTCCTGCCAGGCGGAGGTCGATGGCAGAGCCCCACTCCTCCTGGGGGCGGAAGGAGGATGCAGCCACCAGCAGAGGCTGGACTGGCTGGGATGCTGGGCGGGTTGGGTCCAGGCAACTCCGGGGAGTTTCAGGTCAGGAGCTGCCTGGCAGGCGAAGGGCTTCTCTTCACTTGGTCGTGATGCATGGAGGGGAGGGGGCACAAAGCCAGTCCACCCCAAAGGAACTGTGTCTCTAACAGGCCTGCTCCCCTAGGAGACGTAATGGCCCAAGGGGCTATGGATTCTCGGTTTGGCCTTAATTTCCAGCAGACCAGACTTCTCTGATTTCCCCAGGAGCTTCTTAGACACGGGAAGGCCCATAGTGGGGTGCAGGGGACCCCACAGGCTCCCAAATTGACACCAGGCTAATGGGGTAAATTCCCACCTTGTGAAGTCAGGAATTTGCTTGAATTCTTAGCCCGAGACTGGAGGAGAGCAGGGAGGAGGCAGGTGTGGTAGGTGTGTATCTGCTTAGCAGGCTTTCGGGGCAGGGGTCAGGGGATGATGAGGTCAAGGTCAGCGTGAGGTCTATGCAGCCCTGGAGGGAAAGAACCCACCATCACAAGGATCTTCACCTCTTGTCAAAGTCTGCCGTTTCCTTGGAAACCAAGAGCCCAGCCTACAGGTTGGGAGAGCCTCTTGCCCCTCTTCCTTTCTCTTCATTCACCCCCTTTTCTCACTTTCCTGCTTTCCCCTCGTCCCTCCTCCACATCTGTCTTCCCTGGGGTGCCCCCTATTCATGCATCCCAGTCTCCTCCCTCCCCCCTCCCCCCTTATCCCTCCTCGTGCTGGTTTGCAATAAGGATGCACAGTAGGGACCCTGTTGTGCCAGCCCAGGGCCCGTCGACCTTGTCTGCTGTGGCACAATTGCCAGGTATCCCCAGTATTCTGCTCTAGCCATCTGCCAACGTCTAGCTGAGCAGAAGACCACCTAGGATAACGATGATGCTTTTTATCTAAATGTGGTACTGAAGACTAAGTTCTGATAGGGGGCCCATCGTGGTTTCTATACCTATGGCTGCTTCGTGTTGATGTATGGCAAAAGCCATCACAATATTGAAAAGTAATTCTCTTTCAATTAAAAAAAAAAAGACTAAGTTCCAGCCAAAGCTAAGCCAGTGAGGAGGTTGTGTACAAACTGTCCTGTCCATCTTGCTTGGTAGGAGGTATGTGGGTGTGATGGCTGGGGGCCATGCAGCCATTCTGATCTGTGAAATACATCAGTGTGTGCACCTCTCAGGATTTGCTCAGCTGTGTTTGCTCTTTGCCACTAATGATCCTTTAAGAGGGTCACCTGATACCTGCCACACTCTTAGAGGCCACAGAGTGTATCAGTTTTTTAAAGAGAGGCTGGGTGAGTTCCATCCACCTCATGGCAGCCAAGGTCATGGTGCCTAACTTTTTCCCTTTCCTGCTGGGTGGGGCTGGGCCCTTGGCAGTAGAGGTTCTGTTGCTCCAGGCCCCTCCCCTCCTGCCCCACGGCTTTCCCACTGCTGCTCACAAGACTAGGAGACCTGCTCTCCAGGAGCTGTACCTGGCCAGGTCTGTCCGGGTGCAGATGGACACGTTCAGGCCAGGAGTCCCCTCGGGCTGCCGCTCGCTCTCTGCCCAGCCCCACGTGGCCTCGTTCACACTGGAGGACACTTCCACTGATGTCCAAGCCTCGGGCTTTCCCGAGCAAGAGACGCAGACAGCTGCTGCGAGGAGGGCGGGGTCCTGACACCCTGTGGAGCGCATGTGGACCAACGGGAGGGAGGCCCTGGCCCACAGATTCTTCTCTCCTCCAGAGGCCTTTCTGGAAACCCTCCCCCAAGACAACACCGCTGGCTGTGTTTGCTGAAAGCTGAACAGCATAGCCTCCAGCCCTGCGTGTCTCTCTCTCTTCTCGGCCTCACCAACCCCTCCCTTCCTGGGGTCACACTCACCACTGAGCATGGGTGCCTTTGCCTGGGCCTCAAGTTCTGGGTCCCAGGGAACCTGTCTCTGAAGCAGGAGACACTCAGGGGATGGCAACGAAGCAAGGTAGGGGAGCCAGAGACCCCAGAATCTGGAGCCTTCCTGCCCATCCTGGGCTACATGCCCCTCAGCTCTGAGAGACCAGCGTCCAGCCTATTGAAGCCAAAGCCGTGCTGGCTTTCCTGTTACCTGCAGCCTTATCCTGGGCTTCCCAGGTGGCACACTGGTAAAGAGTTCACCTGCCAAGGCAGGAGATGTAAGAGACACAGGTTCCATCCCTGGGTCAGGAAGATCCCCTGGAGAAGGGGCATGGCAACCCACTCCAGTATTCTTGCCTGGAGAATTCTGTGGCAGAGGAGCCTGGCGGGCTCCAGTCCATGGGGTCGCAGAGTCGGACATGACTGAGCACACACACAGCCTTATCCTGAGCGCGAAGCTGCCCAGGACAGCCTAAGGGCTGCCGCTCCCTGGCGCCTTCTCGGCCGTCGTGAACACACTTCTGCTGCCTCTCTCTCCTGCTTCACTCTCCGGGCCTCATCTTATTTCCACTCACACAGCATTGCCACGGGGCAGGCCACACACGAGGAGGTCTTCTGCTCCATTCTCCATCCCTTCCTACCCAGTTCCCCGCTTTAAGGAAAAGGAGCGAGATCTCTTGGAAGTTATATGATTTACCTACAGGAAAGTTAGTGACACAAAATCACTGGCCTTCTGGTTTCCAGGCCAAGAAGCCAGGCCATATCGTCACTGCATCCCCACCTTGCAGAGGTCACATGGTCTGAGGGTCACCAAACTTCCAGTCTCCTGAGACCATCGCCCACCATTCCTGCCCCTTTAAAGTTAGAAGTGGCCTGGGGTCTGGCTGAGATCAAAGCAATGCACACAGAGGTGACCTGGGTCCAGACAGGAGCCCTAGGAAGCATGGCGATTCACCAGGATGCTCTTTGCATCTGGCCTGGGGAACAGCAGACCTGGGCTCGGCGCTCAGTCTGGGGCTCAGACCGAGGGGTGAGGCTGGCATGGAGAAGAGCCCTGATGCCCACTCATAGTGGGTGTGTAGTGAAAAAGAGAAGTGAACCTTTGGGCTTTAAGCCACTGAGACTTGGCTGGGGGTGGGGGTGGGGTGTTTACTCTAGGATAACCCAGTGCATCCTGACTACTAAATAGCATCCTGACTAAGAAACACGCATTCAATGGGCAAGTCCAGTCCACAGATTTGGATTTATTTTGATTTCTTTCTGGAGAAGGAAATGGCAACCCACTCCTGTATTCTTGCCTGGAGAACCCCATGGACGGAGGAGCCTGGTGGGCTACAGCCCACGGGGTTGCAAAGAGTCGGACACGACTGAGCGACTTCTCTTTCACTTGATTTCTTTCAAAGGAGACACGTGGGCGGCAATTTTATCACAGATCATAGATGGTCTCAGATTCGGACAACTTTGAGACCCTGGGAAGGGCATGTCTCCCTGGCTGCAGGCTTCACCATGAGGGTTCTGAAAAGGCTTTGAGATGAAAGCCAAGGAGGCCCTTCACTTCCGGGCTCACAGGCTCCAGGTAGATGTTCCAGGCTTCTGCCACCACACGGCCCTTCCCAGGGCCCCAGGTGACACCGGGGAGATATGCAGGCCAATCAAGATGGGTTAAAAAGATGGTTTTGAACCTGCCAAAAATTCATATACGTAAGAAGAGACAGGTGACCCAATAGAGGCTGTAACTATGCCTCACATCATCTGTCAAGGAAGTCCTGGAGTGGAGAGGGCTGGCAAAGGCGGAGATGAATCCCTTCCTCCTTAAAGTCCCTCAGCCTGTCTGGACACAGCAGAGCTCCTGGGAAAGGATGTGTCTCCTTTCAGTGGCTCTGGACAGACATGAGGATGGGAAGACGGGCTCTTCCTCCCTGGGGGGCAGGGGAGCCCCCTCCAGCCTCCCTGTCTCTGTGAAACCGTGCCAAGGCCAGGGCTGCATTTCCTCTCTAAACTCTCAGCCCAGAAGCATTAAACACTAAACACTTCAAAAGGACATGGAGTCATCACTCAAAACAGTAAACTCTTTGCTTAAGAAAAGGTTCCTGGGCTCCTTGGAGCCTGCAATCTCCTCTTCTTGATCTTTGTGCCCTGCAGCTCTGTCTGGAGGGAACAGTGACCTGGTCCAGAGCACTCAGGACGATCCCCTCAGTCCAGCTCTGTGTGCTCCCCAACCGCAGGGCTTGCCCGCCCTATCTTCTCTGGAGAGGTAAGAAACGCGGGTTCAATCCCTGTGTTGGGAAGATCCCCTGGAGGGAAGTATGGCAACCCACTCCAGTATTCTTGCCTGAAGAATCCCAGGGACAGAGGAGCCTGGTGGGCTATAGTCCATGCGGTCACGAAGAGTCAGACACAACTGAAGCAACTTAGCACGCACGCACACACATTCATTCTGAGCCACTCCAAGCCGACCTCCAGGCAACTCCGAGCCACTCAGCTCCCTGCTGGCCATAAAACATCACTTTATTCCAAGCCAGTAACAGTATCTCTAACACTTAATCACATAATTAACAGTCCTGTGTGTGTCATTTCATTATCCAACTTCCTTATAAGTTGCACAAAGGAGGAATTAGGCCTCACTGACTTTTATTTTCATCCTATTCTCCCCACGAGGATTTTTTTCTGGGGGCAAGAGAGTCACTCAACACACACTCTGCTCCATTTCACAGGAAAGTTGAGCCCAGGGCCGTTTCCTAGTCTTAATTTTTTTAGAACAGATTTTAAAAGTCAAAGCACCAACAAATGACTCTTCATAAATACATTATCTGTGTATGGCTGTCAAGCACCAGTTTTTAAAGTTGCAAACCCACTTCTTTGGAGTGGGGCCGGGAGGAACTGAAGTGACCCACATGCGTCTGATGCTTTTACCCAGAAAATGTTGTTTTGTAAGCTCATCTGAGTGTCCAAGGAAAATTAAAAGACCTTTCCATGACTAAAAGCATCCGAACTAAATTTAGAAAAATTCTGAAACTCCTGCATGTAAATTCCACTGCCTCTGTCCCAGGCCACCGTCATTGGTCATCCCAAGCGGATCCCCTCCTGCCCCACCGGGTACCTCCCCTACGTGGGACAGCTGATCGCTGTGATGTCTCCTCTCTAAAATGCAAACCTTGTTGAACACATTGTTGCTGCTTTTGCTAAGTCATGTCCAACTCTTTGTGACCCCGTGGACTCTAGCCCGCCAGGCTCCTCTGTTCATGAGATTTCCTAGGCAAGAATACTGGAGTGGGCTGCCATTTCCTTCTCCAGGGGATCTTCCTGACCCAGGGATAGAACCCACATCTCCTACATCGGCAGGCAGGCTCTTTACCACCTGAGCCACAATTGAACATGACCCCTCCTGAAAGCCTCCTGATGCTCCCCACAATGCCCTCTATTGCTAACATAGCTTGAGGGGAGAGAGAAGCTTCCAGAAGATGCTTCATTTTCCAGTCATGAGACAGCAGTGCCTTTTCTCCGTGCGTAAGTGGCATCTTCTGCAGATTTCCTTTTCAGCCCTTCTAGCCTGGTCTGGAAAATCCCATGGATGGAGGAGCCTGGTGAGCCGCCGTCTATGGGGTCGCACAGAGTCCGACACGACTGAAGCGACTTAGCAGCAGCAGCAGCAGCAGCCTGGTCTGACTCGCCATACTCTTGGACAAAATGCTTTTGTTCTGCCAAGAGAATGGAGTCCAGGATTCACAGGCATCTGGATTCCAGTCCTGTCTTGATGCTCTCCGAGCCTCAGTTCCCACATCCACAGAATGGGGCTAAATGGGGCCTTAAGTGAGCAAGCTTCCTGCAGCTTTGATGCCTCACAGTGTAAGTTCCAGCTCTGCCTGGAGGTCCCTGTGTCTGCTCTGCAGTCGGCTTCTTGGCAGCCACCCTTTACTTAGTCATGAGGAGGAAAGTTTGGGGCCAGAAATGTCTCCCGAGTCCCCTTGCACAGGAAGCAGAAGAAGGAGCGGCGACCCTTAGCCTTCACTGACCTTGGGCCTCGCAGTGCCCACACATGGAGCCTCCCCCACCTCCTGTCTTACTGAGCTGATTTGGGGGCACAATTCCTGTGCAGTTGACAATCAGTGAGTATAGTTTCCATTGCAAGAGAGAGGGCTTTCGTTTATTTCCCCTGCGTGCTTGGTAAATGGGGCTTCCCAGGTGGCTCTACTGGCACAGAACCCACCTGGCAGAGCAGGAGATGTAAGAGACATGGGTTTGATCCCTGGGTCAGGAAAATCCTCTGGAGGAGGGAATGGCAATGCATTCCAGCATTCTTACCTGGGGAATCCCATGGCTAGAGGAGCCTGGTGAGCTACAGTCCCTGGGGTCGCAAAGACACACGACTAAAGCAAAGCAACTTAGCACACACGCATGCTTGGTAAATAAAACAGAAAGTAGAGTAGCGTTTGATTATGGCAGGTGGGGAGTGGGATGTCAGGACAGGAGGGTGGAAGCTAAAGAGGCGTTAAAGAGGTTTATCTTCGAAGTAATAAAAACATCCTAAAACTGATTATAGCAGTGATTGCATAGCTGTAAATATACTAGAAACCATTGATTTGTAAGCTGTAAATGGGTGAATAGTGAATGTGTAAATCATCTCAATAAAGCTATTTCACACACACACACACACACACACACTCACACCCCCAGGAAGCAGCTTCTGAGAAGTCCAAGTCTCTCTGTGATGGTGGGAGAGACAAGTATCATCCTGGTGTGCCCCAGTGAGGTCAGGCGAGGTGGGAGAGGCACTGAGAGCAGGGGTGAGCCTGCAGGTGGGGGGACAAGCCGTGCAGGAACCTGGGGCAGGAGGAGCCACGGGGGCAGGAGGAGCCACGGGGACAGGAGAGCCAGGGCACCCGCCCAGCATGTCAGGCTCTATCGGCACGTCCAGGCCCTCAGCCGGTAGATGAGCAACCAGGCGCCCTCTCCCCAAAGATGTGCCAGGATTTCTGGAAGGGGAGGACCTGAGGTCAGGCCGCCCACACCCACTGCCCAGCTCAGGGATGTCATCAGCCCACGCCCTCTCCTCTGACCCTTCTTGCCTCTTTCCTCACTGCCAGGTGCGCTCACAGCTTCAGGGGAGGGACCTACTGACCCCTCTCCACAAAGATTAGGTACATGGATGATAGACAGGCAGATGATAGATACAGAAAAATGATCGAAGGATGGGCAGGTACACAGATATAGATGCTAGATAGATGGATAATAGATATGGATGGCTGATAGATGGACAGGTACACAGAGATAGATGCTAGATAGATGGATAATAGACATGGATGACTGATAGATGGACAATAGACAGACATGCCTTGGTTGGCGCTTCCCTGACAGCTCAGTTGGTAAAGAATCCGCCTGCAATGCAGGAGACCCTGGTTCGATTCATGGGTCAGGAAGATTCGCTGGAGATTTAGGCTACCCACTCCAGTATTCTTGGGCTCCCCTGGTGGCTCAGCTGATAAAGAATCTGCCTGCAATGTAGGAGACCTGGGTTCGATCCTTGGGTTGGGAAGATCCCCTGGAGAAGGGAAAGGCTACCCACCCAGGTATTCTGGCCTGGAGAATTCCATGGACTGTATAGTCCATGGGGTCACAAAGAGTCAGACACAGTTGAACGACTTTCACTATCTTGGTTGATCCCAAGGATAGTATAATGAGGTTATCATAAGGAATCCAGGGGGTGGGAAACAACAACAGTCATGAAAATAGGACTCCTCTTATACTCCATACTCTTGGCTCAGGAGAAATCTTAGTTCTCAAAATGCTATAAGAGGTCAGAGGGCAGCAGTGTTCTCTGTGTGCTTGGCACAACGCCCTGCAAGGCAAGCTGTCTAGGGAAGAGAAGAAATTCAGAGATGCGGCTGGAAACTGCTCACAAGAGGCTATTACTTCTCCAGGTTAGATGAGCTCAGAAAAGCATGCTCTTGACTCCCACGGCCCAGGTGGGCACCTGCTCTGGCACACTGTTTCAGAGTAGCTGGAAGAGACAACGCCTGCCTCCAGCCCTTGACAACACAGGGACAATGTCTCCCATCGCCTTACAGAGTCATGCCAGTCTGCCAGCTTCTGTGTAATACATTCCTACAGCCTCCATAGAACACGAAAGCGCTCTGAACTGGGAGAGACCCAGAGGCCTTGGGCAAGCCTTCCTTGGGCAACACTAATGCCCACTTTTGGATGTCAGCCATGCGTATTACATATTACATTATCAAAGACCCAGAAAAGAGTGGCAGTGAAGAAACCTGTTTTATCTCTGTTTCATGCATCATGTTCAAGACTGAATCATGGAAATCTTTTTCCTCTTAAATCCACTACCATCTCTTGGATTCTATAGAACATTGTCTGGGAAATCCTGATTGAGTCCAAGCTCCACCCTCTCCCTCTTGTTTTGTGCATGGCTCTCCGTGAGACATCATGAGGTCACAAAAGGTGCGTGGTAAGTGGTAGCTGAGTGAATGAAAGGTTGACGAATTAATGAGGGGATGACTCAGTGGATTTACCATAAGGTCTCACACACCCGATGGATGCCTGGGCAGTGACGGGTCCAGCGCTCCTCCTTGCCTCATCTACATGGAGAAGCCGCAGGAGGGTCAGTGCTGTGGTATCCTCTGTGCCCAGCCGGCCTGAAGGCCTCACTGCTTGGACACAGGGCAGGAGAGAGGAAGCGTTGGAGTCTGGGGTTTAATGTGGGATTATGTCGCCTTAGACTTTGTCAAGGACAGGACTAAAGGCTTGATGAGCTGAGCCATCTGGTTGGGTCCCCTCGTCTATCAAAAATAGCAAGGCTGTGTTTTAGGTCCACAATCTTTTATCCAGAGCCCTGGAAGCAGCTGTGTTAAGAATTCAGAGGTTTTCAGATTTTTAAAAGGACAAGGCAGTGCATCTGCCGCAACTTGTATAACATGGGTCCTGCCCCAGGGTGGGTGTCTAGTAGCCCAGTACTGTGACTCTTTGTGACCCCATGGACGGCAGCACGCCAGGCCTTCCTGTCCCTCACCACATGCCAGAGTTTGCCCAAGTTCATATCCACGCTCAAACATCAATATTTTTGCAATGAAATGTGAAAGCTCACAGTGAACGAGATCAGTAAGTTCTGTAAGTAGTTTTAAGTCAGTTCAGGTCAGATATCGCTGCCAATGGCCTCAGATATACAAAGCTCCGTTGGTTTTCACTGCTTTCTGGATGTTGGGATTGTAGATGACAAAAGGGGGGGCTTTACTGTGCTTCTCATAGAAGGATGCTCGCTACAAAGGAAAAGGGTGGACGGTGAGTCCATGTGATAAATCTAAGGACTTCTCTTTATGGAGAAATTCTTTCTCCAGTGCATCACGGTGCTCTTATCTGTAAACAAAAATTTTTCGGTGTTCCTGTTAGTATCAACTTACTTTGGACTTTGCTTTAATGTTGTTTGTTTTGACTTGTAATCTGCTAAAAGGGAATCTGTTTGTTTTCATCCTTGAGGGACTCACAAGTCGCTACTACACTATTTTAACCATAATGAGAAGGGGACTGAGAATGAGGGGGTTTCCAAGACACAGGGTTGAAGAACAAAAGTTTAATGTTGTAGCTGTTCAGTCACTAAGTCATACCCACCTCTTTCTGACCCCATGGCCTGCAACACACCAGGCTCCTCTGTCTTCCACTACCTCCTGGACTTTGCTCAAATTCATGTCCATTGAGTCAGTGATACTGTTTAACCATCTCATCCTCTGTCGTCCCCTTCTCCTCCTGCCCCCAGTCTTTCCCAGCATCAGGGTCTCTTCCAATGAGTCGGCTCTTCACATCAGGTGGCCAAAGTATTGGAGCTTCAGCTTCAGCATCAGTCCTTCCAATGAATATTCAGAACTGATTTCCTTTAGGATGAACTGGTTGGATCTCCTTGTAGTTCAAGGGACTCTCAAGAGTCTTCTCCAGCACTATAGTTCAAAAGCATCAGCCTCCTTTAGGGTCCAGCTCACATCCACACATGACTACTGGAAAAACCATAGCTTTGACTAGAAGGACCTTTGTCACCAGAGTGATGCCTCTGCCTTTTAACACACTGTCTAGGTTGGTCATAGCTTTCCTTCCAAGGAGCAAGCATCTTCTAATGTCATGGCTGCAGTTACCATCTGCAAAATGTCTAGAGTCATCAAAGCTATCCCCACTTGGGCTGGATGTAATTGCATGGCTGTCCCCGTGCCCGGTGACAAGGCACAGTGACTGTTTCTCTCCTTAGGTGAGAACCAAATATCAGTCTTTTTGACTTCTGGCTCTACGGCCTCAGATTCTAGCTTAGAAACAATGGTTAAACGCAAGCTATCTCCTGTGGCAATGTTCAAGGGGCCTCCAGTTTTTAGCCCAACCAAATCCCACCAACACCATCAATTATTATTCGCCTAAATAAATAAAGAATAAATGTTAGACAACATGACTTTCTTGGCCACCATGCTAACCAAACAACAACAGGTGTCCCAACTTCAAAACAGTTGTAAATATTCAATCTCTATAGCATTGGACTATCACCCCAGAAAAGTCTGCCTGTAGACTGGCTGGAGTATATCCACTGGTGTTCAGACAAGGTTGACACACCGAGATTGTACCTGCTCTGCATCAGGCATAGCTCCACTGACGAATAGGGAGAGATTTCACAAAACCAGAGAGCGACACGGGCTCCAAAGTGAGATTCAGCAGACGCCTTTACTTCAGGCAGCACGGCGCCTAACTGGTCAGACCCGTCTCGGCCGCTCCTGTTTTCAGAGCCCTCTGGACCTGAGAGCCTGGAGGTGCCTGAAATTCATCCCTGGTTAAATGTCCCTTTTCACCAGTTTGTGCCAATTCAGCCCAATGCTCCCAAAGACTGGGCAAATTACATTACGTCCCTGGAGACCTGGGCTCACCAGGCCACTGAGCCTTAATAACCTTAAGAAGGGAGTTTCCTAAATGCATACACAGCTGGGGATTTGGGAAAACGAGCTCCTCTCCATTAACTTTTAATTCCTGGAAGTGCCAAGGGCGCCAAGAGCGGCTGCGAGGGTTTCTCTGCAGATCTTCAGAGGTGAGAACCTGATGCAGCTGAAAGGCTCCAGGAAGAGATGCCAGTGATGAAGGCCACCTGTGTCCAGCTCCCAGGTGGCGTTCGGTCTCAGCAGCGAGAGCAATGCAAGAGCCACAAGCAGGCCTGAGAGCCTGCTCCCTGAGCAGCAAGAGATACCCCTGCCGTTGGAGTGACGGTGACCCAGTGAGAAGCTTGTGTGCAGAAGCTGTAAGAAGTGTGTGTTGGGGGAGAGTGGGGACGACCCTCAAGGAGGAGTCCGCCTCTCGAGGCCCCATTCTATCAGCAGCCCACATGAAGCCTGAGCACAGCAGGCTTAATAAGTGGTTAATAAGTGTTTAAGTGCTCTCCTGGTTTCTCCTGTCCCTCCAGGTACCATATTCTCGATCCCTAAAGCTGGGTCTCCCTAGTTCAAGTACTTCTCCTGAGGAATACTTACCTAGAAATCTTTAAGTCAGGACTTTGTAACAAAAAAATTCGTTAAAAAATGATTGCCCCCCAAAAAATGATTGGCAGTTTTTTTAAACATTAAATCCCCATTTATATAACAGTCTTGAAATGAAGTTATAGAGGACCACTTAGGGGTCACCAGAGGTCAGGAACGGAGGAGGGGTGTAATAGGTGGAAGTTGTCCTTGGATGTAGAATAGTTTTCTGTATGTTCATTGTGGAAGTGTTTACCAGAACATACCACCAGTTTATTATGATGAAACTGTACTTAAGTGCACACACACACACACATACACACACACAACTGCGTGTAAAGCTGCCGAAATCTGAATGAGTTCAGTGGATTGTAATAATGGGAATTTCCTGGTTTTCATATTAGATATTATGTCCAGTTTCATCACTGAGCAAAACTCGATAAAGTGCATAAAGTGTACACTGGGACCTTCCTGCATACTGCTTTTCAACTTCCTATAAATCTGTAACTAGTTTCTGAATTGACCGAATCCATATGAATGAATTATATATGGAATTTGTCAAACAGCTAAGGAAAGCCTCAACAGACACAAAGATGAGCTCCAAATCACGTGCGCTGTTTTGTTCTGGTCGCAGCTTTTTATTTTTAATTTTCTTGCCTCATGGCACTGCCTGTGGGATCTTTGTTCCCCACCCAGGGATCGAGTCTGCCTCCCTTGCACTGGAAGCACAGAGTCTTAACCACTGGGCCACCAGGGAATTTCCCATGTGCCCCTCACCGAAGGACTGGGAGAAGTGCTGCGCAGGGCCATTGCTCTGCAGAACACTCTGCGTGCTGTGGTTGCTGGGAAGACTGCCTTCTGGGCTGCACGGTGCAGGACCTGTGCAGCCGGCCTTTAGCCAAGTGTTGCAAAGAGCTGTGCTGTAGGCACTGACTCTTTCATCTTGGTCTCATGATCTATTCCTGACCTCAAACTGCTCCACCTCTCAAGCCAGATTAGATTGGAATAATCACATTTTTGCATCAGTAGTGATATTCAGATTACAGAGAATTCTCGGTCTACGCTTGCTCAGACATCAGACCTAAAAACAGAATTTGTTTTCATTTATTCGATAAATTTTCTATTGAGCTAAAAAGACTGGGCTTTCCTTGTGGTTCAGCTGGGAAAGAATCCACCTGCAGTGTGGGAGACCTGGGTTCAATCCCTGGGTTGGGCAGATTCCCTGGAGAAGGGCCCACTCCAGTGTTCTGGCCTGGAGAATTCCATGGACTGTATAGTCCGTGAGGTTGCAAAGAGTCGGACACGACCGAGCGACTGTCATTCGCTCACTCACTCAGAAAGACTGATTTCAGCCTCAGTTACTCCTGCTGTGACGGGCTGCAATCCACAGCGCTGCAGTTTCGGGCAGTCCCTAAAGTGCTTTCTACCTAGAAACGGCTTCTCTGTAGCCGTTCTGTCCAATTCCCTAACGTGTTGACAAAAAGAGAACTTCCAGTGCGAAAGCAATGTGAACCAAGAGTCCTCACCGCTCGGAAGCGGATGCTGTGTTTCTTTACAAGCCGGGCTCTCCGCGGTGGTTGGTCCTGGGCCTGTCTTGTCCATTCATTTCAGTGCGTTGATGTGCGGGCCGGTCAGCCACGTGGTGTGGTCCTGCGGTTCCCAGCAGGGCCGGTCCCTGGACTAGCCCCGCGGAGAACTGGCGATGGGGGCCGGCGGGAGACAGGTGAGTCACGGATGAGGGTGGGGCGGCGTCGGCAGGGGCGGCGCTGGGCCGAGCGCCCCGCGGGTGGGGCGGGCCCGAGTGCTGACTCACCGGCGGTCTTCGTCGAGAGGGCGGGGCGGAGGCGGAGCTTGCCCAGGGCAGGGGACCCACCCCGCGCAGGTTCCCTCCCGACCTACCACCCCCGATTTCCCACCCGACGCAGGTGCGGGGGGTCGGCCGGAGGCTGCCTCCCGGCAGCGGGCGGGGACGGAGCCAGCGGCTGACCTCAGGGTGTGCGCCCCCCCTCCCTGGGCTCCTGATGGAGACCCGCCGTGGAGACGGATCGGGGCTTTAGACGTGGACTCGCGGGGCGGGGCGGGGGCGGGGCGGGCGGGCGGCAGGCTCCAGGCTCCCATGTTCTCCTGGAGCAGCTTTCATCGGCGCTCACCTATCTCACACACACACACTCGCCCTGAATACCAGTCACCACGTCTCTCTCCGCCGTCTCATCCCGGACTGCCCGACGGGGCCTGAGTCAGGAAAGGGTGGGGGCGCTGAAATCGTCCCCTCTCCCAGCCTTTGGGGAAGAAAGTGAAAAAGGAAGCGGGCAGGGGCTGGCTGGGAAAAAGAGTTTGCCTAGACTCGACCCACCTAGCCTGGTGGGTCAAGAAAAGGCTGCATCATTTTAAAAGGCGGAGGAGGAAGGGGAGGGGAGCCGAGGGAGAGAAAGAAAGGGAGGCAAGAGGCAAGGAGGGGAGGAAGGAGGGACACACGGGAACCCAGCTCCATCACGTCTCCCCGCGCGACCTTAGGCAGGTTGCTTTACTCATCTGTGCCTTTACTCGCGTTTGTAAGATGGAGAGACTTTGGACCAGGACGATACCAGCCTCCTGGGATTCGGAGGCTCCAGGGGGCTGAATATAGGAAAACACAGACGCCTGGAAGGGCACGTGGCAGGCCCGGTGCTCAGCTTACAGCTTACAAACTGCCCGGAAACCTCTTCTACGTGCCGCCCCCCCCCCCCCCGCCCGCAACCCTGCCCCCAGAGGTCCTCTGCTTTTCCCTGCCTCCCCCAACTGTGACAACGATCCTCACATCCTCTAAAGGGACCCCCCCACATCCTTGCTTGGCCAGAGCTTCCTCACCTGACCTCCATCCCCGTGCCCCAGGCGTGCCCCACAGAGCAGTGTAGCCTCCAGGACGTGGGTGGGGTGGCCAGGCTGCCTGGCTGGAACTCGGGACCCGGTGCTCCCTCCCCTCCATCTGAGACCCCCGTTTTGCTCTCACTCCCGTGTCCCTTCCCCTTCTCCAGCCCCCCATGTTGGGTTAGGGCGACAACAAGCATTGCTGAGTGGGCATTGAGTGGGCATTCGTTGCCTTCCCAGCTCTGTGCCAAACATGCTCCTCCCCATCATCCTAAAGAGCCCCCCAGAACCGGGACCTGCACTCCATTCTGGGCCGGTTCTCTGTCTTTGCCCAAAAAAACAGCTAAAGTTAACAGTGTGTACTGTGAAAATCAAAAGCAATAAGAGGAGACAGATGAGCATTTAATGGGGTGACCAACATCCCTGGATTTGCCCAAGATTAAGGGCTTTCCCAGGACACTTGCAAGGCTAAGCCTACAAGAATCCCCTGGCAAACGGGGCTGGCTGGTCACTCCAACGGCCCAGTCATCCGGAAGACCCCTGACGCTGCTGTTAACAGTGGCTCCACAGCTTTGAAGTCACCATTTTGGGAGGGAACTTAACTCTTCTGAGCCTCGGTCTCGTCATCTGTAAAATGGGGAAAGACCTCACAAGACCGTCGTTGGGAGGACGTTGGTGTGTCAACAGCAAGCCCCAGAGAGGCCTCAGGCTCCGCCTGCCAGCTGGGGATGTGGCCCCATCCCCCGCCGGTGGCTCATCCTGGCCACTCCAACCCCCCAACCCCAGCTGCCTCACCCATCACATCAGATGGGCAGGGACATAAATAAGTGACCTAATCTTGCCTTTCAAGGAGGACCAAGCCGTCAGGAGACACAGGTCGCCGCCTCCCTCTCCCACCTTCACCTGCCCCCGTCTTGTGTGTGTCTGCGTGCTGAGTCAGTTCAACTGTGTCGGACTCTTTGCAACCCCATGGACTGTGGCCCGCCAGGCTCCCTGTCCATGGGATTCTCCAGGCAAGAATCCTGGAGTGGGTTGCCATTTCCTCCTCCAGGCGATCTTCCGGACCCAGGGATCGAACCCACATCCCTTGCGTCTCCTGCACTGGCAGGCATGTTCTTTACCACTAGCGCCACCTGGGAAGTCTTAGGAAAAAGGAAAGAAAAGGGAGAGAGTTGGCTTTGCTTGCACTCCACTGATGACCGCGCGGGCAAGGCTGCGACGTTGGCTTATTCTTTCTTTTTTTAAGGAAGAGATCAGAACCCACAACTCAGACTGTTTGGAAAACCCCAGGCCCTCCCATCCTTCACCGCAGACCAGGAAGTCTCGGCTGAACTGTGGGGCAGGAACTTTGTGTGTGGGGCGGGTCGGGGTTGGGAGGGGACAGGCAATGGAGAAGGGTGCCAGTGGGGGCCTGGCCTCAGTGTAGCAAGAGATGTCTTCGGGGCTGGGGCGGGCCGGGCCGGGCCCCGCCCTCAGTGTGCAAAGGGCACGCCACCTGGCATCTGCGGCACAGCATCCAGCCCCATCCCGCTTGCCTTGGCCTCCGAGCCAGGCTGTGTCCAGGGCAGACTCCACAGTGCCCTGGAGCCCGGCGTCCCCGCCCTGATCTGAGGGTGCGCTTCTCTCTCCCCCTCTGCAGGCCTTGGCTGTCTGACCCCACGAGAGAGCAACCGCCCTGGCTGTGGTCTCCAAGGCCTCTGTGTGAAGGTCGGTGGCTCAGATGTTGCTATTTTTTTCACGTTTATCAGAGACTGATGGCATGTGAGCCCATGGAGAACGCTGAGGTGGACCAAGCGGGCGGGCCCGGCTCAGCAGATAAACACATGCATGGCATTCCAGAGCCCTGAGGGCAGGCGCCCCTCCAAGCCCCCCACCCCGCCCCCTGGCCTGGAGCGGCCTTGTCCACATTGTCGCCTTCAGGGGCGTTCTCAGAGATTCACCCGCGTGAGTGACAAGATCAGCAGAGCTGAGACAGGATCAGCAGAGCTGAGGGCTCACTGGTGGCCTCCGTGATCAGCCCCCCAGCTGCTGCGGGCACTCCCCCGGGACATGCTAGGCCGCCCTCCCCCTGGCTCCCTTCACTGCCTGCGCCAGACAATAAAAGAACAGCTGGAGGCAGGGATGGCTCTGGGTGTTCTGCCCAGGCTCCCCAACCTGGCACTCCACCTGTCCCTCCCTAGGCAACGGCGGTGCGGGATTTACTTTGAAGCACAAGGAACAGCCATCGCTTTTAGAAGGGCTCCCAGGGTGCAGGAGGAGGGGCCAGTGGCAGGGACAGGGGTGCAGAGACCCTGGGAATGAAGTCCAATGCCTTGAATCTTCCAGCTCCCGGGGTGCATTCAACTCCCACCCCCTGCAAAGGAAACACACGGTGTGGGGAGCGGGCAGCCACCCGCTTCCTGGTGTGCGGACTAACGGCTCTAGGTTCGAGTCTCACTCTACCCCAACTTGGAACAAGTCATTTCTCCCCTAGACTTGAGTTTTTTCACCCATAAAATTCAGAGCTGGGCTGGGCTGGATTTGGAAAGGTCCCTCAAGCTCCCTGATGCAGCCGTAGGGGCAGCATCTAGCCACACACACCCCCTCAAAGGAGTGGTGGTCCCCCTTTCTGGTGAGGAACCAAGGCAGAGGGTGAAGGTATGAGGCAAGGTATGAGGCAAGGTATGAGGCACGGGTGTCTGTGTGATCCTCCAGGGAGAAGTGTTCGTCAGCGTCTCCCAGCTCATCCCTCACTCGCGCAACCTCGCCAGATCCTCTGGGTTTGGTACCCAAGGTTCCATGTCTCCCCACCCCCTACCAGTACACATCCTCATTCCCGGGGACAGGGTGCCCTGGAGCACAGCTGCAACTCAGTCCCCATCGCCCCTTCCCCAAGAGCCACGGCTGGGAGCCGCCTGCTGGGTTGTCAGCTGTTGCTAAGCCCCGAGCTGCTCCTTGGGTTACAGAGCCGAGAGGACATGGAAATTGAAACAGGAGAAGAGCAAGCTGGGCCAGAGGGCTCCCAGAGCTGCGATGGAAAGACAGCCCAGCCAGGGCGACCACATTATTTATGGGCTCTCTCGGGGGACATATATGGTTAGGAAAAGAACCTCTTCGCATCACAAGACTCAGCCCCGCTTTCCGTGGCCCGCCCAGGCACCCCTGAGCTAACTCGAGATGGTTGCTGGCTCAGGAGGTACCTAGGCATCACATGTCAGCATCCCAGTCATCTTTCCCAAGCGCTTCATAGGATGTGGGGTGCAGAGACACAGCGTTGCGCATGGCGCCAAGGAGGGAGGCGCAGCAATGGAGGGTCTTCCCCGGACCACCCCGCCCTGCCATACATCGAGCAGCTGGCATTCCCGGAGCCTCTGCCCAGAGAAGAGATTAGAGCAGCCAGGGCCTGGGCTATTTTCAGAAACAAAGAGCATCAGCCCCCAGCCCCAAACCCAACGCCCTCCCAGCACTCCACAGATGACCAGCCTGGACATCGGGGAGGAGAGGGACCCGGGGGCGAGGCTTCGTGGGGGAGGAGGAGGAGGAGGGAAGGCTGGCCCAGCTGGAAGGGATGAGATGAGGCCGCAGCTAGCACAGCCCGGCGCTGCGGAGTCCTGGCGCAGCGTGTCCTGCCGGGGGGCTGAGCTAGGTTTCAACAGGTCGGATCGAGTGACTGCTTTCCTGGAAACCAGGCTGCTGGTTGTGACGGCCGATACGGCAGGCGGGAAGATTCTGCCCTGGCGTTCACGGGAAAATTATTTGACATTGAAGAGGCGCTGGGGCAAGCTAACCGTTGAGGAAAAACAGAGCCGCCCTGGCCCAGTGGCTGCAGCCACACGCCCTGCAGAAACTCGGGTTCCCACGGGGTGCATGCAGCAGGCCCAGTGGGCCGATGGCGCATGCCCCGGAGACCGCAGAGTGGAAATCCCCAAAGGACACGCCACCGATCGAGGCCCCCGTGCACCGGGCTTTCTCCCAGGGTCCCCAAGGGTCCAGGCCCTCCCCGCACGGCCGTAGCCCTGTGACCACACTGGCAGCCAACTGCCCCCCGCATGGGACTCCAGCCCCCAGCAGCCCAGCACTGCGCATGTGCTGACGCAGTGGTATTCAGGTGCTGCTAACGGGGGATGCGAGCCCAGTGCAGTTCGGGGTGATCAGCCACTGGGCTCAGGGGAAGGCCCGAACAGGACCGGCCAGCGACCTTGCAGCCTCACCCTTCAGAGCTCTGTGCTTGGGGGTGGGGCCACGGGCATCCTGCAAAGCGAAATGGTTTGGTGACTGTGGCTGATAGCGAGGCCAGCCTGCCTCACGCTGACTTCTGGCCTAACCAGGCAGCACTGTGAGTGGCTGACGCCACATTTCTTCTCATCCACTCGAGGGCAACTCCTCTGGGACGTGTAAAGCTCAGGCCCTCCATCGGGAGACCTGAATGCCCGACATTTCTGCCTGCCCCACGGTAGCCGTGATCCCTACCGTACAACGAATGGTTTTAGTTTTTCTCTGGTATCACCTGTATATACGTGTGTGCGCTCGGTTGTGTCCAGCTCTTTGTGATCCTGTGAGCTGTAGAACCAGGCTCCTCTCCACGGGGCTTTCCAGGCAAGAATGCTGGAGTGGGTGGCCGTTCCCTACTCCAGGGGATCTTCCGACCCAGGGATCAGACCTGTATCTCTTGTGTCTTCTGCACTGGCAGGCAGACTACCACTGAGCCACGTGGGAAGCTCAAAAAAGCTGCATCCCTACAGGCTACAGTCCACCAGATCGCAAGCATCAGCCGTGACTTAGCGATTAAACCACCACCACCACCACAGGTCGGAACAGGGATCGAACCCAAGAAGTTGATGCTATTTGCAACACTCTCTACCCAACCAATAAGCCAGCTCATCTGTAGGTATCCACAAGCTCTCAGCAGAGGGTGAGAGAAGCCCTGAGTTCAGGAAGGCGAGATTCAGATGCCGCTGGGGGTGGAGCCGCCCCATCCCATCCCCGCCAGGGGTCCTGCCCTGTGATTGGTCTTGGGAACCTGGACACTCTGCCCATCTCCCCTCAGGGTCTGCTCCTGCTCCAGCTGCCGCAGAAGCCAGGAGCTCCCACTCTCCACTCTGACACTGTCATCACCGCGCATGCTCCTCTCAGAACTGACCGCATCGCAGAGGAGCGTGGGGATGACGGCGGGAGGAGGGAGACAAGGAGTCTGCAGAGACAGGACAGGACAGCGGGGTGCAGAGGTGAGCCAGAGGGGAGACCACAGCGCGGGAGCCCAGCGGGACGCCTGTGGGGAGCGGAGGAATACACAGAGCCGGATAAATCTCAACTTAAAATAAAAGATTTAGAAGAAAGCGGGAAAAGACTGAAAAATTGAAGGGAAAATATTATACCAGTTGTAAACGAGGCAATACAGACAGTTTCCAACCTACGATGGTTCAACTTAATTTTCTGATTTGGTGATGGTGCATAAGCAGTATGAATTCAACAGAAACCGAACCCCAGTGTTTCAATTTTGATTTTTCCCTCCATCCTGAATGGTCACTACTCCTTCTTTGCTGCCATTTTTTAATGCTATTTACATCCTAAGCAAAGATTGTATTAAAATTTGGCAGGTTGAGTATAGTATCATTTTCCCGTAATGGTTAATTGGCTGTTATTAGAAATTAATCAGAAGTTATTGTACTTTATACTTTTAACAAATGACTTCAAAACCCGTTGAGATTTCTCATCTGGGGAAAAAATGGACAGAATTTTAAAATCGTTTTAAATTAAAAATATTAAAAGCTTTTAATATTTTTAAAGAATGCAGGTATGAGGTCTTATATTTAACACATGCCACTTCCAGCAGAAAGAAAAAAGTTGGGAGAGAGCAAGAGAAAGGGAGGAAGGGAAACGAAGAGAAAATCGCAAGCGTGGAGATCTGGGTTTAACGTGCTCTGTCCACAGGGTTTGTAAGTCAGTTGTTCTTTTACTCATTGTTAAAGCATCCCCTGCACTTCCCAGGTGCCTCAGTGGTGAAGAATACGCCTGCAGTGCAGGAGACACCGGCTCAACCCCTGGGTTGGGAAGATCCCCTGGAGGAGGGCGTGGACACCCACTCCAGTGTTCTTGCCTGGAGAATCCCACAGACAGAGGCACGTGGAGGGCTACGGTACATGGCATCGCAGAGTCGGACACGACTGAGCGATTAAACAACAAACCAAGAATTGCTTATGGGGTAAAGTGTGCATGAGTTGATGTTCTGGCTTTGAGAGAAAGAAAGCAGCTCCTTCTAGCTTAAACACAAAGTAGGCATTTTTCTTAAGAAGATAGGTATCTTGACAAAGCAGAAAGGGGGCCAGGCCTCCAAAAAGATAGAAGGTGGCCAGAACCACAGCAGGGCTTGTGTGTCCCTCACCTGAGTGTTGCACACTTGCGTGGCTTTCTGCACAAAGGCTGAGCTGTGTCTGCTTCCCAGGGTGCACGGCAGAAGGCAGCAGAGCTCCTGAGTAGGTGTGTCAGGAAGACTTCTCTCTTCTCCACTGCCCTCCCAACCAGTCTGCAGCATCTTTGTGGAAGGGACTCTGACGGGCCCCGCTGGTCTCTGCCTGTAGTCCACCAGGTGGCCGGGAGGACAGGACAGGCTTGTGTGGGGCAGACATGGCAACAGGAGGCCGAACTTGGAGCGTGGAAAGGTGGTGAGTGAGGGACTGCCGAGAGGGAGGTGAAGCTGAGGATGGCCTCTTGATGGGATCCCCTGAAACTGGGGAGAAGACTTGGAGCACAGTGACGCCTCTGAGGTTAAAGGGCGAGGCTGGGCCTGGGGAACCTCTGCTTCCCCAGCAGTTGTGCTGGAGGGGACATCAAGGGAGCCCACCCCCACCCCCTCGGCAACCGTGGCTTTGCTGCTTTCTAACCAGGAGGCTTGGCTCCCAGAAGAAGCCTCACCAGGTCAACAGGGGACGCACATGAGATGACTCATCACAGTCAACTCCTTACTGGGGAGCTGGAGACAAAGTAGGAGGACTATCTTTAGGGAAATGGACTGAGAAACTTGGGGGACGATCCTGTGAAATACAACATGCAGCTTAGACCCGTGAACTAAGTGTACAGCCCGGAGAGGCCTGGAGACACGCTTTTATTGATCAAAAGGTAAGCATCAGAACACTATCTGCCACATAAAGACAATTACATCAGTTTTAAAGACGCACATATGTACCAACGACTGCGTGTTTTGCACACATGTGCACTGTGCGTGTGCTCAGCCAATAAGTGTGTCCGACTCTTTGCAACCCCATGGGCTATAGCCTGCCAGGCTCTTCTGGCCATGGGATACTCCAGGCAAGAATACTGGAATGGGTTGCCATTTCCCCCTCCAGGGGATCTTCCTGACCCAGGGATCAACCTCCGTCTCCTTCGTCTCCTGCCGGCAGATTCTTCACTGCTGAGCCACTGGGGAGGCCCCTCCATACATGTGCACACCTACACATCCAAAACAGAAGCCAAGCCCATTAAGGGGAGTTGTCTGTGGATAGGAGAGTGGGAGTCATGGCTCAAATGAGGAAAATGTTTGAAATAAAGACGGAGGCCTTGCCCAGATGTGTGGGGTCAGGGGGTCACAGAGTAGGTTTGAGTCTAATCTCTGTATCTATCTGAGTTTACAAAAAGAACCAAAAAAATTTTTAAAGCCAAGTCGATCCACTCCTGCAGCAGCCTGTGGATGAGATATCACTCCGTTCTACCCACACCGCCTAACCCTGCCTGGGCTGCTGTCCCTAGTGAGACGTCGCTATCCCCCACTGCCGTCAATTTTGTGAGCTCCCCATATCTTTCCAATAATAACCCGATTTTCTCCATCAGGGCAGCAGAATCAGCTTCTGTTGCTTGCTGCCAAAGAACCCAAACGTTCTCAGAGAGTGGGTCCCTGAGGGAGGGTGAAGAGCCTGCCGGGAACAGACTTCTGGGCTGGAGAGTCTGGGCCACTCACGACCGCATCCAGCATCTAAGCTGCTCTGTCTCCAGGACCCAACAAGGGCCACTCTGCGGGAGAGACAAGAGCATAGAGGCCACGTTTCCTGGGACGTTCACATCGTCCACTCCTAGCAGGGTGCCTGCCCACGGTTAGGATGTTAAGTGCCTTGTGAACTGGAGACCTCATGAATGAAAGACGAGTGAGTGAGTTTACGACAGCTGCTATGGTCAACTTGCTGGTTTACAGAATCTCGTTTCCAGCCACCAGCTGCTGTTGTGCCATTGACCTTGACGAAACACACTGTGAGCTGCAGGCCTTTGGTGCACATTTTTGTTGGACCAGATCGCTGTGGATTGGCCCCTCCAGGGTCAGCTTCTTGAGCGGCTGTCCCGTGCAGTCACACAGCCCCGCAGGCTCTGAGCTCTCTGCACTTGGCAACACTCTGCCTTCACCGTCTTGAAATTCCTTTCTGACATGTCAACAGGGGCCCCCACTTTCTTGTGCATGGGGTCCTGGCCAGCCCCAGCTTCAGTCACGCAGGGCTCACCTACAGGAAACGCTAAAAGCTGAAATCTCACCGCTGAGCTGCAGGACGGCCCAGCGTTCACAAGGATGACTTTCAGTGGCCAAGGAATGTCCATTGCAAGGCTAGCGCCTTGCAGATCACGGGCCTTTCCTTTCCACTCCTGCAAGTCCACCAAGTCCTCAGCTGGGAACACACAACCAGTCCTGTGGAGAGCAAGCCTGGTGGAAATGTGGGGGCACAGACTGCACGCACGAAGATAATTTCAGCGCAGCCTCCCTCTGCAGCACGGCTTGGAATGGTCGTTGGGTTTCTGCAGACATTTCCCGTTCCGTTTTCAGGAAGAGAGCTGGTGGGATGTTTTGGAAAGAACGTGGGTCTGGGAGTCTGGAGGGACTCGAATGTGAATCTTCCCTCTTCACTGAGTGCATGTTACCTGTTTTTTGGCATGTTAACATTTCATCTTTAAAGTAGGGATAATCATAACAGTGTGGGGAGAATTAATTACAGACTTTTTTAAGACAGGGAGGGAGGAAGCAAAGGAGGGAAGAAGGGAGGAGGGAGGGAGAGGTGGAGGAAGGGAGCAGGGAGGAGGGGAGCACCGTCGGAGCACCCAGCGTCGTCTCTCAAGTGTGGGCCCCAGTTCTGCCTCCTTTTACTCTCTTTCCAAAAGGCAGCTCTCTGGGGTCCTCTGGGTTTCACATCATTTTCCCTCTAGTCCCCAAATGCCTTAAATCCATTCTTGGAGAGCCCCTAAAACTATGTAGGACATGGGATACTCTCATTTGACCAGAATCCCCTTTTCTTGGCCCATATCCCAACCCCACCCACACATTCAAGAGAAGTTTTCTGACTTATGCCTCTTCCTGTGTGCTGAACTCATTTTTGCCAACACCCCCAGTTATTCTTTCTCATCTCTACCCTCCCCAAATAACCCTGTCCCACCACACCTCTCCCCAGGCCACACCTCCCTTAATCCTCTCCTGGGTGGCAAGAACAGGCTCTCATTTCCTGGCCTCCCTGCCACCTGGGGACAAACACCAGCCTGGAAAAGCACCAGGGGCGGAGTGATAAGCACAGTCTGATAAGAGGCCCCCGCCCCACTCACCTGCGTTCAGGGGCAAGCAGAAAACGCTGCTCTGTATGGAGCAAACACGACTTGGTTTTCAATTCCTACTTGGCATTGACCTGGATCCTGTCACCTTGTCATACATCCTTTGCTCTAAAGAGAGAAGTCACAACATCCACCCACTTCCCCGGGGCCTCGGAGAACAACCAGTAAATTGTTAGGAGTGAATGGTGCTCTTTTATGTATTCGCTCTTCCAAGAAAAACCAGTTACGCTATCGTGAGCTGCCCTCTTACAAGCAATTTAAAAAGGAGGCAGTACAGGGAAGGAGCGATAAGAAGGAATTTCTAAATGAGAAAAAAATAAATGATTAAGTTCATACCCAGTTTAAAATTTCACATACTCTTGAGCACAACGAAATTCAACCCATTCCCAAAGATATGCGAATCCTGTGAAATAAACGTGGTCTACAAGGAAGGCGGGGACAATGGATTTTCAGTTAATAAAATGTCCAAAAGCTGCTTTTGCTGAAGGATGAAACTGACTCTGGAGTATTATTTCAGTTTCCAGACGTTGGTAACCAGGGTCCCCAGAAACACGCTGTCCAAGTGAGGACACCTCTCAGTGTGAAGATAGACAGTTATGATGGGCGGGAGGTGGGGAGGGTGCTCCGTGCATCTATTAAAAACTGTTGCACGGATCACTCAGCTTCTTCTCTCCCCAGCTAAGTACCAGCAGCCGTGACGGCTGGTGAAACACATATTCAATCAAGAAGCCAGGTTGGGCCTTGAAAAAGTCAAACACTAAAGGCCATTTTTCCACTTTTCTTGTTTAACACACTAATCTCTGTTTTCTGTCTCCACTGGTTTTTAAGTGTGAGCTTCCATGCGTAGGGGAGAATCCAAAGGTACCTGCCTGGACAGACAGCTGGGGCCTTAATATCCCAACAGTGGAGTGCCGAGGCTGAGTGGAAATGGACGTGCAGCTCAGGCAAACGGGCTGTTAATACAGTGTTTGCTCTGCACTTTAGAAGTTACAGAGCACATAAGTCATTTCATCTTATTCTTTATTCTGTGGTTTTTAAGCCTTTCGGACCTTTATACATCATGACCCAGCATATATATCACACACACCCACACACACACCCATGCATACATACACGCACACACACACGTACGCAAAGCACACATCTGCACGCACACACACACACTCAAATATTACTCTTCATAATGCACTGTTATTTTCTATTTTATCCGTTTGACTTTTTTTTTTTAATGCTGGCACAACCTCCTAAGGGCTTCCCAGGCCTTGGTGGTAAAGAACCCGCCTGCCAGTGCAAGAGGTACAAGAGACCCGAGTTCAGTCCCCGGGTCGGGAAGACCCCCTGGAGGAGGGCATGGCAGCCCACCCCAGGAATCTTGCCTGGGAAATCCCACGGACAGAGGAGGCTGGTGGGCTACAGGCCCACGGGGTCACAGAGTCGGACACGGCTAAAGCAATTCAGCAGCCACACATCCACAGCTTCTAAACTAGCTTCACAGCCACCGACGGCTGCTTCTAGTCAGAGCTGGCTGCCTTCTGCGGGCCTCACTCCTCTCCACGCCTTTCTCGACCCTGTTTCCTGAAGCCTAGAAGCTGCTCTCCCTGAAGTTCCTGGCCAAGGCAACTGCTGTCTCCTTGTGGCCAACGTCACACCCCTGAGCAAGACTTGGACGGTGGGGGGCGACGGTGGGGGGTTGGTGGGGGGCGACGGCGGGGAGGCTTGCCCAGCAGGGGCAGTGGTCACACAGGGGCTTTGGTGCAAGGCCCCCAACTTTGATTCTCCTCATCTTTTCTCTGGTCTTTAAAGCAACTTGTTCCCAGTTTAAATGCCCTTTTGCTTCAAATACCGGCTGCCTCTTCCTGTCTGAAGTTCAGCTGATAGAGACAGGTACTGGAAATCCCCTTGCTGTTTGCAGAAATCAACACCTAAGAAGCTCAAGTGACCGGTTCAGGTCACAGAGTCCTAAGTGGCAAGTCCCCAACAAGCTTGCTTGTTTCGTTTGGCCATACTGTGCAGCGTGTGGGATCCTCCCCAACCGGGGGATCGAACCCGTGTCCCCTGCACCGGGAGCACAGACTCCTACCCACTCAACCACCCAGGCAGTCCCCACAACGAGCCTCCTGATGACAGACTCAGTTATCTTCTTCATCGCCCCACAGTTGTGTGTGTGCCACATAAAGCTGTTGGAAGTGTTGTTTATGCAAAGTCATACTAACTTGAATACCTGAAATTCTTTTAATTTTCTCAGTTATTCCTCCTTTTTATCAATCAAATTAAATGTCTTTCTTTTGTGCCTTTATCAACCTACTCTGCACTTTCCTTTCTGTGAACTGCTACATTGAGAGTCATTGGAAGGTACTAAAGGATATGATTATTGTCCTGTTGCTCACATGTCCATCTTTTCTCCAAACCAGGCTGTAAGTGCCTTGAAGTCAGGAATTCTAGCAGAACTTTCTTGTGACCTCCTTCGAATGGTTCTTAAGATTTGTTTTCTATCACAAGCAAGAGATACTCAGCAAATATGTTTGCACAATTAATACATTGTGCCTTGCCACAATTAATATATTACTCAACTGCCATTTTACCAAAGTTCACAGTTCTATCTTTGTAAACAAAGATAAGGGCTTCCCTGGCAGTCCAGAGGTTAAGACTCTGCGCTCTCACTGTTTAGGGGCCACGGGTTCTGCCCCTGGTCAGGAAACTAGAACCCCACGTGCCAAGCGACACATAGAAATCAGTCTGTTCACACCTTCCAAACTGTCTAGGTAAGAGGACATTCTCTGGAAGGCAGTTTGGAGACAGGAGAATTGGATTCAAGAGACAAAACTCAAGGGTCCTTTTCCCAAAATGAAAACAGGATGTGGTCAGCCAGGAAATGAAAGGGACGTGCATGTCACTGGCAACAAAGAGGGGGAATTACCCTTATTGGATGTCAGCTAGTTTTACGAAACTCTATTTTTTCCCTTCATTTGACTCCCTCAACTGCTTATCATGTTTATATTTTTCTATTTTATAAAGAAACCTCCAGTCCTCTGTGAAGTGAAGCAGGCTGGACCCTTTCAGTGCTTCCGCTTACACCACTCTGCACTTGAGTCAGAGTCTGGAGAGCACTTCCGGCCACCTGGGGCTCAGTTTGGACCAGGAGCCTAAGCCTAAAGTTGATGCTTTTTAAAAAAACGTTTTGTCTTTTATTTGTATTTACTTATTTTGGCTGTACTGGGTCTTCATTACTGTTGCAGGCTTTCTCTAGGTGCACGAGCCGGGGATACCTCCTGGTTGCAGTGGCTTCTCTCGTTGTGGAGCGCGGGCTTTAGGCAAACGCGCCTCAGTAGCTGCAGTGGAAAGGCTCAGCAGCTGCGGCACATGGGCTTAGTTGCTCCACACCATGTGGAATCTTCCCCGACCAGGGATCAAACGCATGTCCCCTGCACTGGCAGGCAGATTCTTAACCACTAAGCCACCGGGAAAGTTGGTAAGGTTGATGCCTTTAAACCACTGTTTCTCCAAGCATGATTGCCAGGCCAATAGCATTATACCGCCCAGGAACCTGTTAGGTGCGCCCTCAGGCTCTGCCCCTGGTCTGAACTGAAAAGCTGGGGTGGGGGCCCAGCAGGTGACGCTGGTACAGGTAAGAGGCAGGGGACGTTGCTTTAGACGTTTGACCTGAACCGGAAGCCCTCCCCACACCCAGTACCCACAGCCCCTTCATCCACTGTTGTCAAGGCTGCACCGAAAGTGGGGGACTTCAGCACTGGAGAGGGGTGGGTTCCACTCCGCTCCCCAACAGTTAGCACGACCTTGTCCAGGCCTGGTGTCCAGGCCTGTCCCATCTGTAAACCAGAAACCACTCAGCTGCCCACCTGGGCTGTTACCGAAGTCACAAGCGCCTGAGCAGTCATCACTTGCGTGTTCTAACACCTCTCCGTGGCCACAGGAAGGGAGGCACGGATTTCCAGTTATTCAGCTTGTACTTTCTCTCCCTGGGAATTGCAATCCATCTCAGTTGACAAGGGAATCAAAACTCAAAGTCATGATAAACCTGAAAAAAAAACCACAAAGAGAACAGTGAAGAAAGCAAATAGGAGAAGAAGGGAAGGCACAGGGAGGCCCAAAGTCAAAGTGTTTAGTCGCTCTGTCGTGTCTGACTCTTTGTGAGCCCATGGACTGTAGCCCACGAGGCTCCTCTGTCCATGGGATCCTCCAAGCTAGTAGCCATTCCCTTCTTTAGAGGATCTTCCTGGCCCTGGGATCGAACCCAAGTTTCCTACATTGCAGGAGGATTCTTTACTGTCTGAGCCACCAAGGCAAGTCAAAGAAGGGATGAAAGGAAGGGACAAGGGGAAAAGAAACAAGAAAAAGAAGTTTGGACAAATAAAGAAGGAAAAACATGAACAGGAAGTAGATGGAGAAGAAAATTAAACAGTAGGAAAAGGAAAGAAGAAAAGGATGAGAAGCAGGAAGGCAGCGGAGGAAGGGCAGGGGCTCAAACACTCCAAGTCTGAGGCTTGCAGCCCTCCCAGCAGGAGACCGTCTAATTACCCCACTTCCTCCAAGCCGCTTCTCTGGCTGCACAGTGGTCTTGGGTCTGGAAAAAGCCCTAAGCATCTTAGGTGCATCTGTTCCGCCTAATCCCTGACAGTGTGGGGCTGTGTTCCTGCGGACACGGCGCACAGGCTCTGCCAGAGGCAGCGCTTTGAGCCTTCGGGTCTCCGACTGGGGCGCCCGGGAGCGCGGGTGCCAGGGGACGAGAAGCACTGCCTTCTTCCCCCAGATCCTGCAGGAGCAGGAAAACGGCTTCTTCCTCTCCCCGATTTAAGGGCAGGAAATCAGTGTGTCTGATCTCTTGCTGTTTCCACTCCGCAGTTAACTTCCTCGCTGAGCTCTTCCTCCCTAAGCCGGCTTTGTCTGGATGGGCCAGCATCCAATTCTTTCAAATGAAAAGAAAGCAGAGGGAGACAGGAAAAGAGAGGAGAGGACAACGGGGGAGGGAGAGGGGCAGATGGGAGAAGGGAGGAAGCAGAAACGGAGACGGTCCTTGCTTCCTCTCTGACCCAAGTCCACTCCGCTGATGACATCACCGGCACACGAGCACCGATTCCCTTCTTTCTTTCTCTCCTGTTCCCGTCCTCCCTCCCTCCATCTCTCCCTCTTCCTTTCTTTCACTCTTTTTGAAAGACTTCTAAGAGTCTCATGAGGGAAAACGGCTGAGCCACCAGGAGAAGGACCACCCTGTGTGGGAATCACGCAAGGAATCAGGAGAAACCACGACCTTGCCTGAGTCAGTGTAATGGGAACCGTGTCTGCACAGAGGAAAAGACAGCGATGGAAAGAAAAGCCTTTGCAATCAATCCATTCATTCCGGTGAATTTTTCAAATTGCGGTGCTGGAGAAAACTCTTGAGAGGCCCCTTGGACAGCAAGGAGATCAGTCCATCCTAGAGGAAATCAATCCTGAATATCCGTCGGAAGGACTGATGCTGAAGCTGAAGCTCCAATACGTTGGCCACCTGGTGTGAAGAGCCAGCTCTTTGGAAAAGACCCTGATGCTGGGAAAGATTGAGGGCAGGAAGAGAAGGGGACCACAGAGGATGAGATGGTTGGATGGCATCACCAACTCAATGGCCATGAGTTTGAGCAAGCTCCAGGAGATAGTGAATGACGGAGAAGCCTGGCCTGCTGCAGTTTATGGGGTCGCAGAGTTGGACGTGATTTAACAGCTGATCAACAACAACTTTCATTCCAGTGGCCTGCTCCAGCCTGCCTTCCTACCTACCCCCGCCAACTAGAGGATTCTCCAGGACCCCCTCCACACAGCGATTGGTCTGACTTACCTGCCACCGACGTGACTTACAGAGAAAATTTATTAAAGAATCAGGGAGAGGAAAACACAATAGGGACACCCCGCATACAGTATTGCAAGGAGGGTCAGCAAGGCAGCCAGAACAGGAAGTGAGGGCAAAACGAGGCTGCCTGACTTTTGGGCATTTGTGGTGATGGTTCCATTTGCTCATGTTTCACTTTGGGAGTGGAAGGGTCTCCAAAGCCCCTGAGCTTTAAAAATAGCCCAAGCATTATGGGATGGGGAGAAGGGGCTGCACCAGGAGGCGGCCTCAGACCCTCCCCCACCCTGGGGAGAGAACGCTTCCTTTGTCATTCAGCTCGGCTACACAGGCCCCCTGGGAATTTCATCCTGGCGCCTTCTCCTTGGCCAGCATGATGTCTGAGTGGCGGCGCCTTGCGTGAGGCTGGCGAGCAGAGCATCTTTTGCTTTGCTCTGAAGCAAAACTCAACCACTGCAGCAACAAGCTGCCGGGAAAGCGGAACGTCCACACTTTCTGTTTAAATCTCTCCGAGGAAAGATGTTTACAAATAACACCAGACTGGTATGAGTCACTCAGAACAGAGCATTCTCAGTTCCTTTTGAGAGAGAAACACGTACCACCCCGTCACTGGAAAGGGCTGGAGTGTCTGCCCCTCAGGCGTCAGTGGGGTCTACCCTCCCCCGCGTCTTGCCATCTCTGCAAGGAATAACTCCCTTGGAAAAGGGCAAATTCCAGCCCCTCTGCCCCAGGCCAGCTCTCCCACACCCCCTCCCTCCACCTAACTCTCAGCATGTCCAGCCCAGCACCCAAAGCCTGCACCTCCAACCAAGGGAAGCAGTGAATTACTTTCTCCTTCAAGAAACAAAACATACTTTGCTGTTCCTCTTCCTTTGGAGCAGAAAATCCAGAGTTACTACATAACCCCAAGAAGCACAGTGTAAATTATTGACAGTTTCCCCAGGAAGACAGAAAGTAGAATTACCCAAAACCAATGGAATTATTTTGTTCAAAGAGCAGCTCTAAAATCATGAACCCGGGGTGGAACTTCACGTGTGATGTGCTCGGTCGCTCAGCCGTGTCCAACTCTTTGCAACCCCCCAGGGCTGTAGCCCTCCAGGCTCCTCTGTCCATGGGATTCTCCAGGCAAGGATACTGGAGTAGGTTGCCATGCCCTTCTTCAGGGGATCTTCCCGACTCTGGGATCAAACCCAGGTCTCCCGCATGGCAGATGGCTTCTTTACCATCTGAGCCACCAGGGAAGCCCAGAACTTCACGTATTCCCTGCTAGCTGTCTATACCCAGACACGAGGCAGCCCGAACCTGGCTAGTAAATACTCACTTCCAGAAGGCACGGGTGAGCCTTCCATTGGCAGGAAATTGTGTTTCATGGAAGAAGAAGAATCTTTGTTAGGGAAAGTTGTGGGTCTAAGGTGAGGTTCCTAGGACTGGTCTGAGGTCATTCATGCCTTGGGAGCCCAATCTTGTTCCAAGACCACCCAAAGCCGCAGAAGGACCCAGAAGCTTGAGGATTTGCAAAGGCCCCAGGCATATGCTTACAAACACTGACAGCGTCTTTCTCATACTGCTTCTCTCTTGGACAAAACTACAGTTTAAAAGTCATGATTGTACTTTTACAAGTACAAATATATATATATACACACACACACATACATACATATATATTTATATATATATATACACACACACACCTGCGTGCATGCATGCTCTCTCAATTGTGTCTCTTTACAACCCCATGGACTGTAGCCCGCCAGAATCCTCTGTCCATGGAATTCTCCAGGCAAGAATACTGGAGTGGGTTGCCATTCCCTTCTCCAGAGGATCTTCTCCACCCAGGGATCAAACCAAGGTCTCCTGCATTGCAGGCAGATTCTTTACGGTCTGAGTCACCAGGGAGTTTGGCTCCCTCCAAACCTCCCAGCCTCTCTGTGCATGAAAACCCCAGTCCCTGTCACTCTCACCCGCCCAGGGCCTCATATCGCCCCAGTAGGCAGCTCACACTGGCCCTGCCACATCCCGGGCATGTGTGCATCAAGAACTGACAAGCCCGAGGTTGGTGGGACTCCACCCCAACACAGAACAGAAAGATTCCTAGGTCCTCCTAGTCTTTGGAAGAAAGCTGGTCCTACACGGGGAGTTCTGCTCCAGCTCCTCAAGACTGAAGCTTTCTCCCACATACAGACATGTCTATATTCTCCCACTTATTTCTTTTTGCTGTTCAGTCATTCAGTCAGGTCCAACACTTTGTGACCCCATGGACTGCAGCACACCAGGCTTCCCTGTCCTTCACCATCTCCCGGAGTTTGCTCAAGCCCATGTCTATTGAGTCGGTGATGCCATCCAACCATCTCATTCTCTGTCATCCCCTCTCCTCCTGCCCTCAATCTTTACCAGCATCAGGGTCTTTTCAAATGAGTCAGTTCTTGGGATCAGGTGGCCGAAGTATTGGAGCTTCAGCATCAGTCCTTCCAATGCGTATTCAGGGTTGATTTCCTTTAAGACTGACTGGTTTGATCCCCTTGCAGTCCAAGGGGCTTCTTTGTTCCATCACTGTTTTCATCAGTGAGGCCTCATGGCTACTCATTTTCCACTTGGGGTTAGAAAATGGACTTTGCATTGTTGCTCAAATTGTTCCCGTTTTGGCCACTGGAGGCTCTCGAGCTGTCCCCTGGGCCCCCTGACAAAGCCCAGGTGAGCACACCTTACTCTCTGGCACCACAAGATGCTCCGGGCTCACTTCCTGCCCTGGCCTGAATCCTCCAAGGAGCTCTGCCTCTTTTACTGGAGGACTGTGGTGAGAACTCAAGATCTGGAATGAGATGAGCACTTTGGTACCAGGGTACCATTTTCTTTTTCCTTTTTTTTAGGGCCCTTTTAACTGACAGAGGGGCTTCCCTGGTGGCTCAGATGGTGAAGAAGCCACCTGCAATGCAGGAGACCTGGGTTTGATCCCTGGGTTGAGAAGATCCCCTGGAGGAGGGCATGGCAACCCCCTCCAGTGTTCTTGCCTGGAGAATCCCCATGGACAGAGGAGCCTGGAAGGCTCACTTTCTTTAACTGACAGAAACAAGAAATCTGTGGGTGTAGAAGCCTCATATATGCAAATATTAATACATAGAAACACTGACTATAAATATGTGTTCCACCCAGTCGTCCCTCCTCACTCCCTGCTTCAACCACTGATGTGTTTACTGTCTCTCTAATTTTGCTTTTTACAGATGTCCTATAACTGGAATTTAACTGCAGGTGATCTTTTTCAAACCGGCCTCTTTAACTTAGCAGTAGGCACGTGCGGTTCCCCGATGTCTTTTCACTTCCGCTGTGTTGTTCAGTCAACCCCAGGGAGGAAAACCGAGCATGAACCTGTCACTTCCACTGCTTTTGTTCCCAACCTGCACCTGGCTCGCTCAGCTCCTGCAGATCAGGATTCATCGCCCATCCAGGCCAGACCTCCACGGCCACGCCACATAAACATGCAGCCCCTACCTTCACTCTTTCCTGGCTTTTATCCAAACGCCTTGACTGCAGCATAATCCATCTGTTTAGTGTGTGTTACTACGAAGCCAGGGATTTTGGTTTTTTTCTATTTCATTCTTTGCTGTTTTCTCAGCATCAGAAATAGTAACTAACACAGGAGCCCTCAATGTAGGCTATTTGATGGATGGATAAACCGAAAGGACAAAATGTGTGTGTGTGTATGTACGCATGCCTGACCTCTCGTGCCTGTACGCCCCTCGGCTTCACGGCAAATCAACAAATTAGCCTGGCAAGACGGAGTCAGGGGCTGTGAGGAGCTGTACCTGCCCTCAGCTCTCTCGCCAAATAGAATCTCACCTGACATTTCTCCGCTAGAGATTAATTTAGCTGCTATCTTTCCCCTGTTGGAGTTTTGGTTTTCAGTTTCAAATGCTTAAGGGGGATACTTAAAACTTTTTTTCCTTTCTTTCTTCCTTTTTATTGAAGTATAGTTGATTTACAATGTTCAGTTAGTTTCATATATAAAGTGATTGTGTGTGTGTGTGTGTATACATATATATGTATCCCTTTTCAGAGTTTTTTCCATTAAGGTTATTGCAAGTACCATGCTTTGTATGGTTTTATTTATTTCTTTGTTTATGGCTGTGCTGGGTCTTCATCGCTGCGTGCGGGCCTCCTCAGTTGTGATGAGCGGAGGTTCCTCTCGAGTGATGGCGCGTGGGCATCTCATTGCAAGGGCTCCTCCCATTGTGGAGCCCAGGCCTCTACGGCGCGGGGCGCTTCAGCAGTTCCCTCTCACGGGCTTAGTTGCTCCGTGGCCTGAGGGATCTTCCCAGACCAGGGATCAAACTAGTGTCCTCCGCACTGCAAAGTGGACTCTTAACCAGTGGACCACCAAGGAGGTTAATTCCTGCATACTTAGTGTAATGAGTTAGGCCGTTTAGAGACATGTTCAGGAAGAGCGCTGTCTCCCCCACTCCCCTGTACCTGCCCCCTTAGACCTGGAACACTGAGGCTCCTGCCCGAGCCCTCTGCTTTGAAGGCTGAGCCTTACCAGCGTGCTAAGGAGTATCCAGGGCCAACAAAATGTGTCTACCCACAGCCTGGGACTCTCCTCCCAGCTGGCACTCCAGGTACCAAGGAAGCGAGAATCGCCTGCCCAAGCGGCCCAGAGCCCTCTGTCTGGGCCAGCACTGGGCCCCTCTGGGGCTCGCCCTCCCAAGCACACTGGCCCAGGGCAGTGCACTTACCCCAGGGGCATTTGTGGGCAGTGGGCAGGTCTCCACGGGGCACCAGGGGCTAGGGCAGAGAGCAGGGAGCAGACGAGGCCAAGATGCCTCTGTCCCTCCGGAGACCTCCCCGTCTCAGTGGGAAAAGCAGGTCTGCCTCCTCCGGTGTGGTCCCACCCACCTGGGTACCAATGTTAACAGTTTGGGCGTAACCCTCACACCTTCCTCCATGGGTTCCTAAACACACAGGAATATAAACACATATTGGAGAGGTTTCCTTCCCCCTTCTCTACGGCTTTTTAATAAAAGTGGCATTCCAATATATACTCCACATCGTGGTCACCCCTCCCTGCTCTGACAGAACTAGCTCATTCTTTTCATTAGCTTCACGAGATGCCACAGAACGAATGTGCATCCCTTTATGGTGGAATAGTCCGACTCCTTTTGCTTCCCCCATCTCAAACGAAGCTGAAATAATCTTTATACCTGTAGGAGTCTGTTCTCACTTTGTAACACTTCCAGAAATATGATTAGCATTCACTCAAAGCCTGTAACATCATTTATTTTATAGATGTTTCTGAACGACTCTGGTAAATATTTATACCAATTCATATTTGCCCTGGCAATGGATGAGATGCCAATTTCACCAGCACTCCCAGCTCTAGATTTTATGGATTGTTTCAAATTTTGCAATTGGCTGGAGAAAGCTGACATCTGGTTTACTTCACTTCTGTTTCCCCAACCACATTGAGACTCAGCTTCTTTTCAGATACACTGGCCACTTGTGGCTCCTCTTCTGTGAGTCACCTATTTATATCCGTTGCCCATTTTTACACTGGAATGTTTCAAATATTTGTCAAATAGTAAACTCCTGTGATTGCAGGCATTATCAAATTTTTCTCCTGTCATCTATCAATTTTGATTAAGGTATATTTTTCCATGTAGGTATCTCTCTTTTATTTTAGTTGAATATATATACATCTTTTTTTCTTTTTAACGCTATCTAGGTTTCCTATCTTATTTGTAAAAATTCTTACCTGTACTCCTAAATTTCTTTCTAATATATTTAATGCCATGTCCTTTTGCCTTCACTTCTAGTGAAACCAGTGCAGAAAAGAAGGCGCTCTGAGAAAGGAGACGGTCCCTGAATTCTGGGCCTTGGGTCTTTTCTTCGGCTTCTGTTCCACATCACCGTTTAAAATTGCTTATCTTCCAAGAACCTCATCTTAAAAGGTTAGCAACCCTGCAGAAGTAACACCTCAAGTCCTTTTCAGCAAGTCAGGCTAGAATTCATCAGAGTTTCTCAAGGACAGACTTCTTAGGAGAGATAAAAATGCCAGGGGCAGAGAGGAGAAGCAGGGGTGGTGGGGGAGGGGAGGGATTGCTTCATTCATTCACTCATAATTTCATTCACAACTGTTTCATTCATTCATTCGCTCGTACTTTGATCCAAATGGCAGGAACGGATTGAGGGCTTCCCATCCACAAGACACAATAGGAGCCTCGGGAGACTCGAGGGGCTGTGCGACCGCTGTCCGCGAGGGTTTATCACTGTAAAGGGGACACGAAACCCACACGGAAACACTCCGGCACAAGGCAGCATATCCACGGTCCTGACACAGGGTAGAGAAGGAAGGAGGTCACTTCTCCTGGGCAACCAGAGAACACTTCCAAGAGAAATTTAAGATGACTTTTTAATAATGGTTAGAACTCTGCCTATAGACAATGAGGACTCTCAGAAGAAAACAGCATGAACAAAGAGAGGAAAGGAGGAAAGGGCATCTTTAGGTGAGAGACTAAGCCAGTCTGAAGGACAGAAAACACACGGAGAGGGACAGCAAGAGATGGCCTGGAACGTCCCCATGAGTCTCAACCTCAGGAGGCTAAGAGGTCTGGGCTCCACCCTGCAGGCTGTGGGCGCAGGTGCAGACACCCAGAGACTGGCCTACTTCACCTGCCTGCAGGAGCCGGCCCTGTCGAGAACAGGGGTGCCTGAGGGGTACCCAATGCCATTCTATCTTCCAAATCTCCTGGGTCATCTTGAAAAATGATCAGATTTATCACAGGCAGTGGGTCTCACACCAAACGTATAGAATCTAAATCCCACAGGGATTTTAGTGATACGCCAGTGGGAAACATCTACTTTCGCCTAAAGCTACCCCCAAAGAAAGTACGATCACATTTGTAGGATTCCTTGGGAATTATCTTCCAAGACTAGTCTCCCTTGTCTGTGAAAACGGAGCTAGTGAGTAGCAGAGACCTGCAACGTGGGCTGCCCCATTTCTCTTTCTCCTGGTCACCAGCCCCAGGTCCCCTATAGACAGATCCCCCAGTGATCCGTTCTCAGCCCATGGCTTTGGGTAGAGGTGACTGACTGAACGGAACTGAAGTGGCTATACTTGCAAAATTTTGTCCACTTGAAGAATCGACTCATTGGAAAAGACCCTGATGCTGGGAAAGATTGAAGAGGGGAGGAGAAGGGGACAACAGAGGATGAGATGGTTGGATGGCATCACCAACTCAATAGACATGAGCTTGAGCAAGCTCCAGGAGCTGGTGATGGACAGGGAAGCCTGGCAGGCAGGAGTCCATGGGGTCGCAAACAGTCAGGTACAACTGAGGGACTGAACTGAACTGGCTCTGGAGTGGCTCATGTGACCTGGGTCTAATCCAATCAGCGTTGTATACACCCCCGGCCATATGGCTGGTTCGGGGACAGTCTCTCAGCCCACTCAGAGTCTGGACATGCAGTGAGAGGTTGCCTGGGAATCGCAAGTTGGCATGTCCTTCCCCCACTCTGCCCACCCCCCTCCCCATATCTGAACCCCATATCTGAATCTAGCAGCCCCTCCCAGCCCCCTGCCCACGGTGCAGGAGGGTGACTTGGAAAGAAGAGACGATGATGGGGATGATGGGGCTCAGGTTCTATCATCTGAGGCTTGCATAAAACCTGGTCTGAAGCCGCAGCCCGTGTACTCTGGGCTGCTTGGTTACACCAGCCAGCATATTCCCAGTTTTGCTTCCTTTTTGTAACTGAAAGAATGATCACTGATAGAAGTACAAAGTCCTTCAAGTACAGGGAAAGTGAGCATCTCTCCTTAGTGGTCTTCTAAGGAAGATGTCCTCCTGGGACAGAGGCAGACCACTGGCAACTGAATTCCTTCAGAAAATTATTTCAGAAGTTTCTAGAAACAGCAAAGAAAATGGTTTCTGTGTGAGGCCAAAGAACCGCTCTCCTGATGGTGTAATAATTCCATCTCCCTGCCTGCTTGTGTGCATGGTTAAATGACATGTTGTAAAAATCTTCTTTATGTTATCTGAGCATAAAGAGTTTCATGCAAATCAGGGAGGATTGTGCTGGGCTGGCAACTGCAGAGTCTGTTCCTCGGCACTCCCTCGTACGGGAAGGTCCCGTGGGTCTGTGAGTGTGTCTGACTGTTTACATGAACGTCTTTCAGACACAGAATCTGCTAACAGAATAGACATGTGTTGATTTCCCCCCTTGAGAAGCAGCAAGCCTAGAAAAAATTTTTAAAATTTCCACGTCGTAGGTGAGGCAAAGATAAGGAAGAAAGCGAAAAAAATGAGAGAAAGAAAAGGACTCAGACCCAAGAGCCTGGGGAATCACTTTCTGTGTTCTAACTGCAGAAAGCCCCTTTCCTCTCTCCGCAGACCACCCTCAAGGAAAGTCCACCTGATGTGTAGGAGCAGACAGACATTCTACTCTGTGAAAAAGTCTTCTATTAAAATTACTTTCCTATTGTGTCTTAATTTTAGGATTAAGAAGGTTGATGTTTTATTATACTAAAAATCACCTGCCCCAACTTGATACTTGCTCATCAATGACCTGAGACGAGCCAGTGTCGCCTGACTGGACTTTAAAAAATATTTTGAAATTCCTTAAAGTCGTGTCTGTACTTTAAGAAAATCACCAGTGGATGCTTATTATTCCCAGGCTACTGTTCAATAGTGAATTTCCCCTAAAGCTCTTTGTAATGATGCATTAATATTTTTTGACATCCTGAAGGACCTCTTTGAAGGCTAGCAACCATCTGGGGTTCAATCAATGACACCCTAACAAACCTTGGAGTCTGAGGATCATCTTTTCAGCGTGCTGAATGTGTTTCAAATGCCTCTATCTCTTCCAAAGGACCAGAGGAGAAAAGAATTGACACCAGGATCAGAATCCAATGAGAGATTCTACAAACTCCGAACCCAATCATTTGTGCATCAGTTCATTCATTCAGCAGAGACCCAGTTCTTCCTGCATTCCAGCCACAGTCTAGGCACTGGAGATAAAGCAGTGAACAGTCCATTAAGTTCTGCCTCCAAGGAGCTTCCAAATCCTAGAGAAGGAGATTGATAGAAACAAGCAACAAATACGCATGTAATATGATAGGAATAGCTTATCATTTTGCAAGCATGCATGCTCAGTACCTCGCTCATGTCTGACTCTGTGTGACCCCACGGACTGTAGCCCACCAGGCTCCTCTGTCCCTGGGATTCTCCAGGAAAGAATTCTGAAGTGGGTTGCCATTTCCTTCTCCAGGGGATCTTCCTGACCCAGGGATCAAACCTGCATCTCCTGTACTGGCAAGCAGATTCTTTACCACTGAGCCCATGGGAAGCCCCAGCATATCATTTTAGGCAATGAAAAATGCTATTAAAATAGAAAAACAACATGGACCTAATATACAGCACAAGGAACTATACTGAACACTTTGTAATAACCTATATGGGGAAAGAATCTGAAAAAGAGTATGCGTGTTGGTTTGGCCAAAAGTTTGTTTGGTTTTAAGTAAAAAATAAAAGACAGTTTTATGTTCAAGGACTTTATTGACTATCAGAGTCACTAACCGAAAGAATTTTTTGGCCAATCCTGTATATGTATATATATCTGAATCACTGCTATATGCCTGAAAGCAACACAACATCATAAATCAACTATACTTCATTTTAAACCCATGAAATAAATAATAAATGCTATTAAGAAAACTACAGCAGAGTAGGAGACGAGGATGACAGAGTCCAGTGGGGTTATATGCAAGGAGGGTCCAGAAGATGAGAAGGAAGGGGCGAGCCCTGGGGTCTGGGGAGAGCTTTCCGGGAGGAGGAAGGGGAAGAGCACAGGTTCCCTGAGTGGGAATACAGATCCTTATAGACGTGTAAAGGAGTGTGGTTCTATTCTAAACGTGATCAGAAGCCTCTAGATGGTTTTGAGCTGAGAACTAAAGGGACGTGTGTTTTTAAACGTTCTCTGGGGTGGGACGGGGATACTGTGAGGACTGGACGGGTAAAGAGTAAGAATGGAAGCTGGGAAACCAATGGGAGACTTTGGGTGATGAGACCCGGGGCTAGGCGCTGGCGGTGGTCCTAGTTCTCCGCTGCGTCCCCAGACCCGAAATGGAGGTCACAGCAGGCCCTTGGTTAAATAGCGGTCTAGGGGTGAATTAAATCCTGGCCTAGAGGGGAGCTTGCTGCTGCTGCTGCTAAGTCGCTTCAGTACTGTGTGACTCTGTGCGACCCCAGAGACTGCAGCCCACCAGGCTCCCGCGTCCCTGGGACTCTCCAGGCAAGAACACTGGAGAGGGTTGCCATTTCCTTCTCCAATGCATGAAAGTGAAAGTGAAGTCGCTCAGTTGTGTCCGACCCTCAGCGACCCCATGGACTGCAGCCTTCCAGGCTTCTCTGTCCATGGGATTTTCCAGGCAAAAGCACTGGAGTGGGGTGCCATTGCCTTCTCCGAGGGGGAGCTTACCGCCTCGCAGGTAAGGCCGACGTGTGAATTCATTGGCTGGGAAACACAGGACGGGGGCGCCAAGGGCAACGTTTGCTGGGGAAGTGGGGGCCGCGGGTGGAGCCCCAGAGGCCAGCGGGCGGGGCGCTGGAGCGGGCGGAGCGCTCGCCGGGCTGTCGGGGAGGGGGCGGGGCGAGAGCGCGGTGCCGAGTTTGAATCCTGAGGCTGGTCCCGCCCCCCTCCCCCCGGTTCCCTACGGATTCAACGCCCTCCCCTGCAGCGTCTGCTACACTCTCCCTGGCCTTGGGCCTCCGGGCGGGGCGCCCTCAGAAAGCCCCGCTCCGGCCCCTCCGTGCCAGCTGCGCTGGAGGCAGGGGTGTGCCCTCAGCCCCCGCCCGGCGGCCTGGCAGAAGCGCTGAGTCAGCAGCCCTCTCCCCGCGCCCGCGGCGTCCTCCCACAGGTGAGCCGGGAGGCAGGATCCCGCGCAGGCTCTCCGGGCGGCCGGGGGGGCCTGTCCGCGCACATCCCCGGGGCCCAGGCCCAGCAGGCCCCATTGCCAAGGTCCAGGGTGGGGTTCGAGACTGGCCTCTGTCACGGGCTCCTGCGCACCTGGGAGGCTTCCCCGGGTGCCCCTTTGAGGCTCACTGCTCTACCGGAACCCAGGACGAGGCTGGCAGGGGAGAGAGAATAAATATAGCCGGGGCTTACTGAGTGCCAGGCTCCAGGCTCAGGGCATTATGTGAATAATCTCTTGTAATCCTTACCCAGCCCCTGTGTGCTGGCACCATTATTCTGCCTATTTAACAGCTGAGGTTGAGAAACAGCGGGTAACTCGCCCAAGGTCTCATGGCTTAGGAGTGGGGCCTGCCTCACTCCAGTGCCCAAACTAGGAAGAGAAATCTCAAGGGGATAAATGTTGATAGGCCGACAGCTAGAGAAAAGGTCATGAAACACGAAAGACGCCCGCGTGTCCCAGTGCTCAACCACAGAAGGAAGGGTGGGCACGCAGCTGTGACTGGTCCCCACAGAACAATCTCAAACAAAGCCACAACTTCTGAACCAGTCAAGATTAAAAGCGGAAAGAAGAGAAGTCAGCACGCATGTCCCTCTCGGCTCTGCACTGATTACAGAGCCCCAGGAAAAACTGTATGTTGAAGCTTACAAGCCCTCTAGAATATCAAAAAATTTCTCTTTTATTTCTGGCGTATTCCCACCCCATCACACCCCTAACGGAGAAGGCAATGGCACCCCACTCCAGTACTCTTGCCTGGAAAATCCCATGGATGGAGGAGCCTGGTGGACTACAGTCCACGGGGTCACGAAGAGTCGGACACAACTGAGTGACTTCACTTTCACTTTTCACTTTCAGGCATTGGAGAAAGAAATGGCAACCCACTCCAGTATTCTTGTCTGGGAAATCCCGTGGACAGAGGAGCCTGGTGGGCTCCATACAGTCCATGGGTCACAAGAGTCGGACATGACTTAGGGCTAGACAATAACAACAAATGAGTCTAAACCCTTTGCCTTTTTTACTTATGGAGTGTAATAGACAGCTAAGATGAGTTCACTCGGATTACTGCACGACTATGCCCACCAAGCAAGAGATGCTGAGATGAGGTTGGGAAGCTGTGGAAAGATCTGGTCTGAACAGCGTTTCGATGTGGGACAGGAAACCTGGGTATTGTGCACACTGAAAAATGAAATTACTTTATGGAATGAAACGGAAAGGAAAAATACCATAAGTATTTATAACCAGTGCCACTCAAGGAAGAGCAACAATCTGGCTTAAATCCTTCTCAAAAGTCAGCAGTGGAGGAGATACCAGCCCCAACTCTTTCTCTTTTAGAGTGAGAGCCCCTTACACGTAGCCCAGGGGTAAAGCTTAGAGATTCCCATTCCTGGTGCTTTCTTGTGCATTTCTGTAGATTTCATGTCAGACCCAGAAGACCACCTCATGCCATTCAGTAATCCCATGTCTGGAATCAGGGCTGAAATGAGAGCCAGGAGAGAACTTATTTTTCCCCCTCGGTTGCCTTAACTCTCAGCTTAGGAATCCCCCAGACTCCCATAAACATGATCCTGTGTGCTTCTGCTCATCACAGCTTGCACAAGTGCCCCGAGGTGGGGATTTTACACATGCACTGTGGACGGGGGAGACAGCTGGGAACCGACAGGCCATAACTTGTGTCTCAGTTCAGTCCCCGCAGGAGGACAGAGGTCTCCAACTGCCGTGAGGGTGCCTTCCCTGTGTGTGTCTCAGTATTCCTTTCTTAGCACGTTTCCTAAACCAGTGACTCTCCTGCACAAAGGAGTTCAGGGACATGATGCTCGGGGAATTCTATTTTCTTGTGAAGTCTGAATAAAGATGCTCTTCTCTGGGACTCACCACTGGTCCAGTGGCTAAGACTCTGCCCTTCCAATACAGAGAGCCTGGGTTCGATCCCTGGTCAGGGAACCAGGTCCTGCGTGCCACAGCTGTTTTCATGCTGCAGCTAAGACCTGGTGCAGCCACACAAATAAACAAATAAAAGTAAATTTTTAAAACAATATTTCTTTAAAAACAAATTTTCTCCTCCACTCTCTTGTCCCGGGGCTCCCATCTGCGCAGACAGCATTCACTCCCACTGGGCTTGTTCTCTGCAGTTCCTCTAAGTGGCAGAAAGACACAAAACACAGAGTCTCTGCTTTCGGCGGAGGCCCTCACCGAACAGACTCAAGGTCCTGTGTTCACTCTGGAACCGCCCCCAAAGTGACAGCCCCCTCCATCTCAGCTCCTTCCGTAAACGTCTGCTGGCAACTTAAGTTTTACCTCTGGGGGCAAAAATTCCCACCTTTCCAACGAAGAGCCTCAGATTGACAAACTCAAGTCTCCCCTGTACATAGAATATTGTAACTACACCAACTATATAAAGGTTTATATCCTCAATCTTCCCCAGAAAGTTGGATGTGGAACAGAGCTCTGAGGGGCTGACCAGCCCTAAGATAGAAGGCAGATCAGGTATGTGGTTGGAATAAGCGAGTGATCGTTGCTCTGCCTCTGCTGCTGCTGCTAAGTCGCTTCAGTCGTGTGTGACTCTGTGCGACCCCACAGACGGCAGCCCACCAGTCGTGTCCAACTCTCTGTGACCCCATAGCCTGCCAGGCTCCTCTGTCCATGGGATTCATCAGGCAAGAACAGTGGAGTGGGTTGACATTTCCTTCTCCAGTTAAAAGGAAACAGGTGAAATCCATTTTAGTAATATATTCAGCCCAATGGAACCAAAATATTTCCATTTGAATATATACTCAATACCTAAAATGATTAATGAGACATTCTGGCTGCTGTGTCCCATGCTGGAGCCCCAGGCCCCAGTGTGTCTGTTACAAGGCCGTCTCACCTTGCACATGGCACAGGTCAGGTCCCCGGGACCACCTGCATCCAGCGGCTGCGATATTGGACAGAGCAGGTCTGACCAAGTCTGGAAGGATCTTTGAGTCGCCTGCTATCTGCCTGTCCTCTCAGCTTTATCTTCCTCGAATGCAGGCCACTGGTTTACAGCTCTCTGGATACCCGGCCTAACAGGCACTCAATACAATGAGTGAGTAAATTTCTAATTTACTTTCCTGGCCCTTAAATCACCCCTTCTAAAAATATCATTTAAACATTAAAGCCTGCCAGGGGTAACATGTAATTTTTTGAAATCCACAAATAAGTGCCCCCTTTTTTTAACATGCTGAGGAAGGCATACAGGTTTGATTTGGCAGAAATTCCCGGATAACCTCGATGCCAGGGGAGCTCCCCAAAAGCCAACACTATAAACTCTGACCTGAAGGTGAGAAGTGGATGCGTCCTGGGCAGCAAACTCCCCCACGCCGAGGTGCTGGGTGGCGCTCAGGCAGAGGCCCCAGGGCACCAGGCACCAAAGCCACCCGCTCCTCCCAAGGGGCCAGGGCCACCGAGGAGCGGCGGGAAGAGACTCCTCCCAACCCCATGCGCTGCTGTGGGGCGCCCACCTGAGCTGAGCAGAAGGGCCAGTCCAGGAATGTTTTCCTAGCTCCAGGCCCTGCTCTCTACATCCTCAGCTGCAGTGTGCCTTCTCTGGGCCCTGCTGTGCTCGGGAGGGCTGCGGGTCCCTCCTCCCTCTCCCCCCTCGTCCCTCCCCCTCCCCCCATCCTCCCCTCTCCCTGCCACATCCTTCCCTCTCCCTCTTCCCCCTCCCCCCCCTCCCCCCCCCCACCCTCCCCCCTCCCTCCCCCTCTCCCTCCCCTCCCCCTCCCCCCCTCCTCCCTCCCCCCCTCTCACCTCCTCCCTCCTCCCTCCTCCCTCCCCCCCTCCCCCACCTCTCCTCCTCCCTCCCCCCTCCCTCCCTCCCCACCTCCCTCCCCTCCCTCCTCCCCCCCTCCCCCTCCCCTCCTCTCCCCCCCCTCCCCCTCCTCTCCTCCCCTCCTCCCTCCCTCCCTCCTCCTCCCTCCCCTCCCTCCCCCGCCTCCCTTCCCTCCCTCCCCCTCCCTCCCTCCCCCTCCTCCCTCCCCCTTCCTCCAGCGCCTCCTCCCTTTCTTCCTTCCCCTCCCTCCCTTTCATCTGACAGCATCTGGATCCATCCTAAAGGCTGAGCTGGGTGCTGCCCCACCTGGCCCTTTTTCCTCCCTTGGTTCTGACTCACACTCCCTACCTCTGTACTTTGAACTCAGGCTGGGTTATCTGCTGCCTGAGTCACTATAAGTGATCCAAAGCCCTCTCTCAAATCAGCCCTTAGGAGTGCAGGCTTTCACGGTCCCGCCAGCCATCCAAACATGACAGAGGATGAACGCAGAAGCCCAGAACCTCGGTCACTCATTCCGAAAGCCCTCACGTAGCTTCCACTGCAGAAAGGATTGTGGGAAGGTCACCAGCCCTGAAAGAGGCAGCAAGATAGATGCCAAGTGGGGAAGAAATTGTCACTGACCCCCATTCTGCCCTCCGGGTCTGAAAGCAGGGAGCATGGGGACATTTGAGGCCATTCACCCCATTCATTCCGGAGTGATGTGCCGGACAGCAAACCGTGGGCTTGATGTAAAAAGAAAACAGACATGGGAGGTTAGATGTCAGATTACCAACTGGCATACTTTTTTTTTTAATGGAGCAAGATGTAACCAGAAGTGCTAGAAAGACTATCATCAAAAGGACATTAGAACACGTGTTGGTGAGGATGTGGAGAAATAGCAGCCTTCATGCATTGCTGGTGGGAAAGAAAAATGGTGCAGTGTCTGCCCCTCAAAGACACAACAATCGGCTACTGCGTATCCCCAAAATACATGAAGACACATGTCCACACAAAAGTACCTGCAAATATTCACAGAACTATTTGCATAATGGCCAAAAAATGGAAACAGTCAATTGTTCACTGATGAATGGATAGATAAAATGTGCTATATCCATATAACAGAGTACTTGGCAACACAGGAGAAAGAAAAAGGAAGTACTATACTCGGCACAACATGGATGAACCTTGGAAGCACAGTTGAACGAGAGAAACCAGTCATGTACTGTCTGATCCCACTTGTAGGAAATGGCCAGAACAGGCAAATCTATAGAAACAGCAAGTAAACAGTGGCTGCTGGGGGTAGAGGGGCTGGGTGGACTGCAGAGGGAGCAGGGTTTCTTTCCGGGGATGAAAATGTTCTCAAGTTAATGGCGGTGACGGCTTCACAACTGGTGGGTGCACTGAGCACCGCTGAGCTGCGCGCTTTGACGCGGCGAACTCCTGTGCTTTGTGAATCGTGTCTTATGAATCTGCCCAGCCCTATCCTCAGCATCCTTAGCAAACGGCGGCGCTGTCACCCACGGACGCGCAGGGGCTCCTGCTGGCAGAGGGGCCGAGCAAAGTAACTGGGACGTCCGAGTGTGACCTGTGGGGCAGTGAACAAGTTGGGTCGCCAGGCAGCTGGCGTTAGGGACACGTGTGAAACGTGAAGCGTTCAGCCCAGGGTCTGGCGCTCAGGAAGGACTCGCGAAACAGTAACTCTCATTAAGCCGTCTCCTTAATATCTTACTCTACGTCATCCTTAATGGTTTTCTTCCCATCTTTCTAGCTCCCTTGACCATAACGCGTGAACACGGAGCCTCGCACTATGGGAATCATGAATAGCCTCGCAGCTCTATTTATGGTATGAAAATTGCATCTTGTTAGAGGAGTTTTGAAACCACCAGGAAACACCTATGGAGGGAGGCGGGGGAGATAGGCAGAAATGGCAATTCCCTGTCTCTCCCCCCCGCCCCCGGCAGAAAAGGCACTCGCACCACTGCAGGGTTCGGTGTTTGCAGCTGGGCGATTCTTTGCTCTGGGGCTCTGCTGTGCCTTCAAGGCTCTGGGCAGTACCCCTGGTCTCTACCCGTTAGAGACAGTACCTAACAGCTGACTCTCCGTTCACAAAGACCGACATGTCGACGGGCTGGTTTCACAGCCAACAATGGTGATAATTAACAAGCATTTCTTAAAGACTAGGACAGATTCTGGGATATAGAGGACAAACCATGGGAGTCAGTACATCAGTAACACAGCTGATGTGATAAAACATGGGTCTAAGAGGGGGATATAAATTAGATAGAATAAGGTGCTTGAATGTAGATTTATTTGGAAGCAGGGGCTTATGAATATAATATGCAAATTTGTGCCACATATATGCAAATATATGCCCCCAGGATATGCAGATCTGTCTTCCAGGCAGAGACCTCTGGGCACAAATATATGTGTGTATGTGCACACATATTTTCTGTTTACCTAGGCTGCGATTCTGTCGTACGTCTGGGTTTCCCATACGTGACCTCGTCAGCTCGTCCTTTAGAGACAGCTGAAGACAGTGCAGCTACCTGCAAGGTGCAGCGTCTGAAGGCAGTGCCGGGGGCTCTGAGTGACCGGAAGATCCCACACTGAGGTCTGGAAACTCTGGACGGTCCCGGTGGGGAAGCCTCTAAACGGAGATGAAAAGAAAGCAAGGTCGCAGAAGCAGCCCGTGCATGGGCCTTCTCTGGAGGGAGATAGAGGGCTTCTCTCTGTCTAGGCGTGTTTCTGTTTGGGCTTCCCTGGTGGCTCAGCCGGTTAAGAATCTGCCTGCAGTGGGGGAGACACAGGGGACGTGGGTTTGATCCCTGGGTTGGGAAGATCCCCTGGAGGAGGGCACCGCAGCCCACTCCAGTATCCTTGCCTGGAGAATCCCAGGGACAGAGGAGCCTGGTGGGCTACATTCCATGGGGTCGCAAAGAATCGGACATGACTGAGTGACTAAGCATGCTTTCTGCAGGAGAGAGAGGGATGAGATAAGGATTCCAAGTCCCTTGGCCTCTAATAGTGGCTGAAGCCTCTGGAGCAATCTGGTTTCACCGGAAGGTTAATGAGCCCAGGACTGGTATACACCCTGCTGGGAACAGAGGGTGGAGCAGGGGGAACTCAGAAGGGGCGCGGGGGGATGGTTTAAGGGTGGGACAGAGGTGGGGGGAACATTTCTGTTTCCAGTTAACACTTGGGGTCTACTGTGTCATTACAGAAAAGAAATGCAAACTTAAAACCGCCTCGAGTAATTACGAGTGGGAGTATGTCAGAGGATGCGACATCGCGTGTCCTCCGGGCAGCGCCCTGCTCTATTTCTGCTTGTGACGTGGCATACATACAGCCCAAACCAAACCCTAGTACTTGATGGGAAAACGGGGCCAGGGGGAAAACTGTTGTTCTCCTCTAAAACCCATCCTGGTGCACATGCAAAATCGAGAGACCCGACTCAAAATCTTCTCTCATCACGGAGATAGAAGAATGGTTTCCAGATGGCATCTGAGATACACAGCTTCTCATTACATCAAGGAGCAGGCCCGCTCCAACCACATCCAAGTGAACCACGGATCCACAGATCTACGCCTGGGCAAGTTTGCCTTTACGGTTTGCCTGGAACGTTCCTGGACCTGCTGCTGTGGTTTCTGGGCTCTCCCAGGCTAGGCCTTGAGATTACACCGATCAGCATGGAACCAGGCAAGTTTCAGGTGCATGACAACTTCTAACCCCATTCTGCCTCATCGTGTTTTCCCCAGGCTGGCCAGGTGGAACATGAAATTACATTGAAACATCATGGCGTCATCTTCAAAGTGTTCCTCTGTGACCCTGGATCTGCAGAAAACCCTGAGTTGTGTAATTTAAACTAAGTAGGGCTGTGCATTTCAAAGAGATTGAGCATGGAGAGAATGTAAGGATTCGGCTGCAAGGAACAGAAAGTTCAAAATGCCCGTACCTCCAACAAATGGGAGCTTACAGATCTCTCTCGTTAAACCCTAATGGTGGGACAACCTGCCACTCACAGAGAGCCTTGGCAAACCTGCCAGGAGCTCGAGATCTTTCCATCCAGCGTCAAGCTTCCCCACTCCCAGCACGTGGTCTCCAAAGTTATCCAGGATAGCTGCTTGGATTCTAGGCATCACAACCACTTCCTAGGCAGCAAGTATGGTAGGTGTGGTGTGTTTTGTATTTTTTAATGCCTCTTTTGAAAAAAAAAAAAAAAGTTTGATTTATAGAGGATGAGATGGTTGGATGGCATCACCAACTCAAAGGACGTGAGTTTAGATAAACTCCGGGAGTTGGTGATGGACAGGGAGGCCTGGCATGCTGCAGTCCATGGGGCTGCAAAGAGTCGGACACGACTGAGCGACTGAAATGAACTGAACTGAACTGAATGCCTCTGCTGGGCCTTTGTTGTGGTTCTCGGGCCATTCATTGCTGTACTCAGGCTTCCTCGAGTTGCGGTGAGTGAGGGCTACTCTTTCGTTGAGGTGTGCAGGTTTCTCATGGCGGTAGCTTCTCCTGTTGCGGAGTATGGGCTCTAGGCAGGCGGGCTTCAGGGGTTGTGGTTCATGGGCTTGGTAGCCCCTCGGCATGTGGGATCTTAGTGCCTGGGCCAGGGATCAAACCTGTGTCTCCAGAATGGGCAGGTAGATTCCTAACCACTGGACCACCGGAGAGGTCCCAGTAATGGTTCTTAATAACAGTCCCCAGTGACCCACCCTCCTGTGTCTGCACACCTTTGCAATATCAAGGACACTGCCTCTCCTTCCATCAAGACGTGGGGTCTATTTCCCCACCCTCGAATCCAGATTGACCGATACAATTTGTCAGTAGTGACGTGTGCAGTCCAGAACCCGGGCCTTAAAAGGTCTTGAAGCTTTCCTTCTTGAAATCCTCATATCCGTTTTGTGATAAAGTCCACCTAGCCCGTGGGAGAGCAAGACACCTTGGGGAGAAGAACCGAAGAGCCTCAGCAACCAGACCTGACCACGAGGCCATCTCGGATCCTACAGCCAGATCAGCATAAGAAAGCTATCAGAGTGCCAACCCACAGGATCACAAACAATAATAAGCTGTACTGGTTTTAGCCACTAACTCAGAGTGGATTGGTCCACAGCAATGGATGACAGTAAGCAGGAGAATCAGAAGTGGAAAGCGTGTGCAGTGCCCTCTCTGATGGAACTTTCCGTACGCCTCCAGGCAGCCTGCTGTTTATGTCTCTTCGGCCATCAGCAGCAGCAAGGGAGGCTCAGCACGAACTAAGTCATTTCATCGTGTCCGACTCTTTGTGACCTATGGATGTAGCCCACCAGGCTCCTCTGTCCGTGGGATTCTCCAGGCAAGAATACTGGAGTGGATTGCCATTTCCTTCTCCAGGGAGCTTCCCAGCCCAGGGATGGAACCTGCGTCTCTTATGTCTCCTGCATGGCAGGCAGGTTCTCACCACTACTGGGAAGCAAGGGAGGTCAGGGCGTGTGGTCTTTCTGTAGACAGCCGGGGGCCCAGCTATCAGTAGGAGGATGGGCGACTAAGGAAGAGCTGATATCGGGGTAAACAGCCAGCACTCTGAGACCAGGAAAGATCAGGAACCAGATGCCCAGCACACCCCGTGACTCTCACAGCTGTCCAAAAGTTAGAAAGGTAACTCGCATTTATTTTCCTTTTAAACTTAAATTCTCCCCAGCTCAGAAGAAGAGAAGGGAAACGGGAACACCAGCCAAAATACGCCAGATCTCCAAGACACAGATGGCCTTCAGGGCCTCGCCTGGTGGGCCCGTGGTTAAGAGCCACCTTCCCGTGCAGGGGACACGGGGTCAATCCCTGATGGGGGAACTAAGATCCCACACAGAAAGGGGCAGCTAAGCCCGCCCCACAGCTAGAGAAACCCACACACTGCCACAAAAACCCAGCACGGCCAAAGACGAAGTCTCAGTAAAAAAAAAAAAAAAAAAAAGGCCTTGAGACTCTCCAGCCTGACGGTTGGAAGATGGAGGAGCCCAAACTGCGCTGTGAAGGTTAAGGTTGCTACCGATGGAAGCAGCTGTTCCAGGTCCATAAGGAAATCGAGCAGGCACGCGTGTTACACGTGAGAAACGTCCCTCGCACTTCAGGCCCTTAGTCCCGGATACAGGTCAACATGTGATGTTCCTGGAATCCTTCTCTGGCATTTTAAAACTTGGATGAATTCTCAGCTGTCCTTGGGACTGAATTCCCCTTCACGAGGCGCATGTGAGCTGAAGAGTTCTGGTGGTGTCTCTGCATCCTAGGCTCCCACGGCACGGAGGAGCCTGTGTGCTCTGTTTGTGCAGGCTGACCGTCTGCCCCACACTGTCCTGGGCCCTCTGGGGGAATTGTTAAAAAAAAAAAAAAGAGGCGCATCTGTCCTCAGAACACCTACGACCAACTCAGAGGAGCGATTTCCGGGACTTCCCTGGCGGTTCAGTGGCTAAGACTCTGCCCTCCCAGTGCAGAGGCTTGGGTACCATCACTGGCCAGGAACGAGATCCCACATGCGGCACCAAAGATCCCACGTGCCTTAACTAAGACCCGGTGCAGTCAAATAAATACACCTAAAAAAACCAAAGACAAGTGATTTCTGTGGTCTCTCAGTACCAAACCCCGAAGAAGGTGCTCAGACGAGCTGTCCCCAGTTCTGCACACGATGGGAGGGCCTCTCCTTATAAGCAGTGTCTGCCTTCTGCACAGGCCTTGCTCACCCTGAAAGCTGGTAGAGCCTCAGGGGATACGGGGGCTTCCAGGAGGTGCCACATGTACGCTCTTCAGAGAACCCAGGACCAGACTCCCCGTCCCTCCACAAATGCACGTTCCTAAAGTGGTTAGAGTGAGGAGGTGCTAGAGTTTGTGAAAGCTTTTTGCAGACCTCATATTTTTTTAAAAACAGGTGTACCCCTCAGCTCTCATACATCTTCCCAAGGCTCACTATCCTATGATGGGACAGGGCAGTGAACCAGAGGGGGCCTCCTTTGATGAACAGTAAAGACCCTGCTGACTCACAGTGCTTTTGAGATTTCCCTGGTTTGTACATTTGCTTGTTTGTTAAGGGAAATCCCTTATTCAAACTGGGAATTTGACTGGTGTGGTTGTTGTTGTTGAGTCACTAAGTTGTGTCCACCTCTTTGAGACCCCATAGACCGTACAGCCCACCAGGCTTCTCTGGCCATGGGGTTTTCCAGGCAAGAATACTGGAATGGGTAACCATTCCCTTCTCCAGGGATCTTCCCAACCCAGAGATCACGCCTGCATCCGCTGCACTGGCAGGCGGATTCTTTAACACTGAGCCACCAGGGAAGCCCTTTTCCCCCTATGGTAGGATGTCTGACATCAGCGAGGAAATTGGAATCAGAGCAACTTTTTATCAACAAAGTCACCTCCCCCGCTTTCTCACCTTTGTCAAAGAAAGAGAGGAGAAAGAAGAGGGCTGGGAAACAACATCATCATTCTTAGGGCGGTCCTGTGGGAGCAAGTCAAGCAGTACCTCTGCAAGAATTTTTGATGCTAAAACATGGTTTCTTGGTCACCTTTTTAAATATAAGGAATTCTTTGCCGCTGTTCCTAAAATTCATCCCTAGGAGGTGTCATTAGCTGAGAAGCAAATCACATTCAAATAGCTAAAGCCATGTAACCCTTGGAGTTTTATCATTTTAATCATAAGCTGGGCATTTTAACTGTAACTGGAATTATATTTAGATATTAAATTTTAGAAACTTAAACAATTTCTGAAATTTTTAATTGTGGTCCTATATATTAGCAATAAGGAGGTGAAATTTGAAATAAAAACTCAACGCCAGGGACTTCCTGGCGGCCCAGTGGTTAAGATTTCGCCTTCCAAGGCAGGGGTGCAGATTCGATCCCTGATCGAGGAACTAGGAGCCCACATGCCTCGGGGCCCAAGGACCAAACCAGAAGCAATGTCGTAACAGGGGTCAATAAAGACTTTAAAGAACACCGTGTTTATTAGTATCCCCAAATGAAACACTTAGTACAGACCTAACAGTCTTGCCCTTGCGACGTGGCTTTGTGAGTCCGTTTCCCGCCCCTGAGCCTGGACTGGCTCTGTAGTTTGCTTTGCCCACTGGAATATGGCAGGCGTGATAAGGAGTCGGTTTTGGAAGCTGGGCTCAAGAGGCTTTTTTTGGTTACACCCACTCTCTTGGGACCGTGCCCAGTGGCCCCAGGAAGAAGCCCAGGCAAGTCCACTGGAGAGCGAGCCAGCAGGCTCAGCAGACACCAGGCCTCCCTGCTGACCGGGGGCTGACCGCAGGCGTCTGCACCAGCCCGGCCAGCCCTTCTGGACCTAAAGACCCACTCGGACCCTGGCGGCCACTGGAGAAGAACCTGCCTGCCCAGGCAGCTGGGGAACATGGCTTTGACCCCTGGTCCGGGAAGACTCCACATGCCGTGGAGCAACCTTGCGCCTACAGCCCATGCTCTGCCGGAAGAGAAGCCACCGCAATGAAAAGTAGCCGCGATCCCCCGCAGCTGGAGAAAGCCCACAGGGCAACAAAGCCGTGCCCTCAACTCGGCACAGCCAAGGGAAAAGAACGCTCGGTCAACACACAGAGTCCCGAGCTCGAAGAATGCACACCTGGGGGCTGTGATAGTTTGTGGGGCAGTATTCTTGAGGCAAGAGAAAACTCACTCAAGCAGCCCCTACTTAACAGGTGAAATGTGCTGTGTCCACTGTGTATTTCAGGTAGCTGTCTGTACGTACGTGTAAGACTAAGCTTCTGTACACTCTCAGGTGTGCATGCATACAGATTTACAGTCATGGGCAGCTTTACTCAGAGCAGTGGTTTGCTATATAAATGTATAACTTCTCTGTGGCCAGTCACCGTTTTCTGTTTTATTTGAAGAGAGATGGAAAGACTCGGGGAAATTGAAGAGAAATGGGTTTTCCTTCAGAAAGCACTCGGACACCTGAGAGGGAGAGATCTCAGACAGTCCGTCCATAACACCATGCAGCAAACGTTAGTCTGCATGTGGCTGTGGTGGTGAACAAGACAGAACATCCCCACTGCTCAGGAGCTTGGATTCCAGTCTGCGTGTGCGCGCTCAGTGCTGTCCAACTCTGTGACCCCATGGACTGCAGCCCGCCAGGCTCCTCTGGCCATGGGATTCTTCAGGCAAGATTACTGGAGTGGGTTGCCACTTCCTTCTCCAGGGAGCTTTCCGACCTGGGGATCAAACTCGCGTCTCCCTGCATTGGAGGTGGATTCTTTACTGTCTGAGCCACCAGGGAAGGTGTCTAGAAATCGGAGACATACCAGCAGCTCTGGAATGGCCAGAGGGGCTCCAGAAGGAGCTTACGGGGGCCTCTGTTCTCTGGCTGTGTCTGCTTCACATGCTGGGCCCCTGCACACACTGTTCTCTGAGCCCAGGATGTCGTTCCCTTTTCTTATTACATTTCTTTTTAGGTCCTGGAGGACATAACACACCTACATCTTTTGAAAAATAAAAACGATACAGAATGATTGGGAGGATGGGGTCTCATTCTCGCCTCGTCCTCTCTGCCTTCCTGCCCCCACCTCCTACTGGAGGGGCTTGTTTCTATCACTTCTTCATCTGTGTTGCCAGTCTATCAGCTAACGCAGGGAAATAGGAGCAAATAGGCCATCCCCCAACCTTCCTTACACAAGATGTAGACCGCTACACATGCTCGCTGTTCCTTGCTTGCTTTCTTTGCTTAACATTATCTTCTGGAACGCTTGCTCCATCGGAGTGCTGATGGATGGCAACCCCCTCTTTTTACAGCAGTGTAGTATTCTGCCTTGGGGATGTGTGTGGCTCACCCAGCCCTCTATAGACGTGGATTCCAGACTCCCGCTATTACTAAGCGACGCTGCAGTGAATAGCCATGTTCGCACATCCTTCCACACAGGTGCAGACGCCTCTGGGGAGGAATTCCCAGAAGTACTGCCCCACCTTTTCTTCCTGGCAAATTCTTACTCACCTTCTGACACCCACGACCCAGGGAGCCAGACATAAGAACAGGCATGTCCAGAGAGCTGCAGGAAGCGTGCCTGCCTTCTCCGCAAAGCGGGTAGTCATAGCTTAGGGCACGCACCCCTCCCTCCCTATTTGCCTCTAAATTCCCATGAGTAAATACGTCAATAGATGATGTTCAGACACACGTTTCCTGGGAAAGAAGACAACTCCTAGAGGAGAAGTGTATTCTTTCTCTAGGTACCAATTCCTACTCACCACTACAAAATCTGTATCAGGACACAGTCTAAACATTAGCAACCAGAACAGGGAAGGGACTCAGAACATACAGCAAATCTCACGATCCGCTCTTCTAGAAACAATTCAATCTCATGACTTAACACAGATTGTCTTAAGAAAAAAATCTTGAATATGTATGCATAATCTGCATTTTGACTGTTCTTAAATTGTTTCTTCTTGCCTTTCAGGAACATTAATGGAAGTTATCAAATGAACAAGTAAATAAGGGAAAACATACCTAATACAACTCAATAGTTGCGTCAGCATATAGGAAAGCAAAGTATGAGCAAAAAATGTGCAGACTTTGTCTATTGATAATAATAGGCAGCGTGTATCAAATATTTACTATGATTTTAAATGTATTCAATCGGTTAATCCTCTTCAAAAGCAAAACCTTCACAGTTGTTACTTTTAATATTCCTAGTTTAAACACCTAGAAACTGAGGCACAGAAAAGTTAAGAAATTCATACAGGGCAGCTGGAATTTAAGGCAAAGTCCATGTCCTTCACATTTGTTCTTTACATAAATAAAGAATAAAGGTGACAGTTTGGGGTGGCAGTAATGGAATGCAAGTTTCTTATCAAAACAGAGCTTCTACCTCATGGCCCCAAATCGCTGCTGAGCTCCAGCCACCACACCCACATTCCAGTCTATATAAAGAAGGAAGGGGAAAGAAGAGTATATCGCCTCCCTTTACTACTGTGATACTTCCCAGAATTTGAATGGGATGCATCCTCTTTAAAAATCTATTGGCCACAATCCACAATTCTGCTCTCTGGCCATACCAATTTTCAAGAAAGGTTGGGGAAAGTAGCCTTTGTTCTGGAGAGGCATGCTGGAAATACTGGGGTTTATTATTGGGGGAGTCATGAAATGGATGCTGAGGAGTAACTGGCAGCTTCTACCACACCTAGTAATAGCGAAGCATGAGGGTGGGGTTCTTCAGTATCAAGTTCAAGTGCTCATCTGCTGGGAAAGCTTTCCTGCCCACCGGCTGTCCCCCACCCCCAGTCCCCACGCACCTCATAAAAGGTCTGGGCCAGCACCTCTAATGTCTGGACACCTGATGTTTCCTGATGAGCATACCTGATGTTTCCATCTGTTGCACTGATGTCCACGGGGCCTTGTTTCAACGCCTTAAGATCATTCAGAACTAAACCCGAGCTCTTTTCCCCTAATAATTCAGATATTCAGAAGCCACCAAGTGCCCACAGCCAGACTCCTGTCCTCTCAGCACCCACTGTATTCTGCATTGCCTCCCAGTGTGTTACCCGGGACAAGACTTGAAGTCCTAGGAGTGGCCTTACCCAATCAGAAGACGATGACCACGCTCAGACAATAGGCATCGGTTAGTACATGTCTCCAACAGCTTCCCAGGTTGCTTTAGGAATTTTGACAGTTGCTTTACACTTCAGCTCAGATTAAAGCTTTCCTGGTGGCTCAGACTTGGTAAAGAGCGACTGCATTGCTCCCGCCTGCAACACGGGAGACCTGGGTTCCATCCTGGGTTGGGAAGAGCCCCTGGTGAAGGGAGTGACAATTCACTCCAGTATTCTTGCTTGGAGAATCCCCGTGGGCGGAGGAGCCTGGCGGGCTACAGCCTATGGGGTCGCAAAGAGTCTGACACGACTGGGTGACTTCCACTCACTCACTCACTTAATTCAGATACCACCTCCTAAAGTTGTCTATCAGCAACTCCATTTGTTGCAACTGATTTTTTTGGCTTTGATATGAACCTTCCGTGGCTGCCTATTTTACCTTCTCTTCTGGATCAGGCCTCTTGCCTTGAACATGACAAAGACAGCTTAGTTCATGAGTCTGCAGATCAACAAACCGTCTGTCCCTCCCACCCACACCCGCAGCTGCGATAACTCGGTGCTCCATCGGCGTTACTAAGCACAACGTTGCACAGGGTGGGGCAGAGGCGGATGGTGTGTCACACACCGTGAGACCCTCCCTCCAAGTGCCACGGGTCCACAGGGCGGCCCTTTCTGCGGCAATGAGGAGAGCCAGTGGGGATGTGCGTTGCTGCCATGGCAACGCCCAAGCGGGCAGCTAGGAGCCCCGGAGAGATGCTCCTGGCGGCTCCTGCTCTCCTTCAGCAGCGAGGAGACTCCAGAACCCTGGGAGCCAGAAACTGGTTGTTGGGAGGCAGCACTCATCAGCATTCACTCATTCCTCGTTCGTTTTTGAAACCTACACCGAGGTCTTCTACAGGGCAGAAGGTTATGTCCTGGGCGTAAAGGTCACAAGATCCTTGCTGCGTGGAGAGCAGCTGGGCCGTCTCTGAACTCCGGCCGTGGCGCACGGTCCTTTGCTCAGCACTCGGTGGCTCCCCAGCCCTTCCCACAGCCCCCAGCACCCTGCCCGCCCCACCTTCCCTGTCCCTCTCTCCCTCCAGCCACACGGGCCTTCTTTCCAAACAGCCAGATGCGTGAGCTCGTGTCTTCTGATCTTCCTATTTCTCTCTCCTTTGTCTAGAACGCTCTTCCCCAGAGAGCGACGTGACACTCGCCTCCCTTCCTTCAAACCTTTGCTCAGAATCGCCTTCCAGGAACCCCCCTCTGGCCACCCTGCCCGTGTCAGCTCTCCCAGCGTATTTCGCTCCTCCTTCCCAATTTATTTTTTTCTCCTTATCCTCTTCTCCAACATTCGCTATCCTAAGTTTGAATCTCATTTCATTTCTATTTCCCCACTAGGAACTAAGCCGGAGAGCAGCAGGGAGCTATGGATTTTTCCTTTGGGGTTTAGAGCTCTTAGATGAGTAACTCTGAAATAGAATGAATGAACGTGCAATTTCAATATACCATGATATATCCTGTAAAGGAAGAATGCTGGGGTACCTTAGAAGCAGAAGAAAAAGAAAAAAATGCAAAAAGGCAAAATGGTTGTCTGAGGAAGCCTTACAAATAGCTGAGAAAAGAAGTGAAAGGCAAAGGAGAAAAGGAAAGATGTACCCATCTGAATGCAGAGTTCCAAAGAATAGCAAGGAGAGATAAGAAAGCCTTCCTCAGGGATCAATGCCAAGAAATAGAGAAAAACAAGAGAATGGGAAGGACTAGATATCTCTTCAAGAAAATTAGAGACACCAAGGGAACATTCCATGCAAAGTGGGCTCAATAAAGGACACAAAGGGTATGGACCTAACAAAAGAAAAATACATTACGAAGAGGTGACAAGAACACTCAGAAGAACTGTACAAAAAAATCTTCACGACTCAGATAATCACAATGGTGTGATCACTCACCTAGAGCCAGACAGCCTGGAGTCCAAAGTCAGGTGGGCCTTAGGAAGCATCACTATAAACAAAGCTAGTGGAGGTGATGGAATTCCAGTTGAGCTACTTCAAATCCTAAAAGATGATGTTGTGAAAGTGCTGCACTCAATATGCCAGCAAATTTGGAAAACTCAGCAGTGGCCACAGGACTGGAAAAGGTCAGTTTTCATTCCAGTCCCAAAGAGAGCCTATGCCAAAGAATGCTCAAACTATCGCACAATTGCACTCATCTCAGATGGTAGCAAAGTAATTCTCAAAATTCTCCAAGGAAGCTACAACAGTACATGGACCACGAACTTCCAGATGCTCAAGCTGGATTTAAAAAGGCAGAGGAACCAGAGACCAAACTGACAACATCTGCTGGATCATAGAAAAGGCAAGAGAGTTCCAGAAAAGCATCTGCTTTGTTAACTATGCCAAAGCCTTTGACTGTGTGGATCACAACAAACTGTGGAAAACTCTTCAAGAGGTGGGAACGCCAGACCATCTGACCTGCCTCCTAAGAAATCCGTATAGAGGTGAAGATGCAATAGTTAGAACCGGACATGGAACAGCGGATGGTTCCAAATAAGGAAAGGAGTACGTCAAGGCTGTATATTGTGACCTTGCTTATTTAACTTCTATGCACTGTGCTGCTGCTGCTGCCGCTAAGTCACTTCAGTCATGTCCGACTCTGTGCGACGCTATAGATGGCAGCCCACCAGGCTCCTCTGTCCCTGGGATTCTTCAGGCAAGAACACTGGAGTGGGTTGCCATTTCCTTCTCCCTGTATGCAGTGTACATAATGCATATCACCAGGCTGGATGAAGCACAAGCTGGAATCAAGATTGCTGGGAGAAATATCAATAACCTCAGATATGCAGATGACACCACCCTTAGGCAGAAAGCAAAGAGGAACTGAAGAGCCTCTTGATGAAAGTGAAAGAGGAGAGTGAAGAGGCTGGCTTAAACATTCTACATTCAAAAAACAAAGATCATGGCATCCAGTCCCATCACTTCATGGCAAACAGATGTGGAAACAATGGAAACAGTGAAAGACTATTTTCTGACCTCCAAAATCACTGCAGATGGTGACTGCAGCCAAGAAATTAAATAACACTTTCTCCTTGGAAAAAAATCAATAACCAACCTAGATAGCATATTAGAAAGCAGAGACATTACTTTGCCAACAAATGTCCATCTAGTCAAAGCTATGGTTTTCCAGTGGTCATGTGTGGATATGAGAGTTGGACTATAAAGAAAGCTGAGTGCCGAAGAATCAATGCTTTTGAAGTGTGGTGTTGGAGAAGACTCTTGGGAGTCCCTTGGACTGCAAGGAGATCCAACCAGTCCATCCTAAAGGAGATCAGTCCTGAATATTCATTGGAAGGACTGATGCTGAAGCTGAAATCCAATACTTTGGCCACCTGATGTGAAGAACTGACTCACTGGGAAAGACCCTGATGCTGGGAAATATTGAAGGCAGGAGGAGAAGGGGACTACGGAGGGTGAGATAGTTGGATGGCATCACCAACTCGATGGACATGAGTTTACGCAAGCTCCGGGAGATGGTGATGGACAGGGAGGCCTGATGTGCTGCAGTCCATGCGGTTGCAAATAGTCAGACACGACTGAGCCACTGAACTGAACTGAACTTAGAAGTGCGTGGGAAGGAGTGCTAACCCAGTGCTGGAAGGTCAAGAGGCTTTTCTGAGAACAGTAGGGTGAGTCAGCGAGGGCCAGGAGGGAGCAGAAAGGAAGGGGGTTTCAGGAAGAGGAAACAGCGCAGGAACAACTCCGGTGGACTGACCGGCATTGGGAACGGGCACACTTGGCAGATGTGTGTCCTGGGATGCGCCCATTGGAGGGGAGCGCTGGAGCCCCGTGGAGGAGCCACAGACCTGGAGACGGAGCTGAGAATCCGCCAAGCGAGCACCAGGAGCCGCGGCGAAGCGGCCTCATCCAGTCTCTAGAGTAGGCGGCCCTGCATGCAGGACCCCTCAGGTGTCTGGCTAAACCAAGGGTAGAAAGGGGAGTGTGGACAATGGACAGGAGGGGAGGCAAGCAGGAGAGGGGGCAGCAGTGGGAATACGGTTTACTCGTCCCACTGGAAGGGGTGCTGGTGAAGGAGGGCGGGGGCCAGCCAGCCCTGGGAAGGGGCAGGTGGGAAACGTGGGGCCGATGGCGCGTGGCTGCTCTCCCCTAAACCTTCATTTGGAAGATCGGCAGTCCAGATCCGGCCCGGGGGGCTGCAGTCCACTCTCCAGACCTGGGAAGCGGTGGACCTCCTGATGGATGGCGAGGGACAGGAGCCAGCAGAGCAGGTGGTGGGTTGGCTCTGGCGGGGGCGGGCAGGCCTCTTGCTGGGTGCTGGGCCACGAGGAGTTGAAACCATCGGCGCCCACAACCTTTAGTCGAGGATGTCACTGGAGAATCTCCGCATCCGTCTAACCCCATTGTGAGACCTTCCAAGGAACAAGAAAGAAACTGTCCGACGGTGCACAGTGGAGCAGCCAAAACTGGAACGAGGGAGACAGGGTCTCCCAGGAGGGCCTGAGGGGCTGAACTTGGGGGTTCCTCCTGCCAGGCTTAGACTGCCAGGCACCCTGACCTGTCCTCTGCAGGACTGGCCCCTTTGGGGGCCCACAGCACCCCTCAGCCTCCTCTGCCAGATTCCCCTCCACAACGCCTGTGCTTTCCCTTCCACCTGAATCCTCTGCAGGGGAGTGAAGCTCAATGAGCCCCACTGCGATCAGAGAATGCCAGGGTGCCTGCATGTGGCAGGGGCAGCTCCCTGGGGTGAGTGAGTGTGAGGAGGAGTGAGTGTGAGGCAAGGACGTTGGGTCTTTAGACGTGGATGAACGCCAGCTTCTCAACAGCTGCACACAAGACAATAGCAGGAAAAGCAATCAGGACAGGAGACAGAGACAAGATGCCGAGGGATAGATCCAAACGGGCTCCTCTCTGACCCCTCCCGCCGGGGGGCGGCAGGGTGGGGGTGTTCCTCCCAGCCCACGGCCCACATGCGGCTCCTGTTCAGTTTCAAAGGTCACATGCTGACGTGACAGCTGCCAAGTCTGTGATGAAAACACGCTCGGGTGGCGCTGTGCGAGGGCCCTGTGGACCCACGGGTTTGGGTCAACACTCCGCACCGGGCCTCATCCCGGAGCCTAGCCAGAGCTGGGCCTGCGGTGGGGCACCCGCGGCCAGGGGACCTGTCCAACCCAAGGTGGCCCCGGGGTTGCAGCAAGCAGCCCGGCTCTGCTGATCTCCCACTGCCCCCACCCTACACACACACACACGCACACACACACACACACACACACACACACACACACGCAGAGTCTGCGTGCAGCCTCAGGTCGGATGCGCACCGAGGCTTTTCAGTCCACCAGCGGAGGAGTGAAACCTCCTCTGCTTGTCTCGGACCCGATCGGCGCTACCCAGATGTCAGCAGGAACCCGGCTTCTCAGCGGAGAGGCCTGCCCGAGCCCCAGCCTCGGGGACACAGCTTGGGACCAACCTGTTCCGTGCACCGGCCCTGTGCCCTCCAGGGCAGCCCACCCTCCCACCAGCCCCTGCCACCTGGCCTTCCCTCCTCTCCCTCATGCCACCCACCGAGCGGCTCAGGCTGCCTGTGGCGCGTGAGCTCTGGGCCTGCCCACCAGCAGCCTCCTGCACGGCCATGCGGCCTGGGAGCTCCCAGGAGGCTGCTTCCAGACCCCTTCGGAAAGGCTGGCTACACAGCACCGCCCCCAGCACACGAGCACACACACACACGTTCTAGCACACATCACCACCTCTGGCTGGTTTGGGTGACTGATGGAGGTCAGAGCGTGTCCACCGGGAGCTCTAGTTTAGCCCGAGTCCAGGGGCCCTGGGCACATTCTAGGTCGTGGTCTTACATTGGCAGTGCCCTGGCCCGGGGGCCTCTGCTCGGTGGGCTTGTCCAACCCCTTTCTGTTGCCCAGTGTTCGTCCAGGGGCTCCCGGAGCTCTGACAGAAAGCAGAAGAACTGTGCCCGGATGGAGACCCTGGGTGACGGCCGCACCTTCCCTCCCCAGCCCCCTTGAGGCATTTCCCAGTCACGCAGGGGAAGCTTCTGGAACAGGCAGTGTCTGTGATGTCCCAAGGCAAAAGAACAGAAGGAAAACCAAGGAGGGTCTTGGAATGCAGAAACGGAAAAAGCCAGACCCTTCCCATCCTTCCCTCCCCCTGATAGTAACTGTTAACAGATTTCAGGTCCTCCTGAGCAGTATAAGCTGTCTGCCCTCCTACCCCACAGGGAAAAAGGTATTTGCCTTACTCTTCCCCGACCCAGTATACGTGCCTCACTCAATCAGCAAACAACCCGCAAGACCCATCTCACTCCATGCTCCCTAGGTACAGAAGTGGCCCAAGGACCCCTGTTCTGCGTGGGCGCCTCCTTGAGCTGGGCGCTCCCTTGAGCTGGCCGCCCCCCTTGAGCTGGCCACTGCTCTGTCCCTCCTGCTCTCACACACCTTATTTCCCTCTCATCCTGTCTCATGTCTGGAAATTCTCCAACCCACACATGGACCACGGCCGTGTCCTTGGCTGTCGACCCGAAGCTGAAGGCCGCTGGGCCGCTGCAGCCGCGTAGGGGCTGTCAGGACCAGAGCTGCCCCGTGGGGTCCAGGGTTGGTGGGGGTGGTTTTGGAACTACCAGGCACAGCTAGGACCCCGGGCTGACCGCAGACCGGACGTCAGCGCCTCCTCCCGAGGCCGACAGACTGGGTTCCTGCAGGTGGAGGACGGGTGCCCCCAGCTGGGCGAGCCCAGCGGGTCAGGAGGAAAGCACGCTGGGCGGGTGGGGGCAGAACCCCACAGCCATCTGAAGACGCAGAGGTGATTCGGACCTGGGCCCCCTGGAGCAGGAGCTTCGGAGCAGCTGACGTCAGATGCAGGACAAGCCAAACCCTCTGCGATGCCCCCAGGCCTCGAGCCCCACCTCAGCCCCAGACTCCGTCCTGAGCAACCGCTGCCCACGAGGCCAGCCCGTCTCTGCTTGAATCTGCTGTGTGACCACATGCACCTCGGTGACCTCTCTGTGCCCTGACTTTCACAGCACTAAAGTGGGGTGACAAACACCCTACCCTTGACGTAGGCTGTGAGCTGGGAGGGTAGGGCCGGCCCCCGGGGCCTGGTCAGCGTCCCTCGAGGTACAGGGACAGTCCCGGCCCTAAGGCAACAGAGGCCTTCCCAGACCCAGGGGGCCTTCCCCCTTCTTCGCATTGTTCTTTGATGAGAACATGTCTTCGCCTGCAAAGAGGAGAGAGCAGCTCAGAGTTTTTATCTTTTCATTTAGATGCCCAGTTAGGGTCGCAAACCTGGAGTTTAGTCGGCCTGTCATTTTTCTGAGCAGGAAATCGGGGAAGAGGGCAATCCCCAGGCTAGCTTGTCACTCAAAGTGGTCCCCACCCTCCTCACACCCACACACATGTGCACACACACACACACAGCTCTAATTGGAGGGTGACACAGCTGCTGAACCGATGAGACGCAGTGCATAACATCTGCTTTTTAACTGAATTACTAATTATTCATCATAATGATGGGTCGATTGTTCATCAACACCAAAACCTAAAGCGCTTGTGTAGCTTAGGTCCCCAGCCTCTGATACTTAGGTCCCCATCAGATCTGATACCTGATGATCTGAGATGGGATTCCCTGGTAGCTCAGCTGGTAAAGAGTCTGCCCGAAGGCAGGAGACCCCAGTTCAACTCCTGGGTGGGGAAGATCCGCTGGAGAAGGGATAGGCTACCCACTCCAGTGTTCTTGGACTTCCCTTGTGACTCAGCTGGTAAAGAATCCTCCTGCAATGTGGGAGACCTGAGTTCGAGCCCTGGGTTGGGAAGATCTCCTGGAGAAGGGAGGAAGGCTACCCACTCCAGTATCCTAGCCTAGAGAATTCCATGCACTGTATAGTCCATGGAGTCACAAAGAGTCGGACACGACTGAGCGGCTTTCACACACTGAGATGGAGCTGATGCAGTAAAAATGAAGCACGCAACAGGAGTCATGTGATTAACTCCTATTCCAAAATCACCCCTCCTTCCTCAGTCAGAAAAGTTATCTTCCACAAAACCGGTCCCTGGTGTCAGAAAGGTTGGCGATCCCAGCTGAGGACACCAAGGCCACGAGGGACCAGGCCACGGACGCACAGGCCTGTCCCCGCATCCGCCTCTTGCTTCACTCCCGGGGCAGCCGCGGGCCCAGCAGTGTCTAACCCGCCTGTGACTTCCCACCGAGCAGTCGGGTACACAGTCACCCCGTGTGAGACCCAAAAGACCACAGGAATGCCCTCTGCTTCCAAGCATCCACACAAAACTCAACCAGAGGGGCCGGCTGAGGCAGGAAGGACATCCTGACACGGGCGAGGACGTCACAGGGAGTGAGACGGCTGGTCCCACGAGGCCGGGTGCTGCGGGATTCTCTGGCTAGAAAGGCCACGGAGCGCCACATCCATCGAGGCAGCAGGCAGGACCGGTGCGCGTCCAGGGCTACGAGGAAATGGGGGCAGAGGTTCAGTTTGGGATGATGAAAAACTTCGGGAGACGGACAGAGGTTGCACAGCAATATGAGTGAACTGAAGGGCGCTGACCTATTCACTTAGAAAACGGTTAAAATGAACACTGCATGTTATGTGTACTTTAACACAATTTTAAAAAATAAATTAGAGAGAACAAATCCTCCCACAAAATTAAGAGGTGAGCAGGGCAGCCTGGACCATGAGACCCTCCAAGGTGGCAGAAACCAGGAAAGTCTTCGTGGAAGAGGCAGCACCCCAGCCCCGTCCCAGGTACTCCTCCTCAGCGAGCTGCGGGCGGCTGGCTGAATGTGAGGACTGTCTGACCCTCTGATGACATCTACGGGACCCGAGGGCCAGGTATCAACTGCTGAGAAGGCCTCGTCACCAAGGCATAGCATGGCATGGCTGGTGTGACCCTATAAGGCAAATTCTGAAACCCAGCTCTTTTGAAAGTGAAAGGCTGCTGATCGTTACCCTCGACAAACAGTACATATTTCCCGGGGCCTCACGGGCCGAGCCCCAGCTGGGAATCAGGCAGGCCTGGGCCTCATCCTAGCTCAGGCTCTCACCAGGGCAAATGACAGGCAGTCTACGAGTCTCGCTTCCCCTACCTGTAAAATTTATATCTCTTGAGGTTACTGTATCAGAAACGAGACGAGCATAGCTCCAGTCCGGGATCTGTTATCCCTAAGTATTAAAGCCCTGGAGCCCATCTCCATTATCTGCAATTCTGAGACCCAAACCTCTGAAAACTGAAAGCTTCCTAAACTCATTCCATGGTACAACCTGACTGTGACCAATGCCTGGCTGTTTAGAACCTTGATCTCAGCGAGTATACATTATTCCCGTTTCTCCGAAGAGCTAGTCCTGGCCCTGAGGAGAGAGGACTCCCTCCAGTACCCGCCGGGTGTGTCTGATCCTTCCTCAGCGCTAGAAGCCTTCTGTATGAGGCTGGAAGGATGAGGACTCTGACCACAGCGTCAGTGTCTCATACAGATTTAAGTATCTTACCGCCTATAGATAGAGTGATGGGGTGTTAAGTGAAAAATGTCTAACATAAAAAAGCAACATGTAAAATAATGTGCATTCTGTTCCTCTTTGTTTTAAAACGATGTCTGCACACGTAAGCTTATCTAAGCAGAGACAACCCAGAGAAGCATCCTTGAGGATGGAGATTGCGGTTGCCTCTGGAAACAGGAAAGCCAGGAGCCAAGTAGAGGAAGACTCTTGTGCACTCTCACATATGTTAGCATTTTTATTCCACGTACAGAATACATTTTAAGACATTAAAATAAGGCATTAAAAGCACTTTCATTAGGATGGCTCTAATGAATGACTCTAATAAAAAAAGAAAGAACCAGAAAACAGGGGCCTCCTGGTGGTCAGTGGCTAAGACCCGGAGCGCCCAGGGCAGGAGGCCTGGGTTCGACCCCTGGCGAGGAACTAGATCCCACATGTTGAAACTAAGAGTTTACATGCTGTAACTAAAATTCCCGCATGCCACAACGAAAACCTGGCCCAGACAAATAAGTCAAATAAATAAATAGAAATAAGCACTGTCGGCAAGGATGTGGAGGAAAGGGAACTCTCCTGCACTGCCGGTGGGAATGTAAAATGACGTGACTATGGAAGTTCCTCAAAAATTAAACTTAGAACAAAGCATCCAGCCATCCCACTCCTGGCACCTACCCGAAGGAACTGAAAGCAGAGTCTCAAGCAGATTCTCGCGGCCCCGTGCTCACAGCAGCATTGTTCAAAGGCAGAAGCAAGCCAAGTGTCCATCAGTGGATGGATGGACAACCAAGTGTCCGTCAGTGGATGGACGGATGGACAACCGGGTGCTATCAGTGGATGGATGGATGGACAACCTGAGTGTCCGTCAGTGGATGGATGGATGAACTAAAGGAGGCAGGGATGGATGATGGAATGCTATCCAGCCTCTGCCAGTAAGGAGATGCCGACAAGAATGAACCTTGAAGACATGCTCAGTGAGATGAGCCAGCCATGAAGGAGAGATACTGCACGGCCCCACTTATGTGAGGTCCCTGGAGTGTCAGAGCCACACAGACAGAGGAACAGAGAGCAGAATGGGGGTTGCTGGGAGCTGGAGGGGTGGGATGGGCAGTATTTAAGGAGACAGAGGTTCATGTGGGAGGGTGAGGAAGTTCTGGAGACGGATGGTGGTGTTGGCTGCCCACAGCATGAAGGTACTTCACGCCAGTCAACTGTCCACTTAAAAATGGTTAAGACGGTAAGCTTTGTGTTGTGTGTATTTCACTATAGTTAAAGTTAAAAGAAACATTTCTCTCATCATATATGCCTTTGGACGCTGAGTCGCTGGAGGGGGACTTCCCATGAGCTGGGCAGGTGGCAGGCCTGAATAATGGCTGAATAAGGCATGAGTCAGAAGGCCGTGGTCAGGAGGGCCCTCCCCACGGTGCTCCTCGGCCCTGCTGCCGAGCGCCCTTTGGGAGGGCCGGTCTGGGCCGGCGGAGCAGGTGCTGGGCGCCAGGCCGCTGTGGGCCAGGCAGGGGCCATCACAGTGTCAGCGCCGGCTGCCCGGAGCCGGGGCCCGGTGGGCCACACGCCCGGGAGTCATGGCCCAGATGCCCGGAGGAAGCCGCGCGTGCACCCGGCCGCTCCAGTCCTGCCAAGGGCGAGATAAGGGCCCCGACTTCCCTCAGGAGGAAGGCAGTTCCCCTGCCTAGATGCCTCCTCTGAAGTCTAAGGAGGCAAATAGAAGAAAGAAGAATATTCACCTCCTTCCTTGATACTGGACACCTACATTTCTCTCTTCATCTTTTCTGTCTTTTTTTTCTTTTCTTTTCTGTTAAAGGAAGGGCCTTTCTGGCTGACTAGGGTATTTGTACCATTTCTATGCACCAACTGGCAATTTCAGTGGCATTTCTGGCTTTCTTCTTACCAGCAAAGCAAGGCCCCATGTGAGGCTCAGACCCCAGGAGGCCAGTGGGTCTCTCTCACCCACAGGCGTCCCCAAGGTGTCCCTGGGTCCCAGGTGCCTCAGAAGCTCTGTCTGCTTGTTGTTGTTCAGTCGCTCAGTTCTGTCCAACTCTTTGCAATCCCATGGACTACAGCATGCCAGGCTTCCCTGTCCTTCACCATCTCCCAGAGTTTGCTCGAGCTCATGCCCACTGAGTCAGTAATGCCATCCAAACACCTCATCCTCTGCTGCCCTCTTCTCCTTTTGCCCTCAGACTTTCCCAGCATCAGGGTCTTTCCCAGTGAGTCAGCTCTTCACAGCATGTGTCCAAAGTACTGGAGTTTCAGCTTCATCATCAGTCCTTCCAATGAACATTCAGGACTGGTTTCCTTTAGGATAGATTGGCTGGATCACCTTGCAGTCCAAGGGACTCTCAAGAGTCTGTTCCAATACCACAGTTCAAAAGCATCAATTCTTCAACACTCAGCTATCCTTATGGTCCAACTCTCACATCCATACATGACGACTGGAAAGACCATAGCTTTGAGTATATGGGCCTTTGTCGGCAAAGTGGCGTCTCTGCTTTTTAATATGCTGTCTAGGTCTGTCATAGCTCTCTGACTATTTACCAGTTAGGAAAACAGCGTCCTGGGAGTTTCTTGGGCCAAACTGGTTACAGAGATATTGGAAGAGCTGATATATGAATCCTGCACAGAAGTCACAGCTAGCATCCCCACACACCGGGTTTGCAGAGGGAACACTGTCAGAACCCGAACCCTGGGCGGTCTGGATGAGGTGAGACCAGGGAGGGGCCGGCCAGCAGGAGGACCGCTGTCAGATCCCAACCAGCTCAGAGCCAGGTGGATGGCACATCCTGGCCTTTCCCTCCCTCCAGCCCTCTGACTGCTCCTGCTGGGCTCCTCCCGGCTGAACCCCACTGGATGGCATGTGGCAAGGGAGCCTGGGACATGTGCTTTGCAGAAGACAGACCACAGCTGTCCGAGGCAGGAAGGGAAATCGGACAAATGGCCAGCAAGTCCAGCCACGGCTGTTACAGTCGTCCTAACCTCCAGGGGATGCTTCTGTGTTTTTGTTGTTGTTTTCTACTTGTGGTTGCTGTTTTGTCCTGACTTTTCTGCTTTAGATGAAGGCATCAGTCGCTCAGTCATACCCGACTCTTTGCAACCCCATGGATACTGGAGTGGGTTGCCAGTCTCAGGCAATCTTCTTGACCCAGGGATCGAACCAGGATCTCCTGCATTGCAGCAGATTTCTTTACAGCCCGAGCCATCAGGGGAGCCCTGCTTTGGATGCCCCACGTGCAAAGGAACTGAAGTAAAGCTGGAAAGAATGGATACATTTCCCAGCGCACAGCATACAGGACCTTAGTTCCCCGACCAGGGACTGAACGTGCGCCTGCTGCAGTGGAGTCTTAACCAGTGGGCCGCCAGGGAAGTCCCTGGATACACTGTAAGTAGACTGTGAAGCTCACACTTGGCAGGCCAGTTCACCACTTTTAAATCCCCCAAGTGGGTGAACGCCCTGTAGATCTCCCCTTCCCTGACTGAGCACCCCCCCGCAGCCCAGCCCCTCGGCCCCGTGCCCTCTGTCAGCAAGGAGCCGGCGGCGCCAGGCAGGTGTGAGACAAGGGCCAGACAGACAGGGCCGGGCTGGAGCTGGCAGTGCGGCGGGGGAGGAGGCCTTGTAACCGTCTCCCAAGGCACCGGGAGGCCGCTGCTCCCTCCGGGGGCTGGGCTTCCAGGAGCAGGGAGCAGAGGGCACCGCGGTCCCGCCGGGCTGAGCACAGATTACGAGCTCAATGGCTCTTTGTTTAGGTTCAGCAAAGGCACCCAACTCCGTGTGACCTTGACCCAAACCCCGTTCTTAGAACACAACCTGCGTTACGAGCCCAGGAGTCAGGACCGAGGAGGTCGGCGCGCGGCTCGGGAGGCAAGGGCGCGGGCGGCCTCGGCCAGCATCCGCAGCCTGCCCCTCCTCGCGGGCGGCTCCCGGCGCCAACGGTTCCGTTCGGCCCTGAGCCCAGCCTTGGAAGGAAGGGCGGGACTTTCGGCCCACCTGACAGACAGAGAACCACCCGCTCCGGCGCTGCAGAAACACAGCCTCCCGGCACAGCGGGCCGGGCTGGACTCGAGGCCAGCGAGCAGCAGCCCCATCTGGTTCTGGGGGATCAGGAGGCCCAGTTACCCCTGGGCCCAGGGCCGCGGCGCAGCTAAGCGGCGACTGCAGGGGCCTGGAAAGGGGAGAAGGCGCACGTGGGAAGACGGCGAGGAGAAGCGAACAGAGGGGAAGAAAGGACCACGGAGCGCAAGGGGAGACGGACACACGGATGAGGGGTCCGCTCCGCCCCTCACCCCCGCGCGACAGAGCCCTGCGCGACTCTGCGGGGCCCGCCGCCTCCAGCCTGCCCCCCACCGCAGTGGAAGCTCCGCCCGGGTGGTGTGTGACTCAGTCATATCTGACTCTGCGATCCGCTGGACAGCAAGCTCCTCCGTCCATGGGATTTCCCAGGGAAGGATACTGGAGTGGGTTGCCATACCCTTTGCCAGGGGATCTTCCCGACTCAGGGATCGAACCTGGAGCTCCCGTTTTGCAGGCGGATTCTTTACCGTCTGAGCCACGAGGAAGCCAACCCCCAGTGAAGCCCCTCCCCGGGTTTACTCATCCCAAAGAATAAAGAGGCACTGCCTCTGGTTTTTAACCTGGGGTAGCCCCACCATCATCGGGGACCTTCTCCCTCCCATGGGGACCCAGTTTCCCACACTAGGAGTCCTGTTCCTCGCTGTAAAGTGACGTCATGTAAGGTGGGAGCACAGATACGCAGTCACTGTGTATCTGATACGCAGATACGTGGACGTCGCAGATACGCAGTCTTCGCAGATACGCAGTCTTCGCAGATACGCAGTCTTCGTGTACGCAGAGACGCAGCTGGACTACGTCGCAGCTCCAACACAGTTAAATGCACCTGAACGGCAGACGCCCTCACCTGGGTGGACAGAGGGGCCCGTCCCCTTCCTTCCCGGTGGCCAGGGTCCTCTCCTTCCCACCCACAGCCCCGTAGCCAGGATGCTGTCCAGAAGTCAAGCCCGCACGGAGACTGCGCAGGCATGGCTCACCAGGCACATCCAGGAAGGGAAGAAGAGACCGAGGCCTCTGTGTCAGACCCGGGACAGTCACGCTCCCAGCCACACCGGGGCCCAGCCGTGTCTTTCGCTAAAAGGAGAACGATCGCCTCCTCTAGTCTAAACATCCAGAAACACACACCACACCTAGAAACACAAATCCCACTCTTGCTAATTTTCAACTCCAGGAGTTTTCCAGAAAAGTATAGCTTTATAACAGAAAAGCTTCCTGGATTTCAGGCAGAGCTGTGCCAGCGAATCCAGGCCATCATTCTGATGGCCTTCTGTCCATCTGTCCGTCCTAAGGCGCTTCAGTCATGAACCATTCTTTGCGACCCCATGGACTGCAGCCCGCCAGGCTCCTCTGTCCATGGGGCTCTCAAAGCAAGAACACTGGAGTGGTTGCCATTTCCTCCTCCAGGGGGTCTTCCTGACCCAGGGACTGAACCCCCGTCTCTAATGTCTCCTGCACTGGCAGGCGGACTCTTTACCACCAGCACCACCTGGGAAGCCTCGCGCCCTGTCAACCAGTAGAACTCGCTCCGCGCTCTGCCCACCTCATCGTCTGCTGGCACAGAAATCTGCTGAGGCGCTCAAGGCAGCTGCAGCAGCACTCTGCTCGGGCGTGTAAGAAAATGGCATGTACTCCTGTATTAAGGTTGTCTCTGCCCAGAGGCAGTACACAAACAAGCTGTCTGCAGCAGGGGCCTCCCCCTGCGGGGTCTCCCCCTTTCTGAGTGCAGCTCCCCCGGGCTGTGTGCAAAACAGCCACCCCCGTGTGCATCCCACGCTGGCACTTCAGGGACGCCGAGTTATTGATGGGGACAGGTGCTCCTAATTCAACGTAACACACCCGGCCTTAGTTCCCTTCCCTGGAAACCTCTTGATTTAGGACTGAAAAGTCCTGGCTCCGCTCAGACTGGCCTGGCGTTGCTGAGGTGGGTTGCTAAATTTAATCGCCAGTTTCCATGCCATGTGATGGTGTGTGACAGGCCAGCTCACCATCTGAGATAGCCAACGGGTTTTAAATAAATGCTTTCTGACGGAAAGGATGATAAAGATCCCTGTTATTCAGCAGGGCGCCTGGGGAGTGAGCTTGTCCGGGTCTCACGACGGAGCAGCTGCGGGGGTACAGCGCCCAAGCTCCACCACTGGCTCTGAGAGAGAGGCTGGCGGGCCGGTGGAAAGGGCCCTGCCAGACCAGGGGGCCTCTCCCAGCCCAGTTGGTCCCCGGTCTCTGTGACCTTGGGACACAAATAGCGCCGCGGCCAGCCTCAGCTTCCCCGTCTGAGGAGGAGCTGTTGATGAAGGATTAGAAGTAGCAGTGGATGCGTGGAGCTTGGGAAAGCTGGCTGTAGGAGCAGAGAGACACAGCACTGCAGGAGAACTCGCCGCCTTTGAGACCAGCAGAAATCAAATGCTGGTGATCGAATGCTGTTCCCACTGACTATCCCCTTGTGAAGCCCTCCCGCCGCTGGCACCCACTCAGCCGTCCTTTGAAAGGTGCCCATTGCGGTCTGAGGGACAGTAATGTTGGCCGCACCTGGGAACTTAGGAGTAAAGCAGAGTCTCGGGCCCTTTCTCCTGGGGGAGCAGAATGAGAGCCTGATTAACATCCTCCCCAGGGGATGCACATGGATTTTAAATGTCGAGACGCAGGGGTCTAAAACCAGTAGCTGTCAAATTTCAGTGAACGTCAGAAATCTCTGGAAAGCTCACATAAATTTTGCTCCCCACCCCCACCCCTCGCCTCCAGAATTTCTGATCCACTACGTGTGGGGTGCAGTTAGATAATCCAGGGTGGGGTGAGATGAGTTTCATTTCTACCAGGCTCCCTGGTGACGATAAGGCTGCTGATCCGAGGACCACACTTTGAGGACCGAGGGCTCTCCTTATGGAGGCTGTTCTGTGAGTCCTGGCTTCCCAGGCCACTGAGGGCCCATGACACCTCTTTATGCGCTCTAGCCCGTGAAATCGCTGACATTACTGCATTCTTCCCTTAATACGTTTTAATTCCTAACTCTTTAATCATTTGGAATCTCACGTTTCTTTTAAGAAGTGCCACACTAGACACGTAAAACCAGAGAGCTGTGCTGTGCCAAAGTGGGGGCTTTCATGAAAAGCCTACTTTTTCCCCTTACAGTTGATCTAAAACTGCACGTTGCTTTGACTAGAGTTACGCTGCTGGCACAGAAGGAGCTTGTTGCAACGTGAGTGCCACGAGAGACCATGTTGATTTGCTACAGTACAATTTTTGTTAATATTTTTTCACATTGAAAACTTACAGTTTAATTTTTTAAACAATCTAATTTGAACCAAAACACTATTTCTGACTCTTCTTCACTTTTTAATCACATGAGCAGTATAGTAATATGCACAATTAAAACAATCAAGACTAAAGAATAATGAATTAAAAGCTAAAGTCAGTTTTTTATGTCTCCGTCACCCACACCTGCTCTTCCACTGTCCTCCCGGATCTAATGTAAGCTGGCAGTTATGTGTGTGTTCTAGGCCTTTACATGTGCACACATACATACAAATATATACATGCATAATCATGCCATAAATATCGTTCTACAACTTTCTTTTATTAGTATTTCTTAGTGCTGTGCTGTGCTTAGTCGCTCAGTCGTGTTTCTTTGCCACCCCATGAACTGTGGCCCGCCCGGCTCCTCTGTCCATGGAATCCTCCAGGCAAGAATACTGCAGTGGGTGGCATGCCCTTCTCCAGGGGATCTTCCCAACCCAGGAATCAAACCAGGGTCTCCTGAGTTGCAGGCAGATTCTTTAAAGATCCTTTCAAATCAATAAATAGAATGCAGCTCATTCTTTTTAAATCGGCATGACTATGTTCCATGAAATAAATATATCCTCATTTTTTTAACCATTTTGTGGATGATCAATTATGTCTGTTTCCAATGTTTTGCTATTTCCAATAATACTGGATTCACATTCTCATCAGATGGCCTCCAAAAAGGTGACATCAATTTCACATCACCTAAGCCACTTGGATGTGAGAGTTGGACTGTGAAGAAGGCTGAGCGCCAAAGAATTGATGCTTTTGAACTGTGGTGTTGGAGAAGACTCTTGAGAGTCTCTTGGACTGCAAGGAGATCCAACCAGTCCATTCTGAAGGAGATCAGCCCTGGGATTTCTTTGGAAGGAATGATGCTGAAGCTGAAACTCCAGTACTCTGGCCACCTCATGAGAAGAGTTGGCTCATTGGAAAAGACTCTGATGCTGAGAGGGATTGGGGGCAGGAGAAGGGGACGACAGAGGATGAGATGTCTGGATGACATAACCAACTCGATGGACGTGGGTCTGAGTGATCTCCGGAAGATGGTGATGGACAGGGAGGCCTGGCATGCTGCGATTCATGGGGTCGCAAAGAGTCGGACATGACTGAGCAACTGAACTGAAGTGAGCTGAATTGAAGCCACTTAGGAAAGTATTGATTTCAAACCTTCTCATCAATGTTGGTTATGATGAGTATTTTACATTTTTACCAATATATTTTATATTTTTACCAATATTTTATATTTTTACCAATATATTACCAATGGGAATATCTCATTATCTAAATTTGCATTTACCTGATTACTATTTGAGATTAAACGTCTTAACATAAAATTATTGGCCATTTTATTCCTTTTTCTGTGGGTTATTTATTCATATTTTCTCTCCCTTTTCGATTGGGTTTGGAGGTTTTTGTCTGTTTTTTTAGGGAAGCTGTGGGGGGTGAATAGGAGCAGTAATCTGTATATTCATCTTTGTTCTTCTAAAAATGCTGAAATAGTCACATCAGAGGAAACCATAAACAAAATGAAGAGACAACCTACAGAATAGGAGCAAATTTTTGCTAGCAATGCAACTGACAAGAGATTAGTTTACAAAATATACAAAGCTCATACAACTCAATATTCGGAAAAAAATCAAAAAAATGGGCAGAAGATCTAAATAGACATTTCTCCAAAAAGACATACAAATAGTGAGCAGGGAAGTGAAAAAATGTTCAATATCACTAATTATTAGAGAAATGCAAATCAAAACTACACTGAAGCATCCCCTCCCTCTAGTCAGAATGCTGCTGCTAAGTCGCCTCAGTCGTGTCCAACTCTGTGCGACCCCATAGACCCGCAGCCCACCAGGCTCCCCGTCCCTGGGATTCCCCAGGCAAGAACACTGGAGTGGGTTGCCATTTCCTTCTCCAATGCATGAAAGTAAAAAGTGAAAGTGAAGTCGCTCAGTCGTGTCCAACTCTTCGTGACCCCATGAACTGCAGCCCCCAGGCTCCTCCGTCCATTGGATTTTCCAGGCAAGAGTACTGGAGTGGGGTGCCACTGCCTTCTCCTAGTCAGAATGGCCACCATCAATATGCTGAAGAGGGTGTGGAGGAAAGGGAGCTCTCCCACACCGTTGGTGGGAAGGTAAAATGCTGCAAACATTCTGAGGATCAGCATGCTGCTAAGTTGCTTCAGTCGTGTCCGACTCTGTGAAACCCCATAGACGGCAGCCCACCAGGCTACCTTTCCCTGGGATTCTCCAAGCAAGAACACTGGAGTGGGTTGCCATTTCCTTCTCCAATGCATGAAAGTGAAAAGTTAAAGTGAAGTCACTGAGTCGCATCCAACTCTCAGCAACCCCATGGACTGTAGCCTACCAGGGTCCTCCGTCTATGGGATTTTCCAGGCAAGAGTACTAGCGTGGGGTGCCATTGCCTTCTCTGAGGATCAGTATGGAGGTTCCTTAAAGAGCTAAAAGTAGAGTTACCATATGACCCTGCAATCCCACTCCTGGGCATGTATCCAGAGAAACCTATGACTTGAAACGTTACATGCAACCGTGTCCACTGCAGTGCTATTTACAAGAGCCAGGATGCAGAGACAAACTAAGAACTGAGTATCCACCAACAGACGAATGGGTAAAGGAGATGAGAAGATGTGGCATGTGTGTGTATGCATATCTGTGCATATGTGGTGGAATAGTCCTCGGCCATAGAAAAGGATGAAACCATGCCATTTGCACAACGGGGATGGACCTAGAGAGTGTCATCCTAAGTGGAGACAGAGAAGGACAAACACCATAAGACATCACTTATATATGGAATCTAAAAAAATTAAAAGTACAAATGAACTTATTTACCGAACAGAGACTCACAGAAACAGAAAACAAACTTATGGTTACCGAAGTGGAAAAGGAGGGGAGGGATAATTTAGGGATTTGGGGTTAACAGATGCACACCAGCATATATAAAACAGATAACCAGCAAGGACCTACTGTATAGCACGGGGAACTATACTCAATATTTTGTAATAACTTGGAAGGGCGTCTGGGAAAGAATAGTGTACACACATATATATATATTATATATACTGAAACTAACTCAACATTGTAAATCAACTATACTTCAATTAAAAAAAAGTTGCAGGGTTTCATCCAAGTCTCTCCCTTGACTTCATAACTTTATCTTTTGTCACATCTAAGTTCTAGCTGCCATATAAACTATAACACCATTTCTGCTGAATACATGCATTGCTAGACATCCGATTCTTCTAATCTGCCTTCTTCTGAGGAAACCGTCCAAACTTCTGGACATGAATAAAAGGAAGGTGGAGAAAGGGTTGTCAATGAAACAGCACAAAAGAGGCACTCTGCACCTCCCATCCTCCTGTCCTACCCTTGTATCTTTTGGCCTGGTTTTGGTCTGGTGAGAGGTTTAGGAAAATTTGGAGGTCTGTGTCGAAGAGCTGACAACAGAGGAAGCCGCTGCTAGAAGGCGATTCCACAGGGTCTGTCCTGTTTCTTCAGGCAGAGGCGGTCACAGGCTTTGCTCCAACTTATCTTTTCAAGGATGTTTGCACTGAGAACAGCCTTGGAAGACAGAGGTGGTGTCTTCCTCCAGAGCTCAGGGCTGGTTTGTCTGCAGTCCAGAGCGAAAAAATAAAGGCTTCCCCCAGGCAAAGGTTGCAGGTTTGTGTACAGCCCACTGTAAAAGCTTGGGGTTTCCCTAAGCCTGGCCCCTCTCCTGTGGCGTGCCCTCTGGAGGGGAGGTGTCATCTGGCCCCGTTTGGCCACTCTCTGTGGAACTGGGACTTGGGGGACAAGCACAGGATAATGACGAAACTCCGGCTACTGCTATTACTAAGATGTGTGTGTGTGTGTGTGTGTGTGTGTGTGTGTGTGTGTGTGTGTGCATGCGTGTGCATGCGCACGTGTGTGGGGGGCATGCATGAGTTCTCACACTCTGTTGCTCAGTCATGCCCAAATCTTTGCAGCCCCATGGACTGTAGCCCACCAGGCTCCTCTGTCCGTTGGATTTTCCAGGCAAGAATACTGGAGTGGGTTGCCATTTCCTACTCCAGAGGATCTTCCCAATCAAGGGATGGAACCCTCGTCCCTTGCATCTCCTTCATTGGCAGGCAGATTCTTTACCACTGAGCCATCTGAGAATTTCCTTTGTCTCTAATCCAGGCGTCCCCTAGGTCTTGTTGGCATCTCTGAAGCTGTCGTAGGTTAACTTACTAACTTTACAAGGAGGTAAATCTACAGACCTTCACAGCTCTTGACAGTCGCCATGTGACAAACGATTAAACCACTTCATAATTGTATTCCAGACAAGCTGGTCTGCCTACAATCCCGAAGTCACCCAATCACATTCTTTTCTCAAATTAAACGGTCCTCAAATGGTTGAAGAGAGGAGACATGTGTTGTTACAAACATTTGCATTCTATATATAATTGCTGCCATTCTAATATTCAAAAAGTTTTCATGCAGACGAAGTAGATTTATTCTGCACAACTCTAGAGAAATGAACATAGGGTACAGAAGAATGCCAGCTTAATTTAGAAAGGGAAAAACAAATTCCAACCACAAGAGCTATCCAAAAACGAGTACATTTTGAGGAACTCAACTCACTGCAGGCTCAGATGACCACTTATGACCTCTCGTGGAGAGGAGATTGGACCAGATGATGAAGGAGCTGAAGAAGAGTGTAGTTTCAGTGGACCATCTAAGCAGACTTTCATGCCAAGCGATGGAGAAAGTGAACCGGCAGACCCAGTGGGGACCCAGCTGCATTGGGTGTGAACGTCGTGGGCTTTGTCGCCCAGAAGCGCATTTGAGTCTAGTTCACCCAGAAGTGAGTTGGTGCCAGAGAACAGGTTCATGCTAGCCCCGGTCACCAAGAGCCTGATCCACAAACCAGGAGCCAGCTCCTTCATCTCAAGGCAAAAGACGAATTTCCCAACAACTATGATCGTCTCCCCAGCACCTAGGTTCCAATGAAACAGAATTAATAGCCAGCCCACCTAACCCGGTGAAAGGGAGCGAATGGCCCTGGACCTTGCTTCCCTTGAGGGGTATGTTAGGTCATCGCTTCAGAGCTCAGGGAAATGCCTCCTCCTCAGTAAAGAGCACACTGTGTAGTGGCCAGAATGTTCTCGCTCACTCGTCGCAAGGCCTTTTACCTTGACAGAGCTGGTGGCACTCAACAATGATTAACCCATTCCTCCCTTTCTAGGCCCTGAGGAGGCTCATCAGCATAGCGCCTGTGTTTTTAGCAAGTTTGTGCATTGTAACAAGTTTGCAGAGTATTTGCTGTTAATACCCTTTTAAACTGGCTGCTTTCTAAAGATGCCTATGGACATACCTTCATTTCAGCAGCAATAAAAAGTACACGAGGCAACTGTAGGTTTAGTTCTCCAGTCTCAGCTCTGCCAGCTACTAGCTGTGTATCTTTTTGCAAAATCACTTAACTCCTACAAGCGTCAGTTTCCTCATTTGTAAAAGATGGCAATACCTACTTATGGTTTAAAATCAAGTCATGTACCTGAATACTTCGTAAGAGCTAAATACCTAAAAAACTGTAAAGTCGTCATCGCAATAGCCTTAGATGGTAAGAGCCTGCAGGTCATGTTGCATTTGGTGGCTTTCTTGCATCCAGCTCATCCTATCCATGGTGTGAAGGTTTCTTCGCTTCCATTTCAGGGGGTAGGAGGGTCTCCTTAGCCTTTATCTTTCCATCTCAATTAGCACTTTATCTTGCCCTACAGTCTGGTTCCTGTCTTATTTTTGAGACTTAGAGCCGGCTCTGTAATGGTCTGTGTCTAGAGGGTTCTTTTTCCTGCACTGCCAAGGGTGAGTGTAGGAAAACCTGGGCTCAGATATTTGTTCTCAGCAGAAGCGCTACCGTGGGAGGGGCCTGGTGCAGCCAGCAGTTTTGGTGAATCCACCTGGACCTCTCACCCTGAACAGGATGTTTCGTCCAGACGGGCAGCTAGCATGGTGAGGAGACAACGGAACGAAGGTTGGCAGCACAGCCCCGTGGGCAGTGGAGTTGGCGGCCGGGCCACCAGGCGCCATTGAACTCCACGGACGAGAGCACGGTGAGATCAGCCTTTCAGGTCCCAGATGACAAAAACACCTTCAACCACGCCAGGAGAGCCTCTCAGCCCATTCACCCTCCCTTGGACCCCCGTGTCCTGGCTGGGAGCGGAGACACTCAGGAGTGGATCAGGGGTGAAAAATGACCTCAGTTAAAATGAGAAGATTTTAACCCTGAGGAAGACAAAGGGCGTGCCTTTCAGCTTTCCCACATTAGCTCCTTCGTTTTCTTTTCTTTCCTTTTTTAATGATTTATTTATTTGGGGCCATGCTGGGTCTTTGTGGCTGCAGTGGGCTTTTCTCTGAGTTATGGCGAGGGGGCTTCCTCTTGCAGCGGTTTCCCGTGTTGTGCAACAGACCACAGCTCGTGGGCTCGGTAGGTGCGGTTCCCGGGCTCCAGGGCACCACCTCAACACTTGTGGTGCAGTCGGGCTTAACCGCTCTGCAGCACGTGGGATCTTCCCGGATCAGGGATCGAACCCGTGTCTCCTGCCCTGGCAGGCGGATTCTTCACCACTGAGCCGCCAGGAGGCCCAGCTCATCCATTCTCAGTGTTGAAAACCGACACCGGCCTGACACAGAAATCTGCTCGCTGGGTTGAAATCTGAGGTGTGAAAAGCTCTCGTTGACAAAGGTTTTGCCTCAGCTGCTGCTGCTGAACAACATGTAAAAACACGTCGTTTAATTTTAGCTTTATAATAAATAAGTTCTCTCCCAAAGTCGCTCGGGAGCACAGGCTGTCACCAGGCCTCCAGGTGTGCTCTGAAATCAGACCCGACCGACAGATCCATCCTGCTGGGACGTGCAGCCAGCCCATCCATCATCTGCTGCGGGCCCGTGGACCGGCGCCACACGGCGAGCGTCCCCGCTAAACCTTTTCCTCGGCCTTTGCTGTGCTATGCGAAGTCAGTGTGTGTGTGCGTGTGTGCGTGTGTGTGTGTGTGTGTGTGTGTGTGTGTGGCAGGGGGTGCATGTTCACGTGTGCATATTAAACTCTACTGAAGGCGTCAGGAAAGAGTGATAAACGAAGTGAAGCGGTAAGGCAATAAAGATCATAATTCAAAGAGCTGGCAACCCCATTCGATCCCCGGGTTGGGAAGATCCCCTGGAGAAGGGAAAGGCCACCCGCTCCAGTACTCTGGCCTGGAGAATCCCATGGACTACACAGTGTCCAAAGAGTCGGACATGACTTTCACACTGGGGGCAATGAGCTGGCATTCGCTCATTCGTTCAACCAGCCCACTTCACTGTGCTGCTGCTCGGTACCAGGTGCTGTGCTGGGTCCTGGGGGGGTGGGGTGGTAGGGAGGGGGTGCACAGAGGTGGGACAGGTAGGAAGCCACTCTGGGGAATTTCTCAGTCTAATGAATACACGAACGGGGCTCCCCTGGTGGTCCAGTGGTTAAGAACCTGCGGGCCAATGCAGGGGGTGCAGGACAATCCCACGCGCCCTAGGGGCAGCTAAGCCCGTGCGCCAAAACTGCCGAAGCCCTCGAGCCGAGATCCCCCACTCCACGACAAGAGAAGCCTCGGCGATGAGGCCCGCACACCCCCATCAGGCGGCCCTGCTCACCACAGCTACACAAAATACGAGCACGGCAGTGAAACGCCGCCACAGCCAAAAGTAAATAACACTCAGACTGCGGTGGCATCGAGTCATGGCTCGGGCAGGTGGAGCAGCTTATTGACAGGGGCCTCTCTGGATGCAAGGTATTGACATGCGTCATCCTCCAGGGGTCTCAGAACCCCCTGAGAAGGGGCTTCTTGAACGAGTCTTTCTTTCCAGGGCTATTAAATCTCTTACAGCAAAGCAACATGATGCCCCGCAGAGAACAAAAGGATGCATTCCTGGAATGTAAGGAGAGGGAGAAGTATTGCTGATAAGTCGACATAAGAAAGGCACAAGGACTTCTCGTTTTTAGCTGTGAAATTTAGAATGCAAATGGAAGCACTGTCCTTGGGAGTAAGAGCACATGTGAGGCAGGCATGGCCCTGCCCTGTGTTTCTCTTTTCCACCTCTGCCATCCTAAGAGGGGCTCTCTTGCAAACACCGTTTCGCCTGGGTCTCTCTTGGCAGCCTCGATCACAACCTCGCCATGGTAGCCTGGAGGTGAAGTGGGCGATCAAAGCCTTCACCGCCCATGTACTGGACTCTCGGTTAAGAAAGCAACCCTGACTCTCTGACATAAATCACAGCAGGATCCTCTATGATCCAACTCCCAGTATACTGGAAATAAAAGTAAAAATAAACAAATGGGATCTAATTAAAATTAAAAGCTTCTGCACAACAAAGGAAACTATAAGCAAGGTGAAAAGACAGCCTTCTGAATGGGAGAAAACAATAGCAAAGGAAACAACTGACAAACAACTAATCTCAAAGATATACAAGCAACTTATGCAGCTCAACTCCAGAAAAATAAACGATCCAATAAAAAAATGGGCCAAAGAACTAAATAGGCATTTCTCCAAAGAAGACATACGGATGGCTAACAAACACATGAAAAGATGTTCAACATCACTCATTATCAGAGAAATGCAAATCAAGACCACAATGAGGTACCATTTCACACCAGTCAGAATGGCTGCGATCCAAAAGTCTACAAGCAATAAATGCTGGAGAGGGTGTGGAGAAAAGGGAACCCTCTTACACTGCTGGTGGGAATGCAAACTAGTACAGCCATTATGGAAAACAGTGTGGAGATTCCTTAAAAAATTGCAAATAGAACTGCCTTATGACCCAGCAATCCCACTGCTGGGCATACACACTGAGGAAACCAGAAGTGAAAGAGACACATGTACCCCAATGTTCATTGCAGTACTGTTTATAATAGCCAGGACATGGAAACAACCTAGATGTCCATCAGCAGATGAATGGATAAGAAAGCTGTGGTACATATACACAATGGAGTACTACTCAGCCCTTAAAAAGAATAAATTTGACTCAGTTCTAATGAGATGGATGAAATTGGAACCGATTATACAGAGTGAAGTAAGCCAGAAAGAAAAACACCAATACAGTATACTGGCACATATATATGGAATTTAGAAGGATAGTAATGATGACCCTATATGTGAGACAACAAAAGAGACACAGAGGTATAGAACGGACTTTTGGACTCTGAGGGAGAGGAAAGGGTGGGATGGGTTGGGAGAATGGCATTGAAACATGTATACTTTCTTGTAAGAAACGAAGCGCCAGTCTATGTTCAATGCAGGATGCAGGATGCATGGGGCTGGAGCACAGGATGATTCAGGTAGAGGATGTGGGGTGGGAGGTGGGAGGGGGCTTCGGCATTGGGAGATTGTGTTCACCTGTGGCTGATTCATGTCAATGCATGGCAAAACAAATACAGTATTGTAATTTAAAAAATAAATAAATAAATAAAAATTAAAAAATAAATAAATAAAAAACTAAAAAAAAATAATAATGTAAAACCTAAAATTCCATTGCCTTTTCACTACAAATATATATGTTCATAATAAAAACAAATACAGATAGAAGAAAAAAAAAAAAAGAAAAGCAACCCTGAGTCAGATTCATTCCTGCAGTGTGGGAGTCCCGCTGTCTAGAGGGCGGCTGGTGGCCTGGGTGGAAGGAGACCCCCTCGGGGCTCACGGCTGCCCCCCTTGGCTCCAGACTCCCACGCCGCTGGAGGCTCAGCTGCCCCCATCCGGGGCCGCCTGAACCCCTGCTCCTGTGTGGCATCCTCCCGGGCGGGACACTGACTTCTATCTTTGTATTCCTGAAGCTTGGCGCCTTCTAACCAGGAAGAGAAGCAGCTCACCTTACAGATGTTTTTTTGCTTGTTTATTCCAGCGTTTTATTCTACATGCTTGCACACATACACACCTCACCCTCGGCCCGTTGCATAATATTTTCTTAATGCATTCCTGTATTTTTTACTCTTGAGTTCTTTTTCCTGGTGAATGTATTTAAACCTCCCCATTCAACCTTAATATTGTGCAAAGACCATTCATGCTGAAAACGACAGCGCAGAAGGAAAGGAGAACATAGAGTGAAGGCCATTCTAAATGCCGAGACTATTTCAACGCTGGGACAAGGGCGTTCAACTCAGAATCAATGGAATTATGCAATTGGTATTTTATAGTTCATAGATGCATACATATTTTGTTCTGACCTACATATTTTATTCTTACCTAAACAGTGGAAACACTAAATAAAACTAACCAAATTGTGTTTATTTCACCTCTTGACATGCACACATTTGATCAAGGTTTTCTCTCTTCCGCTTACTGATAGGAAAGGAAGAACCCAAGGGAAGGAATTGTGGGTTACCCTGTCTTCTTTTTTTCTTCTACGTTGTCATTTTCAGAATAAGTGGTTGACTAATTAGGAGCAATAACGCAAGTGAAGAAGGCTGTGACAGGCCTCCTTGGCAGTCCATGTCTATTAGAAATCCTCTGACGTGGTCCTCCCTGGCAGCTGAGACAGTAAAGAGTCTGCCTGCCACGTGGGAGAACTGGGTTTGATCCCTGGGTCACGAAGATCCCCTGGAGAAGGGAATGGCTACCCACTCCAGTCTTCTTGCCTGGAGAATTACAAGGACAGAGGAGCCTGGTGGGGCCGCAGTCCATGAGGTCGCAGAGAGTCTTGACAGGGACTGAGTGACCCACACTCAAAACGCCACTTTCTGCATCAGAAGCCCCGCCCTGGTTCTGCTGGGAAGCGTGGTCCCCTCCCCAGTCCCCTCCTCCAGTCTGCTCAGTCGTGAATGTAACACACTTTCCTGGGTTCACTTTGACTCTTCCTGGGCTCCCACATGTTGTGGATCCACTGGGATCCTTGCTCATGGGCGTGATGAGGCTGCACATGAGTGGAGTGATCGGGAAGGCCGGATACCACCCCTCCTTCACCCCGCTCACGTGTCTGCTCCACTGCCTGACTTCACTCCCAGACCCAGCTTCACGGATCAAATTATTAAGAATTTTAGAATAGCAACAGCCCAGCATGAAACCTTTAAAGCTTTAATAACTTTAACCTTCTGAACACAGAGCCCTGGGCCACTTCAAGGGTGCATGCCCATCAAGCCAGCCCTAGGCGTACTGAATGGCAACAACCAACTGCATCTTATTTCAAGCACCACCTGGATTGAGAATAGGTAAAAGAGAGAGCCTCATTGCTTCAAGACCATAACTTCAAAGAATGCAATACTCTAAAGTCAGGTGTGCTAAGAATATTCTGATGTGATTTTAAAAACCATCGGTCAGGACTCAGATGTGCTCTTCAATTCTACAGACACTTGCTGTGCTCAGCATGAGCTAAACCCTCCAGGACAGGGGTGGAGGGGGGGGGAGTGTTCCTTAAATGAAAAAACTCTGTCCTTGACCTCGGGAACACCAGTCCAGCGGGGAGACAGGGAGCTACAGAACCACATTGCCAGACACGTATGATCGCTGCTGTGAATGTAAGTAAAATAAGTCCATGGAAGCGCATGCGACAGGGCAATTGATTCTAATTGAGAGACAGAGGCTTAGAGTTAAAAGTGAAAAAGGTGAAAGTATGAGTCAGTCAGCCATGGCCGCGTCTTTGCAATCCTACGACTCTTTGCAACCACATGGACTGTAGCCCACCAGGCTCCTCTGTCCATGGGATTCTCCAGGCAAGAACACTGGAGTGGGTAGCCCTTCTCTCGACCCAGGGATTGAACTCCAGTCTCCGGCATTGCAGGCAGATTCTTTACCATCTGAGCCACCAGAGAAGACGTGGTGAGCTAAAGGTGACATGCAAACTGATCCCTAAAGGTGAGCACAATATTGACAAAGGAGGGGCGATGGACCTTGTCTTTGCTTGGATTCCCACAGTGAACCTCAGACGAGGATCAGTGTGCAGGGTGTTTCTTTTGGAAAGGGATCCTAGGAAACAAAAATGAAGAGAATGGCAAGAGGGAGAATCAACCCAAAGGTGTATCACTGAGCGGACAAGAGCTTCAGACAGGGGCACTCAGTGCCACTGGAAGCCACCGAGGAGCTGGCAAAACCCACCTCCACCCCAAGATCGTGGGAGAGGGGCTGCTCCCCTGGCTCCCAACCTCCCCTGGTCCAAGGCTGCCCCCAGACTACGCACGAACTCCCCAGCAACTCCAGGTTTGCACACGCCCAAGGACGGCCGGGCAGGCTCCTCCAGTCATCCCACACTGTGATGGAAGAGAAGCCCGAGGCAGGGAAGATGCCCGTGGAGCAGCTGGCACAAGGTGTGGTCAGGCTACACCTGTGCACTGCTGGTTGCCACAGGAACGCCTGGAACAAGAAGGTGTGGTGTGAGAAGACCATCAGGGAGCATTTGCAGAGCATCCCGCCCGAGCTCCTCAGACCCGAGCCTGCGTCAGACCCCGGAGGGCTTGTGGATGCTGATCGGCGGGCTCCACCCCCAGAGTTTCTGGCTCAGTGGATGGAGAGTCAGGGCTGGGAGCTAACATTTCTAGCACGTTCTCTATATGGGCATTAAGGCTCTTAAAGACAGCTGTCCACTCTGTAGAGGGACAAGAGAAGGATGAAGTAGGAGAAAGACAAGTTGCTAAAAGAATACAAACACACACACACACACACGCACACACACGCACACACATACTCATCGCCAGGAAGAGCAGAAACTGATTTCATCACAAGAATAAAACTGGCATGCATTCTCCAACAATGTACGGAGAATTGCTCATCTATTGATAATCTAATGAGAATTTCAACAGCCAAATGTGAAGAGGGGCTGGTTTAGGTTATTCTGTCTGTGCCTCACCCCACCACCATCCAGATGTAATATTCTCTGCCCTTCACTGTGCCTGGGAAGCTCACCTCTCCAGACCGGATCTCCCAGATCAGAGGATCTCAGGCACCCTTAAGAAACCAAAAGGTGGGAGCACAGAGGGTTTTCACCTCCGAGCTTCTCCGAGGCTGCCTCCTGCAAGTTTCTCATCAGGCTCACAGCCCCTCGCTTGGGCCTCAGGGTGGCCACAGTTCCTTGCTATTCTTGGTCCCGGGGCCATACCGTCCCCAGCTGATCCCTCAGCTCAGCCCAAAGTGCTTAATTAATATTCTTTTCAGTTCAGTCTTCTTTCTACCAGGATCCTGATTAATAATGCTGTCTCAGGGCAAAAATTAAAATTAGAGCCCGGTAAAGTTGCAGGTATAGATCAGTATTTCTGAGTCTTCTGCAATGAAGAATAACCCTGGTAACACTCAAGGGATACTGAAATTTTAAGACTTAAATGAATAAATGAAATGCAAAATTGTAAAAAAAAAAAAAAAGATGAGTAACATGTAAAAATAAACCAAGGTCTTGAAATGTTTGCCCTGATTAAAGACACACCAAAAAAACCCAAGAGAACTTGATAAAGACAGATTTTTATTTCAAACCTTAAGGAATTTGCCGAAGGCAAGGGAGATGTCCCAAAGTGCTAAGTTGTACTCTGTAAACGTGTCCCCATCTACACACGCTCTGGGAACATGGACCCCTGGCAAGAGGAAAAAATAAGGTGTGATTTAGGCTGTGGACATGAAAGCCTTCTGAAGCATCTTGGGAAACAGGAGATAAGATCAGACCAGAAATTAAATAATCTGAGAACACACTGATAACGCGATGTGTCGCAATCGAAGTTCACATCTCGCTTGTTTTATGCATCCATAATAAAATCAATCAAAAGTTGGTGCCTCTTCAGTGTAATTTTAACTCTATATTCTGTGGCATCCAGCCCCAGGCAGGGGATGTTCCTGCTTCTATCTTCAGGGAGCCTGAGCAGGTCCGGGTGGCCTCGGGAGTCGCCATGTAGCTCGGATTTCAAGGGGACTTTCTGAGTGAGGTGCTTAAGCAAGCCAGTGAGTATCACAGTGAGGGGGTGGCTGGATTTGAGCCTTAGAGCTCCTCTAAATGGCCCTCTGTTCTTTTTCCCACTCTGTTTACACTGTGCCCTCTTGTTTCCCAGATTTCCAAGGTTAAAACTGCCTCCCCCATTAAGGCTATCTGAGTCCTTCAGGCTTTCCCGAGCTTCTCTGCTAATCCGATGTGTGTAGCGCTTTTCTTATAGCTGGTCGTGAATATGGAGGGGGTCAGGAGGGGGGAAGCGTGGCTTTTCTTCACTACTGCAGAATCATTTCCCGTGTGACCCTCTAAGATGTGTTCTGTGTCTTTAATCCTCTTATTGGTGAGTCATCCCCGTTCATGGGTTACAGTATTTCACTCCGGTGTGGAGGTCGACACTGTCGTCCCAAACGCAGTTAATGTTTATTGAACATGTACTATGTGCCAGATGGGGTACACTTACCCCCTTAATCTTACAGTGACCCTGTGAGGTATCCCCGTTTTTACAGATGAAGCAGTTGTGGTCAGGAGATACCTGGAGATTTAAATCCAAGATTTGGGGCAAGCAGCTGGCAGAGCGGGGCTGCGAACCCAGCTAGCCCATTAGTCACTCTCACCCAGCTGTTCCTGGCCCAAGGTGACGGTACCTCCCAGAGGGCTGTGTGGCAATGACTGGAGACATTTCACGTTAGCACAACTGAGCCTGGCATCTAGTAAGGAGAGCCCAGAGACGCTTCTAAATGACCCAGGGTGAGCAGGAGATCGCTGACCAAGAGCTGTGCTGAGCTGTGCTGTGCTTAGTCACTCAGTCATGTCCAAGTCTTTATAACGCCATGGACTGCAGCCCGCCAGGCTTCCAGCCCCAAACACCTAGCGCTGCCCTTGAGAGACCTGGCTTTAACCTCTGTGTCCATAGTATTCCTAGTCCCTTTTCGTTCGTGTTTAGGTCTTTGCATTCAGCAGGGTGTCTTTGTTGGAATAGGTCCTAACGGTGACTCTTTCAGATGTACCCTTGACAAGTCAGGGTAAGAAAGCGCTGCTCTCCCGACCAGGTTCCTTGGTCCCAGTTCTCTCCCGAGTTGGAAGAAAGGTCCGATTAACTGCTCAGCAGAGCGTTCACTCTGCAGGAACAGATGCACCCAGACAGCTTTGCTGCTAAGTCGCTTCAGTCGTGTCCGACTCTGTGTGACCTCATAGACGGCAGCTCACCAGGCTCCCCGCCCCTGGGATCCTCCAGGCAAGAACACGGGAGTGGGTTTCCATTTCCTTCTCCAAAGCAGGAAAGTGAAAAGTGAAAGTGAAGCTGCTCAGTCATGTCCGACTCCTAAGCGACCCCATGGACTGCAGCCCACCAGGCTCCTCCGTCCATGGGATTTTCCAGGCAGGAGGACTGGAGTGGGTTGTAGGCTGCCATTTCCTTCTCCAAGAGATCTTCCCAACCCGGGATCGAGCCTGCGTCTCTTGTGTCTCCTGCATTGGCAGGTGGATTATTACTACTGAGCCATCTGGAAAGGCCCCGTAGGAAGGTGAAAGGAGAAAAGAATTATCTTCCCGTTTCCCTATATTTTCCCATACTTTGAAATATCATCAATTCTGCAGTAGCTTGAAAAACTGCAGGGGCAGAGCTGAAAAGTTATGCTTTCAAACTTTTTATTAAAAAAAAAAAAAAAGAAGAACAACCACTTCTCTGGTGCCAAGAGTCTGGTTTATTTGGGGCTCATAAGCATGGGCCTTTGGGTGCGAGCCCCTGAAAGCAGCACCCAGGTCTCGGGACGTGGTTCTTCCTTCCTCCCAGAGCATGGTCCCATTTCTTTGAAGTCAATACATCCTGAAAAGGGAGAAAGTCTTCCTTTCCATTCTGCTTGTGAACACAGGGGATGCTGGTAGGTTGTTAAGGGATTATTGAAAGACAGCGCCACTGACCCTCCAAAAACGAGACCCAGAAACAAGTTTGGAAACTTCTAGAAGGGAAAAGTGGAAGAAGGTTTGAATAATAAAGGTCACAAACAGGGCTGTTGATGTGAGGTAGGAGAAAGCCTGACACAGAATTATGGGAACAGTCCATAATTTCCAATGTGGCCTTAGGCTGCATGTGAAAATCCGACAGCAATGAGTTTTAAGACTTCGTGTGGGCTTTTCTGGTGGCTCAGATGGAAAAAAATCCACCTGCGATGCAGGTGACCCAGGTTTGACCCTGGGTCAGGACTATTTCTCCTTCTCCTGGAGAAGAGAAATGTGACCCACTCCAATATTCTTGCTTGGGAAATCCCATGGGCAGAGCAGCCTGGTGGGCTACAGTATATGAGGTTGCAAAGAATCGGACACAACTCAGAGACTAACCCTTTTCCTTTTAACCATTTCATGGGCAGAAACATCTAGAAAGCTGTCTGTGTTCTGGCTGCTAAGTACAAACATCTTGAGTGAGAGAAGCCCTGGGGGACACAGACGACCAGCCCTGACATTCCTCGTTGAACTCCACTTCACAGCAACAGAACAAGGGGCGCAGACAGCGTTTGCAGGGTGAACACTCCGGGCCTACGTCACAGTGTGGTCCACACCTTGATGGCCTCCAGGTTTACTCTGCAAACCAGTCACCTGGGGGCCCAGCCGAAAGGCTGGTTTCAGTGGCTTCAGGTTGGAGCCTGAGACATTTCTGACGGGCTCCCAGGCCACGCCAGGCCTGCTGCTCCTCAGACTTCACCTCCATCTTACCTCCCACAGAGCCTTATGCATATACGCAATTCAATTCAGTCGCTCAGTCATGTCCAACTCTTTGCATCACCATGGACTGCAGCACGCCAGGCCTCCCTGTCCAGTACCAACTCCTGGAGTTTACTCAAACTCATGTCCATCGAGTCAGTGATGCCATCCATTCATCTCATCCACTGTCATGCCCTTTTCCTCCTCTCGCCTTCAATCTTTCCCAGCATCAAGGTCCTTTCCAATAAGTCATTTCTTCACATCAGGTGGCTAAAGGACTGGAGTTTCAGCTTCAGCATCAGCCCTTCCAATGAACATTCAGGACTGATTTCCTTTAAGATGGACTGGTTGGATCTCCTTGCAGTCCAAGGGACTGTCAAGAGTCTTTTCCAACACCACAGTTCAACAGCATCAGTTCTTCAGTGCTCAGCTTTCTTTATAGTCCAACTCTCACATCCGTACATGATTACTGGAAAAACCATAGCTTTGACTGGACGGACCTTTGTTGGCAAAGTAACGTCTCTGCTTTTTAACATGATGTCTAGGTTGGTCATAGCTTTTCTTCCAAGGAACAAGCGTCTTTTAATTTCATGGCTGCGGTCACCATCTGCAGTGATTTGGGGTCCCCAAAAAGTAAAGTTTCTCACTGTTTCTGCATTAAATTAATTATAACATTATAATTAATTATATATATTAATTATATATTATATATAAATTAATTATAACATTAATTATATGCTTCTGGCCTCACGGAGCTGTGAGACCCTTGAGAGTGGACTCCATTTCGTGTTCGTCTTTCCGGCTCTCGCTCTTGGGACACAGTCGGAGCACAGTGTTTATCCGACTGAATGCGCTTGAATCTGTGATGCTAGGTGGGCTTCTTATATGAATGGCTGGCTCACTCAGAGCCCTCTTGACTCCCACTCTCATACAAGGGGTCCACAACAGCACAGGCCGGTGTGACCACACGCAGACGGCCAGCTCAGCCTCTGCAGACAGCTCGAGTCTGCTCTCGCTCAGCATGCCCACACGAGGCACACGAGGGTGTACCCACACCCCGAGACCAAGCTCGAGTCAGGAGCCAGAGGCTCGGCTCTCTGTGCTGATGATGCCACTCTTCCTCGCCCACTCCTGATGGTGGCCGGGGGCTGTCCTCTCTCCTCTGCCTTAGGTCACTTCTTCCTTTTTCACATCACGGTGGGGCCATGGGCTACTCCCACGCCCGTATCTTCCTCTGCAACTTTGTGGGGGAGCGCTGGCTGGACCAGAGAGAATGTCCACGTTCCCTGAGCAAACACCATCACGAGCTCCCCAAGTTCATGACCACCCCTGTCAAGTCACACGGAAACAAGACCAGAAGGCCTCAGGACAGACTTGGGACCCCTAGGGCAGATGGCCTCAAAAGGCAGGAGGAGTTGCTTCTGGAATGTGGGTGTATCGGGGGAGTAGGGGAGGGGGAGGGCAGGGAAAGGCTGAAAGAGACTTACAGTAACTGGCTTGCTTCCTGAAATGGAGATTTAGAGGATGTTTATAGTTAGATGTATCCATGTGAAGATTCATGAGGTGCATACCCTCAACCAGGGTGGTGGTGACTCATTCAGCAAGTCCTTCCTAGGTGCCCCACGCTTACTGATACAAGTGCCTGACGATGTCAAGCAGTCTTCTAGGGGACAAGCCACGAGCTGGTGGCCCCATCTTGGTCCAGTTAAACACTAGCTCAGTGTCCAAAAATATATTGAGTTCTGTACTGCTGATTCTCATATGAACACCAAAGAGGGAGGGTCCATTCACCACCCACAAAACAATCAAGCCCCCTTCCCGGTGTCCCTGCTCCACACCCTCACACATGGCAACCCCAAAGCCCTGTCTTCCCCATTCCAAGTTCCCAAGTCCCTTACACCCAGCTCACCCCTACTTCAGTGCAGAAGCAAGAGGCTAAGGGGACAGTTCAAGAAAAATATCAAACTGTTACCCAAACTTGTGCTCCAAACCGGAAAGGGGACCCTTAGAATCCAGCCAGGTCCAAAGACAGGGAGCCCCTTCAGTTACCTTTAAAAAAGTTTTAAGAGGGCAAAGATAAATCTTCAGGCCAGCACATCACCCTGCGTCACAGCCGTGATCTCCCTCCCAGGCGAGAGCCAGGTCCAGATGGTGCTTATCAAGGAAGCTGGTGAGAAGGAGCGGCCGTGTTTATTGTGGGAATATACAAGATCCTTTGTCATTGTTTATTGACCGTTCCTGACACATCAAATGACCAGTGTGTACTTCATCATCTTGTTGGATGGATATTAGTGTAAAAACTCACTCATCAAGTCCTAAAGAACTGCCTCTGCCTGAGGCATTCTGCAAAGACTTAAAGTTGATCATAAATTCAAGCTGACATTTTCATCCCTTCCAGCCCCATGAGCTGGACGCTCTACGTTTGCCAACTGACCCAAGTCTTGCAGGAAGTGGAAAGGCCTTTGTTCAAATCCCCACCACCCACAAATGGCTGCTTTTTCTCACTTGGAGCCACCTCAGCACCCAGGATACTGAGAATGGCTAACGTCTATTGAAAGAGGGCTGCATGCTGGGCACCGTTTGTCAGCTCTTTTCCGTGGATTTTTCCGCTCAGTATTCGCAGATGCATGAAGTGAGGTCGACAGTCATCCCCCTTTGGAGACGAGGAAGTTGAGAGGCAGCAGGATTGAGGGGCTGCCCAGAGTTCCGCTGTTAATGCCCAGAGGAGCCAGGCCGCCAGCCCTGGAACTGGCACCCTCGCCCCCTGGGGGCTCATGGCCCAGGTCACTCCAGGAAACAGGGGTGGGGGACCCGCTTCCTGTGTGAAGCTGGTTCACGGCTCTGAGTGAGCCTGCGTCCACACAGCAAATGCCACCAGTCAGGCAAACAGTTGGTCACCATCTCAGGGAAAGAACAGCCCTAGGAACATACCAAATAGACAGATACCGCGTGGATCCAGAGGCTTCCTGGAGAGCAACTGTTAGCAAATAGGGAAGGTCTTGAAACCCAAGACCTGCCATTTCTAAGTCACCCTGCCCTCAGAACCTCTCATGAAAAGCTTCAACTCTTAAAGTTGAAAACTTCAACCAGATCTGAAGTTGATTCAACCCTGTTTCAAATGTTCATTTTTCTCCCCAACTTTCTGAATGAGTCAAATTTTAAACAAGTAGAGTAACGTGTACTCTAGTAAATGAGTAGAACTTAGCTTTCTTGTTGAACACTCAAGATTTATTATCTAATGGGTGAGAGGTTATCCTAATATTATTGTGACAAAACCCATAAATCATGGCTATTTTAATTTTTCTAAAATTATATTTTGTTCCTAATACATAACTCTTCCTTTTCGTTATCTGGGACAGCTTTGCCTGAGACAACTTCGTATATTCAGACAACTAGGTCTCATCCATGAGAGGTCAACATTCACTCTGGGAAAAAAAAGAAAAACTTTTGAAACACTGAAATAAGGACTTCCCTGGCTGGTCCAATGGTAAGGAATCTGCTTCCAACGTGAGGAAGGCCACTTCCATCCCTGGTCGGAGAACTAAGACCCCACATGCCACGGGGTAATCAAGCCTGCTCACCGCAACTAGAGAAGCCCGCATGACAAGGAAGCAGCTGCCGCGGCTGCTGAGTCGCTCAGTCGTGGCCAACTCTGTGACCCCAGAGACGGCAGCCCACCAGGCTCCCTGTCCCTGGGATTCTCCAGGCAAGAGCTGGAGTGGGCTGCCATTTCCTTCTCCAGTGCATGAGAGTGAAAAGTGAAAGGGAAGTCACTCAGTCGCGTCCAAGGAAGCAGCAGCCCAGCCAAATAAACAAAGTAAAAACACTGAAACGAAGTTGGCTGGGTACTTACTCTGTTATTTATTTTAAAACAGAATTATAATGGGGTGGGAGGTGGGAGGGAGGTTTGAGAAGAAGGGGATATATGTACACCTTCAGCTGCTTCATGTTGATATATGGCAGAAACCAGCACAATATCATAAAGCAATTATCTTTCAACCCAAAATAAATTAATTTTAAAAAACAGAATTGTAACAGTAGCCTAAATAATTGAGGCATAAGAACTCATCTAGAATCGAGCGCGCTCTTCTTTTCCTTCCCAGATTCACACACAACCGTACACATCTACAAACCTGTTCAAACCATGCTGATTAGAACTAGCGTTGTCTTTGCACAAACTGTCACTCAGGGCCTGTCCCTCTTCCATCCAGCCACCCTCTGAGCTGGGTTTTCACGCACTTGATGTCCTTTATCAGCATTGTCGTATGCACGGTCAGTCGTGTCCGACTCTGTGACCCCCTGGACTATAGCCCATCGGGCTCCTCTGTCCCAGGACTTCCCAGGCAGGAATACTGGAGTGGGTTGCCATTTCCTTCTCCAAGGAATCTTCCCGACCCAGGGATCAAACCCACATCTCCTGTACTTGCAGGTGGATTCTTTACCACTGAGCCATCAGGGAAGTCCTCTTTATCAACACAAACAAACCATGAATATTTACATATGTTTTTGACTTCCTCAAAATGCCTTTTCATCTATTATCTCTTTTAATCCTTTTAGCTCCATTTTTCTTTTTTTTCTTTTCTTTTTTTTTTTTTTGGACAGTTGGGGTACAGTATGTGGAATCTTAGTTCCCCAACCAGGGATCAAATTCACGCTTCCTTCAGTGAAAGCGCCGAGTCTTAGCCATTGGACCACCAGGGAATCCCTGCGGTAGCTCACGAGGCATCACAGCTTTCCTAAATGCAAGAAGCAGATTACACGTCGTGCTGTGGCAAACAGGTAGGGCCACAGCAAACCAGCTGCAGAGGGCCAGGTAGCAGGTGTGTTAGGTTTTGTGGGCACATGGTCTGTCTCAGCAGCAGCCCTCAGCTCTGCCCCCGCTGTGCCAAGGCGGCTGCGGGCACCACGCACATGAATGGGTGTGTGTATGTTCCCATGAGACTTTAATGATGGATGCTAGAAGGCCTGTCATTGTCACAGGTCACAAAACACGCCTCTTCTTTTGACTCAAGCATTAAAAATGTAAAAGCCACTCTCAGCTCGTAGACACCCAGGTGGTGGGCCAAAGCACGCACCTGTGGACCATGGTTTGCCAACCCCGGGTCTAGCACAGAAGCTCTTGGAATCAGGAAGGACCTTGAGAGAGCTCTGAGATGTTTAATTGCTTCTCCTCTCGAGAGAAGAATCAAATCCCTCCCAAAGGGCCACCAATGCCCTGCTAAGATGAAACCCCAGATACTCTGACTCCTAGTTCAGTGCACTTCCTACCAGAAGCCACTGCTTAAAATAAAGGCAAATAGGAGACCAATTAAAGAGGTAACTGTAACAACTGCTCAGCACAGCACCCGGAGATGAGAACGCCCAGTGCCGGCCGCGCGGCCGCCACGGCCCCTGCAGACAGCACCTGGCAGGTGTTCAGAGAGCTTGAGAAACATAACTGGTTGAGCAGAAATCGTTCCAAGAAACAGCACCGTGACTTTTGCTCCACTGCTGCCTCGCTCTGCTGCAAGTTAACCCTTCCTCTGCCTGAGTTGTGAAATCTGTAAAATAAAGCCAATCGACAGTTGCCATTTTAACTGTTAAGATAGTTTCACTTTTTATAGCTGCTTCACCAGTCCCCAGACAGAATGTCACTACCAGTAAAGGCGGACTGTTCTGCAAGTAATCGACAAAGCGCTCGGCTGTGTAACTGCCAGGACAAAGCACTTTAGCTCTCTCCCTTCTGCTGTTGCTTGAAACCCATGTTGTGTCGCCTCTGTTCATTAATTTTCTGCTGCTCCAATAAGAACATACCCTCACTCGCTGGGGTGCTGGGCAGCTGCCCCAGAAGCAGCAGCTGAGACAGAATCAGCTGTCCTGAGAGCTGGAGCAGAGACCACCGTGGGGGTTGTGTGTGTGTGTGTGTGTGTGTGTGTGTGTGTGTTGGGGAGGGTCTGTGTATATGATGTGTGGGGGTGAGTCTGCATTTGTGTGTAGTCTGTGTCTGAGGGTCTGTGTGTGTGTGTTTCTCTGTGTGTCTGTGTGTGTATGTCTGTGGGCGGGGGTCTGTGTGTGTGTGTCTGTGTATGTGCGGCTGAGTTTGTGTTTGTGTGTGGGGGGTTGGTGTGTGTCTCTGTATATGTGCGCCTGTGTGTGTGTGCATGCACAGAAACTGGAGACAGGGTTAAACTCTTCGGGAAGGGGAGCAGAATGACCCGAGAACAATGGAACAGAAAGCTACCTGAGCGCACGTGGGCAGAGAAAAGGACGTTGCGCTTGTTTCCTCTTCTCTGAAGCGTTTCCTCCCCCCGCTTCTCCTGGCTTCCTCCTGTCTCTGGAGCCTGGAGGCTCTGAGTCATCCCGTCTGGACAAAGGGCCCTGGTGGCCAAGCCCCTCCAGCCCAGCCCCCACCCCCACACACTGGGGCCCCCGAGCACTTTGCGCCCCTCCACTGTGCGCAATCCTCATGTGCCGGTGGTCAAGTGTGGGGGGTCTGCCAGCCCTGCCGCTGGCCTGGGAACCCCCGAGACAGGGCTGGGTTCACCTCACCAGTCACTGGGTGCCAGCGCCTCGCAGAACGTCTGACACACGGGGGCAGAAAGTCTGGTCAGTGTTGCTGAGTGAGTGAATGACCCTGATTCCAAAAGTGAAAAAGAAAAAAAAAATCCACAGACATATGATGCTTTTAAATGAAGCTTCAGTGCTGGTCACATAAATACCTACTGCCCTGATGGGAAAGCTGGACTGAACCCGGAGCCCACTTTGATTTCCAGAGGAGCTGTGGACCCCAAAGAGCCGCCGACCTCCTAAGGGGAGGGGCTGCGGGAGGTGCTGGGGGTTCTTTGCACAGCGATGTGCTCAGCTGGCGAGAGTCCTTGGCTCTTCCAGGGCCTAAGACTTCCGGAAGAAGGGTCAGCAGCAAATGCTGTGATGTGAACCTAGTTCTTCGGCATCACTTCAACTGAGGCTTCCCGAAGTGTTCAAAGAAGCAAAGCAGTGATGAACTGGAACATCAAAGAGCTGTGCCCACGCTTCCCTGGAGGCTCAGTGGTGAAGAATCCACCTGCCAGCGCAGAAGACACGGGTTCGATCCCGGTCCGGGAAGACTCTACGTGCCGCGGAGCAACTAAGCCCATGTGCCCCAACTACTGAGTCCGTGCTCAGCGACAAGAGAAGCAGCTGCAATCAGAAGCCCAGGCTCCACACTAAGAGCAGCTCCCAGTCTCTGCAACTGGAGGAAAGCCCACACAGCAATAAAGACCCAGCCCAACCGTAAATACATGTATTAAATAAATAAAAAGAGCTGTCCCCACAATATACCCTCTCTGTTCTACAGCTTCTTCATCCAAAAATGAGCAGTGTTAACCGTATTTCTCCCACCTTACTCCTAACCTGAAATATTACCAGGCAATTTGCTTGTTGCTTTATTTGGCCTTCTTTTAATACATCACACTTTCAACATCTGCTTAGCATCTACTATGTGACAGGCCCTGAGCTGAGTTCTGTGGGGAAACAGAACAGAATGGTGCTTCTGAGAAGCTCATGGCCAACTGGAGGAAATAGGGAAGTTGAGCTATCCGTTTATATTCAACAGACTTTTATTTACGCATCTATCAAATGCCAGGTGTTAAAAAGACAATAGGTTAAATGAATTAATTAGACCAATAATTCAATGGAACAGGTCAGCAGAGACGTAAATCACTGTCATACACGGTAAGTGGTAGAGCAGGTTGGAATACATGGCGTTAAGCACAAAAACCTGGCTTTGCGAGGCAGTCAGATGCTGCGACAGTCTAAGTTTTTAACTGGATCTTGAAGAATGAATGGAAATCCACAGAAGCAGTGCAGAGGAGGAGGGGCAGGCAAAGGAGGAATCTTATGGACCGAGCGTAGAGGTTAGGTGCGGACCAGGCCCAAGCATCATGATCTAGAGAACAGCAAGTATGCAGGCAGTTGGAGGGAAGCCAGCTGGAAAGGGAAGGGGTACCATGCTAAAAATAAAACGGGTGACATGCCCCTGGGAGCAACGGTGAACCATGGAAGCCAAGGAGCCGAGGAAGGGAACCCACGCTCGGATCTAAGAAAAGCTACAGGTGACTGAAAGGAGCAAGCAAGGAAACACCCGAGCCGGCAGTCCCAGGCTGGTGTTCTTCCTCCCAAGCAAGTGTGCGCCTGTCCACACGCCCAGCGGGATGATGCCCCCAAGGAGGCCACTGCAGGGTGGCGGGATCTGCTGAGGATGGAGAAGCCAGCTTTCGTGATGTAGGAACAACAGATGCGGGACACGGCGGGCGGTAACTGATGCGGGCCCCAGACGGCGTGTTCTCACTGAGGGGACGTGGCTCACTAACCCACGGGTCACCAGGGTCTCTCAGAGGAGGGGGTGGGCTCCTAGGAAGGCTCACACTGCAGCTTTCAGAAGGTGGGCCAGCAGGGGCCTGAGAAGGAGCACGTGCGTGGGCATGAGTGCAGGGCCAGCCTCAGCTCGGGTCCTGTCCGCGGGGTGGCCGAGACCTCCCCCACACAGCAACCCTTTGCAACTTTCAAAGCACCGTCCCCCTCCCTCGAACACACGGCTGGCTTCTGGAGTAGATACTGAGAGGGACGCCCTGCCGAAATGACTCACGGCTCGAGAGTGTGCCAGAAAGAGGAGTCACGCTAGAAGAAGGCAAAGGGACATCATAGCCGCTCGAGAAAGAAAGGGCCATTCAGGGCTGACAGGTGTGTGACATCTGCAACTCAGAGGTTTATTCCCAACCACTTAGTCCCAAAGCATTCGCACTTGCCCATCAAATAAAATCTGAAAACAAATGAATTCCACAAGCCTTATCAGAGCCACACACAGACGCAAACCGATCGTGGTGGTTTAGAAAGTCAGGATTTGTATTTTAGATTCAGTCCTATTCCTAAACTGGGAAAGGTTTCCATATCATTATTGTCCTCACTATAGGCTCCACTGTTTTTCGAAACTGCGGTACCATAAAACACAGGTTATGAGTGTTAACATAACAAAAGCAATAATGCAAACGCCAGGCCACCAGGCATTCACCCAGAAGTCAAGCATGGTAAAGCACTTTGGTCAAAAGATTACAATGTAACTGAAGCCCTGTAATATATTATACTGAATATAAATTATTAATGTAATTTAATTTAAAGTGTTAGCTAAATGCTTACTAGAGTATTTTAAAAGAAACACAGTCTTGAGACATGCAAAAGCAAGTTGGTAAAATATTATAAAATATGATAGGGAATAATTTGGTCTTAGCTCTGGGTACACTAACACTTAACTGACAGTTGGTCTTCTGGGATTTTTTGGTTGTTTCATTCTACATCAAAGAAAAGCAAAGCCCACAATTCTTGCCATATGGTAAGGAACATTTTTTAGATTATTCATTTCTACCTGCCTTAACACCTCGCTGTTTCTACAACCAATACATTCTCCTCAATGCCCACTGTGGCTTCATCTCAAATACCCAGCTCTAGTGGGGAAATTCAGTATCGTGGACTGGACTCGGTCCGAGACTGAGCCATACAGTTAGAATCAGAATCATACTGAGTCAACAAATATGAATACTTCTACAATTTTCTATACACATTGACAAGTGGCTTTTAGTAAGAATTATACCTAATCACGGGGCCTTCTCTGGTGGCTCAGTGGTCAAGAATCTGCCTGCCAATGCAGGAGACATGGGTTTGCTTCCTGGGTTGAGACGATCCCCTGGAGGAGGAAATGGCAACCCACACCAGCATTCTTGCCTGGAGAATCCCATGGACAGAAGAGCCTGGCAGGCTATAGTCCATGGTGTGGCAAAGAGTTGGACACGGCTGAGCACACACACACCCCCATGATTCACTGCAAGGATGGGCATGATTGGCCTCTCTTTAAACCCCAGCACTACTTCTAGGCCAATAAATGACCCTCTCCCCCCACACGCCGTCCGTGTTCGCCTGCTCAGGCTGCCATAACAAAGGAGCCCAGACCCGGGTAAACAGAAGTATATCCGCCCGGTTCTGGAGGCTGGAAGGCCGCGATCAAGGTGCCAGCACAGCTGGCTCCTCCGGAGGCCTCTCTCCTCCGCTTGCAGACGCCGCCGCCTCCCGAGCCCTCACACAGCCGTCCTGCGTGTGTCTGGGCCCTGAGTCTCACTTCTCATAAGGACACCAGTCCCGCTGGACGAGGTCCTGCAGGCAAGGGCTTCCCTGCATGAATTTCAGCCCTTCACGATGTAACACTTATGAAGGCATCTCCAGCACACCCAGCGTGGCCACCATGCAGACGTCACCCACACCAGCCCAGAGCCCACGCCCAGCCCCCGACTGCAGCCTCTCTGCGGGCTGTCCCCCGACTCCTGGTCTCGGTTCTCACCAGGACCTTCAGGGACCCAGCTCCTCTATCAGTGTGGCAGCCCTCCAGCCCCTCCTGATTCGCCGCCTCCTCGTTCGTTCTAGAACCCATAGGACAGCCTGTGCCCCCACTGCATCATCAGTGCCCAGGCAGGAAGGTCGGGCCCAGCGACGCTGCTGGGCGTGTGCAGCGTCCACTCCGACCTGTCCGGGTTGCCAGGGCCCAGGACAAGGCTTCATTCTACAAGTGTCTGTCACTTCCTCCACCTCCTGTTTCTCCCCCAGGTCTACCTCTTTCTCCAAGAACCTTCCCCCACCCACTTGGCCAGAGAGGAGAGAAAGCCGGCTCTGAACTCTCCCTCCAGCCAGAGATGATGATGAGACCAGGGCAGATGCTGCCTGCAGACCCTCTCGAGGCAGATCTGTTGCGGAGTGTTGGGGCTCTGCCGGAGGGGCCACACTGAGTCAGGGGCCCCACTCCGGGCACCACGCGGCCCCCAGCCCACAGCAGGCCTGTGACAGCAGCGAGGCCTTGGAAAGGCTCGGTCTACGGGGAGAGGAATGAAGCAGGCATGCCCCCGGAGACGAGAGGGCGGAGGCCGGGTGTGAGGTGGCGAGGAGGACTGCCCGGCTCCCATGACGTCAGCCTGCCGATGCCGCCGGCTTCCGGACCCTGACACGGTCCAACAAGCCCTTCTTCACCCGGGCTGAGTCGCTTCTTGTTTCTTGCCACCGAACCATCCTTGACTAAGACACCTTACAACACAGCTGCTGGCTCGCCCCCACCACCCACTGCCTCGTTCTTTTCTTCTCCCGGAGTCTGTTTTCCCGTTTCTATTGAGACAGCCACGCTGCACACACAGGGCCTGAGTTTTCACTTGAACAAACGCTGGCCTGGCCTGGTCCCAAAGAGGACAAGCAGCAACCCCGTGACTCAGCCACGCAACAGGTGAGCCGGGCCGTGCCAGCATTCACACCAGCTTGCCGCGGACCTGCTGGGCTGACCGGGAGAGCCTCCTGACAACAGGCCGGACTGCCTGGGCCGGAATCCTCTGGATGCCTGCAGCAGCCGTGGCCCAAGAGCCGCTGGGCAGCCAGGGTGGAGCCGTGCGGGGGACGGGCCGGGGTAGGCTGTGTTCAAGGGGACATTCTTCACCCCAAATCGCTCAGAACTTCAGCCGAGAGAGCAATGGTTGCCGTGGCAACTGATCAGCCCGGGAGGCTTCTCACAGCTCCTCAGAACGAGAGTGTCAGTGCTCGGTCGTGCCTGGCTCTCTGTGACCCCCATGGACTGTGGCCCGCCAGGTTCCCGTCCATGGGGATCCTCCAGGCAGGAATACTGGAGTGGGTTGTCCTTTCCATCTCCAGGTCACCTTCTCGACCCGGGGATGGAACCCGTGTCCTCTGTCCCCTGCACTAGCAGGCAGGTGCTTTACCAGCAGCGCCGCCTGAAAGCGCCCTCAGGGTGAGGGGACCCTCTCTAACATGTCAAGATCTGCCATGGGCCACAGGTGTCTCTTGCACTTTGGCCAAAAATAAACTGTCTTTTGCACATTTTATGGGACTTTTTGGAACATCTTCTCTCCTGAGGAAACTCCACTTTTTTCTCTTGGTGTTTATCTGACACTACACTCTTCTGCGATTCCCTCAGATAAGAAGTTCCTACCACTTTGGGGGCATTTTTCTCACTAGTGCTGTAGTTCGGGGGCATGGATCTATTTCAGTTACTTCTCTTCACTCAGTCTTCCTCCCCTGGTGCCCCTCCCTCTCCTCCAGCCCTCACTCACTCCCAGATGAGACACCGGGTGTCACGTGGTTCGCAGATTCGAACGCATCCTTTTAGGAGCACCTCCAAACGAAAGGATGCCCTCTGGCAAGCATTCTGCTCTAACAAGTGGCAGGTCCCCCTCCTCTGTGGACAACACCCAGCTGTGAGAATGACGGGTCACGAGACTCGGTGAATCCAGGGCACATCCTTCCCTGCAGCCTGCTCTTCGAGGGACCCCCTCTGAAATAAAGACTGCTCCTCCACGTGAGAAAGGGCACAGATGTGTTCTTTTTGTTCATTTGCTTCTTCTGCTTGGTTTTTCGGTTGATTTGCCAAAGTGGTAGTGACTGTATTATACAGACTTAACTCCTACAAGCACATGTTTCCATCAGTGTGAATAAGAAATAAAGCGAAGGACTTCCCTGATGGTCCAGTGGTTAAGAACCCACCTTCCAGGACAGGGGAGGCAGGTTCAGTCCTGGTCAAAGAAGTGAGATCCCACATGCCACCAGGAAGCTCAGCCTACACTCCATGACTGGAGAAGTCCAAGCACCACGGCTGAGACCCAACACAACCAGACACATAAAGACTTCTTAAAAGAAATAAATCAACACTCATGGGCACACAATTAGAACTGCACCTATCATGCCTGTTTTCGACTTGACTATAGAGACTGGCACCTGGGAGGAGGAGAAAAGGCTGGGGGGGGGGGGGGTCACAGACACCCTTGGCTTAAGGGGCCCTAGACCGGCACCGCCGTGCCCTGTCCTTACCGCTGGTGGCCGTGGACTCGGCTGTGATTTATTATGCTGATGGATAATTGCATGGATTTTTGTTCCATCTTGTATGCCATATAGGCATTCCTCAGTGATATTAGAATTGCTTTTGTCAGCTTTGATTAAATAGCCCATGGTTTTATGTTTCCAATAAGAAAATATATCTGTGAAATACCTTTATTATTGAAAATCCTGCAATAAAAACAATCATGGTGGCTATAAAAGTTTCTAGCTATATTTTCAGCTATTAAAGCAATTATTTTTAAATTTGGTTTTTTGATAAGCCAAAGCTTCTTAGAAATGCAAGTATGATCTTAATAGAAAATAGAGTGTATGGTGAAATATCAGTGAACCAGAACAGCTTTTCTGGTTAAGCAAGCATTGGATACAGCAGAAGCACAGAGGACTCGGCTTGGGGAGGGCGCCTGCCATCCATCAGGGCGCCACTGCCCGAGGGAAGCGTTCCTTGCAGAGACTCTGGTCGTTCTGTTCTAACTCTCTGTGAACCAAGTCACCACCTGCCTTCTCTCTGGTGTAGCACCAGGAGCAGCCCACCAGGAGGAAAGGGCCTGGATTCGGATGCTCAAGCCACATTCCTTCAGTGCGAAATCACTAATAATTTCACCAAGAAGATAGAAAGATGGCTACCATATATTGTTAACTAAAACATCCGTTTGGAAAACAGTCAGAATTCCATTTTGTAAAGGGTGCACCCCAAGACTGGGCTGGGAAAGGGCTAAGCACAAGCAGATGGTTGAATGATGCAAAGATGAAAGTGGTTTGGACCAGCACACGGAAGAGAGGGCTAAGTGCAAAAATTAGTTGCATTTTGATTCGTTGGATTGCAGGTCACTGAGATTTTCATGGAGGTTACCTTAAAAACATTATTCGGGCTCCAGCACAGCTCTCATTCACTGGAACTGGATTTTAGCCTTTGCTGTACAAGAGGAACTGGCCGGTCCATTTTATCAGTCAGGAGAGGCTGGGCTATATACATATCAAGCATTGCCGCCACCTCTGTGGATAAACAGCAAGCTTATTTCCCCTCTCCCTCTACTGCCCAGGGGCTTCCCCGGTGGCTCAGACGGTAAAGCGTCTGGCTACAACACAGGAGACCTGGGTTCGATCTCTGGGTTGGGAAGATCTCCTGAGAAGGAAATGGCAACCCACTCCTGTATTCTTGCCTGGAAAATCCCATGGACGGAGGAACCTGGTAGGCTACAGTCCATGGGGTCGCAAACAGTCAGACACAACTGAGCACCATTTACTTTTTATTTACCACTGCCCAGCACAGCGGAGAAGGCGCTCCAGCACTCTTGCCTGGAAAATCCCATGGATGGAGGAGCCTGGTAGGCCGCAGTCCGTGGGGTCACGAAGAGGCGGAGACGACTGAGCAACATTTACTTTTTATTCACTGTTGCCCAGCGCAGATGGGCTCAGCACAGTCTCTGGAAGAGACTGACAGCGGCTTCACGCGACACACGCTTCCGCAGCCACCACCCTGGCCAGGAGGAAACGTGGTGGGAGTTCAGTCACTTCTGCTCGCGTGTAACTGGCAAAGCAATACTTGCTTCCTTAGTCGGCTTGGTTAGCAGGAGTCACTGCCCCAGATAACATTTAACTGACAAAATCCAGTTTCAGAAACGAAGAATTTGACATCTCCATTAAGAAAATGCCCTAGGAAGATTCAGACAGATCTACTCTGATAGATAGAAAGCGTTTATGTGTGAATACACACGCATAGGTGTGCTTGTAGAAAATACAGACGATAGAGTTAAATGTTTATGGAGCCTGGAGGGACCCTGCAGGAGAATTTTCTGAGTACTTCACAGAGGCAGAGCTGAGCACAAGAAATGTGGCTTTGAAACCAGATAGTCTTGCCTGTTACTCTCTCTGAGACTTGCCAAGTAAGTTCTCAGCCACTCAGCCTCAGGGTCCTTATGTGTGAAGTGGATACAAAATCCACGCGGCTCTTGTAAAATAAAGTACCCAGGGACATAATGGGGAATCAGCGAATGTTAGTTGCTGCTTATTTCGCTTTGTTCAGTAAAAAACAAACAAAAAACTTTGTGATTATTTGCTTTGTCTTTTTTCCCCTAGGTCACACCCTATGGCACGTGGGATCTTAGTTCCCTGACCAAAGATCGAACCCCTGCCCCCACAGCGGAAGCACAGAGTCTTAACCACTGGACCCCAGCGAGGACCCTGCCATAGATGAACATCCCTACTAATTGACATTTCTGACCCAAAGGGTACTGATCACCAAACATTTCATTCAAAATGTACATTAGCATTAAAGGGAACTTCTCTCATTTTCTTTTACTGGATGATTCTGGCTGTGTTCTCTCAGAGGAAATGATTCGATTGAAATGTTGGGAGAGCAAGTCTGCCTTCATCCACGAAGCCTTGGAATTGTGAATGAGTTTCACCTTCAAGAACTATTTGTTTACACACTGAAACTTTTCACTTTGGAAGCTGAGTGCTGAATCTGAAGATCAGTCAGCAATGTGCTGATTTTCTACTTTAAATTGTCCAAGGTGTTGAAAGATGTTGTACCATCTTATACCTGCAGCTAATATCTTCATTCCATTTCAATTCATCCTTTTGTGCATGTTAACACCCATTCGTTCTTTCACACAAGCTGATCCTACAGGCCCTGATCACCCCCTCCCCTATGATTTTTTAAGCAACATGTTTCAATTGCCCGTTGCAGTTTCAACCCATTCCCTGCCTTGTGGGTGGTTAAGAATATGATATTCACCTGTAGGAAGATGGATTCCTTGATTCTTGAGATGATACATGAGAAACAGATCTGAATGAAAATGCTTTCTGCTCTGGGTCTCTTACAGTCTTGGAGATGCTCCCTTCAGTTCCTGGAAATGCACCTCTGAACCTAGAAGCAGCATCTGTCTCAGTCAAGACCCACAGGGATCCGCCTGGAGCCACGGTCGACAGGCCAGCACCTTCCTCCTGCCAGCTTACAGGACAGCCCAGATTTTCTCTGCAAGTGGTCCATGGCTAATCTTAGTCTCTGATGTTTTTGCTGAGAAGCAGAACATGTGTTACGTGCATATTTAGTTTATGAGAGAGATAGCAGAAAACATCTCTTTTCTGCCCTCAAGTAGCAGAATTATGACTACGTTTTTATTTCCATCCAAAAATTCACATAACATTAAAAAGGAAATGTAACATAGTAATTGAAACAAATTGGAAATTTCTATGGCCATAACATTTATGAGTTCAGGTTTCATGTGAGCACGTGGAAATAGTTAGTGAGCGTACGTTGGCAGCATCCAAATTACACCTAATAAAATGGCCACAGAGAGAAAAGTAACATAAGATAATTTGCTTATCCTACCCAATTCGCTGTTTTACTTCAATCCGTAACTATTCCCAGTCAACCAAATGCAGCCAGCCTGCTCACCCTGAATTGCTGACAATGGCTGCTGGTGCCGCCTGCTTGCTTGCTGGTAATGTTTTCTTTGGCTGCTCAGAAATTTAGCAGGTGTGAAACAGAGTCTCGTTTCCTTTGCAAGCTCGTCGATCATCTGGGCCGAGCTAAGAAAGATTCGAAAGATAGAGAGCAGTTGCACTCAGCTAAGCAGCGCTGCTGTCTACACCCCAGATTAAATCTGCAGGTTTGCAGGGGTGGGAGGAGGCATGGGCCAGCTGCTCCCTTGCGGAATGAGAGAAATGCCCTGGCTCCCTGTGCTGTGCAAGGCTCACGACCTCTCAGCGAGGCCTAGGCTCCTCTCGCTCCTCTGTCCCCAGGCTGCATCCATGGCAACCTGGGCTTGTCGCTGTTCTCTGCAAAAACCAGGTGTTCTATCTGCATGTGCGCACACACACTGAAATGCCCGCTGACGATGCCCTCACTTCACAGACACCATGCGATGGAAAAGAGTGAACGGTCTGGGGAACCAGTGACAGCGTAGAGTTCTATCATGACAAGAGACCTGAGCCTATAATCTGTCATCTCTAAGCCGGGGGGCGGGGGGGGTAATACCCATCCCGCCCACCATGCACAGGAGGCGTGAGGATGCGTCCGAGGAGAACGAGGGGAAATACACGCAGGCGTGGGGGACGGCCCCGTCTCACCCAGATGTTATCCAGGAGTGCTGCGGCCTGGGATGTGCAGTGAGCTTCAGATGACTGTTTAGCCGAATTCACCACAAACACAGAAAAGATCTCCTTGGTGAGGGATGGGGGAGGGGTGGTGGTGTGGTGACGATGCTTTGATGAAGCAAAGTAACTGGACGACAGGATGCGGGCCTCAGGGTCCCCCTCTTGGGATCACCCTGACCAAGAGCCAGAAACTCCATCTATGAAAGCTCACAGCGGGGCGTCACTGGCGGCCCAGTGGTTAAGACTCTACTCTTCCCCTGCAGGGGCATGGGTTCCATCCCAGGTCAGGGAACTAAGATCTCACAGGAAGCAAAAAAAATAAAGAAGAAAAGAAAAGAAGCTTACTAGGCAGGGCGGCTGGGCGACCCACCCGCTGCCCCCCCGCCGACTGCTCTGCCCCCTCCCATTCTTTTCCCCCCTCCCACTCCCCCCCACTCGCTGCCCTGCCCCTCCCAACACTTGCACAGGACCACAGCTCCTCCCCATCCTCTGCTTTGTCTGTAAGCTCTTTCAACACAGAGAGCTAAGCGGGGAACCTGGGTCTCCTCAACAGACTCTGACAGGGGGTCCTCAACTGAGGGGGTGGCCAGCAGGAGAGAGGAAAGGGCTCAGAAGCTCCCCAAGTCACCGAAGCCAAGCTGGGGAAGACTCCCTGAGTCTCCTTCCAGCCACAGGCCCCAGATGGCCTTATGGGCACATCCCTGCCCGTGGGGCAGTCTGGATTCCTCATGAGCCGACCACACACACACACGTCAAGCCCAGCAGATAGGTGGGCGGGTGCCGGGCGCACATGGCCTGGACAGCCTCCTCGCCCACCTGTCCTGTGTTAAACCTCCAGCACCCAGAAGAATCTGAAGCCTCGGCCTCTGGGCTGTGAGGACAATAAGCTCATTTCAAGCCTGCTGTTCCTCGGCCAAGAGTGGTTGGCCCTGGGTAATAGACAACCTTTTGTTTCCTTGAGGGTCGGTCAGTGGCATCATAAGAGTCCAAAAGTTGGACACAACTTAGCGACTAAACCACCACCAGGCTTCCCTGGTGGCTCAGATGGTAAAGAATCTGCCTGCAATGCAGGAGACCCGGATTTGATCTCTGGGTCAGGAAGATCCCCTGGGGAAGGGGATGGCGACCTATTCTGCTATTATTGCCTGGAGAATCCCACGGTTGAGAAGCCTGGAGGGCTACAGTCCATGGGGTCATACAGAGTCGACTGAATGACTAATAAGATAGGATTCAAGTCCCTGTGCCCCACTGTAAAAGGCAGGCAGCTCTCTAGCAGCCAAGAGCTGGTGTGAATTAACGCTGACCCCGGGTGAAACGATGGACCCAAATCTCTGAAACCTCGGCCCTCAGAGGGAAGGAAGCTTCACCCGGAGCAGATGACACATAAGATGGGTCCCTGCCCAGAAGAGCTTACACGGCAACACGTCCACGGGCAGGAGGAAAACATGTTTTCCCCACGCAGCATGTTGCTGAGATCTTGCTCTTAATGGCATAAATCTTTGTAAATCCTCCAGATTGAAAGATGAAGCAAGGGAAGCGAGCGGGTGAGGCGGGAGGCATTTCAGGCTGCCTGTGGGTGACGCGACAAGCCTCAGGGCTGGAGGGACCATGGAGGAGGGCCCACGAGGGGCAGCTGCTGCTGGTGCTGCTGCGGAGCCCCCGCTTCTGCCAGCCCCTCCGAGAGCCACCAGGCAGTCCAGCCTGGCCTGGCCCACCTCCTGGCACCTCCCTTTCTCAAGAAGAGCTGCCAGCCCTCTGACGAGCCAGGGGCTGGGTCAGCACTCTTCCCGGTACCTAACCCCCAACCAAGCACACGGAATCCGTGCACGATAAATACGGACTCCAAGAACAGATCGATTCGTGAACACACCTGCAGCATACAGCCCTCCCCGAGGAACTCTCATTCCAGGACAGACTTGAGCTGCATCCCTTGGTCACTTCTAGACGTGAGTGTCTTAACTGTGTCACACGCCCAGCATGTGATCACTGAGTTATGGTTCCATTCAAGCTGAAAGGAATCTTAGATATCGGCTAGTCTGACCATTTCCTCTTCCACATGAGAAATCTGATTGATTCTATCAAGTGGGGGAATATCTTAATTACTTGCGAAAAACAAAACTTTAGTAACCTGAAGGCAGATCATTTCCCCCAGGGCCAGCATAGGGACCACAAACATCTGGCCAGACCTGTTGATGGTTTTCATGAGGAGGGTTTCTCTGGGTGTTTACAGTGGGAATTCTACAAGGTCAGGGAGTATATTCTGGGTGAGAAAGAAATCAGCTTAATTTTTTTTAAGGTTATAAGGATATACCTAGAAGTAGTAGTGAAGGTCCCTCAGTTGTGTCCAGCTCTTTGCAACCCTATGGACTATCCAGTCCATGGAACTCTCCAGGCCAGAATACTGGAGTGGGTAGCCTTTCCCTTCTCCAGAGCATCTACCCCACTCAGGGATCTAAACCAGGTCTCCTGCACTGCAGGCGGATTCTTTACCAGCCGAGCCACCAGGGAAGCCCAAGGATATACCTACCAGCAAGCACATCTTTCAAAATTCTTCTAGGGCTTTCCTTGATGGTTCAGTGGTTAAGATTCCACACTTCCAATACAGAGGGTGAGGGCTCACTCCCTGGCAGAGGAACTGAGATCCCACACGCCCCCAAGGCACAGCCAAAAGAAAATTTTTAAAAATTCTTCTAAATTTAACATTTACTGAATAACCATTACCTGTAAGGTGCTCCAATATGTACCCTGTGTGTGCAACATCATTCCAGTCATGTCCGACTCTTCACGACCCCAGTGACTGTGCAGCCCGCCCGGCTCCTCCGTCCACGGGATTCTCCAGGCAAGGACACTGGAGCAGGTTCAGGGGATATACTCCCTGGCATCGAACCCACATCTCTTACATCTCCTGTGTTAGCAGGCGAGTTCTTTACCGCTAGCGCCACCTGGGAAGCCCCTAGCAGGAGCCAAAGGTAGACTCAGTATCCCTGCCTGCAGAGGCTCCTGATTTTGTGATACCAGACAAACACGTAAAAATGGTCCCGACAGAGCCCGATGCAGGGGAGACTGAAGCACCCACTCCAGCAGGGAAACAAAGTTCAGAGAGAAAGCAGCCTGGAGGCCCTGGGCCGGGCATATGGAGAGGCAGGACACAACCAGGCCGTGAAGCGGGACGGAGGGGCTCCGGGCAGACGGACAGAGCAAGCACCGGCCACAGGAAGGACTTGGCCTGGGCTACACCACGGATGCACGGGAATAGTTTATATTTTGTACCAAGGGTGTGTCAGGCACTTAAAAAATAGAATCGTTCAAGACTCACAGTGCCCAGTGAATCAGGCGCCTCCATTTTCCAGAGAAGGAAGCGGAACCTTGGAAAGATTAATAACGAACAGGTCAAGTGAGGGTCAAGATGACATAATGCACACGGGGCAAAGCTGGACAGAAAGCCCTGAGGGGCTGGCTCCAGGGTCCCACTTTAGCCAGCCCACGAGGCCGCCTCTCGGGGTGGAGGGAGACCACAAACCACGTCTCAGGGCAGCAGCGCTGGTCCCGGGGACCAGGGAGGAAGCAGGGCCACTGGAGAAAGAGGAAGAGGAGAGAGGAGGGAGCGAGGGAGCACAGAGCGAGGGCTGTGGCCCGCTTGCTTCTAAGGTGGAGATGACAGTGAGCGTCAGGGTCGGAGCAAGCGGGCGACGGCCAGGAGCAGCAGCAACTGAGCGAGATCACGGGACGGGGATCGAGGGGCCCGGGCTAGGAAAGAGTAAAGGCCATCCCTTCCCCAAGACAGGAGGAGAGGGAAGGAGAAGGAGGCGGAAGGGAGGGCGGAAGCCAGAAAGAGAGGGTCCCAGCAGCGCCGGGGGCTGCCCTTCTCAGCCAGCCCCGGGGGCACGTCCACTCCCGGCCAGGAGGCGAGCAGGGTCAGCGCGGGCCTGAGCAGAGTGGAAACGATGCGGAGCAGCTGCCGTGGGAATCTGATAGGGAGCTAAAAATGGGGCTCAGGAAGACGGCCACGGCGCGGCAGAGCCCGACGGCAGGCCTGCAGGGCGTCCGGTTACTGCGGGCGCCCCAGGCCCTTCAACAGAACCGAGCAGAGGGGGTCGGCAGGGGACGAGAGGGCAGAAAGACGCGGCAGAAGGTCGCGAGGGAAAGGGAACCCGAAACTTTCGAGGACTTTGCCGAAACAGCTAACATGGACTCCAAAACACCACGGGGAGGGAGGCAACATGCGGCCAGGAGGGTCCAAGACGCGCAAAGCTGGGAGGGCTCAGGGGCCAGGGAGGGCGCAGAACAGGCTTGGTGGGAAGGCGGGAACAGGGCGATGGAAGGACAGCTCTGGAGGGCGTTTCAGAGATGATGAGCTCACAGGAGGCAAGATAAGGCCCGGGTGTGGCCGTGTTTGAGGAGAGAGCCGTGATGGAGGAGGGGAGGAGAGGGGGGTGGCATGGGGCCGGGGGAGGACCCGAGCGTGTGCAGACACCACCTGCCGAACGCACAGCAAGGGAGGAGGCCAGGCTAAACCAGAGAGCCGGGAAGAGCTGACATTACTAGGGACGCACAGTTCCATTTCTACTGATCCCCCACCCAGCCCACGCCTAGAGTGAAAAAGCAAGTAAAGCAGGCTTCCTAGAGTTCTCCCCAAGAGGCTGGGACCCGGGAGGAGAGAAGGGAAGCCAGGCTGAGTGAACGGTATAAATGGAGGAACGGTCCATGGGTGTCGGGGGTGGGAGAGCCTCAGACGCAGGGAGCGGCTACTTCTCTGACCTTCTGCCTTAAACAAAGCTGACCCACTCCTCTCTCCTGTGTCCAGAGCTCAAGATAAAAGGGGCTCCGATCATACCACCCGCTAACCACAGCATGAGCTCCAGACCCACTCTGCGGCTGGCTTCTTTGTCAGCTGCTCCAGGCCTGTGGGGAGCATCTCCCACCCAGCCTAAGTTCACCCTTTTGACTTGTTGCTGTTCAGCCACAAGGTCATGTCCGACCCTTTGCAACCCCATGGACTGCAGCAGGCCAGGCTGCCCTGTCCTCTATCTCCTGGAGTTTTCTCAAGCTCATGTCCATTGTAGACTTCCCTGGTGGCTCAGACAGTAAAGCGTCTGTCTACAATGCGGGAGACCTGGGTTCGAACCCTGGGTTGGGAAGATCCCCTGGAGAAGGAAATGGCAATCCACTCCAAGACTATTGCCTGGAAAATCCCATGGACAATGGAGCCTGGTAGGCTACAGTCCATGAGGTCGAAAAAGAGTTGGCCACGACTCAGCGACTTCACTTTCTTTCACTTTTCATGTCCATTGAGTCGGTGATACCATCCAACCATCTCATCCTCTGTCGCCCCCTTCTCCTCCTGCCTTCAGCCTTTCCCAGCATCAGGGTCTTTTCTAATAAGGTTGGCTCTTCAAATCAGGTGGCCAAAATATTGACGCTTCAGCTTCAACATCAGTCCTTCCGATGAATATTCAGGGTTGATTTCCTTTAGGATGTACTGGTTGGATCTCCTTGCAGTCCAAGGGACTCTCAAGAGTCTTCTCCAACACAGTAGTTCAAAAGCATCAATTGTTTGGTACTCAGCCTTCTTTACAGTCCAACTCTCACATCATACCTGACTACTGGAAAAACCATAGGTTTGACTAGATGGACCTTTGTCAGCAAAGTGATGCCTCTGCTTTCGCCCTGGAAACAGGTTTTGCTCACCTGATTTGACCCTGGTCCTCTCTTGAGCACAGCTTTAGACTCACTATGGCAAGAACCTTTGGCCGCACCACCCTTGCCTGCTTCAAGAGAACATTTAATAAACGTTTGGCAGTGCTTAGCACCTGCAGGGCATGGGCTGAAGAAGTCTGTGGAAGTCATTCAGTTCCTGGGTGACTCCTCTCATAACATGTCCACCCAACAATGTCCCGCTGCTGCTTGAGCCGGGAAACCCACTTCGCGTGGCATCGTCTGTCTCACCACCGGGTGGCTCTATTGAAAATTTCCATTCCCCGAATCTTTCTTTCCTTCATAGCCAAGTACCTGGATTTTTTTTTAAATATTTATTGATTTTGCATTTATTTATTCGGCTACACCAGGTCTTGGTCGCCGTTTAGTTGCAGCGTGTTAACGCTTAGTTGTGGCAGGTGAGACATAGCTCCTTGACCGGGCTCGAACCCCAGGGCCCCTGCGCTGGGAGTGTGGGGTCTTGGCCACTGGACCACCTGGGAAGTCCTGTTCCTTCACAGTCATGTAAAACGAGCCACATTCCTTTTCCATCTGACAGTAACCTGAAGACAAGGAGCACATCTCATCGGAGCCTCCTGCTTCCAGGAGAAATAGCTGCAATTCCGGACACCTCTTCTCATAAGACTCACTTCTGGCCAGCTTCCTGCCTGTGTGCCTCACGTGACCAACAGCAACACTGCGAGGGGTCTGCCGGGGGGCAGCCAGCTCCCCAGCGCCAGCCGCGCGTGACCTGCTGAGACAGCTCTGTGGTCTTGTGTGCCGTGTCGGTACCATTATCCCCGCTGCACACCTGAAAACTGTGCAGGGAGCAGTAAGCACCCTGCCCAGTGCCGCCATCAGCAGCGGAGCCAAGAGTCAAGTCCGGGCAGCTGGATGTACCCACACCCTGTGCCAGCCGCTCTCAAACTTGGCAGCCGCTGGAATCACCCTGGGAAGTTCTGAAAACTACTGAGACTGGGATCCACCCCAGAAGCTGACTTTACTGGACACCCCAACATTCCAAAGGTGTCCGGGTGACGGCAACGTGCAGGCGAGGTGGATGCCCACTCTGCCGTGAGAGCACAGCACCCCCGGGCAGTCTGGCTGGTGCTGGCAGGGCTGGACTAGAGAGAGGGGAGCAGTGGAAATTTCCAAGCTTCCCCGGTGGAGGACAACTCAGGGGCAGGCCCAGACGTGGGTGACGAGAGCCAGCCTTGTAGGGAGGCTAAGTGAGCACTCAGCTGGGGTGAGCTTAGAGGCACCGCAAGGCCCCCATTCTCAACAACGACAACAAAAAGAAAAGAGCAACAAAACAGAGACCCCCTCCTGACGGGACTCACGGCCTCAAGGGCTCCCTCCGGGAAGGACTCCTGCGGGTGACGAGGCCCACCTTGGGCCCAGAGCCACCCTCTCCTCAAAGGAGCTGCTCACTATCAGCTGCCAACTTCCTGATTTCCTTCAAAGCCAAGGTTGGATGGAGATCTTATCTTCTTCACCGGTTTGAGAATCCCTCAGGAAAGCGGCCGGCTGCCGGCTCCACAGACCGAGGAAAGACTGGACACTGTCTCTAACCACCTCCGAGGGTCCCTGACACTTCCATCCATCAGACATCCGTCTGCAATGGGCTCTCCCACTGCACCCCTCTTTCCGTCCCCTGGCATTGTCTGTGGCCCTAAACTCAGGTTGCGTATATGCGTGCCAAGTTGCTTCCATTGCGTCCGAGTCTTTGAGACCCCACAGACTGTAGCCCGCCAGGCTTCTCTATCCATGGAGATTCTCTAGGCAAGAATATTGGAGTGGCTTGCTGCGTCCTCCTCCAGGGGACCTTCCTGACCCAGGGATCAAACCCATTCTCTTAAGTCTTGTGCTTTGGCAGACAGGTTCTTTACCACTGTCGCCACCTGGATCAAGCAGGAGGGTGCTTCATCGGTTAGAGACTGCCCATCGGGTGTGGGTTCCCTGGCTGTTGCTGGAAGCTCCCACATCTGTCCGTTCCTTGGACTTGCTCTTCCCTGGACCGCAGCACAGCGCCAGGACACAAGACGGTGGTGACCCTGAGCTGCCCACCGGGAATGGGGGTCCTTTTCCTTCATCCCCTCCCCTCCTCCCAGAGCCCGGCCCACGCACCCGGGGCAGGGACTCCCCCACCCCCAAGGCCATTCATATTTAATGCAAACATCTGGATGCAAATTGACTCACTTTTGTTTCACTCCCTTTCCTCTCAGACTCTCTCTAACGTAAACCTTCTTTCATCCTAGACAGACAGGTGCTTCCCTAGGCTGGAAACGCACAAAACAAAGACAGCACTTTGAGCAGCTTGCAGCAGATCCTACAGCCCCAAACCCTGTATTTTTAGGCTTTTTCCAAACGGGAGCGCGCCTCCGGGCATTTACCCTCTGTGGAGCACGGTGACTCGTGGAAGTCTCAACCCAGGAGAGGAATTTTGTAAACGGGGATTGGATATTAGTAGCCTGAAAGCCCCTAAATATAATCTGTTCTCAAACCTGTAAATCCTCTTTTTCTAAAGATGAGAAAAACTGGATGGTTTGGCAGACAACTTTGTTCCCGTCCCTCCGCAGTCTATGAACCTGGCTATTTCTTGGTCTGTGTCGCCAAGACTGAGGTTCTGAGGATTTAAAGAAAAGGGGAGTGGGAGAAAAGAGAGCAAGAAAAGCAAATGCTATTTATATATGTATTTGTTTGGGATGGCAAAAGAATTGGTGGGTGCTTGAGGAATAAAAAAAAATTGAACAGATGTGGGATATTTGTTAATGGGCTACTCATATTTCAGGTAAGGACCGTGAGGCTAATGTAGAGTTTATTCACTATAAAAGGTATAGAAAATAGAGGGGCTGACTAGGGCTGCATTTTTGCAAAGAAAAGAGTAATGACTAAGAAGCCGTCCCAGGCAAATGTCTGTTTACTGCTGATTGCGTTTCATTTCTTGCCTCTTTGTAAGTGTGTGTACATACACATGTACACACAAATTCAGGAGCTCTGAGCATAGATCCTCTCTTGTGCGAATGCTGTGTGTGTGTGTGTGTGTGTGTGTGTGTGTGTGTGTGTGTGCATGTGTATAAACAATGTCAGTAACTGGGGCCAGAGAACAATTCTGTTGACGTGTTTCTTCTTAAATCCTCACAAAACATCTGCAAGGACAAAGATACCATAAATCTTTAAGAAATGCTTTTGAAATAGCAACACTAATTCAAAAAGATACATACACGCCTATGTTCACTGTACTGCAGCTTTTACAATAGCCAAGATATGGAGACAACGTAAATACCCAACAAAGGTTGAATGGATAAAGAAGATGTGGTAAGTATCTTACAATGGAGTATTTCTCAGCCATTAAAAAATGTAATCTTGCCACAGGCAGCCACATGGATGGACCTTCAGCGTACTATGCCAAGTGAAATAAGTCAGATGGAGAAAGATACATACCATACAATTTTACTATATGTGGAATCTAAAAAACTAATCAACAAATAAGAAGCTCAAAACAAAGTAAAAAATAAACAAAAAACCCAGCATCATGTATTATGCCTGAAGGGAGGATGTATACCGGTATCAGCAGTTGCAGAAGACAGGCAGTGGCTGCCAGAGGAGGAGAAAGGGAAAGGGCAGGATGGATGGAGGGCGTCAACTGCATGTGACGGATAAGGGCAGTTCAGGGGAAATGAGATGATGCCAGAAGGAAGGATCTATAATGGCATCAACGAGCATGGATGACACTTTCCTCCACAGGAGGTGCCTTCTACAGCAAGACTTGGCTCGAGTACCCAGCTCGTGCTGCGGGACTCACAGAAACCAACAGCAAACGCTAGCCTTGCATAAGGGTCTCTTTCTGCATGACCAAAGCCTTGTATCACCTCCATAGGGTCGTCAAGAAGAATCCATGATGCTGAAAAGACTCATGGAGAATTTTAACTCTCTCACATGGAAGCTAGTGTGAGAAATACAAGATGATGATCATAAAAATCACTGTGGCTAGGAAAAAAAAAGGATGGCTATCATATGCAGTTTGAAATATCCTTCTAAATGTGATGTATCAGAAACATTAAAGCTATCATTTTGGGCGCAGTAGGTAAAATTCAGCCAGTTCTTTTGGGCTGATGGAGAGGCCCAGAGGATACTGGATTCTCAGCTGCAGGTATATCTGAATCTAGACATGTAATTTGTATATTTATCAACAGAAAATGCAAGTTTAAGAACAGCGGTCCCCAACTATTTGGGCACCAGAGACAAGTTTCATGGAAGAAAAATTTTCCATGGACCTGGTTGGGGTGAGGGAGGGTGAATGGTTTCAAGATGATTCACGTGCATTACATGTATCGTGTGCTTTATTTCTGTTATTATTGTATCAGCTCCATCAAGATCTCGGAGGCTGGGGGCCCCTGCTTCAGCAGGTTAAAGCAAACACTGATTTAAAGCCTGACTACACAGTCGGTGGTGAGCACCAGCAACAGCAGCATCTCCTGGGACTCTGTTCAAAATGAGGAATCTCGGATCCCACCCAGAGCTAAAGAATCAGAATCTGCATTTTTCAAGATCCCCAGGGGATTCATACACACAGAAAGTTTGAAGATTTTTTTGCAGTGTATCGGCCAAAAATTCACCCCAGGGGACTTCCCTGGTAGTCCGGTGGCTAAGACTCCATGCTCCCAAAGCAGGAGGTCCGGGTTTGATCTCTGCTCAAGGAACTAGGATCCTACATCCCGCAACTGTTACCCCATGTGCCACAATTAAGACCTGGAGCCGCCAAAATAAATGAATATTGGAAAAAAAAACTCACTCCAAACCCATCACAGAGTGTTGGAAAAAAGCCTCAGAGTCAACGAGAGTATTAGCCATCGGATGAACAGTTGACAAAAGCGAAGTGGCTTTTCCAGCTAACCTCCTAAAATAAGTCGTTAGTCCCATTTCTCATATAGTGTATCATCCTAACCCTTCTAGCTACTTTGCACTAACTTCTGTGATAAGTTCTTTCAGAAGTTTGCTGTTTTCTCCCTAAACTATGTGATGTGATATTTGGCCACTGTTTCTTGCTTCCCTGGTGACTCAGATGGTAAAGAATCTGCCTGCAGTACAGGCAACCCAGGTTGGATTCCTGAGTCGAGTCAGAAGATCCCCTGGAGAAGGCCATGGCAACCCACTCCAGTATGCTTGCCTGGGAAAATCCCATGGACAGAGGAGCCTGGTGGACTGCAGTCCGTGGGGTTGGAAACAGACGCAAGTAAGCAACTAACATTTATGAACATATACTGAACATACATGCCTCTAAGTTCGTTCTGTACAGACACATCTACACTTTTGAGAACCGTGTACTTGGCAGGCTTCCCTTTTGCCATTTGTTATCCATACCTCACCGGCGTGTGTTAACACGGCCACTGACACTCCTTTTCAGGGCTGGATAACAACACATCCCAGCTGCTGGGCTGGACCCCTTCCCTGTTTGGGGCATTTCTAATCCTCATTGTTATCAACAGAGGTGTTGTGGATCTTTCTGTGCACATCACTGATTTCCCCCTTCTGAGTTGTTTCTTGGGGGTTCTTATTGTTTAGTCAAGGTCATGTCTGACTCTTTTGTGACCCTGTGGACTGTAGCCTGCCAGGCTCCTCTGTCCGTGGTATTTCCCAGCAAGAACACTGGAGTGGGTTGTCATTAAGACCCAGTTCCTGACCTTGAGGATCTTTCAGGAGTTGTGGGATGCAAAGATGGCAACACCCAGGGTCATAGAGCTGGGCAGGTGCCGGGCAGAGGTGCCCTGACGTGCTGGGCTCTCCCTCCCGGAGCAATGCCCTCCCCTGGCTGCCCTGCTCACAGCTCGGGGGCTGGCCTTCATGAACTGTCTCTCGGGGTCCCTTTCCTCCTGACTTCCCAGAGGGCTGACTGGTGGGGGACTCCAGGAGGAAGTGGGCAAAGGGAGGGCGGGAAGGAGGGGTCTGTCCCCAGAGGCCACAGGCTGTCAGTTCACGTGCTCCTGACCAAAGCTTCTGTCTGGCGTCTTCTCCCAGCTCCTGGAGCCCCATGTCTGTCTTGCCCCTCCAGGCTCAGAGCCAGCCATGGTTTCCCCAGTCTCGCCCAGGCTGCTTTACCTTCCACCGCTGATTTCCCATAACCCTGCCTGCCCTCTCTCAATAGTCTGTCGTTCTCCTCAATGACCTATTTAGGATGTGCCTTCTGTTTGCTGCCAGGAGGCTGAGGGGTGTTCTCGAGGGCTGGGGGCAAGAGACGGGGACAGGGGATTCAAACCAATGGGGGTGGTGCGTGACAATCTAGCCAGAAGTGTCTGCTGAGCTGCAACCCAGAAGGAAAGGACATGTGACCCAGGCATGAGGCGAGGGGTGGAGGGGTGATGGATGGGGAGGCATTTTTTTTAAAGGATTATTTAAAATTTTTTTGGCTTAAGATAATCGCCCCTTTGTAAAGATGACAGCATCCAGTAATAACTGGGGAAGATTGCTGCATGTCTTGCTCAGTTTCACGCAGCATTTTACTCGCAGATGCCTATCAAACTCTCTTCAAGACAACCAAAGAGGAGAGAAGGAAGCAAGCTCCAGGTCCTTAAGCAGGAGCCCTAAGCCGCAGGGCTGGCACTGGGCCACCCGCACACCTGCTCACTCTGTCCCCCATTGAGCCTGCGACCTCAGCCGCAGGCCACAGCCAGACTCTAGCATCTGCCTGCCCCACAGGTTCCTGGAGTTTTCTTACCAGACACGAGGGAGGGAATCTTCCTGACTTCCACCCTCAGCCCCACCCTTGCCTCCCAGGCTCACCTTGACATTTTGACTGATGGCAGCTGGTAATCAGCTCCGCACCCTGCCCGTGCTTCCTGGTCTCTAAAGCTCCCCCAGCTCCCTTAGGAGGGACACACTCTCCTCCACCCTGAGGTCTGGCTGTGCCCCGCCCCACACCTCCCAAGCTGGCACCCTCCAGGGCCCCCAGAGGGTACACCGGGTTTGACACCCATGGCCAACTGTAAATTTTCATTATCAGCTGAAAGCAACCATTTTAAAAGTTTTTAAGGGGCGAAGTTTATTTGTAAAGGGGAAGGCAATATTAATACTGAAGAAAAACCATCATTTGATAAAATTCAGGAGTCAATTCTAATTTTCTTTAAATATGGTTAAAAACTTCCTGATGGCTCAGAGGTTAAAGCATCTGCCTCCAATGCAGGAGACCTGGGTTTGATCCCCGGGTTGGGAAGATCCCCTGGAGAAGGAAATGGCAATCCACTCCAGTATTCTTGCCTGGAGAATCCCATGGACGGAGGAGCCTGGTAGGCTACAGTCCACAGAGTCGCAAAGAGTCGGACGCGACTGAGCAACTTCACCACCATCACCACCACCACCATGGTAAAAACCTATATATCAAAAACCAGCAACAAAGATGATATTAAATGATGAAATATGAAAGTTATTCCATTAAAATCTGGACTGTGACACAGATGCCTCCTTTTCCAAAATTATTCAATCTACTTTTACAAGTTCTCACTAAATCAGTAAGATGAGAAAATTAGCTAAAAGGTATAAATACTAGAAAAAGATATGGATATAGGTATATATGACTGTACACCTAGAAAACTAGAGATTCTATTTTTTAAACTTATTCTAAATATGGAGAGAAATTTGACGAGGTGGCAACATAAAACAAATGTACAAGATTCAAAAGCTCTTATCCATGCTAGCAATAACTAGTCCTCAAAGGAATGGAGGGAAGTCCCTGGTGGTCCAGGGGTTAAGAATCCACCTTCCAATGCAGGGGATGTGGGTTTGATTCCTAGTCAGGGAACGAAGACTTCCCACAAGCCTCATGGTACAGTAATAAGTAAGTAAAAAATAAAAGGAAAGGAAATGGAGTTGCAGGATGTTAATACACAAAAGTCAGTAGTATTCCTTTTCTTTTTAATTGGCTGCTCAGCTTGCAGGATCTTAGCTCCCTGACCAGGGATGGCACACAATGGAAGCACAGAGTCTTATGTGAGAATCACCGCTAGGGAATTCCCAATAGTCTTCCAATACACTGGCAATAAACAAATGTAATATGACATTAAAAACATGGTGCAATTTACATTAGTACCCTCTCAAAATGATATATTTAGGTAAATCAGATGAAATATCTACAAGATCTATAGGGAAAGCTATAAAACTCAGCTGAAAATATCAAAATAAGACTAAATAAATGGAAAGATATTTTATGTTCATGGATAAGAAGAATCAATATTGCTAAGATGTTGGCTTGTCCCAACTTGATCTACAGATTCAATGCAATCCCAAACAAAATCCCAGTGAGTTATGCTGTGGATATCAACAAATCAATTCTAAAGTTTTCACAGAGAAGTAAAACACCCAGAATAGCCAGCACAAAAAGTAAGAAGAACAAAGTTGGAAGACTGACACTACGTGATGTCAAGACTTACTACAAAGCTGCAGTAATTAAGAGAGTGTGGCACTGACCAAAGGACAGGAACTAATGGGGAAAAGGAACAGTACAGAGAGCCCAGAAACAGAACCACATAAATATAGCCAAGCGACTTTTGACAAAGGAGCAAAGGTGATATAATGGCACAAAGATAGTCTTTTCAACACATGGTGCTGGAACAACTGGACATCCACATGTAGAAAATAAGTAAACAAAAATGTAGACACAGACCTTATGCCCTTCACAAAAATTAACTCAAAATGGATCCCAGACTTATATGTAAGACACACAACTGCTGCTGCTGCTGCTAAGTCGCTTCAGTCGTGTCCGACTCTGTGTGACCCCATAGACGGCAGCCCACCAGGCTCTGCCGTCCCTGGGATTCTCCAGGCAAGAACACTGGAGTGGGTTGCCATTTCCTTCTCAATGCATGAAAGTGAAGTCGCTCAGTCGTGTCTTAATCACGATCCCATGGACTGCAGCCCACCAGGCTCCTCCATCCATGGGATTTTCCAGGCAAGAGTACTGGAGTGGGGTGCCACTGCCTTCTCCAAGACACACAACTATGAAACTCCTAAAAGACAACATGGGGGAAAACCTACATGATCTTGGGTGTGGCGATGATACAACACCAAAGACACATCCATGAAAGGAAGAATTGATAAGCTGAACTTCATTAAAATTAAAAACTTTCTGCTCCACAAAAGCAATGTCAAGAGAATGATAAGATAAGCCACAGACTGGGAGAAAATATTTGCAAAAGATATATCTGATAAAGGACTATTTTCAAAATAAATAAAGAACTCATAACTCAACAGTAAGAAAATAAACAACCTGATTCAAAAGGATGACACCTCACCAAGGGAAATATACACATGGAAAACAAGCACAGGAAAACGTGCTCTGCATCACATCCTCAGGGAAGCACAAATGAAAACAACAGAGAGACACCACTACACCCCTACTAGAGCAGTCAAAACCCGGAACACCGACACCACCAACTGCTGATGCGCACAGGGAGCAAGAGGAACTCTCGTTCATTACTGACGGGAATGCAAAGTGGTACATTACTGACGGAACGCAAACTGGTACAGCTACTTTGGAAAATAGTTTGGCAGTTTCCTACAAAAGGAAACATATTCTTTCTGTTCAACCCAGAAGTCACAAAGGACAGAAAAACCTAGGTGCACACAAGAGGCTATATGAGGTGGTTTTTATCACCTTTATCCATGACTGCCAAGCAGGGAAGAAACCAAGATGTCCTTCGGTGTGTAAATGGATAAACTGTGATAGATTCAGACGATGGAATATCACTCAGCACTAAAAGAAACGGAAGGCTTCCCTGATGGCTCAGACAGTCAAGTGTCTGCCTGCAAGGTGGGAGACGTGGGTTCGATCCCTGGGTCAGGAAGATCTCCTGGAGGAAGAAATGACGACCCACTCCAGTATTCTTGCCTGGAAAGTCTCATGGATGGAGGAGCCTGGTAGGCTTACAGTCCACGGGGCTACAAAAAGTCAGACATGACTGAGTGACTTGTCATCACTTGTCAAAAGGAAATGAGCTATCACTCCATGAAAAGATACTGGAGGAACTTAAATACATATTGCTAAGTGAAAGAAGCTGACCTGAAAACGCTACACACTGCCTGATTCCAACTATACGGCATTCTGGAAAACACAGAGCTATATGACAACACTTCGGCCACCTGCTGTGAAGGGCCAGCTCATCTGAAAAGACCCTGATGCTGGGACAGATTGAGGGCATGAAGAGAGGAGCGCGACAGAGGGTGAGATGATTGGACGGCATCACTGCCTCAAGACATGAACTTCAGCAAACTCCAGGAGATGGTAAAGGACAGGGAAGCCTGGTGGGCTGCAGTCCACGAGGCCGCAAAGAGCCAGACACGACTTGGTGACTGAACAACAATGGAGACCTAAAAAGACCAGCGGTTGGCCCAAGGGAGGGAGGGACGAACCGGTGGAGCATGGCGTTTAACGGCAGTGAAAATACTCTGTATGACACCCTAATGACAGATTCATGGCATTACATCACCAGCCAAGCCCACTAACAATCCCCAGGAAGTGAAAAACAGACGCTGGTAATAAAGTCTAATCTTTTCTTTCCCTCCATGTTGGTGCAGCTTCACTTCTCACAGTGCGCTGCACGCAGTGAAATGGCGGCGCCAACATCTCAGCCGCACACAACACCGCGGTTCAAGATGGCTGCCAGGGCAGGCTGGAGCCCGCGCAGAGGGCGTGCGCCTGCGCCTGCGCGTGTGCGTGCGCCTGCGTCTGCGCCTGCGCCGCAGGAGCCCCGCCCGCCCCGCCAGGTCCCTGTGCACCTCCGCGTCCTCTGATGAGGGCAGGATATTTTCCTTTGCCCTGAACCAGACTGGGTCTTGTCCTGTTGGTGTGAGTGACACTGGGCAGGAAAGCCTTTGTTGGAGACCAACTCGAAAGGGTGGCTGGGAGTCTGTACGTTCGTCAAAATCCACAGAATATACTCGCCACTGGAAAAGAATCCGCCTGCCAATGCAGGAGACACAAGAGACGGGGGAGAGAGGGGTATGACTCCTGGGTCGGGAAGACCCCCTGGAGGAGGAAACGGCAAACACTCCAGTATTCTTGCCTGGAAAAATCCCGTGGACAGAGGAGCCTGGTGGGCCACAGGCCATTGGGGTTGCACAGAGTCGGACCCGACTGAGCACATGTGTGCACATAGAACGCACAATACCAAGCTCAGCGAACCCTAATGTAAACCATGGCCTTTGGGTGATTATGGTGTGTCAGTGTGTATCCATCGACTGTAACAAATGTTCCGCTCAGTTAGGCAGTGTTGACAATGGAGGAGGTTAGCCACAGGTGGGGGCAGGGGGACCACCGTAAATCTCTTAATCTTCCACTGAATTTTGTTGTGAACCCACAACAGCCTAAAAAATATTGTCTTAACAATTAAAGAACAAATAATCTTACTCATAACAGAGGAGAAAACAAAATACCTATGAATTAATATAACAAGAAATACAAACTTTAAGCTATAGAATTTTATTAAAGGACCGAAAACAAAATGATCGTGGTTGGGAAAACATCCTCAAAGGTAATATAGTGATTTATTAAGAATTCTAATCTAAACGCCAAGAAAATGTTTACATGCTGGATAAGTAATCTTAATATTCCTATGGGAGAATAAATGTGCAAAAATTGCCAAAAACATTTTAAAACAAAACTGGTGAGAGAGCTGCCTTTCCGTGTATTAAAACTAATTTTCTAAAGCATAATGCACTCTACAGAATTGGCACAGGAACACACATGTGGGGCAAAGAAAGAGAGCGGAGAGCCCAGAAGCAGAACAAAACGGGCACGGGAACCTAGAATGTGATACAGGCAGCACATCAGTTCAAGGCTGGGGGAGACGAATTATTTGATAAATAATGTTGGGATGACTAAGAAGCATCTGAAAAAAGTTCAAACACCCTGTTACCATACCACAGTCAAAAATTAATTTCAAGAGAAATTGAGTTTCAAGAGTAATTGAGTTTTAGTGTCAAAAATAATGAAAAATGTAGAAGAAAACACTGGGGGAAATATTTGGTTAAAATAGAGAAAGTCTTAAGCCAAACAAAAGTCTCAGAAGCAGGGCACTCCTAGTGACTCAGTGGCGAAGACCCTGCCTGCCAATGGGGAGACACAGGTTCTGTGCGTGGTCCCGGAAGACCCCGCATGAGCGACTCAGCACGACAGCTACCGAGCCCGCCTCGGGGCCGAGGACTGCAGCTAGCGAGCCCACCCATGGAGACTCCCGAGGCGCACGCGCCCACGCCGCGCTCTGCAACCCAAGGAGCCCGCACACCGCAGCCAAGAGCAGCCCCCTCTCCTAGTGGCTACGGAAAAGCCCACGCAACAGTGAAGGCCGAGCGCCGCCAAAAATAAGTGCACAGAATTGTATGTAAAAAGATCTCAGAAGCTGAAAAAGAAAGACTGAGAGGTTGAACGACTTGAAAATTTTGCTAGGGTGTCATGGGATCATCCTGACAAAAGATACCACGAAGTCAAAAAATAAACCACAGGCTGGAAGGAAATGCTTGTATCATTATGACAGCCTCGGGGTGACCATCCCTAACAATTTTAATCCTGTAAATTAGCCATGAAAGGAGAAACAACCCCAAAAGTATATAAACAATAACATAGAGATAGGCAGTTCACACGAGAGGAAATGTAAATGGCCAGTACGTTTATGAAAAAAAAAATGTTCAGACTCCCTAGTGATCTGAAATTAAAATGAGGGTCTTTTGACAAAGTTGACAGAATCCAACCTCTGTGAGGATGTGGAGAAATGGTCACTCTCTGGCGATGGTGTGATTTGTTGTATTTTTTGCAAATTAGAGTGTTTCAGTAAAAACTAAAATTAAAACTGCACGTACTTAGTAACCCCACTTTATCTTTTCTACAGAAGTAAAAGCTTCAGTGCTCATTTACATGGGGTTTTTGGTTGAAGTATTATTTATAATAGTAAAAAACTAGACATCATTGAAAAGACTATCCATAGAACTGAATAAAGGATAGCAAAGCTTTGTGTCAACATTTGCGTGGGTGCTAAGTTGTTACTTTAGTCCTGTCTGACTCTTTGTGACCCTATGGACTGTAGCCCACCAGGCTCCTCTATCCACGGGATTCTCCAGGCAAGAATACTGGAGTGCGTTGCCATGCCCTCCTCCAGGGGATCTTCCCGACCCAGGGATCAAACCCCGTGTCTCTTACGTCTCCTATGTTGGCAGGCGGTTCTTTACCACTAGCACCATCCGCAACTCAAATGATTTAGCTCTTGATATACTGATCCGGGAAGACAGCCATGCTATATTGTTAAGAGAAAGGGGAAAAATGAATTGCAAAATAATAGGTATAATATGACACCTCTTCTTTAATATAAAACAATACGACATATGATTTGCATTTCTATGCAGTAGGAAGTCAAAAGTACGCGTCCAGTCCTGCAAAGATGGAGAAGAAAGGAAGGGAGAAGATGAAATGTTTGGGGTTTTTTATGCTGAACTATATTGTTTAAAATTGTTTCAATCCACATGTGGCACTTTTATAATTTAGAGAAAACCATAGCAGGCCGAGAGAACTGTGTGCTGGGTAGAAGGAGGACTGCCTGTTTTTCATACACAAGATGAGGCAGCAGCACCAGCTGCCCGGGCGGGGAGGGGGGGAAGTGAACGCCGTGGGCTGCTTCCAGGCTTCAGATTCAGGGGGCATCCAGACTTGCCATCCTGCCTGGTGTCAGCAGTCAGTGCCCTGTGGGGCCCCTCAGCACCAGGCCACCAGCCCTGACTCACCAGGGCAGCGCCCGAGAGCCTGTTTTTCATCCAAGGTCATCATCTTCACTCCCAAGGTCACCCTGTGGACGCAGGGCCTTGAACCTCTGGGTCTCCCTTTTCCTTAATGTTCCTCTTTAAAGAAAAAGTCAGCTCTTATAAATGACTCCAGCAAACCTCAAACTCATGTTATGAAATTCCTCTTAAGAAATAAATAATTGAAATGTTGAGACTCAGTGACATTTGCTTACTCAAAGCTGCGTGTTGGTGCATGGCCTTCGGCGCGCCCTTGACTTCCGTTTCTGAGGAATCGCAGGTCAGCCTGCCACAAACGTGGCTCCTCGTAAACGAAGGCAAGAGGTCAGAGCTCACAACCACGCTCGATTTTCTAAAACACTAATTTTTTTCCCTCCGTGTTGCAATTTACTTCATCCCTGTGATTATTCACTTGTTGGATTAAAGGAGAAGGGAAATCTGAGACTCACACAAAGAGAGGAGCCTTTTATGGAGACTTCCATCTGGGGAACAGATTTATGAGGTTTTCTGAGACCCAGAATAACTTTACTGTGATGAAGCACCAGGCAAGGCCACCCCGCCCAGCTCCACGCCAGCCCCCACCCCAACCCCCAACCCTGAACGTGTGGGGCTTGGGGAAAATGAATGCAGAAAGATGCCCAGATGGCAGGATTCAGGAGGCATTACGGTCGAGACCTGAATAAAGCCGTCCTTTCTGTGTAGAGTGAGTGAAATAGAACTGAGCTATTCTTTAAGGGCTGATCTGGGTTTTTTTCTAATGACTTTTCAACCATGTGGCTGCTCGATCTGAAATACAGGGAAGGAAGTGACAGGGCGCTGTGGCGGGGCAGCTGCCCATCTCAAGCAAATGTGCAGGATGCCAGAAGGGACAGCAGTGCCGGGAGCCAGCATTGCGCCCGCCTGGGTCATCCCCCTGCAAACCACACGTTGGCCAGTAACAGAAGAGCAACGGCTCGGCGGGACCGACGTGGAATTACAAGTGGCCGATTTCACAGGAGGACGCAAGCAGGAAGCGAAGTAGCTTTGCCACAAGTTTATTGTCAGAAACCACTTTCCAGTCTTTTGGGGGTTTTTTGGCTTCACAATACCATCTTGAAAGGGGACCCCAAAGTGCTCTTCTGGGAGAAACTAGAAAGCCTATTAACCCTGCCTGCTAAAGATGACCAGCAAAGTGAAGTGAAAGTCACTCAGTCACGTCTGACTCTTTGTGACCCGCCAGAACACTGGAGTGGGCAGCCGTTCCCTCCTCCAGGGGCTTTTCCCAACCCAGGGATCGAACCCAGGTCTCCCACATTGCAGGTGGATTCTTTACCAGCTGAGCCACCAGGGAAGCCCAAGATGACAATAGGAGAAAGCGCAGACAAAAACTGAAACCAGGGCCTCAAATAGGAACAACAGAAGCCTGGGAATTCCCTGGTGGTCTAGTGTTTAGGACGCCGCGTTCTCACTGCCGAGGGCCTGGGTTCGAACCCCGGCTAGGGAGCTAGGGTCCCAGAAGCCATGTGGCACAGCCAGAAGCAGAGACAAACAGGAGCAGCGAGGCCCGATCCCTAAGCTGAAAGCGCGATAGCAGTGCTATTCCCAGCAGCCAGAGGGTGGGATCAACCCGAGCTGCCATCCACTGGTGAGTCAACAGATAAATGAGATGGGTTCATACAGCGGAAGACGAGTCAGCCCGAAGAAGGAAGCGGGCTCTGACACACACCACACCATGGACGAACCCAGAGGACCTTATGGTCGGTGAACTAAGTCATCCCCAACAGGCAAACAGGGTATTACTCCACCGACACGAGGCCCCTCCAGGTGATCAGATCCACAGAGACAGAAAGGAGGGCGCTTGCCGGGGTGTGGGAGGAGGGAGGCTGGGGAGTGACTGTCTCCTGGGGACAGAGGTTCAGTTTGAGAAGATGAAAAATCTCTGGAGGTGGACGGGGGTGATGGTTCTGCAACAACTGAATCTACTTAATCCCTCTGAACTGTACACTAAAAAATGGTTAAAATGGTCATTGTAATGTCATGCATATTTTAGCAGCAGAGAAAAGCAAACAAAGCTACCCAGATTTAACAAACACGATTTGAAAATCTTCCATGCTAAGGACACGTGTGCAAGCAAAGCCACACACTGAAAAAACAGGATTAATAATCCAGTTCAGGTTTGGCTCACAAACATCTCACTGGAAATGAAAGTACGTCCACTCAACTCTTGCAATATTTTCACCCAAAGTTTGGAAGTCCCTAAACAGTACATGTTCCCCCAAATCTGAATTGCTTCCCTGCTCATTTCATTTCCCAATTCTCATCCTGTTTGCTTGTGACTAGAGGTCTGTTTGCCAACCATCGATTCACACGTTTTCAGGGCAGCGCGCTCACTCTGTATCAGATGCAACCTTGACCCCAAGCTCCTTCTGAAGACCCTAATCCAGTCTCCCTTTGGACGGAGGGGCTGGCCTGGTGAAGACAGGTGTCCTTAGGGTGGGAGATGGGGGGCACGCTAGGCAACAGCAAGTTAAAAATAAATCCAGTGCTCTTCAAGTTTCAGTTCGTGAAACAGCACACGGCAGAGAATGCTGGTGCGAAATGCTAAATCAGCGTGCATTTCAATCCTGACTCTGCCCCGAAACTCATCCTGTGATCTTGGGCAACAGCAAGTTTCTGAACCTTGTCCTCTGACTGCCAGTGGGGGAAATCGTTGTAATTTCAGAGGGCAGAGTTCTCAACAGGAGGGGCCGGGGGGAGGGAGAGAGAGTCCTGCTGAGGGTGGCAGGACAGATCATAGGTGGTACCATGCCCAGCAGTTATAACATACTCCACACCAAAGACGGTCATTGTAGTCAGAGCTCTGAGAGCATCTGATAAGGACAGGTGCTGAGGGCATCCGGCAGAGCGCCTAATAAACAGTGTTAGTAGTATCAGCTCCCTTCAGCTCTCTAAGCAAAAGGCTTTTGCTAAGCTCCTTTGGGTCCGAGTCTGTCCTTTTGCATCCCTTCAAATCTTCCCTTCAAAGCGACATGGTTGTTTTCTGTTCAGGCAATCAGTCATGTCCACCTGTTTGTGACCCCCTGGACTGCAGCACAACAGGCTCCTCTGTCCTCCACCATCTCCTGGAGTTTGCTCAGACTCATGTCCACTGAGTCGGTGATGCCATCCAACCATCTCATTCATCCTCTGTCACTCCCATCTCCTCCTGCCCTCAATCTTTCCCAGCAGCAGGGTCTTTTCCAATGAGTCGGCTCTTTGCATCAGGTGGCCAAAGTATTGGAGCTTCAGCTTCAGCATCAGTCCTTCCAATGAATATTCAGCGTTGATTTCCTGTAGGATGGACTGACTTGATTTCCTTGCAGGCCAAGGGACTGTCAAGAGTCTTCTCCAGCCCCACAGTTTGACAGCATCGGATCGGCATACAGTGTACATGGAACGTGGGGCTTAGCCTTCATCATGCAGGTTTTCACTCATCATGCAGGTGGCATTTCTTGAGCATTTTCTGTGCACAGGGACCCTGGGTCTGGCGGAGGCAGCAGAAACCAGACCAGGAACAGAGGACTTGCTTCACAGGAAGTGAGCAGCCCCCAGGTGTACAGGCAGCCCAGGCCATGGAGGCGAGCTTACTCCCTGAGGGCTGAGATGACTGCAGGTCTCGGGGCAGGAAGCTTGGGAGCTTGTCTGTGGCCCCTCATGGTTGGAATGCATGCTCCTCTGTACTTCTGGGTGGCTCGCAAGCAAACTAGACCGGCAGAGCTAGCCCAAGTCACTACGGCAGAGCCCAGATGTCGTTCTTGCCTCATTTTAAACCCAGATCTGAGCTCGGGCCTTGCAGACAGGCAACTTCACATGATGGCGACAAATGGAAGCATAAGCATTAGCAGATTTAAATATTGGCTGAACCATCTAACAGTGGCGGTGACCTCAGTTAAGAACTTCACCTCTCTGGGCCATCATTTCCTCATCTATAAAATAGGAAGGAAAAAAAAAAATTGCCCTTTTGTGAAGATTAACTAGGGCGGAGCCCATAACACAAGACTAGTTGCTGTTAAGTCGCATCTGACTTCGCAACCCCATGGACTGCGGCACATCAGGCTGCCCTGTCCGTTACCATCTCCGAGAGTTTGCTCAAGTTCATATCCATTGAATCCGTGATGCCATCCAACCATCTCATCCTCTAGACACAAGGGTTGGCACATAGTAACTGCTCAATAAATAATAATGAATAAGCTCACAGCCGGGAGCAAGACCCAGGCTTTCTGCTCGCAGTAATAGTACCCAAGTTCATTAGACAGGTACTGTGCTAAAAGTCTTGCATATATATGGGGACTTCCCTGGAGTCCAGCGGCTAAGACTCCACACTCCCAATGCAGGGGGCTCAGGTTTGATCCCTAGTCAGGGAGCTAGATCCTGCTTACCAAAACTAAGAGTTTACATGCTGCAACTAAAGATCCTGCACGCCACACTGAGGATGGAATATTCCACATGCCACAGCTAAGATCTGGCCCAGCCAGGTTAATGAACTTGTTTTTTTTTTTTTAACTCTTACTTATAGAACAAGTATCTCAAATTTCATTCTAATTTTATGAGGTAAATCAAATCTTTTCCTAGATGGAAAAAATAAAGCTTGGAAAAACGAAACATCCTGAGTGTGACCACAGAGCCAGGATTCGAAGCCCAGCTGAAGTATTGGAAACCACTACTGCACCTCAGGTAAGGCCAGGTGATAATCCTACTCACCAAGCGAGCGTGTCAGGACAAGGCCCACTCACCTCCCTGCGAGTAGGGGTCCACCAGGGCCCACCCTGGCACAGTCTATGTGAAGAAACAGACGATGCTAAGTGAAGCCTTCTGCAAAGGCACGGGTCCTGCTCAGACAACCGCAGTCTAGCAGTAAAGGCAGGCACAGCGCATAGAACTAGTCACCTTAGAAATGTGTTTGCCGTATTACTCAGCCATCACGAAGAGTGAAATAATGCCCTTTGCAGCAACACGGATGGACCCAGAGATGACCGTACTAAGGGGACTAAGTCAGAAAAGCACATGTTACATAACATCACTTACAGGTGGAATCTAAACTACAGTACAAACCAGCACAATCTACGAACCAAAAACGGGCTCACAGACATAGAGAACAGCCTTGTGGTTGCCAAAGGGGCGGGGGTGGGGAGCAAAGGATTGAGAACTTGGGATGCGCAGAGGTGAACTCTTATATACGGGAAGGATCAACAGCAAGGTCCTACGATACCGCACAGGGAACTATACGGAACATCCTGTGATATACCATAATGGAAAAGAATATGAAAAAGAATATTATTAATATATATGTGTAGCTGAGTCACTCTGCCGTATGGAAGAAATCAACACAACATTGTAAATCAACTATACTTTAATATTTTTTTTAAAAAAAGCAAAAACCAAATTGAAGTAATGAAGACTATGTTGGGAATTTCCTGGTGGTTCAGTGGTTAGGGCTCAGTGCTTTCACTGCCGGGGGCCTAGGTTTTCAGTGGTTAGGGCTCAGTGCTTTTCACTGCCTGGGGAACTAAGATCCTGCAAGCCACACGGCACAGCCCAAAAAAGAAAAATGTTCACAGATTAAGTGCTTTTGCCAGTGCTTAGGAGTTTACGAATGAGTATGGGAAGCTCTTCATTTGAAATCACATCTCGACCATGTGTGTGGCGGGCGAAGTCCCTTTCCACGTAGACACGGTGTTTCCCTGGTCCTCTGCACGTGGGTCCATCTGTGCTCGTCCACCGTGGCTTTGGCAAGTCCATCACAGCCCCAGTCCTCCAAGCCAAGCCTGACTTCCATGTCCAGGATCAGGACCGACCCCAGGAAGTGGGGTTTACGGACCATCAACTCAGCCCACAGGTACTTTTCATCTTCCTTGACCTCATCCAACACTGCCCACTCTTTCACCCACCTGTGGTCTCGTGGGTTGCTCCAGACACCACAGCCCCGCCCAACACTTCAGGCCCAGAAAATGCAATCTCTCATTCCCCTCATCTGGAAATCCTGAAACTTTGGGGAATGTGCTTAGGATCCAAGTTATTCTCAAATCCCCCAGAACAGGGGCCCAGCTTTGCAAGGTCTGGGGCTTGCCCTCTGAGGGCCTCCACAACCCCTGGGCAGCTCGGGCACCTGCTCTGAGTCATCCATCTCCCCCTGCCACCTTGACCTTGGCCGACTGGACCCCAAAGTGGCCACCTAGAGACCGGCCTGAGATGGACACTGTGACCCCAACTCCAGGCCCATCCTCAAACTAGACCTTTACTGCTAAGGATCTTTAAATATAATGCACACAGATGGTCACAGGAAGCAGGGAGCCGGACAAGTAATGGCAGAAAAGGAGTCTCCAGGCAGCAGGAAGAAGAGCAAAGAAGCGGCGGGACGAGAGGGGAGAGAGAGGAAGTTCCGCAGTGGCGGGTACCACCCTTTCTAGGGGAGAAGAGCTGGTTGCCAAGGTAACGCCAACCTTGAACATCCTTCCCATCCCTGAGAGGTCTGTGGCAGCATCGCCCACCTCCCCTCTTTCTCTGGGTGTCCCCCCACCAAACCCCATCACTTGCAGCAACTAACCTTGGTCTTCACACTTCACCTTCTGAAATAGCCCAGCTGACTCAGCCAGCAGCCTTCAGGGACTGCAGTCCCCCACGCTCCACTGAGCCACATACCCAGGCCGGTCCTCACAGCCGGCTCCCAGGACCGGCTCAGGCCCCAGAGCAGGAAGACCTGAGCTCTGCGCTGTCCTCTGAGGCCAGTGACAGGACCTGACCTGCAGCCATTCCTCATCCATGAGCTGATGAAAGTGGCTCGGCGCTCAAAGGCCCACCAGACATTGCTGCCTGGGGCCACCCTTTGCTCCTCTGCCTGCCCTTCTCTGACCTCCTTCCCCTGCCTGTACAGTCAGGACCATAAGACCCTACGTCATGTAGGCCAGATCACGCAAAACAAATGGGTCGACGTGAAACCCTCTGTCAACGTTAAGCCTTACCAACCAAAGCAGTGGGCTTCCCAGGTGGCTCAGTGGTAAAGAGTCCACCTTCCAATGCAGAAGTGGCAGAAGACCTGGGTGCAAGCCCTGGTTCGTGAAGATCCCCTGGAGGAGGAAATGGCAACTCGCCCCAGTACTCTTGCTTGGAAAATTCCGTGCAGAAGAGCCTGGCAGGTTAGAGTCCATGGGGTCACAAAGAGTCAGACACAACTGAGCACGCAACCAAAGCAGGCTCCTGCAGCCGTGGCGCCCCAGGAATGAGTTACAAATGCAGAGTCTTAGGCCCCGCCCAGCCCTACTAACCAGAATCTGCATTTCAGCAAGACCCACAGAGGATCCGTCTGCAGGCAGAGACTGAGAAGCGTGATTGGAAGAACTAGAAAACGCGCCTAACTACCCTCAAGTCCCCACCAGCCTTCCTCTCCCCCTCTTCACCCCCAGGAGAGGCACTGCCCCCTTTCAGAAGTCTATAGCTGGCGTTCCTAACCAGCTGGCTCATCAGAATCCCTTGAGCCAAACTCCAGGCCAATTAGGTTAGACTGTCTTGGGAAAAGGCCCAGCACTGGTATATTTTTTCAATCCCCAGGTGCCTCTGATGCGGACCCTGGGGAAGCACACCCTACCCGCCAACCGCACTGCCGCTCCGTAACCTGTCGTCCCCTGGGGATTTGCTCCCACACCACGTGCCCTGTCTCCCTCTCCAGAGTGGACCCTCGCGGCCCCTCTGCTCACTCCCCTGCCTCCGCTTTATCCACTGCGCCGCCTGCCCGCCTCCACCCCCAGCTTGCTTTTCGCTTGGCTCCCATCACTGTGCCCTGGGGCTCTCCCTTGACCAGAGTCCAGTAAATATTCACGGACGTGAGGTTTTAAGCTTGTCAGTTGCTCAGTGATGTCCAACTCTTTGTGGCCCCATGGACTGTAGCCCGCCCAGTTCTTCCGTCCTGGGATTTTTCAGACAAGAATACTGGAGCGGGTTTCCATTTCCTTCTCCAGGAGATCTTCCCCACCCAGGGATCAGACCTTCATCTCCTGTTTTCCCTTTTGCATTGGCAGGCAGATTCTTTACCACTGAGCCGCCTGGGGAGCGCATTTTTAACCTTGCTCTCGACGGAGCCCTCTTCTGGAGGCGAACCTCCCCTTGATCGCGCCCTTTCCCCAGCTATCGCCCTCCGTTCCTCTGGAGCCAGCAACGAGCCAGCCTCCACATCCTCGTTAGGGGACGCTGCCCTCGCCAAGCCAGCTCATCTCTGCCACCGCCACACCGCAGCCTTCAGACCCTCAGCCAGGCCAGAGGACTCTGCAAAATGTGGTTGTTATTAAGAGTTCACTGCTTTGGGGTAAACAAGGGAGGATTCTTCAAAGGGCCTCCAGTTTCCAGGGAACAATAGATCAAGGAGGAGCCCAAAGAAGGCAGGGTGCTTTGGGTCCCACCTGGGGAACGCCTGCCCTGGACGGAGGCTCTGAAGACAGCTTTTTCCTCTCCTGGAAGTGAGCTGGGAGGGAGTTCCGCCTGGACCAGAAGCAGGAGCCAGACGGGACCGGGAGAGCGCACGAGCGGACCTTGCAGACTCCGCAGGCTGGGTTCCAGACCGCACAATGAACCGGGTGTCCCGAAAGGGCAAGTCACACGCGGGCTTTGGTTTCCCAGGCGTGTGAGTTATGTCTGCACTCCACTTGTAGTCTATAAAGTGCACAAGAGCATGATGTCTAGAAAACCAGTGTACATTCTTTAAAATACTTTATTCCCTGGTGGTCCAGTGATTAAGGCCTCACCTTCCTGTGCAAGGGGCACCGGTTCAACCCCTGGTTAGGGGGCTAAGATCCCACATACCTCGCAGCCAAACCATCAAAACATAAAGCAGAAGCAACACCGTTACAAGTTCAATAAAGACTTTAAAAATATTTTAGTGCTAAAGAAAAGTTAACCATCATCTGACATCACAGGGTTGATACAAACCTTCAATTAAAAAAAAAAAATCACAGTATCTGCAAGGAGAAATAAAGTAAGCCTTTATCTCTTACGGAAACGGCTCCATCCCGTAGATGAACAAAGGAATCAGAAGCTCATTGGCCTAGGAGTCAGTTAGGGGACAGTGTGAGGCCTCTGTGACAGTCTCCTCCCTGCCACGTACGCCCGTCGCCTGCAGGAACTGCCGGTCTGGAAGATAAGCCATTGCTCATGACTTAACCTTCAGTCACTTTTACTCACCGAGGACGTCATCAGTGCCACCTCCCGGCAAGGAGACAGGAACACCAAAGGTCACTAGAGAAACACACAAGGTCGTGAACAGAGCCCCTGACCCAAGGACCCCCAAAGTCTAGAGGGGAAGAAGAGGCCGTAAGCAGATCACTACAGTGATTGCTGCTGCTCAGTTGCTACGCCGTGTCCAGCTCTTTGCGACCTCACGGATGCAGCCTGCCAGGTCCCTCTGTTCTCCACTGTCCCCTGGAGCTGGCTCAAATTCATGTCCATTGAGTCAGTGATGCCGTCTAACCATCATGCGCTCTAACCTACAAAGGGCAGCCAGTGGTTTAACATAAAAAGGTAAGTAAGTAACCAACCTCTGGGACACAGGGGAGGGACCTACCCAGCGGCCAGGAGATAAAGTGAGGTTTTTGATCCTGAGGCCACCAAAGCCCCAAGGACAAAAGCAGGGACTCACAAGAACTGCTGATCCCTTTCATCTTTTTTTTTTTTTTCCACTCCCCATACATTAATTTACTGCAATAGGAAATCAAAGACTACTGTTTTTAAGGTTTTATGTCAAAACTCTGAAATGGTTGTACTGTTCCCACCTGCGATTGTGAGAACGTCCTCTTCCTTAGTCCCGCCTCCTCCTCCTCCTCTGACTCCTCCTCCTCCTCTGACTCCTCCATGAACCTTTTCCCAGTGGCTGCTTAGGAATGGACAGCTCACCTTCTCACACTGCGGGAGGCCATGAGCTGTGACCGAGAATCCAGTTTCCTACAGAGACATGTTAAATGCGGCTAGGCTGCCTCACCCAAGCAGCTGAAACCCAGAGCAGAGACAGGGTGTGGATGGCACTTTCCTGATTCAGGGTGCTGGGAGGTATGTGGTGCTTCTGGAAACAGCACATCCCACCAGAGAGACCAGAACCCCATCAGATTCCTCCTCTGCCAGCACTGCACTGGGACCCTGGGAAGCTTAGCTCACTTTCTGAGATTCTGCTTCCTTGGCATCACAAGTTGGGGTTTCCAGGATGTAGAGGCTGAGATGGAGCTTGGCTTGCGGAGCATTTATTAGGCTCCCCAGGTGGTGCGGTGGTAAAGAATCCACCTGCTAATGCGCTAGATTCGGGATCCATCCCTGGGGCGGGAAGATCCCCGGAGAAGGAAATGGCAGCCCACTCCAGTGCTCTTGCCTGGGAAATCCCACGGACAGAAGAGCCTGGTGGGCTACAGTCCGTGGGGTCGCCAAGAGTCAGACACGACTGAACGCGTGTGCTGAGCACTGACACCTGCAGAGAGGGGGTGCAGCAGTCAAGTTCGGGCAGAAAGAGAAGCTGAACTTGGACAAAGGCTGAGCTGGTCCCATGGGGATTTGGGGAGCATATGTTGGTCCGTCAGGGCTGGGGCTTGATGGCCGGGCTTTTGTCCTCCTGCTGGGATCCACCCGAGTACACAGCCCAGGGTACATGTGACTCTGAACAAGAAGCTGATGGCTGCAGGCTCTGCCGACTGCATTCCTCACAGCAGGAGCTGCAAGCCTTTCTTTGGAGGCCCTGGGCAGGGCACCTCCATGCCCACGTCTCGTTTGTAGGAGGATGATAATGGTAGGACCCACCCTATGCTGTGGTGACCTTGAAATGAGCCCGGCATTCAGCACAGAGCACACCTGGGACAGAGCGGTACCTGGTGCCCTAGGGCACGTGCGCTACGATTGCCAGTGGCATCGCAAGCAGAGTAAGATCGGAGGAAAGTGGCTCCCTTTCTTCAGCTCATCCAGCGCATACGAAAGGGCCAGCCCACATGTCAGGAGCTGCCCTGTGACCAGAAGTGCTGGTCCTAAGCTTCCATGTGGTTAACAGGTGGCCAGGGCTGCCCTCATCAAGAAGAGGACATTTGAGCCAAGACTCGAAGGAGGCAAGAGTTGGGTGGGGGAGCTGTGCATGCCCTTTGGAGAGAGCGTGCCTAGTGTTCAGGACCAGGGGGCAGAAACAACATGAGCAAGAGGAGGGCAGAGCTGAGGTCAGAGAGGTGATGAGACCACTTCCAGGTGGGGTTTTGTGCCGAGCGAAATCACACTCGGATGAAGTCAGATCTCACCGCCAACTCAGAGGTTCAGAAATGCAGGTGACACAGCCCAGTGATAAACACCACCCTGGGCTTTAATCAGTAAACGAAGACCGTGGGAAATGCTATAGGAAAAATGGCCTGGTTTCTTTAAAAACAAGCAAAAATTGAAAAATGGCAAGGAAGAAAAGGAAAAGGGGAGCTATAGATTAAACACCAACAATTTGGCCTCCCTGATGAGAAGAGCCGACTCTTTGGAAAAGGCCCTGATGATGGTAAAGATTGAGGGCAGGAGGAGAAGGCGGTGACAGATGAGATGGTCGCATGGCATCACTGACTCTGGACATGAGTCTGAATAAACTCTGGGAGATAGTGAAGGACAGGGAAGTGTGGTGTGCTGCAGCCCATGAGGTTTCAGAGAGTCAGACACGACTTAACTGAACAACAAGAAATAGATTAAAGAAGACAGGCATGTAAGTCAACTCTGCAATGTAAACCTTATTTGGATCCCAGTTCAAGCAAGCAAACTGTCTTGTCAGCATCATCAAAAGCCCCATCTTATAACTGAGAAACGTCAGTGCTGAGCAGAAAAGTACTGATAATAAGTAATTACCCTGGAATCCAACCAGTCCACCCTAAAAGAGATCAGTCCTGGGTATTCACTGGAAGGACTGATGTTGAAGCTGAAACTCCAATACTTTGGCTACCTGACGCAAAGAGCTGACTCATTTGAAAAGACCCTGATGCTGGAAAAGATTGAGGAGGGGGAGAAGAAGGGGACGACAGAGGATGAGATGGTTGGATGGCATCACCGAGTCAGTGGACATGACTTTGGGTGAACTCCAGGTGTTGGTGATGGACAGGGGAGGCCTGGCATGCTGCAGTCCATGGGGTCACAAAGAGTTGGACACGACTGAGCGACTGAACTGAACTGAACCCTGGAATGATTCAAGTGGCCACGTGACCTAGGAAAGGGGGATGATGCACCTGGAATCTGCTGTGAGTTCGGGGCAGCCTCCGTTCCCAGAGCTGCAGACAAGTATTCAGATAATAACTCTGCTTCACTTTCCCAGATTCCTGTCTGAGACGAGCAAGGAGGCGCAGCCGCAGGCTACTCTGGTCAGTACGGCCAGCAGGCCCAGGAACATTCCTGATCTGGCGCGTCTCGCCTCCCTTCCTTGTTTTGCGTGAGAATCGGGAACTCATCCGCTCAGCCTCCGGCCGCGTACGGGGCATGAGACGTGGGCATCGCTCCCTGCCGTCCTCTCCCGGCTCTGAGGAAACGCTTTGTCGTCTGCTCAGGGCTGGGATGGGGAAGATCCCAGCTCGGCCGCTAACTCGACCTGAAGACTGACTCTTCTCCTGACCCCTTTATGCTTTCCCTTTCCTTGAGAGAAGGTTCACTCGCTGTCTCCCCTGCAAGCCGAATGCTCTGGGTGATTTTCTTAAACGTTGTAGGTAGGAAGGCAGTCTCTGAATTAGATGGTTTCTTCTGGGCGTCCCCGATGGGTCAAGTGGTAGAGAATCCACCTGTAATGCAGAAGGTGCAGGTTCGATACCTGGGTCAGGAAAATCCTGGAGAAGGAAATGGCACCCCCACGCCAGTATTCTTGCCTGGAGAATTCCATGGGCGGAGAAATGAGCAGACTACAGTCCATGGGGTTTCAAAGAGTCAAACACAACTGAGGAGCACGCACACACACACACACACACACACACACACACACACACACGCATGCACACACACGCACACTGAACTTGCGATGCCCTTCCATTTGAAGCCAAGTTTGGATTTTAAGAGAATACAAAATATACCAAATGTTACCTTTTTTTGAATTTTGTAACATATGCTTTTTCCTTTTTAAATTTATTTTATTTTACTTTGTGTTATTTAAACCTAAATTCAAGCTGATAGAGAAGTATATCTAATAATGTGGACAATCATTGTTATTCCTGGAGCTTACCATCAGTGAGATCTTACAGTCTCAGAAGATGCTGGAATATCACTCTGCTTTCTTTAAATCCTTAAGGTGGTTATTCTGGAACTATATTTATATTTAACCTAAATTATACCTACAACTGCTCTGCTGTTGAACAGGTAGCCACAAATGGCTAGCAGCTATTGAGTATTTGAAATACAGATGGTCAAAACTGTAATGTGCTGTAACTGTGAAAGGCACCCTGAGTCGCCAACATTTTGCAAGAAAAAAATGTAAATTGCTTCAATAATTTTAAATGTGTTACATGTTAAAATGACAACGTTTTATGTATATTTGGTTAAATAAATGTCATTAAATTTTAAAAAATGCAATAGATAGCTGATACTGGATAAACTCTAATTTTCATCCATCAGAGGGAAAAAGAGAGAACTATAGAAATTTAGCTCCAATTCCAATTATGCTGCCTTGAGATCTCTACAGAAGAGCAGGAATTGGCAAGAATGTGCTTCATCCAAAAGCTCATCAAAGGCACTTAGCTTCCATTTAAGAATCTGCTGGTTGGACCTCAGGATTTAAAAAGTGAATTTATTTTGCTCAGCCACGAACTGTAATTTGCATTTGGCATTAGCCTATTAGAATGAGTAACTTCCCCGCTTTCTTGCACCAAGCACATGGCTCACATTTTAACATGAAAGTTCCTCTCTCCACCCTCCATATCATTCTTCAAAATGGTAGAGAGAAATGGGAAGGAAATCAGGCATGGAAAAAAAGAAAAACCCTGTGAAAAGACTGTCTCCGTGTCCAGAGTGGAGAGTTCCTTCATGCCTGCAAAACGAACGTGGAAGCCAGCCCAAGAAATAGAACATCCTGAACAGTTAGAAAATTATGCGTGCCTCTCCCCTCCAGGTAACGCCCGTCTGAATCTCAGTATTTCTTGGGGTCAAAAAAAAAGCCCAAGTGGAAGAGAGAAAATCCAGGTCAGCTGCAGCAGAAGGAAGCCTGGCCAGAAAACAAGTCCATCGGGACAGAGGGAGTTATTCAATCTGCAAGTCTGAACAAGACCCAAGTTCTTCAAAAGGGGGTGCAGCCTGCTGGAGACAGCAGTAGGGTGCCCTGGGGAATCTCAATCACCTTTTCTGAAAGGACAGCAAGGGATCCAAAGAGTTTCTGAGACGATGCACATTTCTCACACAAAACACAAACTTCTCGCTGCAAATCCACAGCTTTTCCAAATATATCAAAAATTAATTAGAAAAGTTGTACCTGGCCCCTTCTCTTTCTATCGGGGATGTTTTATTAACCTGAAGTTTCTGAACCTGAAGTTTCAGTCTCTGAATAAATAAAATAGGTGAAAGTCTATATAAAAGCGAGGAGAAAGTATTTTTACAGGAATAAACCAGATACAGATTCTGGGCTGCATACTTGACTGTTAAGGACACCCAGACACAGCAGAAGCGGTGACCACATCAACCAAACTAAACGCCCCTAACAGCTCATGCCCTGGACTCTTGCTGTTATCCAGAAAGAGTCCAGTGTTTTCACGATCCCTGTCTCATTCCTATGCGCAACATCCTCTGACCTTCCATTTTGTAATTATAAAAAGTTGTGTGCCGAAAGACTGACTGATTTGCCCCAGGTCACAGGGTCATTAGCCAGGACCTACACTCCAGGCGAGCAGACAGAGCTCACGGGGAAGCCAGCCACACCTTGCTGGACACAAAAATCATATTTTAGTGTTTCAGCAACCATTTTGGACACAATCTTTCACCCCCAAACCACATTATAATAGAGTTGTCACTTCTGTTCCAAGAAGGCTCTTTGAAGGTGCAGAGTTCAACAAGCTCTTCCTTCACCCAAACAGGTTTGCCCAGCCCTCCTCGTCCAACAGGTGGGAGGAAGTGGAGGCTGGGAACCAGGACCTTCAAACACAGCCAACTCAAAACAGAGTCCAGCCAGCACCGCCGCAAGTTTCCCCACCCCAGGTATTTGACTGATTCCCACTGGGTACGTAAGGCAGGCCCTTTGTGCTTGGTGCAAATGGCCATGAGCCAGTGAGGCCCCTAAGACACGTCCTCCACGTGCCCTAACACTGACCCCTCGCTACTGGGCTCTTCAGGATCATGCCCCAGTTCTCAACGCCAGCTGTCCTGAGCTGATGCCAGTCAGGGAGTGTGCCTCCTGCCTCCCGGGCCGGAGCAGATGCACACTCCTGCTTATCCAGCCCACTCATCCTCCATGTTATCTGCTGCTTCTTCCAGGAAGCCCTCCCGACCTCCCTAGACCATACGTTTCCATAGTGCCCTATCTCACTCCTAGTGCGGACTTTAAGACAGCACCCTACATGGTCGTGTGGGGTGAAAGTGCCAGTCACTTAGTTATATCTGACCCTTTGTGTCCCCATGAGGCTCCCCCATCCATGGAATTCTCCAGGCAAGAATACTGGAGTGGGAAGCCATTCCCTTCTCCAGGGGATCTTCTCGGCTCCCAGGATCTTCTTGACTCCCAGGATCAAACCTGAGTCTCCCCCATCGCAGACAGAATCTTCACAGTCTGAGACATTAGGGAAGAATGTGAATCTGTCTGCATCCCTGACCTAGACCGTGAACTCCATGAGAGCAGGGACCAGGCCTGCCTTTGCTTTTATACTCCCAGCACCTAGCACAGTGCCTGGTTGTGAATAAATCATTGATTGAATATTTGCAATCAACAAGCATGCATGGCTGTTAGGGAAGGCTTGCTGCTAGACCCTGAGGATGAAAAGATGAAGAAGTTATATCTTCTCTCTTCAGGTCAATTATAATCTTTTAATCTGTGGTGCTTGTTATCTTTATTTTACAAAAACACAACTACCAGACTTCCCTGGTGGTCCAGTGGCTAAGGCTCCGTCCTCGCAAACCAGGGGACCCAGGTCCCATCCCCGGTCAGAAAACTAGACCCCACATGCTGCAACCTGATAAGGTGCAGCCAAATAAACAAATAAAATAGATATATAAAAACACACACACGCACAGAAGGAGGAAATGGCAACCCACTCCAGTATTCTTGCCAGGAGAACCCCACGGACAGAGGAGCTGAGCGGGCTACAATCCATGGGGTTGCAAACAGTCAGACATGACTTAATCAAACAGCAACAGCAACAATTATATAGCACGGGGAACTATATTCACTACTCTGTGATAAACCATAAGAGAAAAGAATAATATATGTATGTATGTATGTATCTGAATCGCCTGGCTGTACAGCAGAAGCTAACACATATAAATCAACTATATTTCAGTAACTTTAAAAAAAAAAAACACACACACCACTACCCAATGGGTAACTGAGGAGATGGGACCCAGGGAGCCCTGGAGCTGGTTACAACCCGAACAAGGACCTCCTTCCCTTTGGTATCAGGGATGTTCCTGAAATGGTTAGCCTCAGATCGCCTTTAAACTGCTGCTTCGTGAGAACTAACAAATAGATGGGAATATTCTGGGCCACAAAGCAGCATCATGCCTTGAGGCCAGCTAGCTGGCCAGCTCCGCAGAATAAGGAGATTCCAAATGCTCATCTGATTAAGGACAAAAGTGGAGAGACCGAGAGATGGGAGGTACACTCTTGTTTTCCTTTCTTCGCAGCTGTCTGTTCCAAAAAGAACTGCAAATAACATACAGCCTCCACCCCTGCCACTTCAGCCATCGGAAAGCGCACAGCCCTAACATCCTTGACCCTTCCTGAGTGGTTTTCTAAACTTGCCCCCACCCACCGCCTTATCCTGAGACCCTACTCAGTCGCTCTCAAAGTATGGTCCAGGGGCCAGGATCAATGGCATCACTTGAGATCTTGTGAGAAAAGCAAATTTTCTGGGCCCTCCCTGGATGCACTGAACCAGAAATGCTGCCAGGGGGGGGTGCAGGCCATCTAACTGCCATCCCACCCCCACGTGAGTGTGATGGGGGTCTCACATTTAAGAGCCACCGCCTGGTTCTCTGTCTCCAGGGCGCTGGCTGCTTGCAGATCCTCTTGTTTGTTTATTTGGATGCCTAATCTATCTCTTGTCCTCTCTCCCTGGAGTGGACACAGCAGGACGAACAGGAACTTGCCAGTCTTGCTTGGAGCTGGGCATCTTCCGAGGCTGAGAACAGGCTGTCACGTCAAGGAGCTCGGTAAATATTTGTCAAGCAAACAAACAAACCTTCCTCTTTCTGCTTGTTTTCCCCCAATTTCCCAGGAACTGGCCATGAACAATTCCGGAAGGAGTTAAGCCACCCTCGTGAGTCACATGCGTCAAGTCTGCTATCTGTCGGCTGGTGATAAGCCTCCAAGGACAGGAGCTGCGACCCTACCCGGCTCCCTTCAGCACCCCTTTCCCCCAAATCTCCAGAACTCGCTCATGGCCATCAGAATTCACTTTTCCAAACGGCAGAGTTGAGACATCGCGGGCCCAGCGACGGGGTGCGGGCTGGCCAAGGAGAGCCCTTCTACAGGAGAATCGACCCTCTGCAGCACCTGCAACGCTGGTGGTGGGTGAGTGCCGCCCAGCACAGCACCCCAGGGTGGCCCCCGACCTCTGTGCACATGGCCACCCTCCCCTCCCGCCCATCTAGGGAAGGGAACCCAGCCACTCACTACCCGGCATGAAATCCACCTACAGCTTTCATGGCAGAGTTGTTGAGAAGGTCCCCGGATAGGTCAAAGTGGCAAGAAGGCCAGACCCTGGAGAAAGAGGCGAGGAAACAGCCTCATGAAAGGAAGGTGCCAGCTGCCCCCTACTCGTGGGGCACCTCTGTACATACAGTGAAGTGGGTTTTCCTCATCTGAGGCTGAGAGAAGAGCCCTTGCAAGGCCTCTGAGCCATCAGCCATGGACCTTGACCTCTCACCCAGCTCTGACCCATAGCCCTTCCTTTTTTTTAAACTAGCTGTTTTGTACTGGGTGACAGCCCCTTAACAACGTCATGATAGTTTCAGGTGAACCGCAAAGGGAGTCAGCCACACCTAAGCACTGTGCTGTGCTCGGTAGCTCAGTTGCGTCCGACTCTTCTGCCACTCCCTGGACTGTGGCCCACCAGGCTCCTCTGTCCATGGGATTTCCCAGGCAAGAAGACTGGAGCGGGTTGCCATTTCCTCTCCGGGGACTCTTCCCAACCCAGGGATCAAACCCGTGTCTCCTGCTTTTTTTTTTTTTTTACCTCTGGGCCGCTGGGAAGTCAGTCATGTACATGTATCCATTCTCCCCTAAAATCCCCCTCCCATCCAGGCTGCCACGTAACAGAGCAGAGGCCCCTGTGCCAAGCCTTTCTGGAAATTCACAAACGCACCTTGGCTTTTAGGCCCCTCCCCAACATGGGTCAGGCCAATGGCAGCGTTTTACTCAAACACCTGCACAGCAGGGAAGGAGAAAATGAATCTCAGGAGGGGGAAGCTGAGCGAGCTGAAGGGCCAGGTTAAGAGGACTCTGGGCTTCCGGCTTCCCCCAGCCTCCGGCCCTGGGTCGCCACGCCCCACTTACTGGGTTTGCCTGGGGCCCGCCTGGACGGTTAATATTAACCCAGGGGGATGAGCAGCCCTGCGGGTTCACGGGGCCTCCAAGGCAAGTAAGGTGCTGACTCACTGCCCCTGCGGCAGCCACGTTTCTCCACAGCTCCTGGCAGGCTGGTGGGCTGGCTCCATGCTGAGCAAAGCAGGGGCAGTGGGGGTGGGGGGCTGGTTTTCCATCTCAGTCGGAGGGAGCAAGAAGGACATTCCTGAAGCATCCCTTGATTGGCCCCCTGTGGCCCCCTCTACCTTCTGCACCTCCAAAGGTTTATCCAATTTTCCCCAGTCGTGTCAGTTCCCACACAAGGGAGGTGGGTGCTGTGGAAGGAAGATTTATAAAAAGCTCCCTGGCGCAAACTAGAAAGGATTAACGTCTCCTGGATTGTAACGTGTCTGCAGAAGGCTGAGTCCTTCCAGCTAGCTCCTACCGGTTCCAGAAGTGAAGTCCAGTCTGCTCAGCCCCCCACCCTCAGCCCTAGCCCAGCCTGCCCCGGGGAAAGGACCCGAGGCTGGCTTTATACCAGGTGCATTATCGGATCTCCTACAAGGATGGAGAGCTGGGCACCAGACACCTTTCTTACTGCTCCCGTGCACCTCCCGCTGCAAACTAAATTAAATAAAATGAAAAGGCTGTGTGCACTTGAGGTTATGGAAACTGACAACTTTATAAACTTGGCACATGTGGAAATACCAGGAGAGCATGGGGGACCTATAGACGTAAAATCACATTATTCTGAATGGAAGCACTCGTGCCCAAGGCGGGGGTCTGCCCTCCTGCTTCTCCAGATGCCTTTAAAGCCCCCCAGATCGCGGCCAGGCTGAGAGCTCTGAGGACGCTGCATGAACACACCATCCTCTCAGCCCCGACACTCCCGCCCCCGAAGGAGCGCTGAAACCTCACTCCCTAAGAAGGCCGTGCTCCACCCTGACCTGTCAGTCGTGGGGGATGGGCATGCGGCCAGGGTGAGGGCCGGGCGGGGGGGGCCACGAAGGCAGCACACAGCCAGAACGAATCCCGCTCGGGCCTCAGCCCTGAAGCAGGCTGAGACTCCACTGCTCCTGCTGAGCTGAAACACACCCGGGCGCGGCCTGTGGGTGCAGGCTGACCTCGCCTTCTGATTCACGCCGTCATTAAATCAGCAAGTTGGACAAGAAGCAAAATCAGCCAGGGCCCAGCACTCGGGCACGCATGGCAGACTGGACGGGAGGGGAGTTTGAGGAGAACAGATCCATGCAGGTGTGCGGCTGAATCCCTTTGCTGTGTGCCTGAAACCAGCACCACACTGTCAAGCAGCTATGCGTGTGTGTGCACGCTAGGCCTTCAGTCGGGTCTGACTCTGCAACCGCAGGGGCTTCAGCCCGCCAGGCTCCTCCATCCACGGGATTCTCCAGGCAAGAGCACTGGAATGGCCTGCCAGTCCCTCCTGCAGGGGATCTTCCTGACCAGGGATCGAACTCATGTCTCCCGAGTGCCTTACATGGGCAGGTGGGTTCTTTACTACTAAGCCACCTGGGAAACCCATTAATCAGACATACTCAAATATAAAATTAAAAATGCTTTCTAAAAAAATAAAACCAAAAGAAATTTTTTTTAACCCGAAGAGTGCGTGACCCAGAACACATGGGCAGACTGGATGGGAAAGGAGAAGGGGTGAGAGGCCCAGACGATGCTGCGAGCCCCTCCAGAGCCCGGGCGCCCTGATGGCAGAGGCCTCGTCCTCTGGGCCACACTCGCCTCTCCCGGGAAGACGCCGCTTCCCTCTGCATCACGCCATTTCCACGGCACTGACACCTCTCCCCAGCTCGGAGCACGCCGCTGACACCTGGCCTGCAGCTGGGTGAGCTGAACGGGGGCCTGGGGCCTGCCCTTTCTGCCGTGACCCCTGTTGCAACAGTGGGTCAAAGTTCAAAAGCAGCCAGGTGAAAACATCGGTCACACGCTGCCCGTCTCCCAGCAGATAAGCCCAGCAGGAGAGAAAACAGTTCACAGCACCCCTGTCCTCCCAGCAGCTTAGCTTAGGAAACCCTCGAACCAGACTTCCCGGTGCTGAGCCCCAGTTACAACAGGATTCATGGAATTTTAATGTTTTTTCCAAAATAAACAGTGAGCGAGCACTTTATTTTTTTAACACATTGCTTCAACATCCAGCTAAATTTTTTTATTGATGTATACTTGGTTTAAAATGATATGTTAATTTCTGCTGTACAGCAAAGTGATTGTTACATATATATTTTTTTAAATATTTTTTTCCATTATGGTTTATCACAGGATATTGAATACAGTTTTCTGTGCTGTGCAGTAGGACCTTGCTGTTTATCCATTTCCAGCTGATTTTTATTTGTTTTTATTCAATGTATTTAAATAGTAGCCCCCCACCTCCAAAAAAAGGTATTCACTCATTTCTTATTTTTAGTAAAATAAACCACTGGTCTGCCAAGGGGTGTTTTCAGAGATAAGGTCACAGAGGTTCTCCTGTAAGGCTCCTCATGGATCAGGGCTCAGGGTTACCAAACAAATCCTGCTGGATCAATGAGTCACCCTGAGTGCCGGGTGCTGGCAGGGAGGACATGGGTGTCAGGCTCTTCTGAGGGGACCTGAACTTTGTCCCCAAGTCAAAATGTTCAGCTGACCCCAGAATCATCAGCTAAGCCTCCCACAGCCCTCAGAGGAGGAGCTGTAACTGGGTTTAACTGGTTGAGAAAAAAAGAGCACGAGGGTACAGAAATGGCACCCCAGACCTCATGAGCTTACAGTGGAGTTCCCCAGAAAAGTTAACAGAAATACAGAGCGGTCAGACTTGAAAGGTCTCCAGGATGGTCATCATTTAGGTGCAACATGGGTGCTTTGGATTTTAAAAGCCAGAAACAGGAGAAAATTCCACTGGCCTGTGGATTTGGGACGGGCTTGTGAGAGACAGGACTGCGTAGTAATGGGAACCAGCTGCCACTCTCCAGACCCATCCCACCCGCCTCACGCCTCCTCTTTCCACAGCCCCCCGGCCCCGGGCCATCTCACCCACAGTCTCCACAACCGACACCCACAAATCTCTGTCTTCGGCCCAGGCCTTTGGGATCTGTTCCCAAGCACAGCACGGCCCCCACGATGAAGAATCATCTGGTCCAAACTGCCAACAATTCCGGAAACCCTGCTGAGACACAGCTCCATCAACCCTCCCTCTCTCTGCTCCCCACAAGCTCCTCTTTTCGCCACAGAAGACGGAGAAGCGGTCTCTCTCCACGAGGGGCAAGAGTCCTCAGCAGCATCTATCACGGCTTGCTGCCAGGGTCTCCCCAGGCTGCTGGAGGCCAAGGCATCTGTCTTCTCCTTATACCGCTGGAACATGGTGCTTACTGAGGTCTTGGGAACTGATGTGCAAAGAGAAAAGGGGAGCCTGAGCCTGGCCAGAAAACACTATTACATTGAGAATAATTCTGCTGCCGCCGCCACCTCAGCACCGATTCACAGCATCTCCAGTTTGCGCTACAATCAGTGGCGGTTCATATATAAAGAGCACAACGTGCCCAGTATCACAGAGGACACGGAGTTTTGCATGGATTGTTTTTCTGCTTTAGCTTACACAATAAAGATTGCTGCCGAGCCAGCACATCAAGGTCAAAAGAGTGTTTCAAATACCAACAATAGCTCTTAACCAATCACACATGCACAAAAAAATCTACCCACTCTCAGTACATGTTCTGCCTTGTGAAAAGTGAGGAAAGAAAACATCAGCCAGAAGAAAAATTCTTGGAGAAATTGTTAAAAAAAAAAAAAAAGAGAGAGAGAGAGAATGCGAGGAGCTATCACCCTCTCTCTTGGTGAGGATGAGATGGTTGGATGATCACCAACTCAATGGACGTGGGTTTGAGCAAACTCCAGGAGATGATAGTGGACAGGGAAACCTGGTGTGCTGCCGTCCACAGGGTCACAGAGAGTCGGACACGACTGAGCGACTGAACAACAGCAGCAGCAACTCTTGGCCACAAAGCAGTGAAATTTTAGTATAAAACGCGTGGAAAGGAAAAGGTGAAACCTCCCTAAACTTCCTCAGCTCAGCTGACTTACTCGTCCAGATTCCAGGAGGCTAATGAACGTCAGCGGTAGGAAAGCAAATACGTAAAAAGTGAGAAAAACATTTTAAAAATCCGCTTTGGTCTCACCCAGCTAAACCGAGTGGCTCCTTTGTACCTCCGGAAAGGATGCTCAGGATGCTGATGCCCAGGCATTCTCACCACAGACCCGTGGAGTTTCACCATGGACCCGTCCTGCCAGAAAGCTCTTTATCTGGGAGCCTGACAATCACCCAGCCAGAGAAATAAGGCCCACAGTGAGGCAGTAGAGACATTAAAGCCAAATGGGAAGTGGACGTAAGAAAAAAAGAAAAATAGATTCAACACCAAAGGAATGAATACAGGTCATGGACCTTCTGCTTTGTTACGTGTGGATTTCTGTTCTGTTTCCAAAGGGATCAGGAGGTCCATGCCAAATGCATGCAGGTGGGGAAGTTTGGGGTCCCTGATGGCCCCCAGCCGCCCGTGCAGGAGCCACACTGAAGGGCCAGGTGTGGGGCCTCCTGCTGCCCCCAGCCACTCTTGAGGGTGCAGCTCCATCTCAGGAATCTGCCCAGGTGCTAAGGCCACAGGTACATCCCCTGAGTTTATTCACTAGAAGAGAAGGCCACTCTCAGTAGATGATGAGGAGTTTGGTTTATCTTGACCAAATATTTTTATGTATTGAACCCTTCAACTCAAAGCTGTTGCCCTTCCCACCCAGTTGGATGGGGAAAAGATGAAAAAACACATCTTTACATGGTGAATAATGATCCATGTGCCACTGTGCTTTGTAGAATGTGTATCTGTGTTTATTTATAGCTTTAATAGAGCATCAAAAGGTATCCAGTAAATCACTACACCCATAACAAAGATGCTGCCATCCCTGGCAAGACTGTAAGATGGTGCAGTCACTGTGGAACACAGATCAGCCGTTCCTCAAAAAGTTACGCACAGAATTCACATACGTTCCAGCCACCCCACTTTTAGGCGGGCACCCAAAGCAGTCACCTGTCAATGAGGGCGATGGTTACGATGGTCTGGGTGGGGAGGGTCGGAGTCACTAAGGGTTTAGTGGGTTGGTCTCAGTGGGAGGAGGGGCTTCCAGCAGACACCACTTGTCCTTTCTCATTCTTTATCTTGGCAAAATATATGTATGTGAAATTCACCATTTTAACTCTTGAAGCATCCATTTCAGTGGCTTCAGGTACATTCGCCTTGCTTTGCCACTTGTCTCCAGAGTTTCGCATCTTCCCCAGCTGACTCGTCAAACATTAACTCTCCACCCCATTCCCTTTTCCTCTTGGAACCACCATTCTGCTCATCTCTGTGAATGCGACTGTGCTGGACACTTTACAGACGTGGTTAAAGGCAGTATCCAACCCTTTGTATCTGGCTTATTCACAGAACATAATGTCTTTAAGGTTCATCCATGGTGCAGCCTGTGTCTGAATTTCTTTCCTTTTTTAGGCCAAATAATTTTCCTTTGAATGTGTATACCTCATTTTGTTTATCCATTCATCTGTGGATGGATACTTGGGTTATTTCCACCTTTAGCTTGCTGTGCAAAATGCTGCTATGAATGTTGATGTACAAATCTCTATTTGAACATATCTCATAAATGAAAGAGAAAAGACCAGAAGAGCCCTTATTTTCCCTCCCTGGGTTGGTAATCCAAAGAGTGTCAATATAAGCCAAAGTGCTTGAGTACCTGGCACCCTTACTGATGGGACAAAGCCGATCCTTTCAGCGCTCCAAGGCCCTCCTGGGTGAAGGTAGGAGGTGGTCCCTCTGAACTGTGTGTTCTACAGTTCTGACTATAATTAAGAGGGAGACTCAGGTGTTGGTGTCAGTGGGAGAGGATAAGAATTAGTACGGAGCAAAAAGGGGTGGGAGAAAGGTACAAAAGTCCCATCACCCACTTGGAGCAGCAAATCGGACTATAACCAGAGTGTCTGTGACTTACTAGTCCACGGAGTCAAGGTTGCCGGCAGGAGGAAGGGAATTTGTGTTTCTAAAAATTCTTGCCACCAAATTGTAGCCTCTTTCTTATCTTGCCTTGTAGCTCAGTTGGTAAAGAATCTGCATGCAATGCAGCAGACCCGTGTTTGATTCCTGGGTTGGGAAGATACCCTGGAGGAGGACAGGGCAACCCACTCCAGTATTGTTGCCTGGAGAACCCCATGGACAGAGGAGCCTGGAGGGCTATAGTCCATGGGGTCCCAAGAGTCAGACATAACTTAGTGACTAAACCACCACCACCATCTTAAACCAGCAGTGTACAGCATTTATCACAGCTGCAAAAAAAAAAAAAAAAAAAAATTACACCAGCCCTAGAAGCTCTAACAACATGCCAGAGGGGAAGGGGAGGGGTTTAGGGTCGCGTCCTAAGGCGCTTCTTCTGAAGAGTAGCAGTTGTTCTGTGCTCTTAGCTTTGTGTTTGTCTTCAGACTTTCCACCTGCTTCATAGATGGCAAGAGAGCAGGCAGACGAGGCGGAAGCCACTCTCAGTGATGATGCAAAAAGTATGAGCACTCGGAAAGACAAGTTTCTGCGCACTACTTGATAATGCTTTCCTAGCTCCTTCAACAAGAAGTTTGAAGTTAAAAAGATATACAGAAAAGCGTCCCGTGAGATTTAAATGGCTGGGTAAACACTGGCTTTCCCCGGTACTGGTCACCTTGGAATGCCATAACAAAAAACTGCAGACTGGGGGCTTAAACAACAGATGTTTATGTTCTGACAGGTCTGGACGCCCAAGCTCAAGGTCCCAGCAGGGGTGGTTCCCAGGGAGGCCTCTCTTCCAGCCTTGCAGACAGCCACCTTTTCCCTCAGTCCTCACATCCCTGCTTCTGCATTCATGCAGAGGCAAGAGTCCTGCAGTCTCTTCCTCTTCTTACGAGGATACCGCTGCTATCTCATTAGGGCTGCCTTGTGACCTCAGTCAACTCTAGTTACTTCCTCAAAGGCCCTATCTCCAAATGCAGCCATGTAGGGGGTCCAGGCTTCAACATATGAACAGAGAAGAAGGGAGGGACACGATTCAGACCATAATAATTTGCTAGCCTGTTTGCATAGAAATCTACAGTTTTCCAAGCACTCTTTCATGAACATCCTCATCCTTAATCCTCCCAATAAATTTGGAGATGGACTAGACAGGCGTTACCCCCACTGAATGGAGGAGGGGCCTGAAGGTCGGGCGGGCCACGACTCGCCCAGGGACTGAGAAGGGGGCAGAGTTAGGGCTCAGATCCAGGGCCGAGAGACTTCAGGGTCTTTAGCAAAAATAAATGATTCAGTGGTTCAATTAAAAGAGTATATTTTTAGCACTTGCTATGACACTTCATGGGGCAAGTCCGAAAAAGAGAGGCCCCACACAAGTTGAACAGCATCACCAACTCAATGGACGTGAACTTGAGCAAACTCCAGGAGACAGTGAAGGACAGGGAAGCCTGCAGTCCATGGCGCCACGAAGAGCTGGACATGGCCTAGCAACACAGGGCGCAGAGCACGTGGCCTGAAGAGCCAGACACCCGCACGTGTGTCCACTTGTGTCCAGGACATGTGTCCAGTCCCCTGACTCTCCCTTCACCTTTCTGGACCTGGCTTAGGTAACCCCTTGTCCCCTAAAGCCTTGTGGCCCACGAAGAACTTCTTCTCTGGGATTCTGGTCTCCATCACTCTTTTGAAAACAAATACCTTTCTGCCTGGAAAGTGATTTCAGCTTTCATGTATTTACACCCTGTTTCCCCAGCCGAAGCCATTCCCACCTCGATACAAGTCCAATTGTGCCCTGCAGCAGTCCCAGATTTTTTTTTTTTAAGTTTTCCCTGAATCTCAGATATCTGCCAAGAATTATTTCACTGATAATAGCCTGAATCTCAGTGGCATTACAATGCCCTTCTCCCAAGGCTGAAAAAGCATGAACTATCCCTCTCCCGGTCCGCGAGTCAGATGCACCATTCTCCATCATCCAGGGCTTGATGCCTGCAGGAAAAGTGCTACGAACATTCCTTGCCTTGATTTTTGCTTTCTTCTAGGAGATTTTCCAGAGAAAAAGAGTTCCTGCTAGCTGGCACTTCTTGGGTGTGGGGAGAGGGAGAAAACGTCCCTCCCAAAGTGTAGTGTTGTGTGGTTACCGATATCTAGAAACAGAGGACTGAAGGTTTAGTGATCTGAAGTGTGTGTGTTAGTCACTGAGTCGTCTCCACCTGTTTTGCCAGGCTCCTCTGTCCATAGGCTTCTCCAGGCAAGAATTCTGGAGTGAATAGCCATTCCCTTCTCCAGGGGATCTGCCCAAACCAGGGATCAAAACTGGGTCTCCTGGATTGCAAGAGGATTCCCTCGCCCTCTGAGCTACCAGGGAAGCCTTTAGTGATCTGACCATGTGTTAAATTTCAAGCGAACACCTGGGCTTGCCAGGAGGTAAGCCCTAAAGCATTGAAATAACAGACCCGCAACTAGCTAATACCAGAGATGGGCATGCTCTGTGATATCTGGACTCTGGAAGTTATTCTCTTTGGGGCTGGTAAACACATATTGAGAGTTACAATATCGTGGCTTCATCAGGTAAACTAAATATTAATATAAGAGTCTTGCGTGTGCGTTCACTCACTCAGTTGTGTCCAGCTGTGTGTGACCCCACGGACCAGGCTCCTATGTCCGTGGGATTCTCCAGGCAAGAATACTGGAGTGGGTTGCCATGCCCTCCTCCAGGGGATCTTCCCAGCCCAGGGACTGAACCCGCATTTCTCGCATCTCCTCCAATAGCAGGTGGATTCTTTACCACTCATTTCAAGACGGTCATAACAGAGCATCAGACCCAAGTCAGGGCCCTTCTAAGCTGGGGACCAGCACAACACAGATCGCACGCTCGTGAGCCTGAGTCATTTCATCTCCCTGAATTGTGAGACTCTCCTCTGTAAAGTGGAAACGGTAGTCCTTACTTCCTAACGTTCTCACGAGGATGAAATGATAAACACGTGTGTGATAAGCCTGACACACAGTGAGAGCTCTGGGCCTGCGAGGCTTTTTCCTGGCTGCTCACCTCCTTTTGCTCTCAGAATTCATAGTGATCCCCACTCCACAGGCTCTGCTGCAGGCAACCAACAAGTCCTTAGAAAAAGTCAGGGGTAGCCCCGGCTTGTCTGGTAAAATTTGTTTCAGACTAGGCACTCATTAAATGATATGCTTCAGACGCTCTCAGCAAATATAGCTGCAAAAACAGGAAACAAGGCGAAGTTGAAGGCAGCTTTCCTTCCCGAGGCGCCAACTTCCATGCGCCATGTGGGCCCACACTCTGCTGCTAACGCTTGTGTCGTGCTATAAATAACATATTCTGCCGGGAACCCTCAGTCGGTACAGAAATGAAGAGTCTGAAAAGATCAGACAGATGCTGTGTGTCGCGAATTTGTCAGCTTTGTCTATTGTGTGTTCATTCAGCCCATGTGCAACTGGGGCCATTGTGATGAAAGAATTAAAGAAAAATGTTCTTTTTATTCCCCTTCTCTCTTTTTTAAAGAAAGTTTATCACATTTAAATAATCTTCACACTTTGTTTTGAACACTTAGGATAACTGGAACTAGTTTTTGCACATGGTGAAGCAAGGGTCTAAACTGCTTTTTCTTTTCCATAAAGATATCCTGCAGACTCAGCACCATATATTAAAAGTACAGTCCTCTCTCACTGCAATTCAGGAATTCTATTTTTCTTTGAGTATCATTTGAATCATGGGTTTGATGTGCATGCCCACGATGAGATAAAATAAATGGATAATTATAAGATATCATCTTGACAGATACAGGATCCAAAGGGTTGACGATCGTGTATGTGTGTATCTGAGTGTGTGTGTGTGCACAGCCTTAAGTTAATGAGTCTCCAAAATGCTATTAATTTCTCCAAATTTATTTTAAAAGCTTAGATTGGCTGACAAAAGGAACTACTTGCTTTGATCAGGGTTTGCCCCTGAAAGTCTTTAATTATAATTATATCATCACTTTTATGGTCACCCTGTTTATTTAACTCCTATGCAGAGTACATCATGAGAAACGCTGGGCTGGAAGAAACACAAGCTGGAATCAAGATTGCTGGGAGAAATATCAATAACCTCAGATATGCAGATGACACCACCCTTATGGCAGAAAGTGAAGAAGAACTAAAGAGCCTCTTGATGAAACTGAAAGAGGAAAGTGAAAAAGTTGGCTTAAAGTTCAACATTCAGAAAACGAAGATCATGGCATCCTGTCCCATCACTTCATGGCAAATAGATGGGGAAACAGTGGAAACAGTGTCAGACTTTATTTTTGGGGGCTCCAAAATCACTGCAGATGGTGACTGCAGCCATGAAATTAGAAGACGCTTACTCCTTGGAAGGAAAGTTATGACCAACCTAGATAGCATATTCAAAAGCAGAGACATTACTTTGCCAGCTAAGGACTGTCTAGTCAAGGCTATGTTTTTCCTGTGGTCATGTATGGATGTGAGAGTTGGACTGTGAAGAAAGCTGAGCACCGAAGAATTGATGCTTGTGAACTGTGGTGTTGGAGAAGACTCTTGAGAGTCCCTTGGACTGCAAGGAGATCCAACCAGTCCATTCTGAAGGAGATCAGCCCTGGGATTTCTTTGGAAGGAATGATGCTGAAGCTGAAACTCCAGTACTTTGGCCACCTGATGCGAAGAGCTGACTCACTGGAAAAGACTCTGATGCTGGGAGGGATTGGGGGCAGGAGGAGAAGGGGATGACAGAGGATGAGATGGCTGGATGGCATCACGGACTCGATGGACGTGAGTCTGAGTGAACTCCAGGAGATGATGATGGACAGGGAGGCCTGGCGTGCTGTGATTCATGGGGTCACAAAGAGTCGGACACGACTGAGCGACTGAACTGAACTGAACTTTATCTTTATTTTTTTCAGATCAGGATTTTAAGTATGAAAGGATAGATCGATTTAATATAGAAAATGCGAGCTGAAAAATACTCATCATACTAGTCATAAATTTTATTAGAAGTACCAGTTATAAACTCATGATACTTTTACTTTTATCTTAAAAATGTATATATTGCTTTATATTATGTAATATATAACCCATAATATTATACTATATATAATTATACTATATTGTATAAATGTTATATATATAATATATGTAATATATTATATATATATACACCTGTGTGTGTATGTATGTGTGTGTGTGTGTGTATATATATATATATATATATCTCTCCTAGCTCTGTTCACTGAAGAGACCTAAAAAAAATGTCCAAATCAGTAGCAATCAACATTATTAGTGGCCAGATCATGGTCTTGAAATGCTAGTTCTCACTAAAAGAAACCAGGGCTTCCTGGAAGAATGACCGATTCTGGTCTGAGGCACAATGCAGAAAATGAGCCTGAAACTTGGGTCACACCAGACAGTGAGGACACAGACCACGAAGATCCTCTTGAAAGGACTCAGGAACCAAACTGAAGAGGCTCCCACCGGTGAAAGGTAAAGGAACTGGAGCTTCAGAAAAAACTGCAGTTGTTTGAAACTCACCAAATACATTTTAACTCATGGGGTCATGATGATACAGACACATTTTAAAGCTAGTGGATCATCTTCAGAGAATGACAAGGTCAAAAGGAACCAACTCATGTTCTTGAAAACTGATGAATAAAAGGAAGAACCCCAAATCAAACATTTCTCCTGCCTTTCTATTATGAGCTGAACAACTGGGCAACCCAAAAGCAGGTGAGGCGAAGAGTATCTTTTTAAAATTTTGAAACTAAAAAACCTTTTAAAAATAGTAAAATTAGAAGATCATCATTTTGCAACCCCCAACAAATTAATGCATTTAGACAACAATTGCCAGTGGCTGCAATCATCACACAAATAGACACGCCGTGCACCCCCATTAAGAGCACCTCATGGGTGATGTATGTGTCATAATGCATCTCAGAGGAGGCCTGCTGCCTCAGATTTTCTCGTGATTAGAATGCAAAGTCTGATCACTTGGTTAAGGTGGTGAGTGCATGAGATTTTGATTTGGAAAAGCTACACCTGGAGGACTTCCGCGATGGTGCAGTGGCTAAGAATTCCGGTGCAGCAGCCTGGGTTCCATCACCAGTCAGGGAACGAGATCCCACATGTCCCAGCTAAAGATTTCATGTGCCTTAACTAAGACTCGGCCCAGTCAAATAAACAAGTTTCTTTTTTTTTTTTTTAAGTTACAATTGAAGAAAGAGGAGAAAGTCACCCAGAACCCTGTGTGGAAAGAGGCAGAGTGCACACAAGGAGGCGTGCAGGTTTCAGGGGTAGCTTGGCGGAAGTTCTAGCCACAACACCCCATCCTCAGCGTCGGAGCAGTTCATTCTCCCTTAGAACAGTCAGGCACTGCACTCAGCATAATTCAGTCATTGTTTCCAAGGACAAAACTCTCCTGGACATTTGCTGAGCAACCTGATTGCCATTACTCGATCTCCCCCAAGAATAGTTTCTGTTGTTTGTGACTGAAAGACCCTGACGGATACAGGATCCAAAGGGTTGATGATCGTTGTGTGTGTGTATCTGAGTGTGTATGTGTGCACAGGCTTAAGTTAATGAGTCTCTAAAATGCTATTAATTTCTCCAAATTTATTTTAAAAGCTTAGATTGGTTGACAAAAGGAACTATTTGCTTTGATCAGGGTTTGCCCCTGAAAGTCTTCAAGATAAACAGAAGCCTGGTTTGCATAGAACTCTGTGTATTTGAGAACTGTTGGGAGTGTATGTACAGTCTTCTTTGGTTTTATATAAACCTGCCAAGAGAGCGACAATGACAAGCCTTTCTCAGAAAATTCTTAAAGAAGCAATTAAGTCTGAAAGCACACTCCACATTCCTGTTTATTCAGCACTCACATGTCTTTTCTGAAGCACGCTCTCTTGTGCTTCCTACGGTTATTTTGCAGATATATTGGGCTAAACTGTAACAGTGTTCAAAAATATTCACTGTCTCTGCCTAGGGAGATTTCTATTTCCTCTTCCAAATCTCACTAGGCTTGGTCATGTGACCCAATTTGGCCAACTGACTTCAGTTCAATTCAGTCACTCTTTGCGACCCCATGAACCGCAGCACGCCAGGCCTCCCTGTCCATCACCAACTCCCGGAGTTCACTCAGACTCACATCCATCGAGTCAGTGATGCCATCCAGCCATCTCATCCTCTGTCGTCCCCTTCTCCTCCTGCCCCCAATCCCTCCAAGCATCAGGGTCTTTTCCAGTGTGTCAACTCTTCACATCAGATGGCCAAAAGTATTGGAGTTTCAGCTTCAGCATCAGTCCTCTCAATGAACACCCAGGACTGATCTCCTTTAGGATGGACTGGTTGGATCTCCTTGCAGTCCAAGGGACTCTCAAGAGTCTTCTCCAACACCATAGTTCAAAAGCATTAATTCTTTGGCACTCAGCTTTCTTTATAGTCTAGCTCTCACATCCATACATGACCACAGGAAAAACCATAGCCTTGACTAGACGGACCTTTGTTGGCAAAGTAATGTCTCTGCTTTTGAATATGCTATCTAGGTTGGTCATAACTTTCCTTCCAAGGAGTGAGCATCTTTTAATTTCATGGCTGCAGTCACCATCTGCAGTGATTTTGGAGCCCAGAAAAATAGTCTGACACTGTTTCCACTGTTTCCCCATCTATTTCCCATGAAGTGATGGGACCAAATGCCATGGTCTTAGTTTTCTGAATGTTGAACTTTAAGCCAACTGTTTCACTCTCCTCTTTCACCTTCATCAAGAGGCTCCTTAGTTCCTCTTCACTTTCTGCCATAAGGGTGGTGTCATCTGCATATCTGAGGTTATTGATATTTCTCCCAGCAATCTTGATTCCAGCTTGTGCTCCTTCCAGCCCAGCATTTCTCATGATGTACTCTGCATATAAGTTAAACAAGCAGGGAGACAATATACAGCCTTGACGGACTCCTTTTCCTATTTGGAACCAGTCTGTTGTTCCATGTCCAGTTCTAACTGTTGCTTCCTGGCCTGCATACAGATTTCTCAAGAGGCAGGTTAGGTGGTCTGGTATTCCCATCTCTTTCAGAATTTTCCACAGTTTATTGTGATCCACACAGTCAAAGGCTTTGGCATAGTCAATAAAGCAGAAATAGATATTGTTCTGGAACTCTTGCTTTTTCAATGATCAGCGAATGTTGGCAATTGGATCTCTGGTTCCTCTGCCATGTGAGGCCACCCAAGACAGACGGGTCTTGGTGGAGAGGTCTGACAGAATGGCCAACTGAAGGTGAGAGGTAAACATTAAGAGCCAGCAGACTCCAGGAGACAGTGAAGGACAGGGAAAGCTGGTGTGCTGCAGTCCACGGGTCACAAAGCATCAGACACGACCCAGCAATTGAACAAGAGCCAGTTAGGGTTTTTCCAGGCTATCTTCCCTCCATCCTGGTGGAACCATGGAGGTTTCTCCGTCAGCTTGAGTCCCAAGAAAAGAGTTTGGATCAGACCCGTAGCTCACCCATGACGGACATGAATAGTAGGAAGAAAAGTGCTAAGCCACTGGGATCTGGAGCCTTTTGACCCAAATGTAGCTTCACTTGACTATTAATTCCATGCTATTGATCATAGCTACTGTTCTCCGGGGGCTTCCCTGGTGACTTCATGATAAAGAATCCGCCTGGAATGCAGGAGACGCAGGCTTGAATCCTGGGTCAGGAAGATCCCCTGGAGGAGGGAAATGGCGACCCACTCCAGTATTCTTGCCTGGAGAATCCCAGAGACAGAGGAGCCTGGCAGGCTACAGTCCATGGGGTCACAGAGTCGGACACGACTGAGGGACTTCACTTTCCACAGGGGCTGCACCATTTTCCATTCCCATCAACAGTGCGGGAAGGTTCCCTTTTCTCCACACCCTCTCCAGCATTTATTGTCTGTAGACTTTTTGATGATGGCCATTCCAGCTGGTGGGAGGTACTACCTCAGTGAAACTTTGATTTGCGTTTCTCTAATGGTTAGCGATGTTGAGCCTTTTTTCATGTATCTGTTGACCATCTGTATTTCTTCTTCAGAGAAACGACCAAGCTGGTTTAACGCCAGGGGCTCCTGCTCTTAAAACTATGCTCTGCCAAATTGAGAAAGTCCTGACAGACCCAGTATTTCTGATGCCACCCCCGTGCTCACAGAAGCCCTCAGCAAGTGTCCACCGCCCCCTGCCTGGAGGACGGTGACTAAATGGCTCTTCCTGAATGTCTGACGCAATGAATGATATATACTGGACACCCACTGACAAATCACATTTAAAACCTTGTTTAGGGTCTCTCAGAACACACACAAACTGTGTAGACTGCAACTTCCCAAAACTATGTCCTGAAAGAGCAGAATGGACCAAATACCAGCTTTAGAAGGAGTGTTGGATATAGGCTGTGCCGCAGCCAGAGGCCCAGACCCAGAGGCTAAGGGCCTGCACCCTGGTCTCCTCCCCCGCTGCGTGACACCTTAACCTCTGTGAACCTATTTCATCAGGTAAAAAGTTACTAATAAAACTGGTCTTCAGTGTCAATTGAAATAACCCCTGTAAATCGCTTTAGAGTCTCTGAGCTGAAATGTCCAAGCACAGGGCCTGGCTGGACAGAAGTGAGTCAGTGCAGGAGAGGTGAGTCCAGTAACCTCCAGAATTTTGTGGCAGGGCACTTGAGGATAATGGGATTTTTGAGTTACTGAAATTTCTCTTTTACACAATATATAAAACACATAGACATTTTTTAAACTTATTGAAACTTCCTGATTTTTAAAAACAAAAAAATCCACCCTGAATTTTCATTGAAAGGATGATGCTAAAGCTGAAGCTCTAATACTTTGGCCACCTAGCACAAAGAGCCGACACATTGGAAAAGAGAGAAAAATTGAGGGCAGGAGGAGAAGGGGGCGACAGAGGATGAGATGGTTGGATGGCATCACCGACTCAATGGACATGAGTTTGAGCAAACTCTGGGAGATGGTGAAGGACAGGGAGGCCTGGTGTGCTGCGGTCCATGGGGTCACAAAAGTAGGACATGACATCCCGAATGAACAACAACAACAATAAAATATTTAAAAATTGAGGAATTGCTAATTGGAGACATTTCACAAGCAGTCTAAAACTCAGGGACTTCCCTGGTGGGCCAGGGGCTAAGACTTTGAGCTCCCAGTGCAGGGGACCTTGGTTCGATTCCTGGTCCAGGAACTAGATCTCTCATGCCACAGCTGAAGATGGACGGTCCCGCGCACTGCAACAAAGACCTGGCAAAGCCCAATAAATAAACAAATAAATGTTTTTGAAAATTAATTTTAAACATAAAATAACATTCAGAACCTCTTATAGATAGACATGGTGCAAGCTGATTTTCTCCCTGCTCTCATGGAGATGCATGGAATCCATTTGTAAATATAAGAGCTCTATACACCCACATGTAAATTTGCAATGAGGGCAAAGAGTGTGCTGAAGGCAGCCTAGAAGGATTGGGACAGAACTCGGCTGCGTGCTCTGGGTTGCTGAATTCCAGTTTTGGAAAGATCCTCAAGGGAAAGAAAGGGACTGACGCTTACTGTGTGTCCTCTGAATGTGAGAAGCTACGTCAGTTATCCCTAATTTTCATAGCAACTCTGCAAGGTCTGAAGTTTCAGAAGACTGTATAACCTGGACAGGTCACACAGCCAGTGAGCAACAGAAACAACTCAAATCCTTATCTGTCTGACCCCAAGGTTCAGTCTCTTCCCACTGGACCAGCAGCGGACAAACAACAGTCCGTGGCCAGCTCCAGCTGACCACCTTTATTTTTATCCCACCTGTGAGTCAAGAATAACTTTTATATTTTTAAACAGTCAAAAATAAATAAATAAAGAGGATATTTTGTGACATGCGAATATGGTGTGAAATTCACCTTTCAGTGTCCCTAAATAAATGTTTACTGGAACATAGCCACACCTGTTTATTCACATATTGTCTACAGCTGCTTTTGTGCATGTTGCTGTTGGCAGAGTGGGGTGGCTGGGCAGGAAGTCATATAGCCACCAGAGTGTACAATGCTTCTCACCTGGTCCTTTTCAGAAACACACTGTCCCACCTCTGCTCTAGACCACGTAGCCTTGAAGGTGACCGAGGCCTCTACTTCTATAGATGAGGAGACACAAGTCCATAAAGATTGAATAGATTTGCCCCAAATTAATGATATTCGGAGCGACACCAGAGCAGCAGGCGAGAAGCAGCAGGTGGCCCACGAGGCAGGCTGAGAAGGCAGGTCAGCACTGGTCCGACCACTCGTCTGGCCGCGATGGAGAAGGGGAGCAGGCGAGGTAGGGGAGCAGGGGAGCCAGCAGGCATGGGGGCCCTGGAGTGCACACTGGAAATGGAGTCCCATCTGGAGGAAACGACAAGGAGGCAGGGTATTCAGAGAAGACCATCTCATCCACAGCCCGGACGCTGGGTTCAAGCACAGGGTCACAGTGGAAAGACCCACCAAGGAGGCCAGAAGTCACAAGCAGAACCTTATCTTTCACTCAATGAAACAGATATTAAATATAATAAAAACATTTTTTAAGTACTTCCTGGCAAGGAAATATTTCTGAAGTATCACGAAGTGAAAAGGGTTTACAAAGCTATTTATATGGCCTAGTCTTTACTTTCTGAATATACATTTATACGTGTTTACATAAATTAAATGATTTGAAATGATATATACCAGTACACCAAGGTAAAATGGTAGTTATGACTGAATGCAATCACAGGTGTTTTTTGTTTCTTTGTATCTGGGTATTTTCTGATCTTTCTGTAGTAAACTTTGATTGCTTTTCTAGCAATAAATAAAGTCATTTTGTAGTATCAGTCTGGGAATAGCAGATCAATAGAACAGAACAGAAAACTGAAAAAAAGATTCAATAGAATCAGATGTGTGATAAATGTGGAATTTGGAATCAATGGAGGAAAGACGGGTAACTCAGTACATTGCATTAGTTCAATTGGCTAAATGTTTGGGAGATAAAGTTGAGCTCTAAATACATGTAGATGTGGTACAAATGAAGCATGTTTACAAGATATTAGTGAGAAAAAAGTTTATAAAGTATGGTTTTTCAAAAGAAGCTACATATGTAAATGCATGTATATAAATTTTGTATGGCTAGATGCTGGGAAAGATTGACGGCAGGAGGAGAAGAAGGTGACAGGGGATGAGATGGTTGGATGGCATCATCAACTCAATGGACATGAGTTTGAGCAAACTCCAGGAAATAGTGAAGGACAGGGAAGCCTAGCGTGCTGCTATTCATGGGGTCACAAACAGTCAGACACAACTGAGCAACTGAACAACATACATGAATAGATAGATAGATAGATGACAGAGATAGATTAAAAATACAGGTATCAGCTCAGTTCAGTAGCTCAGTCATGTACGACTCTTTGTGACCCCAGGGACTGCAGCACACCAGGCTTCCCCTGTCCATCACCAACTCCCAGAGCTTACTCAAACTCATGTCCATAGAACTGGTGATGCCAGATATATATACAGTACATATCCATTCAAGAAACATAAAGAGAGATTCACATCAAACTTGTAACCATGGTTACTTCTACCAAGTGAGAGAGAAAAGAGGATGTTTTCACGCCCTACACAATTACACACATTATATATTTGAATTCTTGTCTTGAGAATGTAATGTGTGCAAAACTATAAAAATGAAAGCCCTATAATCTCTAAAATAAATACAGCCTAGAAGATTCTTCAGTGTGTCACCATGGAAGTGACTAGAACAGCCCTTGAAATCCGTTAGGTTGGTAAGGTTCAATTTGGCCTGAAGCTAGCCGATGGTACGGTGCCAGGATCAATTTCCTGATTTTGACAGTGAACCATATTATGTAAGATGCTGCCACTGGGGGAATCTGGGTGATGGGTCCAGGGGAACCTCTATTTTGGTAACTTCTGGCTCATCTATAAACTATAATTAAAAGCTGAAAAATTTGGGGGTTGAATTCTGCGAATATGTCTATCCCGTACTGTTTTGGACCTACAAAATGGTAATCTCATATAGCTAACTATATAATTAAAGAAAAGGCTTAACCTAATCAATTGCATGTGAACCTGTGTGAGGAATTTCAGTAACAGAAGTAGAGTGGTCTGCACAGGGATGAGGGATTCAGTGGTTCCGTGGGGCAGGGGTGGCCCTGGGGCATCCTGTAGGTACCAGTCCACTTTGTTCCAACCCGCCTCCACCAGGCAACATCTGCACCCTGATGCCCAGAAAGGTGCACACATCTTGATTTGCTGCTTCCACCCGGCTCCCCTCTCAGTTTACAACCCCTGAAGCCATCAGTACCGTTCAGAGTGGACAGATGGAGTTACAGAGCCAAGGGCGGCCCCCGAGCCTGTGCCGGTCACCTGCCAGGCCAGCCCTGTGAGGCCCTGACTGCAGAGGGGGCCTCGCCGCTCCCTCTGAGAGAGGGCTCCTCAGTGACCAGCTGAAGTCAAAGACGCAGCCAGGAGAGTGGGCCTCAGAAGGAGCGGGCACAAGACAAGGAGCCTCACGGCAAGTGCTGCACAGGCCCAAGGAGCCCTGGGGCCCTGAACCAGCAGGGAAACCCAGACAGAGGCCCAAACACTAATAAAATAAGTTAGAGTATAAACCGTGTTAAACCTGCGATATCCGGAGCACCGGGAACGCATCCAGGAGAGCAGAGACAAGGCGACGGCTTGTCACTGAAGTTAAATGACTGCAGGTGATACAAGGTGCCCTGGCCTGGACGCCAAGACAAGTGGGCTGCAGAGCAGTCAGCTGGAGAGATGTGGGCAGTCGTCCGCCAAGCTGCAGTTTTGTGCTCCGTGAGCTGGAGGGGCCGCCCAGGCTGGGCCGAGGGCCGCCCCACCGGTGGCACCGCATCCCGGACTACAGCCGCATCTCTCCCCACCTGGAGGTCTCCACTCTGCCTGTATCTCTCTGAGCTTCTAGGCCCCGTCTCCTGAACTCAAGATTTCCAACCTAGTCTTTTCCCCTCTAACTACATGCTTTGAAATCTAACCTTCCCTCAAAACCCCTGACCCACCTAGAGATCAGTAAGTCACCCCGTAATCTTTCCCCGAAGGCCTGGTGGCTGGGCAGCCTGTAATTTCCTCGCCTCGCATCGCCAGCCCCACAGAGCACAGGACTGTTCTCAGCCGCACAATTGCTGGTATTTAGCAGACTCTGGACCTGTCGTCTCAGCAAATGGTTTTCTATGGTCACGGTCCACAGAGTGCCGTCTGGATCTCTCATGCTGAAACCAAGTTGGGCAGAGGTCCAGGTTTGCAGAAAGTCAGAACCAAAGTTTGGTGGCTTCACCCCAAAACCCAGCAAGGAGTCTCCAAGGAGGGCGCCACACATCTGAAAATGGAAAAGACACCAAAACTTCAGCCATTCATCTTCTTTCCCCCACCCCCGCCCCTCTCCACAACTGGCTCCTCTTTTCTGCTCCCGAATAGCATGAGAAGCCCTTTTCTTTCCACGAGGGCAGTCTGAAGACGGCTAACACAGATTGCTAGTTAGTGCTAACCACAGCGAGGGAAAATGTCAGATATTAATGCTGCTTTTTATATGGCAGGGTGAGCATTCGGGGATAAGAATAAACTCTTATTGACAGGGTCAAACACCACAATATGTACATATCACTAAAGTGTGTTTGCAAAATAGGCAATAATGGCCCTAAATAGACTGTCTCGGAATGACTAATAAATAATAAGCATCTTGCCTTCAAAATTAACAACGGAGAAGAAGCGTATTATTTAGAGCACCGCAGCGAGAAGTGGCTTTCACCGGGGGGGCCGGGGCCACGGCAGGAGGGGCCCAGACCCTATCCCTGTCCTCACGTTCCTTCCCACACAGCGGGCCACGGGACGCGGTGGCAAGAGCAGAGCTGCCCGAAGAGGTGACGTCGGACAGCTTCAGAGGCTGGCCCTGGAGAGCACCTTCCTCCTCCTCGAGCTGCAGCGCCCCTGGTCCTCCGCTGGCCGTCACTGGCCCAGGTTCACACGAGGTAAAGAAGGAAGAGCCCACAGAACCGTCCCATCCAAGGACACTCAGCCTCTGGGGTTGGGATGGATACACAGCCCTAGAATGCAAGAGTCCAGCACCTCAGCCCCCCTTCTCTGTGACCTGGGATGACACCAGAGCTCGTGGGAAGCCCGTTCCTCTGTCTTAGACGTGGTAGCAGCCCTTCAGAGTCTCACCACAGGATTAAAGGAGATGAGTAACAGACCTGGGTCAAAGTAAAATGATATTCCATGAAACGCATGAAGCAATAATATGAGTAAAAAAGGCTGTGTTCCTTTTACTTTATTTTTGCTACTTGTTGCTGTTCAGTCACCAGGTCGAATCCAACTCTTTGTGACTCCGTGGACTGCAGCACACCAGGCCTCCCTATCCTTCCCTACCTCCCTGAGTTTGCTCAAGTTCATGTCCCTTGGATCAGTGATGCCATCCAACCATCTCATCCTCTGTGGCCCTCTTTCCCTTCTGCCTTCAATCTTTCCCAGCATCAAGATCCCCATATTCCTTTTAAAATGATACTGTTATGATGCTAATAAAATCTACAAGAAGCAGCTACTCTCAAAGTTAATAAGCACCGCCATCTTTGGAGGGCTGAATAGTTACCCCTGGACTGATATGAACACCAAATATGTATATTTATTCTTAGAGCTTGTCTGGTTTCCAAGTCCTTTGAATACAGCTGTCTGAACTGATGCTCAGTAAGGAAACCAGTGAAGAAACCCAAACTCAAGGAAGCCAGCAGCTTCCCGGGGTCACCAAGATAACGGACACTATGGTTGGACTTTCAGTGCTCCGTTGCTCTGTCGACAAAACCACGGTGACTCTGGAAAGAAGCCAGCACGTCTGGGCAGCCCAGTATCAGTCGGTGGTTGTCCGCTGTGGACCAAGATTCATCAGGACAAGGACTGTTGCTGGGCTTGCTTATAACATCACATGGAGAGTTCCCAAGGGTGGGGTTGAGTGCCCAGGCTCCCCCACACACAGCATGGACCTCAGACCAGTCATTCGAGTGGGAGCTGCTCCATCTTCACTTTATTCTCAGGGCTGCAGGAAGGCAGGTTAGACCCAGATCCCGTGATATCCCAGAGCTCACATCTTCCCCCTGGCTGTCACCACCTCATGTAAATCCGCAAAACCCCTGAGCCCTTTCCAGATTCTGATCCCACATCCCGAGCAGATGCAATGAGGAGGGGAAAGAAATCAGTCAAGTAGCCAGATATTTTATTTGTTTGATACCAAGAGTAGGCACATGTGAAATTGCTCAGTTGAATGTATAAACTCAGTTTGTAATCAGAATATTTTTTCACTGGAAAGACACCCATAGAGGCACAAAAGAAGCCTTTCTGCTCCCCTGTTTCCTCGTGTTAAAATTAGAGTTATTTTTGGAAGGCATTTTGGCATTATTCATCAAGTGCTTTAAAAATGTTTACACCCTTTAGCCAAGTAATTCCCTTTCTAAGAAACATGAGCAGAAACTCAAAGAGACACATGGAGATACCGCCGCTTACAACTGGGAAGAGTTAGCCATGAGCGTTCGTGTGCGTCACTAAAGGAGAGTGTGAGCTATGGCGGTTTCTTGGCAATGCGTTTACCATAGGACTTTATTCTTTTCTTTGTCTCAGTATTTTCCAAAATTCTCTATAAGAAACAACTGAAATATCCATTGACAGGTGAATCGATAGACAAAATTTGGTACATACATATAATAGAATATGGGTCATCCTTAGAAAGGAAGGAAATTTTGATACAGGCTACAGTATGGATGAATCTTAAAGATGCTAGGCAAAGTGAACTAAATCAGTCACAGAAAGACAAATACTGTGTGACCCCACTTATATGAGGGCCCTTGAATAATCAAGTTCAAAGAGACAGAACGGAGGGAGGGAGGTGCCAGAGGTTTGGGGGAGCAGATGGGGATTTAGCATTTCATGGGTACAAGAGTTTCAGTTTGGGAAGATGAGAAAGTTCTGGAGACGATGGTGGGGATGGTTGCATACAGTGTGAAGTAGGGAGAGGCTCTTATTTAGGCGGAAAGAATGAAGTCGAATCATTTCCTTTTGATGAGTCGCTTTACATTTTGTACTAAGTATGAACCAAAGAGAGCAAAGACACAAAGGAAATTCCATATTTAAACTTAGGGTTAAAGTTACAAGTATAAGATATACTTGCCTTTGTAAAAAAAAAAATCTGTTTTGCATAACGACAAGAAAGAGAAATTGAAGATCGTGTCACGTTGCCTGGGAGTTTTCTGGATGGCTGCACTTGCTCCCTTGAGATGAGTGATGAGAGCTGGCAAAATCACGCCCTCCTTTCCAGTTCCACCATCATCAGATGACTGCGTTCATCCCCAGGCCTCCCTAAGTCCACCTCGGCTGAGAAGCTACTGTTTAAAAACCAGCTGAAGGGCTTCCCTGGGGGGCCAGCGGGTTTGATTCAGGGGACGGGGGTTCAGTCCCTGGGTGGGGAACTAAGATTCCACACCCCTCGGGCAACTAAACCCGAGCGCCCCAACAGGGAAGCCTTTGGACCCAGCACAGTCAAAACAAAAAGCAATAACAAACAGACAAGAACAGCTGAAGAGTTGTGGCAACACGGTTCAGCCATGTTCAGCAGGTATAAACCAACCGGAAACTGTAGCACGATCCCACTCATATCCATATATTGATCAAGTATCAGGTATTGAGCTCTCTGGTGTTAGTCCCTGAGTCATGACCCAATGGACCGTAGCCTGCCAGGCTCCTCTGTCTCACGGAATTCTCCAGGCAGGCATACTGGAGTGGGTAGTCGTTCCCTTCTCCAGGGGATCTTCCCCAGTCAAGGGCTCAAAACTGGGTCTCCCACATTGCAGATAGATTCTCACCACCTGAACTACCAGGGAAGCCCAGTATATGGTTGACGCAAATTTTTATTGTGGCAAAATACAGACAACATGAAATTTACTTGAGAGTCCCTTGGACTGCAAGGAGATCCACCCAGTCCATTCTGAAGGAGATCAACCCTGGGATTTCTTTGGAAGGAATGATGCCAAAGCTGAAACTCCAGTGCTTTGGCCACCTCATGCGAAGAGTTGACTCATTGGAAAAGACTCTGATGCTGGGAGGGATTGGGGGCAGGAGAAGGGGACGACAGAGGATGAGATGGCTGGATGGCATCACGGACTCGATGGACGTGAGTCTGAGTGAACTCTGGGAGCTGGTGATGGACAGGGGAGGCCTGGCGTGCTGTGACTCATGGGGTCGCAAAGAGTCGGGCATGACTGAGCGACTGGACGGAGCTGAACCATTCTTAAGGGCGCCGTCCAGTGGCATTAAGCACGTTCATGCTGTTGGGCAATCCTCACTGCCTTCCGCCTCCAGAGCTTTTTCATCTTCACCAGTAAACCCTCCCTTCCTCCCACTCCCAGCCTGTCTCTGCGAATCTCACTGACTTAGAAAGCTCATGTATGTAGGATCGCAGCGCATTTGTCCTTTTGTGACTGGCTTATTTACTTAGCATAATGTCCTCAAGGGTCATCCATGTGGTAGCAGGTGTCAGAATTTCCTTCCTTTTAAGGCTGAATCATCTTCTACTGCATTTGTGTAGCACTTTCTGTTTATCCATTTATCCACTGAGGGACACTTGGATCGCTTCCACCTTTTGGCTGTTGTGAATAATGCTGCGATGAACTCAGGTATACAAACATTGGATGCAAATTTTAGGAACTGCTGAGCTGTTTGTGTTCAGGAAAATTAAGTAGGTGACCTCTGTCTCATTGGTGCCAAGCAATCACTCATTTCATGGAATCAGAAAATGGGCAAAGCAGGAAACTGTTATAAAACCATCATTTATATCTGTCCGTAGATGAGGAAAGGGACATACAGTGACTTAACTAGAATGGTTTGGGAAATGTTCACTTCCTACATGTAGGAGGGGGAAAGCCCTCCCCCAGGCAAAAATATCCACCCAACTTGCCATACCACATGCCTCAAATTCCTGACACTGGAGATTTACTTACTTAGATGAAGGTACTGGTCCTTTTACCAGGAATCTCCTAATAAAATAAAAATAGCTCTGAGGGAAAGTCATTACTGACCCGTACGCCTTGTCTTGAAAGACTGGCTTTCCACAGAACCGTAGACTTAGAGTCAGGGTCGCAGGGAAGAGTCCTCCCCGTGGGAGAGGTGATGCAGGAGGCGGGAGGCCGTGTGACTTCAAGCCCAGATGCTCCACAGGGAGACAGCCACCTCCCGAGGCGCTCCCGGCGCCCAGCGCCAGTCAGCACCAGTCAGCGCCAGCGCTGAGTCTGAAGACCGGGAGTGGGCAGCGAGAAGAGGCCAGAGAGCCGGCTCGGGCGACAGGCCGGCGCTCTCCGGGCAGCCTGCCCCCACAGTGCGCCCTCCAGCGCGGCTCTGCTGCAGGGCCTGCGGGCCGCCAGGGAGCTCCGGATCATGAGGCATGCTGTTAGGCTTCCTCAGCTGTATAAAGACAGATTTTTTGTTTGTTTTTCTTTGGAGAAGAATGGAAAATACTCACATGGGTCACGATCTGAGAGACCCATTTCTCTTCAACAGGTTCCATCCTCTCCAGTGGTCAGATGATGGAGCTGAGATAGCTCTGTCGGTCAGAAGAGGTGCTTGAAGCCCAGGAGAGCCCCAGCCTGACACACCCCACGGGCACAGCAGCTGAGCGTGCCTCAGTCAGAAAGGGCTTTCCACGACCACGGCAACCGCGCTGGTCTCGCAATAGCAAGACTGGGCTCTTCCAGGGACTGTTATTTCTGCATCCAATTCCAAAGTCGTGAGGTGGCTCTACGGGATCTCTGGAAGAACAAGGGTTAGAAAAGAGGACTATGGGAGCCCAGGGAAAACCAACAGCTACCGATGAACTTGACAAGAAACACAGGCAAGCTACAGAGCCATTTGCAATCCTCTTTCAGAGGACACCAGAAACCCTTTTATTTGTTAAAATGACAGAAACAACTAGCTGGGCCCTGGCACGTGTGAATGTACTGTTTTATATGCAGAAAACTGAGAGGATATGGAAACTGAGTCATTAAACAGAGCCAGGACATCCCTGGTGGTCGGGTGGCTAAGACTCCGGGCTTCCACAAAAAGAGGTATGGGTTCAGCCCCTGGTCAGGAAGTTCCGTATGACACGTGGCGCAGCCAAAAAATTTTTAATAAAAGAGAGTCAGATACTAGTAATTAGGGACATTTATACTCATTAGGTATATAGGTTATGAAACTAGGAATCTACCACGCTCTGATGAAAATCCAGAAAATAGTATTTCCACATTCCTGCTATGCTGATGTATATAGTATCTGATAAGTAAAGTCCACACTAACAAAATCGATTCACATCAAATTAGCCTAAGCAATAAAAATAAAACAGTGACCTTAATCCCAGTCCCATGGTGGTGATGTTTGATTTGCTTCACTGGCAAGTTAATTGAGTCCCCATCTGCTTTATTCTCTCACATTTCCCAGGAGGCCAAGCTCACGATATGTCTTAAAGTGGTTCCCAGAGGCCTCCTTACCCTCTGTGTCATACAGCCTAAGAGGCATGCTGGGCAGCTTTCAGCCAGTCCCGCTCTGACGGAGCCAGAGAACAGTCCTTTCTCCAGGTCCTGTAGCAGCGTTGCTGGCCACTGAGGACCAAGATACGATTGCCAGAGATGCCGGTAAAGCGCTAGAAGGCTGGGCTTTACTTTTCCATTAAAAAGTATATGCACAAAACAGACTCCTATGTGCTTTCTTGCTATAAAACACTATATGAAAGAAAGCACAGGGTACTTCTCTTATCAGCGCAGTATAGATTCTTCTAGCAGCTTTTCTAAGCATTTCTACGCCTCTCCTGTACCATTCTACAACGAATGTGTTCTGTTTAACAGGCATGGCTCAGATCCTAGGTCTGCCATAAATTCCTGTAAGCTTTTTGAGCAAAAATGTGAGGGGGGGGGGGGAGTTTGGTCCCCACAGCATCCCTGCATCTTGGTCTCTTAGTCCTGCCCCTCTCGTTTGAGTTAAAAGTCATATCAAAGAAAAGGAACTGTCTGTCTCTACAAAAGGTTGCGCCAGGAGAGGTGGGCTCTGGCCAGACCAGAAACCAGGCTGGAGAGCAGAAGGCCAGTGAAGGTGGCAGGCGAGAGAACGTGCGTCCAGGAAGCCAGAGGGGGACGGTGCTGACCACCCTGAAGAGCCAAGGGCTCAGGACCAATCGGGATGGGGACGGGGCGTGATGTGCAGGCTGGCCTCAAGAGTTGGAGTCCAGGAGGGGGTGCGCTGGAAGGAGGCCATGGAGGGAGGGCACAGTGAGTGGGGAGAAAGCAGAAACGTGAGGCGGAAGAGTTAGCCTTCAGGGAGAGCCTCCTGGGCGCATTCTGGGGGCATGAGAGCAGCAGGGCCCCCGGGGCCCCACAGTGGGGAGAAGCTGGCACAGCTGCAGAGACAGGCTTGGCGGGCACAGACGGGACAACCCACTTCACGGAAAAGACAACGGTCGACTTTTCCTCCTGGTGACTATGGAGCGTCCATGAAGGAGAAGGGTGTCTAGGTGAGAAAGTCAGTTCCTAACACCCCCTTCCTTTGGGTTGTCAAACTTGTTTACCTTCCCGCTCGGCTCTGTGCCCCCTAAGGGAAGCCCGTTGGTCTTTGTCACCCTGTAGCACTTTAGTCCATGGGGTTGCTGAGGGTCGGACACGACTGAGCAACTTCACTTTCACTTTTCACTCTCATGCTTTGGAGAAGGAAATGGCACCCCACTCCAGTGTTCTTGCCTGGAGAGTCCCAGGGATGGGGGAGCCTGGTGGGCTGCCGTCTATGGGGGTCGCACAGAGTCAGACACAACTGAAATGACTTAGCACCAGCAGCAGCAACACTTTACAGGGTATTCAAAAGGCTACCAGGTTTGGGAAAACAGCCAGCTCCAGCTTTCGTAGCCAACCCAGAGTTCCAGCTACAGCGGAGACCAGATCAGCAGAGCCGCTGAGGCCAGTCCAGGCTTCCTGAGGGCCGCCCGCTCAGGGAAGGCCAGGCTGCTTAGAGAAGCATCTAGAATGGTCAGAGAGGTGGCGTCTGTCTAAGATGCCCTGGGAACAACTGGAGACACAGGAAGGAGGAAGGAGCAGATGAGGAAAGACGGAGCAAAGCTATGCACCTGAGCACAAAACAGGGAATTCTGGGCCATCTCGCGGAGAGCATTCATAACGCTATGCATGCCTGCGTGCTGAGTCGCTTCAGTCGTGTCCGACTCCCGACTCTTTGTGACCCTGTGGACTGTGGCCCGCCAGGCTCCGCTGTCCATGGGGATTCTCCAGGCAAGAATACTCGAGTGGGCTGCCATGCTCTTCTCCAAGGGATCTTCCCAACCCAGGGAACAAACCCATGTCTCTTACGTCTCCTACATTGGCAGGTGGATTCTTTATCCCTAGTGCCACGGGGGAGCCCTATAGAAATGTAAATGGAGCTTACGCCTCCGGGAGGAAGGAACAAGGGAACAAAATCCCTGTAACTTAGCAGCGGCATGGGAGCAAATATGAAACCAGAGGATTAAATTAGGGTCTCACGTGGCACGATGCAGGCTCTCCTCTGGAAGAAGCTTCCACGAGTGTCCCTGGAAGGATCTGGGCGTGAGTTTGACCAGGTGGCCCATCTGATCAGCTAGGCTGATTTGCTGGTGGAGAGCAGGGAGGACATCCATTCCAACCAAGGCCGGGGAGAACAGAAGTCAAGAGGAAGGGTGGACCGAAGGTTTTTGTCCAGGAAAAGCAGATTCCGCCAGAGATGGGGGCTGGCACCTCTGCCCAATCTGCCCCCAAAGCAACAGGAATACAAGTCTCTCAAAAAGCAGACATACAGGGACGTCCCTTGTGGTCCAGTAGGTAGGACTCCACACGTCCACTGCAGGGGGCAAGGTTCGATCCCTGGGGAACTATAAGACCCTGCATGCCATGGGGCGAGGTCAAAAAAACCCCACAAATACACAGATGGGAGGGGCAGTGTTGGATGTATCTTCAATGTAAAATGATGATCATAAAGTCACCTGTGCCGACAACACTTTTGGAAGTGCCTCGGGTAGTCCACCCAGCGAAGGTCCTCTGGAGCAGCAGCACATGGAGACAGGGGGACCGGAGTTTGGGGACACCCTGTCCCTGCAGGCCCTTCAGCAGAGGCCCCCCGGGAGGGCCTTGCGGGTCCCGGACTCAGTCTGTCTCCGGGCTGCTGTGGCCTGTAGCCAACACTAGATACATAATAAATCTGTTTTATCCTATCCTTTTTCTCTCTCAAGACTCCAGTCTGCCACCCATTTTTCCCCCTGCTGTTGTCACAGACAGATTCACAATCTGAATTCCTTCCAGCTTTCTGAGGCGAGGCCTGTGGCTCTCATCTTGAACAAGGAAGTGCGACTTGGCATCAGAGTTTTTTTGAGGAGTTGGAGCTAAGAATGGGTGGAGGAGGGGGTGAGGAGAAGGGCTCCCGCAAGTTCAGAAATGAGAAGGATGGTAGAAGGAGAAGCACAAAGGGACATTCATTTAACTGGATTTCCTTTTCTTTATTTCCTGTTTCCACGCACTCTGCTTCATCGTATCTCCTCTTAGCAGTAAGAACCAAATATCTCCCAGCTCATGTTATTTAACTGATTTCACCACTTCAATCTTAGCCCCACATTTATAAAATAGCAATAAGGGTAATGCCTAAGGGTACCGTTTAAAAAAAAAAAAAGGAAAGCTAAATATTAGTGATACTAACTCTGAAATAGTGTTTGGCACTTAAACTCCAAGCATTTGACTTTTCAAGTTTTCATGATTATTTCACCAAAATCGGGTGGCATAAAAACTGCTTTTGCATAAAACGGTTTTTGGTTTTTCTTTTTTGGTTTTTCTTTTTTAATTCCTTTGTAATTGGAAGATAATTGGTTTGCAACGCTGTGTTCCGCCATCCAGCAACGTGACTCAGCCGCAGGTTCACATATCTTCCCTCCATCCTGAACCTCCCTCCCACCTCTTCATCCCACAGCCCCTCTAGGTTGTCACAGAGCACCGGGTTGAGCTCCCTGTTGTCTGAAATGGTTTTGCAGACAGTGATTGTTAAGCAATTGCATTGTTACATTTCGTGCCGTTCAATTTCACTGAAAGGCAGATTGATAAAAAATCAGCCTGGCCAGTTTCTGGACACTATCCTCTCTGCCATGGGACAGGCCTCCAGGGCAGTCTGTACCTTTGACTCATCCCACCCAGAAGCCCTCCAGCTACCTGCCTCCTCCAGGAAGATTCACTGGGACAGACCCATGGGAAATGACATGCCCAGGGTGCAGGAGGGGCCTTTGCTTTTGGAGAATAGCTGTGGAGCCTTGGGGAACAGCATGCTGTCCTGGAGTTACGAGAAGAAAGGACTTTTCCTTCTTTCAACATCCAACAAATACTGTGTGCAGGACAGACTGTGCTGAGCAAGGAACTCTGCCACAACTGGGAACACCATGATGAGCCATTCTGGGCCTCCAGGCTCCCTGGGCAGGGAGGTATCAGGCAGGAAGGCAGTTACAACCCAGTGCAGAAGCTACTGAACCCAAAAGAAGCCCAGACTCCATGTGAGCACATCAGAGCAGAGCCTATACCAGGCTAGGGTAGAGCAGGAATCAGGGAGTACTGCCTGGAAGAGGTGAACTTTGGCACCTCCATTCATTCAACTGAAATTGAGTACACTGCTCTGAGAGCTGAGAAAGAGCAGAGGACCCAAGACTTGAGATTCTCCTCTCTAGAAACTCACATCCCTCTAGAAGGCAGCGGATTGTGCCAGAGAGTTCCCTTGTGGCCAGAGAGGCCTGAGGAAGCTGAGACCTGATGATAAGACGGAGGGAAGGGCTTCTCAGGCAGAGGAAATGGCCTGTAGCAACAAGTATCAGGTGCTTCTGGGGATGCAAAGAAGAGCCCAGAATGGGGCAAGGTGCAGCAGGAAGGGACTGAGGCCAGAGACAAGAATCAGATCACACAAAACTCCACAGACGACGGCCACAAGTTTGGATTTTACCGGAGTCACCTTGGAAAGTGAAGGTGACGTGATCAGATCTGCGTTTTAAAGTGACCATCTCAGCTGCCTGGAGAGGGCAGCGGCGCAGAGAGAGCACGTGAGACGAGGAGTACACGCAAAGGCCCTGGCAGCGGTGGCTCCTGCGAGGGGGCGAGGGCCCCGTGCGGCCAGGGCCAGGCCGCAGGCTGCGCCCGACCGCCCAGGTTCCCACAGCCGCTGGTGGCCTCCCCGAGGGCTGGTGCCACTCAAAGAGCTGTGGACTGGTGGGTGGGATTAAGTCATGGATTCCCAAACAACAAGGACCATGCGTGTGGAATGAATTCTATCTTCAAAGACTGAAAATACACAACCTTTCAGTTACTAAAATTCATGGGTAGTTTTCACTTCCTTACACATGAAACAGGAGTTTCCTCGTTCTCTGGGCTCACTGGGTAAAGAAGGGAGGTCGGGGCGCTCTATGGAATTAATGCCATCATTTCATTGTTGCCGTTCCTCTTTATTCACTTATTCGGCTGCGCTGGGTCTTAGCTGTGGCACCCAGGACCTTTCAGTTCTGGCGTGTGGGATCTAGTGCCCTGAGCAGGGACTGAACTTCTGCCCCCTGCCTGGGGAGCGCAGAGTCTTAGCCACTGGGCCACCAGCAAAGGCCCTGCTGTTATTTTATTTGCATTTCACGCTGATCACTCATCGTCACAGGCGCATCTTGGCCTCACAAAGTCAGACTGCTCACGGTCTTCCCCAAGCCACCTCCTTCTAAAGTTCTCCATGACCGCCTTCACCCAGACTGCATCACCCATCATTCTCAACTCTTCCCTGGTTAATTGAGCCCCTTCCGTGTTATTTCCTTGGTGTCCTTGGCATCTCTTCCCTCCTCCCCATCTCCACGACCACTGTCCCAGTCATAGCTCGCCCTCATCTCCGCTGCGGCAGATGACTGACCACCAGTCTGCGCCTCTGTTCTATTTCTTTATTCTCTCTTTGGGCTCATTTCAGGTCCCAGCCTCCACTTGTAAGCTGAACCCATGCTGCTCAAAGTAAAAGAGCCTCTAGATTAGAGTTTTCTCAACTTTCCAAAATATGAAGCCAGTGAAAATGTGGAATTGAATAAAGCAACAGGCAAAGCAGGAGTCTTTCTTATTATAAACCTTAGGGTAAAATCTAAACAAATATCATCTCCAGGGTAGACGATTCCCACTTGACTTACTGAGCACTTGAAATGCGACTGTTCTAAACTGATGCGTGCTAAGGACTGATGCTGAAGCTGAAGCTCCAATACTTTGCCCAACCTTATGTGAGGAGTCGACACGTGGGAAAAGACCTTGATACTGGGAAAGACTGAGGGCAGAAGGAGAAGGAGAAGGTGGCAACAGAGAATGACATTGTTGGGCATGAGTTTGAGCAACGCTGGGAGACAGTGAAGGGCAGGGAACCTGGTGTGCTGCAGTCTACGGGGTCAAAGAGTCGGACGTGACTGACTGAACAACACATCATAAATTTACCCTTAAAAAGATTTTATACAAGAAAAAGGGATGTAAATAATTTTTGCATAGTGAGTACATTGAAATGCTAATACTCCAGATACGTGGGTGAAGCAATACATATTCTTAAAATTAATTTTGTTTCATGTTGCCTGTTTTTAATGTGGCAACGAGACAAATTTACATATTCAGCTTGTGTTTTGACTACCATTATATTTCAGTTAAACTGTGGTGGCCTAAAATAATTGGAGATCTGTGGCAATAAAACTTAATGTCATTGTTAAGAAATTATTCCTAAGAGAGCAATGGAAGGCAGCAATGAAAAGACAAAGAGCCCAATAGAAAAAAATGGCAAAAGATTTGGACGTATATTTCTCCAAACAAGATGCACAATAGCCAACACTTAATATCATTACTTACTAGGGAAATGCAAATCAAAATCAATAAAATACCACTTCATACCCACCAGGATGGCCACAATTTTTCTTACGGGAAAACTGTAAGTGTTGGAGAGGATGTGAAGAAATAAGAAAGAACGCTGTGCACTACCGGTGAGAACGCACATCGGCGCAGGCACTGTGGGGGCCGGTCCAGCAGCTCCTTGAAATGCCACCCAGGAAAGTTACCGTGCGAGCCAGCAATTCTGCTCCTAGAGAGAGGAAAACATATGCACAGAAAAGGCTGTGTAAGACAGATTCTCTGGAGGTCCAGTGGTTAGGATTCCATGCTTTGCTGCAGGAGGCACAGGTTCAATCCCTGGCTAGGGAACTAAGATCCCACAGGTAGTGTGGTGCAGACAAAAAAAATTTGTTTAAGTTGAACAAGGATATTTACAGCAGTGTCATTCATTATAGCCAATTAGTAGAAACAACCAAATATCCCTCAACTGTTGAATGGATAAACAAAGCATGATATATCCAAAAAATAGAACATTCAGTTCAGTTCAGTTTAGTCGCTCAGTCATGTCCAACTCTTTGCGACCCCATGAATCGCAGCACACTAGGCCTCCCTGTCCATCACCAACACCCGGAGTTCACTCAAATTCACGTCCATCGAGTCGGTGATGCCATCCAGCCATCTCATCCTCGGTCGTCCCCTTCTCCTCCTGCCCCCAATCCCTCCCAGCATCAGAGTCTTTTCCAGTGAGTCATCTCTTCACATCAGGTGGCCAAAGTATTGGAGTTTCAGCTTCAGCATCATTCCCTCCAAAGAAATCCCAGGGCTGATCTCCTTCAGAATGGACTGGTTGGATCTCCTTGCAGTCCAAGAGACTCTCAAGAGTCTTCTCCACACCACAGTTCAAAAGCATCAATTCTTCGGTGCTCAGCTTTCTTCACAGTCCAACTCTCACATCTATATGTGACCACTGGAAACACCATAGCCTTGACTAGACGGACCTTTGTTGGCAAAGTAATGTCTCTGTTTTTGAATATGCTGTCTAGGTTGGTCATAACTTTCCTTCCAAGGAGTAATCATCTTTTAATTTCATGGCTGCAATCACCATCTACAGTGATTTTGGAGCCCCCAAAATAAAGTCTGACACTGTTTCCACTGCTTCCCCATCTATTTCCCATGAAGTGATGGGACCGGATGCTATGATCTTCGTTTTCTGAATGTTGAGCTTTAAGCCCACTTTTTCACTCTCCACTTTCACCTTCATCAAGAGGCTTTTTAGTTCCTCTCCACTTTCTGCCATAAGGGTGGTGTCGTCATCACATGGTTATAAATAAAAATCACACTACAACCTGGATGAATCTTGGAAATGTTGTGTTCAGTGAAAGAAACTCATTACAAAAGACCACAGATTTATCATGCTTTTTATATGAAATGTCCAGAAAGGGCAAATCTAGAAACAAAAGGTAGATCTGTGTTTGCATAGGAGTGGAGGAGTTTGGGGGAAAATAGGACCGACAGCTAATGGGTCCAGAGTTTCTCTGAGGGATGATAAAAAATGTTTTAAAATTGATTGTGGTGGATTCTAGAACAGTTTTAGATTATAGTCGCATCTTCTGGGAAGGGGAACTTGACAGCTGGGGGACAAGGGTGTCCCTGTGTGTGTAATATATATATATATATTATTATATATATAATACATTATGTTATATATAATATAATATATATAATATATTGGGCTTCCTGGTGGCTCAGAGGTTAAAGCGTCTGCCTCCCGATGCGGGATACCTGGGTTCGATTCCTGGGTCGGGAAGATCCCCTGGAGAAGAAAATGGTAACCCACTCCAGTATTCTTGCCTAGAGAATCCCATGGACAGAGAAGCCTTATATATATTTATATTATATATATTATATATAAAACAATATGTCCTGTGTGCATATTGGGTTTTGTACCACACCTATAATAACCTTTTCACAAACATAGAAGTAAAATAATATGTTCAAAGAAATTACATTAGGAATAACAAAAGGGTTGTAACTACAAAAGATCAAAATGTATTCAAGAATGTCACAGAAATATCTATACCAATACATAAGCAAATCTAAAGGAAAAGGGTAATGTTTAAGAAAATAGACATGTCAAAAAACTGACTTGTAAAAAGGTAGAAAAACAGACCATACTAGATAAGAAATTTAAAAGTCAGCAAAAATAAACCTCAAAGCCCTCCACTTCCAAAAAAAAAGAGCATCAAAGGCAGATAGGATTACAAGTGAGTTCTTCCAATCCTCCAAGGACAGATAATTCTTATTCATAGATGTTTCTAGGCATACGAAGATAGACAAAGCTTTCTCACTGATCTCATGAGGATAAACATCACTGTCCTAAGAAACAGCTGAGGAGCAAAAGGAAGGAAGAGGAGAGGAGGGAGGGAGAGCAGAAATGGAGGGTTTGTCTGACCCACACCACTGGCTATATCTCTGAGTGTTTATTGGATGAATTTGCTGCCAAAATCCAAAAACTGGGGTATTTTTAAGGCATCCCCTGGCAATCCAGTGGTTAGAATTCAGTGCTTTCACAGCTGAGGGCCCTAGTTCAATCCCTGGTCAGGGAACTAAGATCTCAGAAGCCACGTGATCTGGCCAAAAAATAAAGCTAAAAGCTGGGATATTTTTTCATAAAAGTCAGACTGAAATAAGATACATGTAACACCTGTGAGAAAGAACTAAGAGGGCAGTTATGTGTTTAATTCTTATAAATCAGTAATGATGGCGATGATTATAACTAACATTTATCAAGCACTTATCACTTACCAGGATCTTTCTATACGTTTTTCCACAGAAGAAAAAGACGATACAATAAAAAGCAAAGGATGTCCATAGGCAAGGATAGCTATCCAAAGAGACTCACCTTCCGTAACAATGTGTTGTTGTTAAGTCGCGAAGTCGGGTCCAACTCTTCAAAGACCCCATGGACTGTAGTCCAGTAGGCTCCTCAGCGCATGGGATTTCCCAGGCAAGAATACAGAGTGGGTGGCCATTTCCTCTGCCAGGGGGTCTCCCCACCAGGAATCGAGCCCACACCCCCTGCGTCTCCCGCACTGGCAGGCAGGCTCTGCCACTGAGCCCCCAGGGAAGCTGAGGCGGCAGTTAAAACCCGAAACAAAAACGGGATGTGTACCTGTCAGATGAACAAAACTTAACAATCAGTAACAGTGAGTAAGAGTCCAGGGAAATATTTTTACTCTCCACTGGAGGGAATGTTAAACTGGTGTGGCCTTTGGGGGAACAGTTATTAAAAACATCAACATGCGTACCTGTGAGCCGCAGGAACTCCGTCTCCTAGAGAGAGCGTGTTCACACAGTCCCCATACTGGTCTCCACGGCTACGTAACAAATCACCACAAACTTAGCCGCTTAAAACAACACAAAATCACAACTTCTGAGGGTCAAGAGTCAAGCACGTTTCAGTTGGGTCCTCTGCCCAGGATCTCCCAAGACTGGAGTCAAGAGGAGGGGTGTTGGCAGAATTCATTCCCTTGCAGCCCTGTGAGCGGAGACCCCGATCTCCTGCTGGGTGTCGCTCTCAGCCCTTCAGTCCCTCACTCTTCCAGTCTCCCCAGTAAGGAGTCCCCGTTTACACCAGGCTCGCCCAGCAGAATCAAGTCCCTTAAGCAAATCGCAGGGGTTCCGCCCCATTTTACTCATGGGTTTCTGCATCCATTTTATGCACCTACCCCATTTCATGCATGGGCAAGAGAGGCAGGGGTGGGCACCTTGGGGCAATCTCAGAATTCCACCTGTCCCAGGTGGCGCTAGTGGTAAGGAACCTGCCTGCCAATGCAGAAGACGCCAGAGACACAGGTTTGATCCCTGGGTTGGGAAGATCGCCTGGAGTAGGGAATGCCAACCCACTCCAGTATTCTTACCTGGAAAATTCCATGAAGAGAGGATGGATCCCAGTGGGCTACAGTCCACAGGGCCACAAAGAGTTGGACATAACTGAGCACGCACAGACACACATCGGTGGTCAGGAACGTTCCTGCCAGTAGAGGTCATAAAAATAGAAAATTAGAAGCACCTCAGAAAGAGTCACAATGAGTAGAACACAACTGAGAGACTGAACAGAAATAGTTAAGTAAACCACGAATGGTTACAAAGACTACACGTTCTCATGCTATGGAAACTGGACGGCATTGTTAGTTCAATGAGATAAATCAATGTGACATAATAACTTTAAAAAAAAGGCACGTTACAGAACAATGCATACAATAGGACCCCGTGATGTATAAATAAAGGGCTTCCCTGGTAGCTCAGCTGTAAAGAGCCTGCCTACAATACAGGACACCCTGGTTCCATTCCTGAACTGAGAAGATCTGCTGGAGATGGATAGATTACCCCTTCCAGTACTCTTGGGCTTCCCTGGTGGCTCAGCTGGTAAAGAATCCACCTGCAATGTGGGAGACCTGGGTTTGATCCCTGGGTTGGGAAGATCCCCTGGAGAAGGGAAAGGCTGCCCACTCCAATGCTCTGGCCTGGAGAATTCCATAGGCTGTGTAGTCCATGAGGTCGAAAACAACTGGACACAACTGAGTGACTTTCACTTCACTTCATGTATAAATAAACAAATACTCAGTTCCTACCTCCACCCTTGTTCTCTTTAATTCTCTATTTCACCACCAGAGGCCTTTTCAAAATTCAGATCTGATTCTGTCACCAGCCCTGCAGCCACTCTGCACCCAGCCTAACATCTGACCTTGAAATCCCATCATTCTTAGGAAAAAGCCTAAACAAATCCTTGTGGTGGTTGTTGTCATTGTCTGTGTGCTCAGTCATGTCCAGCTCTTGGCGACCCCACAGACTGTAGCCCGCCAGGCTCCTCTGTCCATGGGATTCTGCAGGCAAGAAGACTGGAGTGTGTTGCCATTTCCTTCTCCAGGGGAACTTCCTGATCAGGGATGGAACTCAGGTCTCTGTCCCGCATTTGCAGGGAGATTCTTTACCACTGAGCCACTTGGGAAGGGCCTGATGGGTGAACTCACGTGTTATGAATCTGCCCCTCCCTCTCTTCACACGCCCACCTCAGGTGCCCTGGGCGTTGGCCTGGGCCCAAAGGCCCAGTGCAACAGGTGGGCGCTCGCCCCATGCAGCTGTGCAAGAGCCAGAGCCCTGAGTGGCAGGGAGGGAGGGAGTCCCTCTCAGGAGGAAGGCAGTCGGCAGCACGTGTGGCAACAGGGAGTCCTGCCTACAGGAGCCCGCGCCAAGGACAGGGCATCTCACGGACGGGAGGCTCTGTCCTGGGGAGGAGGCCAGGGAAGTGTCCCGTGGGGCCTGTCCCAGCCAGGACTCTGCATTGCTGCCCACCTGGAGCGCTGGCCGGGCGCCGCTCCCCTCAGCACCTTTGTAAACGTCGTCTCAGCAGCTGAAGAGGCGTTGCCATGCTCGGTCACTATGTGTGACTGTTTGTGACCCCATGGACTGTAGCCCGCCAGGCTCCTCTGTCCATGGGATTCTCTAGACAAGAATCCTGGAGTGGGTTGCCATGCCTTCCTCCAGGGGATCTTCCTGACCCAGGAATCAAACTCTTGTCTCCTCTGTCTCTTGCATTGCAGGCGGATTGAAATGGCATTCCACATACTCAAACAGGTGACCTTAAGGAAGGTCTTCTAAGGCCAAGTCCAATCAAGGAGCCTTGTTTTCCCAACATGGTCCAGAGGGAGATGAAACCTGAGCCAGCTGGAGAGAGGACCAAGGTCAGAGCTCACATGTGAGTGGCTATCCCAAGGGCCGGGCTGGAATGCCGAGAGCAAGAGGTCAGTGGGAGCAGACAGCTCAGAAGGACACGTGTGGACATAGCCAGTGTGCTGGAGCTCTCCCGTCACATGGTGCCTGATGCTCAGAGGGGTGGCCCCATGAGGGCCTGGTGCCCTGTCGGATTCAAGCCTTCCCGATCCCCAGCTGGAAGCTTCTCTCTTCTCTTCCAACCCCAGGTCAAGCCTTATGAAATCACTGATGTTCTGCTCTGTTTGTCCTACAAGATTTCATGTGGTTCGGTCAAATAGACCGAGAGTTTTTGACAGCAGAGCCATCTGTTATTTTCATGTTTCTCTGCAAGTCTCAACCAGTCCATCCTAAAGGACATCAATCCTGAATATTCATTGGAAGGACTGATGCTGAAGCTGAAACTCCAATACTTTGGCAAACTGATGCAAAGAGCCAACTCATTGGAAAAGACCCCGGTGATGGGAAAGGTTGAGAACAGGAAGAGAAGGGGGTAACAGAGGATGAGATGGTTGGATGGCATCACCGACTCAATAGATATGAGTTTGAGCACACTCAGGAGATAGTAAAGGACAGGGAAGCCTGGCATGCTGCAGTCCAGGGGGTCAAAAGAGCCGGACACGACTGACCGACTGAGCAACAACTACAAGTCTCACTAGGTAGTTTAGTTCAGTTCAGTCGCTCAGTCGTGTCTGACTCTTTGCGACCCCATAAGTCGCAGCACGCCAGGCCTCCCTGTCCATCACCAACTCCCGGAGTTCACTCAGACTCACGTCCATCGAGTCCGTGATGCCATCCAGCCATCTCATCCTCTGTCGTCCCCTTCTCCTCCTGCCCCCAATCCCTCCCAGCATCAGAGTCTTTTCCAATGAGTCAACTCTTCACATGAGGTGGCCAAAGTACTGGAGTTTCAGCTTCAGCATCAGTCCTTCCAGGGAACACCCAGGACTGATCTCCTTTAGGATAGACTGGTTGGATCTCCTTGCAGTCCAAGGGACTCTCAAGAGTCTTCTCCAACACCACAGTTCACAAGCATCAGTTCTTCGGTGCTCAGCCTTCTTCACAGTCCAACTCTCACATCCATACATGACCACTGGAAAAACCATAGCCTTGACTAGACGGACCTTTGTTGGCAAATTAATGTCTCTGCTTTTGAATATGCTGTCTAGGTTGGTCATAGCTTTCCTTTCAAGGAGTAAGTGTCTTTTAATTTCATGGCTGCAATCACCATCTGCAGTGATTTGTAGATTAAATATATAAAAACCAAAGCAGTTGTTGGGTTTTTTTAATGTAAATTTAATTTTACTTTGACAACCAATTCAGTAAGTCATTTCTTAGAAACTAATTCTAAAGTCCCAAAATAAAACTCGTGATGGGGGTGTGTAGAGGGGGCACACACATGTCAGGCGCATTCCCGGATATCAAGAATATATTGAGCAACACACAGGTAGCTAACATGACAATTCCAACTCACGTCTATACAGTTCTAAGGTCGGTGATCAATCCCTCCAGTAAGGAAATTCTTGTCCAATGCATTTCATTCATATGAAGTAAATGAACACACCCTGCAAAAGATGAGTTTGTCCAGGGGAAAACAAACAAAGTTTACAGAGAAGAAATCATGGACAAGTAACAAAATGCCTTCTTAAAGATTCTGATAGTATGTGGTGGTTTTTTTGCTTTTGTGAAAATGATCCATTCGCGTGTAAGCTACGCGCGGTCCCTGTGACCTGGGTTGGGGTGGCGCTGTTCCTTATCTGTCCTGCGTGCTCCAGTTCCATTTGTGTGGTTTACCTCCTCGTTCTCTGGTACTCGGGAACTGCAAGCTCAGATTGTGTTTCTGCAAAGAAGTTTCCTCTCAGGGGGACACAGTCTAACCCGCAATGCACACAGAGGTGCTTGAGCAATACTGAGGAGTTTACACACCAGGGCCTTGCCTCTGAGGCAGTCCACGTCTGGGGATATGCTAATGCTTAAAGTGTCCCCTCGCAGCAGGCAGCTCTCCTGTGCTCCGTATCAGCTGTCTGCGAAGGACAAGGTTGCCTGAGCCCCTTTCCCCCCCGCCCCCTCCTGGCTCCCCGTATCCTCTTCCTCCTTGGCTTCTGGAATCTGAGAAATGAAGAGCCACAGGCTGGGGCAGGACCTAAAGGAAATGATCAGTTCAGGGAGAAAAACCGAGGACTGAGAAGGCGCCCTGAGAAATGGAGAGACGGCCCCCTCTGGTAAGCAGAGGTGGTCCAAGACAAAGGGCAGGAGGTCAAGGTCGTTGAGAGAGCCACATCATCTCTTGGTGCCAAGCACGTGCTTGGCAGGGCCTCCCGCCCACAAGGTGGGCCCTGGCTCACATGTTCCTCTCTACTGTGATGTGGTGAACTCAGGTTCACCTGACTTCTGGAATCCAGACCCAGAACTTACACAATGAAAGGAAGGCAAAAACTAGGGAAACACAATGAAAATTACTCAGTGGGACTCTCAGCATAAAGACTCCTCCCAAACAAGTGCTTTCAAGTTTCCGGAACATCAGCCCTCATTTTTACTGCCTTTCTGGCTCAGAAGGGCGTGTGCAGCGCCCACGGGCGGCATCCCGAACAGCCGGGCTGTACCGATTGCAAAAGAGAAATCATGCTGAGTGATAAAGGCGACAGAGAGGGCAAAGAGCAGCCCAGCACTTTCAAAGCAGGAAAACAAACCTCTGTTCCCACCCCCGTGCCACCGTCTCTAAATTTCCTTAGTGAAATGCCGTTAAAATTAGGGTTAAAGAAAGCCACTTGAGTTTTTCCTCTTCTTCAATTCATTTGCCGCCTGGGACCTTATCTGAAGTTTCTATCTTATCTGCAGGGGATAAGAGAATTTAAGGCCTGTGTTAAAGTAACTGAGGTTAGGTAGGAAGCTGGACTCCATTCCTATAAAATAAAGTAGCTATGTTATTTTCTCTCTTTTTTTTTTTGCTACATTATTGTCCAAAAATTCCCTTTGGAAAAATTAGAAGAAAGAAATCTCAATGCTTTGGAAAATAATGAGGCATGAGAAAGAGCATCAGGAGGGGAAAGGTAGCAGGTGAGTCAGTGTGGGAGCCAGGCTCTCTCGCACCAGACACGGCGTCTGGGGGAGAGGAGGTGCCAGGGATTCCTGGGCCTCACTTAAATAAATCTCATGATTTCCACCATCAGCTTGGGGACTTGTAATGTTGTTCTATTCTCAGATTAAAATTTTCCTTAATTGGCTTCAGTTAAGGAAAAATATTGGTGGAGGTGGCTCAGTGATAAACCAGAAACCAACATGACAAATTTCACCAAAATAGGGAATTGTCCTAATTTGTGACTTCTTCCTCAGAAGCCAATATCCACCAAAAAAGATCCCCTTCTCCTGTCTCCCCTGATCTAAATAGTTCAGGAGAGCAGGTCCCATCCTTTCACGGTTACTCTCCATGACTCGTGCACTCGTCCACTCAGTGTTCAAGCCAAAGTTTTCACGAGAGTCAGGCAGAATCTGAAAGAATCCGCCTCTTTCCCCGCCTCACTCGGTTGTACGGGTATAGGCAAGGAGTCTCCACGATCGCACGGAAGCAGTCCCACCAACACAGTGTCACAGTCTAAAGCTGACAGCAAGAACCTTTCTGCAAAATATCAAGAAAATAGCGTGCACCTACACACTCACACCACCTTAAACTATCAGACTGTTCCTAGCAAGTTTTCTACTTCAGAGAAACAGATATATATATATGTGTGTGTGTGTGTGTGTGTGTGTGTGTGTGTGTGTCTAGGTATAATGATAATCATTATATTTATAGATCATGTTGTTATAGTTATACTATATTATTATTAAATATATATGTATTCCCTTCTCCATTCCCTTCTTCAGGGGATCTTCCCAACCCAGGAATCAAACCTAGATCTCTTGCTTTGCAGGCAGATTCTTTACTGTCTGAGACAGTGTTTAATTATTGGAAGGATGGCTTTATTAATTATTTGGGGATGGCTGATTTAGAATATGTAAATAAGGAAATATGGATTCTCAGGCGACATGGGTAATAAGGGATCTTTTGATTTGCCTACTTTCCTACCCCAAAAAAACAGGCTGGGATGGTATAATAACTGTTCGTATTTACTGAGCACTTGCCATATGCCAAATTCCCGATGGATGACCTCATTCAGGCCTCACGGTAATCCCAGGAGGTAGGTGCCATTATTATTCCCTCCATCTAGTCAAGGCTATGGTTTTTCCAGTGGTCATATATAGATGTGAGAGTTGGACTGTGAAGAAAGCTGAGCACCAAAGAATTGATGCTTTTGAACTGTGGTGTTGGAGAAGACTCTTAAGAGTCTCTTGGACTGCAAGGAGATCCAACCAGTCCATTCTGAAGGAGAGATCAGCCCTGGGATTTCTTTGGAAGGAATGATGCTAAAGCTGAAACTCCAATACTTTGGCCACCTGATGTGAAGAGTTGACTCATTGGAAAAGACTCTGATGCTGGGAGGGATTGGGGGCTGGAGGAGAAGGGGACGACAGAGGATGAGATGGCTGGATGGCATCACGGACTCGATGGATGTGAGTCTGAGTGAACTCCGGGAGTTGGTGATGGACAAGGAGGCCTGGCGTGCTGCGATTCATGGGGTCGCAAAGAGTCGGACACGAATGAGCAACTGAAGTGAACTGAACTGAACTGGACTGAGACTAAGAGCTTTGAGGCAGTGGTGGTCCTCGGGAGCCCAAGTTCTCCACTCCTAACTTGCCCACCTCCCTGCTGAGCAGAGGGACAGAGCCCAGGATAGAAGTCAGGCCTGCCCTGGCCTCAAATTCTGCTTTTTTTTTTTCTTTTTTAATTTATTTATTTTTAATTGGAGGATAATTGTTTTACAGTATTGGGTTGGTCTCTGCCTGACAGCATATTAAAAAGCAGAGACATTATTTTGCAGACAAAAGTCCGTCTAGTCAAATGGTTTTTCCAGTAGTCGAGTTTGGATGTGAGAGTTGGACCATAAAGAAAGCTGAGCCCCGAAGAATAGATGAATTTGAACTGTGATGTTGGAGAAGACTCTTGAGAGTCCCTTGGACTGCAAGGAGATCCAACCAGTCAATCCTAAAGGAAATCAGTCCTGAATATTCATTGGAAGGACTGATGCTGAAGCTGAAACTCCAATACTTTGGCCACCTGATGTGAAGAACTGACTCATTGGAAAAGACCCTGATGCTGGGAAAGATTGAAGGCAGGAGGAGAAGGGGACAACCGAGGATGAGATGGTTGGATGGCATCACCGACTCAATAGACATGAGTTTGAGCAAGCTCCGGGAGTTGGTGATGGACGGGGAGGCCTGGCTTGCTGCAGTCCATGCGGTCTGAGTTGGACACGACTGAGCGACTGAACTGGAGTGCCATACATCAACATGAATCGGCCACAGGCATACACATGCCCCTCCCTCTGGAACCTCCCTCCCTTCTCCCACCAGAGTCCTGCTTCTGCTCCTCGCTACCACCTTGTTCTAAGACACTGAGTAAAATGGCAGAAGGTCTGAAGATATTTGGCCAAACAATGCTCTAGCACCATTTCCTCCTCTTCTGTTTGGATTTTCCAGAAACCTCTGACTTCCCGGACTCTTATAAATTGCTGGGGGAAGGAAAAAAGGCAGTTGTCTGTGCAAAGGAACTTTACAAGGTAGAAAGGGCTGTGTCAGAGGCTGGCCACCCATCAGAAAGTAACGTGAAGGGGATTCTCCAGTTGTCCAGTGGTTGGGACTCTGCGCTTTCACTTCCCAGGGCCCAGGTTCGATCCCTGGCTGGGGAATTAGGATCCTTGAGGTTTGGCAAAAAAAAAGAAAAAGAAAAGTGAAGTCAAGGTCGTGAAGCTTTTCAGGGAAGTTGAGCAATAGGACTGGAGGTGGGAGGAGGGCCAAGGTGATTTTCCAGCTCCCCAGCCATGACAGCAGCCGGCCCTGTGCTGTGTAAACTGAGGTGGCTATTAAGCGCACAGGCTCGTGCATGACAGATTGACCTACACAGACTGTTAACACTTATTCAGTGCCCAATGTGTATGAGGCTCAGCCCTAAACATCACTCACCTCAGCTCTGTCTCCCAGGAGCTGGTGATCTGAGGACACATGGGACAAATAACCGTGAAAGTGTTAGTTACTCAGTTGTGTCTGACTCTTTGGAACTCCATGGAATGCAGCCCACCAGGCTTCCCCGCCCCTGGGATTCTCCAGGCAAGCACACTGGAGTGGGTTTCCATTTCTTTCTCCAGGGGACCTTCCCAACCTGGGGATCAAACCTGGGTCTCAGGCATTGCAGGCAGATTCTTTACCATCTGAGCCACCAGGAATTCCAAAATATACACCAGAGAATAAAAATAAGAAGCAGCTGTTACTAAGAGCCGGGGGTAGAGAGGAGAGAGAGCAATGGTGGAGGAGGGTGGAGTTAGACCAGGAATCGGACAGTCTGGGGGCAGCAGGGACAGGCTCCCAGGGCACGGTGGCCTCCGTCACACACAGGCCTGAGAGATGGAGTCCCGCTGCCACCTCAGCTGTGCGTCTTCTGCTCTCCTGGGAGGATCACAGCCTTCCTCCAGTCGGAGGCAGTAACACAGTGCGGGGTGCTCGAGGAGAATCTGGCTGCATCCGTGGATGGGGGAGTCTTGTCTGAGCGCGTTGATTCCAAACCCTTTCATGCATTCAAGAATAGGTCCACACTACATGATGCTCTTTCACTTGCATCTAGCTGGTTCCACTTTTTCTGTCATATTTAGTGCTCCCATTTTATTCAGTTTATGTTTTCTAATTTTTCCATCTTTTTTTTTCTGATGTTCTTTCTCAACTTGTATCAAGTGTAGTAGAAAAGATTTTGTATCCATCCATCTATATATATATATAGTAGGTATAATACATATATTTTAGGAAACTTATGACTTTTGCCTAACTAAAAAATTTGACATTTTTGCTTCCACTTGTTTAACTTAGTGTGAATAGAATGCTAGATTTCTAATTTTAGAAAAATAGATATGCAACAAGCAACAAAGGTTTACTGTATAGCACAGGGAACTATAGTCAATATCTTGTACTCACCTATAATGGAAATAATCTGAAAATAATCCACGCGCATGTGTATAGCTGAATCACCTGAAACACTATAAGTCAACTACACTTCAGCCAAATATACATCTCAAGAAAAATAGATAAAATCTTAGAATGAGAAACAAATATGTAAAAATAATAATAATAATAAAGACCCAGAGGACTGTCCCATACAGTGATTTCATTCGTCTCTTCACTGCAGTCCTCCTCACTAAAGAGGAGGTCCATGCCCTTTCCCTCCGGGTGTGTGTTTCCGCCTGGCTTTTTGACATAAATACAAACAGCTCCTTCTCGGTGTGCTCTCCCATGTCGCGCTGTCTCTGATAAGAACCTTTGTGCCTGTTTTTACAGTCAGAAAAAAAAAAAAAAAAAGTCCGCAAATTCTTTGCTATTCTTCGTTTCCAAGCTTCTGTTGCTAAGTCGCTTCAGTTGTGTCCGACTCTGCGCGACCCCCCTAGACAGCAGCCCACCAGGCTCCCCCCGTCCCTGGGATTCTCCAGGCAAGAACACTGGAGTGGGTTGCCATTTCCTTCTCCAACGCATGAAAGTGAGGTTGCTCAGTCGTGTCTGACTCTTAGTGACCCCATGGACTGCAGCCCACCAGGCTCCCCCATCCCTGGGATTCTCCAGGCAAGAGTACTGGAGTGGGGGTGCCATTGCCTTCTCCATCGCTTCCAAGAGGTGAGGCTAATTTCCCTCCCATCACAGGCAACTGTACTAAGTCACTTCTAAAGTCAGCACTGTGGCCAGTGTGGCTGAAATCACGGTCCCTCTGAGGTTAGAACACACACAGGTCTTTCTCCTGAGTTGCTCCCTCTGAAGAAATCCCGCCCTTTCACAGGTTCTCAGACAGGCATATGGAGGAGCTTCTGGGATGGAGTCAGGGAGCACCAGAGGCCTCCTGCCAACAGCCACAAGACAGATCCATCCTGGAGGAAGAGCTTCAGCCTCATCAAGTCTTCAGATGACTGGGGACACCTTGACTTCAGCCTCCCAGGAGAACCACCTTGCAGAGCTTCTCCCCAATTCCTGACCCACAAAACCTGTGACATAATAAATGTTCGTTGTCTTAAGCCAGTAAGCTGTGGGCCCATTTGTTATGTAGCAGTTAATACCCGATACAGGCCTCTCCCCATCATCAGCAAAGGTCCGAAGATACACGATAGTTTGGAAGACAGTTCTCTGCCTGCCCTCATAGGGCACAGTCTAATAAGCAGCACAGACAAAAAAACCAACTAGTAGAGAGGGAAACAGGCGCTGATAGAAAGGATGAGGCATCAGTGAGGGGGAGAAGCAGGGGAGCACAGAGGAGGCCTACCTAGCCCGTTCTAGGAGGTCAAAGCCAAGTGGTAACCAGGCTGCACATCTATAAAAGATAAGCAGGAAGTATCCAGATGTGTTAGGGGGTGGAGGCTGCTGTTACAAAGGACACAGATTGGGGAGGGGGCTTAAACAACAGAAATTTACTATTCATCAGGTCTGGAGGCTGGAAGCCTAAGACCAAGGTGTCCCCAGAGGGAGTTCCTTCTGAGGCAGTGATGGAAGGACCCGCGCCTGGCTCCTCCCCTTAGCTTATAGACACATCTCCGCCATGAGCGTCCTCTCCTATCTTCTCTCTGTGTGCATCTCGTATGCAAATTTTTCCCCTCTTGTAACAACACAAGTCATATTGGATTTGTTGTTGTGGTTGAGTCACTCAGTCCTGTCCGACTCTTTGGTGACCCCCCATGGATGGTAGCTTGCCAGGTTCCTCTGTCCATGGGATTCTCCAGGCAAGAATGCTAGAGTGGGTTGCCATTTCCTACTCCAGGGGATCTTCCCGACCCAGGGATTGAACCCACATCTCCTGCATTGGCAGGTGGATTCATAAAACGGAGTCACTAGGGTAGACCCAGAGTGGATTAGGCCCACCCAAAAGACCTCACTTTAGTGTGATTATCTCTGTAAAGATCCGATCTCCAACCAGGTCACACTCTGAGGTACTGGGGAGTAGCACTTCAACATATGGATGGAGGGGTGGCCGGAGGTGGAGAACATAGCTGGACCCCTAACACCAGGTGGAGCCATCAGGCACACAGATCGGCATGTACAAAAGACTATGCAGGCAGGGTGGAGCCCCTTAAAGTGGACAATTATGACTGCAACGTGAGGGAAACAGCAAAAGCTGGGGCCAGGCCATAGAAGGTCTTTCCAGCCCTGTCCAAGCATTTGCCTTCAGTCCTGAGAGCACTAGCAGCCACTGGAGGGCCTTGAGAAGGTGAGTCGCATCATGAGATCTGCATTCTGGAAACTTGACTCCAGCTGCCCGACTGAGCATCGGTTGGCAGGAACAGGGGTTCACGCAGGAAGACCACTAGCCCCTGAGGCAGCAGACGTCGGTGGTGCGTGAGCTAATGGGACGGTGCTGGGACGGCGCAGAGGAAAGCCTGCAGGAAGAGGGAGCAGCAGCAGAGCCTGCTGAAGGAAGAGCTGTTGGGGGAAGGAAAAGGAAGGGCCGAAGATGCTGCCACGCCCCTGGCTCAGACTAAAGGATGGCCAGTGGCGACCCTCCCAGAGGAGGTGCAAGAAGGCTCAGGATACAGAGGACAAGCTTGGTGTTGGGCCTTCGGATTGGAAGTTACTGAGAACCACACAGATTGGATGGGTGGCTGTTCCAACGCCTTAGGAAAAAATGATCCAGTCCGGAGATAGAGACCTGAAGCCATTCCCATCAAGCTGATCACTGAGGCCCCGGGAGATGAACGAGCTTTGAAGACCACAGCGCCTGCACCAGACAGTGTGTCCTTGGATAGCACCCACCCTGAAGAGCAAGCAAACTGCCTGGAGAGAGGGGAAGAGGACGGGAAAATCGAGAGAAGGCAGCATCAGCAGCCAATCACGCTGCAGGTCAAATAGGAACCGGGCCATGTCCTCGAACATAGCAGAAGGACAGGGCTGATGGCCTTGGCAAGCACATCCGAGTCAGGCGTGCTCATCTGGGTCTAGTACCCAGTTATCCACACCGTCTTAGGTGCTGGATTGGCCAACAAGTAAGTGCGTTCAGGTTTTTCAGAAAGATGGTATGGAACACCGGAAAGAACTTTGTGGCCAACCCAAGATTTTTTTTTCTTTATAAACAGATGAAGGGGGGAGCACTCAGCCGCTGGTATCACGTCAGAAGTCCCTTTCTAAGCAGGTTCCCCCTTGCTGGATTGGCAGAAAGGTCTGAGGTTTCCCCTAAGACCAACAAGAGCTCCCTGAGACACTGCTGAGCTGGGACGGCCCCAGAGGGGCCAGTTTTGAAGACACTGATGCGCTGCGGGGCACAGCACCCGCCCAGAACACAGGGAGACGGGGGCAGGCTTCATCCGCGGGCCGCCCCAGGCGCAGGGCGGGCTTCAGTCCTGAAGGACTCCCCTGCGAGCTTCCCTTTCTCCGCGCCACACATCCTCATCCTCGCACCTAAAGCTGAAATCAGCTAGTGACCCTGCACTCAGAACTGAGCCTCCCTGGTCTCTGCTCCTTTCTTCTGGAAAATCAGGATGAGGTTACAGCTCCGCACGAAGGGCGGAGTGGGGATTTGATGAGATTGCATAGCACAGTGCTTGGCGCACAGTAAGAGCCAGGGAAAGGTTTTTTATATAATTTTTTAATCTATTGATTTATTAATTTGGCTGCACCGGGACTTCACTGCGTCATGCTGGATCTTGAGTTGCCATATGTGGGCTGTAATTCCCTGACCAGGGTTCAAAGGCAGGCCCTCTGCATGGGGAGTGCAGAGCCGTACCCACTGGACTGCCAGGGGAAAAAAGTGAACTATTTCTGTTATAATAGATGATGATACCATGCTATTGATATGATGAATGTTAGAATCATCATTGAATACTATTAATAGTATTAGGCTCTAGCACTAATCATCTTTTTTCCTCTCACTGTCACTTGGGAGTCAGTGTGTCCTTCTCAACCCAGCCCATCACTACCTGTAACCGCGAGCCCACGGCCCTACCCCCAGCCCAGCTCTGAGAGCCCAGCTCAGTCTTAATTCCTGTCACAGGCCCAGCGTCTAGGGTGCCTGGCACATGGTGGTAAGTAAATAAAGTTTGTGGAATGAGTTAATACATTCCAAGTGTATCTACCAACATGTACTTATGAGAGCAGGGAAACACTGCCTCCAGGAATGGGAAAAGCCATCTGTGACAAACCACGGAAAGGCTGCTGCCTCTGAAGAGGAAAAGACCGGAGCTCTGACCCTGTTCTGGATGGCAGGCTTGGAGAGCCACCCTGCAACGAAGTTCAGAAAATGAGCAAAGCCCCAGAACCGCAGGTCCACACAGCAGGAAGAAGAGATAAGAGCCCTGTGGGCTTGGCTGGTTTTTCGCCCTTGCAGGGGAACTCCCTGCAGAGGCACCAACACCAGCCACAGAGCAGAAACAGACAAAGGCATGTCTCTCAGTAAATGCTCAGGCTGCAAACGGCCATTGCTTGCCATCGGGAGGCAGACAGGGCGAGGGGCTGGGCACAAGCGACAATTTGGGAGTGACAGTCGCTCAGTCGTGTCCAACTTTTCGAGGTCCCATGGACTATATAGTCCACGGAATTCTCTAGGCCAGAATACTGGAGTGGGTAGCTTTTCCCTTCTCCAGGGGATCTTCCCAACCCAGGGATCGAACCCGGGTATCCTGCATCGCAGGTGGGTTCTTTACCAGCTGAGCAGCGGGTTCTTTCCCTTACAAGGGCCCAAGAATACGGGAGTGGATGGCCTATCCCTTCTCCAACGGACCTTCCCCGACCCAGGGATCAAGCCTGGGTCTCCTGCCTTGCAGGCAGATTCTTTACCAGCTGAGCTATTAGGGAAGCCCACAGTTTGTGAATACCACCCAACAAAGAAGGGCTTCCCAGGTGGCGCTAGTGGTAAAGAATTCACCTGCAGTGCAGGAGACACAAGAGACGTGGGTTCGATTCCTTGGTCGGGAAGATCCCCTGGAGAAGGGAATGGCAACCCACTCCAGCATTCTTGCCTGGAAAATTCCATGGACAGAGGAGCACGGTGGCTACAGTCCATGGGGTCGCACAGAGTCAGGCACGACTGAGCACACCGCAGCAAATCACCCAACAAACCAACCCCCAACCAAATCCAGCAAAACACAACAGATTACACGACATTTCAGATCAGCAGGAGACAAAACACAGACCCCCTGAAGAGGAAGTGATGTATGCACTGTAGCCAAACAGTGAGGTCAACACTCTGAAAGGGGAAAAGAAAACCAAGGGCAAGGGCCAGCCAACATTTCTTAAAAGAACCTGGAGGGTTGTGCCTGAGCGAGGTGCGCTTAGCAGCCTCCCAGCCCTTTCCTCCAAAACCTCTCTGGCCTACATTTATGGGCCAGCAGGATTCTGGAAAGAGCAAAGAGACACTGAAGTCTCCTTCCCTTTAGACACAGTGCTTCCTGCAGAGGACAGGACTGCGGGTCTGGGGGAGAGGAGGGGAGGGGGCATCATGGAGTAGAGAGGGTGGACCTTCCGGAAGACGACCCCAGACTAAATACCGTTTGTTGGTGACTGCCTGGAGGAGAGCGTAAAGACGCAATCTTGCAGGCAGCGATGCTCTGTGGCTCGAGGGCCTCTTGATCCCAGTTATCTCCAAGAAGCATAAACATGAATTAGGTGCTCCCAGCGCCCCTGGGGAATTCCACTTCCACCCTTCATTTAACGGAGAAACTGAGGCAGAGAGAAATGAAGGAAATGGTCTCAGAGATACCAGAGTGAGTCAGCAGCGGGGCCAGGAAGCCCGGCTGCGGCTCCCCGCTTCCTGGCTTCCTCTATAAATACGAGAGCACATTCTCACCCACAGGCAGCTTTCCAGGAGCTCTGGCTTGGAGAGTCAGATCTTTCTGGGGGAAGGGGTAAGATACCTGACCTCAGGCCCCCAGGTCTAAAGTTTCTTTTGAGATAGGGCTTCCGCCCTCCTTCAGCTGCGTCATTGCACAGCCTAGAAAACTAACGTGCTGAGATGCCCCAACTCCCTGCTCCTTAAGTGAGCGCACCGCCCATCACTATGCTAAAGCGTGGTCTCTGCCCGAATCAGCCACATTCTGTCCCCGGGAGCCCGACCGTGCCCCTGTGTGCCAACCGCTTCTTCTGTGCGCCGTGCTTTGTAGAACGCCGGCACACGTTTCAGAAAAGAACTGTGTCCTTAACGGCCACCAGAAGGCTTGTCTGGGGATCTGTCTCTCTAAAGCAAAAAGGAGAAGAAAGAATAAGCGAGGGCTGGCTGCAAACTGCTTATTATCAGCTTCCGAAGCTGAGTGGAAGTTTAACCAACTTGAAGGAAAGTACACACAGTTCTGAGCCCGAACTGTTTGAGGACTTTCCACTCTTTTTCAGGCGCTGGAGCTGGATTCTGGAGCAAAGGGCAGCGGTGATTATTCTAGAAGCTATGTCATAGATGGTGTAACATCACCTCTGCCCACTGGGATCTTATCGGCCATGTGCGTCGGCTCTATTTTGAGACCCATCGGAGCCTGCTGCTTCGGACAGGGGTAGTGTTAATAAGTCAGCACATGGTTGAGAAGGGTTGAACCTGCCTCCTCCCGGCAAGAGCAACAGTCAGATCAGACTCTCAGCACCTGAATTCGCGGATTGAAATGCTGCTTTTGCTTCAACATGAAAGACATCTGCGCAGTGTAAAGTGCAACTGTGAACCAAGTCCAGGGGGAAAGCACACAGACGCATCTTCTGACTTCAGTCTCTTTGCTATTCGGGCAAGAGGACAAACAGTTTTAAAAGCACTGAGCTCCTTCCCCAGGGCAGGGCTGGGACCTGGGATCCCAGGCAGGCAGGCAGGCGCGGCAGGCCCCGGGGTGTCCTGTTCTCCTGGATGGGAGACCCTAGCCTCTCCCTTGGCCACTGGCAGGCAGCCAGTTCTCAGGGCCTGACCTGATGCCATATTCTCAGCTATTTCCATAAAGGATGCGGCCAATCAGCTGGTTGAGGGATGCTAGCAGCTCTGAAAGTCAGGGTCCTGGTCTTCTCATTGTCCAGCGCCTCCAGCCCACCCCACCCCACCTCCAGGGCCAGCGCAGGCCCTGCTACCTGACACTTACCACTTGCTGTCTGCAAGGCTGTCTCACTGCTTCCTTGGACCTAGAAACCTAGGACCACGGTTTCTGGTCTTGCTAAGACACGCCCCTTTCCCCCGACTCCCAGATGTGAGTGGCCTCCTCTTATTTCTGCACCGAAGGAGAGGGGACAGTGTGTGCGCTGAACTGTTGCTGTTTAGTCCCTGAGTCGTGTTTGACTCTTTATAACCCCATGGACTGCAGCCCACAGGCTCTTCTGTCCATGGGATTTCCTGGACAAGAATACTGGAGTCGGTTGCCATTTCCTTCTCTAATACAGCGCATGGGAGACATTATAGATGCCAGCTCATCCTGCCTACAAAGGGTTTTTGTCTTTCTAGTACAAAAACTGTAGTGCTGGAGAAGACTGAGAGGCCTTTAGACTGTAAGGAGATCAAACCAGTCTATCCTAAAGGAAATCAACCCTGACTGCTCATTGGAGGAACTGATGCTGAAGCTCCAATACTTTGGCCACCTAATGAGAAGAGCTGACTCTTTGGAAAAGACCCTGATGCTGGGAAAGACTGAGCGCAGGAGGAGAAGGGGATGACAGAGGATGAGATGGTTAGTAGTACCACCAACTCAAAGGATACAAATTTGTGCAAACTCCGGGAGACAGCGGAGGACAGGGAAGCCTCGCATGCTGCAGTCCACGGGGTTGCAGAGCTGGACACAACTTAGCAGCTGAACAACAACAACAACACAAGAAAGGGAAGAGTTTTTTTCTGGCAGACAATCCTATTGGATTTAAAGGAGGGTGGTTAGAAACGTTTCATCTCCATCTGTCTCAAAATTAGAGGTACACTGAAAAAGACCCAAGTCCTCCGTCGATGGTAAAACAGCGTGGGGTCCTGAGAAGAGTTTAGAAGGTGAGAGAGTGAGTTGCGTACCCAGACACCCAAGAGAGCCTCAGGATGAAGCACAACCAGAAAGATGGCCCACTTTTTAGCCACCATGTGTGTCAAACAGTGTGACCTTTGGGCTTCCATGGACCACTACTGCTAATAGCTTTTATGTGTCAATTCTCCCAATTAACTTCTACTTAGACAAATAATAATCTCCCCTTCTTCGGGAAATCGAGGGCTCATTTACCTCAAAAATAATTTCCCTCTCCCTTAAGAGAGTAAGACCTAAGTATGTCTTTCAAAATCTCCCCCCTTTTAAGTGACTGTTTCTAGAAGTGAAAAGTTAGAAAGGCCAGAATAATTAGGTTAAGTCATAACTAGCCCAGAGCCATCTGTGCGTAGAATGTGGGGATGATCTTGGTAACAGTTAAGCCACTTACCAACCTACTATTCGCTGGGCAAGGATGAAGGAAGAAGTGACTAATGATGGATGGTCCAAGGAAACAGCTGTCATTATTCTGGTTCAGTTTACAGCAATTCTTGCCCTTCTGAAGATAAGAAGAGGCAGGTGCTCAAGGCTTTAGATTGGAGAGCTGGTAAGGAGGCCCCACTGTTTCAGCTCTTCCCTGAGGAGGAAAGTGAGTCATCTGAGCTGGTTAAGGGTTTGGAGTCACAGAGCGAGGTTCAAATCTTAATTCTGTCACTTAGATAAATTACTTACCTCTTTCAGTGTCAAATTCCTCATCTGCAAAATGGAAAAATAAAAATATTTGCCTGGTAGGATTGTTGTGAAGATTACCATAACAGGCCACGTGCAGCGTAAGGGCTTAGGAAGTGGCAAATAATCATGGGAAAATAAACAAAATGAAGAGGATTTTCTAATAAATAAGACTCTCCCAACTAATCTCACCTCCAATTATGATTGGGGAGCTTGGTGTATCATCCTTTGCCCTGGAACCCTACTCGGCAATGATGCCATCTGCTTGCTTGTTGTAATAATTAGAGAATTAAAAGGAAAGAAAGAAAGAGGAAGGGAGGGAGAGAGAAGGAAGGAGGGCGAGAGGGAAGGAGGGGCGAGAAAGTGATAAACAGCAAGTAAAGAAAAAGCATGGTGTTAGTTGTTCAGTCGCGTCCAACTGTTTTGTGACCTCATGGACTGTAGCCCACCAGGATCCTCTGTCCATGGGATTCTCCAGGCAAGAACACTGGAGTGTGTTGCCATTCTCTTTTCCCAGGGGATCTTCCTGACCCAGGGACTGAATCCCGGGTCTCCTGCATTACAAGCAGATTTTTACCATCTGAGCCACCAGGGAAGCCCAAGTAAAGAAATGTAGATAGTAAAATTTGACTCTGTATTAAGAGCCTTCCAAGACACTCTGGACAACATTTGTGTTTCTGACCATTTCCAGGCCTATAAAGAGTTCCTGTAGAAAGCTATACCTTGGCAAATTCAGATCCAGGAGTCCGCACAGATTGTGAAACCGTTTCTTGGCTTTGGACACTAAAGTGAGTCTATTCAGTTCAGTTCAGTTCAGTCCCTCGGTCATATCCGACTCTTTGCAACCCATGAATCGCAGCACGCCAGGCCTCCCTGTCCATCACCACCTCCTGGAGTTCACTCAAACTCATGTCCATGGATTCAGTGATGCCATCCAGCCATCTCATCCTCTGTCGTCCCCTTCTCCTCCTGCCCCCAATCCCTCCTAGCATCAGGGTCTTTTCCAGTGAGTCAACTCTTCACCTCAGGTGGCCAGAGTATTGGAGTTTCAGCTTCAGCATCAGTCCTTCCAATGAACACCTAGGACTGATCTCCTTTGGATGGACTGGTTAGACCTCGTTGCAGTCCAAGGGACTCTCAAGAGTCTTCTCCAACACCATAGTTCACAAGCATCAATTCTTCGGTGCTCAGCTTTCTTCACAGTCCAACTCTCACATCCATACGTGACCACTGGAAAAACCATAGCCTTGACAAGACGGACCTTTGTTGGCAAAGTAACGTCTCTGCTTTTGAATATGCTATCTAGGTTGGTCATAACTTTCCTTCCAAGGAGTAAGTGTCTTTTAATTTCATGGCTGCAATCACCATCTACAGTGATTTTGGAGCCCTCAAAAATAAAGTCTGACACTGTTTCCACTGTTTCCCCATCTATTTGCCATGAAGTGATGGGACCAGATGCCATGATCTTCGTTTTCTGAATGTTGAGCTTTAAGCCAACTTTTTCACTCTCCTCTTTCACCTTCATCAAGAGGCTTTTTAGATCTTCACTTTCTGCCATAAGGGTGGTGTCATCTGCATATCTGAAGTTATTGATATTTCTCCCGGCAATCTTGATTCCAGCTTGTGTTTCTTCCAGCCCAGTGTTTCTCATGATGTACTCTGCATAGAAGTTAAATAAGCAGGGTGACAGTATACAGCTTTGACATACTCCTTTTCCTATTTGGAACCAGTCTGTTGTTCCATGTCCAGTTCTAACTGTTGCTTCCTGACCTGCATATAGGTTTCTCAAGAGGCAGGTCAGGTGGGCTGGTATTCCCATCTCTTTCAGAATTTTCCACAGTTTATTGTGATCCACACAGTCAAAGGTTTTGGCATAGTCAATAAAGCAGAAATAGATGTTTTTCTGGAACTCTCTTGCTTTTTCCATGATCCAGCGGATGCTGGCAATTTGATCTTTGGTTCCTCTGCCTTTTCTAAAACCAGCTTGAACATCTGGAAGTTCACGGTTCACGTATTGCTGAAGCCTGGCTTGAGAATTTTGAGCATTACTTTACTGGCATGTGAGATGAGTGCAATTGTGCGGTAGTTTGAGCATTCTTTGGCATTGCCTTTCTTTGGGATTGGAAAGTGAGTCTATTAGGTAGGTATAAAAAAGTGGTAGGTATATAAAAGGCGGTATGCCTAGAACTTCCAGTTCTGATACCAAAAGATGAAACAACTCAGATCAGTGCATTGACTTATCCTCGGCACCATTTCTTCTCTGTGTCATACACTATAATTCAACAACAACAAAAGTGTATTATGTGTTACACAGACAAAGGCTAGAGAGGGAATTTGCTTTACAAAACTGACAAACAGCCTCTCACCGAGAGAGCTGGCTCTTCTTTCCAGCCTCCTTCCAAATATAAAATAGTTTTATTTTTAGTACTCAGTAGTTTAAAAGATACATAAGAACAAAGTCATACTTTATTTTCAGGAAAACTTTAAATTTTCAGTCTATTAGTTAATGACAAACATGTGCTTTAGCCACCTGATGCCAAGGCCCGACTCATTGGAAAGACTCAAATGCTGGAAAAGATGGAAGGCAGAAGAAGGGGGCGGCAGAGGGTGCGACGGTTGCATGGCGTCACCAGCTCGATGGACATGAATTTGAGCAAACTCTGGGAGATGATGGAGGGCAGAGGAGCCTGGTGTGTTGTAGTCCATGGGGTTGCAGAGCATCAGACACAGCGACTGAACAGCTTTTCAATGCCAATCATTTTCTTAGTCTATGGAAAACGCCTGATGCACAGAAAGCAGCCCCTGCAAGGATTCAGTGACCCTGTGGGTGTTTCCAGCCACCAGCTGGGGACCACTGATTTTGAGCAGAAAGCAGGATGGAATGCTCCACACGTCCTTAGAGTGTTTTCTGTCATTCAAACAAGATGAATACTCCAATTTAAAAAATGTTTTTAAATAATAATTTAAGCAAGATGAGATGAAACTACTTTCCCCCTAAACCTCTGAGCACAGGAAGACAGTCTCGTTCTGAAATTAGTTTCATTTCTATGTGCTTGGAAATTCTACCCATGTTAGAGTATTTTCAGTTCAGTTCAGTTCAGTTGCTCAGTCATGTCTGACTCTTTGCAACCCCATGAATTGCAGCACACCAGGCCCCCTGTCCATCACCAACTGCCGGAGTCCACCCAAACCCATGTCCATCGAGTTGGTGATGCCATCCAGCCATCTCATCCTCTGTCGTCCCCTTCTCCTGCCCCCAATCCCTCCAAGTATCAGAGTCCTCTCCAGTGAGTCAACTCTTCGCATGAGGTGGCCAAAGTACTGGAGTTTCAGCTTCAGCATCAGTCCTTCCAATGAACACCCAGGACTGATCTCCTTTAGGATGGACTGGTTGGATCTCCTTGCTGTCCAAGGGACTCTCAAGAGTCTTCCCCAACACCACAGTTCAAAGGCATCAGTTCTTCGGTGCTCAGCTTTCTTCAGAGTCCAACTCTCACATTCATACATGACCACTGGTAGAGTATTTTAGCTCTCTACAAAATAAGAAGTATTGCCAATAAAATATTTATTGAATGATAGTGATCTTGCCTCTGTGGCATCCACCCCTTTAAATTCACCGCATTCCTTGCGTTGTCTTTGTGATATGCTGATAGTTTTCAGATAACAGGTATACCTTATTGAATAGAACGAAAAATGCCCAAAGTCACTCAATACAGAACACAAACTGCACTACCACGTGTCTTAAACACATTATGCACACAATTAAGAGCACAGTATTGTAAACCAGCTCTATAAACCTTATAATGAAACAGTAACACACCAATGCTTCTTAGCCACAAAGAGGCCCTTAATAATATTATAGATTCTATGATGATAGGCTTTGGGACCGACTTAATACTCCCTGGGAAGAATGTCAACCGGCTGAGATATATCAGAGCCCATCACTTTCTGAGTACCTAAAATGAAAAGGAAAAACGTCCTCTTGCAAGGCAGAAGCAGCTCAGCGTGTGCCCAGTTTCAGCATTTCTGAAAATGCTTCGGATTTTTACTACCATTTAAAAATGCTAAGAACATTTAATTTTCCGACAGGGCTTCAGGCCTTGTTCTGTGAAGAACACAACTGAGATCCTTTGCCTTTCAACTTCAAGCCTAAACTAATCAGAAAAATAAATCTTTTGTAAATTATAAGGTGCTAGCCTATGCAAATGCCAGCAATTAAAATTAGCATCGTACATCTCCCTAGCCTTGATTCCATTGTTAGGAAAATAACTTCATGAAACTTACAAGATGGCATTTCTACTTTAGGAAGAGAATTTTTTTTTTTTTTCTTGAGAGTGGAGGTTGGTGGGGGTGGGGGGCAGACTAATAAATTTTCTTTTATAAAAGAGACTCAGAAAAGTCTTTTTATTTTGGAAAATTTGGAAGACACACACAAGTGGCATTTATATTACGATATATTACTATTATATTACTATATATTACTATTTCCCAGTTTCAGCACATGGATTTAGAGTTTTCATTTTCTCTCCTCCCCTACTCCCCCCAAAACTGGATTATTTTAATCCTAGACATTATATAATTTCAGTGCAAACATTTCACAATATACACCTAAGACATGAGAATTCCTTTTTTGAAACAGCACAATCACAAATCCACTCATGGTTAAACAAGTAACAATAATCCTTTAATAGTCTCTAATATGTAGTCAGCCAGTGTTCAAATTTCCCCAAATGTCCCATATTAACTTTTTATCAGCTATAACTTCAACTTTTAAGGATGGTGACTGTTTTTAAGGAACTCATAGCTGAAATCCCCTTGCAGTTCCGCTTAGAAATATTTCTTTAAATAAGTGCTTAGTCATGGGGTATTTTATCACAGATTCAACAATCACCCTGGGCCTTTATTGAGATGGGCCCACACATCACTGTACAGTAGAGACAGGCTCCACTAAGACTTTTCTTACGACTTCTTACTGTAGGACAGCACTTTATAGTGCAAAGAGCTGGAAGTCAGGAAACATTGATTCAAATCGTAATTCGGTCATTACATAACTGAGCAAATCCATTTTTCTTCTCTCTCTCAGTTTCTAAGCCTGTGGAATGAGTGGCTTAGCCTATATAATCTGTACATTTCTTTTTGGCTCTTAAGGTTCAACATACTTGATTTTATTTGTTTCAAATACTCTATCTTCATGAGAGTGTTTGCAAGGATGAGAGCATGTCTATTACAGGAGAGAGTGTGATATCATAAGACCACTCAAATCCTTACTTTAGTTTCCTTAAGTCCTTAACCTTTCTAAGCCTCAATGCTATACTGTATTACAGTTATTTTATTAATACTTATCCATCTCTCCCACCAGATATAAACTTCCTTAGAGAGGAAATTTTTCATATTCATCTTTCTGTCATCAAAGCCGAGTGTCTAGAACTTGGTACATGCTTGTTATATAAATGAATGGTTGAGTTTGTAATCTGAGGGTGAATGACTGCTCCATCTACTTTGCAGGATTATTGTATGGTGAATACCCTAATATATGAAAATGAATGTTTTATGTTACATACTAAAAATGTTAAACACTGTTATTTATATTAGAAACATTCCAAGTAGAATATTTAGCTACTTACGACAATCCAACCTTGCCTCTAACCTTTATTAAGGGATGAATGACGTGCATTTTTTTTCTTTCCTATACTAAATTTCATCTCTTTGGAAATTTTTTATGCCTCTTTCTTTTTTTAATTAAAATTACACTTCTAGGTATTGATCACCATTTTTTATTTTTCCATAACGATCTTTTGGGGAATTTTTGGAGTAATTGACTAGTAGCTTAGGCCAGTCTGATATAAATAAGTACAAGTCAAAATAATGCAGGAGATAATGTAACAGTAACTGTATATATCAGATACACAAATTTGCCTTAAATTTTTTTTTTTTTTTTTGGCTGTGCTGGGTCTTAGTCGTGGGGTGAGAACTCTTAGTTGTGGCTGGCAGGATCTAGTTCCCTGAGCAGGAATTGAACTTGGGTCCCCTACACTGGGAACTCCGGAGTCTTACCCACTGGACCACCAGGAAGTCCCGAGAGACATGGATTTGCTGATGAACTAAATGTTCCCTGAATTAATTCCCTAAAGATGATCCTGATTCAGTTCCTACCATAGCTGAGTGGGAAGAGTTTTACCTGATTTCCTTAAATGGGCTCTTTCTTGTTAGGTCACTAAGTCTAGTTTATCATTTACAGATTCCTGATTATCCTCAAGTGCAGTTTTGAAATGTGAACGTTTCCCTTCACTGTGTTCCAATCTGGGACAACCCCTCGAGCGGCGTTTCCTGAAAGGAATATAGTCCTCAGCAGTGTTGCTCACAAAACCAGTGACCGCACATGCCCATTTAGGAAACTGTGATCGTAACCTCCTTGTGCTGATTCACTGACACCCAAGCACACACAAGAACTCCAAAAGGCCTTGCTGTGAAGCTGTTTGTTGCATTTCTTGGTTACAAATAAACTTGTTTAACTCAGCATTTCTCAAACTTCCTAATTTCATGTCCCACTTTAAAAAAAAAGAAAAACAGTGCCTGTTAAACTAGGACTCAAGGATGCTATCAAGTAAGACATTAAAGATGTCAAAATCTGAAAACATGTGCCTGTGCACTAGATGGTCCGTGGTTCGGACTCTGCGATTCCACTGCAGGAGAAACAGGTTCAACTCCTGGTCAGGGAACTACGATCCCACGTGCCTCTCCACACAGGCAAGAAATACAGAATAAATTAAAAGGAAGTAAAAGAACGAAATATATTGAAGCTAAAAGAAAGAAAGATAATTGGACCTGCTGTAACCTGGGGACTCAACCAACCTGGAACAGAAAACGTTTGAGAAAAAAAAATCCAGAAAGTTCGAAAAAGCAAAACTTAAGTTTGCTGAAGGCCAACAACTATCTACAGAACGTTTATTGTATTTATAACCATTTATATTACATTAGGGTTATTAAGTAATCTAGAGGCGATCTGAAGTGCAGGGATGTGCACAGATTATATGCAAGTTCGACACCATCTTCCATGAGTCTTGAGCATCCCTGATTTTAGCAGGGGTTCCTGGAACCAACCTCCCTGACACCAAGGGACCACCTATCAGTCACTCAGGGTTTTCTTTTGTGCAAAACAGACTTTGTTCACTTAAAAAGTAACTTCCGGGTCCACCTCAGACTCTAACTGTCCAGCTGTCCTCAGTGAGCATGTGAAGCTCTTTAAATTCAGATGGCGTGTAATTAAATCATTCAGCTGGTCGACAGCTAGTTGACTTTCACTTGAAGCCACCCCTTCGCCTCTCCGAGAGACCCCACCCTGCGGTGACTCAAGTTCTTAACACCACCATTAAAAGCCTTAACGCTTTGCAAGCAACAGGCTTGGGCGTAAAGCACAGTAAGTCTACAGTGAGTCAGAAGAACTTTGTGAGTCTTGCGGGGACGCTGGAGGATTCGTAACCCTGCTCCTAGCGGAAGGGTGCGGCGGCTGGGGCTCTCCAGGCCCCCTGCAGGAGTGGAAGGGCCTGGCCCCGGTCAGCCGTCTGCATCCTTCCCCATCTCGCCAATCCGCCCCCAGAGGGGCTGCAGGCCCTGGCTTCGGCGCGTCCCATCCCAGACTGGCCCGGGCGTTCCATCCAGGTGCCCAAGTTGAGCCTGACCTAGACTGCTCCATCTTTCCAAACACGAAGCTGGCGCTCTCGCCGGGTCTCCGGGCTGGCAGGACCCGGCTAGGGCCTCGGGCCGTCCTTTGGGAGCGGAACCAACAGCCGCTGACCCCGGAGGTCCGGGTGGCCTTCGCCCTCGCCTTGCCGCCCACCTCGCAGCCCCCTCCCCTCCCGGGTCGGGGTCGGGGGCATCTCCACCGCCGGCCTCGCTCCGGGCGGGACGGACACTTGGCCACCCTTCCCTGGGCTCCGTATCCGCCGCCGAGGTGCTGGCAGCCCCGGACGGCCCGGCCCTCTCCTCGGTCCACCCGGCAGTCTCCATGGCTCCGCCGTCATCCTCCGCCCCCTTCCCCGCGCGGGGTCGACGGGGGCGGAGGGGGGTGGGACGTGCGCGGGCACCCCGCGGTGCCCCCTTGTGTTACACCCAGGGCGGCCGGGCCCCTCCGGCAGGCCCCGGCCGGCCCCGGCCCGCTCGCCGCGCCCCGATCTGCGCCCCGCGGGGCCGCGCAGCCCCCAGCCCGGCCGGCGGCGCGGGGGGAGGGGCGCGGCGAGCGCAGAGTTGCTGAGTCGCCCAGCCCGCTCAGAAGTTGCGGCTGAGACGGCAGCTTCCCGCCCCCTTCCTGGACTTGGCGGCACTGAACGCACACCCAACCCGTCACCACCCGCCACCTGCCCTCGCCCCCGCCGCCCCGGCCAGGACTCGCAGCAGCCCCTCCCCGCGCCCGCGCGGAGCCCAGGTTTCCAGTGGAGTCGGGCTGGGGGGCGGGGGCACCCCACCTCGGCGCTCCGCCCGGGAGAGAGGGGCACGTGGAGGGGGCGGGGGGCGGGCAGGACCCCTCCTGCAGATCGCTGCGCCGGGCCAGCGCGCTTTTGCACTTTGCAAAGCTGAGCAGCTGGGCAGGGGTCGCCCAACGGCCCTCCGCGCCCTCCTGGGCGAAGCGCGTTTGGCAGAGCGAGAACCGGGCAGCGTTCCTATCCCTTCCCGCTGAGGGTGGGGGTGCGGGGGGGGTTGCCCGGGCCGGCGGGAGGGGCTCCGCTAGGGGCTGAGGTCGCCAACAGGTGCTCTGGAGCCCATGTGACGGGGGGAGGGGGCCGCGCAGGGGAAGCCGGGGTGGGGGTGGGGAGCGGGGGGAGGCGGGCACCCTCCCCCACCCCCTCTCCCCTCTCCCTTCTTCCCGGTCCCCTGCAGAGCCCAACTGCGGGTGCCCCCCCGCCGCCGGCGGCCTGGGGATTGCTGCTCGAGGGTGGCTCTCCGGCGCGCCGGTGCCCTCGCGGCCTGCCGGGAGGAGGAGGGAGGGGCGGGGGAGGGAGGGATGCGAAAGTGGGTCAGGAATGTAACTGGACGCTGCGCACCCCCACGCACCGTCCCCCCACCCCATGCGGGCCGCGCCAGCCTTGGAAAGCTAGTCTTTCGCTGTTGTGGTTCCCCGGCTTTACCGGTGGACGGTTACCAGGGGATCCCGAGGGGTGTGCTTCCCTGTGACCCTGGGGGAAGAAAAACCCGGTTGCCTCAGTGACGGAGTTGGGCTTGGATGCGATGATGCAGCGGATGTTTTAGGTGAGCCTGGCCGTGGGGAGGCTGCACTTGCCTGAGCGAGTGGACTCGTCTTACTACTGAACCAAGACGTGGAAGGAAAGCTGGAGAGGATGGCGGGTTCTTTGCCCTGCTTCGTGTTTGTGGTTTTACCGTCTCAAGAGAACATAAATTCAGCGGTTTTGCTTTCGAGCTTGCCGTCTCCCAAACACAGGCCCGGGCTGCCATAATTCACTCAAGTTCTTAACAAACGCTCACTTAGTTGCTGCAAAGGTTTGAAGTTGGTATCTTAGACTTGGAAGGGGCAGGGCACACTGACAGTTTTGTATTTGGGGAAGGCCTGGGAAACAAACATGAAAAGGCCTTTATTAAAACTCCTCAAAGCAGAAGCAGTGAGAGCAAGCAGTCAAGATTCCTCCGGAGCTCAGCGGCTCCTCACACCCCAAGCACGTGATCAGGAGATGGAGGACCCAGATTTTAAAGTGATGGGCTTTGCATGCTGGTAACATAAGCAGAGTCAAGAAGAAATAATAGTAAATGATGAGACTGCAGAGATGAAGCTTAGTGTTGTGGGTTTGCAGCCCAAAGTCTTCTTGAGCACCCTTCCAGGGAGTTGTTGCATTTTTCCCTTCTGCCGGTTTTGTCCCGGGACCTCAATTGCAGAGTGCAGGGTAGGGCTGAGGCAGAGCCGGAGAGAGCCACGAAGCTTCAGACTCCCAGCAAATGGCTGGAGTTTTATTCAGAAGCCCAAAGGGTGGGTTACCCTTTAAAGAGATTTTAAGGGCTATCTGAAAAGTTGACTTAGCAACCAATGTAAATTTCTGTTTCCCAGGGAACTAGTGATAAAGAAACCTAAAAATTGTGACGCAGTTTGCATTAAAGAATCCTTATTCATAGGAAGCAAAAACTGATCAGTTGAATTTCTGTAAATTGAATCATACATTTATGTATAAAAGAGGTTATTTTGTAGGGAAAACTTATGGAGATCTAACCATCCCCACTCTATTTTTCTTTTATATTTTTTTAACGTCATTGAGTTTTCTTATCAGTAAAATGGGATTAAGATAATAATAGGTGGTTTGCTCTGGGGTGACAGACTGGATTTTTCCATTGCTTTCTAGGTAGAGGATCTTCAGTTCCAAGGATGAAAGTCTTTATTCTCACTTACGATGTTTTCCTGAACTGTAGAACAGCTGAAGTTGGAAAGGAACCAATTCCATATGATAAATAGTCTTGCGTTCTGGAAACTTGAAAAAACATGATCTTAGATCTTGTCACCCTGTTAGCATGATTTCCTTCTGTGTGAGATAATGAGACTTTCAAATCTTGGTGCAAACCGGCATTGTTGCTATAGAACTGAATTGAAATTTTAAGTAGAAAATGAAGTAGCCAACTTCCTCTTTTCTCCCATCCCTTCTCCCCCACCCCCTTCAATTTCTTCTGCATTCATTAAACGTTTCTGTACGGGGTGATCTTCATTTAAGCTGTAACTCAGGTTTATAAAGCAAGTTGAATTAATGAATATCAGTTAAGAAAGCAGTAACAATAGAGTCCTTAATATTGTGTCTTGGATATTTAAGATATTTGTTAAGTAATTTGAAAGGGGGGACACTTTCAAGAAATTGCCTATGTGTAAGCAGATTTTCACATAGGTTATTTTGGACAATGCCTTGTAGCAAATGCACCCACAAAATGTTTTTTTTTTTTTCCCAATGAACATAAGCTTTGAACATTTTAGCTACCTACTTTGTTTAGAACCATGTTAATTTAAGGCCTGTGGAGATTACAGAGAGGTATATCCATGTTCCTAAAAAGACTCAAGTCTAATATGTCCTATTAGGGGTGACAACTAGATGACAAATATAAGAAGTGTAACTATTTAGGGGTTAAATTAAAACACCAGTAAAAATTATGTGCTTATAGGAGTAAGAAGAGATGACAGATTTACAGATGAAAGTTAAGTGAGTTGAGAAGTGCAATAATGAGAGACTTAAAAATTTTTTTTCTTCTGTTTATTCTGTACATGTTAGCAGTGAATGGATCTCACTTCTTCATAAGAATGAGGGTTTGCTCATTTTCAGGGAGATGCGGCCAGACAGCTAGTGTGCAACTGACATCGAGGAGAAGTCAGTGGTTAAGTGCTAGGGAGGGGCAGAGAGCAGAGGGTGAGAGGGAAGGTAAAAGGAGCAGACACACCCTTACTTAGCAGAGGCTCGGATGTGGCAGGGTGCTGGGTGTGCCCTGGGAGGGTCGCTGTGAGGTGGCAGCCATCAGGAAGTGCTCCCAAGGGAGTGGGTAGAACTTGAACTTGGGCCTTACAGGCTGTGTACGATTTTTATAGCTAGAGAGAGAAAGGCATTCTTAGTGGGAGAAGGGAGATGAAGCACGAGGCAGGAGGTTGCAAGGTACACTGGGGGAATTTGACTAGATTGGCTTTGCTGCTGGAGGTTGATGGAATATGAAATTGTCACTTGAATGATAGGTTGGTATTGTTAGTTCCTCAGTCATGTCCAGCTCTTTGTGACCCAGTGGATTGTAGCTTGCCAGGCTCCTCTGTCCATGGAATTCTCCAAGCAAGAATACTGGAGTGGGTTGCCATTCCCCTTCCAGGGGATCTTCCCGACCCAGGGATCAAAGCCAGGTGTCTCACACTGTGGGCAGATTCTTTACTGTATGAGCCACCGGGAAGCCCCAGTGTGATCGGTTAGGTTAAGGCCTTTGAATGCCTGGGCCGGGCTTGGTGTTAGGACTGTATCTGCAGGTAGAGGGGAATTGTAATAGGATTTTGAGCAAGGGAAATACATGGTCAGAGTCATCACTGGGGGAAGATTAATCTTGTGAGTTCGGCTGCAGTGGGAGTTTAGGGACCGTGAGGGTCCAGTGTCACGGGGACATGTGGGCCTGGAGAACAATTGTGTCCTGTGGGCCAGGTGGTAAGAGTGGTGCTTTGTGAGTCATAAAAGGAACAGTGACAGTATTTTGTAGTGTTTGGATGTGAACTTGAAGCGTCCAAGATGACCAAGGATTTAAATCTAGATGCCTTGGCAGATCGTACTATCAACCGAAATTGAAACAGGAAGCCAGTGTTTCAGGTAATTGAAGGGTTGATTTCAGAAGTGGAGTTCGAGGCTGTGATTGACAGCTGGGTTTAGGTGACTTAGGCAGGGTGGATGGGTCTCGGCTGAAGGTAGAGGTGTGAGTCATCTACATAGAGGTAGGTGATTATTGGTCCTGAATTTGAACTTGGTGGCAAAGCACACATTTTAGGGAACATTCGCCATTAGAACTTACTATATATATTGAGTTAGCCAAAAGTTCATTCAGGTTTGCACATGCCCTCTTTGTGGAAAAACCCAAATGAACTTTTGGCCAACCCAATATATATGCACATACATATGTATACATTTCAAACTTCTCCTGGGAATTCCTGAGTGGTCCAGTGGTTAGGACTCTGTTACGGGCACAAATAAGTTCCATCCCTGGGAGAGCTAAAATCCTACAAGCCATGCAGCCCCCCCAAAATTCCCCTTCCTTGCAAAGCACAAGAAGGTAGTCATTCCTGAGGCTTTGGGTTAAAGCCAGTCTACTGAATCAGCATTGTTGTAACCCAAGTGCCTTACCCAGCAGCTCCCAAACCCAGCTCAACAGATTCAGGGGTCCCAGCCCAGCCCAGTTCAGTTCAGTCGCTAAGTCATGTCTGACTCTTTGTGGCCCCATGGACTGCAGCATGCCAGGCTTCCCTGTCCATCACCAACTCCCGGAGCTTTCTCAAACCCATGGCCATCGAGTTGGTGATGCCATCCAACCATCTCGTCCTCTGTCGTCCCCTTCTCCTCCTGTCTTCAGTCTTTCCCAGCATCAGGGGCTTAACTCACAGGCACCCAGTCAGAATCTCCTGGGCCAGCAGGCTGCGTTTTCTGCAGGGGTCATAGGCCACACTGCTGTGGATTCCTCTCTGGGAACCAGTGCCAGGGGGTGTGTTCTTCAGTCTGAGACCTCCGCAGAGCCTCCCGTCTCTCTCCGGGAGAGCAGGAGTTCTTCCTTTCCATGGGTTGGTTTCAACCTGTTCTTGTGCTTTGCTATCTGATGGACAACCGTTGATAGACAGTACTGGAGGGTTTTTGTATCTACAGGACCTGCTGCTTCCCGAATTTAGCAGCGGGTCTGGAAGCCTGGATGGGTGTGTCAGAAGAACTCTGTCCTGCTAGGTAGGAAGGAGGTTGGGGGTGACGTGCTGTGTATGGAGCTGACTCACACTCCGTCCATCAAAGTGTGTTGAGATGAAGCAATAAACCGGGCCCCAGGCAGATCACTTCCTGTGCCTCTGGATGCACAGACCCAGGGCGTGGTGTTTGACAGTATTCTCAAGAGCACCATTTGGCTGGTCCTTTTCAGGGAAGCTGGGTAGTCAGAGGTAAGGCGAGGCAAGCTGTGGGCTCTCAACACCAGGCCAGAGTTCAGAGAAAAGCAATCTAGGGAGAAATGGATAGTCTGAAATTCGGGGTTGGACTTCTAAAAGGCGATGACCGTTAACACGTTTTCAAGGAATACCTGTCTATCTACATATCTCATCACTTTGTGTGCATGTGTGCTCAGCATATCCAGTTCTTCTGCGACCCCATGGACTGTAGCCAACCAGGCTCCTCTGTCCATGGGATTTTTCCAGGCAAGAGTACTGAAGTGGGGTGCCATTTCCTTCTCCAGGGGATCTTCCTACCCAGGAATCGAACCCAAGTCTCCTGCATTGCGGGTGGATTCTTTACCGCTGAGCCACCTGGGAAGCCCATCTCTTTGCTTTATTGTCACAAAAAGACAGTGTCTGCCCTTTTGAGCAGCAGCACTTTGTCACTTTAGGTAGTCAGGTGCTGATTATCTGGGTGCAAGTTTTCATTTGCTCTTTTTTTTTCCTTGTTTAAAAGCTAAAAAGAGAAATTCTTACGTCCATATTGTTATGTGTCTGGTGGACTAGCAGGCAGATGCTAATAATGAAAACTGCTGGTGGCAACGGGGCGGGGGGTTGGCACTGTCTCCTCTCCACTTCCCTCCATGTACAGAGCTTAAACTAGCCGTGTTTCTCATCCATATTTCTAATGTGTTTATTGCTAAGTCTTCATGGCTGCTCTCAGAGTTTCTCTAGTTGGGCAAGTGAGGACTCCTCTCTAGCTGCGATGGGCAAGCTTCTCATCGCGGGGATTTCTCTTCTTACGAGCACGTGCTCTAGGGCTTGTGGGCGGCAGTAGCTGTGGAGCACAGGCCCAGCTGCCCTGTGGCACGCGGGGTCCTCCGGGACCAAGGGTCGAACCCGCGTCCCCTGCACTGGCAAACAGACTCCCGACCCCTGGGCCACCGGAGAAGTCCTTCCTCAGCATTTTTAAGTGTGCAGCTTAGTTACTGTTAAGTATATTCACACCTGCTGCTGCTGCTGCTGAGTCGCTTCAGTCGTGTCCGACTCTGTGCGACCCCATAGACGGCAGCCCACCAGGCTCCCCCATCCCTGGATTCTCCAGGCAAGAACACTGGAGTGGGTTACCATTTCATGCGATAAAACCTAGGTCTCGAATGTCATTTAGAATATGAGGGAGTGTTCTAAAAATGTCAGAAAAATGAAGCCCAGGGTGCCCAGGAAACCGTGAGAGAGGATGGTGTATAACGCAGAGCCTTAGCGCATTCAGGCGAGAGGAGAGAGGGGACAGGTCGATAGGTGGCCCTCCTGCAGGATGGGCTTGCCTGAGCGCATCCTATTCAGCAGCTAATTGTGAAGCTAGAGTGCAGGGGAGAAATGGCAGTTTTCTACCTGAGATTTCTTGAAGAAGCCAAAAATGGGGCTAACATCTTGATACGCCAATTTTAAATTTCCTTAAAGCTCTGAGTGTAGAGTGAGAGAAAGAGCTCCAATGAAAATTTACAGAATCTATTGACAATTTAGACAATTTCCTCCAAACTTTGCCCCATACTCTGTGGCATGTATAGAGCTTTGTATATGTTTTGCACTCTCTTGATTCACACAAGGGGTGGGTGTATATTTACTGCTGTTATCCTAGTTTTCCGAGTGACCTGTATCTTATTATTATTTATGAAAATATGAGTATCAACTGCCAAAAACATCTTAGTGTGCAAGAAGCTCTAAATGTTTGAGCACGTCAATGATGACATGGTTAAATGAAAATTTTAAGGTTAAATAGGTGAGATTTGCAAAAGATTGGAAATTCTTAGTCAACCCCAAGCTAGTAACAGTTCACTGCTTTTTTTTTCTTTTAGAAAATTTATTTTCACAACCCCTTACTGTTTGCACTCATTCATAATACCCACAAAACAGGTTTGAAGCTGCTCAGTCCAACAGGATGTCAGCTGCAGTTCCAAAGAAGCTATGGGTTCATGTTTTACCAAAGGAAAGATGCTTCCATTTCCAGCCTTGGAAATGTAGGACTTATTTAACAGCCCTCTATTTAGAAAGTGCTGCTGAATTTGAGAAAACTTAGAGAATGGCTCTGAGTTTCTTATTCAAAACTGCTTTAGTAAACTTTTACTTATCAGTCCTGAGAAGATGTGTTAAAACCAGCTTGGCAACTTTTTTTTTTTTTTTTAATATAGCAAGCTGGAGGGCCTTGAGAAGAGAGTTTTGAAACAACATCAGTGTTGGAACCAAAACGGAACACTTTCGAACAAGAATCCTCCTATATGTCTCTGGGTTTGGAGGACTCATCTGTTAAAAGGCAAGTTTTCACGGTAGGACTGAATTAGCAGTGATAGGTTTTCCTGTGGTAGCAGCAACAAGCAAAGGCAGGGTTTCACCAAGCACTCGGAAGATGGCTTCTTTTGTATGGATACCTACGCATTTACAATCCTGTGCCCATGCCTGCCCCCTCCCCTGTGATTTACTTATTTGGTTTAGAAGCAATCTTTATACAGGTGCTTGATGACTTTGTGCTCTAATGGTATAGAAATACAGTTTTCAGATGAGAGCTGTCTCTAAGGATTATGTTGGGAGTCATGGAGTTATTACTCAAGTAGTAACAGTCAATAATAATAATAACAGTCACTCAAGCGATTGGAGGGATGAGTTAATGATTTCATGATTAAAGTTTTAGAAGATGTTTGTCTCTGAAGCCACGAGTTTCAACTGAGTTGCCAAAGGAAAGCAGCAAGTTAATTCATGTTGCTCCATCATTAATCCACAGAAAATAAAAGTTCAGGTGGTCCTGGGAGTCTAGCATATCTCAATTCTGAGTTTTCTTTGAAAGCTGAGTTCTTGCCTTTTTCTAGAAAAATGCTCCAGCTTTTAAAGTAAATAATGCAGCCCTCGGCAGGTGGCTGTCTCACATGAAAGCCTGTGGTGGTGAACGCAGGACGGCTCCGTGCGGTGTCTTAGTACAGAACGGTATTGTTCCGCCGCTGTGCCCTTTGCTTTGTCATTTCTCAGTTGAGCAGGGCCTCCAGCCTCCTGAAATGTCAGCCTAGCCCTCAAACTTGTGTGCGTTTTCCTTTTGATTACCTTGGTTGCCGGCCAGCCTCGTATTTGACACGTCCAGCACGGGCAGTGGAGTTGCCTCTTGGTGTCGAGCTGTTAATCTTTTTATTATTTCCTGTCACTTTCCCCCGTGATTGATCCTCTTGAGCCCAAGGTGGGGAGGGGTGGAATTATGAAAATGACTTTGAAAACCGCTTTGAAAAGGAGAATAAAAGGACTTGGGTCTCACCTGAGACTATAAAGCGATGGAAAAAGCAGTCTGTTTTGCAATGCAGAACCTCAGCGCCCAGTGAGCTGGGTTCCAGTGGGCGCTTTGCAGGAGAAGTGGAGAGGGTTTTCCTGGTGTTTTTGCAGTGACTTTGTGTCCAGGTGTGTGGGGTGACGGTGAAGAGAGCTCACGGGTGGTCTGCAGTTTAGTTCTATGGAAAGGCTACAGAACGTGATCCTCTTTCCTTCAGGATTAAAAAAATGATTCTTTTTGAGTTGTAGGCTTTCCCATATATCCTCTCCCGGGTATCCCCTCTACCCTGTGTGCAGTTCACTGATTCTTGTTCCGGCTCTGCCCCCACCCCCTGACCCACCCACTGGAATTTGAGAAGAAACTAATAGAACCTCAGTTGTTCATATATTTTTAGCTTGTCCTTCTTTGTCCCCCATTTGTTAACATGGTGGTAAAAAAGAAAGGTATGAAATTTGCTATCGTGATCCTTTTCAAGTGGACGAGTCAGTGGCATTGCTTACATTCACAGCGTTGTGCAACCGTCCCATGGTCTGTTCCAACATTTTTCATCACACCGAACAGACACCCTGCAGTTGTTAAGCAAGAACTCCCCACGTCCACCTTTAGCCTCTAATCCACTTTCTGTCTCCTGTCTGCCCGTTCTAGATATCTCATACGAGTGGGATCAGATATGTCCTCCGAGGGTCTGGCTTATTTTCGCTGGGCATAAAGTTCTCAGAGCTCATCCATGCCATATTGTACGCCATGACTCCACTGCTTGTCATGCCTGAATAATATCCCACTGTCTGCGTGGACTGCACTTTGTTTATCCGTTCATCGGGTGATGGACATTTGGGTTGGTTCCACATTGGCTAGTTTAAATAATGCCACCGTGAACATGGTTATAAAAGTGTCCATTGGAATCCTTGGCTTCAGTTCTTTGGGGTATATATATATGTATGTACGTATATGTAGACGCGTGTGTAAGAGTGGACTTGCTGGGCCACGTGGGAGCTCCATGTTTAACATTTTGCAAAACTACCGAACTGGTTTCCACCATGGCACCATTTTATATCCCCAATAACAACACACGAGGGTTCCAGTTTCTCCACATTTTTGCCAGCTCTTGTTATTTACCTCCCCCTCTTTTTTTAAAGTATTTTCATTAGTTTATTTGTCTGGTTGCTACAGGTCTTGGTTGTGTCACTCGGGATCTTCGATCTTAGTTGAGGGATCTAGTTCCCTGCCCAGGGGTCAAACCCAGGCCCCTGCATTGGGAGCTCGGAGTCTTAGTTACTGGGCCACCAGAGAAGTCCACTATTTTCAATGTTTTATTAGAACCTCCCTAGTGGACCTGAAGTGGTGTGGTGTGGCTTTGATTTCCGGTTCCCTGATGACTGAGCGTTTTTCCTGTGCCTGTTGGTCAGGTGCGCGTTTCCTTTAGAGAACTACCTCTCAAGACCTCTGCACTGTCCATCTTTATATATGTTTTATAATGCCTAATAGTGAAGAAGTGAAGTCGCTCAGTCACGTCCGACTCTTTGCGACCCCATGGACTATAGCCTACCAGGCCCTTCTATCCATGGGATTTTCCAGGCAATAGTCCTGGAGTGGATTGCATTCCCTTCTCCAGGGGATCTTCCCAACCCAGGGGATCGAACCCAGGTCTCCCACATTGTAGACAGAAGCCTTACCATCTGAGCCACCACGGAAGTCCAATGCCTAATAGTAGTATATAGTTTATAAACTAAAATATACACACGTTTGGATATAAGCAGTGACTTTTAAAGATGGAAGATGTATTTTTAAAAGTTTGGAGACCATTATTAGGAACTGTAGCAATGATCTATTTTATTTCTTGGTGCCTAACCTTAGCAGGAAAATATCGATGATAATTCGTAAGTTTTCTCGGGTGGGGTGAGGGGGGTTGTGACTCTTATTTGATCAAATGTAATGTGTTTACCGGAGCCTCCATATGAAACTAACCACAGGGTCCCAAGACTGTCTTTGGGGTTGTTTTCTTTTGGTACATAAGAAAGTAGATCTCTTTGGATGGTTTTCAAGTTAGACTTGCCTCTGCTCAATCCTATTTTGTGGTTCATAGTGGCATTTTAGGGTTCTAGTGTATCTTATTAAGAGAGAGAGATAGTTTTTCATGCTGGGTCACATAGGGAGCCAGAAGGCCTAGAATGAATGAATCGAAAGGGAGAGGCTTAGTTCTAAAATAATAATAATGATGATGGTGATGATAACAGTTATTTTTACTATGTCACTTATAAAACTAATTTGATTGTATGAAAAGATTAGCTTTGAGGCGTGGGGATTGAACTGGCCTATCTCATGACCCAGTAAGAGTGTTTTAGGCCTTGGGGGTTGATTTAAGTCAAAAAAAAAAAGGTTGGTTGTCCTATTGTTGTTCTCTTCTCTGAAAGTGAACTCTGTGCAGTTACCCTAAAATGCCAACTTCTGTCAAGGGCGTGACATCACCATCCTAGCACATCCTGGTGCTTTTCTTGGAAAGTGTCCACACTGGCAGGCGTTTTCCAAATAAAACATTTGTGTCGGTAAACAAGTGTTTTACCCAGCAGCCCAAGTGGAGAATTTTAAAACCAGTGTTTGTTTTGCCAGCAAACATTTTGTTTCAATCCTTGCAGCTAAACAAGTGGGTAGGATTTAAGTGGCCTGCTAGTAAAAACAAAGGCAGAACCATGCTCAGAAAACTTCAGCTGAGCAGAAATCTAGCTGCTGTTAGAGTGTGAGTTTAGACATTTGGGGAAGTAACTGGTACCATCTTCTGAGTTCTGTACTTAGTTTCAGTCAGAGTGGAAGATCTTCAGTTTGGGTAAAGGCTCTGAATTTTCTTTTCGTTTAGAGGTGAAGGATGAAGAAATATAAAAGAATCATTAAAAAGATTAGTTTTGCATATTTCAGTGTTAGGGCTCGCCTTTGAATGCGCCAAGCATCACCAGCTGCTTGCCCTGCATTTGCTCCCTCCTTTCTAGTTATTTGGATGGTAATTCCTCCCGAGTCGCATCCTCCAGCATCTAGATTAATCATCAGCCTTCCTCTTGTGACTTTTATAAAAATGATAGTAGTATAATTAGGCTTTAGTGAGCTAGTGTTACTTTTATTTAGGGTTCTTTATAATTGAGTGGTCTTACACCTTTAATGGATTATCTTTTGAAGAATATTTTTATATTTGAAAGTTTGCTTGTGATGTGCTATTCTTTTTAAAAAGCAGCTCTCTTTTCCCATTCAGGACGTAGGTACCTTCTTAAGAAGATAGACTTTAGAGAATAGAACATATACGCAGAAGGGTGTAAAACATTACAGCTATATATGTTTTAATTAGCAAGTGGACGTACACTAACCCCCATCCTGATTTAAAAATAGAATGTGGCCTTGGAACGTCCTCTGTTTTAAAATCACGTCTCTCTTCTGGCCATAGCAAGTTTACAGCTGTGTAGTCATCCTTAAACGACATCATCTCATTTTGCAAGGGTTAGGTGTATATTACACTTTACCTGTTTGTTTTCATCAATGATATAATCTCAAGATTTAATCACGTTCTGCCTGTACCTGTGGTTCATTCGTTGTCATTGTTCAGGGTTGCTGCCCTGTTGATGGACATCTGAACTGTTTCCAGCATTTGATCTTACTACAAAGGCTATCAAGGACATTCATATATATATATCCTACTTATATATATTTACACTTATATATATCCTATTCATTGTTGATCAGTCCCTGACTCATATCTAACTCTTTATGACCCCATGGACTGTAGCCTGCCAGGCTCCTCTGTCCTTGGGATATTACAGTGGGTTGCCATTTCCTAGTACAGCTGTGCAGAGGTTTTTCTGGGATGCATGTGGTGTGGGCGGTGGATTTGTTGGGTTGCAGGGTATTTGTATTTTTAATTGTATTTAAATCCGTTTGATATTTTTTAGCTTCACAGTAATTCTAACCTGTGTTTGGTTCAGTTTGTTCTTCTCATAGTGAATGGAGCTCTTATTGTTCCCCACATTCACCAGAAACCAAGTTCTGACACCAGGCTGTCAGACTTTGTCGTGTCTGCCAGGCTGGCAACTAAGAAATGGTGCCTTATTCTGGTTTTGTTTTCCCCTGATTCATAATAAGGCTTATATTGGCCATTTTGATGCCTTTTTTTTCAAGTATTTTCCCATTTTTCTATGGACTGTCTTTTTCTTCCTAATCTGTAGACTTCTTTTATACTTTCTGTTTAATATATAGACTTTCTTTATATATTCCATTCATACAGAATGAGTCTGTACTGATTATAGGTGTTGCAAATAACTTCTTCTACTTTGATTTGTCTTTTTACTTTATCCCTTGGATGCTCACAAGCTCTTAATTTTTTAAATTATTTATTTATCTGGGGTTGTTTGGGTCTCCGCTGTTGTGTGGACTGCTCTCTAGGCGTGATGCACAGGCTTTTTTTTTTAAATTATTTATTTATTTGGGTTGCTCTGGGTCTCCGTTGTTGCGTGAGCTGCTCCTCAGCTGTGATGCACAGGCTTTTTCTTGTGCTTCTCTTTTGGCACCGGGCTTAGTCACTCCACAGCATGAGGGCCCTTCCCAGACCAGGGTCAAGCCCGTGTCTCTTGCATTGGCAGGCAGACTCTTTACTGCTGAGCCACCAAGGAAGCCCGCAGACTCTTAATTCCAGTATCATTTGATCTCTCAGTCTTTTCCTTTGTGATCAGTGCTTTTCTATCTTGTTTAAAAAGTTCTTCCCTCTCCCAGGTTTATGAAGCTATTCTCCTGTGTTCTTTGGAGTTGTGCCTTTCACATCTGATCTGTTGTCATTTAACCATCTGCAAGTCTGCAAGTGATTTCTGTGAATGTGCCATTTTCTGTCTTAAGGGCTGTCTGGCTGGGCAGGTGCAGTTTGCTCGTCTGTGTGCGTGCCGCCAGGACTGCCAACTGCCGGTGTCCTCAGCCACATGGCCACCTGGGCCCGTCTCTTGCGGCGTTCTCCACTTCATCCCACCGGTCTCCTTGTCGACCCCCCTTAGTTATCACAGCCTCCTGATGCCTGGAGAGGCACGGGCTCCCATGAAGCATGTCTCAGTGTTCGTGGCTTTTTGCCCTTCCATATAAATTTTAGAAACAGAACAGGTTCCCTCACAGAACCTGGTGGATTTATTATTAGGACCGCACTGAATCTGTGGACCTGACATGTTTACAATAGCGAGTCCACCACATCAAAAGGCGGCGTGTAGTCTCCAAAGAAGGGTGCCCCAAATAACAGAAAATAAAAATAAATCAAGACTGGCACTCAGCTTCCTGGGTTCAGACCCTGACCCCACTTTTCACTGGCCACAAGGCCCTGAAGAACCTCAGTTTCCTTATTTGTAAACTAGGGATCCTAATAGTACCTGCCTATAGGGTGATCGAGAGGACGGAAGGATTAAACATGTTGCATATAATATGTGGAAGGTGCTTAGAATACTGTCTGGCACGCAGTAAGTACACCTTGCATAAGAACGTGAGCACTGATTTCCAAACGTGCTTATTTATATCATTTTCAATGTCCCACGAAAGTTTTAGAATATTCCATATAAAACGATATATAAGATTTCCCTGGTGGTCCAGTGGGTAAAACTCTGCTCTTCCAATGCAGGAGGCATGGGTTCCATCCCTGGTTAAGAAACTGAGAGTCCACCTGTCAAGTGGTGTGGCAAAAAGAAAAAATGTGTGAAAAATACATAAAATATGTTGCTACTTACACGCATGATGTATAGAAATATGTAATAATATTCCTGGGAACATTAAGCATTTTGATACTCTTGTAAATGGTATTTTAAAAGCTTGTCTGGGGCGTCCAGTATTGTTGTGTGTTTTGGTGTGTTTTGTGAGCTGACTATGGTTATCTCTGGTGAAGCATAAAGTGCTCATGCTGCGTGAGATGCTGCTTGGAGCGGACAAGAAGTGTGGAGTCTTCTGTCTGGGTGGCTGCCCACATCCCTTGGTTTCATAGGATTGAACATTCTCCCATTTTGCATAATTTTAAAGTGTTGTATCCCACTGACATCTGTTGTTGAAACCCATACGAACGTTCTGGAAAGCTGGTTGGTTCTGTCTTACATATCAGGCTGCTTTCAGTTTTGTTACTTCTTTTCAGTTTTTGAAATCATTGGAGTTCCGCGCTTGATCAGGTGCCTGAGACCCCTGTGGGTTTCCTTTCCCCTAAATTCTGTCCTAAAGATGCCACGCCCTTTGGGATTAGAGTCACAGTTTCACAACTCAGCTCACATCCTGTAAAGGAACAGTTCTCTGGATGAAAACTCATGTGTTTTGTTGTTGTTGTTGTTGTTGTTGTTTTGCCATTTATCATGTGTCACATACGTCTCTGAAGAGTTATAATTTAAAAAAAAGAAGAAAAGAGAAAATTTATATACATATATATCTATGTATATATACTCAATGGTAAAGGATCCGCCTGCCAATACTGGAGACGTGGGTTCAGTCCTTGACTCCGGAAGATCCCCTGGAGAAGGAAATGGCAACCCACCCCAGTATTCTTGCCTGGGAAATCCCATGGACAGAGGAGCCTGACGGCCTATAGTCCATGGGGTCACAAAAGAGTCAGACATGACTCAGTGACTAAACAACAGCCTATATATATATATATATATATATATATATATATATATGCATGTACGTATGTGGAGAAGGCAATGGCAACCCACTCCAGTACTCTTGCCTGGAAAATCCCATGGACGGAGGAGCCTGGTGGGCTGCAGTCCATGGGGTCGCTAGAGTCGGACACGACTGAGAGACTTCACTTTCACTTTTCACCTTCATGCATTGGAGAAGGAAATGGCAACCCACTCCAGTGTTCTTGCCTGGAGAATCCCAGGGACGGGGGGAGCCTGGTGGGCTGCCGTCTATGGGGTCACACAGAGTCGGACATGACTGAAGCGACTTAGCAGCAGCAGTGTGTATGTGCATGTATGCATGTGTGTATATGTGTGTGTGTAAATATATATATATATTCACACAGGTTCCCTTCAGCTTCCCTGCCTCTGATTTCCGTTCTCAGCCTTCTGGTCACATGGCAGATCTGCCCCACGTGGGAGGTGAAGCCCCAAACTCTGTTTGATTTCGCTTTGCGTCACAGGAGGCAGAAACTCAAAGTGAAACCCATGAGAAAACCAATGTGTTCTTAATGGTTTTTACCCAAACCATAAATCCGTCTCTTGGAGGGAGAGGGGAAGCACCCAGCATCTGATCAGGTTTCTCTAGCATGTTCCAGGCGGTGTCTGTTGGTTCAGTGATTATCTTCTGGGACTCACTCACTCGGGTGTTTACTGCGGATGCAGATTCCTGGGCCTGACCTAGACCAAGGGAAGAAGACAGTGGGGAGGAGGAGGAGGCAGGGATTTGCATGCTTTAAATGACTCTGGTGGTACTAACAGGCAGATGGTGTGGGACCGGGTAACAGTGCTGATGACGTGGTGGGCTCAGATTTTCACTGATCACCTACCGTTTAATGGACAATTTCAGAGACTTAATTAGGGTAGTAGCACCTCTTAGACTCCATGTGTCAGGCACTTGATGTGTAAGCCTGTGAGTAAATTACTATTATTAGCCCCATTTTACAGAACAGGAAACGGAGGCGTGGAGAGGTTAAATAAATTGCTCAAACATCTGAAGGGCTTCCCAGGTGGCACAGTGGTTAAAGAATCTACCTGCCAACGCAGGCAGAGGCAAGAGACATGGGCTCGATCCTTGGGTCAGGAAGATCCCCTGGAGGAGGAAATAGCAACCTGCTCCAGTATTCTTGCCTGGGAAATCCCATGGACAGAGGAGCCTGGCAGGCTACAGTCCATGGGGTCGCAAAGAGTCAGACACAAGTGAGCATTGCACACAGCAAACATCTGATGGGGAACTGTCATTGTCTGTGTGGATCCTCAGAGTAAAATCCTGCCCTTTCTTTTTATAAACTAAGCTGGACTCTAGCAGGAATGGACCTGAAGGGTCCAGTTGGATCAGTCAGGCCTTCGTACCGCGTCCTGTGCCTTATGAATCACCCGTTCGCTCAGCAAGCATTTGGAGGTCCCACAGCTTGAAAAAGGGACTGGGGAGAGGAAGGCGCACCCCGGGAAGCACAATGTGTCAGATGCGCTCGTGACTTCTCAGCACGTGCCGCGGACAGAGGAGAGGATGGCGGGGTGGAATAGCGGGGCTTCCGCCCGTTAGGCCACTGCCCGTGCTGTGTTCGCAGGTAATTATTCATTGTCCCTCACAGGAATCCTCTTCACCGGCTTCAGCTGACCACTGCCTGCACAGACTCAGGGACGTAAAGAAACTCACCCGCGGTCGCACAGCTCCTAGGCTGTGATAGGAAGACAGTGCCTGTGTCTCTCCAGAACCCAGCCTTGAGCCACTGTACCCTCAAACAGGATTTTCTGTTTTCTAGAGGACAGTTACTATCCACCTGGTAGTGACCCACTCAGCCCAGTCACTAAGATCACTCTGAGTTTTCGAGAGATCCTCTCAAAGGCTTATAACGTCATTCATCATTTCCCTGGCCTCCCCACTTGGTCCCCGGGTTCTATTGTCCCTGCCTGGCCCCTGGGCCAGGTAAGAATCCTTCAGAGCTCATTTGGTGATGACCACATTCACAACAGACTGAGGGATGTCTAGGGCCTGGAGGAGGCCCGGAACTGGTTTTGTTTTGCTGAATTTATCTGTGTGTGTTTGGCTGCCTCGGGTCTTAACTGCGGCTTGCAGGATCACTTGTTGCCGTGCGTAGACTCTGGTTGGGGGTGTGCAGACTCAGTGGCTTCGCAGTAGGTGGCACCTTAGTTCCCAAACCAGGAATTGAACTCGTGGTCCCCTGCCTTACAAGGCAGATTCTTAACCGCTGGACCACCAGGCACGTCCCCCAGAACTGGTCTCTGAATGCGCACCCTAGCTTTGCCCACAAGTACACCATGTGTTCACACTGGGCAGAGATGGGGCAGCTGTCTGTGTCCTGAGAGCGCTCCTCAATTTTCCTGAGGGATGTTCAGCCTCTGGCATTGTGCCCTATGCATATAGGGATTCAATATGATTATTTTTGAACCTCTTTAGGATCATAGAGTGTTTGGTCATGAAAACATCCAGCTCGATTTCTCCCTTTTGTTGAAAAGGGAAGGAAAAACCTTACACATTGAGAGACTCGCTCCAGGTAACTAGCTAGTGGCAAGTCTAGAACCTAGTTCCCTGCACCAGAAGTGACTTCCTGCCTCTTTGATCCCATTTCATGCCGGCACTGCTCTCATCAAGCTGAATCATGTTGTGAATAAGCCCTAAGAATTTCCACTCCAAAATGATTCGTATAGCAGGGCTTTCTTTTGGAAGGCAGGCTGCTGATAAAGTTATTTTGTTTCTAATCGTATGATGACTTTCCTTGGTGGCTCAGCAATAGTCTGCCTGCAATGCAGGAGATTCGGGTTCCATCCCTGGGTCGGGAAGATATCCTGGAGAAGGAAATGGCAACCCACTCCAGTATTCCTGCCTGGAGAATCCCATGGACAGAGGAGCCTGGTGGGTGGATGATGGGAGAGAGTGTTCTGAAATATCACCAGGCCCACTGCAGAGGTCCACACCTAGTAAAGTGGAAAATCTCCTTATGGATATTCCATTTGCTTATACAGGTTTTCAGTGGAAAAGAAGAAAACCTAACAAAAGGCACTATAGCGTTGTGAACGTCTTTATTAATCTTCAGGGCCCCTGACCTTATGATCGAGGCCTCAGACGTACAAGTGTGGGCTGTAACTTACGCCTCCCTCTGACCCGGTGTCCTTGGAGAACGGGCCTGTGAGTGGAGGAGACCTAAGAAAGAACCCGTTCATTAAGTTGGCTGTTTCATTCATTAAAAATGACCCCACCAGTGGGGACCAGTGAAGGCAGTCGCATCAGGGCCCGGGCCTGTGACTCCAGGCTTTGTGTCCTGCTCTGCTCCATGCAAATGCTGTCACATCGTCGTTCTCACCCTGACTTCACACTGAGATACAGACGAGCCCAGGGCCTTTTTCTGTACTCCTCAACATTTCTTTTTTTCGCCTTCAGCATTTTGTTGAAGTGTAACGTGCCCACAGAATGGTATACACAGATAAGCAAGGTCCTACTGTATAGCACAGGGAACTATATTCAACACCCATTGATAAACCATAATGGAAACGAACATGAAAAAGAATAGATATATGTATAAGTGAATTGCCTTACTATACAGCAGAAATTAATACATTATAAACCAACTATATTTCAAGGAACTTTTTAAAATAAAAAAATGTTTAAAAATAAAATTTTCTTTAAAAAAGATGAGTATACGCAGCATAAAGGGACAGCTCCCTGCATTTTCACCAGACGAACCTACCCCCAAGAGCTTTTGAGTGCCAGAGGCCCAGTTTCTGAATCTCATGTCACCTTCACCTTCTGTGTCACCGTGGGTGAATTATGGGACCTTTTGCACCTTAGTTTTCTCACCTGGCAGTTGCTTTTCATAGGTGTTTGTGGAGAGTAAAGATAACATATGTTGCACACCCAGAGTTCTTCCTTTTTCTAATCCCAGGAGAGCCTCTGCAAATCAACACTCTCAAAGTGGGTAGTTGGAAGCATGTAATGTTACGTAACTATTCACGTGTGTTTGGAAATGTAGTTGACAATATAGACCATTGAAAACAAATGACTGAGACTGATTTTGGCTCAGTGTCTTCAAGGAGAAACTTGGTTTGAAGTAGGTTAAAGTTTCACCCAATTTATCGGTACTTATTCATATATGTGGGAGAAGACTATTGAGTCTCTTGGACTGAAAGTTGATCAAACCAGTCAATCCTAAAAGAAATCAATCTTGAATATTCATTGAAAGGAGTAATGCTGAAACTGAAGCTCCAGTACTTTGGTCACCTGATGCAAAGAGCCTATTCATTAGAAAAGACCCCGATGCTGGGAAAGATTGAGGGCAGGAGGAGAAGGGGACAACAGAGGATGAGATGGTTGGATGGCATCACTGACTCAGTGGACATGAGTTTGAGCAAGCTCTGGGAGATGGTGAAGGACAGGGAGGCCTGGAGTGCTGCAGTCCACGGGGTCGCAAAGAGTCGGACATGACTGAGCAGCTGAACAACAGCAAATTCATATATACCTCGCTTCATTCCCGAAAAGCTCAGTCACTGAGTTGTGTCTCACTCTGCAACCCCATGGATGTAGCCCTCCAGGCTCCTCTGTCCATGGGATTCTCCAGGCAAGAATACTGGAGTGGGTAGCCGTTCTCTTCTCCAGGAGATCTTCCCAACCCAGGGGTCAAACCTGGGTCTCCAGCATTGCAGGCAGATTCTTTAACATCTGTGCCACCAGGGAAGCCCTTCATTCCAAAAAGGGAATCATAAAAATATGCATAGTAGGACAGTATTTAAAAATCAGTAAAGTGGAAGAATTTCACTTTCCTTCTCCAGCGGATCTTCCCAACCCAGGGATTGAACCCGAGTCTCCTTCATTGTAAAAATCAATAAGGTGGTAAAAATAAAGAAGGAAGGAAAAAAAAAGAAAATTAAAGCATATTTTAAAGAAAAGAATATAAGAAAATGAAATAAGGTGGTGGACTGGGGTTAAAGTAGAGATGTGAACTGCATCTTGGGATGAGGTTAATTCCCAAGATGATATCATGAAATTCAGGCCATTTGCTCAATGTGGGCCCCAGAGCTGGCTTTGGGCTTCTGAGCACTCAAAGCAGATGGGGAAATGATTGACAGCAAGACTCAGAGGGTCCTTGTGAGGCAAAAGCTAAACCAGTTGTGCAGGAGAAACTCGATTTTTCTCTTGGTACCAAGCCCTTCCTTCTGTGGGTCTTCACAAGGAGAATGTGATGGAACATGGTGCGATGCCCTGTAACTGATCAGAAGATCTGCTGTATAATGCTGTCTTAGCCTCTGCCTCTCCGTACACATGTGGCCCAAAGCCAATATCTAATTTAGTAAAAGCAGTTTTATAAAGGACCGTAAACTAACGAAATTCTCTTCTCCAGTTTATTTCCATGATGTGATGAAAATCAATACAGGCTGGTTATGCGTAACAGCTCTGTTCACTTGTGAAGTTTCCAAAACTACCAAGCGGCAGCCTGATACGTGGGAATTCGATGTTTGGGCTGGACGGGGCAAGAGGAATTTTTGACCTCTCTTCTAAAGAAGACACTGAAGTATCTTTAGGACGTGCCTGGGAAGAGGGGTTAGGAGAAACCAGAGTGAAGTGGGCTTTCTTGGTGTGAGCTGTAATCTGAGCGACCGTTCAGGCTGGGCCTGCGGGACTTGACTTTGCGGGCAGGAGAAATGTGCTTCACTGGAAAGACTGTAGTTCCTCACCACCGAGGAGCAGGCTCAGGGGTCAGGCCAAGAGATCAGTGTGGGACAGGTTGAGTTTGCAGTCCCCCTCATTGGGAAGTTATGTTTTCCACACACGTACACACATGTGCACTGGAAATACCCTTGTCATCATATTACACAGAGTATCTGACAGATCCTGTCAGCCAAGTGAGAGCGTATACACAGAGGCAAATGATGAGAAGTGGGTTTTAGTTTTGAAATTTGAAATTCAGATGTTTTCGAATAAAACCACCCTTAATAGTAGCAGCAAATATGGTGTTTTCTCATCATCACTAGTAAAGCAGTGGGTCTCGCCATCTTTTCTTTATAATAATTCTACTTATTCATTTAGGCTGTGCTGAGTCTTCATTGCCGCATGGGCTTTTCTCTAGCTGCGGCGAGCAGGTTTCTCACTGCAGTGGCATCTCTCGTTGCAGAGCACAGACTCTGGAGCACGTGAGCTTTTAGCAGTTGCCCCAGGTGGGCTCAGTAGCTGTGACTCCCGGGCCCTGGAGCACAGGCTCAGTAGCTGTGGTGCATGGGCTTGGTTGCCCTGCAGCACGTGGGATCTTCCTGGACCAGGGATCAAACCTGTGTCTCCCGCATCGGCAGGAGGATTCTTTCACACTGAATCACCAGAGAAGCCCAGTCCTCGAAGTCTTATGTGTTACATGTCATCGTATGTCTTTATAAGTGCAGACAGTGAAACCCAGAGGGTTTGGACCCTTTGTCTACATAGTCAGTTGATAAGAGATAGAAGCAGAGTCTGTGCCTGTTTGTCACACCTTCGCTCTAGGTAGTCTTTCTCTTTTAAGGAAAGAGTGTCTCTTACCTTTCTCTCTCCCCGCATCCACACTGGAGGTAGGACCTGGCCTTGCTGCTCTCTTGCAGGGCATCTGTGGACCATGTTCTCATGCAGATGCAGAGGGCAGTGGTGAGGAAGCCCTCACATCCAGGCTGGGAATGTTCTACTGCAGAGGCAGCCAGGTGCAAGGGGCTGACATCATCTGCAGCAGGAGTCTGGACAGTGTGGAACCTGTTCAACCAGCTGAGCCCACCCAGAGGGGACTAGAGAGCACTGGATAACCGTGGCAAGGCCGCTTTCCTTGTACCATCTTTCTGCACGGCCAGTTACAATTGCAAATCACTTCTGTCTTTGCGGGCACAGATTTTAGCTGAAGGGGACCTCTTAGGGCCTGTAAATGTCTTGACTGGGAGGTGTGCTGAGCCTAATCTAGGGGCCCGGCACACTTTCGAATTCACAGCCATTTGGGTTTCTGTGGCAGGTGCCGTGTAGGTCCCAGAGACCGTGAGTTATATGATGAACCCCCTCACCTCCCCCAGAGAGCTCTCTCCACCAACAGCCAGGAAGCCTTGTGACCTGTGGCCAGACCCCAGTGCTGTGACTGCTTAGGTTATCAACTCCTCCAGCACGCTTAGTCACTCCGTCGTGTCCGACTCTTTGCAGCCCCGTGGATTATAGCCCACCAGGCTCCTCGGTCTGTGGGATTTCCCAGGCAAGAATACTGGAGCAGGTTGCCATTTCCGCAGTCTAAAAACCTGTGCCCGATTCTGGAATCTCTCAGAGGCCTTAGGAGCTGGAAATACGTCTCTTCTAAAGGAGAGCACCTTGGCGTCCGCACCCACAAACAGTCTTCCAATTCCGGATGGAATCGGGGCCCTGGCTGGCCAGATTTTTGAGCTGCATTTTCACCACATTCACGATGCTCTGTTATTTGAAACAGCCACTATCTGTGCAGCCCACAAAGCCTACAGGGGTGGCCGGCCACCGTAGGCCGTGCGTGGGGAACAACCGCTGAGCATCTGTCTGAATTCAAAACGTGGGTCTCGACCCGTTTCCTCTGGGTGGTTACTTCTCTTGGAAAATGACTTGCTTCACTCAGCTGGCTGGCGGAACCCCCTCGCTGTGTGAGTGATGTCTGGACCAGTCACGTTCCTCTCCTTTCCTGGGGCTGCTCCTCCTAGCTTTGCAAACTCATAGCCTCTCAGCCTCCACCTCTGGCTCAGCTTATCAGCTGTCCTTAACCTTTGTCCTGTTATCTTGGCGGAGCTCCACACACTTGTGGTGCAGCAGGAAAGAGGACCTCTGTGTTCAGAGCAGCGGTCCTCCAGCCCGCTGGTAACTCTTTCCACCGTTTTTTTTCCCCTTTGGCTGCGCCACGTGCCATGTGGGATCTTCCTCTGTGCTGGGAACAGAGACCCTGGACACCCCAGGGAAGGCCCTCCACTGGGGTCTATCAGGGCCCTTCCCCAGCTTTCCTGATGTCTTGGTTTGCCTTTGGGGAAAGCAGGAAGAGCCATTCCAGTCGGGTCTTTATGGCTGCAGGTGTTTTCAGCCGGCTTCTCCCTGGCAACACCTGGCATTTCATGGTCCTCCCACTTCCCATCCTTAAGGCAGGGCCCGTAGGCAGGGCAGACCTTCAGCAGATCGGGGGCAGCTCAGAGGTGTCTGAACAAAGCAGACACAGTTCAATTTGTTGGTCGGTTTTAACGTCAGCCTGTTTGAAGAGAGTCCGAATCCGTATTTCAAGTAGAGGCCAAACCAGTCTGAGGGACCCCGCTGGGATGATTTCGGGAAAGTGCTGTGTCTGACTCTTTGTAACCCCATGCCAGGCTCCTCTGTCCATGGAATTCTCCAGGCAAAAATACTGGAGTGGGTTGCCATTCCCTTCTCCAGGAGATCTTCCCGACCCAGGGTTGAACCTGGGTCTCTAGCTTTTCAGGCAGATTCCTAACCGTCTAAGCCATCTTCAGGAACAGGTGATAAAGCAGGGACTTTGGGGCCAGACAGGCTCAGTCTGATCCTGTGAGATCCAATCCCACTAACCCTCCTGTCTGCAAGACGGGGGCAGATATCTGCCTCAGGGAGTGTGGCAAAGGTTAAGTGTGATCCTGTAGGCAGACCACATGGTTCAAGATGGAGTCAGCGCTCTCAGGACACGGTAATTTCCTTTCGTATCCGGCTTCACAATCCAGACCTGTTTCCAGGGCAAGCTGCTGTGGCTCGGAACAACTCACTGCAGTCAGCCTTGCAGCCGCCAAGCTAAAGAGAGCCTGTCGGAGGGCTTTTCCTCAGCGGCTGGGCAAACGGAAGGGAGCAGGGGTGACACCCTGAGTCGCCAGGAGAGCGCAGGGCAGCTGGAGGCAGAGGGGGCCAGGAGGAGCGTCTGTGGGTGTCTGCGCCCCAAACTGCAGGCCCCTGAGCTGCTTTCTCCTCTTTGCCTCTTTCTCCTCTTTGCCTCTGCCCTCAGCCCCCCGGGGAATCTGCACCCGGGCCCGCCTCCTGGTGACGCACAGCTGCTGGGGGCGCTGCGTGGCCACGTGGGCCCTGTCAAGTGCCTTCTGGCAGCTCTGAGTCCCTGGGAGGGCTTTCAGATTTCAAGAAGTGAGAATGCTCAGCCCTGGGAGCTGCGGTGGGCGGCCTGAAGGCAAGCCCCAGCTTCCTGTAGCTCTGGACCTCCAGCCAGTCGCCCTCTGACCCCAGTCTCCTCCTGTGTACATGGGGGCTGTGAGTGCTGGGTGCACATGTGTGAACCAGAGCCGCCAGGCCCTGGCCCTCCCCATGGGGCCCGAATGTGTCTGAAACCAGCTCTCCAGGCCACCTCCTCTTCCTGCACCACCCCCAGGCAGTACTACCTGCCAGGATGAGTGCTGGGCGGAGGGGAACTCCAACGACCAGCACCTCCCCAGCTCCAATGCGGCTTTGAGAAGTTGTCATTTGGGGACCCTGTTCTGCATGACTGTGACCACGCTGGCTGAAACAGCTCAGCAGTTCCCGGCACAGCCCGGCGACCCCATCGCTTCCCACGCAGCCCGGCCTTTCTCAGCCTCCACCGTGAACCTCCTTCTCTTCCGAGACACGGGCTGAGAGCTAGAAACTCATGAATGAATCTTTCACTTTCGGTGTCTTCTTCCTGAATGAGTCGTCACTTCAATTTTTTTTTTCCTCCTAACTCTGCTCTCTGATCTCAAGGACCACATCTGACAGAATCCTCCTGTTTAAAAAAACGAGGCGGGGTGGGGAGGGGGGCGCGGGGAGGGTGTTTCTTTTTTCAATGTTTCTTTATTAATCAAAACGACTTTGGTTTACACTAAACGCCTTACGCCTTACGCAGGACTCATTTAGAAGACTAGAGGTGTTTGTGAGAAAGTGAAAGTAGCTGATAATCCTGTTTTATGTGTAAAAACTAACCAACCATTTAAACCGTCTTCCTCCTGGTTACAGGAAAAATAAAAAAAACAGCCACGGGGCTTGAATTTTTGTCACTTTTCTTTTCGCCTCCTGGTGCCTGGGATAAAGATGTCACAAGGGCTCTTAGGTGCCACGCTCCTGCTCAGCTCTTGAGGGAGGAGGAATAATTGGCTTTTTCCTTGAGAGGAGGGCAGTAGGGCTGTGTCTGAGCCATTCTCTTGCAAATCCCCCTGGGTACTTGATGGTGAAGTCTCACCAGCTTCTAGTCTGCGTCTCTTCTCGCTTTCCTTTGAACAAGGGCAACGAGCTGCTCTTTTTCTGCCCAGCCCTCATGCTGAAAAAATCCAGTAGGTGGCCAGAGAGTCTTTAGAAGACTGAAGACAGCCTCAGAGAGCCCCTGGACTGGGTTTTTAAAAGAAAAATGTGCTAAGATCTTTGTCTAGCCAACAATGCAGGAGGAGCTGAATGGGACCCCGGCCTGGGGACAGGTGACTTAAATTAGGCAAGTTACAAATTGCCGTGTTTGGCTAAATGAAATTCTCAAAATAGTCTCTGAACCTGGGCAGTTGAAGCAGGTCCCCAGACCAGATCTCTTGACCGGCCTCATTTCAGCCTCTCATTTATGGTGCGGTGGCCTCGTCTGCCGCCTCTCTCAGGGGCCCCCCTCCCAGCCCCCAGAAAGCTCTGCGGGACATGGAAGGACTCTGCCAGCAGTGGGGAGCCCAGCCCTGGGAGTTCCGTGGGCTGAGAACTTTGCCCCTTGGTAAACGACTTTTGTAAAAAAAAAAAAAAAAAAAATCTGCGATGCGGAGACGGGGGATAAGGAGACTGCCCTGCAGTGTATGGTGTGAGCGCTCTGCTTCCTGTGCTGGCCCCTTGCGGGGCCTAAGCCGCGAGTGTGGGCCTGCCCTCCGTCACCTGCCCTGCCGGGTCTGCCTCCTGTGTGCAGGTATGTGCTGCTTCACGGGGCTGACCCAGGAGCGATCTGCATCCTGGAATAAGAGATCCGCTGAATGGGCTGGCGCCTTTACAATTCATGTGGCAGCGGCGTATTATAGATAAGACAGGCGTTCCGTGCAATTCACTACTTAGCGTTTTTTAAGCGTACGGTTTACTGGAATTAAGTACTTTCACACTCTTGTGCAACCATCATCACCATCCATTTTCAAAACTTTCTCGTCTCCCCCACTTTAAAGTCTGTCCGTCTCCGTCACCCTCCGGGAGCCCGCATTCTTCTTTCCGTCTCTAGATTTCACACTCCAGGGATGTACTGTGAGTAGAATCATCCAGTATTTGTTCTTCTGCGTCTGGCTTATTTCACTCAGCATAATATTCTCAAGATTCATCCAAGTTGTAGCCTGTGTCAGTTCTTCATCCCTTTTTAAGACTGAGTGATATTCCGCTGTGTAGACCCCATTCGGTTTCTCCCATTCATCATCTGTGAACACTTTTTAGCTGTTGTGAATAATGGGTGTCTGAATATGTTTGAGATTCTGCTTTCAATTCTTCGGGGTATAGATGCAGAAGTGGAATTGCTGGATCATGGGGTAATTCTATTTTTAATGTTTTGAGGAACTGCCATGCTGTTTTCCATAGAGGCTGTTCTATTTTACATGCCCACCACCAGTGCACAAGGGTTTCATTTTCTCCACATGCTTGCTGACTGTTGTTGTCTTCTGGTGTTTGGGTCCCAGACCTCCTAATGGGAGTGGGCTGGTGTCTCGTGGGAGTTTGGGAGAGTGCTAGGAAATGTGGGTGTTTGATGATGTGCAGAGCGGAACCCCGATTCTGTGTTTCTGTGTGATGGAACAGGTGGGAGGAGAAGGCTCCTTACCCTTCCATTGCCTGGGGTCAAGCTCTGAGCCCCTGTTTTCCTCCATTCTAGCTAGCCCAGTGTCTCTTTGGGCAACTGCACATAAGAGGCCTGCGAACAGGGCTGCTGATAGCTCCGTCCCAGAGGAAGCATCTTGCAGTGGGCTGGGATGCCTTGAAGACCGTTCTTCGCGCCTGTGGGCAGGAGCAGAGGCACTCTCTTTGATCAGTTTGCTGGGGGGTGTGCTTGCATCAGAAGGCTAACTCACTGCTGACACAGTTTTGAGTTTTACAAAGATATCCTGCTCCTCCTGCTGCTTTTTATTATTTTTATTGTTGTTGTTGTTGTTTATTTGGCTTCTCTGGGTCTTAGTTGTAGGATTCGGGATTTTAGTTGCAGCATGTGGGATCTAGGTCCTAGACCAGGAGTCAAACCTAGGTTTCCTGCTTGGGGAGAGTGGATTCTTAGCCGATGGACCACCAGGGAAGTCCCTGCTTTTGAAAAAGATGCTCACCTACCACAAAAGCACTAGTTTTCCATGGCAAATGGGAAAAATAAAAGACATGTCTATGGCCAAGTTTATATTTTAAATGAAATGATTGTTTTTTGAAAATTGTGGCTTCAACACCAGATTTCTGGTGTTATAAAATTCTTTGATAAAATTCTATAATATAAGGAGATAATACATAAAGTTCAGATGGGTAAGAATAAGTCTAATTAAATTAGTAAACTAATAAAGTAAGGCAATCACATAAAATTTGGGGAAATAGAAAATATATAACACATTCCCATCACTCTGACATGATTTCTGTATCATTTTGGTACATTTCTGTTTTGTTTTCTTTAAAAAATGTTTGTAATAATATGTACATAAAATGTGCCAATAAAGCTTTCCAAAAGGTTTTGTCCATTTACAATGCCAGTAGCAGTTCAGCATGTGAAAGCTTCCACTTATTTCATTTCATCCTAGTGGACTTTGAGAATTTCTTTTCCTAATTTAATAGATAAAATTTTTTTAACTACTTGGCTTAATTTATATTTCTTCTGTAAAAAAATTATGTTTCCCTTTTAATTTTTATTTTTAATGGGTTTTTATTTCTATTATTTATTTGGCTCCACATATTGTGGCATGTGAGATCTAGTTCCCTGACCAGAGATTGAACCCAGGGCCCCCACGTTGGTAGCAGAGAGCCTTAGCTCCTGGACCACCAGGGAAATGCCTTTACTTTTAATTTTGACATAGAGAAAGTTCATATTTCTGTGTGGTCAAGTTTTCTATGGTTTTTTTTTTAATGTCCCTTTTATTTCTAATTTTATATTTGTCTATTCTATTCTATATTCTTTATTTCCAAGTTTTAAAACTTCCCCATCCAGAGATATGATACATTTTTTTTGTCTCTGGAAGTATGACAAATTTTGTTTTTAATCTGATTTTTCAGTTTTAAAAATACATCCCTATTTATCTAGTTAATCCACAAGGAATTAATTTGTTGTATGGTTTGAGGTAAGAACTTAACCTTGACACTTTCCTTCATATTGCTAACCAAATGTTCTAACAATGATTAGTTACTGAATAGTTCTATCCTTCTCTGATGGTTACTGGTGCATCCTATATGTATTCTAGTAAGTGTAACAGACAGATCCCTTCCTAGTTTATCTGTTCTGCTATTTTTTTCTTGCACAGTCCCCGTGCTCTTTTAATTATAGACTTACGACTCCTGGTGGGCCAGTGGGTAAGAACCCACCTGCCAATGCAGGGGACGTGGGTTTAATCCCTGGTCTGGGAAGATCCCACGTGCTGCCGGGCAGCTAAGCAGGTGCCCCACAGATTCCGGGCTCACATGCTGCAGCGACTGAAGCCCATACACCTGGAGCCCGTGCCCTGCAACAAGAGGCCACCGCAATGAGAAGTCCCTGCAGCCCAATGAAGAACAGCCCCTGCTCGCCACAACTAGAGAAGAGCCCACACAAAGCAATGAGGAGCCAGCACAGCCAAAAATAAATAAATCTTAAAAAAAAAAATAGAAAACATAACTCTACCGCTTGTAAGACCCGCCGGGGCAAGGATCCTTGTGCTTTAGTTATCGTATTCAGAGCCTGGAATACCGCCAGTGCACCCAGTTGCTGGTTGAATGAGTGAGTGATGAATGTCAAGTTTCTTTAGTAATGCAAAGAAGTGCCATAAAGTCAGTCCCATAGACTCTAAAATATCTTATTTTTTGAGTGTGAATTCCACTCCTTAGCTGAGGTGTGCGTATGAAAACGTGTGCCTGAAATTGATGAGTGCGTTGCCTCCTAAGAATCTGAGGCACTGAGTGGGGTCATTCCCACGCCCTGTTCCTGGTGGAATGACCCCCGTGTACTAGACATGACTTTATTTCTTCCTGAGGGAGAGAATTTCCATCCATTAGGATGGGCGCGTTGTTTTCAGTGTCTCTGATCATCAGCATCTTTCATGCTATTGGTGTAACTTACTGCAGCTTCTGGAGCACTGTAAAATGGTTTTGGTTTTGGTTCTGACGTTTATTTTCGGCTGCATCGTGTCTCGGTTGCGGCGCCCAACACCTCCGCTGGAGAATGCGGGCTCTGTAGTTTCCCGTTTGCAGGCTTAGCTGCCCGGGAGCGCATGGGCTCTTAGTTTTCCATCCAGGGATCGAGCCCGGAGTTTCAGGCACTGGAAGGCAGATTCTTAACCACTGGACCACCAGAGAAGTCTGTTCCTGAGCCCTTTTACAGTGAAAAATTCTCTGCTCCTTTGACTTGGGGCCATGGGACCTGATCTGTGAGCAGGAGGACCGGTGGCCAGCGTTATTAGAGGTACTCGCGCACTGTCCGCGGGCTCTGCTGACAGATACCATGTGGGGAACAACGTAACCGAAACTGCAGAAATTTTACTTTGCTTCTGCTCACCCTCAATTGACCCCACAAAGGTACACATACTTACTACTTATTGAAGGAGTATTTATTTCACTTATTTGTACTCTGGTTCATGATGAAAGAGTGCTGACAGCAAAATGAATGTTGAACTTGGAGTCCATCTTTTAGGGAAGAATCTGCATACAGTGACAATAGAGCAGTTTTGTTTTGTTTTTCCTTCTAATATCTGCCAAGTTGTCTAAAGGCAGAAGGACAGATGACTGGCCCTTGCTATGGAGGGGTGAAATGCAATCATTTAAAAACTCCATAAGCAATAAACTTACATCATGGAGGAAGCTAAGTCTAACTTATGACTTAGAAGAGTTATTTGACCTTCCCTGCTATTCTGATATCGCTGAAAAAAACCTCAATGGTTTAGAAGTATGCTAGCAATGCATCATTCTAAAACCCAACTGAGAATCAGGACGTCAGCAGCTTTTGGCTTCTGGGCAGCAAAAGGAGATGGTGGTCCTTATGCTTATTTTTCACACATTTCAAGCAATCTTGGTTACCCAGTTTCCTAACCAGGCAGAGAGTGAGTGAGTGAAAGTTGCTCAGTCGTGTCCAACTCTTTGTGACCCCATGGGCTTTTGCCCACCAGGCTCCCTCTGTCCATGGGGATTCTCCAGGCAAGAATACTGGAGTGGATAGCTGTTCCCTTCTCCAGGGGATCTTCCCAACCCAGGATCGAACCCAGGTCCCACATTGCAGGTGGATTCTTTACCAGCTGAGCCACCAGGGAAGCTCAAGAATGCTGGAGTGGGTAGCCGTTCCCTTCTCCAGGGGATCTCCCCAACCCAGGGATTGAACTGGGGTCTCCTGCATTGCGGGTGAATTCTTTACCAGCTAAACTACCAGGGAAGCCTAATCATGTAGATAAGAAATGATCAGTTAGAAAGGGAAGAGGAGGTTGCTATTGGCAGGCACACTGAGTTCAGAAATAAGTGACAAGGCACAGCCAGAGAGTGAGGCAGGACAAGTAACTACAAGCAGACAAAAAACTCTCAACCTGGGATTTACTGTGAAGGCCTTGGGTTGCTAGCAAACCGCTAAGGCCTACCTATTTAGATGAGTAGCTTCTTGAAGATGCAAGACCTGTGGCCTAGGATGTCTTGTTTATAAACAGTTATCTTTGACAATCCAATAAAATATTTGAAGTTTATGATAGTATCATTTTGTGCAGATATTAACTTTCCGATTTTTCAGAAAAGGGAGAGAAAGCGAGGCAGTGCATACCTTTTAGGAAAATTTTGGCTCCAAATGGTTAACCATCAAACCAGAAATAATGCTATCCCTCAAGGTATTTGGGTAGCTGAAGTAATAACGCACTAAGACAGAAGTTGTAAAGGTGGCCCATCCCCAAGACGCTGCTCAGCTTATCTTAGTAGGAGGATTTCATTGGCTGCGGTACTAAAGGGGATCTGGACATTTGAAATGACGTCTCACCACTGCCTCTTGGCTTTCTGTTCTATTTGCCAATCCCAGGAAGACCTTCCTCCTGCAATTTCCTGTGTTCCCCATTGTTTCCAGCCCATCCCCACTGTTCCTTCATATCTGTTGCACCTCTTCATATTTTGCAAATCATGTTCATTAAGAACCTGCATGGTGAGACTGCCCTGGTGGTCCAGTGGTTAAGACTCCATGCTCTCAAAGCATGGGTCCTGGGTTCAATCCCTGGTGGAGGAACTAGGCCTCATGGCACGGCCTGAAAAAAAGAGAAAGAAAAAGGAAGCTGCACTGTGCCAGCCCTCCGCTAAGTGTAAAGGGGGCATTAGCCATAACAGGCCCCAACTTCAAGCCTTCCCGGCCCCACTGAGGCTGTGCACTCCTTCCTAAGAATTCCCAGGCTTCTCCACATACTTCTACTTCAACACCCTGATGGAAACTTTGTTTGTCCTTAGAGATAGCATTTCCTGCAAAAGCCTTTCCTCAATAACAGGTTCTCCCGGTTCATGGGGAGGCCGTGGAGCTGATGGTGTATTTTCTACTCTCCTTCCTCGCCAGGCCCTTGTCATTGTTGGGTCCCTCCTCCCTGCATCTGCCACTTGGGCTGCCGAAACTAAGCCAATCAGGCTGGGGACCGACACAGCAGAAACGTGCTTTCTCCCCGTTCAGGAGCCTGGAAAACCAGATCAGCTGCTGGTTGGTTCCTGGGAGGCCTCTCTCCTCAGCTGGCAGACACCACCTTCTGTGGCCTCACGTGGTTGGCCTCTTCTGTGTGTTTGGTCTTTTCTTTTTAAAAATTATTTATTTTGGCCTTGCCTCATGGCATGTGCTGGAGAAGGACATGGCAACCCACTCTAGTGTTCTAGCCTGGAGGACTCCGAGGACAGGGGAGCCTGGTGAACTACAGTCCAGGAGGATACAACTAAATGACACACACACACACACACACACACACACTCGCAGGCACGGCACGTGGGCTCTTAGTTCTCCCAACCAGTGATGGAACCCGGGCCCTCTGAGCTGGAAGCGCAGAGTGCAAACCCCTGGACCACCAGGGGACTCCACGATGTCCTCTTCTCGTGAGGACCCCAGTCCCGCTGGATTAGGGGCCGCCCGACGACCTCGTTTCAGGGAAGGCCGGCTGGGAGGGGCCGCACCGCCCCCGCGGGGCCGCGACTGCAGCAGATGACTCTGGGCGCCTGGGTTAGCCTCTGCGGCCTTCTGTCTCGGGGGTCACCTGTCCACAGCCACCTCGTCTCATCCGCAGATGCCCGGCACAGGGCCTGAGGGGCCAGCCGCGTTCTCTCCTCTCAGCCTCCTTCCTGGCCTCCCCCTCCTCAGCGGCAAAGGCTCGTCCCGCCGCCCCGTCCCCGTCCCCCTCCGCCGCCTCTGTCCCCTCCGTCGCCACCGTCCTCTCCATCCGCTCCGTCCCCGGGAGGCCACCGCCGCCACCACCCGCTCCGTCCCCCCGTCCCCGGAGGCCACCGCCGCCACCGTCCCCTCCGTCCCCTCCGTCCCCCACCGCCGCCCCCCCTCCGTCCCCACCGTCCCCTCCGTCCCCTCCGTCCCCTCCGTCCCCACCGTCCCCTCCGTCCCCTCCGTCCCCACCGTCCCCACCGTCCCCTCCGTCCCCACCGTCCCGCCCCCCCCCACCGTCCCCTCCGTCCCCTCCGTCCCCTCCGTCCCCCACCGTCCCCTCCGTCCCCACCGTCCCCTCCGTCCCCTCCGTCCCCACCGTCCCCTCCGTCCCCACCGTCCCTCCGTCCCCTCCGCTCCCCACCGCCCCTCCGCCCCTCCGCCCCTCCGTCCCCACCGTCCCCGTCCGCCCCACCGTCCCCACCGCCCTCCGTCCCCTCCGTCCCCACCGCCCCTCCGTCCCCCCGTCCCCACCGCCCCTCCGTCCCCTCCGTCCCCACCGCCCCTCCCCCCCCCACCGCCCCCTCCGTCCCCACCGTCCCCTCCGTCCCCTCCGTCCCCACCGTCCCCAGAGGCCACCGCCAGGAGGCCCCTCGCGAGAGTCGCCCGCGCCGCGCCTCCCGCCGCCGCCGCCCTCAGGCCCCGTCTGCCGCTCCGCGGCCCGGGGCTGCTCTTCTGCCCGGGCTGCTCTTCTGCCCCAGCCCCGGGCCGCTCCTGCCCCAGCCCCGGGCCGCCCGCCCGCGCTGGATGTGACTCCCGTCGGCTGCCCACTGTCAGCGGCCCCTCCCAGACGCCTGGCCCCTCCGCGGCCCCGTGGCGTCGGAGCTGCGGTCGCTTCTCACCCCGGGCCTCTGCCGTCCGACCGCCTTCTGTAGTCGAAGCCGTGGGACGCCATCGCCCACGACCTAAGCCGGGACCGAGGCTGCTAGCGTCTTCCCCCTTCCCACCCGCCACGGAGCATGATGATCCCTCTTCCCCCAAGGCTGATCTGCCCACCATTTCTCCCCTGCCATAGACACACGGGTCCTTCACAAGCTGTGTTCTGTGACATCTCTATTCTCTCGCTCTGGATCTACATTCCTTTCCTGTTGACATAAATGTCTATGGAGAACAGAAAGGGGTTTGTACCTGAGGTTTATGCGAAGGAGGGATGGTTATAAACCAAATGAGCAACACTGAAAGCCGGCCCTTCCCTTCTTTGCCCAGTTAAGTGGCAGCGCAGACGACAGCGGTCCTTCTGCCAGGCTCCAGTCAAGGGCATTCTAGTCAGGTTAGTCAAGACACTCAGGCAGGCATTTTTTATTAGCAAACGATTTAATTCTCGATTGACTAACAAGAGGGGGATGACAGCAAGGGGAGAGTGGGTCCTGGGGGTCCAGCTCGGCTCTGCAGGTCCCGGCCAGGCCGCCCAGGACCTCAGGAATCCGCCTGGGCTCCGTCAGCTGTAGGTCGTGGGTGGGGACAGCACCTGCCGGGCTGGAGGCCGGAGCGGGCTGAGCAAGATGACCCACACGGGGCCCTAGAGCAGCGCCTGGCGCATAGTAGGGGCCAGTCCCTATTAGCTGCTATTCTGTTGCCATGGTTCCTTTCCTTTCTCTGCTAAATTCTTGGAGCTTCAGGCCTTCACTTCCTTTTTTTCCAGTGACTCCTTAACCCCTTGCTTTCTGGCCTCTGCCTTCCCCTGTTAAGTCAATTTACTGTCTCAGATCTCACCCTCCTTTTCAGCCGCTTGTCTTGATGTGTCTGTGACTTAACACCATTGACACCTTTCGTTAGCAGCTCACCGCCCACCACCCCGCGCCCCAACCACCCCCCCAGCCTTCTGCTCCTTTGGGTTCCCTGGGGTTGGTCAGCCTCTAGCCTTTTCCCTGCCCGTCCCCTCTGCCCCTCAGATGTCTCTCCAGGCCTTTTTCCTGGGTCCAGTCCCTTCTTGTCTTCCACACACCATCCCCGCTGATGTGTGGACCCACCACCCATCCAGGGTCCCAAACTGAGACCAGGGAGGCAACTTCTTCAAAACTATTCACTCTCCACAACCACTTGAGACCAAGCCCAGTGGATTCAATTTTCTTTACCATTTCCCACCTCTAGTCACTGCCGCTCTTTCCCTCACCCTTTTTTTTTAAATCACACTGACAAATGCCGACGTGTTAGTAAGAAACCCCACAAGGGGCTGAAATAGAGCATGGTGTGTTTGGGAGAAGAGACTCTTTCTTTATGGTTTATTTTTTTAAAACAAAGGAAAACATTATATTTCTTTGTTTACGTTTATTTACTTTTGGTTTTGGCCATGATGGGCTTCTGTTGCCACACAGACTTTCTCTGGTTGTGGGCAGCAGGCAGCTACCGTGGAGTTGGGGTGCGCAGGCTTCTCGTTGCAGTGGCTTCTCTTGGCAGACCTCAGGCTCTCAGCTGCTCAGGCTCCAGCAGTTGTGATGCATGAGCTTAAGTTGACCCACAACATGTGGAATCTTTCCCGACTAGGGGTTGAACCCGTGTCCCCTGCATTGGCAGGCAGATTCTTTATCACTGGACCACCAGGGAAATACCCCTCCTGCTTAAAAAAGCTACTGATTGGGCTGCACCAGGTCTTACTTATGGGATCTTCGAACTTCATCGTGGCATGCAGGATCTTTAGTTTCGGGAAGTGCAATCTAGCTCCCTGACCAGGGATGGAACCCAGGCCCCCTGCGTTGGGAACATGGAGGCTTAGCCGCTGGACCACCAGGAAGTCCCCGTCCCCCTCTTTTTATCTTAACTGCTGTGCTGTCATGTGTCACTACAGATGCTTGAGTGGTTTCCCTTCATTTGATGTCACGCCCCGTGGTCAGTGCTGCAGAGGGACTGTTTTCCTTCTCTCCCAAATCAAACTGGACAAATTCGATTGCATCTGTGTCCTAATTATGTCTCAAACTCATCCATTCTTCTCTACCTCTACAGCCCAGCGACTGATGGAATCCCTAAGAGGGAGGCTCTGTCTACCTCCTCAAGCTCTATCAGGGCCTCAGCTCGGGACAGAGTGCAGGTCAGCCACAAGGGGTGCATGGAGCTCTTGGCTGTCCAGCCCATGAGCGATTTCCCCAGCTCCATCTCAGGCTGCCTCGCCCTGTCCACTCTGCTCCAGCCAGAGTCAGGGGTTTGCAGTTCAGGAAACTGACTTTGTTTTAGGCCTTTGTGCCCTTGTGCATGGGCTTCCCAGGTGGCGCTAGTGGTAACGAACCCACCTGCTCATTCATGAGACTTAAGAAATGCAGCTGTGGGGAAGATCCCTTGGAGGAGGGCATGGCAACCCACTCCAGTATTCTTGCCTGGAGAATCCCATGGACAGAGGAGCCTGGCGAGCTGCAGTCCATGTGGTCGCAAAGAGTCGGACACGACTCAGCAACTTAGGACACATGCATGCCTTGTGCCTCCTGCTCACGGCTCCCTCTGCCTGGAGCACCCTGCATGCTCCTCTCTCTTGGCAGGAGGGACACCTCCATGTCTCCTGAGATTCAGTGGATTGCATCACCTCATTCCAGGGGCCTTCTCCAATGTCCACATCCTTTTCCTCCTTGGTTTTCTTCCACGGCATAGCTCTGTGGGTTCCATTATTTCCACTTCCAGCTCAGTGTCAGTTGCTCTGTCGCCTTCCATCTCCAGTGAGCTTCCCCTTCTGCCCTTCTCATCAGACATGCATTCTCTCCATCACCCGGCATCGTCTCAGTCCTCACTTCTTCACCCCCCATCCCCACACCAGCTGCTTCTCTGCCGGTCCTTCCTCTGAAGTGACTCCTAACCATCTGTTCTCCATTCCTTCCCCCCGCTTCCCACCCTAGTTCAGGCCCACATCCCTGAGGTTTGCCATGGATAGTGTTCAGAGCTCTTTGTGGGCTAGCCTTGGCCTGTTGACTTTTTAAAAATATATTTATTTATTTATCTGCCCCAGGCCTTAGCTGTGGCGCTTGGACTCTTAGTTGCGGCAGATGGGATCTAGTTCCCCAACCAAAGATCAAACCTGGGCCTGCCGCATTAGGAGTGTGGAGTCTTAGCCACTGGACTGCCAGGGAAGTCCCCTAGCCTCAGCCCATTGACTTTTGCTCTCACCTCTGCTGCTTTTTAAGTGTTATGATCCAGCCACACTGGAATCCTTCCTGGTCTCTGAAGAGGGCCTATAAGTTGCTGCCACCACGCCTTTCATCTGCTGTTTCTAATCCCCCTCTCCATTTCTAACCATTCTCCATGGCTCAACACCGCCCCCCACCCCATTACTTTCTTTTCTGTGAAGCCTTCCCCGATGACTTATTTGAAGTGATCTCTTTTTTCAGAACCTCTGAATTTTATTCCTGTTTAATGGTTCTTATTATATGTTGGCTTGCATTTCATCATTATTTCTTATGGATGCAGAGATTAGCTTGTAAACTCTTTTAAGCTATGGATTATAAATTATCCATTTTTGTATCACTTCACTACAGAACATAGTGCAATTTCATGTATGTATGTGTATATCTATTTATCTACAAATAGATATATATCAGCTTTGTTGAGGTATAACTTACATAGTATGCAATTCACCCATTTAAAGTGAACAGTTCGGTGCTTGTACTGTATTCAGAGTAAACTGATTCACTGCAATCAATTTTAGAACATTTTTATCACCCCAAAAAGAAATGCTGTACACATTACAGTCAGTCCCTATTCCTTCCAAACCCTCAGCCCTAGGAACTATTAATCTCTTTCTGTCTCCATAGATTTGCTTATTCTGGACATACCATATAAACAGAATTAGAACAGTGTTTGTCCTTTGGGGTCTGCCTTATTTCATTTTTGGGCTTCCCTGGTCGCTCAACTGGTATAAAGAATCCACCTGCACTGCGGGAGACTTGGGTTCGATCCCTGGGTTGGGAAGATCCCCTGGAGAAGGAAATGACTACCCACTTCAGTATTCTGGCCTGGAGAATTCCATGGACTGTATAGTCTATGGGGTCTCGAAGAGTCGGAAACGACTGAGCAACTTTCTCATTTCATTTAGTATGTTTTCAAAATTGATCCATGTTGTAGTGTGTCCTTCATTCCTTTTTATGGCTGGAATAATATTCCATGCAACACATTTTGTTTATCCACTCATCAGCTGATGGGTATTTGGGTTGTTTCTATCTTTTAGCTGCTATGGATAATGCTGCCATGAACATTCGTGAATAAGTTCTTGTGTGGAGTGATTGGGTCAGATGTAACTCTATGCTTAACGTTTTGAGGAACCATCAAGTTGTTTATTTTTTTTTTTAATGTATTTTTATTTGGTTGCATCAGGTCTTAGTTGCAGTACACAGGACCTTTGCTGCATCTTGTGGGATCTTTTGTTGGGGTGTACCCTACGTGTGGCACCCAGGCTGCAGAGCGTGTGGATTTAGTAGTTGGGGCCTTTCAGGCCTAGTTGTTCCTCGGCATCCAACCAAGGGTCAAACCTGTGTTCCTTGCATCACAAGGTGGATTCCTAACCACTGGACCACCAGGGGAACTCCCCATCAAAAAGCTGCTTTTTGAAGTGACTATAGCGTTTTACATTTCTACCAGCAGTGTGTAAGGAGAATTCTGTCTTCCCACCAACAGCACTTGTTATTATCTGCCTTATTTATTACAGCCATCCTAGTGGTTGTGAAGTGGCACCTCATCATGGGTCTTCTTTTTTTTGGAAGGATAATGGCTTTATTGAATTTTGGTGTTTTCTGTCAAACCTAACATGAATCAGACATAGGTGTACATTATGTCCCCTCCCTCTTGAACCCCCCCTCCCCATCCCACCCCTCTGGGTTGATAGAGCCCCTGTTTGAGTTCCCTGAGACATACTGCAAAGTCCCATTGGCTATTTTACATATGATAATATAAGTTCCCATGTGACTCTCTCCATACATCTCACCCTCTCTTCCCCTCTCCCGTGTCCATAAGTCTGTTCTCTATGTCTGTTTCTCCACTGCTGCATTGCAAATAAATTCCTCAGGGCGATCGTCCTAGATTCCATATATATGCGATATTTCTTTATCTTTCTGACTTACTTCATTCTGTATAATAGGCTCTAGGTTCATCCACCTCATTAGAACTGACTCAAATTCGTTCCTTTTTACGGCTGAGTAATAGTCCCTTGTGTATATCTACCACAGCTTCTTTATCCATTCGTCTGTGGACAGACATCTAGGTCGCTTCCATACTCTTGCTAGTCTAAATAGTGCTGCAGTGAGCACTGGGGTACGTGTGTCTTTTTCAGTTTTGGCTTCCTCAGGGTCATCGTGGTTTTGATAGCATGACTCTTTCTCCCAATTAGATGTTCAAAAAATATTTGTTGGATCAAGGATATTTATGGGTAATATGAACCAACAGACCTTTGGACAGCTCATTTGACTTCCAAGTTTATAAATTAGCTAGAAAAGATGAATGCACAGCTTAGCATCATTTCAAAAGTTGCTTGTAGGCTGTTTTCTCAACTAAATAGGTTGCCAGTATTACCGCGGTGATGCTGTCAAGGTGATCTGTCCTAAAAATTCATGTAGCTTTGCAGGTTTGAATGTATTTTACAGAATAAGTTAAATTACAAGCAAAATTCCAATTTTGATATGATTCCTACTCAAAAACGTACCACTGAGTGGGGAGACCAGGAAAGGTAACATCTAACTGAGGGCATGCGATAAGGCTGGAGAGGAGGCTTAGAAAAATGCCATTGCTAAAGTTTCTCTGGGTTGAGTTTTCCTCTGTCAACAGCAGACCCTGGGAAATGTAACAGGTTCTGAAAACTTAATTTTGATGACTCTGGACATCAGAGAAACAGCCAGCTGAATCAGTTCCCTCTTGGGCAGCTGATTATCTCAAGTCAGAGGTAATGGTGCCACTGCTTTTGCTTGGTTCTAGAGAGTTCTGTCTTGGCCAGAACCCATCCATTTAATCCATCCCTGGGTCAACACTTCTGTCTGCTGTCCTGAAAACCAGAGAGCCACTGAAGGCCACCAGTTAAAGGCCTGGGACTGGGCTTACAACTTTGGATGGTGTGCAAGTGTATTCAGAGGAACTGGTGTGGAACAGGGTCGAAGGTCATAGTAAGTAGATAGTAGCCAGCTTTCTGTCTGTATAACATCATCTTGCCTAACAAACCTCACATGGGAGACTCTACAGTAGTGTTCTCTGCACCTGGTTGAGAGGCCCCCGGTCATCTTTAGAATTTGGGGGGTGAACAGTGTTTGTTTTTTTACAACCACAATCACGCTTATCTTTCTGAAGATGCTTCCAAAGGCTGACAACAGGCCCCTTTCAGAAGCTCGGTAGGAAAAGTATTAACAGGTGGAAACATGTCAGCCGCTTTATGGAGGAAGTGCAGCCCAGGCCTGATTTCTCTGGGCTTGGGTGATAACTTGGGTCGCCGCAGCCAGGGCGAAGCTGGTGGCTAGAGCCCTGGAGATGGCGAGCGGCTCAGAGGAGGGCCCCAGCTTTTCAGAGCTGAAACAGGAGCCCTCTGAGAGAAGGAGATACTGCATGTGGCTTCCCTGATGCCTGGAGGGCGACAGGGATGACACAGCATCAGCCGTGCCATTGCGGGGTGGGGACCCAGGGCGGCCGCCCCCTTGGGGGCAAGGCAGCCCCCCGCCGCCGAAGCATAAGTTGTGGAGCGCGGAGAAGGGAAGGCGACAGAGGCCGAGGCAGCGCTGAATGAGTTGGATGGAGAACGCGGTGCCGGGCGGCAGTCCCAGAGCAAGAAGTACTGAGCCCTGGGAGAGAAACAGCCCGGAGTTGGGGGCGGGGTGAAGCGCCAGTTCCTTCATCTCCGGCCCCGTCGTCTGCCTGTCCCACCTGGATGCACAGGGAGGACCGCGTGGAGAGGGAACGGCGCGGGTGGGGCTCGGCTCCCGCATCTGCCTCTGAGACCCAGAGGGGCGGCGTCGGGTCAGGGGACCCCCCGCACCGCGGCACCCCCCTCGCGGCTTCCGCAGTGCCCCTCTCGCGCCTCCCAGGCGTCGCTGCCTCTTCCCCTCCTCCGTTAAAATAGTGAAACAAACCACCGAGTGAAGTGATGGAGAGCCGGGGGCGGGGAGTCGCCCGCAGTGAGAGGCTGGACTGGGGAAGGGGAGCGCGCGGTGGTCCATGAAGGTGGACGGCCGGCAAAGAGCGCCGCGCAGGTCGCATCGCGCTCGGCCGCCGCCGCCGGGACCCTTCCCCCGAGGATGGGGGCGCGGCCCGAGCCCTCCTCCCGCTGGGCCCCCGGGGGCGCCTGCGGAGGGCGTGGGGGCCAACCTGGGACTGCGGTGGAGTGGGCGGGGGTCTGCAGTGTCCCGCCATCCCGAGGATGGAGACTGCAGTCAGCCCGCTAAAATCGGGGCTGGGGGCTGCGGCGGGGCCCGCAGTACCCCCGACCTCCAGCCCAAGCGCGGCCGCCGCCGCCGAGACCCTTCCCCGGGGTGGGGGGTGGCCCAGGCCCTCCTCCCCCTGGGTCCCCGGCGGCGCCCGTGGAAGGCGTGGGGGGCCAACCTGGGGCTGCGGTGGGGGTGGGGTGGGGGACTGCAGTGTCCCGCCATCCCGGGGATGGAGACTGCAGTCATCCCGCTAAGATCGGGGCGGGGGGCTGCGGCGGGGCCCGCGGTACCCGCCCCAACCCGCCCCCCGGCCCGAGCGCCGCCGCCGCCGCCGCCGCCGCCGCCGCTCAGTAACACGTCCCCAGGAGACGCGCAGGAGCAACACGTGATGTGTCTACTTATCAGGGTGAGAGGGGGAGAGCGGGGCTCCGAGCGTGCGGGCGGGCAAGCGGGGCGGGGGGCCGGGGCGGGGGCCAGGACGGCGGCCGGGGCGCCGGGGTCGCGAGCTCCTCGCCCACCTCCCTCCCCGCGGGGCGAAGCGGAGGTGGGGGGAAGCGACTGAGGAGTTGATGAACTTTGCACATCCAGAAACGCCATTTTGATTCCTTTTCCGGAACAAGTTTGCATCTCTGCTCGATCCCTTCCCGCAGCCCACCGGTCCCCTCGGCGTCCTCGCCTGGGAGCCCCCAGCGCCCTGGCCCGGCCGTGAGTACGCGCCCCCGGGCGTTCCGGCTCGCGGTCCCTCGGGCGGCCGCGAGATGTCCGGGACTGAGCCGGGAGCGGCGACCTTTCCGAAGAACTTTTGGGGATGTGGGGAGGGTGAGGTCTGCGCAGGGCGCGCCGCACTTTTCAGAACTCCGCGTCTTGCCCGGGGGCCGCGAGGACCCGGGAGCCACCCCCACCGCACCCCACGGCCGCGGCGCTGCGTGCGCTCGGGGGGCCGGCGTGGGATGAGCCGGGCAGCCCTCGCCCCTCGGGCTGCTGCGCGCCGGGCCGCTCCTCCTCCCCGCGTCCTCCCCCCTCCTCCCTCCTCCTCCCTCCCCCTCCTCCCCTTCCTCCGCTCCCTTTCCCCTTCCCGAGCCGCCGGCTCTGCCAACCAGCTCCCAGCGCGAGCCGCCGGCCGCAGCGCCCCCGCCGCCGGGGGACCTGATGCGCATCCATATTAGCCGTCCGAGCGCAGGAATCCGGCCCGACCCGCGCCGCCGCGCCCGCCGCCGCATTTATTTTTAACCGAGCCCAGCCGGGGGACTCGGAGGGTGAGCGCCTGGCCGCCCAGAGACATCTTCCCAGCGTAGTTCTCCATCTTCCGCCCTCTCTCTCTCTCTCTCTCTCTCTCTCCTCCCCGACATCCCTCCTCCCCCCCCTCCATGTGGGAGGGGAAACTCTTCTCCTACATACTTTCGAGTCCCTCTCGGGCCGAGAGGAGCGCGGAGATGACGGCGCCCGCCCGCCCGCCGCCGCCGCCAGGTATCCGGGGTGCCACGCTCGGGGGTGCCACGCTCGAGAGTAGGGGGTGCTCGCTGGGGGTGGGGGATACCGCGCGGTGGGAAGCATCCGCCGCGCCCTGCGCTGCGGACTTTGATCGTCTCTGGCGGACGGCGCCGGCCCCGGAGGGGGCCCTGCGCCTTCGCCGCTCCCGGCTTGTGGCTGCTGGTCACGCCGACCATCGCGACCCCCCCGCCCACCGCGCCCCGGGTGACCGCGCGAGGGGCGGGGGGCGCGTCCGCGCGTATTGTTCTCTGGCCTTTCCGCTGGCGGTGTACGTGTTTTCGTGGGAGCCATCGGTGTGGAGCGGAGCCTGCATCGCCGGGGGGGGTAGACCTCGGCGCCCGGCGCCGTCACGAGCACAGGAAGGAGGCCGGGAGCATCCGAGGCGGGGCCGCCGGGGCCCGCTTCGCCGCCCAGCTGTGGAGCGCGCTCGGAAACTTTTGTCCGCCGCCCGCTGGACCAATTTTTTTTTTTTTTTGCCGAGTTGTGGGGCTTCCCTGCCTCCTCCCATCCCAGCCCCGCAGCGTCCAGCAAGGCCGGGATGGGGGGGGGCTGGCGTCCAGGGGTTGGGGGACCCAGTGCGCCCCCCGCGAGCCCCCCTCCTCCTCGGCCCGGCCCCCTGCGCCCACCCGCCCCCACCTCCTGGCTCGCGGTCTCTTAGGAAACTGCGACCTTAATGGTTGCTAAGGAGCAGGGGAGGTCCTTCCCGTCGCCGGCCCCCTCCCTGGGAGCGGCGCGTTCTCTGGATCGGGCCGAGGGTCGCGTCGAGGATGGGAGGGCTCGCTCCCTGCCGCCCGCCGGGCCAGGAGAGGCGCGTGAGTGCGGGGCGCGCTGGTCCAGTCCACTCCTCGGCGGGGCCACTTTGCTTTTCGGACGGGCCGGGGGTCGGGGGGAGGGCGATGTGTGGGTGGGGGGGCAGCAGAGAACTCCCCCCACCGGGCGTGGGGACCGGCCGGCGAGCGGGCCGGTTGACAGGCGCCGCGTGCAGCTCGCGTCCCGCGTCCGCGGTGCATCCGTGATGGGTTATAAAAGAGGGGAAAAGTATTTCTCCTTGCTCAGCACATTTGCCCTGCCTGGCTCCTTACTGGTTAGAAGATAGAACGTGAGCCCAGATCCGGACGAGCAGTTCACATTCCATTACGAAATTCTACACGGCTTCAGAGCCAGCAGCAGCACACATTTGGGCCACTTTGGAGTTTTTCGGCTTCTTCTTTGGGGGTGGTGGTGGTGGAGAGATGGAAAGGCGAATTTAAAAAAAAAAGCACAACTCTGGGATATGCTGAAAAACCTGTCTGAGAGTTTTCAGCAGCAGAAACATTCACCCCACGCTTGTTTTAGAGTTTAGATTTAAAAGCGAGTGGAAATGAAGTTTGCCTGTTGGATAGAGATGCTTAAAATAGCGAGGTGTTTCTGTCTTGAAGAAGAGACTGGAGGTGATTTCTGCGAAGGCTGCCGAGTCGTTAATGTGCATCCCATGTTTTCCGGGTAGTTTTCTTCTAGATATGCAGTGGTGTGTGCCTGTGCGCGAGTGTATTCGAATTTAATTGATGTGGAAAGCAGAGAAAAGGGAACTGCAAAGAAAAGGGTGGTTTTGTTTTGTTTTCCCCCACGGCCCTTAGAAGCATCCTCTAGGGCTGGTGCCGTCTGGAGCAGACAGGTATGGTTTTAAGTCCTAATGTAACCCGGAAGTCTTGTTAGAGGCTGAAGCCTTGACTGAAAGTTTTTTTCCTCTCGCTTTCTTTTTATAAACGTGTAGTTATTTTCTTCCTTCAAGAGTCACACAATCACACAAATTATTCTTCAAATAATTTATGCAAAGGTGAGTCACTAATTTTAGTTATTTTTTGCCCCCTATCTTTTACCTTTGCCCTTTGGAGGAAACTTCTGGGTATCCTCTCATGGATCTTGCTTTGATGTGTTTTGGGCTTTGGTTACACTGATGAATTAAACATTTGAATGGCTTTTATCAAGTTTTAAATGTGTGAAAAAACACCTTCCTTCCCACCCCATCCCCCTTTACAAAAGAAAAGAGAGCCCTTTGATTTGTTATTTGTTTACCTTGTGCTTCATTTTAGGTTGTTAATGAACTTGCACTGTTTTATTATTCTTAAAAATACTGCCAAGCAGGTTGTATTTTAGGATGTTTTGTTTTTAAAGAGGATTTGCTGGTTACGTGATACTCTTAAGAAAATGCTGCTGACCTTTTCTGTTACCCGGCGTATCATTCTCTGGGTTTTTCTGGATATCACTTTGTTTCTCATCAGCAGTTCAGAGCCTGGGCCCTTATGGCAGACAAGCGTTTGCTGTGTGATGGGAAGATGGGTCTGACTCAGCTGGCACAGGTGGGGCATCCATTCCTAACTGTTTGCATCATCTCACAAATGACCCTTTGATGGAAGGGTCTTTTATTTTAGACTTCTTCAGGCAGGTTCCCGAGGTCTCATCTGCAGGACACATTCTGTATCCAACATAAGGACAGAACATTGGAGGAGGAAAATAAGGCTGCTGAGCCAGTCTGCATCACCCCGTCAGCAGTTGTGGATGGGTCCCTCGCTGTGTGCAGGGCCCTATCCAGTTGCATCATGTGGTTTGCATTTTTACCCAATTTTGAACTGCTGTGGTAGTGCACTTCCTAAAATGAGTTTGGAAATCTTTGCTGGTTGTGTTATGCTCAGTTGTTACCATCATTTATTACCTTCAGTGAAGGATATTTCCCGTTAATGAAATTAAGAAAAAAGTCTACCCTTTGTGGGGTTTTGTATGGCATAATTAATATAAATTTAACTCCTGCCGAAAATTGATTAAAAGTGCTCACTCGAGTAGTCAGAAGTGAATCCTTTTGATGTTTCTATTCATTATCCTTCTGAAAAGTAGGTGGTGCTTAAAAGGTCATAGGATAAGGGTTGCTAAGCAGCTAAACAGAAGGATGCTAAAATTAACCGAAGCATTTTTGAAAGGGAGTCCTCCCCTGTTTTACATTATTTAACTAGATTTAATTAATTTCTGAATCCTTCATGTCCTTTGGCCTAGGAAAGTAGGATGTTAAGTTTGTTTTGTTTTTGTTATCATATTTAAATAATCTCTCTTTTGTGAGTGTCTTTTTATTGAAGTTCATGCTCTGACCAGACCTGGTGTCAGATGGCAGCCTGTCTGGGTGAACATCTTGTCTGTTAACCTGTGTGTTCAGATTAAATCCTCGCTTCCCTAGGAAAGGTGTGTGTAACTTCACCTTATTTCATTTATTAATAACAGATGGCTTAGTTTGGAAAACATACCTAATCCGTGAAGTGATGTCTTATTTTGCCCTTTACTAAACAGGTTTGTGTTTGGAACCTAGAAATGCAGTAGACGGTCAGCAGGACGCAGGCAGTAGAGCCTCTCCTGACCCGGGACAGTAGTCTTCTTCCCCTCTTCTGCTGTTACGTTAAGTTTTGATAGAGCGCCTCCTTTTCACTCCACCTCCCCATCTCAGTTTATTTCAGCCCCTTTTTGAAAATAATTCCATTAGATGTAGAGTATCTTTGGGACCAAGTGTTCAAAAGCAACACTTGAAGGATTTTGGAGTTTTTCAGTGAGAAGAAAAAGGGTTGTAGTCTAACCAAAGCCATGGTTGGTAACCATCTCTTGGCTGAAAAGCAAGCTTACTGCAGCTCAGAAATTTCCCTGTCTCAAGGTTACTTGTGTTCATCTGAACTGCCAAACAGGCAAAGCTGAGTAATGTTTTTTATATCCAAATACAATGAAGAAATTAGATGGGTTTTCTTGGGAGGGGCAAGGTAGTGAGTTTTCTTTCTGTAGTTTAGACTTAGAAAGTGGATTCTGAGTAGAAATAGCCATGGCTATCTTCAAAAAGCAGGGGTCAGCCTGTGATCTCCGCACCCTGGGCGGCCTACCTGTAAACCAGAGGGAAAAGGTGCTCCCTCTGAAACAAGAGGGAGGCATACACTGTGCCTTCAGAAATGCATCACTTGTTTGTAATTTCCCCCGCACCCAAGGAAGGCAGAACACAGAGAGGAAAGCCATCTGCGGGGTTGTCTTGATGACCGAAGTGGAAGAGTGAGGAAGACGGGGCGGGAGGGGATGGGCTTTTTCCTTTTCTCTTGGCTGTCCTCTGGGACGGAGTCACTTGCTGTGCTGGTCTCTGTTTCCCTCCTCACCTTCCCTGGGTGTTGTAGGAAAGGCAGCTGAGAGTTGCTGGCAGTGGTTGGTGGAGACTGGGGGCGGGGGTGGGGAGGGGAGGGACGCCCCGGAGGAGGGCGCAGGGAGCAGTCCCTGGCAGCAACTGGTGCATCTTGTTTCGGATGGTACTCTGGGTACAGGTGAGCCAGTCTGCCCATCAATAAAGGTGGCTGCCAGTGAATAGGTGCTTAGACAAAAGAAGTGGGAGAGGGTGGAGACTGTTTGTTCAGTGTGATTCAAGCAAGCAGTGCTAATAGAATTTGAAAGCCTCTGTGAAGTCCCTGAGTCTGGGTACGGGCGGTCTGGCGGGATTCACCTGAGGCCTTTCAGACTCGCTGAGGGCGGGTGGTCCTGATGGGGGTGAGAAAGCCCAGGCAAAACTCCACATTCTTTGTCAGCCGGCCAGACGGGCGGAGAAAAGGTCTCAGTGGGGGTAATTAGATAAAGCTTTTAAATGACTCTATTTGTTTTTTTCCCCTGGCTGGTTTGGTATCTCATCTCTTCTCCCCCCTCTTTCCAGAAGCTGCCGGGTAAGACGGTCCTAAGAATGTTGGAGGCTGTTAGTGGTTTCATTACTTGGGACATTTCATTTTTCGTTAGGGCGGACCCTGGACAAAGTGCACTTCACCCCTGCTTTTGTGGAGGCCTTGAACAAAGATTTGAATTTTATCCTCAGAGCGGGAGCGGCACGGTGTGAGGGCTGGGTGGGTGTATTAACCCATTTTCCAGCTGTGCCAGCCTCCACCCTGTGGCTGGTAATAAATCAAGCCCAGGACCCAGAACTCTCAGCTCCAGCCTCACTCCAAACAGCACCTGCTTTTTCAAGTCAGCTTGGCCTCAGAAGACAGAGCATCAAATATACAGGGCCTGTTTATCTGTGTGTGTGTGTGTGCTTTTTAAATGAGACCAGATCCTTTGACAATAATTCTGTGGTTTAATGCGAAGATGCAAGGCAATTAAAAAAGAAACTTTTCTATCCTTTGGCAGCATTTTTGTTGATGAACATGATTATAGACTTTTTTTTTTTTCAGTAGGTTTTCTACCTCGTGAGATCATTGTAAGGATAAAATAAATGTTTCAGAAAGTCAGAATCTATATATGGAAGAAAGTGGTGTATTTTGAGCTCAGGAAGCTTTGTGGGTGTCCACTCTGGATTTCCTTTCCAGAATTGTGCACAGCTCCAGTACCCAGGCAGAGTTTATGCTTGCTTCGAGTGCCCAGAGACAGACAGGCCAGCACATTATTCTTCGTGAAGTTTACTTGTGTGCTTAGTCGCTCAGTAGTGTCTGACCTTTGTGACCCCATGTAGCCCGCCAGGCTCCTCTGTCCATGGGGTCTTCCAGGCAAGAATACTGGAGTGGTTGCCTTTTGTTTCTCTTGGGGAGCTTCCTGACCCGGGGATCAAACCCGTGTCTCCTGCAGTGCAGATGGATTCTTTACCTGCTGGGCCATCACTCAGGGATGAATTTTAAGGGACAGGCAGGTGGTAAGCTTTGGGTGCACTCTTTAGAGCAGTGGCTCTCAGCTTGGTGGTTCCCCCACTGCCCTGGCCCAGGGGGTGCCTGGCAACTGGAAACCCTGATTGCCTTGGTAGGGGAGGGGGTGCACCGGCCTTCAGTGGGTCCAGGCCAAAGATACTGCTGCTCTTCCCACAATGCACTGGGAAGCCCCGCAACAAAGGCTCATCCAGCCCCAAATGTCAGTAGGTGGAGGGTGAGAAAGCCTGCTTTAAAGGTCCAGGCCCGTGTGACGTGTGCAAGCAGCCTGGTGTTCTTGCTGTGCTGCACGTGGCATATTTGGGGATCTGGAATTTCATGGAGCGGATAAGGTCTCCTTCCAGGACTATAAGGTGCCATGTTGGCAAGTCCAGGATTTCACAGGAGATTGGGGGTTGGGCAGGACTTTTCAGTGGCGTTCTGTATAACAAAAACCCCTTTAGTCAATAAAAGTTCCAGAACTTTTCTGCTTCTAAAACAAGCCAGATTCATGGGTGCTGGGAAGCTGCTCTGAGAGGTGGTGCTTCTTCGCTCATTTGGGAAACTGACTCCGGTGCTGCCATCCGCCCGTCTCCCTCGTGCTCTCAGTTGTGTGGAGGGTACCCCCCACTACTGCTTTTCCCTCAGTGTTTGAACAAGCCCCTACTTGCTTGAAGTTCATGTTTTCACCCTTGTAGTCTTGCTTATTTAAGTTTTCTTAAGTTTTTGCAAAACTCTTACATAACTTTCCACCCTTGTTAAAGTGCAGTGTTGTGGGGGCCGGGGCTTCTGTCCACACGTTTCCCCTCGAGTGGGCACCTGGCTGACCCCAGGGAGGGCTGGGGACGGATCGAGGGGGGAAAAGATGGTAGTGAGTTTTATGCTTTGGGGGCTCCCGGGCCTCAAAGACCCCAAAAGGAGGTTGGTTTGAAGGAAAAAGAAGTGTGGTATGCAAACACTAAGTTGCGTTTTCCCAGACCAGACCTGCCCAGGGAGAGTGGCGGGAGCCATCTTTAGCTACAGGTGCCCCTTGCCTGACCTGGGTCCTGGTCTACCCCGCCTCTCAGCTCAGAGGCAGGGGTAGGGGGGAAGCTTTGGAGCAAGAAAAAGGCAGGGAGAGGGGGGACGATTCCCAAAAGGGCGGGGCGGCCTGCGGTGGGAAGTGACAGTTGCCCCCAAAACCATCTGGGCTGGCACTTACTTAAGAGAAGCGTTGCACATTCTGCAGGCAGCTTTCTTTACATCCTCGTCCTGCTGACAAGCTGTCAGAGTCCCTCCGTTCATGTCCCTCTGGGCTAGTGGTGGCAGTGACCTGCCCTGAAGCCACCTTTACCACGCGGCTCCTGGGGTGGTAAGAGCCTTGCGTCTGGTGCCCCGCTGCCCTCTCCCGCACCCTATAAACCGGCCACTGCTGCTGCCTCTCTCTACCGACAGCTTTTGCCAGGCTGAGGGTCGCCTGCAGGTGCATCAGAGGGAACTTGCAGCGAGAAGAGTCCCTCCCCCCACTTCTGGAAGGTGAACTGAAACTCACCATCTGCCCGGCCTCCCAGGCCAGTCCCTGACTCGGGTCTCTCCCACCCCAGCCAGACCCCCCTGGACACCCCTGTGCTGTCCAACTCCAGGGTCAGCTGCCCCGCTGTCCTGACCGAGGCTCTCCTCGGGTCACAGACATCTCCCAAGTCAATTTCCTGGCATCTTTGTGCACCCTCTGCTTGGTGGACACTAGCCATGCGTGGGGCTTGCCGACCGAAAAACATCTCTTGGCTCCCTGCTGTCTGCAGGAAGAAATCCAAACTCGTCGACTTGGCACACGAGGACCTCGTCGGCGGTTCCCAGACGGTCTTCCTAGTTTCCAGCCCTTCCCACTCCGCTCCACGCGGCGGCCACAGTGCAGGAGCTTCTGCTGCTCCGTGGATCACTCACTTGGCTCTGTCCCCACCCCCCCATCTCCTTGGGAACATTTCTTCACTCTTCTTTCAGGACCCATCTTAAATACCACCTTTTGCATGGAGAATCAGGTCCTCCATCAGAATAACCCTTATCCCATCTGGCTGGTGTGTCTGTTGTAATTGACCTGTTGGCATGTTTTCCCCATTTAGAGAATAGGCAGTGACTTCAAATCATATTTTTCCATCTTCTGTACCTGGCTCACGGGTTGCATTTGTTGTTTAGTCACTCAATCGTGTCTGACTCTTTTTCGACCCCATGGACTGTAGCTCGCCAGGGCTCCTCTGTCCATGGGATTTCCCAGGCAAGAAGACTGGAGCGGGTTGCCATTTCCTTTTCTAGGGGATCTTGCCGACCCAGGGATTGAACCCGCATCTCCTGCACTGGCAGGCGGATTCTTTACCACTGAGCCATCTGGGAAGCCTCAGGGGTTGTGTAGTTGATGTTTATTCAGTAATTATTGTTTAATCCATTTTCAAATACAAAAAACATAGAGTTTTTCTGAAGAGGTGAAGGTTATTTTTGGAAAAGAGCACTATAATTTGAAAAGCTAAGTCCTAAATATCGGTACAGATTAAGAGAAGGAAACTAAAGTTTTCCAGCAAACCTGTCTCCCAGAAATTGGGTGCTAAGTGCACACTGGTGGGAAAGTGTTTTGAATTACAGAAATTTTAAAATAAAAGTTTGCTCAGCTTAATTTACTCAGAATTAAAGAGAAAGAAAACGTTGTTAATGCCTGATTGCTCTAAAAGCTGTCACACTGGGGCCCTTACTAATTATAACCACTTTTCATGGTTCTTGGTTTGAAGTTTATATTAAATAGGAGAGATGGGCATACAGATCAAAGACCAGAATCATTTCAGAGCTCCAATGTGTGGGCCCATTTTCTCTGCTTAGTTAGATTTCTGTTTCATTAGTGGTATGAGTTAATAGGAGTGTTGGTCTGTATATAATTTAACTTTTCTTTCTTGCCATTGGATTTAACTGCTTGGATTTAACACAAAATGCCAAACCAGAAACCTACAGAGTACAGATCTTGCTTTATTTGAGTCTGTGTGCACACAATATACATTCATACTTACGTGATAGAAGTTGATTATAGATCATATTTATAGAAAGAATCATTTCCACTGTTCTATGGGAAATTCCTTTATGCTGAAACTTTATTGTTTAAAAAAACCCACAAATACTGCGAATACACAAAAGCATCTCAAAATCTTTTCTTAGCTTTCTTCTAAAAGAGGTACATATGCCTTCAGAAATAGGGGAATATAGAAGACAACGCAAAGATGGAGTGAGAGAGGCATTTTATGGATCCTTTTATACCTTTATATTTGTAACTATGTGGATAGCTTTCCTTTTCAAATAAGGAATCAAGTTTCTATTTTTTACATTAGAAGATCTTACTATCCTTTATACAGATAAAATCCTAGTCGATTAAAAGTACATTATTGCTACCCTTAAATATTCCTTAATGTCCTCACCTGATAACTAGAGTTTAGGCTCAGATCTGGCAGATACATTCAAATATATTAGTCCAACTTCATCTTATTTCTAAGGAGACATGTATATTTTCCTCTCATGTGAAAAAAGGTGATTTTTTTTTTTTTTAAGCCATTTTCTCTTTGGCTTTAGGGCTTTTGATTGTTTGCAAGGGTAATTACGTAAAACTGCCTAGCGAGCATCTCAAACAGGTTTTCACAACTTGGTCAGTTAAAACTATGTTGGATCAAACTGTTCCACTTAAAATTTTGAACCAAGTATAATTTAAAGGAGGCTCAGATCGCACACCTTAGTCTAAGTTACACTTGTTGTTAAAATCATGAAAATAAAGTTTCTGAAAACCGTTTGTTGTTTGAAAGCTTACCTCTGTCCATGGAATTCCCCAGGCAAGAATACTGAAGTGAGTAGCCATTCCCTTCTTGAGAGGATCTTCCCAACCCAGGGTCTCCTGCATTGCTTAGTGAAAGTCACTCAGTCATGTCTATTTATGACCCCATGGACTACACAGTCCACGGAGTTCTCCAGGTCAGAACACTGGAGTGGGTAGCCTGTCTCTTCTCCAGCAGATCTTCCCTTCCCAGGAATTGAACTGGGGTCTCCTGCATTGCAGGCGTATTCTTTACCAACTGAGCTATCAGGCAGGCAAACTCTTTCACCACTGGAGCCGCCAGGAAGCCCCTAGTGAAGCTTACAACCCTGTTTTCCTAAAATACTGCATTTAGCTGGATTCAGTATATCCCATTCAGCCTCCTTTTGGAAAACACGCACTTTCCACCCCTGAATTTGCAAACCTCATAGTGCTTTTTTTTTTTTTTCTAAACTCATAGATCTTTACTTATTCCACAAATTTGAACTTCAGCAATGCGGCAGCTGCGATAAGCACCAAGGATATCACTAGTGTGAGAAAAAGGCAGTGGCTAGCTTGGCAGACATGGAAAGGCGCTGGACCACTGAGTGGCCTACGTCCGGGCGGCGTGTTCCGTGTGGCAGGGGCGTGGGATGTGCTGGCGGGGTGGAGAATGCCGAGAGGAAGGGGCGTGCAGGGGCACCGACAGTGATGCTGACGCCCTGAGGTTGGTGAGGAGGCCGGAGTGCGGAGAGGAGCCCACCAGGCCTGAGGACCGCGTGGTGCGGTGGGCAGGGCCGGAGCCGCGCCCCTCCCTCGCAGGTATTTGGACTTTTCCCTGAAGAACTCTGGGAATCCTTGCAGGGTGTCAGGCCAAGGACTGGCATGATGAGATTTGCATTTTTAAAGACCACTCCTGGCCAGAGTGGAAGATAATCTAGAGCAGAAGGCAGCAGCTCTTCCGCCTTATGTTTACAAGACCGTCGAGAAGGTTAGTGGTTCGCGGCTTTGAAAAGCAGCGGCGGTGCGGACTGGCTGGCAGTGGAGCTGGGAGCCTGGGGGGCTTCGGTAGAGCTGGAGGCCGGAGGAAGGGCCGGAGGCCGGGCGACATGATTTTCAGGCCTCTGGCTTCCCTGGCGGGCGGCTGGTGCTGCCCCTCTCCGGGATCAGCTTGTGGGATAAAGCCAGGTTTATGAACCAGATACAGTTCCCTGCCCTTTAAAAAAGTGATGTGTTTGAACTTTACCACCGTGTTCTCTACTTGGACTGTTTTCACGGGTTAAAACGTTAATGTACCTGGCGTGGATGACTCTCGGAAAGGACTTCTATAAAAATGAGAGACAGAAGTGAGGTTCTTACCTGTGGCTTCCTCCTCCCCCTCCGTCCTCTTTCCTTTTTCTCCTTTTTAATTTCCTGAGGCCAAAAGGAAGTTGGAAGAGTTCTTGCCAGTAGCCCGAGCTTCCGAATGGTTTTCAGATGAGACATACCACTAAAGTCTTGAGCACATTTAAGTTTCTGTTTGCTTTAGAGATGCTTTATCTCTTTGACTTGAGCCTGGGGCTCGGGGGCAGAGGCTCCAGGTAAGAACCGAGGCAGGACTCTCAAACTTGCCCCCGTTTTCCACTGAAGAGGGTCAGAACTCTTCGATGACTGTCCCAACTTTCTTAGTTTGTCAGTCCCTGCTGATGCTCTGAGTGTCTTAGAACGACATCAGTATTTTGCTTGACCGGTAATGTGTGTGCAAACAAAGTCCCTTCAGTGACTCAGACTTGCCACGTGTCTCCCAAGGGTGCCAAAGGAAGAGAGTCCATCCTTGCCCAGGGCTGGTCCCCACCGAGCCGCGGTCCAGCCTGTGTCGGACCATCTCTGGTGATGGCAGATTTGCGGTCTGTTCCGAGGCAGTCCGTGGAGTTTTACTGCGTTAGCTACCTTTTTTTTTAAATTCTTCTCAAGGCAAACAATGTTTTTGGAATGGAGCTAGAAAGTGGTGTGTTTTCTGCTGAGTTGGTGAAAGCTAGGAGCTGGAGGACAGGCTGCTGCCTTGTGCAATCTGACCCCCAGAGAGTCCCTGGGGACCGACTGCCACCCTCCTGACTTCCTCCTGCACTCGAATTCCTGCTTCATGGGGGGTTGGAGGGGGTCCTGCCTCACTTGGCCTTCACGGCCATCCTCTTGGGTGTGAGCTGGGACTCCTTTCTTCCAACAGCCCTCAAGAAAGCATGAACAGTGCTGCTGGATTTGAGTAAAGCTTCTCTCCTAAGTCATAGAAAGGACTCATCCAAACCACCCATGAACCCCAGTCTGCCACTCCCTGCTCCCCACTTATCTTTTCTATGGGATCCATCCTGACCCAGGTCACCCCACCACTGGTCCCCAGAGAGCGCTGCCCCACTCAGGGAGAATATGATTTTTCATCTTTGCTCGAAGAGCACGGATGTTCCCGCATCAGCAACCTCACTTTTATTTGGATGGATGGCGCACTTTATCCCAGCTGTACATTTGATAAGATGAGCTGATGAAGGGAAGAGCTCCACAGAGACCTTGCCCCTCCCACTCTTTCCAGCTGAAACAGCGTGGTGAGATGTGCTGGGGAAGGGAACTTGAGGAACTGAGTTTATGGCATCTTTTGGAAATTTTAAATCTCAAGGTTCAGTTGCACGCAGCTTAGCCCCTCACCTCATCATGACCCAAGCCGAAGCGTGGATTTGGAGATCTAATACGTCTGTCACAAAAATAGCTTACAGGGATGGCCTTGTAATGTGTCCAGAGTTGGGGTGGGTGGTGCGTGCAGTAGCCAGTTCATGGTGAAGGAGGTGTAAGCTTGCTTGCAGGTGGCCCGCCCGTAACTGCTGGATAACGGTAGCAGCTCTTGCTCTCTGCTGGGTGGCTTCTTTCTTTACATGCCTGTGAGTTTGATCCCTGGTGTTGGTTCTTGAAGGGCTTGGGGTGGTCAGATTATTGCACTTAGAGATCGTAACCAAAATGGCTTGGCGGGTTTTGCTGCCTTTACAGCAGATGGAATCTGGGGAGGTTCCTTTGGCTGGCTGGGAAGTCTTGTGATGGCTCCTGCTGTGTCCTGTATCTACAGACGCAGAAGACAGAGAAATCCAGCAGAAACTGTGACCTGGTTATTCATATTGTAAACAAATCACTGAGAGTGCTTTTAAATACAGTCAGCAGTCCGCCCTTGGTGAAAAGCATCAGTAGTCAAAGCCCACCTGTATTTGCTTTAAGCCAGATAAACCAGATGTTGTATTTTAGGCCATCTCCTGCCTGTGCTAGACTTAAGCCATATATGACTCCAATCTTAAGTCAAAAATCTCAAGTTCCCGCACTTTTTCACCATTCTGTGGTTGTTGGGTTTTTCATCTGGAAAAACGCTTGGCGTGCTGGAGGAAGCGGTCCTGTGGACTGAGGTTTCAGGCACACACCAGTTATGTCGTTGGCCTGAACTCTTGACATGGGTCATCCCATTCCGCCTTCACACCGCTTCGTGGCCCCCCGTGATGTAGGTAGGATCATTATTCCCTTTATTTAGAGGAGGAAACAGACCCAGTGAGACAGCCAGCTGATCGTCATCAAACCACCTGAGCCCACAGCCCACGCTGGCAGCCAGTGCCCCACTTCTCCCACGATACTGTGGCATCGTCCCCAAGTGAACATGCCCCGAAAGCCTGCTGCGTAGAGCCGTGCGGTACACGGCAAGGGGAGAGCCAGGGACGTGCATGGGACAGAGCTGCTGGCTCTTGGAAATAGCAGATTAAAACCCAGCCTGTGAAACGAGTCTATGTGGTTTTTAGACCACCACTTCTGTGGAAGATCAAGGAGGAGGGGAGGGTTGCTAGAGAGACAGGCCTGCAAAGGTGCTTCGTCGTTGAATTGCTAAGTCCAGCTCTTTTGCGACCCCAGGGACTGTAGCCCCCCAGGCTCCTCTGTCCACAGAATTCTCTAGGCAAGAACCCTGGAGTGGGTTGCCGTTTCCTTCTCCAGGGGATCTTCCCAATCCAGGGATCGAACCCGGATCTTCCTGCATTGCAATAGGTGGTTTCTTTGCCACTGAGCACCAGGGCATGGGTTGCAGAGATGCTGCTTGTTGACAAATCAGCCAGTGGAGAGTGGCTGTCCCAGAGCACTTGGGGCCCAGGAGACCCTGCTGAGTGGGGAGAGGCCCTGATTATCCTGCTGGGGGCCTCACTGTCCCCAAGTTCCCATCAGACACCCCAGGGGGTGGGGAGGGTGGGCCACTCGGGGCTTCTGCTGGGCTTCTGTGAGGTGGGGAGTGGGTTACATGCCAGCCCCTCAGCTTCTTTCTTGTGGACACCCACGTTTAATCTCGCTGAAAGTGCTTGATCACTGATTCCAAGTAAGCATGGTCGGCTCCGTGAGTGTCTAGGGACGAGGGTTCCGGGAGAGCCTGGTTCCTCTAAACAGGTCCCTTGTTCTTTGTTATAACAGGGCATTCCCATTTCCTTTAATTTATAAAATCAACATTTTGCCTCAGAGTCAGTGATCTAAGGGGCCACTGGTCTCTGGGTCCAGGGAGGCTGGCGCAATTGATCTGATTACTGACCTGGGGCTTCCCTGGTATCTCAGCGGTACAGAAGCCGCCTGCAGTGCAGGAGACAAGGGTTTGATCCCTGGGCCGGGAGGATCCTCTGGAGAAGGAAATGGCAACCTACTCCAGTATTCTTGCGTGTAGAATCCCATGGACTGAGGAGCTGGCGTGCTGCAGTCCATGGGGACGCAAAGAGCCAGACAAGACTGGGCGACTGAACAATTGCTAACCTGATGTTTGAGTTTGTCCTTATTTAAGGGAGATCGCCTCAAGGAGAGGTGTCCCCCCCACCCCCACCCCCGCTTCTTAATCAGTAGGAGCTACAGGGACTGCGGGACAGCAGTGGAGGACGCCCTGTCTCCCTTGGGATGTTACTGGGGCGGGGGGTGTCCTACCCTTTTATGGGGCCCACTCAAGCAAGTTGTGGAACCAGCAAGTCTTAAATTGTGATGAGGGCTTCATGGCCTGTTTCCTGTTTCCGGTGGGTCTGTTGGAGAAGGGTTGTTTTGAAATTTAGTAACAAATAGAGAATTTCAGCGTCCTGTGCTACCAGCTTGACTGCAACTGACCTAGCTTCCCCTTACTACCACCATGATTCTTACCGTTGCTATTTTGCTGGTGGCAGTTTGACAGTTTAAATGAAAGAGCAGGGCAAGAAGTCTCAGCTGAAGACCAGCATCCCGTGCTGTCTCTTTCTCGGGGTTGGAATCAGCTTCCAGCATCGGAATGCTGCTCGACACCTCCCCCAGGCACTAGGCTCCGGGGAGGCGAGGATGCGTGAGACGTGGTCCAGCCCTGAGACGCACCGGTGCGTCACAACCGGCGGAGACACCGGGACAGGCAATGGGAAGCAGTCGGGGAAAAGAGGAAGTGATGGGGTCCTCAGATGTGAACGGCCAACCACGTGGAGAGGCACGTAGGGAAGGGGAAATGAACGTCTAGGCTGAGAGGAGTGTGAGTAGAGGCCCTGGGGAACGACGGCACGGGCCTTCCTCGGGGATGGGATGGATGGGCGGTGGGATGAGGCCAGAGAGCAGGGTCGGAGTGCTGTGTCGAGTCGGGGTGGAAGGCGTGTTGAGAGGTGTCTCTGGCAGAATAGACGGCCGGTTGTGGAAGCAGTCGTGCGCCGGGGAGTGCTTTGAAGCCGGGTTGCGATGTAAGAAGTTCTGTCCTGGAGAGAACTCTGCTAACCCTTTAGAAAAAAACAGGTTGCAGAGGAGGCATGTCTGCAGAACGAACTTGATATTGGTGCCGTACTGAACATAATTATTTCTTCTCCTTTTTTTTTCAAAGAGATTTTTTTTTCAGTCCAGGATTTGGGGGCTGCTGTCTAGGGTGGTGTTAAATGATCATTCAAAGGTGGGAGCTTGATTTTCAGCAAATAGAGTTCAGTTCACCAAGGTTTAAACTTCCCAGGTTGTGTTTTACTGCTTGGAGCTTAAGCTCGTCAGGGAGAGCAATAGACTCATCCAGGGAATTAGACTCATTTCTGTTCCCTTGAGAATACTGAGGCTGGATGCTGGGAGTCCAGGGAAGCTACTTACTCGTTAGGATCACCGGTTTCTCAGCTGGGAGTGAAGGGGGCTTGGAGGGCGAGCTGATGAGCCTGCTGTGGATGAAGATTTCTGGAAGTTGCCGTGGATGCAGGATCTGCTCACAAAGACGAAGCTGCCTTGAGCAGGGCTGTCTCACCTGGGTAGCCTCTGCCCTGGCCCTGTGCGCCCCCCACCCCGCTGTTCCCGGTCCTCTGCAGAGATTTCACTTCCTCCCACTGGTGAGGTCGGCCGGGAAAGACCCACAGGGATGCGGGGCATGAGGGCAGGTAGCGGGCCCCAGAGACGCTCGTGGCTGATTAATTATGGTGGAGGCACTATCTGCCTTTCCCCTGGGGAGAACAGGTCCCTTTTATAATATGCGTGACTTCATATGTTTCAAGGCCTGAACTCAGGGACCGAGGGACCTGGCCGAGAGGGCTGTGGAAAATGTGGGGGAGGCCCCTGCAGGTTGGACGGAACGCATATCTTAAGGTTAATAATTTCGTCACCTAAAACTGATTTTTTTTATGGTAAGGTTTTATGAACTGCTGGCAGCCTCTCTCGTCCATTTTGTTTCTTAACCATGCCGTCTCGCTGGTGCTGGGATCCTGCAGGAGAAGGTGGGATGCTGTGAGCTGGGGTGGGCTTTGGGGGCCAGGCGGGGAGCTGCGGCAGAGATGGGGGGCTCTCAGAGTGCTGAGTGGATTCCCCTTGCCCGTGAGCAGCCAGGGCAGATCACTAAGGGAGGAGAACCCCACTTGGGGCCAGGACCCAAGGGTGCTTGCCGTTATGACCCCATGGGTAGGGCAGAGGTATCGTCCTCCTCTTCTTAAAGACGGGAAACTGAGGCTTAGGGGAGTTACCTTTTTCTGAGATCAAATAGGCAGTGTCAGGCCTCCGGGAAGCATTAGGCCACAGCCACAGACTGAAAGATGTTCTCTGGTCCCATGGGACCTCAGGACAACTGGGTGCCTGGAGAGAGTTCCCAGCCTAGCAACTGCGACCCTTGATCTGGACTCTTTAATAGTTCTCTGGGATTGGAGCTCAACACATTTGAGTGCCTCTACGTGTAGGACACCGGGTTGAGGCGTGATGAAGCTCCGTGGTTCTTGCCTTGGGGGATTCCCCATCTTGAAAAGGTGCAGGTCAGGGTCACCCCCGAGCCTTGCTCCCATGGGCAGGGGCAGGCTAGGGGTCACTTGGAGTGGGGGGTGGGGCAGAATTGGAGTTTTCCTTCTGTCCGTGGGACACAGTCTAAGGTTTGGAGCAGAGGAGCGACTGGCCACCTGATAAAGCTTGGGAGACATCCTCAAAGAGGGAGCGTGGCCATGGCTGTCCCGGGGGCGGCTGCTGGGGGCCCTGTCACTGCTGATTGCTGGCCTGAGGCAGAGAGCCAGCCTGCTCAGCTGGTCCGGAACAAGCCCAGCAGCAGGCAGATCCCTGCATTGCTCCGCCAGACTGACGTCCACAAACGGGGGGCTTGCTTTCTTTACAGCCGCAGACTTGTTTCAAAGCTGACTCACACAGTCTGGCTTAATATTTCACTTCTTAGTTAACCAGCTCCAGAGGAGCCACGCGGAGAGGGTGAAGGACCCCCGGGAGCAGGGGTCCTGCTTCCAGTTTAGGCCCCAATGGAGACAGTTCAGGCTCAGAGCTCTGCGTACTGGCTTGCCTCTTTGCGGGGCTCGTCCGCTGAAATGCTGGAAATGCTGGATCTCGTTTATAATGTTGGCATATTGGTGTAGAGGTTAACCCTGGTTTACTGAAACCAGGCCGGAGAACTTTTCCTGGTGGGTCCTGAAACTTCTGCGAGGACTTGCCCCGGCCCCAGGTGTGGGGTGGGGCCTGAGCCCCGGCTCCTATCCTTCCGCCGCATCCAGTTTCCGAGTCTTTGGCTTCCCTGGTGGCTCAGATGGTAAAGAATCTGCCCGCAGTGCAGGAGACCCAGGTTTGATCTCGGGATCTGGAAGATTCCCCTGGAGAAGGGCATGACAACCCACTCCAGTACCCTTGCCTGGAGAATCCCATGAATAGAGGAGCCTGGCGGGCTACAGTCCATGGGGTCACAAAGAGTCAGACACGACTGAGTGACTCACACTTCCTGTGTTATCTGTTGTTCAGTCGCTGAGTTGTGTCCTGGCGGTGCCCGGCTGCTTGCGGCCCCGTGGACTGCGGCACACCAGGCTCCTCTGTCCCCCAGGGTCTCCTGTTTGCTCAGACTCCTGTCCATTGAGTCTATGATGCCATCCGACCATCTCGGCCTCTGTTGCCTGTCTCTCCTCTGGTATCTGCCGGCGCCCCAAAGGAGCCCTCCCCACCTGTGCTTGAAGCAAAGTGCTCTTATGAGGCTCTTAAAGCCCCTGGTGTGGCCTCCCCAGCTTTCTGTCTTGAGCTCTGGCCTGGGGCTGCCATCGTGGTCACCTCCCCCATTCATCGGTGTCACGGGCATTTTAAAGACGCAGACACATACATCACATGCAGTCCTGTAAATGCTTTTCGCTTTATTTCCGTACTGCTCACAACAAGCCCACCAGGCTGGTGTCGTTAGCCGCATTCTGCTGGTGCAGAGGCACCGAATCGTGCCCTGAAGGTCTGGAGGCACTGGACCCTTCCCCACCCTCCGCCCTTTCTGTGTTTTGTCTCATTTAACCTCTGCTTCGACTTCTGAGGTCACTGTTATCTCCATCTTACAGGTGAGGAAGCTGAGGCTTAGGGAGTTTAAAGAACTTGCCCGAGGCCGCTCCAGGGTAAATGACATTGAGTCCCAGCTGGTGTACTCCTTAATCTTTGCTCTTCTGTATTTGTTTATGAAGTAAAACTTGCTAGCTTGGGGCTGGCTTAGAGCTGATGGCTTCTCTTGGATTTGTTTTGCAGGGCTTTTCCCATTCCTAAAGGAGGAGGGAGGAGCTGTTTGTCAAGCGCCCACTCCTGTGTTCAGTTCAGTTCAGTTCAGTCGCTCAGTCCTGTCTGACTCTTGGCGTTCCCATGGCCTGCAGCAGGCCAGGCCTCCGTGGCCATCAGCCACTCCCGTTCTAGGTAGGCTTGGTTACCTGTTTTCCTTGTCCCAGAGGGTTAGCTCCCCGAGAACTTCTTGCCGCACTTTTTTTTGTTTGATCGCCCATGCCCACAGGCACCCACCCTAGTGCTTGGCACAGCCTGGGTGCTCAGGCAGCACTGAATGAATGAATGAGCGGGTCGTCTTATACCCCTGTCTGAGGTGGAGGCACTCAGAGCAGTTTGGTGCCTTGCCCACATGCACAAATAGCTTGCTGGTCACACCTCAGATCTCTTGTTTTCTCAGCCGACCTTTTTTACACATGTAAAATTTCAGGAGTAATCGGATCTATGTCATGGGATTGGCGGGCATGATATAAAACACTATAAATACTTAGCAGTGCCTGGCGCCTCGCCAGCCATCGAAGAGTGGCCTTGGGAGGGTGTCTCCTCCACTCCCTTGTCTGTGTTTGTCTTCCTTTGGGGCAGGGTTGCCATACCGATTAGCCAGGCTCAAATGTGCCGGCCACCGAACTTCTACAAAGTGCTTTCCATTCATCTGGAAGAGTGCTTTTTATTCATCTAAGGTCGCTGTGCTGGCCGTGCTATCTAGCAAGTGATGGAAGTGGTAACATTGATGGAATCGGTTTAAAGCTACCCTGGGCCAGTGGTCACCACTCGCAAGGTGTCGATTAAGCTGGTTTTCATCTTTTCTGTTTCCAGTCAGAATATTGTTCTGGGAGGGGCCTCCGGGATCCTCCTCCAGTGTGTCTCCTTCCAGCCCCCCTCGTTTCCAGGTGAGGAACATCGGGCCAGGAGAGTGGCAGGGACAGGGCTGCGGGGACCGTGGAAGAGGCCCATTCTCTTCAGTGGCAGAAATACTGCCAAGCCCAGATGCCCAGAGTTCTGTATTCGTGGCAGGGGGTTGTCTGAACATTTCTGTGGTAGAAACACCATTACTCTCATCAGGGATGTTAGTGAGCAGATTATATCCATAACCCTAAGTATTAAGAAGGGTTTTTTCCCATTAGAGATTTATTTTTGCACATTTAACTCCTGTTCACCATAGAAATGGCAACCCCCACTCCAGTACTCTTGCCTGGAAAATCCCATGGACGGAGGAGCTTGGTGCAGGCCACTCACTGTCCATGGGGTCGCAAAGAGTCGGGCACGACTGAGGACTTCACTTCACCACAAAAAGTTCTAAATAAACAAAAAGAAAAATCGAGTAAAGCATGTAAGAAAGTAAAGTTACTCTCATGAGTCACAAGTCTCCTTGTTGCATATCTCCTTCCTCTTAATACATACACTTACTTCGGAAATGGGATTTATTAGATTTGTGAACAATAAAAAGCCCATTTTTGTATGTGCCTTTAAATTATACCTTATCTATTGAAAATTTAATGTGATAAGTATTTTCTGATGTATCCAAATGTTCTTTGCCAAGAAAATCACTTTATTTTGATGTGGCATAATTTGAGGAGGGGAGAGGCGTAGGTTAATATTTTCATTATTTTGCACTCCCTGGCACTCACTGGTCCTAGGTTAGTTTTGGGGTTTTCTTTATTCAGTTGGTTTTTTTGTTTGTTTTTCTTGCATTGTGTGGCATGTGGGATCTTAGTTCCCTGAACAGGGATTGAATTTGTGTCCCCTGCAGGAAAAGTGCAGAGTCTTAACCACTGGTCCTAGGTTAAATAAAGCCAATTTAGGGTTAAAATTTTTACGTAAATTATGACTAGGTAAGCGGAAATTGATTTATTCTAAAGAAGAAAATGCTGAGCTGACAAAATGCATTTATTTATTTTTTGATTAGCCTGTGATGTGTCATCCTATTGCTCCAAACAAATACCGGTGAAAAGCAAATGGAGCAGTTCAAAAAGTCCCTCCAGAGGGTCCAGTTCTCTTGATAAGGAAGTGTTTTCCGTCTTCTTAGGTCACAGAGCTGAGTGTTAGGGCTGATGGTAGGTTAGGCTCCTTTGGTTGTGGTTTTAATCAGATGTTTGCTTTAATCGACATCATCTGACACTTGAGTGCAGCTATCCCCATGGGGTCTTTTCTAACATAAGGACCTCTCTTAATGTATTAATAAAAAATGTTTCCGGGGTAAGTATAATTTTACTTGTATTTTTAGACTCTGTTAAGAAGCTCTGACAAAATGTTTTTGAAAAATAATACTTTCATTGGAACTTCTCTTTATTAAATAACAACAACATCTTCATACATCTTGCCCAATGACAGCACGTACGTGTGTACGGTTTACGAGGTTTGTAGATGCTTGATGGGCCTATGAGGACATTTACCCTCTGAAATAGCTCAGAGGAGGCCCTTACCCTCGAGGAAGATAGAGCCTGAATGCGAATCACTCTGAGGCCTGATGTTGGGGAGATAATCATCAGATCCGTTCTGAAGGGCCACTGGAATTCTCTAACTCCAAGAACGACCTGGGGGCCATTAAATGACAAGCCAGGGAGACGCATTTTGTTCCCACCTGCTCACTTCTGAGAGGGTCCCACCCCACCTCGCTCTCTTCATTTCAGAGGAAGGAATGATGTTGGAGAAGGGAGCTGCATCAGGAGCACTTGCACAAACCTGCTGAACCATCTCACTTGGCCCTTTGCACACACTTTGCATGATCTAGAGAGAGGACTGCATTTGTTGGCTCAGAGACTAAGGCCCTTAAACCCAAGCCCAACCCTAATTACAGTTAATGCAAAGATGTTACACCTTCAGTCCAGTTCAGTCCCTGAGCGGAGTCCGACTCTTTGCAACCCTGGACTGCAGCACACCAGGCCTCCCTGTCCATCACCAACTCCTGGAGTTTTCTCAAACTCATGTCCATTGAGTCAATGATGCCATCCAGCCATCTGATCCTCTGTCCCCTTCTCCTGCCGTCAATCTTTCCCAGCATCAGGGTCTTTTCCAATGAGTCAGTTGCACCTTGGGCCTCAGTTTTTCCATCTGTAAAATGTGCAGAATCTTTCTTTTGTTTTTAGGAGGTGACACACTGATGCCCCCAAGCAGCATTTTTCTCTCTTTTTAATCAGTGAAAACAAACAAGAAAAACCTTTGTGAGGCTAGATGCTATTGTCCCAGGAAAAGTACCATAACATTAGAGAAATTCTAAGCATCTCAAAGGCTTATTTAGGGCAGGGCAACAGAGCAAGGCCTGCCAGCAGAGTGAGACCCTCCTCAAAAATCTTATCTCCATTCTCCTAGAGTTCTGTTTTTTTCTTAGTGATTGTTACAGTGATGCCTCATATAGCACTAGTCTTGAGCTCTGAGAACAAAGTTCTCACTGTTTAGTCCCAACAGGATTCGAGTGGGAGTTCAGTTCAGTTCAGTCACTCAGTCGTGTTCGACTCTTTGCGACCCCATGAATCACAGCACGCCAGGCCTCCCTGTCCATCACCAACTCCTGGAGTTTACCCAAACTCATGTCCATCGAGTAGGTGATGCCATCCAGCCATCTCATCCTCTGTCGTCCCCTTCTCCTCCTGCCCCCAATCCCTCCCAGCATCAGAGTCTTTTCCAGTGAGTCAACTCTTTGCATGAGGTGGCCAAAGTATTGTAGTTTCAGCTTTAGCATCAGTCCTTCCAGTGAACACCCAGGATTGATCTCCTTTAGGATGGACTGGTTGGATCTCCTTGCAGTCCACGGGACTCTCAAGAGCCTTCTCCAACACCACAGTTCAAAAGCATCAATTCTTTGGCGCTCGGCTTTCTTCACAGTCCAACATCCGTACGTGACCACTGGAAAAACCATAGCCTTGACTAGACAGATCTTTGTTGGCAAAGTAATGTCTCTGCTTTTGAATATGCTGTCTAGGTTGGTCATAACTTTCCTTCCAAGGAGTCTTTTAATTTCATGGCTGCAGTCACCATCTGCAGTGATTTTGGAGCCCCGTCCCCCAAAAAAGTCAGCCACTATTTCCCCATCTATTTCCCATGAAGTAATGGGACCGGATGCCATGAAGCTGCCTCATTTGTGGTGTCTCTGTATCATCAGATGAAGGAGAATCATCCCAGTATTCCCTTTTTAGGAGTCAGGGCTGGGAGCATGTATTATGCTTAAGTTTTATGGGATATCTGTGTATTTTCAAAAATGTTGACCATCATCTTTGTTTGAAGCTTCTATAGCCTTTCCAAGTTGCTCTGGAAAATCTTCCAAGAGTTTCTTAGCTAAACAAGGTGCCCAGTAAGACCACATCAGCTAGGCCCGATGTGGAAGAATTACTTTCATGAAGTGGGCCTGGGGAGCTGACCTCAGTTACAGAGCTGTGGCCATCTGCACAGTGGGACCAGCACTCACCATGGTGGGGCAGTGGTCACTTTTGGATGGATGATGACCTCACAAAGGTTTCCAAGGGCAAAACCCCCTCCAGACATCACTTCCAGAATTCCAAAGCAGTTTCACAATTCTGATTCTCAGAAAGGTTTGATTTCTGACAGGGGACTCCATCAGCGCCCTCTCATGCCTTTGTGTTATAGATGTTAGTAATTGTCTTTTTGAAAAAAATAGAAGTAAGCTATAAATTCTATCTGAAGAATTTGTTGTTTGGTTGTTCAGTTGTGTCCGACTGTTTGCGGCCCCACGGACTGTAGCTCGCCAGGCTCCTCTGTCCACAGGATTCTCCAGGCAGGAATACTGGAGTGGGTTGCCATTTCCTTCTCCAATCTGAAGAATTTAGCCTAGTTCATTTTGAAGAATTTTCTTTTTAATCAGCTGGCGTTTTTCACCTGCTCCAGTGCCTGCTTTCAGGTCCCAGTGCCTAGGCAATATGGAGTGATAGGAAATAGCCAAGCTTTCTGTAAGCGATGCGATTTGAAGAGTGGGGGGTAAGACTCAATAAACTTAGGGAGACATAAGTAAGGTTTTCTCTGAACCTACCTTCCTTTCTGAACAGGAGAAAAGATGAATTTTAGATATAAGGGAGCATGAAGTAATGGGTAGCACTCTCTAAAGACATTTAAATCTGTTAAAGCATATATAGCTTTATTCAGAAATAGATTGCGCTCTGAATGCTGATGCTTTCAAGACTGCTTTATGATAGGGTGGCTTGTAAGAGCACGTTGTTAATCAGACCTGTTGTGTTTCCCACAGAATTTCACTAAAATGTTAGGAGAGGGGGCAGTGAAACAGAAACTTATACTAAAACAGAAATACTGAGGGGACCTGGGCCGCCTCCTTTTTCTTTCTTTCCCAGCTTTGCCTCTTTGAGATGTTCTTTGAGATGAGCAAGCTGGGGTCATGACCCTGGGTGTCCCCATGTCTCTGGCTCGGCACTGGGAGTCCCTCCCCAAAGCCCAGCGCTGGTTCTTCCTGTCCCCAGCTTTCCAGAAAAGGCCTGGGAGGCAGCAGGGTTGGGGGAGCTGAGGTGTGCTACTTCCCAGTCCCCTGGGCCCCTGGGGAAAGGAGCTACCTTCTGGAATGGGGATGCCTGAGCAGAGGGTTGATAGGCGGAGGGCAGTCACTGCCATGGTTTGGGTACAGACCAGGCTGTGTTTGGGGAGTTGTTGTCTTGGAAGTTGGCGTTTCGGGCAACCCTTTATGGTTCCCTAACCTGAGTGTGACTCGCCATGTGCACTGCTGGAGTTTGAACAGGCAGATGAAACGAACCATCTAAATACTCAGATGGTTGTTTTCCTGAGAAATTGAAGCTGGCCTAAACTGTAGGACTCACTTGCCCCAGCTCCTCTCGGTCGTCATTTTTTTTTCGGTCTCCTAAAAAATAAAAATAAAAAACCATTCCTGGGAAAAGTGCAGGGTCAGAGAAGGGAGAGCAGTCCTGCCTTCTGTGATGCTGGAAGGAAGGATGGGGGAGATGCCTCCTCTTCCTTCCGCGGCCCTGGGGCCACAGCTTCAGTTTCTAGAGGATCAGCCTGTTGCTACGCCCAGCGGTGGTATTTTAAAGCATTTCTCAGACGTTTTTTTAGGATTATCGGTCATCGCTTGCAGGGTTCCTTTTCATTTTCAAGGGCATCCAGTCTAACCGTTTAGCTCCCTTTCAAAAGCCTCCCTCCCTCCCTTCCTCGGGCCCAGTCAGCAAGATTAATAATGTTAACTGATTTACTGTCGCTGCAAAAAAGCATTAGTTAATTAGACTTTTACACCTCAGTCAGATGGCATTAGACCCTCTTTGTGCACTTTAACTCAAGGATGTTAAAGACCTAAATCGTTGAGAAAAAAAGAAAAGAAAGAAAAAGGACAGGCACTTTTCCAGTTTAAGCTGCCTGTTGGTCCATGTTAATTAGGCGTTTGTCCCTCAAGTCTGGAGGTGATAGAAAACGCCAGTTACTGTGGTATTTAGCTGACATCAAACTCCTGTCCAAATAATTCAGTTGGGCCCAGCCTTCTCTTTTAATTGGTGAGAAGGAAAGCTAGGCACACACCCAGAATAAGGAGGAAACTGTTGCATTTAACATTTAAAATTTTCATTCTGAAGGATCTGAAGTACACTCGTGTGTGTGTGTGTGTGTGTGTGTGTGTGTGTGTGTGTTTAATTAACTATCCAGTTGAGCTTTTTTAAAAGAGTAACAACAGAATCTCCTCTCACACTTGAGCTACCCCAAATGATTAGCCCTTGTAAGTCTTTAAGAAATGAAAGTTTAATATTTGTTGTTATCCAAGGTCAAAAAGTGGTATGTTATTATCTGGAGTCCTTACAGATTCATATGTTTGGCACTGTCTAATAGGGTGTAGGTGCCAAGCAATAGACAAGTTTTAGAAACCAATATTTAGTGGCATATATTTTTTAAATGCCATGATAGTTTTATAGAAGTAATTAGATAAAACATGTTAAAAAAAAAAAAGATTTAAGCAATTTCTTACCAGTTGCCAGAGAAGGTAATTCTCAGTGACAAGAGTGTTGTTTACCTCATTCATGAGGTGTGTAAAAACAATTCCAAAAATAATGAAAGGATTTTCTTCTGACTAAGGGTAGCCTTGTCAGCCTTCCAGCCTTCCTGGCTTTGTCTGTGGTTTCTAGCCAAAGCCTCACACGTTTGCGAGCGCTTCATTTTCAGCACTGAACTACTTTTTGGTGCACTGAATGAATGCAATATGTTAAAACTCCTGTACGGCCCAGAATTGCTGGGCTGTCCCTTGGCCTGCCTGCTTGGTACTGGCTGAAAAGGTACCATTGTTTGTTCTGCAAACACTGGGTGATGTTTGTTTCCAAGGTGACTGGTTCTATTGCTGCCATTTAAGCAAGGGGGGGATGGGGAGAGAGAAAGTTGGCTTTAAACACCTGAGAGCATCCTGTTGAGGATACAGCCTGTGTGTGTAAGTTGAATTATTATTTTAACTGAGGTAATGGGAGGAAGAAATAGATATCAGTAGGTTTAAAATATCACTAAGTTCTGATGCACAGTATACTTAGAAGGTAATGGTGTGAGAATTAAAGATCTGATTACCCTGCAGTTCACTGTTTTCACGTTTGATCAACTAAAAAATGAGAAGAAAAATATTTTAGATGATATCCAGTGAAATGTTAAATTTATTTTTGCATGAAATATAGTTGTTTATCTATGACTTGTAAGCAGCTATTCAAATGAATAAATCTTTGAGAGTAGTATCATTAAAACTGGTTATCCATCAGGTCGCCCGACCTTCCAAAAAAAAGTCAGAACAAGAGATACAAAGAGATTGGTTTCAAAAAATCTGCAAAGAAAAATTTGGAAAAATATGAAAAGGTTGAAGTGTACTTGTGTTGAAAATATTCCAGAGAGATAATGAAAAAGATGAAAAGCATCTTTTGGTGATGAATAACTGACATATTCCTCAGTGACAGATTTTAAGTTCAAATTAGAAAGAGAAGAATGTTGCCCTTCCTGGAATTGCACCCTCTTTTTTTAAATTTTTATTGTGCATGGATGCTGTTAACAGAACTTTGCCTTTTCACTCCTATCAGGTTTAGTACAGTTCATGCCCAGGTTTCAGTAAACATTAACTACTTTTATCAGGGCTTGCAGTGTGCTGAATGGCTAGCAAAGAGAGTGCACTGCAAGAGACAGATGAAAATGAGAGAGTCCAAGGTCACATGGATGTTGAATTTTTAAAAATTACGGAGAATTTAGGGGGAAAGACATCAAGTTTCACACTTTCAGTATCCTCTCTTCAGTTACATGGGCCTCTAACAGGGCTGCTTGATCTGCCCTTTCTATGTCCTGGGGTTAAAACCATTTCTTCAGATGCTCCTTCTGAATGGCAAGAAAAGTAATTTTAAAAACATTATTTTTTCTTTCCTTTCATTAAAAAAAAAAATCTGAAGACCCACCTTCTAGGATGAAAAGTTCTTAAGGTCCCAGCAAAGTACTATAACATATATTCTGACAATTCTGACGATATCTGGTTTTACAGGGATTTCCTTTTTTCCCTTTCTCAAAGATTAATTGGGATGGCCCTCTGAGCGCTATAATTTCATTTCCGGAGTTAGTACACTCAAGCCTGTTAGATGAAATGTGGCCAGATACAGAGTCTGTGTGCTGGCCTCGGAAATCGTGTAATATTTAAAACTTTCGCCCGTGCCTCTTTTCCGAAAATAGGAATGTGATTTGTGCTTCTTTTTTAGTGAAGAGTATCTGCACATTTTAAAAACTTCAGAGACAGTGGGAAGTGCCCTCTTCCGTCCTTCACTGCAGGCTGCCCCGCGCACCGGCGGCCGACACGGAGGGTGGGGGCTGCGAGCTGCGCCCCGAGGGTCGCGTCCCCTCCCCGGTGGCCCCGCATCTAGGCCGTCGGGGTGGATTTCGGTCCTGGGGCTCCGGCGGCCGGGCCTGGGAGGACGCGGCGCGAGGCAGCCGGCCCTCCTGGGGCCGCGGAGCCTTCGAGCACACGGGGCAGTGTCTGAGAGAAGCGCGTCTGCCCAGGAGCGAGCGCGCGGCGGCCGGCGGGAAGCCGGGCGGACGACGGCCCGGGCGGCGGGGTCGCGGGGCGCCGCTGGTCCAGCCCGGGCCTCGGCGCCGTCCGCCCACTTCGGCGCCCCGCGCGGGCCGTCCCGGTGAGCGGGCGGCGGGGCCGTCAGTCAGGGCGGCGGGCGCCGATTGGCCGAGCGGGCGGCCGGGGGCGGGGCTCGGCCGCCTTCCCGTGGGCCGCGGCGGCGTCGCCTCCACGAAGACCTTGAGCCGCGCTCTCCTCGGCCCGCGGTGGCCGGGGCGGCAATCCCGTGGACAGCCGGAGGCCTTCGAGGAGCCCGTCTCGTAATTGAGCTGGTTGTTTAGAAAGGGGTTCCTCACAGGGAGAGTTTAGAAAATTGTGCGTCCTGAGAGAAGTCTTCCCACTCCCCCGCCCCCGGTGTTAGTTTGAGGCCCTTTTTAGCCCGTGACCAGGTAAATTTCCAGAAGTTTTGCATAGGCGTGAGCGCGCCCACTTGCACCTTGAGTTACAGCCCAGAATGAGTGCGCCTTAAAGGGCTGGTGAGAACGGCGCGGGGCTGAAAGCAAGATGTTGCCGAGCCCTTTGGAGGCTGAGGCCCAGGAGCCTGAGGACAGGGAAGGAAGGGGACGAGGACGGACGGGGGCAGCGTCGCTGCTGGCCAACGGGAAGCCGGCGGCGTCGGGTCCTCCCTGCCCTGAGTGTTGGGCGGCTGTTTGTCTCGTTTCCGATGTGACCCGCCTTCAGCACAGAACCGAACAAGCCCCCGTGGCCTCAGGTTTTAAATCCCTTGAACCCCCCCAGGCACCTGTTCCCCAGGCCCCCTCCGGGGTCCACGTGGCCCTCGGAGCGACGAGCCCGGTGAGCCGGGCGCCAGCCCCTTGTTCTGGGCTTCAGGCCCCACCATCCGAGGGGAAAGCACGGCCTGTGGGAGCGCTGGGGCTCGCTCCCCAGGGCTCCAGGCCGCCTGCCCCCAGGCGTCCTGCCAATGTGCCCTGTGACCCCGCAGGCCCTGCCCCCTGCAGGCACGGTGGGCGTGCACATCTGTGCAAGCATGAGGCGGGTTCACCCACCGAGGGCACTGCTGCCTCCTGCACCCAGGAGCCCCGGCCCCACTTCTGTGAGCAGCTTGGTACCCAGAGCACTTCTGGTGAGCCCCCCTCAGATCTAACTTTTGCCTTCTTGCGTGGTCACTCTTCACCGGGCTGCAGCATCCAGTCATTCTTAAGAGCACGGGATTCAGATTCAGTAGATCTGTTTGTGAGGCTGGGGCTTGTCCACTTGAAAAAGCTTCTGGGGGTGATTAGTGAGCACCCCTAATAATTAGCTTTCAAAGAATGTGTTTATAAACAGGCTGCTACTTGTACATTTACCTCTGAGAGACCAGTGAATACACTTCGGGCACTGGGTCTTTTTTTTTTTTTTAGAGTTAGGACATGATACATAGACCTTGTAATTCTCCTATCTGATGCTTGCTTGTTGCAACCCTGAGTTTCCTGTTAAGCGAGGTATTGTGGTGCCTGGGCTAGACCCTTGATAGGCCGTCTGCATTGGCAGGTGTAAATGCCACTAATTAATTTTTTAAGAAGTTGGCAGTGTGACAGAATTATCAAGGATGCTGAGTATCTGGTACTGGATGTTTCTTTTGTTAAGGCCGTGGAGAGGTAATGTCACACACAGGTCATAAACCTGCGGATGTTTAATCCTTTGGTCTGAGGTTGTGGATTTAGGGGTGCTGAATATTTTCTTTAAAAAATTGGGTAGGGGAGGCTGTCCTGGTTTCCACTGGGCCTTCCCTGCCATCCCCCACAGCTCTTGCAGTATTATCTTCTGGTGAGGTGTTTACTCAATTATCATCAGGCCCAGCTCTTGTTAGAAGAGGATAAATGGTACTTGGGCCCCTTTATCTGGACCCTCTTGCTAACCATTTTGCCACAGCTGAAGAGACAGCCTGTGCCTCTGAGTCCAGTCTTTTTTCACTCCTTGACTGAAACAACAGGAAAGTCAGCCGCTCATCAGTTGGTGTGCAGATTCACAGCCTCTGCTCTCGCGGCGTATGAATGCACCATTTGTTGTTTGGCGCACAACTGTTAGATACAACTGGCCTTGCAGCCCACTCTGCTTGCAACCAGAGTACATCACTGTGGTCTTTTTTCCCTTTTCTTTCCCTTTTTTTTTTTTTTGCCTCTGCATAGGCCAAATTTTTCTTTAAATACCACCATTTTGTCCACACTAGTTTCTTTGACCCAGCTTACATTTTTCAAATGTAAATTTCAGAAACAGGCTTAATTTGCTCTCACTGTTGGTATAGGAGTTCTGGATCAGTGCAAGTGTTTTACTTTATTAAAGTAGGAGATTACTTCGGTGGCTTGGTTTTTGCATATGTGCTTTTTCTCTCTTTTTTTTTTTTGGTAGTATCAAAGAAGCATGTGACTTTGAAATTTTATTTTAAACTGCGTTGAAGTCAGAAAGTTTGTTTTTTTCCTAGATCATAGTCTCTCCTACGCTTTACACAAAATCTCTTTGTCATCAAGTACTGTGTTCAGTTTAGACTTTAAGGAAAGCTGGTAAAAGTGCAATGTGGTTTTCCAGAGTATTTGAATATTTCATTACAAATGACTGTTTATCATTGCTTTCTCTTGTTAAAACCAGGTTCCATCCCCAAATGATACCAGTAATGTTAAATTTTTCACTTCTGTTTTGTTTCTCTCTCTTTGCATATATTATTTGACTTTTAATTATGTATGTGTTATATATGCATACATTGGCATTATTCCTCCTTTACATTTTATTTAATTGTATTTTGGGTGAAAGAACGTGTTAGTGTATTTTTCAGCTGTACTTTACGTATTCAACAACTGAACCAGATTCTTAGTTCTCATTGTTTTTAGGCCTTGCTCTGGCTAAGGAGACACGTTTCTGTTAAAATAGCAGTAAACATCCTACAGCAACCAACTCTACAAACCTTAGCATCCTGGAGCTTCCAAAAATGAAACAGCCATTTGCCGAAAATGAAGCAGCTTTCTGTGGTTGAATTTTACAGTAGATATTTAGGTTTCAAGGACTGTGTTCACTCGTTGTCTTTCAAAGGGGATATGTATGCCTGGGTTGCACTTAACCTTTTTGTTAAAATTTAGACATAAAGGTTTGTGTAAGGAAAAACGTGTGATCGCTTGTAAGATTCATGCTTTCATCTCACCATTCAGTTAGGGGGAATCTGTCTTTTTGTGAAGACTGTCCCACCACCTGAAGAATCCTTAAGGCTGCCAAAAGACAAAACAGCGAGCCCAGGTTCCAGGGCTTCCAGGGGCAGTTCTCACCTGGGAGTCTGCTTTCAGCTTCCAGAATACCTTTCCTTGCCTAACCCAGCGTTTTCATGCTTGGTTTTGATCTGCCCACTTAAGCTGGGTAACCTCTCTGTGGACTTTTCTCCCTATACCGCCCATGCTTTCTTGATTGCCCTTCTCATGTGATTAATATGTGTGTTGCTCAAAATGGCAACTGAAACATCACCAGGTATTTTCACCAGGTAGAAACTGCTTTTCCTGTGTCAAAACAACCAGTGTGGCTTAGTTGATGCTGCTGTTGCTAAGCAGGTAAATTTCTGGTCTGCAGGCTGTCTTTTAACCCCATAAGTGCCTAATGTCAAGCAGAGAACAACAAGAAAAACCAGCTTTTGCTTCCTTCTGACACAGTGCAGTGCTCCAGCTGGCGAAAGCCGGGCCTCGCTCAGCCTCACCTGTACTTAGCTGTGTTCTAGGACCCAGCCTCGAATTCCTCGTTTCCAAGGGGAGGAGAGGAGTCGGGCGATGGAGAGGGCTGGGAAGCTGGTGGAGAAGACTCGGGAGCTGGCAGCGAAGGTCTCCCGCTGCAGGATGCAAATTACGGGCTTGAGTCCAGTCGGGAATGGGTTTAGCCTTTCTCTCTGGGACTTTTCTCTGCGAGTCTGCCTTCCATTGCAGCCTGGCTGAGGGGAGAAAAGGAGAACGGGCTGCTCTGTCCGTCCCTCTGCCAGAAAGGAGTTAACAGAGCACACCGCAGAACAGGTTGGGCGAGACTGGTAACCGGTGATGGAGCCTCCCCTCTCTCCCTCTCCTTCCTCCTCTGCTCCCTGCTCCTCTCCCAGGACTTGGAGGCATCTTCACCCCAGGCCCTGCCCACCCCAGCCCCCTCCCCACTCCAGTGTCTGGCTTTCCCTCTCCCGGGCAGGACATTTGATGTGATGAAAATCCTCTGTGGCAATGAGGAGCCTGTGCGAGAGGCCTCGGCCTTGCCAGCTGTTTCTGGAGAAATCGCCGTCTGTGCCTGTCGTCATGTAACATAGGCCTCATTCACCAGAGACATTCTTGAGTGTGCATTTATGCCTCTGCGGGGTGCACAGCCTGCGATGGAGGGGGCAGCAGGGAGAGGCGGCGGCGAGGGGCGTCCCCGCACCCCCAGTCAGTGCCTGTGGGTCCGGAGGTGTTGCCTCCTGAAGCATCCACAGCTCATCAGCCTCAGGGATGTCCTGTGGCCGTCAGCTTGGGGGAGCCGAGCTCTTGAGAAGGCAGCTCTGATCTGACATGAGTTCTGTGTGGTGTTTGTGTCGAACCCCTCCGTAAACATACCATATATAGTCATGCGGAGCCACTGTAACGCACGCTGCAGGGGGAGCCTCCCGCCGCACCGCCCGGCTCCCAGAAGCAGGCTCGGCTATTTCTGGCTTGTCGCCGCCTTCCTTTTTCTCTTTTGGAGGGAGGGAGGCAGGAGGCGTCTCTTTACTTTCTGATCCTCACCCTGTTTGAAGCATGTTTCTGATGCTAGTGTGTCCTGCACAGTGAAAACTCAAGAAACTGTTTCGTCACATGAGGAGAGACCAGATTCTCTTTGCACCTCTGTTTTAGAACAGAACCCTTGTTTTTCTTGGTACCTCTCACGCGTCGCACGGTTCATGTTTCATGGCCCCTGGTCCTCCTCTGCTTGCTTCTGGAGCATCCTGTAACGCTGTGAGGGCGAGCTCCCCCGGAACACGTTACTGTCGTGGCCGGAGGAGAAGTTGCTCTTGCTTCCTCAGCATCCTCGCTGGGCCGTGCCCACGCGCTCACAGCACCTCACCTCCACTCGCGAGGCCCGAGCGCCAGCTCTCTGCCGAGCCCAGGGCAGCGGTTCTCCGCCTGGCAGGGCTGGGTCTGTGGAGCAGAGGAGACCGTAATAAGAAAGAAACGCAGTGGGTGTGGGTGTGGGTGTGTGTGTGCGTGTGTGTTTAATCCCCTGGAATACCTAGGCCACAGCACTTGAGCCTGTGGGAGGGAGGGAGGCATTTGTGGTTCAGATAGAGACTTCTTCCTCTTGCCTCTCCTCTTTTCCTTCCTTCTCCCCCCTCCCTCCAAAGGCCGCTGCTGCCTTCTCAGGCCTCGTGTATGGATCCCTGGGGAGCGGCAGTCCGCCGCGCTGGGGAGTTTGGGTGTTGTGTCGAGAGGAGTAGGGCGCCTCTGTTCCTTATGTTCTGTCTCGGACCTCATCAGCGTGAACTGTATCTGACTGTGTGACAGTTAATTGTACCATCCTTCCCGTTTCTTAAGCTGATAAGCCCCTTTCTGTCTGCCTACATCAAGCCTCTTTGTTTGAGAACTTCCTAACACAGTAGAAGAACAAAGCGACAGTTTTCTTACTTACTGAAGTCTCTAAGGCACATTTATTATGTTCTTTATTGTTGTCTTTTTTTATATAACCTCATTCTTTTAACTTATATAATTGAAGTGTTCCAAAGTAGTACAAAGTTAAAACTTCCCTAAAATATATCAGTGTGTCCAGGATAGAAAAAAAAAAAAGTATTTTTAGGCTGTGTCTTTTCATGTCAAGCTCTTAACAGTGCTTGTAGATAATGTTCAGAATAAGACACTGGGCACTGCCAGAGCACCAGTTACCAGTTATGGGAGCAGCAGTTGCTTAGCTAGTATTCAGTTGACTCAATAGCAATATATCACTTATGTGCAGGTCACTTATTTGGCATTCTGAGGTCCAGAATCTTTAGCCTGTGCTGGAGTGGGGGGGGGGGAGATGTGCCAAATAGAACTTGCTAGAAGCCAGGCAGGTTTAGGAAGTTTTAGTACTAAGACTCCTCCCCCTGATTCCTGATGGTCCTTTTAGACCCACACTTTATTTAGCACTGTTTATTCCCACTGTAGATACAGCCCTCACCACCTTGTCTCCCGTTTTCCAGTCAACAAGAAATCAGAGGCCAAATTGGTGGTTGGGCGTGAAAACACCATCAGAAGGAGAGGTTCCGAGAGCCACATGAGAAAGGCTCTCAGGAGGTGAGACGGGCGCGCTCACACTGCACAGCTGGTCCCAAGTGGACAGAGGCACCGTCTGTGCTGTTTCTTACAGCTGCGTCTGTACCCACACGCTCTCAGTAACAGTTTCAGTGAAAAAGACCGAACGCCTGGCCGACCGAGGCCCCGGGTGGTGTAGGAGCAGAGCTGGAGGAGGAAGGCTGTTGCGTGGTTCCCACAGGCGCCTTGTGTAATGGTTGTTCATTGTAGTGATCCTGAGTCATCACCCAAAAAGGCTTGTTTAATCATACGTTGATTCACCACGCTGTGCTTAAGGGGATGAGGAAGTTTGAAAGAGACTTCAGAGAGATTTACACCCAGAAGTTTTATGTAGAAAATGAACTTCTTGATACTCCCCCCGCCCCGTACCTCTACAATTCTCATTGATACGCAGCTGCTTTATGAGCTAACGTGCAATGTTCGAACCCAGTGGGTTCAGATATATCCTAAAATATTACTTGTTTTGACCAAATTTGCAGGGAAAAAAAGTGATGCAGTAACAGATTCAAACGATGTTCAGATGGTTTTATGAGGGTTGCTTTTCTGTATTCCTAGTGTGAATCGTTCTTTAAAGCAGGGACTAGAGAAGCCCCTCCATCTGGTGGCTACTATAGATGTCATAGTTACCCTGGGAGGTGGAGTCTCCGTGGAAAAGGAGTTCCAAGCGTAAAGGAAGCCTCAGAAAACTTAAATAGTAAAAAAAAAATTAAGTGTAAGTCAGCAGAGGACAAATGGAAGGAGTGTTTTTCCCCCATCCCAACTCGAGGCTCTTTCCAAGAACCATGGGACTTAGGAGTTGGAAGGTCACTTAGAGGTCACTTGGCCTGATTTTAGAAGTTTGCCTTTATTTCACTCAGTGTTCTTCCACAGTTCACGTCTGTGCCCATGGCATTGCGTGGTTCCTTTGGCGGGAGGACTGATACTAACTTGAAAAATAAGATGTGCTTACTTGGCGGAACTGACTGTATATTGTTTAGTTTTTTTTGTTAATTTTATTCTCAGCAGCTCCATTTTACAGAGGGAGACCCCTGTGGCACTTGGCATCATTAAGTATTTGCAGATATTTTCATGGAAATCCCAAAGTAGAAAACTCCCCAGGGTAACTCATACCTACCAGTAGTTCCCAAGCATTTTGATTTTATCTGCTTAAGTATAGAGCATTGCTGGGCCTGAACTTTAATAATCATACTCATAGATATATTTTAAATACATATTAGCTTCTAACAGTATTAAATTTATATCTTCTGTGCACTTGGTTTTGCTTTTTTTTTTTAACCAAGAGAAATTGTTCCTTTTAGAAATGTGATTGGTTTTGAAATTTGGTCTTCTGGGTATCCATGGGAACTGCACCTCCTGGTTGCCATGCCGAAGGTGGAATGCATTCTCTTAGAGTTGGATGTTTGTGACTCTGTCAGGGAAGGAAAATGTATATGAATTGCGTGTAAGAAATAAGAATTAGGTCTCTGGATGTTAGACACAGCAGATGGAAAGCAGTAAAACCCAGTACTTCCCCGGAAGCAAGGAGCGGGTATCAGACTGGCTTTTGGGGTGTGGACAGCACAGGGAGGGCTGCAGGAGGGAGGGGCGTGGCGGGGCTGGAAGGGCTTGGTCTCCTCTGCGATGGCCTGTGCAGGCCTGCAGCTCCGCGCGCTGGCTCAGTTGAGATGGTATCCGTAGGCACCCACCGCGGACAGACCAGCTCCGGGACACCTGTTGAGAGATTGGGATGGTGGGGCTGGAGGAGCAGGGAGGCAGCATCCAGGCACGGGTTTGAGCAGCCGCTGGCTGCCCAGAGCTCAGCCTGTGTGTGTCACAGAGGCCTCACCTGTGAGCCTGAAGGCTGCTGTGGAGTGGAAGGGAGCCATCCATTAATACTCTGATGTCCCCAGAGCACTGTAAAGATATGATAGAAATTGTGCTTCCCTCCTTCACGTAATCCTAATGTTTTATTGAAAGCAAGTGCTGTGGGTCTGCCTTAAAAGCCGACTGAAATGGCTTTTCGTGGACATCGTGTTATTTATAAAGGGGGACTTGAGACACAAAGAGAAGAGTTGGGTCAGTGGAGTTAAGGTTGTTGGAGGATTGAAGCATTAACTTGATGGCTGGTCTTATCCAGGATTTTGAGATTTCAAGGAAAAGTGGACAATGGTTGCTTGTGTCCGAGGGGTTCAGCCTGTCACATGATCTGCAGACCGGCCCCCAAGTCGCCTTGCGGGCAGCCGGGGCATCCACGGAGACCGTGAGCCGTGGAGCGCATGGGATGGGCTGGCTTGGAAACTGCGGAGCCCATAACTGGTTTTGGTCGTAGCCTCAGGTCTGCGTAAAGTTGCCCCTCACAGGGACGTGATGTCTGTATAGCCTGAGATTTATTACTCGGGTGCAAGGTGGAGGAGACAGCTGCAGGAGCTGCCAGGGGAGAGCCGTCCTGTGAAGGACCAGGACACGCAGACAGTGGGGAGAAAGGACTTGGCCAGGCAGACCTCTTCGGGTATAAGAGTGGAGAGGGGCTTTGGGCTGTATAAAGCATCGTGTTTATAAACCCCTGGCCCTTGACTTATAGATTGATTCTCTCAATAGGAACAGGATTATGGAAGAAATCAGCTGAACAAATTAGACTGCAAAATCACATGAGACTGCTTTTCTCTGGCTTTCATTTTCTGAACGCGGACCTTCCTAGTATGTGTCTCTTGCGTAGTACACACAGTGACTGTGACCTGTGGATGCATCATGAACCAGCCGTGATGCCCACTATCAGCTCGCTTGCTGATTAAGAGGAGTTTTGGGGGCCTTGCGGGAGGATCCTGGCAGGATGAGTGTGCTGCTGAATTTCTTTAGTTCCGTGGTTACTAATAGATCCACCGATTATCTGATTGCACATTATTTCTATTATCCTGTATCCTAAGAGAAGGCTCCCCAGGGTTATTAGCTCCTTAATGAAAAGCAGAGTAGTAAACCTTGTTTTCTGGTTTACATGGAGACTTTATTGTTCTGCCTAGTGTCCCCAAGGTAGATGTGAGATTTTTAAAGAAAATAGAAATGTTTCAATTTTCAGGTTTTTTTTTTTAAGGTGACTTTTTCATGTCTCCTGTAAGAACTGAAAAAGAAAAAAAAAATGTACTCACCAGTAAAATCCAGCAGTTGCTGAATAGCTATAAAACATATTAGAGAAATTAGTGTTGGGCCTTATTTTTAGCTCTGATTTTACAGCTGAGTTATAATAGGTGAGCAAATGCATTGTACAAGTGTTTACCTTTTTTTTTTTTCCTTTTTGGCCACGTGGAAGGACCTCAAGAGGTGGAATGAGACACACCCAGAGCATGAGGCGCTTGAGGGCCTAGGAACTTGAGAAGGCCAGGGCGGCAGGCTCTTCTGCTCAGCCCAGCTCTGCCGTGCTCGCTGGGAGCAGAGCACCCCCCACCCCCCAGGAGCTGAGCTTTAAAATGTTTCTGTGTGTTCAGGGGCTTGTCCTCCTGCTAGGAGAGAATTCCAGCAAGAAAGCCCCCGCCCCCCAGGTACGTCATAGATCCCACTCAGCTGAGTACCCCGCAGAGAGCCCTCCAGAGAAGTGCTGTTTGCTTCACAGGCCAGAACGACCTGTATGTGGTTCTAGCGAATATTTAGAAACTCTCTCTCCCCAATTCTTTCCATTTTGTGTATTTCATAAATTTTCTAGTTTACGTTGATGGGTTGTTGTAGATTACGTTTTGTTTTGGCCGTGTGGTTCTTGGAGGTGGGGATTTATTGTTTTGTTCCACATAAAATGGAAGGTGGTATACTGTGGACAGACAGCTCAACCTGGATGGGCAATTTTTTCTAAGTTAACTAGAAATTATTCTTATTATTTTAAGGAGCAGTTTTGTGGTTCAGTGGTGATGTTTTTACCTTAAAGAGATTACCTTTTCCTGTTTGGGCAAAATATGATATCAGTTTGCTCATGATTTAATAAATAAAATTAAAACCCTTTTCTTCTGACCTGCCTTTTAGAGTCCAGGGATTCTGGTTGGTTGGTTGGTTGGTTTGTGTGTGTGTGTATGCACGCACACGGTTTCATGGGGCTCTTGACCTGAGTCCTTCAGTGTATTTATTTTTCACATCTTCAGTATTTATTTTCACATCTTCAGTGCTTCTTACACAATATTTAGATTGTTATAAATTGTTGGTAACTGTTACATAATTATGCTGCAGTGAAGAAGTTTTATATCTGGTGGAAAACAGACCCCAAAATGGGACGTTGGGAAAAAAACTCATTTGATGAAGTGAATGAGAGTAGAAATCCTAGCTAACCAGTTTTGTTACAAGATACATCACATCTGTGTTTGATAGAATGGACTTAAGGCTGGTGTAAAGGTCTTTTTATAACAGTGATAGGAACTGTTTCGGTGGGCTTAAGCTAAAGCTATCAAACAAACTTTAAAATCTCAGTGGCACAGCATGTAAGATGTCATTGCCCCTCATGTGAAGTCTGTTGCAGGCTGGCAGCTCTCTCGAGTAGCTCCTTTCCAGGCAGTGACCCATGGTCCTGCGCCCCCACCCCACCTCTCTGCACGCACCCCCAGGCCGCCACTGTAAGGAGAAGGCCAGCAGGCCACGCAGGGGCTTTTGAAGCTTCAGGCTGGAAGCCATGCGCCATCTTTGCTCGCAGCCCCTTGGACAGAACTTGTCACCCACGGTGTGTGGAGGTGCAGGGGTGCTGAGTGCTGTGGAAGAGCCCTTGGGCCTTCTCCGTGCAGTAAACCACGTTGCCATTCTCCTTGGATTATCTCATCCAGGCTCACTGTGCAGATAGATAAACCAGGTTAAGGCTTAGGCCTGAAGCATAGAACACAAGGTCCTCAAAGTGAGGCTCAGAGTGGCAGCATCACCTGGGAGCTTGTTGGAAACACAGATGGTTAGGCCCCACCCCAGACCTTCCAGTGAGAAACCAGAGGTAGGGCCCAGATCTGTTCCAGTGAGTTCTCGGGAAGCATGTTAATGTTTGAGAAGCACGGCCCTGGGTGAACGGGATGTCTTCAGGGCCTGGGCTGCTAGTTAGCAGATCAGCCCTGAAGTCCTGATGCGCACGGGGAATTGGTGCTCTCCTCCCCAGACTGTGTGTATTTTCTATGTTTTTGGCCACACGGTACAGCATGCAGGATCTTAGTTCCCTGACCAGGGATTGAACCCATGCCCCATGCATTGGGAGCGCAGAGTCTTTTAGCCACTGAATCACCAGGGAAGTCTTCAGACTCTGTTTAAGCACTTTCCCAGGGTAACTCCTCTGTCTCGCAGCCGCCACGTGAAATAGGTGTTAGTGTTGTCTCGAGAAAACTGAGGCCGATAGCGGTCCTGCAGCTGAGGGTGGTTCCGCCACAGCAGCCAAGTGGGAGAGGCCAGACCTGAGCCTGGGCAGCGTGGCTTCCGAGTCCACTCCTTCGCCAGCCCCTGTGCCGTCCTGCTTGCTGGCCACTCCGTGGCCCTTTTGTCGCCCGTCTCTTGAATGGAGACGGGCTGGCGGCACAAGCAGGAAGCGTGGTGTGTCGGTTTCAGAGCACATCGCGCAGAGCCCCCCGCCACAGCTTCATTTGTGCCAGGGCTGGGGGTGCACGGCCAGGAGTAGCAGGGGAGACGTTTGCTCAGAGTGAGGTGGTGCCATCGCACCAGGGAGTGTGTTCTTCAGTCAGCCTGTGTGTCAGCTCCGGACTGGGATGAATCCCTGTTCCCAGCGCCTTTCCTCCTGCGTGGGCTCATTTTCCGTCATCATCTGCCCTCTGAGATGCTCATCTAGGGCCTGACTCCATGAGGTGGTCTGAAGACGTCTGAGTTAGTTTTTTTTTTTTTCCAAGAAAATGGATAAAAGGGTTCTCTTTCCACTTGGGAAATTCAGGCCAAGTTAGATGCGATCCAGTATTTTGAATTTTGACCCGATGGACACAGATTTTCCGAATGGTGCTTAGAAGGAGCTTCTGGGCGGTTCCGTTTCCTTGCACCCTGGTCAGGTTTTTAATAATTAGCTGCATGTTCGTTCTTCCCGGTGGGTCTGTTGTGTGTTGCTGCTGGAGGTGTGCCCTGCCAGCCCCCACTTTCCTTTCCCTTCTTGTCTCTTAGGCTCAGCAGCCTAGAACTGAGCCGACTCCTGCCCGGGATGGGATCAGTTTTGGCCGTAGGTAGAGGATAAAGATAGCATCACCCCTTTCGGTTTCCATGTTGGCTGAGAACAGCTGCAGCGCTTCGTATAGCTCTGAACATACCCTCTCATTCCAGAGCCACTGAAGTCTTTGGTTTCTGCAAGCCAGGGCTTAACCACTGGGTTTTCACATTCAGACTCAGAGTCTCGAGTTTTCCTGTGAGAAACAGTTGCTTGTTTAGTTGAGTAATTTAAGAGAACAGAGATGATGGTGAGGGAGGGAGGAGACCATTTGAGTGTTTCTCCAGAGACTCCAGGTCCTTCCTCTCCTTCATCACTTTTCCGCAGTTTTAATTTGTTGAGGTGCTCTAGCAGAGGTGTAGATAACTGAAGTTAATCTTGAGTCAGGTCTAAACAAAAGAAGAGAAAACTGACCTGAAAAAGAACAACTGAGGTTGCACTAATTGAATCACCAGGCCCTGCATGCGGGCCTCATGGGACCGGCTGGCCTCGAGATGTGGCGCCCATGCTCAGGGTGGGCCGTGTGCCTCTCAGGAACGCTGACTCTCAGGTCCCCAGCGGTTCCCGGCTGCATTCCACACCGAGGCACATCTGGGTGAGAGTTGCAAAGTTCAGCCCTGGTGAAAAAAACACCATGAAAGCCATTTGGAGGGGGTTGTTGCGTGTTTGGAGGTTTCTCTCTCCCCTCGCAGCCCTGGCGCCCTTGCTGTTTGTAGATGGCATACACTTGTTTACTGGTAAGGGGAGTAGCTACTTGTGCGAATCAGGCATCTGCTGGAAGAAACGTGACAGGCTTGCTGCAAATAGCAGGAATGAAAGATGCAGCCCTCGACATTTTCTCCCTTCCCCTTAGCCAGCTATCCAGAGTCGGAACAGAATGCTGGACTCACCCTGAGTAGGAGGAGAGGGCTCCAGAGGGCCCCCGAGCCCTCTCCTGGGCCCATTCTCGTGGTCATGTGGCTGTAAAGACCTAAGCGGCCCCCAGCCCCATTCAGCCGCTGCGTTCCCTCTCGCCACTTCTCTGGGGCCCTTGCTCCTGAGGCTGCCAGTTCCTCTTTCTCTTCCTCCTCCTCGCAGCATATGGCCCACAGCCTGTGCTCCCGAGGTTGCTAATCAGCAGGGTGTCCGAGCACCACTTTGGGCTCGGGGTTAAGACCCTCCACCTCTGAGCCTCCTTCAGCTCCCCTGATCTCTCTCTCCGGTAGGGTTCCACGCCCTGTCGTTGCTGACACTTCCACACTCATTCTCGCTCCCGAGAACCTTGTTCCACCCAGCCCTGGTTCTGTTCCGTGTCCGTGGCTCAGAATGGCTGTTCTTCATGCCACATCCTGTACCTTCTCATCTCTGAATCTCAGCCCAGCCGGCTCAGGCCTCCCTCCTCTGTGCAGGGGGGATCGCACCTGCACTCCTGAGCCCTGATTTCTCACTCTGGTACCAAGACCCTCCCTTCTCACTCCATTTCTTCACTTGCCAACTGTCTAAAAAATAATTGAGCCCAACCCCTTTAACAGTTGAAAACTTCTTCCAGGAAGTTTGAGCCTGTGACCGGAGTGACTTCCTGCTCAGCTCCCTCTGCTTGGCAGCGTGATCCAGGCGGCCTCCAGGTCTCTGCAGTTCTTTGAAAGGCATTCAGGTTTATCTTTCCCTCTCTGTTCCCTTTGTTCCCATTTCCAGTCTGGTCTCCCTCCCCTGCGGTCCCATGCCGTGTTCAAACAGGTTTCCTTAAAACTCTGACCTCATCATCTCGTGCACGCCCCAAGCCCACACCCGCTGCTGCCCCGCCCGGCGTCCCCAGCTCCCTGTGACCGGCCCCCATGCCCTGTGCAGGCAGGACCCGGCTCCCCGCCTTCTTGTGGTCCTTTCTGGGTATCAGCTCCCCCATCCTCTCTGCCACCTTGGACACTCCTCCACTTAGACAAGCCAGCGGTTTTTCTGGACTTAAAATGAGTATAGCATAGGCAGCTCTGAGTTCACTTACCTTCCCAGGGTCTCTTCTTTGTTCTGCTCATCCAGGTGCTAAGCTCCGGAGCGCCTCTTCTCCCCTCCCCCACTGTCCCCCCACCTGCCCTCCCCAGTCTCATAGCAGATGGATAGTTACTAATTGAGGGACAATCATCAGGAAATATTTATGGGCCTTAGGTGGACTAGTTTTTCCCGCCACCTTTTGAAGGGAGATTGCAGGTCTCATTTGTTTATTTTTACAGACAGGTTTTTTTTTTAACCTCTGACAGCTTGAAGGCCAGAGAAAAATTGGTTAGTTTTCACCTTCAAAGGAGACATAAGAAAACAAGGACCAATCCAGCACCGGGCCCCTCCCCCACCACAGCCACCATTTAATCACCCTCACCATGACCACTCTCCCCAGGTTGGGATGCTCAAATTTTTCAGCTGGTCTAATCCTCCCTTTTATAGCCAATTTATTTTATTATGCATTGCAATTCAAGCAAGTACTACATAGAGGGAATCAGTTTTAATTCTTGGTTCCTATTTTAAAGGCTCACCAATGCCTCCATTACCTTTTGTTAATTGCAAAACAAACATCCTCCAGAAGACCACCCTCTATTCTGGGACTCCTTTGAGATTCCCAGGAATTGCTAGTACTTGGGCCATATTTATACCTGTACATGGATCTTAGAACAAACCTCCTCGGTGCCTTTGATGGCCTAGAGTTGGTGAGAATAGGCACCGTCTTAACCTAACGGCATCAGGAAACTAACTTGGTCCCATCTGTTGTTTCTGGAATCACAGAAACAGAACAAAACCATGTAGACACAGTGACGCAGAGAGGGCTCACAAAGACCTCTAGCCCCTCCTTTCTGGAGGGTGGATTCTGTCCCAAAATTTAACTGTCCATAGTAAGCATTAGGAGCGTGTGGGGGGAATTGACGTCACTAACTTTGACTGAGTTGTTGTCATATATCAGACACTATTTGAAGTGAATTGCATGGTTCATCTCGTCTTCAGAGGAAAAGGAAGGTTTGAAAATTTGGTCAAATTTATGGACTCTTGCCTGTGCTGGCCCCAAATGATACCACATCAGTTTTACATAGTTTCAAGGGCATGAGTCTTGCACCTGCCTGTAGAGTGGGGCTCATCCACCTGAGCACATCACCCATACTAGGTGGCCCATAATAGGCCTGGATTTTAGGATAAACTCAACAAAAGCCTACTGTGTGCCGGGCCCTGGGCTTCAACTAAAGATACATCAGAAGGGAGAAAGAGAGGGAACAGTTTCATGTCTTAAAAAGAATGCAGTTGGATTTCTTTCTTTCTTATATCCTAAAAATATATATATATATATACATATAAATCAAATTTGCAGTGACATTATTCTTTTATTTATTTTACTTTTATTTTTAAAGAATCACTCTAGTCCCATGACACGTCTCATTTCAGGTCGCCTCTTCCAGACTTGATCTGTGAATGTAACATAGAATGCCAGAATGTCCTAGGTTGCTTTTTAACCTTGGTCTGACTTACCAATGTTTCCCGTGTTTTCAGACGTTGACCTTCACATGTGAGGTAGGACCAGGCCTGAGCAGGTTTAGGGTGGACGGGGCAGGGAGCTGGTGACTCACCTGGAAGAAGTCAGCCTGGCTTAGGAGATGTCCTTCTCTTGTTGGTTTCGGGGTTTTTTCCCTTCGTACATTGAAGCTCTGATAAACCCTGGGGAGAATGAAGAATCACAGTAAAAAAGTAAATTACTTCTGGGGTCAGCTCACTGCCCTCCCATGCCTGACAGTTAAAACCATACATGATCATCTTTATTCCTGCTTTAGGGCTTGAAAGGGCTTCTCTGGTGACTCAGATGGTAAGGAATCCACCTGTGACCCAATGCAAGAGTCCCAGGTGTCAGAGACCCAGGAAGATCCCCTGGATGAGGGCATGGCAACCTACTCCAGTATTCTTGCCTGGAGAATCCCGTGGACAGAGGAGCCTGGCGGGCTGCAGTCCATGGGGTTGCAAAGAGTCAGACATGACTGAGTGATTTCACTTAGGGCTTGAAAACCCTGGGAAGCAAATGAATTAAGGACTCCAATCCAGTAACTCAAGCTTACTGGAGAAAAAGAGTACCGCAGACCTACACTGTCCAGTGCAGCAGCCCGCCAGCCTCACGTGGCCTTTCAAATCTAACTGAAGTGAATGTTCACAGTTCAGTCTCTTGGCCACATTAGCCTCCTGTCATGTGCTCAGGGGCCTCGCGTGGCTCAAGACGACGAGACTAGACCGCAAACAAGGCTCTTCTCATCTGATAGCGCCCGCTCCAGCCCACGCCCAGGCAACACCGCGCTCTGCCCAGCACCTAACGCGCGTCTTACGGGCTAGGCTCTTGGAAAGAGAGAAGGATAGGCCTTGTCAGGCTCTTGTTTTATATTTGTTAGAGTTTTGTGTAGACTTGCAGCGTGTGAGGGAGGCTTTTGAAGCGCCCCTTCCCACGCCCGGCAGCCGATCTGACAATGGGAGCCTACACGTGCGTGGCTGCCTATGTCGCCCATGCCTTTCGCCACAAGTGTTTCGTCTTCCGGTGCCTGGCAGCACCCCCTTCCTTCCCGCCTCCCTCCTTGCTCACCTCCTCCAGAACCTTCTCCTTTTTCCATCTGCTCCTTTCTGGCTAGGGACAGTCTTTGGTTTTCTTTTAAACAGAAGCCCTTGCTTAATCCTGCTACTCAGTAACCAGTCCCTTCCTGCTGCATTCTCTTTGTTATCTCCTGTGTTGGGAATTGCTCCTGCGTGAAGCTAACTGCCGTGTGGCTGCTCCCTGGCCTTCGCCCTCACTCCCCATGGTCAGGCTGGTCCCTCAGCGATGTTTTCCTGGCACCCCCCACCCCCCACCCCCCGTTCCTCCGGTCCGTCCCTAGACTGCATTGCAGTAGCTTCCTGACTGCGTTATATGGTTACAATTATTTCATCGCAAAGGTTGCTCTTTGGTGTTGGTTGTTTTTCTTTTAAGAAGAGAGGTGGGATCTTCAGTGGGTTCCCACAGCCACAGGGTAAAGTTCACCGCTGTGAGCGGAGCTGTGACCCCCGCGTGGTTGTGCTCGCCCTCTGCACTTCCTCTTTTGCACAGTAGGCTGGTGCAGCCCCAGGACTCCCAAGGGTTTTATTTGCCGGGGCAGACTGAAGGCAGAGCTTTGGCAGTTACACAGGGGATTGCCATTTTTTTCTTATGCCAAGTAAGGGCATTAAAAAAACTGTCTGAACCATCTACTGTCTTTATCATTTCCTCTTAAAAGAGGGCATTTTAACCTAAAAACACATTCAAGCATTGTGAGAATCTCAGTAAATGGTCTGGCTTTCCACATTTTGCTGGGGAAGCGTGGAAGTGTGGGCCTGTAGGGCCTGGTGCCTCCACGCTCCTCTGGGGGTCTCCATGCTCTTCCCTTGTGCGTCTCCTTCTCACTGGAAGGCCCTGTCTTCTGGAAACTGGATCTTCCCACATGCTCAGGGCTGCTTTTGCCCCACTGCCCTCACACTTGATGACTTACCTCTGGAGAGCCCTGCAGCCTTCAAAGGTTTCGGCTCCTAATCCATTTTCCCTGGGATGCAAATGGGTCTCTTTGACTCTTGTCTACTGCTGTCTCCCCACTCTTGGGGGTTCTGACACCTGGAACCTGAGTAGACTAACGTGTGAGACTGAGCATCATTCCATTTCAGGGTTTCACAACGAGACCCAACCTCGCCCTGCATTTTGGATAATACGGAGCATCTAACCCATTTTAACCCCATAAGGACATGCATTTTCTGTGCACTCGGCCAGGTCTTGGCTCTGATGGCAGCGAGAATGGGCCTGGAACTCCCAACTGTGGAAAACTGGAAACCTGTTTGGTGACTGAGGACGTAGTAATGATAACTGCGAGAGTTTTAAGGCCTGACGACTCTGATGGATTAATGTGTCCCTTTGTTTTCTCTTTCTTCAAGCTAAAAAAATTAAAACAACATTTGCCTGGTGCTGTCAGTGAGAATGATAGTTGACTGAACATTTGAGTTGTACGGAGTGTGCGACTGGCACCAACTGCACGGTACTTTGGAAATCTCGGTGTAAGGCCGGTGGGACTAGAGTTACTTTGCATATCTGTCTTCCAAACTCTGGTCCCATTACAGGGTTCTTGGCTGATGGAGTGAAGAACGCCGTCGCCACAGTTAGTAGGTGCTTGTGGGTGAAGCCTTTGAAAGGGTTATACTTTGGCTCCAGCACAGCATTAGGGGTTAACTGTAAAGTATAATGAGACACTGAGGTCTCCCCACACACCCCCAACCTCCCCATCTTTCCTGTGAACAGCGTTTCCACTGCAGCCAGGTAACAAACTGTATAATCTGTTAGGACTTTCCCCCACCCCCCACCCTTAGGAAAATTCTGTTTCCAGATTGGAAACCTGCCAAGATGTCCCTGGCCTCTCATATAGTTTTGGAAAAGTGTCAGTTACAATTCTGATCTGTTAAGTAGCCAGGGGGCCGCTCTCTTGAGTTACATTCTGACTTCTGTGTTTTCCTAGTGGGGCCGGCAGAGCCTGAAACCGGGTTTGTGTGGACATGGGCATGCCTGGGTGCAGTGGGCGACTGGGTTTTCCTTCCAGAGCTGTAATGAAGCATCTCCACGGAGCTTTGAAAAAGTTTCCTTGGGCATATTCAGGGAGCTCGGTAGATGCCGTTGTTTCGCAAGTTTTCTATTTTCTTTGTCTGTACAGGTTGTTCCTGCCTTCACGGCTGGGAGGAAATTGAGGATGTGGAGCGCTTGCTGTTTGGCCGTGGGGCTGGCTCCTGTCCTCAGTCGGGCCAGCGACCCGGCCCAGTCCTCTGGCAGCAGGAGAGGGGCCCGCCGGGCGCAGCGTGGCCGCTCCGGTCTCTGCAGACGTTTTTACTCTTGGTGTCTAGCCTCAAAAAGACCCTGAAAGTGCCGGCTGCCTTGTGGAACGTGGGCAGGGGACTGGTGTCGGGGTTTAATGCGTGACCGCGCCTGTGTTGCTCTCTTGCCACCATTTTCCCCACGGCCTGGCCTCTGTCACCGCTCCACCACCTCTCCCACCCAGCCCTCTCACCTCCAAGACCGGGAGGAGCTGGAGGGTTGTTTGCTTCCTAGGCCAGGAAGTTTTTCTTTTGTTCTTAATTGGCTCTGGAAGGATTCCTCATATCCCAGAAAGGAATTCTGGGGGACCGGTTCAAACATCTGATCTTATCGTCCCCAGAACCTGTTAACTTAACACATGCTGGTGTGACGCCAAGAAAGTGGAAGTCCTGGCCTTGAACTCAGGGAGCCGGGGCCCTCTGTGTGCTCTGGAGGGTGCACACCCTGTGGTCGTCCCACCCTGGAAGTGGCACACAGCCCCACATCCGCCTTCACCCAAAGAGGCGGAGTTTGGGCCCAGATAATTCATGGGTACTCTTCGGGCATGAGGCAGGTGGAAGTCTTTGGAAACCAGGCCTGGGGACACCCAGGCGTCCTGGCAGACTTGAGTCTCCCAGGCAAGTCAGGCCTGGGAAGACCGTCAGAGGCCACGGCCTGTCCTCGCTCTGCAGAGGAGAGGTCTGGGTGTCCCGGGCTGCCTGCTTATTAACACAGGGAAGCACGTGGCGTGCTGCCTGCGTTCCAGTGATTAAGGGATGTTATTAAATGCTCCTGAATTATTTTAATAATAGCAGTGTAAACGCAGAAATTAACTGGAGCTACTGTAGCTGACTTCTGGGCTTTCTGGACTTGGATGAAGAGAGGCCCTTAGTTTAGCTGTGGACAGAAAGCACGTGTGTGTGTGTGAGCCTGGGAAGCAAGTTCTCCTTGGAAGTGGCCACCTCTCCCACTCGCAGGCCCAGGGGGGCTAGGCCCCCCACACTTGGAGGCTTTTAAAGGGGGAACTGAAATGGATGTGGGGTGGGTGTTGCTCGGCATGGCTCCAGGGTTTCGGAGCCTGGCCGTACTTTGAACGAGTCAAACAGCCCCTCTCTGTGAGTGGCAGGAAGCCCAGCGCTGGCTTCGTGCTGTTGCACGGGCAGGTCGGCGGGAGATAAAAGGCTGCGACTGTTGAGGCGAGTCCCCTCCTATCGCTGGCCGGCAGACTGTGGAGGGAAGATAAAAGAGGGGAGCAGGGAGGTTCTTTCTGAGCAGCACGAGGGGCCTTTATCACAGGCTCACAAGTCGAGCCAGGGGTGCTCAGGAGACCCTTAGCTGTGCACTCACACGCATGTTAGCTCTCCGGGAGGACCCCGACAGGGTTTCCCAAACACGCGATCAGGTCTGTGTCGCAGGAACACCGGCAGAGGCTGGGCTGCTCCAGCCACAGCGGTCCTAGTCTGTAGTGTTGGTAGCAATCACGTCAGCTTAATAAAGGGCTTCGGCCGGGGTTTCCCAGCGGAGTGGGACCCACAGGAGGGACCAGGCCTGAGCAGACCGCGGACCCTGAGGGAGCGCCCGAGGCAGCAGCGTGCCCTTGACTCCTTGCTGTTTGTTCTCTGGGGCGGCCAGGTCCTCAGCCGGGGCCCAGAGCCGAAGGAAGGGGCCCTGGTGTCTATCCCCCATTTGAGGTGTCCCTTCCTGCCCCGTGTCACTTTGGGGAGGGCTAAGAGCTTGCGGGGGTACTGGCTTTCTCAGGGTGGGGCTTGTGAAGTGTGCCCCCACCTTGAGGAGCCGGGGCCTGGGCAGCATGAGCTCAGGCAGATGCAGAGAAGGACGTGCTTTCGGCCCGTGGGGACTGGCTCGGACCCACGGGGCCAGGGGTTTGGCCCTCGGAGTTGCTTCAGTTGGACACCCCAGGAAGTGCAGTTGTCGTGAACTAATCACCCTCCTGGCTGTGGGGAGAAGCACCAAGACGGTCTGCGAGCCTCAGGCTTCCTCCAGCACCGGCTGGCCCACCACCGCCTGACTCCCCAGCTGCCTCTGCCCAGCAACTCCTTGAACCTGGGGGCTGGAGGACGGGGACCGCACCCCAGGGGCCCCTCTCCTGCCAGGAGCCACTTTGGGGTTGCCTCAGTTTGCGTGAAGAAACACATTTGCTTGCTAGTGTCTTTGGTTGGCTGGTCTGTGATAAACACATATGAGCTTCATATATCTCAAGAGTGTTTGTTTTTCTCCCTAGAAAGAGTAGTGAATAATTTTCTTAGAGGCAAAGTAGAAGGGAGAATGGCCACCCGTGAGGATGCCCAGCGGGCAGCCCTCCGAGCCGCTGGGTGCCGGCTCCGTGGCTGGAGTCATTCTCAGCTGACGGCTTATAACGTCCCTCGGCCGCTGTGCGATGAGGACCCCAGCTGACCGGCGGGCTGCCGGCGGGCAGGAGAGGAAGATGGGACCTCCACTGCCCCTGAGCGTTTCCAGCCACACATGCATCTTCCACAAAGTCACTAGGGTCTTCTAAGGGGCGTTGTTCTGAGCACCGCTCCTCTCCCCCGAATTCTGGGAATGTGCAGTCAGACCCGGGGTTAACCACCTGCCCCGGCGCTCAGCTCGCCTCCAGCTCCTTCCGCCTCAAGGGAGAAGCGGAGAATCCTGTTTCTGAAGCTTGACCCTTTACCCATCCTGTGGGAGAGGAGCGCCCAGCTCGGGGCCTGTGAAAGAGTTGCAGGATATTGCCTAAAACTCCCTGCAAACTGCTTCTGAACTTTACCCCAGCTTCCTCCCGGGCTGTAAATGCGACTGAAGGCGCCGAGCCCCTGTCAGAGGAGTGTCCAGAGCAGCCCAGGCGCTGCCGCCCAGCTGCTGAGAGGCCGGCGGGCAGGGGCAGGGCCGCAGCTGCCCCGAGGCCAGGCGCTCCAGCCGCCTGGGGAGAGGCAGCACAGGGTGGGCAGAGCCGGGCGCAGACTTCCCCGATTAAGCACATGTGAGGCCGGCCAGGATTTGTCTCAGCAGCGACCTGAAGCCGGAGGCGTTTATTTCCTGCTGGCCACGCAGCCCCGCGAGCTGGCAGCAGCTGTTCCGCTCCTAATTGTGGATGGGGTTGCATTTGTGATAAGCTAAATTATATTTATATTTCATTGTTAAACTTAGGGGCTGGAACAGTTTTTTTTTTTTTTTAAAGATCAGCACACTGGGACTTGCCCGCCAAGCGTTGGCAATCCAAGAAGGCATGGCCGCCATAGGTGGTGGAGGGGCTGGGGAGGGCCAGCCCCAGGCTGAGCTAGCCTGGAATGTCGGGGGTGCCGTTAGCAGCTCACAGGAGGTGCCGTGCTGTTTGTGAAGTGTTTTAGCTAATATTCCTCTGGCTGATTTCTGTAAAGTATGGAGGGCTTGTCTCACCAGCTGCGTTTCCAGCTGCGAGAACTGTAGCTCACGGAGCGGGAGGTGCTCCGTTGGTGGCAGGCCCTGTCCAGTGCACGGCTGGGGCTGCCTAGCGCATGCCCTGGGGCTGTGGTGCATCCCCCTGTGACTCACAGTGGGAGGGAGAGGGCGCTGTCCTCTTGGGAGCACTGAGTCTGGAAGTCAGAAGGCTCATCTGACTTGGTCTCCACCCCCACCCTGCAGGACAGCGTTGTGGTTAGCCACCCTCTGCTTGATTACTTCCAGAGACCACAAGCTCATTACTTTACGGGGCCTCTTTCCATCTGTGGGCAGCTCTGGCTGTTCAGAGTGCTGGTATAAAGGATGATGGCGTTCCAACCAGCTCTTTGGTGCCTCCCACCGAGACCGGGCTCCTGTCGCAGTGGGCACGGGGGTCGAGTGTGCCTCTCCGCGGTGGACACGGGCTGAGTGTGTCTCTCCTGTGTGCCAGGCCTTCAGGTGTCTCCACTTCCTCCAGCCATTCTCCTCCTTCACTTGGTTTCCCAGTATTCTAGTTTGCTAATCACCTTGTCCAAATGATTTTTCCATGATGCTTTTTGTGGCATCGGAAAGTGCAAGAATTTCAGAGTCAGACAACTGGTCTAGAATCCTGGCCCCATCCCTTCAGAACATTCATTACCTGATACAGCTTGGGGAAGGATTAAATGTATGCAAAGTACCTGCCCTGGTTTCTGGCCCAGAGTTTATGCCCCAGTAGATAATGTTGTTCTTGTTGTTTAGAAGTCACTAAGACTCTTGGCGACCCCATGGTCTGCCCCACACCAGGCTTTCCTGTCCTTCACTGTCTCCCAGAGTTTGCTCAAATTCATGTCCATTGAGTCCATGATGCTATCTAACCATCTCATCCTCTGCCGCCCTCTTCTTTTGCCTTCAATCTTTCCCAGCATCAGAGTCTTTCCCAGTGAGTCAGCTCTTCGTATCAGGTGACCGAAGTATTGGAGCTTCAGATTCAGCATCAGTCCTTCCAAGTGAATATTTAGGGTTGATTTCCTTTAGGATTGACTGGTTTAATCTCCTTGAAGTCCAAGGGACTCTTCCAGCACCACAATTCAAAAGCATCAAGTCTTTGGCACTCAGCCTTCTTTATGGCCCAACTGTCACATCTGTACGGACTACTGGAAAAACCACAGCTTAGACTGTATGGACCTTTGTCGGGAAAATGATGTCTTTGCTTCTCAATATGCTGTCTAGATACTATTGCTTCTTGATTTGCATACAGATCTCTCAGGAGGCAGGTCAGGTGGTCTGGTATTCCCATCTCTTTAAGAATTTTCCACAGTTTGTTGTGATCCACGGAGTCAAAGTTTTTCTCATAGTCAGTGAAGCAGATGTTTTTCTGGAATTCCCTTGTTTTCTCTTACGATCCAGCAGATGTTGACAGTCTGATCCTCTGCCTTTTCTAAATCCAGCTTGAACATCTGGAAGCTCTCAGCTCCTGCACAGCTGAAGCCTGGCTTGCAGGCTTCTGACCATAGCCCTCCTAGCATGTGAGCTGAGCATGGTTGTCTGGCAGTTCGAATGTTCTTTGGCATTGCCTTCCTTGGGGATTGGAATGCAAACTGATCCTTTCCAGGCCTTTGGCCACTGCTCAGTTTTCCAAATTTGCTGACATACTGAGTGCGGCACTTTAACAGCATCATCTTTTAGGATTTGAAACAGCTCAGCTAGAATTCCATCACCTCTACTAGCTTTGTAGTAATGCTTCCCAAAGTGAAAGTGAAGTTGCTCAGTCTTGTCCAACTCTTTGCAACCCCATGGATTGTACCTGCCAGGCTCCTCCATCTATGGAATTTTCCAGGCAAGATTACTGGAGTGGGTTGCCATTTCCTTCTCCAATGCTTCCTAAAGCCCTCTTGATTTCACACTCCAGGATGTCTGGTTCTGGGTGAATGACCACACCATCATGGTTATCTGGGTCATTAAGACCTTTTTGTATGGTTCTTCTGTATTTTCTTGCTGCTTGTTCTTAATCTTTTCTACTTCTATTAGGTCCTTACCAAAAAGCATCCCTGTTGCCTCAGATGGTGAAGAATCTGCCTGCGATGCAGGAGACCTGGGTTCAATCCCTGGGTTGGAAAGATCCCTTGGAGAAGGAAATGGCAACCCACTGCAGTATTCTTGCCTAGAGACTCCTGTGTACAGAAAAGCCATGGTACATTCCCCAGGGTTTGAAAACAGACAATAGATAATACTCCATAGTTATTAGAGAAGATCCTGTGAAACACAGGTCATTGGATAAACACTAAGCTTGTGACATACTCTGACTAAAATCCTACTTTCTCTTTTAGCAATAGCTTTCTTTTCTGTTTTATGAATTCCTCAACCAAGGTAACTTGTGGAGACCTCTCCCCACCCTTCCTGATAAGCAGATCTAAGACTGGCGGGTGGGGTAGAGGCTCCTAAACCTTATCCCCTGCAGGCCCTCTTGTGAGCCGTCTCCTGCCTTAGGGAAGACCCTGCCTTGCCCTGCCCCAGGGGTAGGTGAGCATGTCCCTCTGCTCAGCCCGAGGGCTCCCCCACCTCCCTTCTCAGCAGCTTCCTTGTGGAGCAGAGAGCCATACATGTTTCTGCCAAGTTGGGCAAGAAGGTGATGAAATACTAGATCCTGGAGGCCAGGAAAAGACTGGCTCACCTGGGGAGAGGGACAGAGCTGTGCCCGCAGGCCGCCAGGCCCCTCCCGCAGAGAGGCCCCTGGGAGGCGGCGGCGGCCACGCGGTGGCAGGGCCCGCGTCGACTCTGGCAGCGGTGAGAGCATCCTGCACGTGGGGGGGCAGTGGAGGGGGTCACAGGAGAAGAGCCCACTCCTCACAGGAAAGGCCCCAAGGAGGGATGCGGGAGGCACGTGGGTCCCACAGGACGGCTCCTTCCAGTGGGGACCAGGACATCTCCCCTCCTTCCCCGCAGTTCATATGTTAAGTAGTGAATTCACTCAGGCTCACATAGATAGGTCTGGTGAGCAGAACCCAGTCTCCCCAGCCAACAGGCCTCCTTGCTGACAGTGTGTGTAATGTCGCAATTAAAACATCCAAGTGGTTTTTCTTTTTAAAGAGAGACTGTCCCTGTCCCTTAAGGCTCACATTATCCTGAGCATTATCCTGCCACATTATCCTGAGCATTAAAGTGTCTCGACATGAAGACAGTAGACGTTCCTTCTGAAAGGTAGCATCACAGTCTGTGTTAACCCCTGGACGCCACGGAGGCCCCGATAACTGGGCAGGAAGGGGCAGGCACTCCAGGCTCTGGGGACAACGTCCATTCCATTTGCCTCCCTCCACTGTGGGGTCCCATTAAGAGAGAACCTGCTGGAGATGTGAGCTCGTTCTGAGGCTGGGGGAGCTGTGAGGTTGCCCCCCCACCCCCACCCCTGCCAGGAGCATCAGAGAAGGGAGGGACCTGGGGGGACCCCGGAGGTGTCCAGCCCGGAAATGGAGACGGCTCCCAGCTCCCTGGAAGAAGGCTTTCCAGGGCACACAGGTTGGTAGAGGCTGTAGTCTTTGAGGGTCCGGGGCTGCCCAGGGCCCAGACCGAGTGGTTCTGCTTTCTGTGCACTGCAGGCTGCCCTGCCCTGCCCGATGCTCACATCCCACTCGCTCCCTGCTCCTGCGGGAGCTAAAAGAGGCCCTGCATACACCGACCCCTGATCCCTGTCCTCTCGCCCTTATTTTTATTATTTTTTTTAAACAGAGTCCTATCTGACTCTGCGGCCCCATGGACTGTTGTCTGCCAGGCTTCTCTGTCCATGGGATTCTTCAGGAAAGAATACTGGAGTGGGTTGACATTCCCTTCTCTAGGAGAATCTTCTCAACTCAGAGATCAAACCTAGGGCTGCTGCACTGCAGGCAGATTCTTTACTATCTGAGCTACCAGGAAAGCCCCTCAAATTCTTTGTGGTAAATAAAGCTAAAAGTTAGAACTGGGGTCTGAGTCTCTGCTCCAGAGCCTTGAGTTTTGCTCCCTGGAGTATGATAAACCAGGGCCTTCTCTTCCAGGTCGTCATAGAAAGAACGTTTTTCAGAGAGATCCTTCGCCTTTCTTCTAGAATCTATGTGAAGCACTGGTTCTCAAAGCTGGACTGAACCCCCTGGGAGCCAGTACACAGGGTCCAGAGCAGTGCCCAGGCCTGGACACCTGCCTGCCTTTTTCAGTGTAACTGAGATGCAGTCGACACACGGTGCTCTGTGGATTTAAGGTGGACAGGGTCATGATCGACTCACATGAATTGGGCGTCTGCATTTCCAAGCAAGGTCTGTGATGCTGCTGGACAGGAGGCCTCCCGGGTGGCTGTGCTGGAGGGAGGGTCAGGAGCTCAGCGGCTGGAGGAGACTGCGGTTTCCTCCCCGGTTGCTGCTGCTGGTTTGATCTGTGCGGTTCTCACTCTGCCATCTGCGCTCACTGCCTCCTGCCCTCCAGCACTTCCTCCATGCGTGAGCTCTTGGTGGTTGGATCAGTGGGACCCAGCCTCCTGGACAGGGTTGGGCTGTTGGGGTTTCAGGAGCCTGGTGGCATGCTTCCAGTCGCCTGTTTGGAGAAGCAGGGTGCAGACTGTGGACCCCCGTCTCTGCGCAGCAGGGTGGGGTGCGGGTCCAGTCCTGCTCCTGCCAAGGATGAAGGTGGGAGCCCAGGGTGCCTTCTTCTTGCCTAGAAACAGGCGGAAGTGGGAGGTCGGGCGCTGATCCGCCTGGAGGGGCAGGGATGACTCAGAGACAGTTGTGCATCTGGGCTCTCAGGCCTGCGCCAGGCGTCGGGAGTGTGGCCAAGAGACGCTGAGCAGGGTGGAGAGTTTGGGTTCGCTTCGCTCTCCCACCATGGTCTTGAGGGGCTGCCCGGTGGACTTGGCCTCATGGGCCTGCTGTTAAGAGGGTTAAATGAGATGATACGCTCAGTGTGTGGCAAGAAGTGTTCAGAGAATGTTTGCGTGTTAGACTGTTCGCCGCATAAGTCCCTGTTCTAGTCTCTTAGTGTTGCGGGCGTCAAGTTTGGAGCCGAAAATCTTGCATCGCTGGGGATCAGGGAGGCTTACGGTGGCAGCGGCCCCTGAAGGATGGGGTTGAGGGAGGAATCTGAGCAGAGTGGGGCCCAGTGGGCAGGAAGACCCGGAGGGAAGCTGTGAGGGCGGGACCCAGCCCTCCATTAGGAGGAGACGCCTCGTGGGGGCAGAGCTCAGGAGACAGCTGGGGTGGGGGGTGGAGAGGGGGCAGGCCGCGTCCCTTCGCGTCCAGCTCTGCTCTCTGGATCGTGGCCTGTGCCACAGAGCGCTTCTGCTCGCCTCCCCGTGAGCCCCCTACTCCCTCCCCGGGAGGATGCAGGACTGGCTGGAGCGGCTCGCGGTGCCCTTCCGCACCAGGCGTGCGCCGGTCCACTGCGAGGCTCTACGTGACACTCCGCGGCTCCGTTTGCTCTATTTGACCCAAGCCCAGGCCGGCGAGGGGGAGGGGCCGTGCATGGGCTGCCGCCCTACCCAAGGCACACACCGAACCCTTAGCCAAGAAACACATCAACTTCCTGGAACTCGGAGCAGTCATCGCAGCTGTCAGCCTTCAGAGCACACGAGAAGCTGTCCCGGTTAGAGGAGACGGTTTTGCCCCGAGCTCTACAGGCAAGGCCTTGGTGCACAGCTCGCCTGGTTGGGTTTCATCCCAGCGTAGCCAAGACTTCCTGCATCAGCCCATCCTGAAAGAGATGTCCTTGCTGCTCGTTAAGCCCCATCGTAGCCCAGAGCACTTTAGTATCTGAACTCCTCTAAAGTCACTCATTTAGCCCATCCAAGTTCCATTCCAGCTCAGCCCAAACCGGCTATTCCCACCAGGAGATCGGCCATCCCCGGTATCTGGATGAGCGGCGACCTGGCCACTGTGGTAAAGCTCCCAGCCGCCTGGTCTCGGCTCCCACTGTCATCCTTGGCATGCAAGCCTCCCCCATCTCTCCTGGGGGCCTCAGGACAGATTGTAGATCTCAAGTCGAGAACCCTGCGGGCTTGCGCAGGCTGGGAGCCTTGCTTCTGGACCATCTTCCCTTTCATCTCTCATCTTTCCTGTGCTATCTCTTTGGACCTGGAGACAGGGTCCTTAATCTTCTCTTTCTGGCTGAGCATAGCAGGGTCCCTTATCTCCTCGGGGGCTGGGGCCAGCCCGTCCCTCCCCACAGCCCCAGCGTGGACCTCTGCCCGCTCCACGCCACCCTGCCTCCCTGGGGTCTGATCTGGGCAGAGCCTGTGTGGGGATGCGATCCGGAAATGCAGGCTCCTTCCCCAGAGCCGGGGACCCACCTCCAGCTTCCTGGATTCCTGTTTCTAGGTACGGTCTCTCCTGGTGGGTCTCCCCCTTTCCCTTTTTGGGGGGTGATGATAGTAAGAGGTATCTTGAATTTCCTTCCAAGGACTGTCCTGTACTTTTCCACTCTCTGAGTTGTTTGAGTCCCTTAGGCCTAGTGGAACTCAAAACAAACAGGGCAGTGACTCCTGTTAGCTTAATCACGCTCTTGATATTCAGATCATTTACATCCAAGACCAGAGGGAGGGACTTCCAGGGTCACATCTGTGAGGCTGGCCTCTCCTCTCCTTGGTTCCCCTGAGTGGATGGAAGAGGGTACTTGGTGGACTTTTAAAGCATCATTTTTAAGTGAGGGGAGGGAGAGGGTCCACATTTTAATGGGAATCTTAGTTATATTCTGGACAGTTTCAACTCCAGAGACTTGTCTCTCTGGCGTACGTTTTTATTCATTATGTGAAAAACCATAGTTCAAACTATAATTGGAAATCTTGGCAGTTTCTAAGGGAAAAAAACCACGGAGCTATTCTTCTCCAGATTTTCTTTCTGATAATATTTGCCATTAATAAAAATGAGTAACAATATAGGGAAACTTAGCTTGTTTTTTTTTTTTAACAGTTTGTAATTTTACCTTTAAGCAACTTTAAATGTAGATGGGTGGAGATAATCTGGTTTGTTTGTTTCTGAAACCTCATGGGAATTTTAATGAAATGGTCTTAATTCATATATATGAAGTGAAACCAAGATTCTTACCCTGCTTATTCAGGATGAGTTTCTGAGGTCCCTGATCCTTCTGATACTGAAGGAAAATGTTGGGTATGGGGGTATGTCCTTTTTATGTGTAGAAGGGTCCATAATTTTCATCAGCTCCTCAAGAGGAGGGTCTTGCTCACAAGAAACACGGAGACAACTACTGGGGTAGTAAGAAGGGTTCCTTCGCGTTTACCAGGGCTGGGGTGAGGTCGCTGATCTCTCGGGGCCTGTCCCTGTGAGTTACTCCTTGCTTCTTTGATACTTTATTCAAAATCTGAAGACCTTTTCAAAAGAGAAAGGCATAAAGAAAAACAATGGAGCCCTGAAGCAGTGAGGTGTAGAGAGAGAAGCTGCTGTGGTGTCAGGAATCACTGAGCATCTGCTTCTGACCTGCTGCGGACCAGTCCAGCGGGAGCCTGCCCGCCTTAGGTGCTTGGTAACCGTGCGGACGACGCGAGGGCGATCGAGGGTGGTGGCTGGGCGTGTGGCGCCGGGCAGCTCCTCTGCGGGCGCTCTGCAGGGCCTGATAGAAGCGCGTCGAGCGAGTGCTTCTCCAGCGCTTGGGCGCGCAGCTGCCACTTACCTCCTTCGCCCGGTTTCGCCCTCTTCAGAGGCTGTTTCAGAGACAGAGCGGGCTGGCTGGGTGGCTCCGGGAAAGGTGACGTTCCAGGTTTCTCTAACTTTCTAGAGGCCAGACACAGCTTTCTCCCGGATCAGGGGTCTGAGACCCCTGGTGGCACCCCACCCCCCGAGCCGACTTTCTCAGATCATCAAAGGGTGTGTGTAGTTTGCATTTTCTGTGTCTCTCTTACAGAAAATGAAAGATACACTTTAGGACACTTTTCTCCATCACTCAGGGAAAGGTGTAATCGTCACTCCTTTACGTTAAGCGGCTGTTTAGTTCCGTGTTTTCCTTTCAGTTCTCTTCTTTTCTCCTCCTGTTTCTGACAGCACTGAGTGCTTGCTGTCTTTTCTTCTCCACCTTGAAACTGGCCATCCATCCTCACCTTCTGCCAGCACGCCAGTAAGGTACCCAGAGCTCCCCTTGGCGCCATCCCCACGTAGGGTCGCCTGCGATGCTGCCGGGATGTGCTTTAGGGGTTCTTTCTCTCCAGGTCACGCTTGATTCCAGTCGCTCTTGCTCACGTGGAGTTGACCTCATTGCTGGGAGCTTGCTTAGAAACACGGGGAGGGGAGGGGAGTGCCATGGTCCTTAGCTGCTGGCTCCCAGTGGTACAAGTGCAGAACGTGATGCAGGGCCAGGACCCCCTCTGGTGTGGACCCCCTCCTCATGCCCCTGCTTCTCATTCCTGTAGGTTGCAGCGCTCTGCTCCAGAGGCGGTGGCTTTGAGGTGTGACTCTGCCCACGCTCCGCCCCGCCAGCACCAGCTCCTCAGCAAGGAGGGCCCGCTTGAGAAGACGAATAAAACAGGTCAGTCTAACTTGATCAACTTTCCTTGAGTCACAGTGACTTTGAGTGTTGTCTTCCTTCGTGTCCCCACATCCCCTTGGAGTGCTCCGCCCTCTCCTTGGGGTCCTTCGAGGCTTCGATGCAGTACCACAGACAAGCTCTCGCTGTGGACCGCGGGTTTCCCTGGGCTTGTGGCCTGGGGCGTGGGATGAGAAGTCTGGGAAAGGGTGCCGGGGCCCTGGCTCGCAGGAAGCCACGCTGCAGGCCCCCCTGTTCCTGCTTCTCCTTCGCCACCCCCAGATTTGGACTCTGTGTCCAGAACTAGAGCACCAGTCCGGTCCACTTGGCCATGTCAGAGGGATTTCCTTTCATGTCTGCGACTTGGGAATCTCATCTGGGTTTCCAGTCCTCTCTGGTCTTAGATAAAGGAGATGATACTAGAATGGGGTCAGTGATTTTTATTTTGTTCATTATGACTATTATTATTATTTTTATTTATAGTAATGGAGCAGATTTATAGATTGGTGTCAGGGAGCAGAGAATGAAAATATTAGGACTGTAAATATTTATAAAGAAAAATGTGCTTTGTAAATGGACCTTAAACTGTTAATCCTTCCTTTCATCCCCTGAGACTGAGAATCAGAAGGTGTAGGTTGGTCAGCTGGGTCATTGCTCTAGTGTGGTCCAGGGTCAGGCGTGGGTAGGGAGGACTGACTAATTCTAGCCGCTGGCTTCTGGTTAAATGAGTGGATAAATGCACCTTAATATTAAGGTAGCTTTGTTTTTTCTAGCTGGGAACAATGAGCTACATTGTTTTACACCAGGTCCCTTCCATTCTTCCGGTTCCATCCTCCCGAAGGAGAAGTCACCCATGAGACACAAGCACACACCGGAGGAAAATCTTAGAAAGGATTTTCTGTGCAGGCTGGCTGGGGTGCTTCCGAAAGGGCTGCCAAGGATGAGCCCACTGGCCGTTTTCGTTTCAAACAGTGTAACTAGGAGCTTCATTTTGTTAATTGCACTTTCCGATCAGAGATGAGCAGAGTCTCTACTACTGTTTACTTACATTTGAACTAGGAAAAGGAAGTAAATGTTGGTGATGTTGGCGTCATACTGGGCAGGGTCACACTTCACACTTTATCCCAAAGGAGGAAGTAAATTTAGCAAATGTCTTCCTGTCCAGACAAAGTGGGAAACAGCACATTTGCCTGACTTTTCTCATTTTGTAGTTGGGATGTAAGCTTTTGCAGCTTTCAACCGTAGGTTGGTGAGCAGTTGTGACCGTTGCTAGGTTTTTTATACTTAGGGCATTTACATAGTTTGCAGAGAGGGTTTCTTTGCCATCTTGGTGATTGTGACAGAAATTCTTACCAGGACTTTACCTCCTCTTGGTGAATATATTTGTGCTGATTTTCTCGTTGACTGTTTCCATTCTGTCCTGTTTTCTTTCCCTTCTCAGTGAGAGACATAGACTGTGTTGTTTGTAACTTCTGATTTCATGTTAATCCGCAAGGTGCTTGCTTAAACCTATTCCTGGTCTGAAAAACTCTACCACATTTTTCTTCTCTAAGTGCCGTAATAGGACAAAAGCAAAATCATCGAAACTGTCCCACTATAAACGGTGGAAAGGTTGAGATAATTTTTACTGACATAATATAACTACAGTAAAGAAGATTTCCAGCCATTTTATGACTTGATGTATATTAAAACCACGGTGGGGCAGGGGGACTTCCCTGGTGGTCCAGTAGGGTCCAGTGGCTGAGACTTCGCACTTACAAAGCGAGGGACCTGAGTTCGATCCCTGGTCGGGAATTAGATCCCACGTGCTGCAACTCAGACCCAGCACAGCCAAATAAATAAGTATTTTAAAAAACAAACCTCTAGGCAATATTTAGTTAAAAGAATGAGAGAGTTTTAGTATAGAAGGTGCCCCTTACATGAATCTAGGAAATAGTTGTTCACTGACTGGATTACAATTCTAGGGAACTGATGATACTTTCGTTAGAAATCCTTTAAAGAAAGAAAATGAGGTATGTGCATGTATACTTCCGTGTGTATACATGTGTTGAATGTTTTTTCCTAGAGAGGAATTTCCCAAATGAACTTTCAAAGACAGAATGGGAATTTTGAAGTGCAGTTTTTAAAAAGTTTAAATGGTCTTCCATATGGGAGAAGCTTCATGGAAAGAAAACAGCTTTGGGGTTGAGGGGCTTGTCTTGTTTTTCTGTCTGTTTTAATTGTGGACCGAGGTTTCCTTTCACTCTTTTAATGTGGAAGACACAAGCATGAGGCTGGGTCAGCGGTCTAAACAGTTGTCTGTTTGGCAGTTAGTCCTTTTACTTACCATTTGGCAAACCATTGGTTCATATCTTCAAAATGTCTGGGGCTTCCCAGGGGGGCTAGTGGTAAAGAACCCGCCTGCCAGTTCAGGAGACACAAGAGACGTGGCTTCCATCCCTGGGTCAGGAAGATCCCCTGGAGAAGGGCACGACAACCCACTCCAGTATTCTTGCCTGGAGGATCCCTTGGACAGAGGAGCCTGGGCCACTACAGTCCATGGGGTCGGAAAGAGTCGGACATGACCGAAGCAACTTAGCACGCACACACATGCTCTTCACAGTGTCTGCTAACAAGGAAGGCAGATTTTGTCTCTTGACGAGGAGAATGTTACTGCTGAGGTTCTCTTTGGCTCTTGGGTAAGAGCTTGGGGCTTCTCAGGTGATGGCCCACCGGTTGTGTGAAGCCATCAGATGGCTGTGTCCCCAGCCTTTCCTGCTCTGCTGCCAGACACGTTCGCGGCTGCTCCGGGAGTCTCCATCTGTCACACCCTGCCTGGGTCACTTCTAGAGGCGGAAGGGGAACCACAGGAAATCATGTTCTCTTCAGGGCTGCTCCTGAGATAATGAGCTTGATCTCTGAGGCAGTTGTGGACTTGCAGGGTTTAATGCACACTGGAGGATAACAGGGTACGTGGCCAGAGAAAATCTTCCCAGATAAAATAAGGGAAACGGGTTACCTGGAGACTTAACTTCCGATAGCCAGTAGTACTTGTGTGGAAGAAGCGTGGCTAGAGGAGGCCTGGAGAAGTGAAGCTGGGTGTGTCCGGGGGCTGTAGCGTTCCCTGCAGACATCCTTCCGTGTTACCAGGCTTTTTAAGGTCTGACCTGTTCCCTCCTAGACGCTGAGTCTTTAGCGGATTCCTTCCCTGCCTTATCTTTGTTCAGTTTTAGGAGGAGGCAGGACAGGGGTCAAGAGGGAGTCTGAGACTCCTTGTGGGGAACAAGGGTAGAGTGTGAGAGAAAGTTCGCTGTATGTGGACAAATGTGAGCTTCAGAAAATAAAATACCACAGAATCGTTTTGGCTGTTGGGAGTGAGGGCGACGGCGCTGTAGGGAACATCAGTTAAGAGTGAGAAACAACCGCAGAATGTGGTTTCGGAAGAAAAAGAGGACTCAGACATCTCCTCCCGTATGGTTCCCTGTAGTCTAGTGAGAGCAGCAGTCTGAGATTACAGCAAACGTGGTTTCTCTTTTTCCTTCTGAACCTTTCTGCCCTTGCTTCCCCTTCCAGTGTCAACAAGAGATACGAAGAGAAGAGAAAAGGAGCCCCCAGCCTCGCTGCCTCCTCCGCGCACAACCCCTGCAGCAGATGACGCGCTCCTAGTGCATCAGCTGGGGCGGAGGATGGAGGTGACTGCCAGTGCGGGCTGGGTTTTCCTTCCTTCCATTTTCTGGGGGAAGGTATATTACATCTTCATACGTTTTAAGAAACAGCCTTTTTAATGCTGATTTGAAATTTGGTTTTAACGTTGGGTGGTAGTGTGGCTTCTCAGTAGTTTTACACAGTTTGGACTCCCCCATTAAAATCAAGTGTTGCGGCCTGGCGTTAGGTGAGAGCCAAGGTTTCTCACCTTCCGTTGTTGGGTCTAGAACACACACACAGTAGTGAGTAGGCTGTTAGGAGGCCGCTGGCCAGATGGGCCCTCCCGGCCTTACTAACTGTTGGAGCCTTTCCCGCTCTGCCTCGTGAAAGGTTAGCAAAGGAAGAGGACCTGCCTTGGGTCACCCCGTCGGAGGCCCATACTCTGAAAGCAGCAAGGCAGTCAGTTTGGCGTGGCAGCACTCGGCTGAGATGAAAGCTTCAGTCATACGGGCACGCGCGTCAGCTTGAGCTGAAGGGGAGGTAGCCGTGGCCCTGCCATCTGCCTGACAGACGCCTCAGCTTCCCAGTGATCACATCAGCAGTTTCTGACTTTCAGTTCTGCGGCCGAGGCTTCCAAGAAGCTTAAACCCTTGTCCCAATGACGTCAAGCTCGCCCATTGGCCTGGAGGGTTCAGACTTGTCTTCCATCAACACCATGATGTCAGCAGTCATGAGTGTGGGGAAGGTCGCCGAGAATGGCGGGAGCCCCCAGAGCGTCAAGTCCCCCACGAAGCCTCCGGGACCAAATCGGATCGGCCGAAGGAACCAGGTAAGCGTCTGTGCGCCTGTGGCGGCTTCCATGAGAGCACTGGGGGAGGGATGTCCCCTTGCACCCCAGCTCCCTGCGCCAGAACCCTAGACGAGGTCTGAACGGCACAGCCGCACCCAGAGGCCATGATCCCTTTTCAGGTGCTAATTGCTCGTAAGTTAGCAATTAAGTTTCCATTTGCAGAGAAGGTTTTCTGTGCTGAGGTGTCAGTGTTGGTGAGAGCACCACCCTGCCCTGTGACCTTGTGACTTGATTGGAACCCAAGCTTTCTTGACTCAGACGGTAAAGAATCTGCCTGCAATGCAGGGCACCTGGGTTTGATCCCTGGGTCAGGAAGATCTGGAGAAGGGAACAGCAACCCACTCCAGTATTCTTCCCTTGGAAATCCCACAAACAGAGGAACTTAGTGAGCTACAGTCCATAGGGTCGCAAAAGGTTGGACACGACTGAGCAACTCACACACACACATGCTTTCTTCATGGTACAGGAGAGGCAGAGAGCCCCACTTGCTCCTCTCCTGTGGCGTGGTTCCTTTCTTCACTCACACAGCTGCTTAATTGGGTTTACGATGCCTCCTCCTTGATTTTTAAGTGTCTGCAGCACAGGTAGCCAGTGAGTCCTCCCTCTGCTGGACTGCTCTCCAGCTTTCCAGCCTTGACGAGGCACGCAGCGGGGCACCTGAGGATCCCCCTCGGGATGCCCTGTATTCCTCTTGAGTTTTCAGAGATCGCCACAGTGGGCAGGGGCATAGGACGGCAGGGGGTGTTACGGAAGGCCGTGTCTCCTCCCTTGGGAAATAAGATGCGACTTAGTGTCCACATGGAGCGCTTGAGAAGCTGTTGCTGTCCCGCAGCTGCGTGCGCGACAGTGCCTGAGGAGCGTGGTGGCCATTCCCCTCTCTGCTCTGCACCCACATGCTGTGGACGTCCTTTGCTTGGCTTCCCTGACTCGGTGGAGTCCCACCACACCCTTGGGAGAAGGCAGCCTTCTGACTTTGTCTGGAGACCAGGGGTGGGCAGGAAGGTAAACCTGTTGGGCTTTTGTGAGTTAGTTTCCTTTTTATTAATAATCCCAAAGTGACTGTCCTTATTCAGAACTGTCTGAGCACAGCCCTTCCAGCCCAGTGCAGTGGTCCCCTATACGCTGTAGAAGCCCAGCATGAGCCACAGCCCGGTACAGGGTGCCCTCCAGAAAGAGTCCCAGCCTCGCATCCCTCCAGCGACCGAGGCGGGTCCGTTTCTCCAGTTCGTCCTCAAGGCTGAAGATTCGGAGTTAAATGATGCTGTTGGATGGGGGCATTGATACTTTTTCTCTTTTTTTTCCTTTTCTCCGCGTGCCTCTCTTCCTGTGGGTACCTGAGAAAATTCTCAGCCTGTTTGACTGTGGCCTGAGCCAAGAAGGAGCGCTAGCTCTGGGAAGAAAAGGTTTATTTCCAGTCTCACATGACTGTCCGTCCATCCATCTCTCCGTCCACCCACCCATCCATCCCCCCATTTCACAATGTTTGCCCCCTCTTCCTCCCAGCCAGGCACTGTGTGCCAGGTGCCAGCTCTTTCTGAGAGAGCCCATCACAGCCCAGCAGAGGCAGAGCCGGCCCGAGTCCAGGCTCGGTCCCCTCCCAGGGACTCAGAGAGTAGGCAGGGCCGAGGAGGGACCCGCGGCCTTCCGTCCGCACGTGGGACGTGCAGGGGGCTCCACGGGGCGCCTGGCCGTTCGTCCCCTGCCTCTTGTGTCCTCTGGGGCTCCTCAGGGCACCGGCTTAGGCTTTTGAAAGGAGGTCTGGGCCTCGAGAGGCAGGATGGGGAGGATAGCGCGTTAGAAAAACCCAGCGTGGTCCCTACTGGGACAGACGGGGAGGGGCTGGAGGGCGCCCTGAGGAGCAGAGTTCCAGGGCAGATTAGCTGCTGCCGGAAGCCAGCAAGGGTGCCAGATTGTTTCATTATGGAATGGTTAGTTATCGCATTAGCTGCTAATTTTATCTGTCAGCTCGGGAAGCGAGCTCCCGCTACCAGCACGGCCGCAGTCTGTGGATTCGGGCCTCTCCAGCAGGGGCTCCGCCAGCGGCGTGGTGCTTCCCCTTCCATCTGCTTTGCTTTTAAAATTGCGTCTGAGTCTGGAGACTCCTTCTCCCAGGCCGGCATGGATGCCATGACTCGGTGCTGAGGGCTGCAGCGCCCGCTGCCCGCCTCCGAAAGGGGGCAGACCCCGGAGTCAGTCCCTTCAGTTCCAGGGCCCACTCAGCGCCTCCAGTGTCTGCCTCAAGGGGCTCACAGGGTGATTTTATTTATTTTTTTAAAGGAATTTTCATCCTCAAGAGGCTGGCTGCTTGGAGGGCCTGGCTTTTACATTTACATACGTCCTTCAGTGAATCTCTTTAAAAAAAAATTCTTTTCGGACTTTGCTAGTAGTCCAGGGATTCAAACTCCACGCCTCCATTGCAGGGGGCACGGGCTCGACCCTGGTGAGGGGAGTTCTGTGTGCCACACGGTGGACCCGGAAACAGGCCACTTACAGATGCATTTTTCTGCTTGGGTGTGCTGGATCTCAGCTGTGGCATGAGAGAGACCTTTTATCTTCATTGTAGCACCTGGGATCTAGCTCCCAGACCAAGGATCACACCCAGGCCCCTGTGCTTGGGAGTGTGGAGTCAGATCCCCAGGGAAGAAGCCCCCAGAACTGCTTTTTAATACACATTGTTGCTAATCTAATAATTTAACAAAAACACCCCAGAGACCAAGTCTGGGCCAGCCCTGAGGCATCCTGCAGTGCCAGGCGAGGGCCCTCAGCCTGCTGTTCGCACTTTCTGTCCGGTGGTTCTCGGCCAGCTGCATCCTGACCGGAGAACACCCTGCTCCCAGCACGCACACACCTTCTGCCTCTGGGAGGGGTAGAGGCGGATGATGACTGAGCGAGGCTGCAGTGTAGGGGTTTTTGTTTGTTTGTTTTTTATTTGTCTCTGGGTTAATATACTTCCTTAAAATACATATCTGTGATTTTTTTAATATGAGAGTGAAAAAATGTGTAGCATACTTATTTCTCAGACCCAAGGAGAGAAGGTGTGTGCTGCTTGCCATGGGGCTTGTTCACCTCTGAGGAGTGGGCGGGGCCTCCTGTGGGAGCCGAGGACGAGCCCCCTTGTGCGTTCACTCCACCCCCACACGGTGCACGGTGCCATTTGTCTCTGTGGTTTTCAGGGTGGCTTTTATTTTATTGTCATCATCTCTCATGAGCCAGCCCCAAGGGTGTTTGCTTTCTGTGCCTTGGGGTCAGTCCTTTCTGGGTCAGACTTGTGTAGCCTAGTGGTTAGGGCATGGGCTGTGAGCAGCTGGCCTGAGTGTTAATCCTGGCTCTGGTTTGGGGCGGGTTACTTGCCTCTCTGTACCCGTTTCCTCATCCTGAAAATGGGATCCGTAACAGTAGCCATCTCTAATGATTGCGTGAAAAAAACCACCATTTCACGTGTGCATAGTAACTGTTTAATAATTGGTGTTATTCACAGGGAACAGAAATTCAGTTGAATGAGTACAAGTGAAAAGAGGGCTGTTGAAAATGCCTGAGGGCCCAGCCCCAAAGCTGGCTCCCTCCCTTCCTCACCCTTAGGGCAGGTGCTCCAGCCGTAAAGGGTCCCACTGATGCCTGCTGGGCACCCAGGTGGGCACTGGGGCCTTCCACCCTTGTGTTTTTGTCACGAGAACTCCATTCCCTTTCATGTATCTTGGGGGCTTAAAACCAGGCAGAAACAGGTGACTGGAGTCTGGGTCAGACTTGGGGAGTAAGCCCGTTTCTAGCGCGGCTGTGGCTTGACGCTAATTTTTCACCGTCCCCGATGATTCACTAAGTGGTGTCTAATGAGAACACTGACATTTATCAAGCACTCACCCCTGAACTGAGCACTGTGCTCGTGCCTGCCGGGTGCTCTCTGACTTACTCCTCATCGTAGCATGCTGCTGGGGATGCTCTGCTTTTCCCCATTTTATCAACCAGGAAACGGAGGGCAGACAAGCTCACAGCCAGCCAGGCTCCAGAGCCCATGCTCTCAGCCGCTCTGTTGCTGCAGCTCATGAGACACAGGTGTGTGTAACACACGAGAGAGGCACCAGTTCACTGTGGGCTGAAGCGTATGCTTTTCTCCTCTCTTTTCAGGAGACGAAAGAGGAGAAGTCTTCCTACAGCTGCCCCCTGTGCGAGAAGGTCTGCACCACCCAGCACCAGCTAACCATGCACATTCGCCAGGTCAGCCGCCACTCCTGTGTCTGTTCACATAGCTCTTCGTTAAGAGGGGAGGTGACTTTATCTTAATGGATGAATTGTGGCTGTTTAATATAGATGTAATATTCTAAGGATTTTGAGGAGCGGTTATGAAACAGTTTTCATGTATCCGTGTTACTGTGACAGAGTCCCAGGTCACACAAAGCACCTTTTCAGAATTTAGCAAACATCTAGTTAACCAATCACAAATAACAGACTTTTCGTCATAAACATGAACCAGATCTCCTCACAGCACAGTGAGATTGTAGATGTAGATCCCAATTCTATGCGCCGGTGTAAACTTAAATCGTGCAGCGGGGAATCCCCCTTGGTTTGGGATCTCTCTGGCTTTTCTTTATTAGGAGATTTATCCTTCTCCCTTGCCTGCTATGGATGGTTCATGAGATAGTACTAAATCTGGAACTGTGGAGGACTGACAGCACTCAAGTCATAACGCAGTGCTGAATAATAGCATCGTTTAGTCACTTGGGTTTGGACAGAAACATTCCTTTGTAACATGTTTCAGAGGCCGGAACTCTGAGCCAGGCAGGTTTCAGTTCTCTTTCTCTGACAGCTAGGCTGAGTCATCAGACTAGCAGAACTCATGTGAGGGCCTTCCTTCACGTTGGCCTCGGAGTTGCACCTCATGTTAGTTTTTGTGGCCAGTTCATCTGTATATGTCTCTGAGAAAGACCTGCAGAGACCCCACCATCATTTCAAGCCTGCAGAAGGAGTCCTTGTCAATACTGGAACACGGAAACGGAAGAGCGAGCCAAAGATTTGTCTCCGGTTCCAATAGATTTTGACATTCTGGAAGACATTTAAAATGAAACAAAAAATAGCTGAGAAGCGTTGCTGGTGTTTTAATACACGTGTGTGTGTTTATACGTGTGTGTATATGTGAAGCTCTGAATTTATACCTCCCGACCGCCGAGTTTTGACCCATCCCCCTTGGTGATGCTGTGATTCTTGCTTTCCGCAGCACAACACGGACACGGGCGGGGCCGACCACTCGTGCAGCATCTGCGGGAAATCGCTGAGCTCTGCCAGCTCCCTGGACCGGCACATGCTGGTGCACTCTGGGGAGAGGCCCTACAAGTGCACCGTCTGCGGGCAGTCCTTCACCACCAACGGGAACATGCACAGGTGGGTGTGCCGCACTCGGGCAGGCCTTCACCACCATCGGGAACATGCACGGGTGGGTGCGCCGTGCGCAGACAGGCCTTCACCACCATCGGGAACATGTACAAGTGGGTGCGCCGCACACGGACAGGCCTTCACCACCATCGGGAACATGCACGGGTGGGTGCCGGCAGCCTGCATCTGCCGCCTCGAGCCCAGAGAGGGGTTGACCAAAAGCAGGGTGGCCCTCTGGCCGTCTTGCCCAAAGGCAGGAGGAGGTCTGTTCCTATGCGGAAAAGCCAGAGCTGGTTTTGTCTGCCTGCCTGTATAGTCTCCAGTGTGTCAGAGGTGTCTGCTCAAAACAGCCAGCAATACCTGGGCTTGGTCTGTGGCTGATGGGGGAATCCTCAGGGTGACCCTTGGCCAGTCGGAGTTTCTTTGCTGAGATATGGAGGTGGGCAGCTTATCAGACGCAAAGAAACCCTAGAGGATTAGCATAGTAACCCTTGCCTTTTTAAAACTATTTGCATATGCCTACAGATTCCCTGCAGGGCGAAACATTTCTGGAACATCGAATAAATAGTTAAGTGGGCTGGAGAGCTTCAGGATAAGATAGGATAAAATGAAGGGGAAAAATCTGATAAATGTCAGGAATTTACTTCCTGAGGGAGAAGGAGGCTCGCTCTGAAGTGGGAGAAGGCGCAGTGGCGGGCATATTAAAGATGCTGTGGGAGGGACCAATGGAGAGATGCTCCATAGAGAGAGGGCTTATGGTTTAGGGGCCAGAACAGACTTGTCTTCTTTTTTACACAGATATTTTAGGAGCATTGGAAACCTAGGAAAACATTTTAAAGGGACCCAAATTTCACCTTCTTAAAAAATCAGGCTGTTTTTATTTTTCCATATTCCATTTTAAGCATTATATTGATTTCTTTTAAAACGTTGGCTAACTTTTTTTTACATGTGTATTTTAAAAGAAAAGTTTACAGAGTTGTGAAATTGGTATTTTATCATATTTAAATGCTCAAATGAGATGGTCCCATTTATTCTATGTAAAATTATGATCCCCTGATGGTGTACTTGAGACACACTGGTATAGTGATAAATTTATGGGTTTTGGAATTAGGTCCTGATTTCAAATCTCACCTCTGCTACTTAAAAGTTTTCCATCTTTGAGCAAGTTGCATAACCTTTGAACCTGTCTTTGCTCCTCTTTAAATTGAGATTTTTGATAGTATTCACTTCACTGGACTAGGATGGGGATTAGAGATAATGAGTTTAGCACATGGTTGGCAGGCAACCAATGTTACTTATTATTGTTATTTGCATTTCTGAGTAATGCTGCAATAATTTGAATCCTATGGATGTCTCAGTCTGAACTCCTCAGAGCAGAGTAGAGTATGATGCTGTGAAATGTATCAGTATATTAAAGGATTTTGATGAAGGGTGTTACCTTTTTATATATATACATAATTTCCTGTTGTTTTTGCCCCTCATCTCCTCCTAGGAATGTTTATTTTAATTTTTTAGCTTCTGGGCTTCCCAAGTGGCTTAGTGGTAAAGAATCTGCCTGCCAGGCAGGAGACACAGGGTCGATCCCTGGGTCAGGAAGATCCCCCTCGAGAAGGAAATAGCAACCCCCCCAGTATTCTTGCCTGGGAAATCCCATGGACAGAGGAGCCGGCCGGGCTACAGTCCACGGGGTCTCAAAGAAGTCAGACGTGACTAAGAGACTAAGCAACAATAACTTTCAGCTTCAGCTTTTTGCTTCCACGTTAGCCTGTTAGTATCATTTTGCCTTCTGTGTGCCATCTGTTTTGTTTTGCTTGCTCTCTTTTATTCCTCCTGCTTAAAAAAGAAAATTCTTTGTTCTGTATTTGAGCTCTCAAAATCTAATCCTGGAAGTATTACCTTCCTGGGTGGTTTCCTCGCTTTCTCCTCCCCCATTTGAGGGCATTTTCATTGAGCCAGAAGGAAGCCCACACCCACTCGGAATGGCTCTCCTTACTTCCCACCCTCGAGCCCTAGGAAGACTCTCATCAATCTTCCCCTGTGCATTCCCCTTCTGTGGACTTCTCATGGAAGGTGCGCGCTTTCCTAACCAACTTCTTTCACTTAGCTTTAATGCTTTCAACATTTATCAACGTTGTAGCATCTTTTTTTCTTGTTATGTAACAATCCATTGCAGGGACACAGTACTCTTGCCTAGAGAATCCTGTGGACAGAGGAGCCTGGTGGGCTGCTGTCCATGGGGTCGCACAGAGTTGGACACGACTGAAGCGACTTAGCATGCATGCATGCATTGGAGAAGGAAACATCACCCCACTCTAGTATTCTTGCCAGGAGAATCCCAGGGACAGAGGAGTCTGATTGGCTGCCGTCTATGGGGTCGCACACAGTCGGACACGACTGAAGCGACTTAGCAGCAGCAGCAGCACATTCTATTCACCTCTTGATCAGTCAGCAGACATTTGCGTGGTTTTGTTTTTTGGCCCTTACAAGTGATGCTGCTGTGAACATTCTTGTACAGGTTTTGTGTGGACACGGACACGTGTTTCCGTTTCCCTTGGGTAGCCACCGAGGAGGGGCATTGCGGGGTCATGTTTCACGTTTTGGGAAATAGCCACGCTGTTTCCCAGAGGAGCTGCATCATTTTGCACTCCCACCAGCAGTGTGAGAGGGCTGCAGCCTTACACACCCTTGCCCACACTTGTTACTGCCGGTCGTCTTTGACAGCCACCCCACCAGGTATGAAGTGCAGCCCCATGAGCCCATAATTTTAATGTTTTCACATTTATGTCTACACTTCATTTTAAGCTGACACTTGTGTATGGTGTAAGGAAGGAATCCAGGTTCAGTCTTTGGTACTGTTTGCTTAAAAACTTCTCTTTCTCCATTGAATTGTCTTAGCACCTTTATCAATATTCAGTTACCCATAAACGTAAGGCTTTCTGTCTGTGCTGCCAGATCTCTTCCACTGGTCTGTGTGTCTGTCCCAAGGCCTAACATGGCATTGATTGCTGTGGCTTTGGGTGAGTTTGGAAACTGGGAGATGTGAATCTCTGAACTTAGCTCTCTCCCTAGATTGTTTTGGATATTCCGGGTTGTTTGCATTTCTTTGAGGTAATTACCAGCCATATAGAGTGAGTTGTGAAATATTCATCCTCCTCTCTATTTTGGAAGAGTTTGTGAAGAATTGATATTAATTCCTTTCATTTAAGTATGTGGTAGAATTCATTGCCAAAACCATCCGGGCTTTTCTTCCTGAGAGGTTTTTGAAGGACTAATTCAGTTTCTTTGCTTGTGATAGTTCTGTGCACATTTTCTGTTTCTTGGAGTCAGTTTCTGTTACTTGGAGTAGTTATGTCTTTTGTAGGAATTTAGCCATCTCATCGAAGTTATCTGATTGATTGGCATACAGTTGTTCTTAGTGTCCCCTTGCAATCCTCTTTATTCTTTAAGTTCAGTAATGTCTCCTCTTTCCTTCCTGATGTTACTAATTTGAGCCTTCTCAGTTTTTTTCCTTAGTCAATCTAGCTGAACATTTAGTAATTTTATTGGTCGCCTCTTCAAAGAAACAGGGGTTTCCTGGGTGGCGCTAGTGGTAAAGAACCCGACTGCCCACGCAGAAGATGTTCGATGCCTGGGTCGGGAAGACCCGCGGGAGAAGGGCACCACGCAACCCACTCCAGTGCCCTTGCCTAGAGAGCCCCACGGACAGAGGAGCCTGGCGGGCTGCAGTCTAGGTTGCAATGAGTCGGACAGTAGTGAAGCGACGTAGCGTTAAAAGAAGTAACTTTTAAGTTTGTTGATTTGTTTTCCTCTGTTGCTTTTCTGTTCTCTATTTTTCTAATTTTCCGCTCCAAGCACGACTGTTTCCCTCCTGTCTGCTCTAAGTTTAGCTTGCTCATCTCTTTCTAGTGTTTCAGGTAAAGACTATTCACTCGAGAATGTTTTTATGACAGGCATTTACAGCTTTAAATGTTTCTTGTTTAAAGCTTTCATAGCATTCCATAAATTTTTGTATGTTGTATTTTCCTTTTCATTCATCTCAAAGTATTTTTAATTTTTCTGTGATTTTTCCATTGGTTATTTAAGAGTATGTTTGATTTCACATATTTACAATTTCTCAAATTTCTTTCTATTACTAATTTTGAACTTCATTGCATTGTTAATTGAAGAAAGCGTTCCATGATTTCAATTTTTTTTTCCTTTAATTTACTGAGGCTGGGTTTATGGCCGAGCATATGGTTTATCCTGGAGAACGTCTCGTGTTGTTAAGAGCGTGTATTCCTGCTGCTGTTGGGTGGAGTGTTTTTTAGAGGTGCCGTCAGTTCTAGCTGGTTTATACATCATCCTTCTGTTTCCTCATAGATCTTTGTTTATCTTCATGTGCTCTTACCTGTAAGGTTTGTACAGTTACCATCCCATTTTGCAGATGTGGAAGCTTGCTTAGGATCAAAGTCAGTGCCAGGGTTTGAACATAGACTGTCAGGCTTAGAGGCCAAGAGAAATAATTGATACAGCCTTGTATATTAGACAAAATATATGTCACTATGTATATTAGAAAAAGCACTCTTTCAAGCTCTACTCTCTTTCAAAATAATTTCCTGTAGTAAAACATTATTTTCAATGTTAAACTATTTGAGCCATCCAGCTAGCATAGTCCACTCTATGTGGTGAGCCTGGAATCACCATCAGAACCCACCTGCCAATACAGGAGACATAAAAGACTCAGGTTTGATTCCAGAGTCAGGAAGATCCCCTGGAGGAGGGGCGTGGCAACCCACTCCAGTCTTCTTGCCTGGAGAATCCCATGCACAGAGGAGCCTGGCGGGCTACAGTCCATGGGGCTGCAAAGAGTCTGACAGGACTGAAGCAACTTAGCATGCATGTGTTATTAAAAATTATATTGAATTTTTTCTAGACCAACCATCGCTATTACCCTGAGATTCTCATTTATGTAAATTACTGTTTATTAGGGATATTTGTGCTGATTCTTTCTTTTGCGCTGATTTTATTGTGTGAGTCATCTTGATTCTCAGGAGAGGACTAATTGTTGGGGACTGAATTCTAGTTTTAATTCTGCAGCACTTTTCAGAAATCTCTGATTTTTCTGTACTTCACCAAAGCGGCATGGTAAAACCTCACTTAGAACTTGCACTCAAGTGCAGTGTTTGTGAAAGCGTTGTGAAGGCTTGCAGCGACCTGGGGAATGTCCTGGCTGAAAGGTGTTTCTGAGTTTGTGCTTTCGGAGCTGACGGCATCCTGTGATAATCTCTGAGAGGCAGGCACTCCTCGCTGTGTGACCCTGGCGGGTTAACTGGCCTCTCTGTGTCTTGGTTGCTTCATGTGTGAAAGGCAGTGATGTCTGTGCCAGCGGGAGCACTGTGGGGATTCAGTAGCGGCTGACTGTGGGAATTAGCGCGCGTGGTGCCCAGAGGACACGTCAGTTCATTACTGGGTCACGAATGTCGCCTGCACTGCGGAAGGGAGCGCAGCGGCTGGCTGATTGTTCGTAAGATGCCAGAAAATAAATGAAGAGGTTTTTCCTTTTGTTTTTGCTATCCTAAACCTACAACTTAAATTTAAAAGAATTTACTTAGGACATTTGAGCTTATTACACTCCTGCAGAAAATTGCAAACCACGCGTTAAAAAAAACATTTGTGTTTGATAATCACAGCCATCACCACCTTCGTTTGTTGGTGCAACTGTACTTTTAGGGGTAAGGAAAAATTATAAAAATGTGAAAACACTTACAAAAATGTGCCAGAGAGAGCAGAGTGAGATTCATTGGTCCGGTGGATCTGTTCCAGGATCTGACGCCAGGACGGTGAGCTGTGGTCTCTCCTGGGCATGTACCTGTGTTACATTCGTCAGGGGCCAGAGCTGCTCTGGGATTGAAGAGACTGTGTGCCCCCAGTTCTGATGAGCCGCATCCTCGCTTGACTTTCAGAGCCTGGAAGGAAGTCAGTGGGCTGTGGGTTTGCTTCTCAGGACCAAAGCTGTGTTGCCTTCGACAGCCACCCTGCCACTCTCCGAGGTCTGCCACAGCATCTGGGCCAGGAGAGCCGGGGACTCCTGGGTGGGGGCTCCGGAGCCCAGGCGGGGGCTGGGCCTGCGCAGCCTGGACGCCCACCCCGTCCCTGCTCTGCCTCTTTTCTAACCGTTCCCGGGCCCCGCTTCCTGCGCCAGCCTCCTGTGACACAGCTCCGTGCTGTGATCTTCAGTCCCTCCCCTCGGGGCTGTAGACTCAGTAAGACCCCTGCCGAAACTCGAGCCCCCGTGGTATGGATCTCTAGATCCAATTTGCCAAGCCCCAACTCGCCAGGGCTGGTCTGGGAACTCGTAGTACCTCTGCCTTCGGCCTCCTCACCCCGTTCCTGAGGTCATCCACATGCACACGCGTGCTGCACCAGCCTCCGTGTGCCCTTTCCCCAGATAAGCCCCACCTTCCCCGGATTTAGGGCTGAGCAGCCGTGGAGGAGGCAGATCTGGGCTCCACCCCCGGCCTCTGGCTGCTTCAGCACCCAGAGGGGCTCATCCATCTCACAGCACGGAACCTGGGAGCTCCGTCCTGTTCAGTTCAGGTTACGCCTAGCTAATTTTAATGAGGTCCCTTTGCAGCCACCGTCTGTCTAAAAGCAAGTCACTCTGTCTTCTTCAGCCACTAGTCATTGTATGAGAATGTGTTTGTTATCTTCGTTTATTAGGTTAATCGACCTTATTGTAGTTTCTTTTACCTTAGTTTTATGAGAGGACCATCACCTTGAGGCCAATATGATATTGGCTATATTGGCTACAATATTAATATGATGATGTAGAATTATCATATTAATAAAAAGAACTTCACTGAATCAGAAAGCAGATTAAATTATGTGTCGCCATGTTGATAGTTGCACTGTAGCTGAGGTACAGCCCATAACTTACTATAATTTCATTCCAGGAAATGCATTTAAATTGTTTTTAAAAGTAGTTGTATATCTGGTAAACAGGAAGACTGGAGTGATAGATTCCAGCTTATTTTAAAGAAGTTTCGGGGAGACTGTCTCAATTTATTGCCGTATCTGGGACGGTTTTTCAAGTTACCACTTCCCTGTCTGCGGATTCTCATGTTTTTGAGGTTTGAAAATCCTTTCTCAAACCTTTCGCACCGCAGCTTAGTTCCCGAGCAGACTAATAGGTTGCCATCGCCGTGCAAAACAGGTATCACGGAAATACTGCTGCAGCTCCAGCTTTGAACTTCCCAGAACTCTTTATCAGTTGCTCCCATGTTGAAATTTTGGATTGAGCGGTGCTTGTCTTCCAAAACAAACTTGGGAAACTGAGCCAGAGCACGCCCTCTGGGAGAGCTCAGTGTAGGAAAAAGGGCACGGAGCTTTGCAATCTGCAAAAACTTTCCGGAAAGTGCTGGATGGCAGAGCTGTGAAGAAGCGATGATGCTTGAAAGAGAGAATGGCACATATCTCCTCTGGAAAGAATCAGACCTGTGAAATGGGGATTTTCCTTTTGCAGACGATAATGGCCTCAGAAAACAGGAAACTAATTTCTCCTTTGCTCCTCATCTTACAAACTGTAGACCTTTAAGCTGTAAAGAGAGTCTCGGGGTCCTTGTCATGTTAGGAACACACAGGAGAGAGACACTGGCAGGAGCACGCCTTCCCAGCTTCTCTGTTGTTTAGAGGGGAGTGCGGGAAGAGCAGGCTGTGTCCTCAGCTCAGCCGTGTGTGCAGAAGGTAGAGGTGAGGTGAGGCAGGGCGCCCCTGGAGAGGCTGCCCCGCTCTCCTGCTGCCGTGGACACACCTGCGTCCATCCCTCCCCACGCGAGACGGGCCCGGGGATGCCCCCGCATCATGGGCCGTCTTCAGGAACAGAGGCTTCTGTGTTCCAACGTTGGCCGCACAGAAATGTGGCCTGCTCCGTGACAGATAAGAGCGCGGGGGCTCTGAATTTAGCACGGCACTCTCAGCTGCTCGGGCGCAGCCAGGCCTCGGCCCCTGCCGCTGTGCTGCGGGTCGGAACAGGTGGCCGGCACTGATGGCAGGAGGAGCGGAGACCGGGCCGCGAGTCGGGAGGGTCGCTTCTGTGCCCTCCAGGTCCAGCAAGAGGAAGCGCCCTGTGGAAAGCAGCCATGGTGATGGTCAGGGGCCCGGGGCGTGCTCTCTGGCCTCCTGCCTGCCCCTTCTCAGGAATGGGGGTGCGCACGCGGGGCTCGGCCCGCCCCACCTGGAACGGCGTCTCAGTCACAAGGCCTGCTCCCTGGCCCCTGTGAGGAGAAGGGGCGGCATCAGGAGGAGGTCACTGTAGGATGAGAGTCTGGGGGTCAGCCTGCCCAGGACTCTGTGAGCGTTTTGTTTCCTTGAGAATATTCCTGCTAAAAAGCAGGGGGAGGCTAACGCAGTTCTTAGCTGTAACTGAGTGTCCCCTTCCCTAGAGGGAAAGACAGAGAGGAGAAAACGCCTTTCGGGGGCGCTCAGAAGCCTTTCCACTTCCGGGTGCCCTTAGACGATGATGTACTTGGCAGCCCTCTGAAGACTGAGGGGTTTGTGTGAAAGAGATTTTAACGTCGTCTGTGCAGTCAGCTCAACTGTGTTGTGTTGGACACATGGCCCTCAGTTCTGGCGGCTGTCCTGTGCAGATTTGGGCGTTTCATGACAGTACGTGGTTGCAAGGACATTTCAGTATATTTAGTACTCTCTACTGGAATGGGCATACTTCGGGTACAGTTTAAAAGCCTTTTCTATTACGAAAGTGTAAACTTTTCTTTCTCTTTAACCAGGAAAAAGAGTCATTGCAGTGCATTCCCCCATTCCTTGATCATTCCACTTGACGTGCTTTTCCCTCCCTTGGAAGTCCGCATGATTAAGAGGCCCAGAACTTTCCCCTTGAGAGTGAACATTTATAAGTCCGTTTATCACAGCAGAATGTCTTAAGTTACCACTTTTCCCCAATAGCTTTATTAATCTTTCACCAAATGGTTTATTGTTTGATTATATTTAAACGTTTTTAGCCTTTTTTACATCTCGTTGGCTGAAATTGAAATTTGTACACTTTTATTTCAACTTCGGTCGTTGTTGAAATAAAGGTGGCCTCTCTGTGGGTCCCCTGAGAGTTCTTCCTTCCTCTCTGGCTGAGGCTGGTAAGGATGCTCCTCAGAACGAGGACAAGGGCCTCCACCCTTCGTCTGTAACAGGGGTGGCGCTCTGCTCGGAGAAGTTGTTATGAAGATTAAATGCTATAATACATACCGACGCCTCTGGCTCACATCAGATATTCCTCAGATGGTAGTTTGCTTCCTCTCTCTTCTCTCTGAGGAAAATTTAACTCACTAGTCCCTCCTCTGTGACGGTGAGCATGAGTATTTACAAAACCAAGAGAACAGGCCCTGTGCCCTTTGACCTTGAGGATTTCGGGCTGCATCCCAAGGATGTGACAGCAGGGGTTTGTGTTCCTGTGTCTTCTCTCGACTGTGCACACCCTCATCGTTATTTGAAGACTTCCAGTTTGTTGCTTTTCTTTGTTTGAATTGCTTGTTCTGTGGTGGTTTTCCATTTTTCATGTGGATTTGCACTTGCTGTTAGATGGTAGTCTGTAGTCCTTTTCAGAACTCTTACTTTACATCGGAGAAGTCTGCATGTGGTAGAACCCTGCCACTCTTCCCTGAGAAAAGGAGCAGGTGGCAGGCGTTTGTCACAGGATTTTATTTCTCCCATAAGACGCTAGTGTAAGGAAATGGCAGGGCTACCCCTTCAGCCCCTCCAGCAGAGCTTATTTTTTGAAAGGATATTTGAAAAATGTCTCTCAGTTTGATTCTGCGTTTTTCTTCTGAAGGACCAGTTTAAGTCCACTTATGCTGGAGAGAGTTTGTTCATAGGACCGTCCCAGCAGGGGCAGGTGATAAACACCAGCCAAGCATTTTGTTCTTTGTATCACTGTTTCTCATGTTTATGATCTGCTTCCTAATTAAATTGTCTCTTACCATTTGGCTGACTGGATGCTGAGGTTTACATCTTAGCTTGTCTTCTGTTTTGGCAGAGGTGGTGTTTGTCTCTTAGTTTGTGCTGGAGATTAAGCAGACGGAGAAGAAATGTTGGGTGCAGGTGGCGCAGTATTTTTGACGTATCTTGTCTAAATATTTCAAAGCTCGGTTGCACCAGGTAAAAGTGGTGAATGGCATCAAACTGTGAAGCATCCTTGCTTGCCCACACTTGAGTGGCCTGGCAGTTGTGCCCGGTGGAAGTCAGGACATGGGTGGCAAGGTCCTGGAACGGGATGCGGCGTGGGGAGCCGGCCCCAGCTCCCTTCTCTCGCAAACGCCCCCCTTGCCAGGAACGTTGAGCCGATCCTGAGGCCATGTCCCCTTCAGTTGGATAACCGTGAAAGCAGGAGAGCCAGGAGGACAGAGGAAGAGAGGGAGCCAGCGTCAGATCGCAGACTTGGACCTGCAGGGCACTGGCTGTAGGCCACTCTGCACGTCCTGCTTTATACCTCGCATTTTTCCACCTTTGTTTAAATATTCAACTTGTCCAACCTGTTTGGGCTGAACAAGCTGGTGCTAGCAGACATCGAAACTGTCAGCGTCTTTTCTGATTTGTTGAGGAAGGTGATTAGCAGCCAAGTTTACACGCCCCCCCCCCAAAAAATAAAGGAGTGGATGAGCAACACAGAAATCCTAGCACGTGTGTTCACCACACAAGAGCCCACTCGTGGGCTGTGTGTGCGCACCTTCCTGCTCCTCGGTGGCCTTGCTCCCCTGCTTCCTGCAGGGCTCCGGTTGATGGCGAGTTCGTTGGCCTTCAGCGTGGAGAGTGTGTTTCCTTAAACCAGAGATGCGGTTGCGTAATGGGTCACTGGGACGCAGCGGCTGCTCTCCAGCCTCACTCTGGGCTTCTATAACCCAGCGCCCTTGGGAGGCCTGCCCATTTTGCAGGCGGGAAGACCAAGGTCTGTGATGGCTCGGGGGTTCAGCTGAGGGCACCAGCACCCTGGGCCCTCCTCCCCTACAGCACAGCACGTGGGCCAGCACGTCGCCCCCGGCAAGCCTCCATTCTGCTTAGATGCGGGCCGTAAGCCACGCTCAGAGGCTGGGCTGTGTGGTCCAGTCGGTGTTCCCCAGTGAGGCTCACCTGCGGAGCCCTGTCTCGCCGGCCCACAGGTCGCGCCGGATGGTGTCCCTGCTGCAGTAGGGACCTCCTGCACCCGCGCCCATGGCAGCCTTCCCCCTGCGGCACGGCAGGCCGTCTCAAGTGGCCCAGCCCAGGCACTTCCCGTTCCTCTTTTTAAAAGGCTGGGGAGCAGCCCAGAGCGCCTGGGCACCCCCTTACTCCCCAGAGAGTCCGTGTTTTCATCTTCCTCGCTGGAAAAGGATGTGAACAGCTGGGTTCTGCCATCTGGGTAGAAGGGGAAGGCAAGCTCCCCTCGGGGCCGAAGTGAGGAAACATCTGGGTGCCTCGTGTGCTCCCATCCTGCCGTGAAGCATTGGTTCTTAGCTCTCTGCCACGGAAGGGCCTTCTCTGGGGACACGGGTGGCAGATGCTGCCCTCAAAGGGGATGGCTCCCAGCTGAAGGCCTCCCTCGCCCAAGACCCCAGACCCAGGCCCTGCTGGGCCACAGCTGGCTCTGGGCTTACAGGGAGGCTGAAGACATGGAGGTGTCCAGCCCAGGGGTGAAAAGAGTCCACACACCAGGCGGCTGCCCTGAAATGGCCAGGGGCTGTTGGAGAGGAGGGCAGCCACTGATTCTCTGCACTAACACCAGATGGGCCAGGACAGCAGTCAGCTCACGTGGCCTCGGGTCTTCCCTGTGTTCTTCTCAGAACCCATCGTTTTACGTGGAAATGGATACTGAGTGTCTTCATGAGTGTTCTAAGCAAGGGAGCCAAATAACTCATGGGGAGCATTACAGTAAGTGAAAGATTACTTTAGCGAAACAAGGACAGGTGAAGATGGGAAAGTACAGGAGGATTCAGGGAATTCAGATTGAAAGACCAGGCTATGAGCAGCAGGTCTAGAATAGGGGTTTTTACAAGCTGGTATTTACTGACGGGGGTTGACCGCCAAGCTCCCCATGCTGGATTTGAAGGCCAGGAGGGGAGGACTTGAGAAGGAGCATTACAGGCTCTGTCTTCTGAATAGTCGGCCGGAGGCTTGTCCTGAGAGCCTGTGCTAAAGGCGGCGGCTTCTGGTATCAGCGGGACGTAGGAGAGGAACACGGCCTGCAGAAGGGGAGGGCGGGAGGGGAGATGCTCCCCAGGCGTCGTGACCCCAGCCTGGCCCATCAGTGCAGAAGGGTCTGTCCCGAGGCCTCCCTCCCGTGAGCCTGAGATGGAGCAGGAACCCAGAGCGGGGCTGCGGGGAGGGCAGAGGCGGGTGCACATTCACGAGTCCTGTGGCCCTGGACCCCGGCTGCGCCTGCCCTGAGCCAAGATCCCCTAACTCCCTACACGGCCGAGTCGTCCTGGCGCAGCAGCGCCAGAGGACCAGGCCGTGGTCAGCACAAGGAGAGCGGGCGGCCCCTGGTCTCAGGACATGTTTCCCTCGAGGATCGGGGGCGAAGAGGAAGCCTCTGTGGTCACAGCCTCCACCAGCCGCGTGGCGCACAGCAGGAGCCCGGCCCGCTGCGGGTGTGCACGTCCGACCGTTCCACCCGGAGCTCCCTGCCGCCAGCTCCCCGCAGAGGATGCAGACCGCGGGGTACGCCTCTCAAGTCCTGCGCCTTGTGCCCGGCTGCCTTCTAGACCCTTCCCCAGGCTCCGTGCCTTCAGCCTGCTAGGCGGATCACGCTTCCTTCCCCGCACCCCGCTGTGGCGGGCGGGCCTGCTTCTGGGTGAGCGTGACCGAGCCTGGCCGCACCTGCTCACCTGAAGGTGGCTGTGGGCCCACGCCCGCCCGTCTCCACTCCCACCCGGGCGTTGCCAGCCCAGGGCCTGATCGACTTACACGGCCACTCTCTGCACCCTGGAACTCCTCCCCCAGCTTCTGATGGGAAAACACACAAATCCTTCTGGAGATTTGACTTTTCTTCAGCCCAGAAACTAGGCCGTAGGGCTGCAGTGCCTCTTAGCCTCGTCCGCTCCCTCACTGGTTATCATGAGGCTTTGCTGTAAAAGCAGAGCCAGCCTGGGTACGGATGGGGAGTCGTCTGTAATGAGGCTGCAAAAACCTGTGTGAGCCTGTTGACTGCAGTCTGGCGGGCCCCCGAGCAGCACTGGGTGCTGCTTTGGAGTACAGTTCGCGTCCTGTTGGCTGAAAAGGGTGACCTTCCTCAGATGCCGTTCACTCAGAGGGTCAGGTCTTTCAGAGCCCAGTTCAGTGATACCTGTGCGGAAATTCAGACTGAGAAGCGAGCAGAACCTGGCGGTGTCTAGATCCTGCCTGAGCTTTGACCTTCACTCGTAAATCAGACGTGGGCAAGCTTGGAGAAGGCTTGAGACCTGCCCTGGGGACACCTTTTACAAGGTGCTCCTTTAAACTTGCTGCAGGTTTGTCAAGGATTCTTACCCCCCGAGATAAGAAAGTTTCATTTCCCAGTTCTGTGGGGTGTTTTTCTCCCTGGTGGACTTATGCAAGGTTGCTGGTACACTGAAGAATGAGCCTAGGAGAGGTGTAACGCTTAATGTCCAGAAAGTGTCAGCCTCCCGCTCTGATAGTGAACGGCCCTGTGAGCAGCATGAAGGGGTGAAGAACGTGACTAGGGTCTAGCGGCTGTCATGCTTGAGCAGGCATGGGGAGCACCAGAGTGAAAGTGCCTGGGCCCAGGGCAGGGCCCCGCAGAGGAGGCCCCAGAAGCAGGCAGGTCCAAGAGTGGATCACCAGAAGCGTTGACAAAGAGTGCGGGCCTGAATCTGTGCTTTAGAAGCTCAGCCGGCCCAGTACGGAGGAGGAACAAGGGGGACAGCGGGGCGGTCAGTGTCCAGTGTCAGGAATCCTGTGGCTCGCAGTCTCTGTTGCGTTTCCATCTGAGTTCATCCTTGTGCATAGGTCTTTCAACCTTTTTCCACTTATTAGCCTTCAAGACAAGTTTCTGGGAGTGGAATTATTGGAATAAAGGGCATATGGATTAAAACTCAGATCCCTGTCACTCAGCTGCTTTGGGGAAAAGTTGCTACCAGTGTTCAGCCCCATCCATAGCGCGTGAGAGCCAGCTCTCTGTACCACAGCAGCCTTCGCGCTGTGTAGGCTTCTGCACCACAGAAACCATCAGCCTTTCTCATTCTTGCCTCCCTGGAGAGGGAAGAGCTGCTCACTGCTCAGCTGTGGGATGGGGCACGCGGGGCTCAACAGCAGCTCGATGGGAGGAGTCGCGGAGGTCTGAGCGGGAGCTGGGGGTGACGGCACTGCTAGGCCCCGCCTGGAGCCCCCCGCTCCATCTGCATGGGCGCAGGATGTGTCGCCCAGCCACGTCTGTGCCCCACACTCAGACCACATCCAAATGGGTGCTTACTTCTGACCCGTCACTTCATGAAGCGTGTTCACAAATGGGAGAGTATTCCAAGATGAGTAGCGACTGGTTCTACCAGCAGAGAACTCCGGAGGGCGGAACTGGGAGGCGCTGGCTGAAGGAGTCAGAACTGTTTGGTTCCAAGGAGAGGAACTTTGGAGAGATGCACACCTCACCGTGAACTGTCGAGGAGTGGCCCTGCAGCAGAGAAGGCAGCCTGACTTTTGCCCCCGAGGACGGACAGGCGTTTAAAGGAAGGACGGAAGTTCTGACTCAACTCAGGGAAGATGGTTTTAACACTTGGCCTTGTTGAAATGGAGAGTCCTTGTTGCTGGAAGCGGCGGCGCAGGGCTAAGGGACGTTCTGTGCCACGTGGGTGGTTGGACGGCATCCCACCCCGTTTCCAAGCCTGAGGCTCGTATAATTTGTTGGTCCTTAGGATGGAACTTAGAAAGTAGATGAACTAGCCCTTGAAATGAAACCTGGAAGAACAACAGCGCCAGGTCTTCTTTAAGAGAAATGGGGTCATCTCCTCCTTGCCCACCGTCTCCTGTTCTGACCCTGCTCTGCAGGGAAGAGGCCATCGGTGGTTCCTCATGGAGACTCGCCCCACTTCCTGTGAGCGTCTGGGAGGAAGTGGACACTCCTGTGACTGCTCCTGCTATTGGAGGGAAGAACAGGGTCAGGGTAGGAAGAGTCTGTAAGTGCAGATCACATCCGAGTCCAGAAATGCCATGAATCAAGCTCTTAAGTGCTCCTCCAGATCTTGGGCCTCCCGTCGCTACGAGGACAGGCTGGGAACCCCTGTGTCTTGGCCAGTGAGCAGGATTTGACTCTGGAGGAGCATGGCTCTGAACTGACACTCCAGCTGGGTTCAGTGAGGGAGCTGGAGCAGCTGACGTGTTCAGGAGCCTCGTCCTGCCTCCAGGCCCTGGAGATTACCTTGCCCTTGTCCTGTCCCCCTGCCATCAGCAACAAGTCAGGGCTGGAGGTGGGAGCGTCGAGGCCCGGCCTGGAGCCCTCTCTTCTCCTGCAGGTTAGAGCTGGGCAACAGTCGCGGCACAGCGGGCCACGGCCACTGCGGGAGGAGGTGTCTGGGGCTCAGGGAAGAGCCCCAAGGCTCTGGCCCGCGCTCTGGGGCAGAGAGCAGAGGCCCGGCCTGTGAGGCGGGCTGGGGGACAGCACAGACCTCGGCGTTGGCCCTGGCGTGTCAGCCTCTGCACCTCAGCGGCCTCATCTGCGAAATCGATCCTAGTCTTGGTGAGGTTCCTGGCTCCAGTCTCCCCCTCTGCCTCTGCTCCCTGAAAGCCACCTCCCTCCTACATCCCAGGAGCTGGATAATAAAGCACCAGTCTCATGACCGTTGGTGTCACCTGATAGAAAAGGTGTAGCTTGAGATGAACTTGTGAACTGCTTGCAGTCATCAGCTCTGATTCCCAGTGTTCTCACGGTGATCGTGGCCTCGTGTCAATCACACCAGTAACCTATTGGCTGTAGAAAGGGTATTCATTTTTGAAGTTAATTTTGAGTGAGCTGTTGAAACGATGGATTTGGTTCTAATTTACATCCCTTAGTATTATCATACTTCCTCAGTTCTTCAGTCAGTTCAGTTCAGTCGCTCAGTCGTGTCCGACTCTTTGCAACCCCGTGAATCACAGCTCCCCAGGCCTCCCTGTCCATCACCAACTCACGGAGTTCGTTCAAACTCCATCGAGTCAGTGATGCCATCCAGCCATCTCATCCTCTGTCGTCCCCTTCTCCTGCCCCCAATCCCTCCCAGCATCAGAGTCTTTTCCAGTGAGTCAATTCTTCACATGAGGTGGCCAAAGTATTGGAGTTTCAGCATCAGTCCTTCCAGTGAACACCCAGGACTGATCTCCTTTAGGATGGACTGGTTGGATCTCCTTGCAGTCCAAGGGACTCTCAAGAGTCTTCTCCAACACCACAGTTCAAAAGCATCAATTCTTCAGCACTCAGCTTTCTTTATAGTGTAACTCTCACATCCAAACGTGACCACTGGAAAAACCATAGCCTTGACTAGATGGACCTTCGTTGGCAAAGTAATGTTTCTGCTTTTTAATATGCTATCTAAGTTGGTCATAACCTTCTTTCCAAGCAGTAAGCATCCTCAATTCTTAGATGCCTTAAAAAAAAAAAAAGTTTTTACACGTCTTAAATTGGAATACACCATATGATAAATGTTGAAAGAAACTTGCCAGCCATTTTTTTTCTCCATACACTGATATTAAGTGATGGTCTCCCTAACTCTCAGCCACCTTGAAATAGAGGGGGTGCTTAGAACAAAGCTATTTGTCTCCCATTAACTCTCTGAAGGCTTTAAGGGGCCAAAAAGAATAATAAAGCTTCATTCCCTGATAACCTGAGCAAGGCATTGTGTGGGCGTGGGCATGACAGTTGTCTGTGATTCTTTTCCATTTTCTCCCACTAGATCTTTCTCACCCACCACACTGAGCCCCCTAAGAAAGCAGAGGGTTGGCCTGAGCTGCCTTCCCTGAACCCATTCCTCAAAGGTGAGGCCACATCTCACCTGCTGATGGATGACTGGGCTGGTGCGCTTTGGACAGGGGTTAGTGTGGTCAGGGGCTGCCCCAGGGAGCCCTCCACCCTCAAGAACACGTCTCCAGGGTCGGGAACCAGGGAAGCCCTGGCTCTCACCTCCACACACTCACAGGAGGAGGACTCACAGGTGTCCCTGGAGGCAGAGGTGAAGAACCTAGCCTTCCGGTTGGATCATTGGCCTGAGAGTCTGAACTGTTGCTCCTCGTGGTTCATGAGCTTCTCAACTCTTTCCTCCCAAGCCTGTCTCCAGTAAATAAAGTACAGCAGAGTGAGTGTGAGCTAAACAGAACTTCTTTTTAGAAGTGTGACAGGATCATTTATGAAAACGTTGCTGTTTTTTCCCACTCCTGAGAATGTCTCCAGTACGATAATCCCATCAGAGAGTTATTTATAAAGTGCCATGGCTACATTCCCACATCTGGCACAGTTTAACCCTGTTTGGAGATGGTGATGCCAATGATGGCTGTCATTAGGAAAAGTCAGCCTCTCATGTCACAAAGTGAGGAAATTGAGACTGACTGTCTTTTGTAATGCTATTCTTCCTAGAATGTTTGTTTTAGAACTTGATAACATAAGGTCACTAAGTCAGCTCACCCATAACACTCTCTTTTGGAGCAGGCATGTGCTCCTTCCTTACATACTAATGTAATCCTTTGTTATACGTATATTCCTGGTCCTGTAGATGTCAGGGTTGGAACAGGTAACTCAACCATTGTCCCAGCCACTCTCGTGATCTGGGAGTTCATGCAAGACCTCGGAGAGCAAGGGCAGGCTTTCAGGTCGGAGGCACTTCAGACATGTGCTGGGTCAGCACTTCTCACATCTGACCCCAGCGTGCTTCCAAAGGCAGGAGAGGACGCGTTCCTCCTGGTAGACAGGGGCTGGGTTCCAGGGCCACCGAGGGAACTGGTGGTAGTACCTGGGACTCCTTTGCCTCTAGAATCATGTGTCCCCAAGTGGTGCAGCTTGTCTGCGTAAGTGGAGCAGGTCATCAGACGGCTCGCTGTCCTCTCTGGTGCCAGCGGAGTTCACGAACATCTCCCAACAGCAGGCAGGGCGCTGAGCCACGTTTTTGGCCAGTACCTCATTGTGAGAGCTTCAAGAGGAGTTCAAGGAGATTGTAAGGCTTTAAAGCGAAGTCACCATGTAAATTACACCCCGTATCTCTTAACCAAGGAAAACTTTTAAGTACCAGTGCCCAAATGGAAGACATTTAAACCAACCCAGTTTTCGTTCAGTAGATCACATTGTGTGTGTGTTCTTTGCAGACACATGAAGATCCACGAGAAGGACCCCAACAGCTCTCCAGCCGCAGCACCCCCGTCCCCACTGAAGCGCAGGCGGCTGTCCTCCAAGAGGAAACTGAGTCATGACGCGGAGTCGGAGAAGGAAGACCCGGCGCCGGCCAAAAGGTCCTCCCCACCCTGCCCCCGCATGAACACGCGTGCAGCCCAGGGGCTCCTGGCTAAAATCCCCCCAGCCTTCAGCTTCTCAGTCTGGGGATTTGGCAGACCCCCACTCCCAGGCTTTTCAGCTGTGTTTCCTTGCGCTGTTTCATAAGGTACCTGGAGAAAAGCACACCTGTCCATCCTTGCTCTATGGAGCCCCGGCTCAACCCACTGATGATGCAAAGAGCTTGTTCTGTTGGTCCAGGCTGTTTTTGTTTCTCCAGCTAGAACGGGGCTTCCCCAGCCCTGGGGCCTCTCCTGTCATCCCCCATTTACTCCCAGTGCCTGGCAGATACTGGGCGCTCCACAGACATCAGTTGAATTGAGGGGGCTGAGCAGGAAGGAGCGGGCTGGGAGAGTGTTTGGCCACCTGGTCAGAGCATGTTGGGGCCCCTAGTGACCCTGTGCTTCTCCTTTCCCTTCAGATGGTGGAGGACGGGCCGCTGGGTGACTCGGAGAGGAAAGCCGAGGAGGTGTCTCACTGCCCACTCTGTTTCAAGGAGTTCGTGTGCAAGTATGGGCTGGAGACTCACATGGAGACGCACTCGGATAACCCGCTGAGGTAGGAGCAGGCCAGGCAGGCCGTGCTGGTGCAGGGTGCAACGCCCCTCCCTCCCCGTCCTCCAGCCTGTGCCTGAGCCCGGCACAGTGCTGGGGGCACTGGCGAGGCCACACAGGCGACTGCGGCCGCAGGAGGCTTCCCCAGGGTCCCAGTGCCTCCTGCACTCTGGGCAGGGCCCCTGGGCCCCCCCTTTGAGTCCCTGCACACGGGGAGCCTCCTCGTGCAGGGCTCTGGGCAGCAGACACGTTTTCTGCACAGAAGGTGTTGGAGCCCCAGTGCTCGTGAGGTGCACCCGCGTGGGTGGTAAGGATGGGCGTGCGGGGTAGGTGCTCGTGGGACTGGGCTGGGCGTGTGGGGCAGGTGCTCGTGGGACTGGGCCGGTAGCACAGGAAGCCAGGAAAGCGCTGGGGCAAGGCCGAGCTGTGTCCTGCAGGACAAGGCACCTGAGTGAAGCCTGCTGCAGCCACGACGACGGGGGGTGGATTTTCTGATCCTCGATGGTCCCGGGCAGGACAGCCGGCTAGTGATGAAGCCTCTGGCAGAATTTGGGGCCGGGCTGGGGGCCTCAGCTCTCCTTCCCCACCTTCACCGCTGTGTCGTCATCAGGCAGGGAGCCCAGTGACCCTGCTGGGCAGGCCCCTCTGCCTCCAGATGGGCTACCCTGGGGAGCCCCAGGTCTCCTGAGAGTTGAAAGCAGCGCGTCCTGAGCGGCCCAGCTGAGGGTTCCCAGGGCAGAGGCGCTCATGGCTGCAGCTTTGGGTTTCAGAATGCACCCGGGAGTGCGGAAGTGTGGACGTCTGTTGGGCTGACTCACCAGTCCATAGACCAGATTTCCTTCCTGGGGGCACGTGTTTGGTTGTGTCTGAGGAGTGAAAAGGTCCGAGGCAGTAGACGTTTGTGTTCGAGGGAGAAACCTACTTATCCAGCAAGTTACAGCCATGTCAGATTCCATTATCCTTCATCACATTAGCTTGACGTTTTTCCATTAGAGAGGAAAAAACGTACAGGCAGATTACAGTCTGCGCAGTTGAAGTGCTGGAGAATGTCTCCAAGTGGCTGCCCTGCCCGAGGGAATCGGGAGTGACAGGCGGGCACGGCCAGGCAGTGGGCCCGGAGCCTGTCCCGCCACGGCTCTCGTGGGCCTGGACCAGCGGCGTCGGAGCCACGAAGGGGAGCTGGGCCAACTCGCCCCAGGTTCCCTTTCAGGCAGGAAATCCTCGGACTCTGAAACCCGCCTCTTCACAGTTGACATTCTGTCTACCAGGAAAGGCCCTGAGCTCTTCCTTTTATAGGCCCTGCCGTCCTGGGAGAGTCAGGAGCTTGACTTCCTGGTTTCCTAAGCGTCTGTACCACCCCGGGTGTGGGCTGGCAGGGGTGGTGACTGCTGAGAGTGTCCTCTGGAGCCAGGACGCACACGCAGAGCCCACATTACCAGACCAGCCTCACGCGCTGTGTCGAGGGCAGAGGCAGGCATTGCCTCGGCGACCCGGCCCCCGCTGGGGTTGCCCCTGACGCGGCTCTGCGGGTACCTGGTCCATTTGCCGCTCCTGTCTGCGCTCCCCAGCTTTGCTCTCACTCGGGGCTTTGGTCTGTGGTCAGACACGTCTCAGGAACTACCCCATGACTGTCTTCTAGGAGATTCTCTCCGACGGGAAGCAGGCTTGCTCTCGGGAGAGCGTTCTGGGCCGGTGACAGGGAAGTGAGGTGCCTCCTGTCGGTGCTGGCTGGCCCAGGGCATGGGCGCTCCTGGAGCGGGGGCCTGCCGCTCGGAGAGGATGGGCACGGGGACTCCCCCGGACGCTGGCTCAGTTCACCCACTGGGACACCACGGCTGTGACAGTAAACCTCCAGTCCTGCCCGTCTCCCTCGCCCGCTTGGTGCTGCCCCCCGTTTGACTGGGGAGGGGACTGCAGGAGGCCTGTGGCCGGCGGGCCCCTCCGGCAGAGCTGTGAGAAGAGGCTGCCCCACGTCCACTGCAGGCCCACCAGCTGGCCCGTCTAGTGGGTGGGGCTTGTGTCTGGAAACCAGAGGAGTTGGTTACAGAACAGTTAACCTCCCTTCTCCCCTCTCCGCTCTGCCCTCCACGAAGTCCCCTGCTCTCAGGATGCCTGGAGGCAGGCCTGAGGCAGCAGGGCCCAGCCTGGCAGTGAACTGTGACAGTAGCTGGTGGGAGAGACTGCTTGTTAACCCAGAGCTAAAATAGGCGCCCACTCCATTTGCAAACCCCAGAGGCAGCAGAACCACAGTGGGATGCTACCAGTTTAGACAGAAGTTTATAACTCAGAACAGCTGTTGGCTTCTCTCTCACGCTTTCCTGTCCTTACCCCCCATCCCCAAAGCTGGCAAGGTGCCCGCTCTTCCTTAATAAGAATCACTGGAAATCCAAACTCGTGTAAACGCTGAGGCTGTTCTCCTGCAGTCCCCTGTGTTTCACATTAACGAAGTGGGCGCTGGAGCAGGAGGAGGACACGAAACCGCCGTGGTGATTGTGTCTCCGCATGCTGGGTTCGCGTTTGCCCTGGTGTGACCAGCAGTGACTCGGCCCTGTGTCCAGCCCCGAGACGAGGAGCACAGGCTCCTGAAAGCTGGCCCCGGGGACTGGAGGTGATGAGACAAAGTGTTGAAGGAGCGGGTGGATGCAGTGGGGACATCCCTGTGCAAGGCTGTGCTGGTGTTGAATATCAGGCCTGGTCATAAGAATAGAACAGTAGTAGCAGGCAGTCCTCTGCCCGAGGAGAGTCAGCGGGAGGGAAGTCCGGGTCAGCAGCGGCCACGAGGGAAGCCGCGAGTTCGAGGGGAGCCTCGGGGCCACGTTCAGTTTTCCAGGAGCCACGCCTTAAAGAGGAAGAGGAAGTTGTGAAGGGGTCACGCTTTGCTGATGTATCGATATGTCCAAAATACAGCGTCAGTACAAAAGTTGTCAGTGATGTGGTTTACATTCTCACTCTCATACAGTCTTTGCCAGCCAGGATAGGGAGCAGCCCATCTCTCTGGAACATGCACTTTCCAAGCCCCCAGCAGTCCACACACGTGCACGGGCCTCGGGCAGGCCCACATGCGGCTGGGAGGGCTTTGTCACAGAAGACACCTTTCAGTGAATTAGTGACTGGTCCCCGGCTGACGGGGTCCTGGCTGGGAGAGGGGACAGCTGGATGGTCACAGCGGTATTAGCTGCAGCTGAGGGGGAAGTTTTGCAGAAGTTCTTGTATAATCTTATATGGCTTCTTAATTACAGGAGACCAGGTAATAAATAATTTTTAATTCCATTAAAACGTATCCAGCAAATGAACGGGTGCTTGTTGTGTGCCAGGCCTGTGACCAGACTTGAGAGGAGAGCAGCGACAGCAGAGTCCAGTGAGAGGGGTTGTGACAGAGCAGGGGATCACGGGTGGGCCGGCCGGGACTGCCTCCCGGGGTCGAGCAGAGGCGGCTGCGTGGTTATGGGGGGGCTGAGGCGTTTCCCGCGCCTGCCCCGGGTGGGCCCCGTCAGTGTGGATGCTAGTCATGAGGAAGACTTGCCCTGGGATTAGGGGTTAGGAGGTGGGCCCCCGAGGGGGGCTCTGCAGCCTCGGCTGCACCAGGGGAAGGTGGGCGGCGCCAGAACCTGCCGCTGGGCTCCCAGGACTGGCCGCCTTCCTCACTGCGCCTCTTTCCCTGAACACTGGTCACCTGCATGGGGGCCCTGAGACCGATTCACATGGCCCTGGTCCCACACTTGCTAAATGTCATCCTAAATATAGGAAAGGGGTATCACAGAATACTCTTCAGCATCTTGTATTCAAGATCCCCGGGGCCCAGGTCCAGCCTGACAGAGGCAGGTTTGAAACACGCTGGGGGGCCGAACAGGGGAAGACCCCTCCCCTGACTGGACTGAAGCTGGAGCCGTCTTTGTTAGGGCTGACCCCCACCCTGCCCAGGGGCCTCTCTGTGACTCAGCCCCGTGGGGCGGTGTGGCCACAGATCCGGGCTCACCCCAGCCCCTGCTGAGCCGGGTCCCTGGACCTGCCCAGCTTCACCCTGTTACTTGGGTCAAGCAGGCCTGCAGGGCATCGGGACGCCTTGTGCAGCCCCGCAGATTCCTGGGCGTGGAGAGGGCGGGCTGCCGCAGGCCAGGCCCCTGTCACTGGGCCCTCACCGTTGCTCCCAGCAACTGGGGGAGATTAGTGCAGCTGTCGGATGTCAGTTCTCCGGGCCGGGACGCGAGGGAGGGCAGGGAGGGTGGGCAGGAGGAGAGAGGAATGTCTGAGGCGGGTGGAGCCCGGACAAGAGGTTGTTTGCACTCACCCCTTCTCGCCTCTGAAGACCGAACAGGAAAAACGAACCATGAAATCCTTTTAAAAGAGGAATGTCAGTCCCTCAATTAAAACACTGTAATGAGCAAGATATTCAGTATATCGAGGAAGTTAGCAGGACGCCTGCCCCTTTCTCACCGAGACATTTCGCAGGTTCTGATGATGGGGTATGGGGAGGACTCCCAGAGAAGCTGCTGTGCCAGGGCCCCAGGTGGTGAGGATGTGACCCGGGCGCACAGAGCCTGGGGGTACCTGCCGTCTCCATGCTCTGATCTGCAGCCCCCTGCAGTCTGACCTGTGGCCGGCATCTCAGTGACCTTGGGCTCAGCCTCCCCATCTGGAAGATGGACGTGGGGACCGTTGTGAGGATGAGGGGCAGCCGCAGTGCTCAGACTGTAATACTCAGTGAACATTCACTTCTGATACTAACTTTTAGAACACTGTTGTTTTTAATGTTTGAAACCTCACAACACTTAAAACAGTTTCGGGTTCCCGTTGCTCCCTGGGAATCCCATTCCGGTGACAGAGAGAAGGCAGCAAATTCCAGGGCTTCTCCAGGTACTGCTGACGTTTACTTGACCGAGAATAGGCGAGCAATTTGGCCTTTAGTCTTTATCGTAATAAAGAGCCAGCTTTATCTCCTTTCGCTTTCGTAAAGATTGGGTACCTGAACGGCAGTCTAAATTTCGTTTTGTGTCCTGCCTCCCAAATGATGTGATCCAACTGTGCAGAACCCCCGGCGGTCAGAAGCTTGAATGGACTTCGTGCCTTCAAACTACCGCGCATCGCCTCCCTTAGATGATTGGGGAAACTTGAGATTATAAAGAAATGTGTTTCCTGATGTTTGAAATTTGCCAAAGCAGTCCTTCGAAAATATGCTTAGCGGAGTGAGGAGAAAAAGTTTTTTAACCCTTTCTTGGAGCGGTGGGGGTCAGCTGTCTGTCCCTTAACTGGGAAACATGATGGAACAGCGTGGGAGTAAGCGTCACCAGATGAACAAGGAGTTACCGAGCAAACCCTGCGATGGGTTAGGCCCAGAATTGTTTAGCCATGGCCTTAAAGCATGTTTTTTAAAGCTTCTTCACGGCCTTGTCTTCCACTTTCAATCCCTCTCCTGGCGATCTTGCCTCTACATTTATCTTGACTTGACTCTGTCTTCTGTGGATGTGTGAGCTCCCCTCCCACTGTGGATCCTTCAGGAAGGTTTCTTGGGAAACCCGCGCCAGCAGTGGCTGCCGGTTCCCTGCTTCATGGCTGAAGCCTTTATCGTGATTCAGTCCTGCTGATTCTCTGTCAGCCCTACTGTGAGGCCGGCTCCTTCCTGTCCCCCTCACCCTGCACAGAGCCCACGCCCGCCCAACGCGTGCCCACCACAGCCCAGGATTCTGCAGTTTTCGTCTGAAAAATAACCAAGGAGGAAGGAAGGGCATGTGCAGTGAAGAATGGCCTCCGTGGTCATCTGCCCCGTTGGCTGCACTGTGGTGCGTGTCAGTCTTCCACCCCGTGTATTTAAGATCCTGATTCTTGCTTTGTTGAGACTAGTCGTGGATCTGGGCCTGAACGTCACTCATTTGGATTAGAGTCCCGTGAAAACTGAAATGGCCAATCCCTGCCACCAGAGGCGAGCACTCCCCAACCTCCTGGAGCCGCGGCCCTGCCCCAGCCTCACTGTCCTGTGTCCGCCTGCTGCAGGGGCCAAAGCTGAGCTGGGACCAGCAGGGGGACTCAGAATCAGTGTGGCTTGCCGCTCCTGTGGGGTCAGCCTTCTCTGACCACATCCACGGCGTTCTCTTTGCAGTACAGGCAGTGTTGGGGCAGAGTCCCAGTGCCGAGGGACCGTGAGTGTGTGTGGTCTCTGGAGGAGAAGGGACGGGGAGGGCCCGTGGTGTGGGCGCCTGGGATCCGCTGCCTCCCTCCAGCCCAGTGCCAACAGCCCCCGGTCCTGCCATCTGTTCCTTTGAATCCCAGGGGCCTCGATGGAAACTTGGCTCACTCTGCTGCGTGCTGCCCCCGAGGCATTTCTCTCCCCTGGGACCCCCAGCCCAGTCCTTCCTGTCTCCACCTCACCCCCTCCCCACACCCCTCGGTGACACTGCAGGTGCTGCCGTGGCAGGCGGAGCAGACAAGCCTCAGACAGCGGCCTCCCCCTCCACTTCAGAAGCTCCAGCTCTGCAGGCCCCTAAACCTCAGCCCCCCACCCCCTACCCCAGTAAACTGCTGCCCCTGCCCCAGAAAAGAGCATCCCCGTGAGAGGAAGGAGCCCACAGTTGGAGGAGTGGGGTGCCCTCCCAACGTTCTGGACTAAACGGGCTTCCTTTCTCCTCGAAGCACTGGCCAGCATGTGCTGGAATTCACGTGTTCTGGGTACAGTGGGCCCTGGTGGGCACAGAAACAGCGATCCTGTGAGCAGAAGGGTTTGGCATTCACATGTAGGTGATCGTCCTTCCCTAAGGCGAGGGCAGGCAGGATGTCCAGATTAGTTTTCATCCCTGAGTTTCGTTAAGTAATTGCACGTTTACTTAAATTTGTTTTCTTTATGGCAGTCTATTTCAGTGTGTGGCTTAAAAGAAAAAAAGAAAGGTTTGTTCTCTGAAGAGTGGATGGAATTTTATTACCTTCTTTAAACCCTACAGCTAGATACACTTCCCCCATTAAATGCATTTATCTTACTGACAGCGAAGTTAGTTTCCACCTGGAAAAGTCGCCCTCAGCTTCCAATTTTGGGCCACCTTGGATCTGTACAGTCTCCCTCTGGCGTGTCATCAGATCACTTGCAAAATGAAATTGTCCTCCAGCACCCCCTCTGCTGTGTCTCCAAGCAAAGTTCCACTCCACCTAAATATTTTACAGTGTGCTGTTCACGAGTTCCTGTCCGGGGGGAAAGATCCCGCCCCCTTCAAACCAGGGGGTGAGGGGAGAGTGCTGGGGACCACCCGGCCGGAGGTTGTGGCCCCCGCGATGGCGCCAGGCCTGAGGGAGGCTAGCAGCCAGCCCCAGGCCCGTGTCTGCAGCCAGCAGCGCCACCCGCAGATTTGCAGTGACCCCCACTGGACCTCCAGAGGAACCGAGTGTCTGGCTGACAGGCAGCCTGGCCATCTCTGGGTGACGTTCTCCTGCTGTGGTTTCACTTAAAGTCTGTCCACAGACAGAGGTCCAAGCGTGCAGCGGGCGCGGCGTTTTCCCCAGGAGAGTTCTTTCCTTCCATTCAGCCAGCCTCTCGAGGTGCTTCAGATTTCAAAGCAGAGTATTTTGCTTTTTTTCCCTCAGTCACTTTTTGAGAATTTGTGAGATGACAGGCTGTATCATATCAGAAGTGAAACAGGAGCACCTTGGTTGAAATCCTGTGGAAACAGAGGTGTGATGTGGTGGACGGAGGGCTCGTTTCATGTCATGAGAAGGTTCTGAGCTGGGGCTGGGGCTCCAGAGTGAAGTGTGCGTCAGAGGGCTGCTGAGGAAGGAGGCGGAGGGCACGGGGCAGGGACTGGAAAGGACACCCATTCCTCCCAGGGCGTCCCCAGGTGGACTAGCATCAGGGGAGACCCTCTGCTGTTCTGTGAGGTTCTTGAGTGCACAGGACAGGGCGTCCTTTGAAACGAAAATTTGACGTTTTCTGCATTTTCGTGTTTGCTGGTAGTTCCCAGGAAACGGGTTATGGTTTTTTGTTCCTAGCATGGTAAAGTAATGGTGAGGTTTGGTCTAGCAGTTCTCCAAGCATAGTGTTACCTTTGTTAACAGTTACAGTAACTGAAGTTGCCCACATACAGATGGGAGAGAACAGGGCCCCGCAGCAAGGGAGAGAGCTCTCCCAGACTGCAGCCACAGTTGCTCAGAGATTCCACACCTCCTACTTGCTTCTCACTGTCATTGATTTTCCCAGCTTGTCTGACATAAGAGGCACCTGGTATGCTTGCTCACCTGCGGATTCCTGGTCCCTCCCTAGTTCCTCTGATGCCAGCCCATCCGCCATGGCCCTGGGAACCTGGTTTGCACAAGGTCCTGAGGGAGTCTTATCTCAGCCACGTCTGGGAATTTTTACACAGCAGGCAGCTGGAACAAGCTGTCCAAGGCCACCCACTCCGACTGCCCACTCCCAGCGTCTGGGTCCCATGCCCAGGCCCCAGTGCTCCACACCCGCCTTCCTCGAGGATGCGGCCTGTGGCTGGCACCAAGCGCTTCTGGCACATGTGTGCTGAGCACCCACCATGCGTGAGACTTGGTCCTACGTGCCAGAAACGGGAGGGGATTGAAGGCCAGCAGGAGAATAGAGGAGGAAATAGATATTCCTAGATAAATGCACAGCTGTGAGAGCAGACAGTAAACCTGCTTCATCACCTTCCAAGGCACCCTCATGCCCTGTGTGACCCACATGTGATGCCTCACGTGGAATGCCAGTACAGCCCATGCTGGGGCCACGGTCTCAAAAGAGGAGGGTGCTCAAAAAGGTTTTTTTTTTTTTTCGCTCATCCTCTAAAATTTTCTATTTTTATATTTTGTAATATTCCTTGGAAGAAAAGCTATGACCAACCTTGACAACATATTAAAAAGCAGAGACATTACTTTGCCAACAAAGGTCCGTCTAGCCAAAGCTATGGTTTTTCTAGTAGTCAGGTATGGATGTGAGAGTTGGACTATAATGAAAGTTGAGTGCTGAAGAATTGATGCTTTTGAACTCTGGTGTTGGAGAAGACTCTTGAGAGTCCCTTGGACTGCAAGGAGATCCAGCCAGTCCATGCTAAAAGAAATCAGTCCTGAATGTTCATTGGAAGGAGTGATGCTGAAGCTGAAACTCCAATACTTTGGCCATTTGACGCAAAGAGTTGACTCATTGGAAAAGACCCTGATGCTGGGAAAGATTGAAGGCAGGAGAACGGGATGACAGAGGATGAGATAGTGGGATGGCATCACCAACTCAATGGACAGGACTTTGAGTAAACTCTGGGAATTGGTGATGGACAGGGAAGGCTGGCATGCTGCAGTCCATGGGGTTGGTCAAAGAGTCTGACACAACTGAGCAACTGAACTGAACTGAACATGCCTGGTACACATGCATGCAAATACATGCGGGTATATAAACCCAAAAAGATGCATCACATACACACTTCTCAGACAGCAAGCTGATCTGAGACATATGCTTAAAAAAATAAAACCTTTCAACTCTACAGTTGCAAGTCCAACAAGAGTGCAGCCCTCTGCCCACGCCCACCTGCTCACCTGCAGCTGACACGCCGGCTGCTGAGAGTCAGGACTCTCTCCCAACCTGTCTATGCCAGTAATGCTTGTGATTGTTTGCTGTATAAGCCAGTGGATTTTTTTTTTAATATATATAAAGAATAGTCTCTGAAAACAGGCAGGTTTTGTTATTTGTTTTTCTGTCAAATATAGGGTGGATGAGACCCGTGTGAACAGGCGAGAGGAATGATCATGAGAACCTAGGTGCCGGTTGAGTTTGGTGTGCAGAAATCTGTTTTTGCTCTTCCTTAGATCGTCTAAAGCCAGTAAGCAAAGATGTCGTATCACAGTGCCTCACACCGTGAGAAGGTCATCGATCTTCCCTCGGTGGAACTAGACCTTGGCCCCCAGAAAAGACGGGTGAGGGAGCAAATCGTGGGCTCTCGTTCCACAGTAGGTACGTTCTGTAAAGGTTCCAGGAACGCAAAGTTAGCAGGTGCTGGACTGTTGCTCCTGGAGGAAACACGGGGTCTGTTTCCTGCAAGCCTCTGCTCACATTTTCATGTAGTAATCAGTACATAAACTTGTTTTATTAAGTGTATTTCTGTTTAATGTATACCATTGACGCAGTCACTGTAGCTCATCTCACACACACATTTTTCTCCACAAAGCCCATCATGGGCTTCCAGCTGTTAGGGACACTGAGCGGCTCTCAGCACTGCTCTTGGTGACCATTTTAAACAGAATCATCAGGAAGAGGCCCCGATACGCTAGAGAAGTGGCAGCGAAGAGACAATGAGAAGGACACTCGCTTACAGTCAGAGCTCAAACGAACGAGCAGAGCATCTCCTTGACCAGGCCCAGCGGGGAACATGTGTGTCGAGCAGCTGACTCCTCCCGCCCTGTCCCAGAACAGGCCACAAATGCTGATGTGGGTTTGCAGATTTTAGCAAGGTGGCAAATTCACAAACACTGAATCCGCAGATAATAAGGGTCAACTGAATGGTTTAGATTGAGTAAAATATTTAATGTGCATGATTTTTTTTTAAATGAAGTTCCCACCCTACCCCTTTACCTGACTTTGCTCAAGGAGCCTGCCTCCGGCAGATGGAGCACGCCCTGCTGTCTTCTGTTGCTGAGTGGGGACGGGGCCATCAGACACTCCCTGGGTTACTAGGGGCCGTGAGCTTAGATGTTTGTTGCGAGGTCCTGGTGCTGGTAAAGATTAATTGTAAATATTCTGCAAATATTCTACACAAAATATATGTCATCAGTGCTAATGGTTAACTAGGAAGAGGAAGCCATCGTAGACCTCGGGTGAGACGCCCAAGGGCCCACCAATGATAGCTCCCTGTCTCCCTTACCTCTCACCTCACCTACCAGAGAAGGCACAGACCAGCTTCCAGGCCATGCCTTCACCTGCTCCGGGCCCAGACAGGACAGAGAGGAAAGTCGACGATGTGGGGTGGTGGGAGGGGGGTGATTGTGCGGGAAGATCTGAACAGTGGCAGGAAGCAGGGCCCGGGGACGCGGGAGCTGCACTGTACTGGCCACAGCTGCGAGATCTTTCCACACCTAAAGGCATCGGGCTCCCTGCAGCCGTCACTGCCACCAAGCCTTTATCACTGTTGGTGAGCTTAAGCAGCGGCCCCTCAAGAGGCGGTTGTGTTCCAAGTGGCTCATGGGAACCCACTGTGCTAAATTTAATGGAACGATAACACTGAATCTCAACAGTGAGAGGGTAGGCGTGTCAAGAGGGTGGAGGGGTGGAGACACGGGAATCACGATGGCTGGGCCATCACGGCCCAACACAGGAGAGGAGCTGCACAGACTTGGCGCTGGCCTTGGGGCCACCTCACGCGTGATGTATCATTTTTGGTTTGCAGAGAATTTCAAAGCCAAAAGAGTTTCCCCTCAGGTGTGTGCAGTGTCAGCTCGGGCAGGTTGCTGTACCCCTCTGTGCCCCAGGTTCCTTCTTGAAAGGCAGGAAAAAGACCTGCCTGGGATTTCTGTGGGAGCATGTGCAGGTGTGTAACGTGGTCGGAAAGAGGTGCTGTCCAGGGGGACTGCCTGCGATCCTGGGAACACCCCAGGTCTACCCTGCCTGACGCGGCTGAGCTTGTGAGATGGACCCCCTGTGACTGGGGATGTTTAAATAAGGCTCCCATGGCGTCTGTATGCAGTGCGGGTCTGGAGGGTGTGGGCGATGTCCTCACGGGGGTTGGGCTCAGTGAAGACTAGGAGACTGGTCTGAAACTGGAGGAAACGGAGACACCATTATATGATGAAGACACCATTATATTATATTACGATGCAATATATGGTGCATCATATGACACATCGGTATGGCCCAGGCCAGGTCAGGCGTATGCGGTCGTCTCTGAGTGGGAGCTTGACAGTCTCTCTGTTGGTGGACCGCATTTGTAAGAGCCCTTCTAGGGCAAGGAGCCAGTTTGGTGGCAGGGGAGGGTGGGCATGTGAACAGAGCTGGCGTCTCGGCTTTGCTGCTTCCTGGCTGTGTGGCCTCCCACCGCGTTGCCGGCCGTCATCGCGCCTCCGTGTTTCCCTCTGGAGGACGAAGGTCAGGTGGTGTGCTGCCTCTGCGGGGTGCCCTCGGGAGCTGTAATTAGTACCTAGAGGGCAGGGGCATCGCCACAGAGCTGCACGGCCTCCGTCACCCGCTCTGGTTCCGCTGCAGGGCTTGATCACCGTTTCCCCCAGTCACACATCAGGGATGCTGCTGTGACTGCTCCAGCTGCTGTGGAAATCTGTGTTTTCTGGCTTCTGAACATTTCTGATCAGCAGAATCCACGGAGCTGGGGGCGGGACGTGTTCCCTCCACATGATGTAAATGCAGGTTAGAGCAGGTGGCCTCAGGTTCCCAGCACAGACGGAGTGCTGGGGGCCAGCAGGACCTCTTTTTTTTTTTTTAAGGAGTTTAGTGTCACTCACCAGGAGCTGGTTGGCTTCTTGACGCATAGCCTCTATCTTGCTCACTTGAAGTGAAGCAGGAGGAACCCCACACGGCGGGCGGGCGGGCGGGCGGGCAGGCCCGGCCGCGGCCGCCACCTCACGGCCTGCGCTCCCCTGGCAGGTGCGACGTCTGCTGCGTCACCTTTCGCACACACCGCGGCCTGCTACGCCACAACGCGCTGGTCCACAAGCAGCTCCCCAGGGACGCGGCGGGGCGGCCTTTCATCCAGAACAACCCCGCCATCCCCGCCGGCTTCCACGACTTGGGCTTCACTGACTTCTCCTGCCGGAAGTTTCCCCGCATCTCCCAGGTACGCCATCGGCCAAGGCGGGACCCTCTCCTTAAAGCGCTGCCCTTTGGGCTTGGTCTGCCCCTCACAACCCTAGCTGAATTGAATCTGTATTGTTAACTGTGGCTCTTCAACATGCACATCACAGCTAAATATCTCTGGCACTGTAGTTTCTATTCAAACGTTCTGGGTCATTGTTAGCCTGAGCTGCGTTCTCCTCTGCTCATAAAACACCTGCCAAAGCTACTTTGGCGGTCATTCTTTCAAATTTTTAAAAATCGAGGTAGAAGATACCAACAGTGAAATTCTCCAGAAGCCCCAGGCTCAGTGTCTTATTCTGTGTGTATACACTCATGTGCGTACGTCTGTGTGCACACACCCACATGTACACGCATGCATACATCCGCGTGTGTACCCACGTCTGTGCGTTCCTGTAGCCCCAGCCACCACCGCCCCCATTCTCCCTTGAGGCCCTTCCCAGGCGGTGCCCGCCACCCACAGTCAGAGGAATCCCAGTCTCCACTGATGGCAGAGAGTTACCATCAGTTAGGTTTGTAGGAGCCACGTTTTAAAAGAGAGAACCCAGCCTCTGTGGTGGTGGTACTTCACTGCACTTTCCTGCCACTCTGCCAGAGGCCCTGGAGACTGCCTCCCTCATCAGGCAGCTGGGGTTCCTAAGGTGCTCAGTAGCTGGTGCTCTTTTCTCAGGCCAAAGGGTGTTGGCGCCAGGGAGGGTGGGCTCCCCCTTGGGCTGGGGGAAGGGCCCGGCCAGGCCTGCTGTGCAGTCGGGAGTGGTTGCTGACTCCTCTCTGCCGGCCTCCCCGCAGGCCTGGTGTGAAACGAACCTGCGCAGGTGCGCCAGCGAGCAGCACCGCTTCGTCTGCGACGCGTGCGACAAGGCGTTCCCCATGCTGTCCTCGCTCACCCTGCACAGGCAGACGCACGGGGCTGCCAGCCAGAGCCCGGACCGGCTGCGGGACAGGGCTCCGCCCGGCGGCGACCCGGACCAGAAGGTCTTCCTGGCAGTGCTGGGCCTGCAGCACACGGAGGACGCGCGGCCCGCGCCCGGCCGAGGAGCCGCCGCCAGACGACAACCAGGCGATCCAGCTCCAGGCATTGCGGTGCCAGCTACCTCAGGAGCCCGGCTGTGCCGGGGCCTGCTCAGCCTGGCCCCCTTTGACGCCGCTGCCCTGGGCGGGCGCGCGCCGTCCTCCCGGCCACCGCAGACAGCGTGAAGCACCTGGCCCTGCAGCCCTTCCAGAAGGGCTTCATCATTCAGCCCGACAGCAGCATCGTGGTGAAGCCCATCTCCGGGGAGCCGGCCATCGAGCTGGCGGACATCCAGCAGATCCTGAAGATGGCTGCGGCCGCGCCGCCACAGGTCGGCCTCCCGCCGCTGGCCAAGGCGCCCGCCGCGCCGCTGCAGGCCGTCTTCAAGCACATGCCCCCTCTGAAGCCAAAGCCCCTGGCCGCGCCCGCGCACGGTGGTGGCCACGTCCACACCCCCCGCCCCTGGTCAACACCCAGCAGGCCTCCCCGGCTGCGTCAGCCCCAGCCTGCCCCCGCCGCCACTGAAGCTCCTCACGGGCACGGCAGAGGCGGCCCCGGCGCCCACCTGCTGCCGCCCAAGTCGGGGGCGCAGCTCTTCCTGCAGCCGCCGCGCCGCGAGCTGCCCGGCCAGGCCGAGGCGAAGACGCAGCTGGAACAGGACAGCCTCCTGGAGCGCTGCTGCCGCTGAGCATGGAGGCCAAGATCAAGCAGGAGATCGCGGAGGGGGACCTCAAGGCCATCGTGGCGGGCCCGGCGGCAAGAAGGCGCCAGCCGTGCGCAAGGTGCTCTATCCCTGCCGCTTCTGCAGCCAAGTGTTCGCCTTCTCGGGCGTGCTGCGCGCGCACGTGCGCTCCCACCTGGGCATCTCGCCCTACCAGTGCAACATCTGCGACTACATCGCCGCCGACAAGGCCGCTCTCATCCGCCACCTGCGCACGCACAGCGGCGAGCGGCCCTACATCTGCAAGATCTGCCACTACCCCTTCACGGTCAAGGCCAACTGCGAGCGGCACCTGCGCAAGAAGCACCTCAAGGCCACACGCAAGGACATCGAGAAGAACATTGAGTACGTGACGAGCAGCGCGGCCGAGCTGGTGGACGCCTTCTGCTCCCCCGATACAGTGTGCCGGCTCTGCGGCGAGGACCTGAAGCACTACCGCGCGCTCCGCGTCCACATGCGCGCGCACTGCGGGCCGCGGCCTGGGCGGCTGCCCCAAGCCCCGCAAGCCCTTTGAGTGCAAGGAGTGCAGCGCTGCCTTCTCGGCCAAGCGCAACTGCATCCACCATGTGCTCAAGCAGCACCTGCACGTGCCCGAGCGCGACATCGAGAGCTACGTCCTGGCGGCCGACGGCCTGGGCCCCGCCGACACGCCCGCCGAGGCCCCAGGCTGCGCCGACGAGGGCGAGCGCAAGCCCCTGGCCGCCTTCCTGGAGCCCCAGAACGGCTTTCTTCCCGCGGGCCCCGCCCAGCCTCTGCCACCGCACGTTGCTGTCAAAGTGGAGCCCTCAGGTAACTTCGCCCCTGACTTCAACGAGCCCCTGGACTTTTCCCAGAAGGGCCTGGCCCTGATCCAAGTGAAGCAGGAGAACGCGGCTGCCTTCCTGAGCCCCTCCGCCCCCTACGACTGCTCCATGGAGCCCATCGATCTGTCCATCCCCAAGAACTTCCGGAGAGGGGACAAGGACGTGGCTGCTCCCGGGGAGGCCAAGAAGCCTGAGCAGGAACCCGGGAGCAGTGAGCAGGCCTCCCCAGGCCCACCCGGCCTGCCCCACGCTGCCCGGTGACCTTGGGCGCCAGCGGGCCCCTGGAGAAGCCCGTGGTCCCAACTGCGGCATCCTCGGCAGCCAGCCCTCTGGAAGCTGCGGCGCTGCCCCTGCAGGGCCCTGTTCAACTCACCGTGCCCCTCTACTCCTCAGCCCTGGTCAACAGCTCTCCGCTCTTGGGCAGCTCCACCCTCGGCAGCCCGGCCTTGCTGCGGCCGCTGCGCCCCAAGCCCCCCCTGCTCTTGCCAAAGCCCCCCGTGACAGACGAGCTGCCCCCGCTGGCCTCTATCGCCCAGATCATCTCATCCGTGTCCTCAGCCCCCACCTTGCTGAAGACCAAGGTGGCCGATCCCGGGCCGGCAGGAACCGGCGGTACTGCCGCAGCCTCAGATGGCATCGGGGTGCCCTCCCCAAAGCCACCACCGACGTCACCAACCCGAAAGAATCCAGTGACTCACCCCCCTCCGCCAACAGCCCAGAGGCAGCCTCCCCCACCGAGCAGGGACCAGCCGGCTTGTCGAAGAAGAGGGGCCGGAAGAGGGGGACGCGGAGCCGGGTGCGCAGCAGTGGCGGGGTGGACCTGGACTCCAGTGGGGAGTTCGCCAGCATCGAAAAGATGCTGGCCACCACAGACACCAACAAGTTCAGCCCGTTTCTGCAGAGCGCGGAGGATGACGCCCAGGACGAGGTGGTCCCAGCCCCCGCAGACCACAACGGGCCCAGCGACGAGGAGCAGGGCAGCCCGCCCGAGGACAGGCTGCTGAGGGCGAAGCGCAGCTCGTATGCCAACTGCCTGCAGAAGATCAGCTGCCCGCACTGCTCGCGGCTCTTCCCCTGGGCCAGCTCCCTGCAGAGGCACATGCTCACGCACACCGGTAAGAAGGCGGGCAGGGAGGAGCGGGCGCCGCGGCGGTCCTCCTCCGCACCCCAAGTCCCAGCTTGTCCTCCTCTTCAGGTCCAGGAGTGGGGGGCATGCCTGATGGCCCAAGAGTCAGTACCCAGAATGGCCTGTCTCCATCATCTGGGCCCCCAAGGGCGTCTGGCAAAGGGAAGTATTGGGGTGTTTACAGGTGCGGTGGTCCTGGGCCATCTCATCCCTTGGTTGGGAGGAGGCAGCTAGGGGAACGGGGACTTTGACAGAAGAATTTGCATCCCATCCTCAAGGCACCTTTTAAAACTGCAAACATTCTGTGATGTTCTTTTGACGGCTGTTTATCCTGAAGGGAAATATTGCAGGCTGTGCAGCTACTGTTCAGTTCACTGAGGCGACCACGCCTTCTCCTGGTTATCTTGATCAGTGTCAGACTAGTTTTAGAATTTAAAAATTTTTTTACTTGTAGTAAGGTGGATTGTTTCAGAGAAACATGCGAATATATTCTTCTGAGTAACAGGTTTAAGTTGTCAAACATATAGCCCCAGAGTATTTTTCAAATGTTTTCGTATATTGACTTTTAAAGAGACGTTTAAGATAGGAAGTACACTTTAAATAATTTGACTCCAGGTAGTTAATGGTCAAGTGACCATGCAGCTCCCATCTTAATTCTGAGTCACTGAGGATTCAAACAGGATTTATATCTTTGAACTAAGGGTAATTTGGGTGAGATTCTTAACCTTTTGGAGATGACCACCCAAATATAAATTGATCAGACCTGAAACAGAAGAGTTGTGGAGTACAAGATTGCCAGATAAAATGCAGGACCCCAGTTAAGTCTTGGATTTCAAATAAGCAACAGATGATTTTTAGTGTATGCATCTGCCATGCGCTATTTGGGGTAGGCTGAAGGGGGGCACATGGGGAGGGGATGGCAGAGCCATTGTGGGTGACGAGGGCCCCGGGGGCTTCAGGAGGAAAGCATTTCTCAGAAGGCACCCCCACGGCAGTCTCTCTTGCCACTCTGTTGGGGTGGTGCCTGCCTGTCACCTGCAGGGTCTCTGAGAAGTGAACACTCCTTTTCCGACTTCTCAGCAGCCAGCTGGTCGGGTCTGAGGAGCTGGCGCTGCCTGCCCACTCACTCCTCCCCCCTGGGCCCAGCTGGTCCCCCGACTCTCAGATGTTCTGTTCTCTTCCCGGCAAGCCCACGGTCTCCCTGAGAGGACCGTACGGCGGGTACTTCCTCTCCAGACTTGTGCCAAGTCTCTGCAGGCGTCTGGTAGGAGTTCCCTTAAAGTGCCCAGGCGTCCTCTTGGTTTAAGGTTTGGAGGTGGGGGAGAGGGGAGTGGGAGATGAGGCGGGTGGGGAAAGGCGTGGCCTTGTCTTCCTGCTCAGCCACTGTGCCCCCGGGGCCTCTGTCCCTGTTTGCTTGCCCTGTGTTCCTGCCGTGGGCATCGCGGGCGGAGCAGCCGTCCAGAGCTCGTCTTGGTGATGGGCCGTGAGGGCCATGCTGTCCTCATCTTGCCCGGAGGAGACCGAGGCTCAGGGGCGGGTTGAGTGATTGGCCTGCAGGCGTGCTGGTGGTTCTGGGTTGGAAGTCTGGCTGGGTGCCCTGCTGCCGCCCCTACCCTGTCTGAGGATGTGGGGGCGTGCATGTCCTGACCTATCCCCAAGGCACGGGATGGGGAGGTGGTTTGAGACAAGGTGCAGCATGGCTGTGGACCCTGAGCTGCTGACAGGATGGTGCCCGGACGGAGGCCGACGCCCCGTGGGCTCAGTTGCCCTCCTCTGCTCTTTCACAGCCTCTGCTTCCAGAGGCAATCTCTGCATCAAGCTGCTTAGTGATTTTAGGGAGCATTCAGCAGCAGGGACAAGGAATTCCAACATCTCTGCAGGGTCTCCCAGACATGTTTGCAGGCCATCCCACCACCTAAACAGGCAGCATTAAGCAGCCTAGGGTTGAGTGTCCAACCGGGGGTTCGCTGTTGCTCAGGCAAGGGGCGTGTGGTCTCAGCCCTTTCTCTGCATGACTCAGGTTCTAGGAACCGTGTTTCAGGAGGAAGCTGGCGTGGCTGGCACATTTCGTGTCCTGGCGCGGTCTGCACTCACAGCTCCTTCCTCCTTCCACCCCCTGCTGGCCCAAGGCATCTAGTTGAGGGGGCCCGCCCTGGTTCCTTCCTTCTCAGCCTGACCAGTCCGCCTCTTCAGAAGATGGCTCACTGGTTTCTGCCTTTTCCTCTTGTGAGCATCCCGTGTGTTTTCAGGCTACAGGTAGAAGAGACAGTGCCAGAAAACGGTTCATTTCGGCCCCACCCAACTTCCTCCTGGTGAAATGAAGCGTTGGGGCCCTGCGAGGGCTGAGGTGCCTCCAGCTCTGCCGGTCCTAGTCCCTGGCCTCACCCACTTCCTCGTGCTTGGTCTCACTGATCTTTCTTGCCAGCCTGGATCCCACCTACCTCTCCCACCCTCTGTTCACAGACACCACATTGGGGCTGGAGTCTGTGGGATGCACGCCTCAGTGTGGAGAGTGCTCCCAGTGGGATGCACACCTCCAGTGTGGAGAGCGCTCCCAGTGGGATGCACGCCTCAGTGTGGAGAGCGCTCCCAGTGGGATGCACGCCTCAGTGTGGAGAGCGCTCCCAGTGGGATGACACGCCTCAGTGTGGAGAGTGCTCCCAGTGGGATGCACGCCTAAGTGTGGCGAGCGCTCCCAACCTCAGTGGGGTTTGACTGCTTTTCACTTGCTTAGGCAGCAGCTCTGGGAGCGTCTTCCTGGCCAGCCCTGCGTCATCTCTGCCCGATCCTGAAAGAAAGAGAGCTGGGGGCAGGAGGGCGATGGAGAGCTGGCTGAGGGGGTGAAGCCAGGTCATCACACTTATTCTGGTCATTCACCCTTTATTCCCCCTGGCCTGGCTGCCAGACAGCGCCATGTGTCTCTTGTAAAATTTCTGTCTTCATTTCTTGACTGTTCCGACACCGCGAGTGTGGGTCGAAGGATGTCATAGGTCTTTGGTGCAAAAGTAGCTGCCTGTGGTCACAGGTGCATTTAGAAACAGCCCTGCTGACGCAGTCTTCTGGCGGTTACCAAATGGATGAAATCATCAGGTACCTTCCATACGGATCACCAGTCAGCAAGGCTTTTCTGAAGACTGTGAAAGGGTTCTAGACTAGAAGGGTTCTTGTTTCCTCTGTCCATGCAGTCTGGAGGGTGTGCTGCTGTTTATTTATTTATTTATTTGTTGACTGTTGATCAAATCTAGGTATTTTATTATACAGTTACACCCAATTGTGTTTTGCTATATACTTTTAACTTGAGGACATCTGTAAAGCCAGTACATCAGATAAATCCTGAAAATCCACTAGCTATAAGCTATTTAAATATTGCTTATACAAAATATTGGGGGAGGTAGACAAAAGCTTATTTACAAAACAAGTCAGATGCAGAAAACTTAGGATTACCAGGGGATACGGGGGAGAAGGAGACATTGGGAGACTGAAACTGGCGTGTATACACTACTCTACATAAAACAGATTAGAGGAGGAAATGGCAGCCCACTCCAGTATTCTTGCCTGGAGAATCCCATGGACAGAGGAGGCTGGCGGGCTGCAGTCCATGGGTTTGCAGAGACTGGACACAACTGAAGCAACTTAGCGTACATAGAAAACACATCTAACAGCTGCTGTAAGGCACAGGGAGCTGTGCTCAACATCTGTAAAGGTCCATATGACAGAAGGATGAGTGGCTATATATGCGTAACTCATTCACTTTGCTATATACCTGAAACTAACACAACATTGTAAATCAACTGCACTCCAATAAAATTATAAAAAGTATTAAAGGAAAACCAGCGCCATATAAACAGCATACACTTAAATAAAAGATGAATGTTTAACATACAGAGTAATGTTTTTATTCACTGATAGGCTAAGGTCCATTTCAAGATGTTTCTTTTGTATGCTTAATTAGTTTTATTAGCAAGCAAAGCTCTATGAAGGATGGCATCATCTAGTCCTCAGATTCATCTTCATCTTGACTAATCTGGAAGTAACGAAGCTCATAAGTCTCCTTGTCAGATGCAACCACACGAAGCCAATCACGAAGATTGTTCTTTGTAAGGTATTTCTTGGTAAGGTACTTCAAATACCTTTTAGAGAACTGTTTCTCAGAAACAACTACGATTTTATTCTTGAAGCGTTCAATGTGAACGACATTCCCAAGATTTCCAGTTTTTCCATTCACTTTAACCTTCTCCTGCAGAAACTGTTCCTGTTTTAAAACAGAAAAAATGCCACAATAGGGAAGAAAACCCTAGATATTCACTAGGGAAGGTACCAAAATTTCCAGAATCAAAAATTCCATCTTCTACTGGATGAGTAAGATCCAAATTAAACTTCCAGGTTGACTTCTTAGGCTTCTTGTCTTTCTTCGGCGCCACCTTGAAGGCTTGCCGCGCAATGAGAGCACACTGCTGTTTAAAATGTGTGACTTATGCAGTGCAAGGGGGACTTTTAGACTCCTGTTGGTTGGCCCTTTGGGAATCTTCCTAATTGGATACAATGCTTCCAGGTCATTGAGTTGGTTCCTAAACTTAACCTTGGCATGCATCTTCCTCATCGTGAGACATCCGCCTGGCTCTTGAAACCGGCTGTAAAAGTGAAGCGTTTACCAGCGTGGAGATCACAGAGCACCTCATATAGTAGGGAGAAGCAAGAAGCCAGCTGCTCAGTTTGAAATCAAGAACCAGATCACAGCTCAGTCACAGCTTCTCTCTTGTTTTCTTCTCGGGTCTGTTTCTCTTGTTTTCACGCTGGCCTGACTCAGGGAGACTGTGATTGTTGCCTTTGGAGAAAGAAATGTTACAGGGAAAATATTTTCTTCTTCCTTACAACAGAGCCTGAATAATTATTAAACATTAGGTTTGACATTTAGTGAAAAGAAGTAATTTGAAGGGCACACACACACACAAAGAAAACATTAAGAAACTTGACAACTCATCTTCACACAAAAAGCATGACTTCCTTTTTTTTTAACATGGGAATTTTTATAAATTTAGCACAAAACACCTGCAAGGTTTGAGAAGCACGGGTTCTCCAGTTCATCCTCTCAGGCCCACATGGAGCTCCCTCGAGTAACTGCTTTTAAAATTTTTGGCTGTGCTGGGTCTTCGTTGCTGTGCACGAGCTTTTCTCTAGGCGCAGCGCCTGGGGCTGCTCTCCGGTCACGACGCACTAGCTTCTTACTGTGCTGGCTTCTCTGGTTGCAGAGCGCAGGATCGAGGCGTGTGGGCTCGGGAGGCGTGGCTCCTGGACTCCAGAGCACAGGCTCCGTGGTTGTGGCCCTCGCGCCTCGCTGCTCAGCGGTGTGTGGGACCTTCCCGGACCAGAGATCGAACCCGGTCTCCTACACTGGCAGGCAGATTCTTTACCGCCAAACCCCCAGGGAAGCTCCACACATGACTGGTTTCTGATTCCACTTACCCGTCCGTCTAATTGCACTGTCTTTGATGGTTCTAGACATCTGTATTTAAAAACCTCTACCAGCAGTCTGGAACCATCTCTCAGAAGGGAGTGGACGTCCCTTTCTTTGGCTACAGCTGATGCTCAAACTTGGGGTGTATGGATTCGGGCAGTACGAGTCCTTCCTGTCCTGGGGATCCCAGGCAACGGGCCCGTGTTGTCCACTCCCCCAGTGTGTGGGCGCGTGTGCCTTCAACTGGCTCTGGGGCCTGGTGATGCGCGTCAGAATCTAAATGGAAGACCAGCACCCATCGGCGGGTCGAGGGAACAGTGCTGGCTGGCTGCCTTGCGGGGGGGTGGGGGGCGGGTGTCTTTCTATCTCTCTGACCCGGGTGTGTGTGTGTGTGTCCAACCAGGGCAGCTCTGGGATCATGAGATAGCAGTGAGCCCTATTTGTTGCTATACAAAGCCTTTTCCCAGTGACCTCAGAAGCTGAGACCTTGGAACGTGGCAGCTGGGGAAAGCAGAGGACTCCAGTGAGGCAGCAGACAGTAGCCTACCCCGGTGTCCTGAAGCCCACTCCCTCCCTTCCCCATCCCCTCTTCTTTCCTTCTCTTCGGCATCACTCTGTGCCCTGGCTCTGCCGTGCGTCCATCCTTGCAGTCACAGATCAGGCGCCCAGAAGGAATTCACAGAAGGAGCCCTAATGGAAGGAGGGGCGCTGGTCACGGAAGATAGTGGCCGGGACAGGCAGGTTGGCGGGCGCTCGGGGACCCAGCTTCTTCACACTCGGGGTGCTGAGTGAAGCACGTGGTCTCTGGGGAGACTCGTCCGTGCTGGCCCCTCATCTCCCACCAGCAAAAGTGTAAAGTGAGGGCGCAGACCCGACACCCCCCACCCCCCGTCTGGCTGCCTAGAGCCACAGGACCCTAGAGCAGAGGTCCCATGGGAGGCACCCTGGGAAGTCCAGGACTCAGCTCCTCCAGTCCAGGTGGGCGGGTCAGACCCCCGGAGACCTCCAGGGGTTGAAGGTGGCCCTCCATCCTGTCCGGTTCCCCGCTTCTGCAGTGCTTCCAGGCTGGGGATGCGCACAGGCATCCTCGCTGTGGCGGCCACTGGCGGCATCCTGCGCACGTTCCTCCTCTCACCTCTGTTCTTGTTATTATGTAAGATTTTGTATGTGTGTGTGACATTTATTTTAAAAAAGATATGTGTCTTGCTTTCATTGTTAACTTTCAGTATTTTAAAGACAACTACCTTATCCCACTTGGGATGAGGGAAGATGGTCATTTGCCGTATTGAAGTTCTCGGTGTACATTTCTTACTGTGTTTTGTTTATTTTCTTGAAAGGGGTGGGGGGTGGGAACCATTGCCAGTGATCCCCGGAGAAGGAACCGGAAGCAGACTTTCCTTTTCGCTGCAGTAGAAAGCCAGGTAAATATGCATTTTTTTTTCCCCGATTCAGGTCAGAAACCCTTCCCTTGTCAAAAATGCGGTGCCTTCTTTTCCACCAAATCTAACTGTGAACGACACCAGTTGCGCAAACACGGAGTTACCGCCTGTTCCCTGAGAAGAAACGGGCTTATCCCCCAGTCAAAAGAGAGTGATGGAGCCCGAGATAGCACAGGTAGTGCCTCCAGGCGGTGGAGCGGGGCGCCCTTAGCCGCCCGGCCTCCCTTTCCCTGCAGGAGCCCGCGTGTCCCATCTGCTGGGGAAGGCCTGACCTTCCCCTCCCTCCCCCTCACGCCTGTTCGTGCCCTTTGCCCCCTAGAGCTGGGCGGTGCGGGAGGGTGTGCAGTCCCACTCGTTGTAGGAAAACGTTCGAGAGGGATGTGGAAGCGCTGGGCTGGTGATTTCGGAAACCCCAGCTGGGCCGGCTGGGAAGGCCCTGCAGGGACCCGCGATGCCCCGCCCCCCGCGGGGAGGGGGCTGGCCAGGCGGCGTGTTTTCTTTTCAATAACTCTTCCCAGTAAAAACGTTAGTCTTGTTTGAGAAAGCACTGTGCATGTCCTTTCTTTTACCCATCTCCGCTTGCTCCGAATCCGGGTATTATTCTCGCGTGCTGATATGCGCTTCCTTCCTCCAGCCCTCCAGAGCAATTAACGGCTGCCCGTGCGACCCCGCCACCTTTTCCCTTCCAGCTTCTGTATTTACTCCTGTTCTCTGTTGAGTGCCTTCCATTATCTCCAACCGGGGGGTTAGTGTCCCTCACCCCCCGGGGAACAACCAAGCATCGCTGCCTGTGGGTGGCTCAGACGTGGGGCTGGTGGGCTGATGCTGAGTAAGTCTTGCAGGTATGGGTTCAGTCTGACAGATCGCGAAAGCTTGACTTTTCCTCTTTTTGAAGCCAAGGAGATCCCCCCAGGTGTGTTTTCCTGCTGTTTCCTGGTTACTGTGTCCCATGCGTCCTGCCCTCAGACTGCGTGGGGCGGGGGTCCCCCTCTCCTGGGAGAGAGCGTGGGCTGGAGGGCCGGCTCTAGCCCCCGGCCGCCTCGGCCGTGTTGTCAGAGACGGGGGTTGGGGGGGTGCGGAACCTCTTCTCGGGGCCAGCGAGGCAGGCCCCGGGCGCCCTGGCCACGCCCTCAGCCGCGGTCCGCCCCTCGGCTCCCAGGCCCACGTGACTGGCCAGGACCTGTGAGTGGAGAGGGGTCCGGGCGCTCGCGGAGTCTTGCCACGACTGCGGCCCTCGGGCCCGTGGTGCTGGGTGACCTGCCGTTCACCCCGCGAGCTGGCCGCTGGGCTGGCAGGGCGCAGCTTCGCTGGGACGGCCCTGCCAGTGTCTGAGCCTCGGCTGCCACGTCAGGTTCCTCCGGCCCCACTCTCGCAGCCCATCAAGGTTCCCAGGGGGCCGCAGGGCGCCCGTGGCCCCCACGCTGGCAGACGAGTCTTAAAGTGTAACAGCCACGATGCACCCTTTGGGTTCAGCATCTTGAGCTGTGTGATCAGGGAGCACCCAAATCCGGGCTCCTGCGCACGCGAAGCTAGTCTTAGCCTTGGGGCAGCTCTTCACGGTGGGGGTGCTTGTTTTATAAACTGCAGTTATGAGGTTGGTTTTTCCAAGCGTCGAATTGCCCTCCTCACCCCCACCCTGCCCGGAGGGTGTATAGGTTTCCTTTAAGGGACAAAGCCTCTGGAAGAAGAAAATTCAGTGAGAGTTGTAACGGGAAACCAGCATAGAGAAAATATAGGTTCAGTGTAATTGTGGTCACAAGTCTGCGGCGAGAAAGAAGGCTGAGAGAGAAGATGGAGAGAGGGAGGGCCAGGCAGCAGGAGCTCAGTGCTTTTGAGAGCTTTTCACACCAGGTGAGGGCGATGGAGGGTGGTTTCTTTCAGGCTCCTTCCCATGAAGTTAAAAAGTCAGGCTTTGGAGAAAAACCATAGAAACACAAGGGCAGGAAACGACCCAGGCCATTCTTGAGGGATTTCTAGGTTTGTGTGCCTAGGCTGCGTTTTCTGAAAATCCCAGAACATGTTTTGCAACATAGGCCTGACTTTCTCAATCACAGAAGGTCCCCCACCGCAGTGTGCCATAGATTTTCCCCAGAGGAATGGGGACAGTGTGGGATGGGGCAGTGTTAGCTGAAAGGGACACGTTGATTGTTCGGAGCCAGGCTGAGGCTGAGGTGCACTTTGTCCCCACGGAGGGTGCTCCTGGGTCTTCCTCAGGTGATCCTTATCGCAGCCTTCCTGTTTGTGGGCACCTGCGGGTGATTTTCCAAATCAATGTGAGCGTGAAGTTTTTTCGGATTTTTGGCCGGGCTGCGTGGCCTTTGGAATCTTAACGTCCCTCCCTGTCCAGGGGCTGAATCAGGCCCCCCGCAGTCAAAGCCAGGGAACTCCCAGCATGGGCATTTCGAAACCCTCGCTGCACGGTGGCACCCTTTGCTGACCTGAAGCCCCCTCGTGCCGGTGTGGGCCGGGCCCCTTCCTCCCAGCCTCGCCCCTGACCAGGCAGATGGGTCGTAGGTTGTCAGCTCAGTTGGAGAGCGTAAGAGTTCTCAGAAGCAGATGTCTACTCGTTGGCCTGGCACGGAGGGCTTCACTCTCCCAGGAGAGGAGCTTCGGGGCTCTTACCCACGAGTGCCTTCAGTCGGTCTGCTTCCTCTAGCAGTTTTCTTGGATTCGCATCACAAACCAGGGCCTGGCTGGCGGGGACAGAAAATGTCTAAAGCCACATGGCTTACGGAAGTCACCGGCTCAGCCGCCTGCATCTGGGGAGGGCGCGCGGTGAGGAGGGCGAGGGCGGCGCAGGGCCTGGCCTTACCCAGGAGGTTAAGCCCTTGAGCCCGAGGACTGCCAAGAAAAGGCTCTTGGAGTGGCGTGCAGCTGGAAGGGCCCGGCTACTGAAAACGCCCCCTGGTGGACATCGGGCAGAAGGCGGCCGAGCTCCCCAGGGGAACGGAGCCGGCCTCCGCTGCCTTCAGAGAGCATCACCCCCCGCTGAGGCAGGCCCCGCGGTCAGAACACTTGGGCTTGGTTTCACAATTCACTTAGTTTATCATCTTAAATATATTCTACTGCAGTCGAAATCTTAACCCATGTTCTTTTGGTGAAAAAGAAAAATAGTGATTAGTGGGACAGCCTAGAATGCTCCGGGACAGATAGGAGGTAATGACGCACACATGCACCCCTTGGCTCCCCCAACACCTTTAGTGTGACTACCCACCGAACCAGTAAACAGGCAACCAAGCACTCTGTACTTTGCTATTTTGAAGTTTACACCAAAATGCATTTAAAAGGTGCTCTCCGAGCAATTAAAATGAGCATCTGATTTTTCCTTGGAAAATGGCCTAGATGTTGGTGTGGGCGTGTATATATGTAGGTATCTCAGGAGTCTTCTTTAATCTTTTGGGTAATTGCCAAAAGCCATTTATTGTCAGACATTTTATGCTCACCCCACAATTACTTGCTTCCTTCTGAAACCTTCTGAGATACTTGGACAGTGGCTGCCAAAAGGTAGTCAGAGTGAAGCCAGCTGAGAGAAGGAAGCAGGAGAGCCGTGCGGCGGGCCTTGGTGGGGCCGACGCTTTGCTTCGCCCGCCAGCCCAGGGCTGCCCCGACGCAGATCACAGAGCCTGCGCCCCCGGCCGGCGTGGTGCCGGGTCTGCGCGCGGCAGGGAGGGGCCCGGTTCGATATGTGACCCCGGGCTCGGAGAACGGACGGCGCGAGCCGTGCCTGTGCCGCAGAATGGGTTCTGTCAGCCTGCTGCCGCAGCGGTACCCCGGCTGTTGTACCCGTAGTTAAAAGTTGGGCTCAGCAAGCTTCAGCTTCACCGTCAGAGCTCATGATGGATAGGGGGGCCTAAGACCTTGTTTGACCAGAATGGCGAGGAGATGGTGCTTTTGATCAATACCGTCATCTCTTGGGTGTCGACAGTGTTCCCAGGGGGCCAGCCCTTAAGAAGGCCGATAGAAACCGGCGGACTGTCCACATCTGGTTTTGCTGTGGAGAGTGGACAGGTAGGAACCAGCCGAGAGACGGGAAGCGTCTCCGCCCCCTACCCGGGGCCCGGCAGCCCGGGGACCCGCGCGCTCCCGGAGACAGCCGCCAGGTGGCAGCGTGCGGACCGCAGACACCGATCTCCGGCTCCGGGCCGCGGCCTGTGAGCCCCCTCCCCAGCTCCCGTGGAGGGGGGTTGGTCCTTTGCTGCATGTGTATACGGCTCTCTGCTCTGGAAAATAACTTCTCCTGCTCGGCTTCCTCAACCTCCCTCGCTGCGGCGAGCCTCTGGAATGCGCCCGCTGTCCTCTCCCGGTCCTTTCTGTCTGGCTGCCCTGAGCCGCTCGCCCGCCCCTGGGGACCCGGAGCATCCCTGTGTGTTCCCGTTGGGGGAGGGGGTCGCCTGGCTCCAGGGGTGGAGGGGAGGGCGGGGGTCGCAGGAGCAGGCAGCCTGGGACCCCAGCCTGTGTGTGCGCCCACGTGGAGGCTCCTTTTTAAAATTACCCTCAGACCCGCCTGGGGGATGCAAGGGGTGACGAGGATTCGGGTGAGAGAAACCCTTGCTGTGGTTTGGGAGACAGGCCCCGAGGGGTGGGTCACGGGCGAGCCCTCGGAAGGGGGTGTGTTTGGGAGCTGGGAGCCCGGGCCTCAGCCTGCCCCGTGCTTGCCCCGCAGACAGCCAGTCGGACGCAGAGGCCTCGGCGGCCGGCAGCGAAGTGCTGGACCTCACCGCCCGGGAGCCGCCCACGCCGACCCGGAAGGCGCCTCGGAGCCAGCCCGGCCCCGGCCCCGGAGGAGCCCCCCGAGGGGGCGCGCAGGAGGAGGCGGAGCAGGTGGCGGTGGAGGAGGACGCAAAGCCCGAAGAAGAGGACGCGCAGCCCACCGAGGAGGAGGAGGAGGGGGAGGAGGAGTGCGCAGAGGAGGAGCCGGGCCGAGGCCGCTGACGGCCCCGAGGAGGACACGGTCAGCAACAAGAGCCTGGACCTCAACCTCGCCAGCACGCTGATGGGCTTCAAGCTGGCCGAGGGCGAGCCGGGCGCGCAGGACCACAAGCACGCCTGCCACGTGTGCGGCAAGAGCTTCAAGCTCCTGGGGACCCTCAGCCGCCACCTCAAGGCCCATGACCGCGAGGAGCCCAGTGACGAGCGCGCCCCCGGGATCACGAGGGGCCGCACCCGGCTGCCCCCGAGCCCCCAGTCCCCGAGCCCCCGGCCGAGGCGGAGGCCACGCCCGAGGCCCCAGCCGAGAAGCCGAGCGAGGCGGCCGAGGGCCCCTCGGACGCTGACGGGGATGCGGACGGGGAGGGCCCCGCCGAGAAGAGACCGCTGGAGAAGAGTGACGACGACAAGAAGCCAAAGACAGACGCACCCAGGAGCGCAGCCAGCAAGGCGGACAAGAGGAAGAAGGTGTGCAGCGTGTGTAGCAAGAGGTTCTGGTCCCTGCAGGACCTGACCCGGCACATGAGGTCGCACACAGGTGAGGGGGCGGGGGCGGGGGGGTTGGCAGGGTCGGAGCTGGCCGGGGTAGTGGTGTTTTCCAGAGCCTTCTAATCAGCCTCTTTGCCCACTGCACCTCAGTCTCCTTGTCTCTAGAAAGGGGGTTGATGGCTGCCCTTCTGGAAGCTTCCAGAAGAATACGGGTGCCAGGAAGGGCTGCGGGGTGGCCCAGGGAGCAGCGGTGAGGCAGGAGTGAGCAGGGCTCGTTGCCCGGGCCTGGGGTGGGGGGCGGTGGGAGGGCGGGTGCTCCTGTGCGAGGCTCCCAGGTGTGCCCGTCAGCCAGGTCTAGTTGCCCAGGTCTCTGCAGGGAGGCACGCGGCTGTGCCCGGCAGCCAGCAGGTGCTGGGTTGGCCGTGCGGCCGCCAGGCTGATAGGACTGAACCAAGAGGGCACCTGCTTACTCCCCTGCAAAGCCCCACTCCTCCTGAAGCCACCACCTCTGGGCTTGAGGCCGCAAAGCCCCTGCAGGGCCACTGCTTGGGTAGAAAGGAGGTCTGGACACACCACGCCTTGCCCCAGCAATCAGGAAGACGCCCCGTTGTCTCGGTCTCTGCTTCCCTCCACTCGCAGTAGCTAAGATTTCATCCCCTGCCGAGGCCCTGCACTGGGCTCCCAGCAGGGTGTCCGTGGGCTCCCTCAGCTGCTCTGCTTCCGGGCACAGCAGGTCTGCAGCTCTGACTCTGCAGTGGGGCCAGCCCTGGGACCCCTGTCCGGCGCCTGTGTGCCCGAGCGTCCCGGATCGGGATTGAGAAAGCAGTCTGGACCGAAGCTGAGGAGAAGCTCCGTGCAGCCCGCTCCCCCTCCTGTGCTGTGGTTGGGACAGAGGAGGCTCCTGTGAGCGGACCGGGGGCTTGGCGGCCCACCAGGCTACCCCTCGGGCCTTGGCCATGCTTGGGCAGAGCTGGGCGGTGGTTGCGGGCGGCCGGGTTCACAGACCTGATTCCCTCTGGTTCCCCAGGAGAGAGGCCCTACAAGTGCCAGACCTGCGAGCGGACCTTCACCTTGAAACACAGCCTGGTGCGCCACCAGCGGGTCCACCAGAAGGCCCGGCACGCCAAGCACCACGGCAAGGACAGCGACCGCGAGGAGCGCGCCGAGGAGGACAGCGAGAGCGAGTCCGCCCACAGCGGCGCGCACCCCGTGTCAGAGGGCGAGGGGGACGCGGGCCTGCACGCCAGCGCCCAAGTAGCACTCACGCGGAGCCGGAGGGAGAGCCTGGCCGCCAAGGACGCCAGCCGCCGGGAGGAGCGGGGCGGCGGCGCGGACGGCGGGGACCAGCCAGGCAGCAGCCGGCAGGAGCGCGCCCAGGGCTGCCCCTGGCAGGCAGCCCCCGGGGAGCCAGGCGCCCCAGGGCGACCCCGGCCGGGAGAGCCCCGCGGGCCTCCTGCAGGACCTGCTGGAGCTGCCCGGCCGCAGGCCCGCCCACGCCCTCCTGCCCGCTGCCGACAGCGCCTCGCTCCTGGGCCTGGAATGACGACCCGGCCTGCCCCCAGCACGCAGACAAGAGCCAGCAGAGCAAAGCGCCCTGAATCTGCTTCCCGAGGTGCCCTCGGTGCCCCTCGGCTGTTGGGGGGGCCGGAGAGAGAGGGGCGGCCGCCCCCAGGTGCCATCGCCTTACAGACTTCGGGGAAGGGCCGCACCAGCGATTCGAGTGCCTTAACTACTTACAGCCCTTGGTGTCGTCCTGGGTGTTCTATGTTTCCAAAATGACTTTTTGAAAAACAAAGCAAATATTTTAATGAATTATTTGGAGAGGACTTTTTCATTTAAGCATTAACATTACCTTCTGTTTTGTGTGTGAGCTTATTTTTGCGAATCTGTGATAGTCACGTTTGTTCTGTGAGCTGGAAACAGACGAAAAAAAAAAACCATGCCCTTGGATACCTATGGCCAATAACTGGAAGAAAGTGGCGCGAATTCCATGTAAATTCCCAGAGGAGATGCGGATGAGATGCTCGTCTCTCAGATAGACTTTCCTTTCTGTTGGCTGCGCGGTGGGGCTGTGACTGGGTCCTCGGTGCACTGCAGGGTGTGGCTCATGAAGGTTTCCAGTTTGGTTCAAGCCCAAACCAGGAAAGAGTAGCTTCGGCCTGGGACACATTTCCACTCTCTCAGCGTTAGACACGCCGTTACTGCTGCAGTTTCCAGACAGAGGAGAGTCCCCCTGGCACTGAACCGGCGGGGAGCATGCATAGTGTCATGTATCCGACTCCCACCCCCAACCCCCACCCTTTTCGGTCTATGTATTAATAATATTATTATTATTATTATTATTTGTAGTTCATCAGTTTGCTGGTCTCTGCAGTCAGCAGAAACAAATGGGCAATATTTGTCCTGGGAGACCTGGGCTGCCCCCGCCCAGGCTCCCCCGCGTGAGCGTCCGCCCGCAGCCTCTGCCAGGCCCCCTGGGGCGGCTCTTCTACTGTACTTAAGCACGCCTCTCTTCTGTGACTGCGGCACCCAGCAGGGACCCCACGGTCCTCCGCCCGCCCCCGGGGGCCGGGGGCCAGTGGGGAGGGGAGAGGAGGCTCGGTGGGCGCCGGGGCCTCCAGGGAAGCCGGGCGGCAGGACCCACTGCTCGCCAGGTCTTCCTGCCAGACCCAGCCCAGGCCTCGCCCGCCGGCGCCCCGCCCTTTGCAGAGCGAGGGAACCCTACTACTGGTAGCAAATGTGCGCAGGTGAGATGGCGGAGGGCGAACGGGGTGCGTTCGCCTCCTGCAACCTGGGGTCGGTGCTTGACGACAGACGCGCGCCTCTAGTTTCCGAGTCGCCCAAGCCCCTGGGCGCACAGAGGTGGATTTCCTTTTCATGAGCATCGTATGCAGGCGATCGACCCCCTCCCTGTAGCTGCCAGCAGTGACTGGAAACTGACCCTACTGTAGCTGGGCTGTGCTCAGCGGCCTGTCCTCTAGCCGGGACCCCCGGGACCCCCCGAGCCTCAGTGCCTCAGTCCACCCCCCACCCCCTGCCCCGGGACCCAGGGCTCCTCTGTCCTCAGACCTGTGCCCACCACAGGGACCCCCACCCTCCACTTCCCCACCCACTCCTGGTGGCCGAAATCCAACCGCCCAGACTTCAAAGGAAGCTGTGTGTTCTTGACGTGATGAAAAAGCGGTATCTTTGCATGTGAAAGGAGAAAGGTTGAGGTCTATTAAGATTTTTAACTGTATTAGGGATGTGTGAACCAGTTTCAAAATGAGGTTTTATTTACTTTAGATGAAGACGAATCAGAGCCAATGAACCCCCCCGCCCGGCCCCCACCCCCGTATCACTTCATACCAAGTGTGGTGTGCTTACCTAAAACCAGTTCATTCATCCCTTAATTTTTTATGACGATTGTTGTTATTTTCATTGTTATTATTATTATTTGGGTGTTTTGTTTTCCTTTGCAGCTCTCCACACTAAAACTCGGAACGTTGTGGAGAGAAGCCACGAGTTAACTCTGCGCTGGGGTGAGATGTAGCCGGAACCAGCCCGGCACCGCGGCCGAGGCAGCCGCTGGCAATAATCACTATTGATTTAAAGCTTTATTTAGCCTTCATCTGTACCCTCGTAGTCGATAAGGTCTTGCCACATTTTATTAGTGAGGTTGAGAGATGTATCATTTGTTTGTTGTTCTGTCCCCTCCCCCAATATTAAACTGTGAAATTTGTGATTTGTTTAAACTCTGGGTGAATCATAGCTTAGTTTGCATGTCCAGCTAATTTGTTCCTATACATTTTGTTTGATTCTTTTTTCCTTCTCTCAGGGCTTTTACAAAAAAAAAAAGAAATATATATATATGGATCTTCTGAAAAGGTTTTTGAGGTGCAAGTTTCTCTCTTTTGTTTTTTCTCTTTGATTTATGAACACGATGCTGAGATTCAGTCACTACATGAAACTCCCGGCTGTGAAAACAAAACAAAAACCCCGGGGCTGTTTTTCCCACCAGCCCTCAGGGGAAGCTGTGTGGCAGTCGGATGCCCGTTTGTTTCAGAAAGTTTCACCGTTCTTTCCACGCTCTGTTCCTCTCTTTCCTCCAGAAGGAAGTTGATCCTAGTGATTTCAGCCCATGCATTAAACAGGAAACAATAATAAATGTGTAGAATTCATATTTTTCTAAAGGGAACTTTAAAAACTGCTGCTACATGTTGTGTGCAAAACTGGTTTATGCCACATGAACAGAGAATCACAAGTTCGGTCTTGGTACTCCTCGTTCCTCTTTGTATCCGGTTGTATAGTACTTCCAAATTCAAAATGAGAAGAAACGCTGTTCTGTATCAAACCATCTAAAAGCAATAAATGTTATATTTTAAAAACGGCAGGTTGCTGGTCCCGCAGCCGTCCTTTGATTTGCTGTGGTCCTGTGAGCTCGTCCCTGACCCGGGCCACTGCCCAGGGCATCTGTGGTGGGGCGGGGGGTGGGGGAACTTTAGGCCTGCTTGCTGCCCGCTGGGCACTTGGGGTTCCAACGAGAGCCCTCACCCAGGCAGCATCTCTCAGCCTCGGGCGCGTCCCCGCCCGCCCGGGAGGGGGGTCTCTTCGGGGCCCCGAGTGGTCGGTGGTGGCAGCTACCTGTCCAGTCATGCTGTGTGGGGTTTAGTTGTCCCCTGGGCGGAGAGCTCCCGTGACTCAGACCTGCTAGGAGGGGCAGGGGCCCGGACTGCACGGTGAACCCAGGGCTTGGGGGACGGAGCCGGTCAGAAGCCATATTTGCTTCTGCTGGGATCTGCTGTCACAAAGCCATGAAGGGCCAAGGCCCAGACCCTGTAAGCCCAGAGTGGGTCTCAAAGCTGCTTGGAAGGAAGCGGGGTTCAGGGAAGCTGGTTGTAGATGTTTCCAGCAAGGTGACCGTGCTGAGTGCTCAGGTCCTTCAGGCCTCCAGGTCCTGATGTTGGGGACCCCCACCCCCATTGCTGTACCCCCATATTACACCAGCCTCAGGAGACTGATTGTGGGAAGATGAAGTGAGGGGTCCTGAGTCGTATTAATACAACAATCAAATAACTCGGGAGTGACTTTTGCTTAGACAAGCAGTTCCCAGGAAAGCAAGCCCTCCGACCTGTCCAGTCGGGGCCACTGAGCCACGCTGGCAGCCACCCCACTTCTTTGTGGGTGGGGCAGTTCCTAGCTGGGAACCAGGACCGTACATGGTCAATGTGAAGGGCGACGGGTCAGCCCCTTTGGAATAGGATGCCCAAGATGGGGTGCAGACTTGAGGAAATGCCCACGTGTTTCTGTGTGTGTGTGTCGGGTCCAGCCCCGGCTGGGCAGTGCTGAAAGCAGCTCACAGAGGCGCAAGATGGGGCCTCTCAAAAGAGCAAGCCTGTCCCTTAGGGAGAGGAGATGTCGCCCATCTGCCCCGCCACCTCCCCTGCGTGGGGTTGTGAGCTGACCCCCTCCCTCTGGGGAGCAAGCTGCAGGCCCCTCCTGCAGGCCCCCCACCTCCTGCCAACCCTGGGCAGGAGGGGAGGACCCATCCTGCAGGCTGGGCCTTGCAGAGCGGGCGTTCCCGGCAGAGTGTGTACTTGGCCTCTCAGGGCGATTTCTGTCTTGAGCCTCAGCATTCAGGGTAACGTGTATATTAGGTAAACACGTGGGCTCGGGTTTCCCACTGTCCCTGCAGAGAAGCCTGGTCAGGCACAGGTGGCCCCAGAGAAGCAGAGGCCGTCTTCAGCAAGCCCTGCTTCCCTTTCAGCCTCCTCCCGCTAGAGACCCCCTCCTCGGTCCTCTGAGAGATAGGGAAACAGACGTTCACGTATAAAGATCAATTTTACTTTTGCACCCGTCAAGACAAGGACAAGGCCTTGAAATGAATGGAGCCTCGGAGGCGGTGTCTGCTTGTTTTTCTCCAGGGTCCGGTTAACCAGCGGCAGCCCTGGGCCCCTTGCCATCTGCCCGGCGCTGACCTTGGCCCTGGGGGGTAAAATGAGGAGCCAGATGGGAGAGGCCTTTCCCTGTGTGTGGGAAGGCGGGTTTTCAGGGTGAGACGGAAACGGATAGTCAGGCCAAGTCCAAGGGCAGAGTAGCCTCAAGGGGGCGGGCTGTCAGCCCCGAGGAAGTCACCCGCCAGGGCCGTACCTGGGGACGCCCCCACGGGAAAGGTTCTGGAAACAGCCTGGCCCCGCAGAAGCCGCTGCGGCAGTAATGGACAGGGAGAGGCCGGGTCCTAGCAGAGAGGGGTCATGAGTGCATTTGGGGGCCCCAGGACACAGGCGGGTGGGGGGCTGCACGGAGACCACCAGGAGGTGGCCTGGAGCCAGTGGGGCAGCTGTTGACAAGGGGCCCATCTAAGCGGTGTTCTCAAGCTGAGCCAACGGGAGAGGGCACATGAGACCCCTGACCAGCAAGAGGTCAGAGATCAGAGGTCAGCCCCGCCCCGGTCCTCGGAATGAACTCACACAAGAGGAGGCTTCGCTTATTTTTTTAAAGTAACCTTTTCTTTTTGTTTCTTTTTTCCCTTAAACTCAGTAAGGGTTACCTTGCCAAGAGGAGAGAAAGGAAATAAGTCCCTGGTGGTTCCTGCCCCGTTTCCAGGAAGTGGCTGGTGCCAGGGCCGCGTGAGTCTGGGGTGGGTCCCCAGGGCCAGCAGCGTCCTCCCCACGGTGACCCCCCGCCGCCCCCGACCTCCAGCCCTCATCCTCGTCCGGGCGCCCTGAGACCCGAGTGAGGGCCAGGGGCAGCACAGGGAGCCGGAGCCCCGGGCGCCACGTCCGCACACGACTGTCCCGGTGCAGGGGAAGCCCGGGGATGTCCAGCTCCCGACGCAGCCCGACCACTCTTCCTGGCCAGGGCTGGCTTTGATGGGCCGAGTGGACATTAACCCAGGTGTCCCTGGCCTCGATTTCTGATTGCTTCCCCAGACAGGGGGTCAGGGACTCAAACACATCCCTCACCGTCTGTGCCAGTCACCACCCCACTCCTCCCGCCCCGACCTTATCGGATTCGACCCTCGCTGGAGCCAAGGTCTGTAAATGCTGCGCTGGGCTTGACCTTGCCTCGCCTGACTCCAAAGTCCGTGTTCCTGACCTACCGGAGACCCGTCAGCCCCTCCGCGCCTTTAAATTTAGGTCCAAGCAGGGCAGGTCCAATGCTTGCTGTCGCTGTCTTCCCGTCCCCAGAAACAGCATTAAGGCCTGCTTCCCTCTTGCTGCTGCTTCTCACACAGCGCGTGCTCTTTGTGTGTGGTAGAATAACTACGTAAAGTTTGCCGTCTTGACCTCCTGAGAGCTTAAGCCTGTGGCACGAAGTGCATTCACATGGTGCAGCCATCACCCCCATCCTCCGAGGAAGTCTTCCTCTTCCCAGACTGAACCTCGGTCCCCATGAGACACTCATCCCTGCACCCGCCCCCAGCTCCACCACCTACCTTCGGCTGCTCTGGGTTCTTGTGGAAGTAGAAAGAACATCACGTGTCTGAAAAAACTGACTCAACACCCTGCTAGTGAGGGACTCGTGGTGAGTGGTTGAGTCACTAAGTCGTGTCCGACTCTTTGTGACCCCATTGACTGTAAGCCACCCAGGCCCCTCTCTTCCATGGGGTTTTCTAGGCAAGAACACTAGAGTGAGTTGCCATTTCCTCCTCCAGGGGGTCTTCCTGACCCAGGGATCAAACGGGGTCTCCTGCACTGCTGGCAGATCTTTTACCACGGAGCCACCGGGAAGCCCAGGTGGGGCCAGTGGGGAAGAGTCTTCCTGCCGATGCAAGAGATGCGGGAGACCTGGGCTCGACCCCTGGGTGGGGAAGATCCCTGGAGATGGAATGGCAGCCCCTGCAGTATCCTTCCTGGAGAATCCCTTGGACAGAGGAGCCTGGCGGGCTGCAGTCCGTGGGGTCTGGAGAATCCCTTGGACAGAGGAGCCTGGCGGGCTGCAGTCCGTGGGGTCTCAAGTTGCCGGACACAACTGAGCGCCTGAGCGCCTGATAGGCAAGGAGCTCAGATGCGGGAGTGTTCGCCTGGAACTCCCTCAGGGGGCGGGGGGGAAGGCAGCACGCCTGGGCGAGGGGTCCCCCTGCCTGAGGATGTAGCAGCTGCCCGCCCCTGTGCTGGGGTGCAGGGGGAGCGCGGGAAAGGCTGAGAGCCGGGTCTGGCTGCGAGGCTGCCTCCCGCCTGCTCCCTCACCCCTGAGGAGGGGGTGACCACCGTGCCCCCCGCCAGGGCTAGCCGTGCAGACCCCACGGGGTAATACACAGGGTTCTCAGCCCGGGACCTGCTAGCAGACACGCGGGCGGGGAGGAGCTCAGGTCTTGTTACCTCTGAGGACACCTCCTCCCTGCAGCGTGAACCACAGGTCTCTGCCCTCAGGGACGGAGGACAGGCCTCCCCTCGCACCCCATGTCCTACCGCCCGGGGGACTGGGAAGTACAGGCGCTCAACCCCAGCCAGCCGCTCCCTGCAGACGAGGGTCCCGGAGCACGGGACACGCCCCCCGCTCCGTGGTCCAGAGCTGCCGGCTCAAGGCCAGCCCGAGGCGGCCTTGGAGCTTTGGTGAGGCAGGAGGGGGTCCCATGAGCTCCCTGGCTGCCCTCAGACCCCACCCACACACACAGCCCAGGGGGCCCCGGCCCAGCCTCCTGTCACAACCTCCTCTGAGGCAGAGCCGGATCTCTCTACTTGGGGTGTAGGTGGGCGCCCGAGAGCTCAGGGACCAGCTGAGCAACTGGGACATGTGAGAGCCCAGCCCCACCTCCGAGGGATGGAGGACTGGGCAAACCCGGGCCCCTCTGGGGGCTCCTCCCCACCCCCACCCCGCGCCCACTGCAGCCTGCACACAAGCCACCTGAGATCCCCTCTGCCCGAGGCACAGACTCCGAAGGCCCTTGAAGGGGCCTCGGGATCGAGCAGGACCCTGGGTCGTGCGCCCCCCTCCCCCACCCCGACACCCCCCGCCCCGCCCCAGGTGCCAGGCCGCCCGGGGCCCTTTCCACCCCCAGCTCCTGGAGCAGCCGGAGGACCAGGTTAATTTTAAACTTGAAATTGAAGGTTACTGTCTAACAACAATAAAACCGGCCTCTCAGATTCTTGGCTGCCAAGGCGGTGTTCTAAATAAGAAACCAGCGGGCGCTCCTTGCCCAGTTTGCTTGGGAGGAAGCCACAGACCCAGGACGGGAGGAGGGCCTGCCTGCCTGGCATTGGCCTCCGCCGTGCCCGCCGCCCGGCTGTCAGGCGCGACGAGCGGGGCCCGCCAGGCTGCCATCAGCTCAGCAGGCCTCCGTGCTGGGCCCGCAGCTCTGTGAAGCAAGAGTGATGCCCGCTCAGTTTGCAGATTCTGGAAGCTGCAGGAAAATACGAGGGGTGAAGTGAAGTCACTCAGTCACGTCCGACTCTTTGTGACCCCTTGGACTATATAGCCCACCAGGATCCTCCATCCATGGAATTTTCCAGGCAAGAGTACTGGAGTGGGTTGCCATTTCCTTCTCCAGGGAATCTTCCTGACCCAGGGATCAAACCCGGGTCTCCCGCATTGCTTTACCATCTGAGCCCCCAGAGAAGCCCGTAAATATGAAGGGGGTGGGGGTGGAGATTAACAGTCATCTCGCTTCTCAGCATTGTTTTTATTGATTGAATATTGCTGTTTCAGTAGGGCCCAGCGTCCCTTCCTCTCTCACTCTCGGACATGTTTATATAGCATTTTACGCGCTGCAGCTTGTTTTCCCTGAGTTTTGTCTCTCGTCTTCACCCTCATCCAGTGCACTGGGAAGGAAAAAAACTCCTTGTCACCTTGGAGCAGAGATGAGGATGAAATGAATCACCCAGGTCAGCCAGCTAATGGGCAGCCTTGTTAGGATGAAACTGCCCACCAAAAACGACAATGGATCTCCGGAGGGAAAATTCCCAGAGGATTCTGAAGCCCAAGAAAGCTTGAAAACCACTGTCCCAGAGACTGGGCTTCCCTGGGAGCTTGGTTGGTAAAGAATCCGCCTGAAATGTGGGAGACCCCGGTTCGATTCCTGGGTCGGGAAGATCCCCTGTGGCTCAGCTGGTAACAAATCCACCTCTAATGAGGGAGACCTGGGTATGATACCAGAGTTGGGAAGATCCTCCGGAGAAGGGAAAGGCTACCCGCTCCAGTATTCTGGCCTGGAGAATTCCGTGGACTGTATAGTCCATGGGGTCACAGATATTAGACTATACCAGGCTCCTGCCCACCAGCTGCCCTCCAGGAACCTCAAGGCCATTGTTCAGGCTGCAGTCAATCTCAGATCTAGGAAACGCCCCAGGACCTTCCTTCAAGCACCCCGCCTGACTTCTTCCCCAGCCAGTGGGGAGAATCCCAGGGACGGGGGAGCCTGGTGGGCTGCCATCTCTGGGGTTGCACAGAGTCGGACATGACTGAAGTGATTTAGCAGCAGCAGCAGCAGCTTTCTTTATAGTCCAGCTCTCACATCTGTACATGACCACTGGAAAAAACCACAGCTTTGACTAGACAGACCTTTGTTGGCAAAGTGATGTTTCTGCTTTTTAATAAGCTGTCTAGGTTGGTCATAGCTTTTCTTCCAACCTCACGCCCCAGTTTATTTCTCTCGGGGTCTGCACAGTCACAGCGGCTGGGGGCTGGCTTCACAGTCAGGACCAGATGCCAGGTCTGCCGTGGCCTCCACGGCCCTGGCCAGCCCAGGCCACGGTGACATCTGGGCTCTGCCCTGGACGGCCTGTGCACAAGGCCTGTGCACTGTCCCCTGGGTTCCGTGGGCCTTGGGGATATACCAGCCAGTAGAACACTGGCCTGCCTAGCCTGCATCCTTCTAGAACCTTCCAGATGATTCCTAGCTGTTTTCCCTCCCTGCTCATCAGCACTAGGGCCCAATGCCCCCACCCCAGCTCCCCCCCACCCCCCACCCAAGTTAAGCACTGACTCTCCAGGGTTTGGATCCTGCCAAAGAAGGTAGGGCTAAAGGTGCCCACGCTGTGACCCTGAGCAAAGGGTCAGGGGACCAGCCAGCCTCAGAGTAGAGGTGGGCAGCGGGGTGGGGGCCAGGTGGGCGGGGGCAAGGGGTGAACACGAAAGGAGGAGATAGCTCTTCGTTTTTATTGACGCTGAACTGCTCCAGGCCAGTTTACCCTGTTATTTATTTTTTTTTTTCAATTTCCTTGTTCAGGGCTCAGGCCCCAACCCCCTACGCTGCTCCTTCTCTGGGGGACCCAGAAGTGACTCGAAAGTCAATCAGAGGAGGACTCGGGCAGGGGCGACTGTCACCAGGAGGAGGGGAATTTGTAGGCATCCCGGTGGGGATGTCTCCAACTCAGGGGACAGTGAGTTCTGTGGCTGTGTTTGGGTCTGGGGGAGCTGAGGCCCTGGGGCTGAATTTTTAAGACTCATTTTTCTTTTTTTTTTTTTTTTTAAATAAAGAATAGCTTTAGGTTCACAGCCAAAGTGAGAGGAAGGGGCTGCAATTTTATCCTCCACCCGCCCCCCATCCTCACGCCCCCACCGCAGGAGGGGCCTCTGTTGCAACCGCTGACCCTGGCGAGCCTATCACCCAGACGGTGGTTCACACGAGGGCTCCCCTCTGCCGGCCAAGGGCTGGACAGCTGTCCACGCACCCAGCAGCACACCTCCCCCAGGACCCGGTGCTGCCTAGTCCTTCCGCAACGGCAGTGTGCGCGTGTGCATGTGTGAGTGTGTGTTCAACTGGGGGAGCAAGAAAAGCATGGAGACTGGCTTCTTGGAGGCAAGTTTCACAAGGATTCCACAATGATCTCAAAGAGGCTGGGAGCCAGGATGAGCATCACCTGGAGGTGGGTGGATCAGCGGTCGGGGGTCACGGTGGGTGGGCCCGGGAAGTGACGGGGAAGGCCGCGGCCAGTGGCCTTCAGAGGGGCCGGGACCGCGAGAGGAGCACGTTGGCTGGGATTAGTGTTGAGGGTCCGGAGCCCGGCCCTGGTGGCAGGTGGGGTCAAGGAAGGCAGTTGTTGGAGCACAGCTGTTTCTGGAAACATCCCACGGCGGAGTGCAGGACGGAACGGAGCCGGAGGCCTGTGGAGGAAAGGGCTGAAGTCGTGAAGTTGTCCCGGCCCAGGTGAGGAGATGGGGAGGGGTCCCGGGTGCAGAGAGGCACAGGGTGGGGGTCGCAGTTCTCTCATCAGGGCCGCCGGGGAGCAGCCAGGAGCTGGCCGCTGGCCCGGAGGCCGTGGATCCTCTTGCTCGAGGAGCCCGTGACGGCAAGGGACAGAGCCTGGCGCGGGCCGGCTCCTGCGGCAGGCGGCTCTGAGCGTCCCGGCCCCAGCATGGTTGCAGGGTCGCCTTCTCCGGCTCTGCTCCCCGGCTCACCCCCAGCTGCTCCTTCTCCAGGGACCCAGAAATGACTGGGAAGGTCGCTCAGAGGAGGATGGGTGGGGGTGGGGGTAGCTGTCCCCAGGAGGAGGGGCGTCTGGGGGCATCCCGGCGGGATTCCTGTGGCTCGGGACAGTGAGCCTGCAGCTGCGCTTGAGCCTTGGTGGAGGGAGGCTCTGAGGGTGAATGCGATCACTGAGGCCAGGGATGGGGACCAAGGTAGAAAAGAGAGGGGGCTCCAAGCAGCTTTTCAGGGCTCCGCTCGGGCAGAGAAGCCACACGCCCTCTGTGTGCACAGCGGCCGGTAGCAGCAGGAAGCCCTGGCCACCCCGTGTGTGTGTTTCAGGCGTGGCTAACGGTCAGCCAGCTCTCACTGGCAGACACCTGTCTCCTCCCCCGCCGTGCTCACGGTCACCTGGGCACACACAGCCCAGGGCTTCCCCAGGCTCTCCCTGTGCAGCACCCCTAGCTGGGCACTTGCTTGGTTCTTATCTCGTGTGTGTGTGTGCCATTCGCCCAGTCGTGTCTGACTCTGTGTCCCCATGGACTGTAGCCTGCCAGGCTCCTCTGTCCGTGGGATTCTCCAGGCACGCGTACTGGAGGGGGGTTGCCGTTTCCGGCTCCAGGGGACCTTCCCGACCCGGGGATGGAGCCCGAGCTCCTGCACTGGCAGGCAGCTCTCTGCCCCTGTCGTCGTTCAGTCCCTAAGCCGTGTCTGCTCTCGGCGACCCAGTGGACAGCAGCACCCCAGGCTTCCCTGTCCTTCAGTGTCTCCCGGAGTTTGCTCAGACTCCTGTCCATTGGATCAGTGGTGCCGCCAAACATCTCATTCTCTGTCGCCCCTTCTCCTCTTGACCTCGGTCTTTCCCAGCATCAGCTGAGCCACCTTCCAGTCATTTAGTGGAATATATTTGGTCTCCCCTGCCCCACATTTTTTTTTTTTTTTTAGCTGAGCTGTGTCTCCTGGGCTGGAGAACACGGAGGCTAGCCACTCGGTGCTGTGATAGCTCCAGAGCCCTAGCCCAGTGCAGGCTGCAGCCGCTCAGCGTGTGTTCACAGGTGGAGGCAGAGCCCCGGGGTGACCCTGCGGGCTGTGTGGTCCAGGCGGTGGCTGGGAAACAGTTCTAGGCCTCGTCCCTCCAGCCAGCCGGTGCTGGCGCTAGGGTTTCTGCCCAGGCCAGGTGTACGTGTGCGTTGTCGGTGAACGGCCCCACCCACGCTCAGGGTGAAGGGCACCGGTGTTTGGCTCTGCCCCTCCCAGGTGCTGCCCTTGGCCACAGACAGGGCATTGTCAGTCACCTGGGGGCTGCTCAGCTCTGCTCAGGTCCGGTGAGGGGGAAGGGAAGGGAGAGAGTACATCCGGGACGCCATGGGATTCGCCAGGCCAGAACACTGGAGTGGGTAGCCTTTCCCTTCTCCAAGGGATCTTCCCAACCCAGGGGTTGAACTCAGGCCTCCCACATTGCAGGTGGATTCTTTTGCAGCTGAGCCACCAGGGAAGCCCGGTGAGGACCCCAGGCAGTTACTCGGTCTCTGGGGTGGGGCTGTGCAGGTGCTGAAGGTGTGAGTGCTCCCTGGAGCTCCCCACCGTGCAGAAGGCTTGGCCCGCCCAGCTGCAGGTACCCTGTGGGTAACGCAGAGCTGGGCAGCCTGGGGTTCACCTCCCACCCTTACCATTGCCTGAGATTCTGCACCTCTGGACTTGGCATCTTTAATCTCCAAAGTGCATATAAAACATCCGTCTCCCAGAACAACAGGTAGGTGTGGAGTTTCAAATACATAGAAGCCGCTTCAAACAACAGTGCCCGGGTCTCCCGGGGAACTGAGGCCTTGATCGAGGTGGACCGTCAGCTTCTGTTCCAGGCATGTGTGGGGAGAGGGAGGCCCTTCCAGAGGCGCCTGGGACAATGTTAGCCGTCGTCACATGGAGCTGAGATAAAGAAAGCCCGTTTCAGCTCCAATTATAGGCTCCCCGATGTGACCGAGCTAAGTGCTTTCACGTGTTATGCAAAATCAACATCTATCCATTTCAGAATATTTTTAAAGTAGGTTCAGAGCTCCGTAGTAGTGTGGTTTCTGTATTTATTTTGGCTGTGCTGCGTCTTCGCTGCTGCATGTGGACTTTCTCTAGGTGCGGGGGTGGGGGAACACCCTCTAGATGGGGACGCGGGGGGCTTCACGTTGCGGCGGAGCCGGGGCTCGAGACGGGCTTTGCGTTGCGGTCGAGCCAGGGCTCGAGAGCCTGTGGGCTTCAGTAGTTGTGGCCCACGGACTTAGTTGCCCTGAGGCATGACCAGGGACTGAACTCAGGTCACCTGCACTGGCAGGCAGATTCTTAACTACTGTGCCACCAGGGAAGCTTTTTAAAAATAAAAAGGAAAAAATGTACTCATGTGGCTGCTCTGGGTCTTGGATGCAACATGTGGGATCCATCTCCCTGACCAGGGATTGAACCCGGGCGCCCCACGTTGGGAGTGCGGCGTCTCAGCCACTGGGCCGCCAGGGGAGCCCCCTGGATCTGCGGTTTCCTGGAAGGCGGCGGGGACCCTGAGTCGGGGCGGCGGCGCAGCTGGAGCTCTTGCCGTCGTGTCCGTCCCTCGTGCAGCGCCCCGGCAGTGGTCCCCACCGGAGCCGGGAGGGACCTGGGCTCCTCGATGGTCCGCAAGGTACCAACCGTGGGAGCTGGGAAATTTGGATGCTCGGCACGTGTGTGAGGAATGTTGGCTGATGATGGGCCTGGGTCGCTAACATGTCCCAGGGTTGCTGGGTCACACTGCGAAGTTGCTGGGTCACACACTGTCACTGGGAAGTTCTGGGCCGCAGTTCAATTTTGTGTTGATATGAGAGATAGAGGCTCAGCAAGCAGCTGTGGAGAATCCTAAAAATGTCCACAGTTTGGAGGCTGCACGTGTTACATGTTTATCTAAAGATAAAATGAACTGGACAAGAAGGACAGAAGGGCAGCTTAAACTTGAGAGACAGCACGTAGATGATCAAAGCGCTTCTCCACGTGCATATTCAAGACTATAGCAAAGGAAACACCACCTGCTGTGGGCTGAGCCGTGCGAGCCCCCCGTTTATATGTTCAATTATGCCCTCAGCTGTCCCCCCAGCACCTCAGGTGTGGCTGGACATGGAGGCAGGGTCTTTAAAAGGGTGACTGAGTTAAAAGGAGCCTGGGGCTTCCCTGATAGCTCAGCTGGTACAGAATCTGCCTGCAATCCAGAAGACCCTGGTTCCATTCCTGGGTGGGGAATTTAGCCATTCAGTATTCTAGTGGCTCAGATGAGAAACCGCCTGCAATGAGGGGAGACCTGGGTTCGATCCCTGGGTAGAGAAGATCCTCTGGAGGAGGGCATGGCAACCCACTCCAGTATTCTGGCCTGGAGAACTCCAAGGACAGTGGAGCCTGGCGGGCTACAGTCCATGGAGTCACAAAGAGTCGGACACGACTGAGCGATTCAGCACAGCACAGGGAAGCCCTGATCCAATCTGACTTGTTTTTTACAAGAGGAAATCTGGCCCCAGACACCAGGAATGTGTGTGCACAGACCACATAAGGACGCCGGGAGAAGACGCCCCCGGGGAGGGGGTTAGCCTCAGGAGGAACCGGCCGGCCGACGCCTCGACCTCAGGCCTCCAGCTGCTCAGCTGGGACCCACCGGCAGAGTGGCTCAGGCGCCCGCCTCCAGATCCCAGTGTGCTGGGCATTTGATTGTGTGAGGCATCCCACTTCTGGGCCTGGAATCCAGGATAGGTGCAGAGAGAAGGAAGGTGCTTGGTCAGACCTGAGCGCCCGAGTGTGGCGACCGCCCCACTGCCATCAGGCGCTGGAAGGGTGTCAGCAGAGCGAACGCCCAGAGTCCAGGGGCGCGGGCAGCAGCCCCTGGGGAGGCCCCGTCGGCCAGGGATTGACTGACGCTCCACGGCCCTGCCCCACCTCCCCCAGTGAGTCCGGAACTTCCAATCCACTTGTAGAAGTTGTTTGAAAATGCAGACTCCTGGGCCAGCTCCCTGAGACTCTGCTGTCGGCCTGGGGGACCTTCCAGGTGATTCCACGTGTGGAGTTCACGGGCCAGGCCCGAGATGCGCTTGTCAGCACGAGCGTGTCTGCGTGCGTGCGCGTCCTCCGCTCCACTGCCGTCTCTGCTCCTCCCGCTCCGTCCCCCCGGCCGTGTGTCCCCCCGTCCCTCCGTCCCCCCGTCCGTGTGTCCCTCTGTCCCCTCCCGGCCGTGTGTCCCTCTGTCCCCTCCCGGCCGTGGTGTCCCCCTCTTCCGTCCCCTCCCGGCCGTGGTGTCCCCCGTCCCTCCGTCCCCCGTCCGTGTGTCCCTCTGTCCCCGCCCGGCCGTGTGTCCCTCTGTCCCCCCCCGTCCGTGGTGTCCCCCTCCTCCGTCCCCCGGCCGTGTGTCCCCCGTCCCTCCGTCCCCTCCCGGCCGTGTGTCCCTCCGTCCCCGCCCGTCCGTGTGGCCCCCCGTCCCTCTCCTGCCGCAGCAGCGCGGTTTCGGCCCGGCCGGTGCGGGAGACAAGGACGGCCCTCACCCCCGGGGCCTGGCCCTCAGTGACAGAGGCAGACGTGTTGGCAGCCTTCCAGTTCCATTTATTTCCACCCACCTCGACTCAGTGCGGCTCAGGTCAGTCATCAGCATAATCAGAGCGCGCGGTGAGGCCCTCGCGGGGGAAGTGCCCGCTCCCACGGGCACCACGGGGCGCTCCCCCCGGCGCCGAGCCCTGACGGGCCGCCGGCGGGCTGAGGGGTCTGGGGCCCGGCGCTCCCGGGCTCCGCGCTGGGGACGGGGACGCGCGGGCGGACGGGGCACCGGGCGGCGGCCCCGGGCGCCCGAGTCCTCACCGTGGGGCCGAGGCCCGTCCTCCGGGGCGGAGGGGAGCCGGCCACGCAGACCCTCCCAGCGGCGGTCCAGGCACCTCCCAGCCCGGCCGCGGGGCTGCCCCGCGAGCCCGCCGAGGGTCCCGCGCGGGGCCTCCGGCGCGCGTCTTGCTGCGGCCTGCGGCGGCCTCGGGGCCTCAGTGCGTCTCCCTCCGCCTGCGTCTGGAACGACAGAGGGCGACGGTCACGCGGCCCGCCCGGCCCGAGGCCCGCCCGGGCTCCTCTTTGGGCTCCAGTCTCAGGACCGAAGCCCCGGAGAAACCCCTTCCCTCCCACCCCGCCTCCCACAAGGAATCAAACGGAGAAATCCTGGACCCGGGTTCAGCTTCGAGAATTAGTCTACTCCGTGGATCCCGGAAGGAACCTCGACTGGCACTGAGGCTTCCGTGCTCTCAGTGAGAACCGGGCGTTAGAAGAACCCCGCAAGCGTAGCCATGCGCCGTGCATAACGCGAAAGCCGCCCAGGCGCGTCTGGGCCATGCGGAGGGTTTGCTTTGGGACGGAATCAGCTCCGGAACAGTCTCACTCATCCTTTCACTCACTAAGCAAATACTGATCAAGCCCCTGCTCTGCTGGAGGCCCGGCCCCGGAGCCTGCAGTGGGCCGGGCGGCCTGGGTCCCATCGGGTCTGTGCCAGGCCTTGATGGGGGGCTGGTCCCTGACCTGACCCTGGGTGTCCGGGGCTGGGGGTCCTGAGAAAGCCTCCTTCAAGAAGACCAACACGCCCTACCACCCCGCCGCTGCCACGTGGGCCGTGTCTGCATCAGGACGCAGCGGAGCCTCTGGGCCAGGCAGGGGCCCAGGGCCTGTGTGGCTCCAGACCCGAGTCCAGTCACAGGACAAGTCCCGACTGCACTCCAGCCTCCAGCCTGCACTCCCTCAAAGCACCAGTGTCCCCCAGAGGCCCAGGAAGCATCCAGATGGTGTCCATCCCCCCACCCCCAGAGGCCCAGGAAGCATCCAGATCCAGTGTCTCTCCCAAAGGCCCAGGAAGCGTCCAGACCCAAGGGGACTATGGACCCATGATGAGTGGTTGGACCGCGGGAACCTGGACTTGTCCCACAAGCAGGCAGACAAGCCGGCACGGGAGGTGCTTGGCCAGGTGGCAACCACGACTCAGTCACCTAGAATGCGTGCTCCCCACAAATGCGCACTGGTGCTTGCAGGGCGGGAGGTCTGAGCGGTCATGGGAGGCTGTGTGGGGGTCACGCGTGTCCATCTGGCAGGATGTTAGCAATTAGTGATCTGGGTGAAGATGGGGGGTTTAGGGAATTTCTTTGCAGAATTTCTCAACTCTTAGCTCTAAGCTCCGAATGATGTCAAAATTGAAGGCTGCTCACAGGCTGGGTGCTGGACCAGCAGGTGGGGGGGCGGGGAACGGGCGGTGGGCAAGGCCTTGGTGGGGGGCAGGTGGGAGCAGGGCCAGTGCGGGCTCCAGGTTCGAGGGTCGCAGCAGTTGACAGGAGAGCTTTGGGTCTGGGTCCTGCAGGCCGTGGGGGGTCAGGCCATCTCCTCCTGGGGGTCCTGGCGGCAGCTCGTAGAGGGGGTGGGGGTGGACCACTGATGGCATCGCAGGCATGGCCACCATGTGGGCACCGCGTTTGTCCCCTGCTCACTGACCTCAGGGAGGCAGCCAGGATGTGGGTCCGGGGGTCAGAGGATGGCCAGGTTTCGGGACCCTTAGGGGGTGACATGGACGGGGACCATCCTAAGGAGTTTCCTGTGGGGGGAGGGGATGAGACAGGACATCCCGAGGGAGGAGGCGTCTCGGGGAGCAGCGGGGTGGCCTGCGGGACATCGGGGCTCTAGCAGGCTGGTCTCACGGACCCAGCTCAGGGAGAGAGAGCCAAGGCCGAGCAGTGGGGCTCCTGGGGTCAGGCTGCCTGTGTCAGCGCCCCGCCCCATTTCTCATTAGCTGGGTGACCCCGGAAAACCATCTCTGTGGATCCGCACCCCTCAGCTCTAACCGCTGACGTTGGAGCCTCCTCGGACAGGGCTGGGGCCCTGAGCAGCCGGAGTCAGCGTGGAAATGCTGAGGAGCCCCGGGGGCAGAGGAAGCCCGCCCGGGTCAGTTAGGCCCCGCCTCCTCCTCCAGCCTCTGGGGCCTCCAGCACAAGGAAGGGGCTGCGCAGGGAGCAAGGCGGCCCCCCGTCCGGGCCGAGCCCACCGCCGCGGTGCCCGAGCTGGCCTACCGCTGGGCTGGAGGGCTTCCTGGAGGTGGGTGGGGCGGCCTGGCTCACTGCAGTGCGGTCAGCGGGACCGTGGGGCGGGACCCAGACTCTCCTGGGGAAGGTTCGGGGTGCAAGCACTGGTGCTGCTCGTTAGAATGCGGGTTCCTGGGCCCCGGCCCGCAGTGCGACTCAGCAGCTCTGCGGCCGGCACCCTGAGCAAACCCCCCTGCAGCTACCCCCACCCGCATCTTAGGGGCTGTGAAGTTGGCGTAGCCACCTAAGACAAGAACTCGTTGGAGTGATACGTTTTTAGAGGGAGAACTAACGACAGCTGTTTCCATCCTTTATTTCCATCACTTTGGACCCTTTACTATTAGTAAAATAAGTAAGATTTAAGTGAGTAGACAAATCCCCATTATCCTAGTAAAGGCTTCCCAGGTGGCCCAGTGGTAAAGAATCCATGTGCCAATACAGGAGAAGCAAGAGATGCAGTTTCCGTCCCTGGGTCGGGAAGATCCCCTGGAGGAGGAAATGGCAACCCATTCCAGTATTCTTGCCTGGAGAATCCCGTGGACAGAGGAGCCTGGCGGGCTACCGTCCATGGGGTTGCAAAGAGTCAGACACGACTGAGCAGGCACACAAGCAGACAATGATAAAGGCACGATTTGCTTTGGGAAAAAATTAGATGGAGGTGGTCATAATTACTTTGTATTTGAGCCTGGGTATTTCTGACAAAGGCAGGGGAGAGATCTTCACATACACAAGATGGACTGCGATAAGGGAGAGAAGGTGGGCTCTTTCCTAGGATGGTCTGCAGAGCAGGACCAGGATGCAGGCCACAAGGAGGTGGGTTTGGGTTCAAGAAAGGAGTGTCTACTAGTGGAACTGTACAAAGATGGGCTGGGCTGCCTGGCCAGGTGGGCAGGAAGCTGGCCTGATGACTGTCCAGGTTCTCCCCAGCTCTAATAGTGTACGAGGCTCTTCTTTTAAACACAGGAGGAAAAAAGATATCACACCTTTTAAACAGAATCTCACAATTCTAAGGGAAAATAAGTTGCTAGTGATAGTCTTCAGTTGGCTGACAGGTAAATGTTGCTTATGCAATGAGGAAAAGACACCTTCCTAGTAGTGAAAATGAGGTTATACCCTTGGCCAGCACTGGAATCGGCTTCTCTGTATGTGCAAAATCTTTTTAAAAATTCAACACCTGGCATATAGCGAGGGCTTTATAAATTCTCTCTGAACATTAATAACTAATAACTGTAGTTAAGATGATCCTCATTTTAGGAAAGAAAGAGGCTGAGACCCATTAAGTGACTTGTATGAGATTATTCAGCCACTAAGCGGGTGAGTCCTGAGTCAAACAAGGGCTGTTGAGCATCATACTCATGGCACAGCCCTCAGTGAGTTCATCAGAAGTTAACACGTGTGTGAGGAAATGATGGAGGAACAGCCGTGGGCAGTGGCTTTGTCCTGGGAGACCAGATGCCTCCCAGAGACCATGTACCACATCTGGTCAGCCCCCTGGTGACCATGTCCTTCCGCTGACGTGATCACTCAACTCAATCCAAATAACCCATTGACGTCTTAGCACAGCATGGGATGGTGGGGGCGGCGTGGAGCGCAGGACGCCCAGGCGGGGGGGGGCTGCACTGGTGGGACGAGGTGGTTTGCTTTTGTTGCTTTTAGTCCCTAAGTCGTGTCCGACTCTTTTGCAACCTCATGGACTGCAACCCACCAGACTCCTCTGTCCATGGGATTTCCCAGGCAGAAATACTGGAGCGGGTTGCCATGCCCTCCTCTGGGGAATCTTCCCGACCCAGGGATCAGACCCACGTCTCCTGCACTGGCAGGCAGATGACCGCTGAGTCACCAGGGAGGCTTTAGGCGCGGATGATCCCTGAGTCTTGCCGGGAATGCCCGGGGCAGCCTTGGGAATGAACCTGGAGGCTGTACCACCCGTGAGCAGCAGGGGGCAGCAGAACCCCCTGAGCAGCCGCGTTCCCAGGCGCCCGGCGGCAACTCCGGCTTCAAAGTGCTTCCCTTTCCCTTGGAGGATTCTGGCAGAGGAGGAATACTGCTGCTGATGAAACCAAGACCGATGCGGGCAAGGAATTCCCCCTTTTAAAAGACTTCATGATACAGCCGGTCTCCTGACCGCAAACGCTGCTTGAAGGGGGCTTGTGCTGCTGCGGAGTTTTCTTTGCTCTCTGTCCTCGAGGTGGTCTTGCAGTGGGGGAGGGGGCGACAGCTTGTTACCGCTGAAGGCTTGAGTCTCAACCTGGCATACTTTGCTAAGCTTATACAGCTAACAAAAAACAAAACATGTTTAAGGTTTACAATCCACTCACGCTTTGGGACGGGACCCGGTTTTGACTCCCTCACTGGTCCCCTTCCGATCTGGAGCTGACCTACGGGATTTCCCGTGAGCCGCTCCCCGGCCTCGCCGTTTCAGGGGCTCTGTGTTGGTGGTGGAGCTGTAGCCCGTCTCCCCTAGCACCCTCATCCCACAGCTGTCCGTTCGTCCGTCCGTCCCGGTGAGGCTGGAGTGCCCAGGCGGACGCGCAGATGCGCTGGGATGAGGGCCTGTGTGAACCCAGGGCTGGCAGGGCAACCTGTTTTCTCCTGCGTTTTCAGGGACTGGGGGCTGGGAGACAAGCACTTCTGTGAAGGCCCTGGACAGACGTGCTTGTGTCCGTCTCAGCTCTTTAAAAAAACATATCCATCTTTGGCCGTGCTGGGTCTCTGCTGCTGCGCGCAGGCTTTCTCTAGTTGCAGAGAGCAGGGCTCCGGAGCACAGGCTCAGCAGGTGTGGCTCACGGGCTTGAATTCTCCGAGGCGTGTGGGATCTTCCCAGACCAGAGATTGAACTCATGTCCCCAGCACTGACAGGTGGATTCTTACCCACTGGACCACCAGGGAAGTCCCCGTCTCAACTCTGCCACTTTGTAGCTGGCATTTTTAGTACGTTATTTAACTGGTACACTCCCTTTCCTCGTCTGCAAGATGAGAGTGTTCCTACTTCCCTGTAGGGCTGGGATGTTAACTCCTATTTATAAACACCTATTCAAAAGCAGAGACATTACTTTGCCAGCAAAGGTCTGTCTTAGTCAAGGCTATGGTTTTTCCAGTGGTCATGTATGGATGTGAGAGTTGGACTGTGAAGAAGGCTGAGCGCCGAAGAATTGATGCTTTTGAACTGTGGTGTTGGAGAAGACTCTTGGAGAGTCCCTTGGACTGCAAGGAGATCCAACCAGTCTGTTCTAAAGGAGATTGGTCCTGGGATTTCTTTGGAAGGAATGATGCTGAAGCTGCAACTCCAGTACTTTGGCCACCTCATGCGAAGCATTGACTCATTGGAAAAGACTCTGATGCTGGGAGGGATTAGGGGCAGGAGGAGAAGGGGACGACAGAGGATGAGATGGCTGGATGGCATCACTGACTCGATGGATGTGAGTTTGAGCAAACTCTGGGAGTTGGTGATGAACAAGGAGGCCTGGCGTGCTGCAATTCATGGGGTTGCAAAGAGTAGGACACGACTGAACCACTGAACTGAATTGAACTGAACCATAGGCAAGGTACCATTTTCAAGACTCAGTGACGTGGTTAAGTGGGAATTCCTGCTGTCATTCATGAAGCTTACAATTCAAAAAGAGGTGGCAGGAGGTGGAAGGACCAAGCAGCTTCAGACCCAAGTGAAGACAAGGGTGACCCAGAGGGGGACTGTGAGGTGGTGCAGGGGTCGGGAGGGGGGCACACCTTAGACACAGAGAGTTGTCAGGGAAGGGAGGGCCTGGACAGGGCACCCTGGCGAGGGGCAAGCCCTGGGCAGAGGTGTTCACTGCCGGGGCTGTAGGGGAGCAGGGCGTGGGGGGAGCAGGTGAGGACCACATCGCCTGTGGGTGCCAGCCGCCTCCCTGTCCCCTCGCCAGTCTGCCTGTGGGCACTGGAGGGTCTGGCACAGAGCCTGGCACGTGCCCAGATGGCCATGCAGGTGGTTTATTAACAGCTGAGAAGCAGGCCTGGGTTCCTTCCAAGTAAAGACGCTTTTATGGATTTTCTGCCCATCTACCTTAGTTTCCTCTGAATGTGAAAATGACAGAAACGTCTAAGTTTTTAATGAGCTGCCTTTCTTTACGGGCTACGGTAAAGCTGCCTACAGCCACTGGGGCTTTTACACTCATCATGGGAGGCTCACATAGATTTAACACATATATTTATTTTTTTCTATTATAAAATATAAGCACATTACAAACACTTCAAAAGGAAAAAAATCACCACCACCCGGCCACAGAAACTGCTTTCACCGTTTTGCATATTTACTTTCAGACTTTGGAGTAACCTGACATTTATTTAATACTGAGTATTTCAAGTGCTGTAGAGGAAAAATTAAAATGCTGGTTCTTACTGCCCTAATATTTTTTAATTCATTTCCTTTTAGCAGACAAGACTGAAAATATTACAGAGTTATAAAGACTAAGTCCCCTAAATACGCACAGCTTAACCAAGGTTACTTTTTCTATGAAGAATACCATTAATTCAACAAATCCTGAAGGAAGTTTTAGGTACTGACTCAGTGATAGTGAGTCAGTACTGACTCTGGTGACTTGGTGAAACCAGAGATATATCTTGGCTTGCTTAAAAACATTTAAACAGTCAGGGTAAGCAGTCTCCAATCCAGGAACCAAAACTTAATACACAAATACGTGTATGTGTGTGTGTGCGTGTGGGGGAGGCATCTTAAGGCCTTACTTGAAAAGTCATGCAGCACAGGTAAAGCTCATCTTCAACCATCTTCAGTCTCAAGTAAGACTTTGTAACTTGAAAGGTCTAAGTTTTATAAGCTGAAAATATGTGAAGCTTTTTACAAATTCCAGAGGGAAGTGAAGATCACGATCCTAGTTTCCCTTTTGCTCAATATTTTAGATGCACTTTGTGCTTCTCCAAGATCCGGAAGCCCAGCAGTGAAACTCAGTGGCATTTTATGAAGCATTTTGTATTGCGTGAAAATCCTTGCACAGTCAGCTTGAATTAGGGATATGCAAATAATAATAAAAGGATGTGTTTTGACAGCCTATAAAACCAGTGCAGGGGGCAGAATGGACTATGGGCAATAACCAAGGGAAAAATGGTGTTCTTGGGTTTACCAAGCTGGGAAAACTTCGACTCCAGATGTTCAAGGAGCGGGAACTAGCTCAAACATTTCATGAACTAGTCAGTTCTGAAAGGCGGCCGGGCAACATTCTCAGTCACCGCTGAAATGCACACTGCAGAACACTGTCCTAAACAGCCTAACAGCCAGGGCTGCGGGAATTAAGACGGCCACGGCCAACACCGGAGTCCTCCTGCACCGAAGCAGGAGATGGAGAAAGCGGCACTCTCAACCAGAGGCATTCCGCCTGTGCTGAGTGGATTCAGAGTTCTTTACAAGCCCTTAAATCTCTACACTTTTGAAATGGAGAGAACCAAGATCTAATTTAACTCGTGTGCTGTGTGCGGAGTCGTGTCCGACTCTCTGCGACCCCGTGGACTGTAGGCCACCAGGCTCCTCTGTCCCTGGGATTCTCCAGGTGAAGCGGGTTGCCATGCCTTCCTCCAGGGGATCTTCCCCACCCAGGGATGAAACTGCATTCTCCTGCACTGGCAGGTGGATTCGTTAACACGGTGTCACCAGGCAAGCCCAATTTAATTCACAGCAGAGGTAGAATCAGTAAGAATGTGTTGAATACTTTAAAGGCAAGTCACTGACCTTGGGCCTGAGATCTGACGCTGGATAAACCCGAGTCATGTTACTTAAGAAGGACAAGAAGTCAGATCAGGAGATGGATGGAGGGGTATGGGGGTGAGGAGAAAACGTTTCCGACAAGGTGAGTCACAGGCGGTTAGAATGGACCTGAGGGCCAGGGGGCAGACTCACGGGTCAAGGGCAGGGACGGGCCGCACACGCGGGCAAGCGGGGCCGCACACGCGGGCAAGCGGGGAGCTGAGACCCCGCGAGAGGTCTCCGCGGCGGAAGCCGAGCTGACGGCCCAGCGAAGAAGGAGACCTGGAGCCGGAACCAGCTGACGCGCGCTGAGGCCGGGAGGGTCTCCGTCCAGGGCGCCCTGGGGACGGCCACGTCCACCCAGCAGGCCGCCCGGCCCGGCCGCAGCTCACCCGGCTGCCCTGGGCGCCCCGGCCGGCGGGGCCCCAGCCCGCCCGGCCGCGCCGCGCGCCCGGGCGCAGGGGACGGCAGGCCCGGCCTCGCAGGCCGCACCTCGGCTCGCGGGGCGCGGGGCGCGGGCGCAGCCAGCGCCGGGAGGGCGCGCCCTCGAATCACAGCAGCGGGAGCCCAGCCGCGCAGGGAGCGGCGCCCAGGGCTCCGCGGACGGCCCGCCCGGGCGGCGAGGGGCCCGGGCCCCTGCCTCCCGGGCCGGGAAGCGCCAGGCGCGGCCCGGGGCCGGCGGCCTTGACGGGCGGCTGGCGGCGCGGCGGGCGGCCAGGGGGCGCGTGCGGAGGCGCGAGGCGGGCGCCCTGCCGCCGCTCACACTGCCTCCAGGAGGCCCTCGGAGCCGCGGAAGCCGTCCCGACACGCGGCCTGAGGCGGGCGCCCGTCTCGGCGGGGCGCATGGAGCGGACCCCGGGCGGTTGGCCAGAGCCCCGGGAGGCGGCCCCGCTCTCAGCAGGGGCCCCGGTCAACTCCCCGGCCTGCGCCGCCAGGCCGCCCGAGGCCCGGGGCCGCGCCTCCCCGCCGCGTGTCCCCACGCGCGGCAGCTCCCGGCACCTGCCAGGGTCTCAGCGCACCCCAGGGGCGGCCGGAGCCCCAGGCCCCGCCCCAGGAGGGCGGCGGGATTTGGGCCAGGCAGACCCAAGGGGTCCTAAGCTAGACCTTAAAGAGAAAAAGCCCCTAACGTGGAAGGACACGGCGGCGTCTAGGACACCCGCCGGGCCTCGAGGGACCCCCGGCTGGCCCGCCACAGCGCGCCCACCCCCAGCCACCTCGCGGAGCGGCCAGCTCGCTTACCCGCAGTCCTCTCGGGGGAAGACGGCCAGGGAACGCGGCCCCGTTCTTGTCTTCTTTAGACCCCGACAGGTTTCCACACGACTGTGAACTAGAAGCTGGGGCATGAGGCCAGCGGACAGGGCCCGTCAAGCCGGCTCTCGCTGGGATCTAGGAACCCGAGAGGATCGCCCTTTACGGGATTCTAGCGGTTTTCCTGGGAACCCCATCTGCACGGGGAGACGGGACACACGCCCGGCGCCCCGCCCCTGCGCAGTGAGCGGGCATCTTCACTCTCGCCTCTAACGCAAAGATGAGCCTGTCAGTCCCTGAAAACGAACGTCTCTCCTGAAGAAAGTGTTTTTAACCACCATGATTTTGAAATAACTGTACGGTTACCAGCACTGGCTGGCAGCCAGATTCTGGAAAGCCCAGTATTTTAAGCTGCCCCGGTGCTTGGCTGGGTGGCTGGCCTCCGCCTTGACCCCCGGCGCAGGGCGCAGGATGTGAGGGTCGTGGAGCCAGTGGGCCAACCCCAGAGGCAGTCTGTAGCCTCGTGCGAGCTCCGCAGGTTTGGCTTTTGCCCTGGCGCATAAAAGGAACAGCGTCTCCTTTCAGCAGGCTGCGACGGTTTAGGAGATAAGCGCAAAGGCCCAGCAGAACACGGCACGTGGTTCTTTCCCTGCCGCCTTAATGGAACCCAAACCCTAGTCGTATTCCTGTGTGAAAGTTAAAGTCGCTTAGTCGTGTCCGACTCTTTGTGACCCCATGGACTACATAGTCCATTGAATTCTCCAGGCCAGAATATCGGAGTGGGTAGCCTTTCCCTTCCAGGTATCTTCCCAACCCCGGGTGGAACCCAGGTCTCCCACATTGCAGGCAAATTCTTTACCAGCCGAGCCAACAGGGAAGTCATATTCCTACATGATTCCAAAGTCTGAAACTTCAGATTACATAATTAACTGTTAAAGTCCAGCCTTTTGTGTAAAAGGATAAAATCATAGGAATCCTGAAGACGTTCAGATGCTGGCAAGTCAGTCCCCAGGCTTTGTTCCTTCTGCCTGCTCTCCTCTAAGGATGACAGTCTTGCGGATACAGACCAGCTTGACGACAGAACCTAGGACACTCCCTAGATAACCAGGGTCTCGTTTACGGGTCGGGCTGCTCTTCACTAAGCTGGGGGTGCTAGTTCAAAGAAAGGTAGGATTTTACTTCACAAAAGTAGAATGAATTTACTGGTTTTACAGTTATTAATGATGCTATCCAAAACTCTGGTAAACTACTTCACATCTGGAAATGTCTTTAAATGGAAGGGTGTAATTTAGCAGAATCCTGTAGAAATGAGGTGTACTGCCAAGTTCATTGGTTAGGGAAAATCACATCACTTAATCGAACTAAGCAAGCCTCCCCTCATGCCGAGGGGGGGGACCACTGATCCGCACGTGTCACGCCTATCCACGTCTGCTCCTCTGGAACACCACCGGTCCTTAAGGGCTCCTGGGTCACCCCCGCTCCAGCTCCCCACGGAGCCGAAACGCAGCTCCAGGCTTGTGAACGCAAGCACGCCTTTAGGGCAGGGGCTTTTAATTTTTAAGATCTAAATGTGCCTTTTTCTATCAAAGTGACTATTTTCTGACGCTCATTTAAAATTAAAACTAGTCAATGGTCCTTCCCTTCTGATTTCTCCTTTCCCCAGGCGTCTACCTCAGAGTTCATGGGAGAGGAAGTCTCTCAAGTCCCTTTAGTCAGATCGTGAAATAAGTGACGCAGCTGCACACGTGAGGCGAGATCCATGCTTTATCAACACGTTACTCTCAAGTCCCAGCAACAGGCCCGATACACAAGACTCTCAGTTCATTTTACAGACTCTGGAACCAAGGTGTTCAAAAGGTGAATTCTGAAACCATGGTTGGTGCAGCAAATTAATATATCAAAACAAACAAAAGCTTCATCCAAATATTTACATTTAAAAAGACATTTTAAAAAAACAGGCTACTTATTAAGTGTGCTTGAACAAACCATGTGTGGAATTGAATTCCATTCATTATGGAGTTAGTTTCTGCTGAACACTGACACTACAGAGACCCCTGGCATCTGAGGATTTAAGAATTTTCAAGTGTTCTCAACCTATGCTAAGAAAATAAAACATGGCAGATGATTTCCGTGCGCTAATTTGGACCTCAGAACTGGAAGGGCTAGTGCGTAAGGCAGGTTACTCAAGAGTCAGAGGCCTGGCACCCGTAACAGGGCCTGGCTTTGCTGCTGCCTAAGTATTACCAGGAATTCAATAAAATGCTCCGTAGAAGTCACTGAATTTCGTATTACACCTCACTTCATTATATCCCTGTAATTGCACAAACCTGGGACATTCACAAAAATGTTTTGAAATATATTCCTTCCGAAGGTGGAGGGTCTCCTGTATTACATCAAAGTAAAAACCATGCAGTTTCTTAGAGCTCACAGAGCTTTTCCAAAGTAAACTATTGATCGTACAGCCCAATTAAAAACTCAAACACTGTTTCACAGGCACAGAAAAGTCACAGCTCAGCATAGCCAACGCAGTTAATCCGACACCTCAGCCCCGCTCACAAAGCGGTTCACAGCTACACAGCCACTCGTTTCCTTGACGTCAGCTTTGGCTCAGATGTTTAAATACTTAAGCAACTTGGAAAGATTTTTCACTTCTGTTCTGTTATTTTCTTGTGTGAGCATGGGGTGTAGGGGGAATTATAATCAAGACAGACTAAGTTCATTATAATGAAGACAGATCAGGAATAAAACAGCTACTAAAACGTCATTTACCATTTCCTTACAAAATATATGTAGAAGAATATGGCTTAAAGACAGAGGGGAAAAGCCTCTTATTTGTTCATACTATATTACTCTAGTACTCATCCAGTCTGACAATGTCAAACTTAATTTACCGTCGAGGGCAGGGAAAACTAAGAGGAATTTTATGAAGTCCAATTCATTTTGGTTTTGAGATTCTAAGTGCTTAAAATTTTGGAGTTTTTCAGATTAACTTAAAAAAAAATCAATAAACAAAACACCCAGAAGATTAGATAGAAAACAACTGGTTAACCATTAAAAATTATCCAACTCTTATTAGAATTTTGCTTAGTCTGTAGACCAAGGCAATGTTTCTTAAGCAAGACATTTATGTTGAGAAAAATCACCTCTTAGGGAAAAACACAAAACCAGAGTGGTCTCATTCCACAGCTATCTCTTGGGTCAGAAACAGAACAATGGACAACTCAGTTTCCACAAATGTACCATTTTCTTTTCTTTTTTTTAAAAAGACAGTGACGTTGGTTTTATGGATCAAACCCAGAATTTTCATGTTTCACAATTTTGGTGCTAGAGACCCTAACTCACTGGGTCAGTGTCTGAAGGTGTGCATTAAGGTAAACAGCAGCAAAATACCCAACAATGTTACTGCTAAAAGCAGCTGCTCCTGCTTGCGCCTTTAGAATACCAGCCGTAAAACAGCGAAAACACGCCCATCTGTGCCATCAGCTGGGATGTGAGCTATTCTAAACAAGAAACCACTGTTAACAGTCCAAGGCAGGACCTCTACAATCATGCTGGGCAAGCACGGAGCTGTGGGGAGGAAATGTCAGCACGCGCCCGAGAGGAGACAGTGCGCACGCTCAGTATTCTCAAGGCTGCTTCAGGCAGGCCAGCGGCGATCCTGCCAAGACCAGCTGCTCACACACACACACGCACACACACAGATTTTAATGGTTTCAAAAAAACCAAATTTGTTACTTTAGAAAAATAAATGCAGTGCATTTTCAGCAATATGATCGCCACAGACTCTGATTGCTCCGTCCACACATAAGCAGTAGCCGCCTTCTATGGTGATATGGCTTCTCTGCACTAATTCCCATCAGGCCGAAAAACATTAGGGCGGGTTAGGTAAAGACCGAATTGTTGCACAAAGGAACATTTACTCATCAGATCCCACTGATCTCTTCTGTGCCCGTTTCCTGGGCAACCTTCTTGGTGAAGCTTTATCTGGAAGAAAAGAGGAAGTTTTAACTTGCCTGACTATATAAATGTGTTAAATTCAATAGCATTTTTCTGCAATTTTACCATTTAGTTCAAAAAATAACACACGTGCAATAAGACCATCAACAATAAGTGTCTCTTATCCAGTAGAGATTTTTAAATTAAACTTTCAAATAATCCTTCAAGAGGTTAACTCAAAATGAAAGTCTACATACTTATAAGTTGCTAAGTAAATCTTACAGGTCATCATCACACACACAAACTTTTGGGTAATTTTGTATGGTGACAGATGGTAACAAGGCTTACTTTGGTGACCATTTCCCAGTGTATGCAAACATCTATCATTAGCTGTATACCTGAAACGATATGACATTATGTCTGTCCACTAAAACTTTTGCAACTAGAGCAGGAAAAGATCTAATCTTGGTCACGGTGATATTGCAAAATCTTCCCTAAAGTCTACAGCTGAGCATGTTTATATCTGCAAAAGGACAATCTTTACAAACAGCATAAACAATTGATACTGGTTACAAACTAAAGACAGTTTTTACAAACACAGCACCATGCACTTGGCACAATTTTCAGCAGTTTCACAAATTCACCTGAAATGAGCGGCAGGTTAGAGGGAATCACACAGCGTATCGGTATTAAAACTATTCTACACACAAAGCAGTATTTCACCTTTTCTCTTACATTAGTCTTAGTGTGGTCTATTAAACCAAACATAACCTGGTGGTGGTGTTCCTTTCACTTTCATCCAATCGGAGGAGTCATCCTTAAGTTTATTTAAAAAGTAAAAGATTGTCTTCTCTCTGACCACTGTCCTTTTTATTTTCTAGGAGCACCTAACCTATTAGGAATGTAAGTTCTTTATGGATTAAGTTACAAATTATAAATATCTTTCTGGTATAAAAACACATAGTAACTGTTTACAAAGAGTATTTACAAGGTAAAAATTCTTTTTTAAAGACTGTACTTAAGAATTAAGCGCCTGAAGTATCACATGAGAGCTGGCCTCTGTACTTTGACGACAGGTTGGTGATGAGGGGCATCAGGGATCGGTGCCTGACAGAGAGCACAGATGCACTTCCAGTGAAGAAAGCCCAGAACTTTCACCAGGTTTTCAAAAAGGCCAGACTATGAATTAATTGCCTTTTCCACCTTTATTTTTAAAAATAATAGCTTATTAGTGTTCACCACCCCCACCACCAACAATACTTCAGAATCAGCCATTTACATGGACACAGCTGTTACAATAGATATGAAATGGTCATTACTGACTCCCAATGTCAACTCCTGCAACAGGGTTTTAAATATAGAAATACACGGTAAAAGTCTCTAAGAACCTGCAAAGCCTATTTGTTCAACAAGTGAATTTCACTCCACCAATAGAACAGCCCAATCCAGCTTACCTTTAACAGTGAGTCTAAAACCTTGCCCACCCACCCGTCTGCCCATCAGTTAAGCAGCAGACAGATGAAACAGAGAGTGGCTTGGAGTCATCCAGCTTTGGGGAAAGTGGCTCCAAACAGCGCAAAAGCCCAGAAAGTGGCGTTTCATTTCAGCAAAGAAAACTGATGCATATATGATGCCTCTCCGTCTCCAAAGGAAAAGCACTGCCTCACCACTCCCCCACCCCCTGCAAAACCCGAACGCAGTGCCCAATCATGATGCCTGAAGCCAAGCCTCATTCTTAACTGTAAATGAAAAATAAGTACTGTTCCATGGCATACTGCTAGATTAACCCATGTGGTAACACTAGAGCGTGATTAGTAAGAGAGAAGAGAAACAGGAAACATTGCACACTGCTGAGAACACTGCCTCTGGGGACGGAGCTGGGACACTCCCCAGAGACCTAGCGACTCCACCTTCACGGAATCGCCCGGGCGGGAGAGTGGGCGAAACAGGAGTCTGGGGCCAGACGGCACAGACTTCCAGTTGTAAGTCACAAGGATCTGATACACGAAAGGCGATTACAGGTGCACGATACTGGGCTGCCACCTGCACATAGCCAAGAGAACAGACCTTAAAAGGGTCTCATCCCATCACAAGAAAACACCTGCGCGGGACAGTGCTGACCAGGTGACACGATCACTTCACAGACGCCAACTCATGGTGGTGTACGTGCGAAACTAACATTACGTCTCAACCACACCTCCATTTTGAAAATTATCCCATCATCTTATATATAAGAATTTTCATTGGAGGATTAATTTTAAGAACCAAAAAAACTGGAAACAGAAACTGTTCTATCCTTCAACAGAGAACAGGCTTAATCAATCCTAACACATTTATATAAAAGAACTGTAAAAGAATACTATATGGTCGGGAAAGACGAGGTAAGTACGTAAGGAATCACCACACACAGACAGACACCCAAGGCACGAGAACTCAGGCTGCAGAGCCGTGTGCCACACGAGCCCGTCTGTGAACACAGACACAGGAGCAGCAGGCGTGCAGTGACGCGCATGTAGAAACCACTTAGAGTAACATGTGAGCACCAGTGACTCATGCAAAATGGGATTGGTGGAGCCGGCAGGTGACCTGTAATTTTTCACCTTAAAAAAATGAGGTTATACTGCTTTTATAATGTTTTTTTAAAAAGTCCACTTACCACTGGAGAGAGAAAAAAAACTACATTCTCCTATAAATATTAGTATTTCACCAACTGCATATATAATAAAAACTGAAATTATATTAGATAAACTATCAGGCAGTATGGTAGGTTTATTCTTTCAAATACAGTGGTAGCTGGCAGTTCATTTTCTAATAAACAGTGGCAGAAAATTGTCGTTCATTAAACTTTTAAGGCATTCACATGCTGCACAAGAGCTCTCAAAACTACATCAAATACCATTAAAAAAATGAATTGCCTCACCTCTTCTACTCTGCACTGAAGCAACAGGGAAGAAAAAGAGATAGGGAAAGGTCAGGAATATAGAGAACTCACACATCTGTACACAACTGCAGATGCGGAACCATTTCTAAATTAAAGTATAAACACAGTACACAGTGAAAATTTAAAGCATTCACTAATCATATTAGACTCTAGAAGGAATGAAAAGCTAAGTGCCAAGTAGCATCAACCAGGCTTTTTTTTTTTTTTTTTTTTCTAAATCTAAGAAATTTACTTCCATTTAAGAGAAAAATTTCCAGCCAAGTCTGAGTACTTACTGATCTGGTTCAGAGTTTCCTGAGGAATCCAGCTCATGTCAACGTCGTTTTGACTGGAGGTTCCCATCTCTACCTTCTGAATTGGCCTCTTGCGCTGAGAGAACATAAAAATATCATGTCATAGGAGCTCCATTAGAGTGTTTTATTACTGTGATTTTAAAAAGACCTCTATCAGGCTACCTGCTTAAATATCTTAATAGATAAACATGTTCTCTTCTAGTTTTAAAATATATTCCTCAATTATTTTTTTTAACTAGACAGGGGGAAACCATGTCCACAGCAATTATAAGGAATAAGAATAAATCTTCACAATTATTTATTTCCAGTCATTATTTCCTTTTGCTCTGCTCTAGAGCTCCATATGTTAATACAATTGGTAGACCAAGTAAAACCTATTTATACAGTGATTTTTCTCATTTTGGGAATCTTAAGAATACATTTATTTTCACATTCAACAAAATATGGGATAATCACTGAAACGGTGCATGCAGATTCCTGCGCTGTATCTAAATACACTTAAATAGCTGGTATACAGAGACGGAACTCTACTCTTCAATCCTATTCTTTAAAAAATAATAAAACCCCATTTAATTATTTACATAAGAAACCGAATTATTAATTACACAGCCTGAAAACTGGAGCTGAACACACAAAGACAACTGAAAAAAATGGTTTATCCCTAACACATTAATTTATGCAAAAATGCTGACTATTTTACGAAAATGAGGTAATGAGAGTGATGGAAATGAACGTTTAAGCACTATTTCTCTTAAAAGATAACGACTTAACATGTACTACCAGTATCACAGAGATTTAACTGGCTGACTTACTGCTTAATAAATAACGACTAACCAAAATATCTAGCAATTGTTTGGAGCCAGTGGACATCAATACATTTGACACAAACCCTGTTACATCCTGAAAGGAACAGATGGATTATTCTGTTTGGGGGCTTTTGTTTGGTGGGTGGGGGAGGAGAGGGAGATGAGGACGCAGGGGAAGCATTAACCACCACGCTCAAAGCCGGGAGACCGTGACCACGCGAGGGCCTTCAACGCTGACATTTCACTTCTCTAGTGAGAGCAGAATTCGGCCAATTTCACTCTTTTTCAAACCAAGACTCATTTAATTGCTAATTAGAAATCAGCCCTATGATCAAGAATAAGCTGCATGGCTAATCAGTAAAATAACATCCATTAACTGCATGTGGCAGAAAATTCTGAACAAACCCAGACACACCCCCAAGGTCTCATCTTCAAGCTTCATTTTAAAAAGCTGTAACAAACCTGTAAATCTATAAACCTATAGTGAGAGCAAGCAGGCACAAGCATGGAGACTGTCCTTTGCACTGTGCCAACCTCAGAAGACCCGCGACCGGGCGGCTTAGTTCATGCGCATTTACCTTTCTAGACTCCAGGAGCTGGTGAAGGCCGACGACAACCAGCAGCCCGAGACCCGCCAGGAACATGTACATAAATATGCTGATGCCAAAGGAGAAGAGAGACTCGCTTCAGTTCCTAAGAAATACCGCAGCTTATCACAACTACACTCACGCTCCAGCTCAGGAGACCTGTGAGGCAACTGCGATGAGAATTCTAACACAACATATGTTTTCCAAACAATTTGTGGGGGAAAAAAAAATTTTAGATTCTAATAAGATGAAGGTAGTAGTTTCATGAATTTACCTTTATCTTTAACATCAATCAGTCTCCCTCCTACTCTGCCAAAAGGCATATGATCTACAATGAATTACTTCACAGTTTGTTGTAATATTCTAAGCTCAGTTAAAATAACTGCATTAGGTTTTGTTCCTCAAAGATCAGATTTTGCACGATTTTATTTAAAAACTACTCTTTGTGAATCATAAGTATGCGCTGAAAAATAATTTGGTATTCACAACGAATATACTTTTCAAGATAAAAATCTCCTAACATATTTTCAGTAGCAATTTTGGAGGCATGCAACTTCCATTAGGCTGGTGACTGTAAAACGACTTAAAGACAGGAAGAACAAAAAAGTGAACTATCTTTCTACATCAATTTTTGTTAGTTTTAACTACCTTTCCTAACGTGCTGTTATTAATCATTGTTGTGAGCATCATCTAAAATATGGAGTTAAGTGGTCAAGATTTCAACCCATCCACAGCAGGCTCCATTTTCACCATGAAACACCAGAATGACAGACATGAGCCTCCCAGTCCTGCCTTCTGAGACCAAAATCTACATCTGGCAAAACTCACTTACGTTTCTCCATCTAACCCATCTTCTCTCTCGATAATTGTAACTGTTTGATTGAAGACAGCATCTTGGAAAACATTGCCCTGTTAAGAAAAAAATAAATCACAAAAATCTGAAATGCACTGGAAGAATGAAAGCCTACAAAATTCCTTCCAACTGTCATCCTAACATACACTACAGTTCTCTCATCACTTACGATATCCTAAGACTTAACAGAATTGTACATGAGGGTACTAATTCAATGTCAGAGACTCAACATTATGACGTTACTTTGTCCTATAAACCAAAGAATGACTCCAACTTTGCTTAAATTGTCCACTTTCTTTGATGTGGCTGGGATGATGTGTGAGAAACCAGGGAAGTGAACACACAGTAAAATGTACAGAAAGAAGCAGAGAACACAGAACACTCTTCAGCTAGAAGCCCTGGCTTCTGTTGCATGTAACCCTTCAAACAAGAAAGCAAAGGCATGGGATGGGCACTCTGCAGCAGAATCCTGTTTTAAGAACTAGACTTGAGCAAAAGTCAAGTCCATACTGACAATGCGTTGGAAATCAGTTTACATTAAACGGTCAGTGACATTATCAAAATCTTTTTCTTTGGTGATCTCGAAATAATTTTGTCAGCTCAATACAATTTCAGTTTTCAAATACGAGAAGCTCACTGGGACAACACCCAGCTGTGCTCCATGTTCTGTGTGAAGCACTGAGGTAATACTTTTCCAAACTGTCACTATTTACTGTTGAACTGTTCAATTTAGTTGCTCAGTAGTGTCTGACTCTTTGCGACCCCATGAATCGCAGCATTTCAAGATCTTTCGATTAGCAAACCAAGATGACACAGACATTCAAACAGAACTGAACCTACAGGCATGCTTTTGGATGAAGTTTAATTCTGCTTAAAAACGAGATGAAATACATAATCCTTCAGGCTAAGCGATACGGTGAGGAAACTTAGCACACTGCTTTGAAAATAAGGAAAGGGAATTCCTGGCAGTACAACGATTACAACTCGGCACTCTCAATGCCAAGGCCCAGGTTCAAGCCTGGTCAGGGAACTGAGATCACGAAAGCCTGGGAGGTGCAGCCCAAAAAAAAAAAGAGATGGAAAAATCCTTCCCACATTCTACTAAGTAGTTTTAAAAAAAACAAAAAGGAAAACTTAGTGGCAGCATCAGAAATTTAATGCAGACATACAATAAATACAGTGACACTAGGGTGATGAAAAGGCTGAGTAAGCTTTCCAGAGAGGACGGCATTTCCTCTCCTGAAAGCCTTTTAGATGTGCTCTCGACTGAAGGAGGACATAACAGCTGGCATCTAGAGCTCAGCTCCCAGCAGCAAAATCCTAGTGGGCTTCTCTCATTCATTCACTGGCCACACCTACACTGTGGAGTAAGATACCCGAGAGGCACCTGAGAGGTTACTTGGGTCTCATAAACCGTAAGCCTTTTTAATACTCTAAAAATATTGTTGTATTTTATGAGTGTATAAAATGACAGAAAAGTAGTCACATAAGTCCTTAAAACTTACACACAGTAGTAGTAAAATGGGCAAAATGCAAGCGACAAAAGCACAAAGATTACTTAATGTGTATGAACACCTGAAGAGGCAGTGGATTCCACTCTGTTCTAGAACGTTCCCAGCCCTCCCTCACTCGTCTCCAGGACGCAGTACTTGTCACGCCGTGACCTGCTTGCACTCCTCTGGCCCACTGCCCTACAGACTTGAAGACAGAGATGCGTGCAGTCTACCTCTGCCTGCCCGCTGCCCATCAACTTCAACCACCAAACGGTCACTCGAATGAATAAGCACAACAGTACTTAGACGCCAACTGTCCTCATGCGCCCCTAACTTAAGGAGGGCCTTACGTTCAGATCCTTGTAGTTCAGGTTGATGACCAGACCGAAGGGCCGGCCCCCCATGGGCTCTGCGGGGATGAAGGAGTACTCAAAGGTTGCCTGTCTCTGGGGTGGCACAACCGTGTTCAGAGGAAGAGCGGTGAAATTCTGGATATAAAACTGGTAGTCCTGAGGGTAACGGAATGAGGCATCGAGAGACTCGACGATAAAATCTTCTGTACCCTTGTTTGTAAAGCCTACCAGGAACTTCACAATGTTATTTGCCGGAAAATCTACGAAACAAAAATAGACAGGAAGGTTAGAAAACATTTAAAGGGCGAAAGACGCAGACATTACAAATGGATTCTGGAGGCCCGTTCCTCCTGTGCATGGACTTGGTTTCGGAACCCGTTTCAGGAAAACATTCTAGCCGTGCTCCAGTAGCTGGCTGGAGGCTGTGTGTAAGCTGAAACTTTGTTGACATGCCAGTGCTCCAACTGAAGAGCTCAACGGAGCACCTCGACTGGAGCCCCGGTCGCTGCCAAGCCACCAGGGGCAGCGGGCGCTGTGCTGCAGCAGTCAGGGCCCCAGGGCGGCCGCTTCTCCAGCGGCGCTGCTCAGGGCAGCCAGGGCGGCTGCCCATGGTGCATAGCTCACCAGACGCGCGGCTCAGAGCCTCATGGCGGCCGCGCACTGCGCAGAGCTCACCAGCGGCACTGCTCAGGCTCTGCTGGCTGTGCAGACAGTGGGCAGGAGAGTGACAGGGAGGGGACGCCTGAGATTCACCTGCAAACTGTAACGTCTGTCAGATGTTAAAAAAAAAAAAAAAAAACCCTTATCTACTTTAGGCAGCTGCTCAGAATGCATATCTGAAGGTTAAGACCCACGGAGGCAGCTACAAACATGAAACCAGGAAAACAAAAACCTCTCAGTCAAATCACACTTTCTGTAGACATAGAGCTGGAACATACATGGGAATGAAACAGAGAGCTTGAGAAGGCCCCTCAAATGAATAATCTCCAATAGTAAGTATTCAATAATCATCGGTAGAGCTACTCATCCACTGAAGCACAGGTTCTGGGGCCAGATGGACCTGAGTCTAAACCATCTTCACAGCCTGTTTACTGAGAGAGTGACCCTGAGCAAGCACTGACCTCTGAATCAGTTCAACAACTCTTCGCTCAGAGTTCCTGTTAGGATTCAGTAACACACACAAAATACTCAAAACGTCGGCTCTCAATAAATGTTAGCCATTTATTTTCTTCTAATGCAACACAGGCTTTAATAAAAAAAAGATTTAGTATTTCACTAGTATTTACACTCAAAATATGAATGTTAATTTTACTGTGGCAGTTTGGATAAAGTTTAAAGACAGTATCTTTCAAGGGGACATTTAATTTCTAGTTAAAATGGATAGATTTTCCCCCTTAGTTTCAAAGCCAGAAACGAAACTTTACAGATACAGGTATTCATACATACACACAGGTTTTTTTCCCCAAAATGTGTCTGCACTATATTTGCAGAAATAAAGATTTTATCATTATTAATGCTGCCCCTAAAAGTGAGCTTGTCATTTAAAAAATTCCTGTATCTGAATTACAACCACATTCCCTACTCACCTTCTCCTTTCACAAACAGGATGGTCGTATCTGCACTTGGTGAAGCTTCAGGTTCACCTGATACATCATCTTCCTCTTTATCTTCAGCCTAAAAGAAATGCTGAAAATGGATTACTACGGGGAAAAGCACAGCATCATTTAAGAACAGCAGCTTCACTGGATTTGGGACAATGTATTAGTAAACTGCATCTCCAGTGGAATGAACAGTTACGTGCATATAGATTCCCCCGGGATTCTGCAACTGTAACTGAGAGTGAAGCCTGAGATTCTGTATTTCTAACAGGGATCCAGCAAATGCCCATGAAGCTGGTATTTAGATTACACTCTGAACTGCAAGGTTCTAGAGCCTAAGTGGATAAGTTTTCTATAAAGCCTGAAACTTTGAAAACCATATTTTTCAAAAGGACATATAATTTCTAGTTAAAACGGACAGTACTAATTTTTCCCCTTAAATGCCAGGAATACTACTTTCCAAGAAAAGAAGTCTCAAACACAGTCTTCAATTCCCTCCCCAACAAAGGGGAAAGGAGGGGCCGGTCTGAGAACTCAGAAATCAAATCCTTTCAGCTCTGGGAACCACAAGGTCTCCCCCATGAGTATGCAGCTGCAGGCGCAGGAGGCGAGCAGCCAGGGCCAACACGGAGAAGGCGGCATGGCTGGCGCAGGCCCGCGGGCTCCTTCTGCCACCCCTGCTCCAGGCCTGGTTACGAGTCATTCCATCCCGATTCACAGAACGCCCTCCCTGCGAGAAGTCGCACACCACTCGGAGGAAACGGTCTTTAAAAAAATCACGACCAGGGAAATAATGAGGTGGCCAGCAAGCAATGGCTCAGTCGTGTCCAACTCTTTGCGATCCCATGGATTGTAGTCTACCAGGCTTCTCTGTCCATGAGATTTTCCAGGCAAGAGTACTGGAGTGGGTTGCCACTTCCTTCTCCAAGGGATGTTCCTGACTCAGGAATCAAACCCAGGTCTCCTGCATTGCAGGCAGACACTTTACCCTCTGAGTCTCCAGGGAAGCCCCATAATGAGGTGGAGATGTCCTGAAATTCAATTAAATTTGCGCAACTCAGAACATTTACTAATCATTGAATCGTATGCTTAAAATGAGAAAGTATCATGATGTGTAAATTATATTTCAATAACATTGTTTTGATAAGGTCAACAGAGCAAAGACTATCTTACATTTTAAAATTTCTCCACACCCACCTCATATGCTTAAGAGAAGACAGGAACCAGAAACTCAAATACAGGGAAAGGGAGACACTTGAGAAGCAAGAGAAATCACCCTAAGACCTGACCACGGGGGTCATCAGCATTAAGGAGTGAGGAGGCAGTGGGGCAGGGAGCAGCGGCAGCACCAAGAAAACCCGGACGGGCCACGAGGCCAGCAAGGAGGGGCGCTCAGGAAGGCTCAGGGCAGAGACCAGGCCAGGAGCCCAGCCATCAGGCCACTGGAGCCACAGGAAGACGGCTTCACGAGATGTGTGGGAGCTGACCGACCACTGTGAGAACGAATGGGAAATGAGCAGAAGAGACAGCTGTACAAAGCACTCTTCTAAGAACTGTGCTGGTAAAAGGAAACCTGTAGCAACTTAAGGTGGAGAACACCAAGTGGAGGGGCGTGGGCACATCTGGACCTTAACAGAAATAAGTCACCAAGAAAAATCAATGCTTGAAGCCACAGGAAGAAAGAGGGTAATAAGCAAGATCCCACAGGACCAGACAGGGAGAGGGGAGGAAGGAGAGGAAGGGGAGGAAGGGGAGGAAGGGGAGGAAGGGGAGGAAGGGGAGGAAGGGGAGGAAGGGGGAGGAAGGGGAGGAAGGGGAGGAAGGGGAGGAAGGGAGGGCCCACCCTAGAGGAGAGTAAAAACAACTCTCTGAAAGGAAAGACGCAGACAAGATGCTGAGTAATATATTTAGAAGAACTCAGGTTCTGTTTGACAGAGTTCACACTGATGGCCTTCACGTTCTGACATCAAAGACCACACTGTTGCAAAGACTTCAAAGAGAAACTGATTTTTGGAGTTTGAGTGGTTAAAAGATTCTCCCTAGGATAAATTACAGTAGTCTGGGAGAGAAAATAAGCTAGAAAGTGGAGTGAAAGTGTGCGTTTCTGAGTCATGCCTGGCTCTGTGGCCCCATGGACTGCCGCCCGCCAGGTTTCAGCTCCACACACGCCACAAGGATCCTACCCGTACCTCAGTGGGTCTGCTGTCACACTGTGATTATATAGTAAAAGCTTCAAAACCGGACAGCTTCTAGATCTTGTCTAAGCCCTCTCTCTACGAGGAATCTTCATGGAACACAGTTTACACATTGTTTTTTGTCTGCTTCTCACCCCCTGGCAGCAAAACGCATACACACTGCCCAAGAACATAAAGACCACCAGAACAGAGGCTATCTGGCTTGTTCACCCAGGGAATCCAGAACAGCGCCTGGCACATTGTAGGAGCTCACAGATGCACAGAGAAGGAGAGGAGAAGAAAGTAAGGCCCAGAGAGGTAAGTTGCCCAAGGTCGGAAAGTTAAGCGAGGTATGCCCCAAACCCACCAACTGGTCCAGCGGTCCTACTCTGTTGCCTTTAAGACTCCTGTCCATGTCATCTTGGACTGTTCTGTTTCATGTCTCCTTCCTTCTGCCAAAAATACTAAGGAATTATCCTCAGTGACTGGCCTCATTCTCCCAACTTCAATCCACTCTGATCCCAATCACAAACCTCTAAAGGCGAACAGTTTAATATCATATTTGTCTATAGAAAGGATAAATTCTAAGTACATCATATACATGTAATAAATCGAGCACAGCACTAACCAAATCTGTCGGTTCATCTTCTTCCACCTCTGCTTCGTCATCTTCATCTTCAATTATAGAATCTTCCACCGTTTCTTCATCTTCTGTAAGATCCTGAGCCACTGCCAATGAACCTAACAGTAAAACACGAAACAAGCAATTAGCCTTTACTCCGGAATAACAACTTTTCCTTTTCTAAAGGCAACAAAAATTTTCCCTCAGAATAACTCAGTCTCCCAGTCCACTCAAGTGATGCCAAATTACAACGCATCCCAGAACATTCAGATGATCTTATCTAACTGCTAGCCTTACCAACTGCACATTAATTTTAGTGGAAAATGCTGTTTAACTTTAAAAAGCTGCTGGAAAACGAACTGCTAAAACTACAGATGCCGTAAAGGCCAAATAAATAAATCCAGGCAATTTTGTTAAACATATTAAAAGTAACTAAGTTTGTTTTAAAACTAAAAAGCTCTACAATTTAATCCATCATTAACCATATAAAACAAACAAACAAAAAATTCCAGACCTAAAGGAAAATAGCAATCTAAATATCTAAGCAAGAAATTGTTTATTAAAGTTCACACACAACAGCTCAAAACTCTTAAACACTTCATAGCATATAACTCCAAGGAACAAACATCTGTATGACATCTATGGTAAAAACTAGCTCTCATAAAAAACATTTGATTTAGTAAAAACTATATTGGTAATTTCAGAGTTGAGTTGAGAAAGCATGCATTTATTTTTGCACACAGCCTCAAACATGTTTTAAGAGACTTCTTATAATCCCTACACTTAAAGTCATAGTGGAAGGTAAGCATAACTATAACGCTAAAAATTATAAACGCTAACTTTACAGGCAAAAATACATGTCACATTAAATCTATTTCAGACAAGGCCCTCAGAAGAAATTTCAAAATTTCAGAGACTCTTCCAACACTTCTCAGAAAGAATGATGATGTGGCAATTCAGTACGGGGGGTGGGGGAAAGAGAAAGGAAGCATGTGTACACGCTGCAAAACCCAGAAGAAACAGTAAATACTAAGGACTGTGCATCTGAAGCCTTTTCCACCTCCCTGAGTTCTTACCACAGTTAAGATTTAAGTCAAATGTTAACACCGAACTTCATGAACTCAAAGTCAGTTTCTACTGCTTGTTGAACAAACCGAAACAGTGCATTCATAATTTACAATAAAACTAGTAGGAAGACTATCTACGTCTGACATAATAAAGTTGTACTTAAATTTCAAGACTTCTCAATAAATACAATGGCTTTCACCCAACATTTATTAAACGTTTTTATGCTAACCAGTAACAATTTTGTGCCTTAAAAAAAACTAACACTTTTCTATTGGAAAAATTAAGAGAAAACATCTTTTGAAAGACAGACCCTAAGGCACCTCCCCCAAAAAAAAACCAATCAGATACTGATGTTTCTTAAGAAAACATTCTAAAGCCAGAAAAATATAGCCCAGATTCTAGACAAATACGATTACCAAATATTCCTGAAGAAAATAAAAACAACTTCCAGGAGAGCAACTCCTCAACGAAAAGCATTCCTATTTAAATCTGCAAATGAATGAACAGTTGTGGTTATTTCTCCCACTTGGTTTTCTATCCATTAAACGTAAATCAGTCAGTCCACTTTTCTTTGCAAAAAGAACACGTGGAGGGCTGTCACTATCGATCATTTTGCCACACAGCTAGCTTAAAACTTACAAAATGAAAGAAATTCTAGTGATCATACGGTCAGACTAAATTCCATGGAGAAAACTGCAGTTCAAGACAGAATCAGGGCAAGAAGCCAAGTCTCCACACTTTTATCGTCCTGTTATCCACTGTCACAACAAATAAACTGTCGGGAATACACCTAAACAGACTTTTTTTTCTTCAGGACTATGCGATGCATCCACGGAACAAACAAAAAAGTTACCAAAAAGGAGAGCAAAAGGAGGGCTGGAGTAATGGACAGGCCCAAGGATTCCTCAGCCCATCTGGGCGCAGGGCTGCACTAGCAGACGAGCACGGGGGGTTGGTGAAACCGAGACACCCAGGGACGCAGACGGCTGCGCGGATACACGGGGGTAGGACGGGGAGGCCGAGCTGTGTGCCTGGGCCCGCGACACCCGGGTTTCGGCAAATGAATGGAGGACGCCGGGATTGGAAGCCAGGGACACGTCAGCTCAGCGCCGAGGGGAGGGCAGGGCAGGGGGCGGAGCGGCAGCCGCGGGCGGTCAGCGGCCCCGGAGCGCCCCGGCCCGCCCGCCCGCCGCCCTCGCCCCCCGCCCCGGGCGCGCCCGAGTCCCGACCCCTTCGTGCCGGGCGCGGGCCCCGGCGGGGCCTGGCGCGCCGGGGGGTGGGGATGGAGCCCAGGGGCCGCCGAGCGAGGCCGACGGGGAGACCCCGGCCCCGGGGGACCCCGACCTGGGGGCGCGCGGCCGCCTCCGGCCTCACGCCTGCCTGGTCCCACGGCGGCTCTCCAGGCCGAGCCCCTCGACCCACGACCCGGCCTTACCTCCTGGGCCGCCTCGGAGCAGGAGGGTGGCGGGGAACACCAGCAGGAGAAGCAGCAGCAGGCGGCGGAGGGACGTCATGGCGCGGCGGCTCCGGCGTCCAGGGCCCGAGCGCGAGAACTCTCTGCCGCTCCGGCGCGAATGGCGTTACTCTTCATCCGGGCTCCGGGGAAGGGCGGGACACGCTCCGCGCACGGCCCTCGTCACGCCCCTCCTACGTGGAGGGGCGGGGCACGCACCACGCAAGGGCCTCGCCACGCCCCTTCCCGACGTGGCTGCTGGGTCCGAGCGGTGGGCGAGCGCAGGCAGCCCCGGGAGTCACGTGACGGGTTGCTAGTCCTCCGGGAGTCTCGCGAGAGTCCGCCTCCCATCGCGGCCGAGAGCTGGCGGCGACCTGCGGTTTTGCGGCTCACTGAGCCCTCCGTCCGTCCCTCCCAGTTAACGGTTCCTTTAGCTGGTTCCTTTATTTGACTGATGATCAGCTAGGAAGTCTTTGTGCAATTGAACAGTAATGCCGCTTAATATGGATCTCCCTGGTGGCTCAGACGGTAAAGCGTCTGCCTGCCGTGCAGGAGACTGGGGTTCGATCCCTGGGTTGGGAAGATCCGCTGGAGAAGGAAATGGCAAACCACTCCAGTAGTCTTACTTGGAAAATTCCATGGACTGAGGAGCCTGGTGGGCTACAGTCCATGGGGTCGCAAAGAGTCGGACCCGACTGAGCAACTCCACACACTGCCGCTTAATATAAGGAATATGAACTGCCTGTTTTACAGACTATGCCAAAGCCTTTGTGTGGATCACAATAAACTGGAAAACTCTGAAGGAGATGGGAATACCAAAGCACCTGACCTGCCTCTTGAGAAACGTGTATGCAGGTCAGGAAGCAACAGTTAGAACTGAACATGGAATAACAGACTGGTTCCAGTACGAAAAGGAGTACATCAAGGGTGTCACCCTGCTTAATTAACTTCTATGCAGTGTACATTATGAGAAACCCTGGGCTGGAGGAAGCAGAAGCTGGAATCAAGATTGCCGGGAGAAATACCAGTAACCTCAGATATGCAGATGACACCACCCTTATGGCAGAAAGTGAAGAGGAACTAAAAAGCCTCTTGATGAAAGGAAGAGGAGAGTGAAAAAGTTGGCTTAAAGCTTAACAGTCAGAAAACTAAGATCGTGGCATCTGGTCCCATCACTTCATGGCAATTCGATGGGGAAACAGTGGCTAACTTCTATCTTTGGGGGCTCCAAAATCACTGCAGATGGTGATTGCAGCCATGAAATTAAAAGACACTTGCTCCTTGGAAGCAAAGTTATGGCCAACATAGACAGCATATTAAAAAGCAGAGACGTTACTTTGTCAACAGAGGTCCATCTAGTCAAGGCTATGGTTTTTCCTGTGGTCATGTATGGATATGAGAGTTGGACTATAAAGAAAGCTGAGTGACAAAGAAGTGATGCTTTTGAACTGTGGTCTTGGAGAAGACTCTTTGAGAATCCCTTGGACTTCAAGGAAATCCAACAAGTCCATCCTAAATGAAATCAATCCTGGGTATTCATTGGAAGGACTGATGTTGAAGCTGAAACTCCAATACTTTGACCACCTGATGCAAAGAGCTGACTCATTGGAAAAAACCCTGATGCTGAGAAAGATTGAGGGCAGGAGGAGACAGGGACGACAGAGGATGAGATGGTTGGATGGCATCACAGACTGAATAGACATGAGTTTGGGTAAACTCTGGGAGTTGGTGATGGACAGGGAGGCCTGGCGTGCTGAGGTTCATGGGGTCACAAAGAGCTGGACACGACTGAGTGACTGAGTTGACTGACTGAACTGCCTCTGTGTGGCACTGAAAAGCAAGAATATGCTTTGAAATATATAATTGTTAAAAAAAATCCAAAGCATAAAATATACACATTGGAAAATCTTGTTTCCGCATACACCCCCGACCCTTGCAGACACCCTCATCCACAGTTAAACAGTGGCAGTTCTTAAATTCTTACCTGACAGTCCAGTGCTAGAAGCCACGTAGGACAGTGCCTACCACTGAGCAAGCGTTTAGGGAATACATCATGCAGGCAGCAGTGGCTGTACGCTTTGCTTCTCTTCTCGTGTGGACTTTGGGTTGCTGCCAGCCATCTGGTATGTCATGCAATCAAACAATCTGAACTCCGGGTACCAGTGGACGAGACCTTCCAGAAAAGTCACAGGGACGATGAAGCAAGCTAACCGTTGGTGTGCTCACTGTTGCCAATCCCTGTCATTCAATCGCTGAAAATATTTATAAGCTGGGTATTGTTAAGTGAGACACATTATGCTTAGTAACAAGGCTTAAAAGCTAGTCTAATGGCAGATGCTAAGATATGAACCTGGCAGTATGATTCCAGCAGTGGACACAGGACTGGAAAAGATAAATTTTCATTCCAATCCCAAAGAAAGGCAATGCCAAAGAATGTTCAGACTACCACACAATTGCACTCATATCGCATGCTAGCAAAGCAGTGCTCAAAATTTTCCAAGCCAGGCTTCAACAGTACGTGAACCGAGAACTTCCAGATGTTCAAGCTGGATTTAAAAAGGCAGAAGAACTAGAGATCAAATTGCCAACCTCTGCTGGGTCATAGAAAAAATAAGAGAATTCTAGAAAAACATCTATTTCTGCTTTATTGACTACACCAAAGCCTTTGACTGTGTGGATCACAACAAACTGTGTAGAATTCTTAGAGATGGGACTACCAGGCCACCTTACCTGCCTCCTGAGAAATCTGTATGCAGGTCAAGAAGCAACAGTTAGAAACAAACATGAGACAATGGACTTGTTCCAAATCGGGAAGGGAGTTCCTCAAGGCTGTACACTGTCACCCTGATTATTTAACTTATATGCAGAGCACATCATTGGAAATGCCAGGCTAGATGAAGCACAAGCTGGAATCAAGATTGTTGGGAGAAATATCAATAATCTCAGAAATGCAGATGACACCACCCTTATGGCAGAAAGCGAAGAGGAATTGAGCTTCTTGATGAAAGTGAAAGAGGAGAGTGAAAAAGCTGGATTAAAATTAAACATTCAAAAACTAAGATCGTGGCATCTGGTCCCATCACTTCATGGCAAATAGATGGGGAAACAGTGGCTAACTATTTTCTTGGGCCCCCAAATCACCGCAGATGGTGAACGCAGCCATGAAATTAAAACACACTTGCTCCTTGGAAGAAAAGCTATGACCAACCTAGGCAGCATACCAAAAAGTAGAGACATTAACTTTGCCAACGGAGGCCCATCTAGTGAAAGCTCTGGTTTTTCCAGTCTTCATGTATGGATGTGAGAGTCAAGTATGTATGGATGTGAAAGAAAGCCGAGTGCCAAAGACTTGATACTTTTGAACTGTGGTGTTGGAGAAGACTCTTGAGAGTCCCTTGGACCGCAGGAAGATCAAACCAGTCAATTCTAAAGGAAATCAGTCCTGAATATGCTGAAGCTGGAACTCCCAATACTTTGGCCACCTGATGTGAAGAACTGACTCACTGGGAAAGATCCTGATGCTGAGAAAGATTGAAGGAAGGAGAAGGGGACAACAGCGGATGAGATGGTTGGATGGCATCATCGACTCGATGGACATGAGTCTGAGCAAGCTGCAGGAGTTGGTGATGGACAGGGAAGCCTGGCGTGCTGCAGTCTATAGGGTCACAAGGAGTTGGACATGACTGAGCGACTGAACTGAACTGAGTCTAATTCCAGACTTCAAGCTTCACTGGCCTAAGACGTCTGCTGCTTTTTCCTGCACTGGCTCTGCTCAAACTGTTTGTCTCTATATGTCATCATGCTGTGTATTTAGAATCACTTCTTCTCTCTGTCCCTGGACCAGGGCTGGCAGAGGACTCTCATTCCTGATGTTAAAGAGATTTCTAGTAAGGTCTGTGGCTCCAGTTCTCAGGATGTGTTTCTCCAGAGCTGAATATACGAGGATAATGCAGTTCAGGCTTAAACTGGGACTTTGACTCTAGTTTTATTATTAAATGGTTACTAATAGACTTTTACTTGGGACTGGAATTTTAGACAGCCACTAAAGGTGCAACAGGGACAAAGTGTGCCTTCTTGGGGTGGGATTGATGTGAAAATCAGATCATACAAACAGAAAACAGAGAGATCTGTGTGACTGTCCAACTGGCGCAAAAATAAAAAGAAGTAGCCTGTGACTCACTGAAGTAAAATCCTAGCCCTGATCTGGGTACCCACGAATTCTGCACTGTTGCCATTTCCCTCTCCCCCGTAATGAGCAGCGTTCCCTGGGTACCAACCCAGAGCCCCGCCTCTCGCGGGATCCCCACACCTCTCTCTTGCTTCCTTATCTTCCTCCTTGAAGATCTGTGTTTTCCAGAAATACACCATCCCTGGTTACTCCCATTCTTACAGCTCAGGCAAACTCACCGTGGATTCTCCACTTCTGTTATTTTACTTCCTTGGAATTTGTTTATGAGCAGAGCTTTCTTTTTCTTTGGTTTCTTCAGATTTCCCTCAGCATCATTAGATGCTGTCTGTTAAACCCTGGTTTTTGTTCTGCATATTCCCCGGGTAGCAGAGTAGCTGAAGTACTCTCTCCTGGCCTTAAGCCTCAGCTCAAGGACCACGTCCTCAGTGAGACTCACCCTCACTCCCAGCTTAAAATTACAACCCCCAGCCCTTCCCTTGCACTCTCAATTTCTTTTCTCTGTTCTCTCTTTTTCTATATAGCTCCTTTTGTCTTCTAACACAATATACAGTTTATTACATCGCCTGTCTGTCACATGCTGGGACCAGGGATTTTTGTACCTTTAGTCAATGATATAGAACAGCGCCTGACATTGGTGGTAACTCAGAAAATATCTGTTGCATTTGTTGTATTATTACAAGTGACATCTTTCCTTCACAAATTTGTCTAAGTTCAACTGTAGACCTGATAAGAAGTGAAAAACCATCAAGCAAAAAAAAAGTTACATTTATTATATGCAAGCAAAGACTTCTGTGTTCTATCACCCAGCAAGGACATCCTAACCGCCTCCCTGTTTCACTCTCAGAGCTAAAGATCACCTAGCCTTTGCATTCGTCTCTGAAATCGCTTTGCATGCGACACTTCCCTTCTGTTTCCTCTGTCACTATTCTCGTTTCTGGCCCCCTTTTTCTTGTAGCATCTTATCTGGTGCTTTTGGTTGTAGCTTCACCGCCATCACTACACTTCATACATCACTATTCAAAATGCATAATGGCTGTTTTGGCCATGCTGCATGGCTTGTGGGTCTTAGTTCCCCGACCAGGATTGAACCCAGGCCGTTGGCAGTGACAACATGCTGTCCCAACCCCTGGGCCGCCAGGGAAGCCCCTCAGAATGCATACTTGACCACGTTCCTCCTCCACACAATATCGCCCAGAGGTTCTCACAAGGACAAGGTTCACGCTTCTTCACATGGCACAGAGGATTATTGACGATCATGGTCATGTCCTGCTATGCGAAGAAGGCAGGTTTTAGATTTTACCTGCGGTAAAGAGAGTATCACAGGGTGCCTCGGGCCGCTGTGCTATGTGAGAGGAGCTTCCTCTTCTGTCTGCCTGGGGAACGTCTAGTCAGCGAGAAGGATCGGGCTCAGGCATCATCACTCCTGTAAAGCCTGCCTTGAGGGTTTCTCATCATCTAGTCCAGGGCAATTCATATATGCTTCTAGAGCACCCCAGAGGGCCAGACCCATGTGCCAATCCAGAAAAGAACCGATTATCCATCTGCCCCAGACATCGTGCCGTCCTTGGCCAACTCTGCCTGGCTTTTCATGATACCTTTGGCATCTCTGAGTTGGTTAAGAACCCACCTGCAATGTCGGAGACCCTGGTTCGATTCCTGGGTTGGGAAGATCCCCTGGAGAAGGGAAAGGCTACCCACCCAGTATTCTGGCCTGGAGAACTCCATGGGGTCGCAAAGAGTCGGACACGACGGAGTGACTTTCACTTTCACTGTGGCATCTAACACAGAGGCTGCTCACATGGTTTGTTGAAAGTCACTCAGTGTTTATAGGGAGACGCCCTGGCTTAGAGGCTACATCCCTGAGCCACGTGGCAAAGGAGGCATGCTCACTGTGAGACAGCCTGGAGGCAAAGGTCATGAACAGCTTAAAGCACATGTCGTGAGTGCAGCACCTAGGCACACAGCCCTGCTTGTGGACAGCCTGTGTTAACCTCTCCCTTCCAAAGATCTCACCACGTGTGTGTGCAGATTCCAGATGCTGTGCTAGCCATCACAATATTTCTCTTTCTTGTAGCACACCTTAACTTTCCCTAGAGAACCCCATGGAACTAATAATAATGTCTCTTTAAACTTGATCACTCCCAAAGCTTTCAGGGTTACATTTTTCAAATGAGGCATGATTGTAGCTGCAACCTCCTGTGCATCTCTCATGGTTTGTCTTAAAGTGTACTGCAACTTCTTAAATCTGAGAAATTAACTCTCTTTCAACATTCATATAAGATATCTTATAAAATTCCTCAACAAAAATAATAATAATACTTTTAAAAATTATTCATCACTTCCTTTGGGGCCAGATATAGATTCTCCATATATTTCCCCCTCGTACTTACCTGCCTAATTTAAGTGCAAAGCTAATTTCAGTGAGATAAAATAATTTCTTCCCCTCCATTCAAGGTATATCTTCATTCAGTAATTATACCTCCACCCTGGCTCTGGGAGTTATCAAAAAGATAATATATTTGTTATGTACATTCATTTTTCCAACACCTATTACAAAATCAGCTTCTCTGGTTCATTTTTTTAAACTTGGAACTAATTCCTCAAAATATGTTAAGGTGGAAGTTACAAGAGTGAGATCTCCTGTCACCTGAGTTTTAATTCCAAACGATTTCAGCGTTAGTCTTTTTAAGTTTGATTGATAGTAGGGAGAGTGTGCCTGGCCAGAGAGGAAAAAAAAAGTTGGGATGAGATAAGAGAACAGTTTCTTAATGTTATTAAAGGCCTGGCAATAGGCTTTCCTGGTGGCTCAGTGGTAAAGAATCCACCTGCCAATACAGGAAACGTGGGTTTGATCCCTGGGTCAGGAAGGTCCCCTGGAGAAGGAAATGGGAAGCCACTCCAGTATTCTTGCTGGGAGAATTTCACGGTCAGAGGAGCCTGGCAGGCTACAGTCCATGGAGTTGCAAAGAGTCAAACATGACTTAACGTCTAAACAATAATACAAGACTGGTGTGCTGTAAGAATGAAAATCAGCCGATATTCAGAAAAGAAGACACTGTACTCACTCGTTTATGTTATATTAGAATATGTTTGATTGTTCACAGGAAGAAACTAGAAGAAAAATAATCACATTTTTTTGGATTGTAAAGTTTCACTACTTATACAGATTTTAATGTATCATTTGTATGGCTCGATCTAGGTACAGTACTCAGTAATGACTCTGCTCCTGGAGAGGCTGACAAAAATGATTAACTATTAGTCTTCAGTTCTGTTTAATCTAAATCATTTCTATTTCCTTCTAAAATAACTGGCATCTAAAAATGAAAGGAAAAAAATGTTTCTTAAGTTTGCAGGACAGACATTTGGGAACAGAAGAGCTAGCTCTTGATTATATGTGGAATTCTTGATCACATACAGAACTCCTAGTCCATAAACAGTGCGTTCTTGATTACATACCAAAAAACAGGTATGAGGAAAACCTACAGATAAACTCCACAGATAATACTAATACTATATTTTAATCAACATTTTTTTTTCAAACCTGCTGGGACATCAAGGGGACTGATACAATCAAGGGAGGGGCTTCCAATCACAGGACTGACTGTCATCACAGCCCCGAGGCCCTTGTCTGGGGCAGGGGGTAAGCTGCGCTGAACATTACTGAAACGTAACTTTAGGAACTCTTATTTAATCTTGTGTAATTTGACAATGGCATGGAAATATCACATTCTTTATAATGATCATCAATCAGCATGATTTACCACGGTCAGGAGCTTCGGATGGATTCTCGGTCTGCAGGAAACAGAAAAAATAACATCAAACCAAACAGAAACAGGTGGGGGTGGAGGAGGGTTAAAACAGAGAACTGGCAAATGTCGAATTAGCACCTTAGGAACTGGGCCAGAGAGAGTTCCATTTTAACATCCTCCGATGGTCCTAATCAACCCCTTAGGGTTTGGGCATACACCTTGTAGCATCGAATACTGAGAGCTGAGAGTCTTCTATTAATAACATAACAGATTATGAGATTTCATACCAGTGGAAGAAAATCTGATCATAAGGTCTGGGTAAGCTGTTTTATTATAAACTAAATCTTAGTTCATTATCTGTATACTATTTTTCTTAGAAATGATTGTAACTTCTCTGAGGGCAGTGAACCTTGCTTCGCAATTCAGACGTGGAGCAACTATTTCATGCTAGGCAAAATACCAAGCACTTTTACATAATTTATCTTGTTTGTCTCAAATTAAGACAAGGAAAAAGGTGTGTTTTTTTAATGTTTAACATTATTATGCATATATTCTAAGGTTAAAGACACTATCATTTACGAAAAAACAACTTACCTTGGTTTTCTGACTCTCTCTCTGGACCTTCTAATTAAATCTTCCAACTGTTTATTTCTCCCTTCTAAACTGAAAGAAGAAAGTTTATGATTAAAATGGACTTTTCTAAGCTAGCTTCACTGGAGGATTTGAGTAGATAAATTTAATGATGGTCTAGGTTTCTATACATCATCCACCCATCTTGAGTCTGCTCAGGCATTCAGTTGTGTCCAGTTCTTTGGGACCCCATGGACTGTAGCCCGTCAGGCTCCTCTGTCCATGGGATTTTACAGGCAAGAATACTGGAGGAGGCTGCCATTCTCTCCTCCACATTTTCCCAACCCAGAGGTTGAAACTGTGTCTCCTGCCTCTCCTGTTTGGCTGGCAGATTCTTTACCACTGAGCCACCTGGGAAGACAGCTATATGGGAACTTGCAATTCTTTCCTAGCAACTCAAATTATCTAATTAATTTTTCCCTTTAAAGTTTCCAGTGGTGAAGGAGGAGAGTGATCCCTCCTTCCCAGCCCTCTTTGCCCCCACATCCTGGATGACCACTCATCTGCTTTTTCTCACTATAGTTTTGTACCATCTAGAATTTTGTGTGATGAAATCTTACACTCCGCCTAATTATTTTGCAGTTCACACACACTGTTGCACCTACCCAGAGGTCATTCATTTTTATTGCTGTATAGAATTCCACTGTGTGGCCATGTCACAGTTTGTCAGTCATCTCACCATCTAAGGGACATTTAGGTTGTTCCTAGGTTGGGGCTGTTACAAATAAATCCATCTTGAAATTCTCTTTTGTGTGAACACATGCGTTCTTTCATCTTGGATCAATACACAGGAGCGGGTTGGCTGAATCATGCATTGGGTATATTTAACTTTTAAAGAAGGCACCAGATTGTTTTTTAAGAGGTTGTCCCATTTTGCATTTCCACCAGCAAGCTATGAATGAGCACTGCAGTTGCTCCATGCCCTTGCCGATACCTGGCATGGTCAGTTTTTCAGGCATGCTAATAGGTGTGTAGCGGTCTGCACTGGGGTTTAATTTGCCTATTAATGATGTTGACTATCATTTAATGTGCTCACTTGTCATCTGTATATCTACCTTCTTCGTGAAGTGTCTGTTCAAATCTTTGCCCATTTTTATGGGATTGCTTTCTTATTCTTGGGTTTTGAGAGTCTGTTATGTATTCTGGTTACAAGTTCTTTACCAGATATATGACTTGTACATATTCTTTCACGTTAGTCTTTTCATTATCTTAATAATGTCCATGGAAGAGCCAACGTTTTTAATTTTGATGAAGTATGATTATCAAAATTTTCTTTTATGAATCATATTTTTAGTATCATATTTAAATCACTGCCTAACCCAACATCAACCCAACATCAGAAATGTTTTCCTATATTTTGAGAATTTTTTATCCTTTAGCTCTTTCATTTAGAAGGCAATGGCACCCCACTCCAGTACTCTTGCCTGGAAAATCCCACAGATGAAGGAGGCTGGTGGGCTGCAGTCCATGGGGTCACTAAGAGTCGGACACGACTGAGCGATTTCACTTTCACTTTTCACTTTCATGCATTGGAGAAGGAAATGGCAACCCACTCCAGTGTTCTTGCTGGAGAATCCCAGGGACAGGGGAGCCTGGTAGGCTGCTGTCTATGGGGTCGCACAGAGTCGGACATGACTGAAGTGACTTAGCAGTATCCATTTTGAGTTACTTTTGCATGTGATACAAGGTATAAATCAAAGTGTTTTTGTTTTTTTTGTTTGTTTGCAAATGGATGGCCAATGATTTCAGCATCCTTTGCAAAGAATATGTGTGTATATATATATATATATATAATATATGTGTGTATATATTTATATATATAACTGAATCACTTTGTTGCCCAGCAGAAATTAACAGAACATTGTAAACCAACTATATTTCAATAAAACATATTTAAAAGATAAAAATAAAATCTAGATCAGCTTGGGGAGAAATAAGTCTTAACAATATTGAATTTTAAGATTTCTGAAATAAGTACACCTCCTTATATATGTGTCTTTATTTTATCTTTATATTATTGAATGTACTATTTTATATTTATATTGTCTTCTTTATTTTTTTTTACACATCAAAGATAATTGTTTTATTTAAAAACAGAAATATTTATATGTTTGTTTGTGTTGCAGCCCTTATGGGAAAAAAATTTTTTAAGTCCTTTGATTTGAAATTCAATGTAAACAAGTATACAATCTTAAACCATAAATTGTCATTTTTTTCTCTGTGCTTAAATGATGATTGTTCTGTTCACAGGGGTCTGTGTATTTGAATTGCAGTAACTTCTCAGTAACTTCTTCACTGGCTTTGTTTGTTTAGTCACTAAGTGGTCTCCAGCTCTTTGGCGACCCCGTGGACTGTAGCCCGCCAGGTGCCTCTGTCCATGGGATTTCCCAGGCAAGAGTACCAGAGTGGGTTGCCATTCCCTTCTCCATTCTTTATTTTTCAGTGAGGTAAAATTGCTATGCCAAAGAACGCTCAAACTACCGCACAATTGCACTCATCTCACATGCTAGTAAAGTAATGCTCAAAATTCTCCAAGCCAGGCTTCAGCAATATGTGAACCGTGAACTTCCCTGATGTTCAAGATGGTTTTAGAAAAGGCAGAGGAACCAGAGATCAAATTGCCAACATCCGCTGGATCATTGAAAAAGCAAGAGAGTTCCAGAAAAACATTCATTTCTGCTTTATTGACTATGCCAAAGCCTTTGACTATGTGAATCACAAGAAACTGTGGAAAATTCTGAAAGAGATGGGAATACCAGACCACATGACCTGCCTCTTGAGAAACCTATATGCAGGTCAGGAAGCAACAGTTAGAACTGGACATGGAACAACAGACTGGTTCCAAATAGGAAAAGGAGTACGTCAAGGCTGTATATTGTCACCCTGCTTACTTAACTTATATGCAGAGTACATCATGAGAAACGCTGGGCTGGAAGAAGCACAAGCTGGAATCAAGATTGCCGGGAGAAATATCAATAACTTCAGACATGCAGATGATACCACCCTTATGGCAGAAAGTGAAGGGGAGCTAAAAAGCCTCTTGATGGAAGGAAAAGTGGAGAGTGAAAAAGTTAGCTTAAAGCTCAACATACAGAAAACGGAGATCATGGCATCCGGTGCCAGGGTCCAGCCCCGGTGGATCCAGGGAATTCAAAGTGGGGATGGCTTTGGCGAGGAAAGACTTATTTATTTATTAATACAGAAATATAAGATTAGATTAGGAAGAAATAGTGTAGTAGGAAAATTAAGTGGAGAAGAAGGCTGAATAACTTGGCTTATGGGGGGCGCAATAAAGTTCCAGACAAGGAGCTTGCACCATCTACATGGGGCCACCGGCGTCCGCTTGAATATCTAAGGGTGCCCCGCCTTAGGCTCCCTTTCACGCGGGTTTTAGAAGCCAGGACAAATAAGTAGACTTGGTAAGCCACCCGCTCCAGATGGGAATTCAGCCCGAAATTAGAGTAAAGAGGAGACACGGGGGAAATCAGTCCAGTGACTGGCTCCAGCCTCTATTGTCTAGAAAAGGCCTTTTATACCTTTTGATTGTACATAGAGATCAATGGGTAATACAAAGTTATGCAGCATTAGCAGCCCAGATTCTTATCAAAACCAGGCTTTCCTCTCTGCATATTTAATTGTATACACAAGTCTTAGGTAATTTACATCATCTTCCGGCCAAAAAGGGCCAATTAACATTTTACAGCCTTTTTCTGAAAAGGGTTTGTCAACAAGAAGACTTATTTGTGTTGACCTTCCCAAAGTCTAGTGCCACTCTCAGAAAAGCATTAAATAAAGTTACATTCTTACATAGCAAAGATACAGCAACTTATAACAAGTAAAGGGAGTACAGTGATTTACAACAAAAGAGAAGAAATTTACTCAAAAGTCTAGTGTTGCTAACATCAAAACTACTATATCTCTTTTTCCACATCCTGATTACATTGAGTAACATCCTCCCAGGTGCCTAAAAGATAAAGAATATGGGGGTCTGGCAGCAATCCTTGAGTCAACAGTGAAAACCCATCACCAATATGATTTTTAACTCTTTAGAAAAGGCTCTTTATCTTTAGGATGCTTTTAAGCTTTTAATGCTTCTCACGGTTGGGGGCCTGTAAGCATTTCAGAAGCTGTGAGAAGTCTGGGGAACCTGTTAGGCAAGCTAGAGAGCTATCAGAGGGGGTTTAACTGAAACATCCCTTTCAAATGCAGAAGACTAAAGCCTTGATTTGACTTTTTCCAGAGAATATCAGAAGAGTGGAAAAGCAGAGTACAGAGGCCAGCAGATTCTTATTTTGGGGGGAGGGGGTGGATGCTCAGGAAATTCCAGGGGGAACCCTCTGAAACCTGATCATGTCCTTGCGTGTTGTCAGGCTTCCTTCCGCATGACCTTGTCACTGGCAGGATTCCCTACGCTGGCCCCCGACAATCCAGTCCCATCACTTCATGGGAAATAGATGAAGAAACAGCGGAAACAGTGTCAGACTTTATTTTTCTGGGCTCCAAAATCACTGCAGATGGTGATTGCAGCCATGAAATTAAAAGACGCTTACTCCTTGGAAGAAAAGTTATGACCAACCTAGACAGCATATTCAAAAGCAGAGACATTACTTTGCCAGCAAAGGTCTGTCTAGTCAAGGCTATGGTTTTTCCAGTGGTCATGTATGGATGTGAGAATTGGACTGTGAAGAAAGCTGAGCATCAAAGAATTGATGCTTTTGAACTGTGATGTTGGAGAAGACTCTTGAGAATCCCTTGGACTGCAAGGAGATCCAACCAGTCCATTCTGAAGATCAGCCCTGAGATTTCTTTGGAGGGAATGATGCTGAAGCTGAAGCTGAAACTCCAGTACTTTGGCCACCTCATGGGAGGAGTTGACTCATTGGAAAAGACTCTGATGCTGGGAGGGATTGGGGGCAGGAGGAGAAGGGGACAACCGAGGAGGAGATGGCTGGATGGCATCACTGACTCGATGGATGTGAGTCTGAGTGAACTCCAGGTGTTGGTGATGGACAGGAAAGCCTGGCGTGCTGCAATTCATGGGGTCGCAAAGAGTCAGACACGACTGAGTGACTGAACTGAACTGACTGATTATATAAATCTCAGGTGTATGGCATTATAATTTGACCTCTGTATGCATTACTACAGAGCATTACCACCGGAAGTCCAGTCACCATCCATCACCACACAGCCCACCCCCTTCACCCGTCTTGCCGGCTCACCCTTCCCTTCCCCTTGGGTAACCACCAACAGGTTCTCTGTATCGATGAGTTTGCTTTTGTTTTGTGTGTGCATTTTATCTACACTTTCTTTCAGTTATCTTGTAGTGAGTCAGCACTATTTTAGGGGTGTAAGATCAGACCTTTTGCTTAAGCTCTAATGACAGCAAGCGCTGTACAAATGAACCTGGGAGAAGGGTGGGAGAAAGAGCATGTAGGAGTAAAGGGAATAAATAAGTGGAAAAACTTTGCAGAGTTAAAAACACTAATTTTGGAATATTTCACGCTGAATCTCAATAAATGAGAAAGTCTATTTGGTACCTGATACATTTTATTTGGGGTGCATTCAAAACCTTATGTGGATAAATTCTAAGGATAGTAAAGTTATTTTACTTGAACACTGTGGTGATAATCTTCTAAAATTCTTGGATGTTTCTCACTAATTCCTTAACCTCACTCCCCACCCACCCACCCCCACGTCAAAGGGAGTTCTGAGAAGGAAGAGGAAACTCTGGTGTTCAAGTAATCCAGACATTAAACAGAATAAACACATTATTGAAGAATGGTCTTTTTGACTTACAAAATGGCACATTTCCCTCTTTGTAGGAGTCTAAAAGATGAACTCAGCAAGTCAGAAAGTGACATATCAGCAAGTGTTTACAAAGTTAAAAATGCAGGTTTTGGACTCACTGTGCAATCCAGGAGTGGGCTATCACAAGCCTTTGGTCAGCACATTTGATGATTTCCTCAAAAGATGTAACCTTGGGAAACATTAGCTAAGACAATTATTCTGTGATTGATTCTAGGATATTTACTTAGTTTTGTTCATTTTTTTGCTTTTTAAGAATCTGTACAATTTAAAGTTCAATTATATGACTCCTGTGAATGAAGGTTTTACAACTGGCAGAACATCTTCCTTATATTTTGAAATCAGGACTATGGATACAAATAGAACTGAAATGTGCCTGTTCACCATGCAGGAAAAGTATCAAAAAATGGACAACTGTAATGAAACAACTGTGATCCACACAAGTAGTGTATGTGTCAACCCAAGGTCAGATTCCAGAATGCAGTTTTAAAAACTAAACCAGAACACTATGTCGGCAAGATTTAGAAGGACCCTCCAAGTGAAGCGGTGAGGCTAAACTAAGAAATTGCTGACAACAGAAGGCTATATGCACACATACAGTTCTTTGCTAGCTTTTAGCTAAAAGGGTAATAACACAAAGTCATGATGAAGTGAATGGAATTGAGACAAATGTGTTACGTCATCCCTCAGATCCCTTTTCTGCATCCAGATTCTAATGTTTTAATATTTGACATAGTTTAAAAAATATATGTGCATAAGAAAATCTCTACCTTATTTATTAAGTTGCCTAAATGTCTTTGATTCTTGTCATTTTCTTCAGTGAGTCTGTTGTAGTGGTCTTCTTTTGTCTCTAGAAGATTTTCCAGTTTTGCAATCTATGGAGCAACATTGGCAAAAATGATGACTTGGAAACTGCCATGAAAACCATGTATTGATGTTAAGAACAATGAGAACAGTGAGCTATACTTTATTTCAATATTCCCTTATGCTGATTTGTACCATAGGTGAATTGAGAGAGGCTGTTAGTTAGACTGCAGTTAGAACACATGAACAGAAATTTAAATGCTGTTTCAGCTTTTCTACATTTTAATACAATGAAATAGCTTTGCAAATAACTAGACACTTGTTAGTTAATACAAGTACTTCTTAGTCCCAAGTCTTTTCTTTCCCTTCATAACCAATGGATAGACTATCTTCTTTCCATATGTAACCAATGGATATTTGATTCTCTCCGAAGCTCTGATGTGCTGCTTGACGACACATTTTCAGGTTTCATCAATATTCTCACATGTATAAATGAGAGTTTTTAAAAGGTCCAGCTCAATGTGCATCACATTTTGACTTATGGTCCAATTTTTTTCTTTGTTTTTTGGATTAAAAAATTTTGGGGGGTCCAGTTTTTATTTGCAAAAAATTAACATTAACAATTTAGACATTGTATTCTTGTATTAACAATTTAAAATTTGTATTTCTAAAAATGCTATCTAGGATAAATTACCAAGAAAGACTATTCACAAGTTCCTCCACAGTTACCTTAATTTTCAAAGCAATTATAGAAGAAAAGGGACAGAAATGTTCCCTTTAAATAACAGTGTTGAGAGTGGCCATTGATTTTCTAATGTTCATTTAAACATATTTATTTACATATGTTTACATGTCTGCCCTACAGGAAACAATGGCAGAACAAATTTTCTGCAGACACAGCAGCTTTCTTGCTCCTTCCCTTTACATAGGTACATGACTGGGGACAATATCAGATCGGGGTCCCATTCCTCTGCCTGCACATGTTATTTAAGGGCAGGAAGTACACATATTACCTCATTTTAACAGAAAAACCCAAGGTGAAGAGAATTTAAAATGCTTTTTAAAGGACATGGCTAGAAGTAGAGAGAAGAGGGTGGCAGAGGCTGAGATTGTTAGCATCACTGACTCAACGGACATGAACCCGAGCAGACTCCGGGAGGCAGTGGGGGACAGGGAAGCCTGGCGTGCTGCGGTCCGTGGGGCCGCAGAGAGTGGGACGCGACTTAGCGACTGAACACCACCAGCTTGAACGTCTGTGTCTAGGGCAGCTCTCCCTTTCCTCTCCCTCCCTTTCCGTGTGCCAGTTCTTTATGCATTAGCATTTCTCACGTTTGGAATTTTCATCACGGTCAGCTTAATGTGCTTCTTTATCTTCTCAGGAGTTGTGCACTCTCGCAGCTTGCTCTTAGGTGGGTTCAGGTGAGACGCCACGGACAGTGGCTGCTCCACGCCTCATGCAGTCAAGGGCACACCTCACCAGTGCGGTTAAGCTGGACAGGAGGGCTCTGGTGTGGGTCATTAAAAGTTTCTTGTAAGTCTTGAACTTACAGGTTTTAGCAGCCATTCCTTATTTTATTCAGGGATGCAAGATGTAATTTTCCATAGGTGTGTCTTCTGCTTTTTTTTTAGGATTTTTTTTTTTGATGTGGACCATTTTAAAAGTCTCAGTTGAATTTGTTACAATACTGCTTCTGTTTTCTGTTTTGATTTTTTTGCCTGCGAGGCATGTGGGATCTTAGCCCCCAACCAGGGATCCAACTGGCACCGCCCTCATTGGAGGGCAAGGTCTTAAACACTGCCCCATCAGGGAAGTCCCTCTTCTGCTTTTAACAGCTTACATTCTCCAAGGGAAGAACTCTGCCTCATCAGTTATTCGGTTCCTCTGAAATACGGTTTGTACAAGAAAGTCTGCAGCATATGTTAGAGGCAACATAGTGTGTCTGAGACGCTGCCATTTGTGAGCGTTCTCTCACTTCAGCTTCCCACCCCAGGGGAGACCGGGGTCCACTCCAAACCTCTTTTGTGCCTGAAGCTCGGAAGCTGCTGACAGGGCCTGTCCCCCTTTCATCCGCTCCCTGCCAGCCCATGAGCTCTCCATGGGGCTTCTCCCACCTGGATGTCACGGGCTCCTCCTCTTTTAAAAAGGTCCCATTTAGTCCTTGCAAACAGCTATCTACATATCGCACCTTCTTTTCTAGATTCCTTGGAGGCAGGGCTTCTGTTTGATGTAACTTTCCATCAATATCTCCATACTGACTAGCCTTGCTTACCCTTTCAAGGAAGTCAATAATTACCTATATAATGAAGAAAATTAATGAAGTAGAAAGGAAGAAAACTGTAAGCCCTCACAGCATCGGGCTTTTCCCTCTCTCTTATGCAATGAATTTAGTACAGAATGCTGACCTGTGACAATTTAGAAATACGATAGACTTCTCTAACCATGAAAAAGAAATTATGGGGGCTTCCCTATGGCTCAGTGCTAAGAATCCACCTGCCAGTGCAGGAGACACGGGTTCAATCCCTGTTCCAGGAAGATCCCACGCACCACGGAGCAACTAAGCCCGTGAGTTGCAACTACTGAAGCCGTGCGCGCCTAGAGTCCGCGCGCCTGGAGCCTGTGCTCTGGTGAGGAGCCCCCGCTCGCCACGACTAGAGAAAAGCCTGCGTAGCAATGAAGACCCAGCACAGCCAGAAATAAATAAACGTTCAAAAAACAATTAAGTTAATTAACCTATTTTTCGTTATATAGTGGGATCCAATGGCAACCCACTCCAGTGTTCTTGCCTGGAGAATCCCAGGGACGGGGGAGCCTGGTGGGCTGCCGTCTATGGGGTCACACAGAGTCGGACACGACTGAAGCGACTTAGCGGTAGCAGTAGTGGGATCCAAATGGATTGTAACTTTCTAGATACCAGGATATTTTAATTTTCTTCCCACAGATTTTCCCTCTTTTATCTGCCTTTATCTTTTTTTTCCAGCTTTATCGATATATAACTGATGCAACCGTTTTGTAAGTTTCAGGTGCACAGCGTGCTGATTTGATATACTGATATACTGCAAAATGACTACCGCCGTTCGCTCCACCCCTCCCACAATCGCCGCTCCCCTGCGACGGCTTTGGGTACCACCCAAAGGACGTGTGCCGTTTCCCGGCACGCCCTTGATCGCGACTGCTGTGAACACTTGCTGCTCTAAGAATGGTGGTCGTATGTGCCACAATATAAATGTTCTTCATTCACTATTGAAAACTTGCACATACCTGAAAATTTCTGCATTTTGAAAGGAAAAAAAAATTCTAAACAGAAATCAGGTGGGACAGTATTTAAAGTTTCAAAACCCGAGAGTGCAAACTTCAGCTCTATATTTGTGGGGGTGAATAATACTGCTGCTCTGCCAGCGTGTGGCCGTCTCAAGGAGCGAAGGTTCTGAAGGTAGATCATTTCCACAACTCGTTATTAAGACAGCGTTGCGAATAAAAAGGCTAGCAAAGCAATGAAAGGTGTTCCTTACCAAAGAATCAAGCTCCTCGTTCGGGCTGCGGTGCTGGTTCAGTTTGGCTCCCAGTGCAGCAGGTGCGTCTCTGACATTCTTGGCTTCCTCGGAGTCACATCCTGCAACCTGCGATGAAACATGCCTGCGTTCACTTCCAATATGTTCACTTTCCTTGGGACATTTGACAGCAAATACGCTATCAGTGAAGCCATCAGAGAGCTCTCCAGTGGCTTCAATAACAGAAAGCTTTCAATGTAAGATCTGAAATTGCAGTTTTGTATGTTAGAGAAACAGGACACAGTGAATGTTTGACTCACCCCAGGAACCTGGTGCTGACATGGTTTTTCATTAGCAAGTAACTCTCTGAAAGCTGAGATTTTGTCTTTATGTTTCAGTAGCTAAGGAAAAAGGCATTTTCTATTTCAGAGACAGAAGGAAATAAGGCTACATTCAGTAACATTTCTAATAAAATCATCAAACCATGTACAGCCCAATCCCTCTCTCAAAAGTGTCTTGTATTTTGAGCTCCTGTGTAGCAGAGTTCATACAACATGCCTGAGACTGCTGTCCCCAGAAAGGCCTGCTCGCCAAGGTGCCCCCTGACTGGCTTCTAGGAACCTGGATCGTGGGAGAGTCTCCATCATTTCCTGATATGAAGGCTCACTGTGTCTAGGCTATTTGCACAGAGGATGTGGTTTACGCTGAATGCCTCCTTCCACTGGGAGAGTCTGGGATTTTGGTACGTGGCAGGCAGAGGGTGCCTGCCTACGCGACCAGCCTCCGATAGAAACCCTGGACACTCAGTCTCCAGTGAGCTTCCCTGGGAACTCTTCACATGGGCTGCACCGCTCACTGACAGGGAAGGGAAGGGCACCTGGTTTCCTCTGGACTTTGCCCCATGTGCTTTCCCCCTTTGCTGGTTTTGCTCTGAATCCTCTCGCAGTAATAATACCTCATAACAGAGAGGATGACTGTGTGCTGAGTCCTGTGAGTCCTGTAAGTGACCAAACATGAGGGAGGGCTTGGGAGCTCCACAGAGCTTATTCCTAACACCCAATTGCTTTTACAGTCAGACTATTAAAACTCTGCTTTAAAGAAAAAAAAATTAGCCAACTTTTTCTAGATACAATTTAGTATCATTTCTTGTTTGTTCCATATAATAATGATAGATCTTTAATATTCAATATTTTAACTCCTCCACATATCAGTGATAAAGTATGCTGTACAGAATTTTTTTATTATGAACAATTTCAAAAAAGAGAAAAAACTTTAATGAAGCCCCATGTAACTATTACTCAGCCCCAACTATTGACAGTTAATGATCAATCTTGTATCATTAATACCCCAAGCACTTCCTCCTCCCTGCAACTCCCTTCACTCAATCAAATGACACATCACATTATTTCGTCTGCCAATATCACAGTAATGACACAGAAATTTACCAAGAGAACATAAATATCTGAAACTGTATTTCTGAAACATCCCTCTTGGGCTTCCCTGGTGGCTCAGATGGTAAAGAATCTGCTTGCAATGTGGGAAACCTGGGTTCGACCCCTGGTTTCGGCATGGCAACCCACCCCACTATTCCTGCCTGGAGAATTCCCATGGACAGAGGAGCCTGGCGTGCCACAGTCCGTGGGGTGGCAAAGAGTCAGACACGACTGAGCAGCTAAGCCCAGCATCCCTTTTGAACCCTCAACGAGGCTTCTTTTTGAAGGTTGGTTTAAGAAGTGGAGACCAGTAGTTTTCTGCATGCCCGTTTATTCCCTGGTGTCCTTTTCTCTATAGGTTAGCCAGAAGATAAGTTCCCCAGAGCACTTGCAACAAATTTCCTATCCACCTCACAGTTCAGAGAAGTCATTTCCTGCTAGTACAGTATTGAAATTGAATCCCAGATTTACTATTCAGTCAGGTACACTGGTCACTTCTGTTTTCCTCTCGATTAAAAATGGCTCCTGTTCCAGTCCTGTCGTCATTTTCCCTACTGAGAGTCACAGCATGCTGGCATAAGTCCTTTGGAAGGAGGTCACCATTGCAACCATTACCCTACCATGGTTTGGCCTCGCACCACACTACAGGGAAGGAACACAGCCCCATCCATCAGCAGAAAATTGGATTAAAGATTTGCTGAGCATGGCCCCGCCCACCAGAGCAAGACCCTGTTTCCCCACAGCCAGCCCCTCCCATTAGGAAGCTTCCACGAGCCTCTTATCCTCATCAATCAGAGGGCAGACAGACTGAAAACCACAACCATGGAAAACTAACCACTGATCACATGGATCACAGCCTCGACTAACTCAGTGAAACTATGAGCTATGCCATGTAGGGCCACCCAAGACAGACGGGTCATGGTGGAGAGTTCTGACAAAACGTGGTCCACTGGAGAAGGGAGTGGCAAACTGCTTCAGCATTCTTGCCTTGAGAAACTCATGAATAGTATGAAAAGGCAAAAAGATATGACCCTGAAAGATGAACTTCCCAGGCCCAATGTGCCACTGGAGAAGAGCAGAGAAACAGCTCCAGAAGGAATGAAGAAGCTGAGTCAAAGAGGAAACAAGACCCAGCTGTGGATGTGTCTGGTGGTGAAAGCAAAGTCCAATGCTGTAATGAACAGTACTGCGTAGAAACCTGGAATGTTAGGTCCATGAATCAAGGCAAATTGGAAGTGGTCAAACAGGAGATGGCAAGAGTGAACATCGACATTCTAGGAATTAGTGAACTAAAATGGGTGCATCCAGAATGGGTGAATTTAACTTAGAGGACCATTATATCTACTACTGTGGGCAAGACTCCCTTAGACAAAATGGACCAGGCCTCATAGTCAACAAAAGAGTCCAAAATATAGTACTTGGGTGCAGTCTCAAAAATGACTATGATCTCTGTTCATTTCCAAGGCAAACCATTCAGTATCACAGTAATCTAAGTCTATGCCCCAACCATTAATGTCAAAGAAGCTGAATAGTTCTATGAAGAATTACAAGACCTTCTAGAACTAACACCAAAAAAGATGTCCTTTTCATTACAGTGGACTGGAATGCAAAAGTAGGAAGTCAAAAGATACCTGGAATAGTAGGCAACTTTGGCCTTAGAGTACAAAATGAAGCAGGGCAAAGGCTATCAGAGTTTTGCCAAGAGAATGCACTGGTCACAGCAAATACCCTCTTCCAACAACACAAGAGAAGACTCTACACATGGACATCACCAGATGGTCAATACTAAAATCAGATTGATTATATTCCTTGCAGCCAAGATGGAGAATCTCTATTTAGTCAGCAAACACAAGAAATAGGAGCTGACTGTGGCTCAGAACATGAACTCTTTATTGCCAAATTCAGATTTAAATTGAAGAAAGTAGGGAAAACCACTAGACCACTCAGTTCAGTTCAGTTCAGTCGCTCAGTCGTGTCCGACTCTTTGCGACCGCGTGAATTGCAGCACACCGGGCCTCCCTGTCCATCACCGACTCTCAGAGTTCACTCAAACTCACATCCATCGAGTTGGTGATGCCATCCAGCCTTCTCATCTTCTGTCATTCCCTTCTCCTCCTGCCCCCAATCCCTCCCCAGCATCAGAGTTTTTCCAATGAGTCAACTCTTCTCATGAGGTGGCCAAAATACTGGAGTTTCAGCTTCAGCATCATTCCTTCCAAAGAACACCCAGGACTGATCTCCTTTAGAATGGACTGGCTGGATCTCCTTGCAGTCCAAGGGACTCTTAGGTATGACCTAAATCAAATCCCTTACGATTATACAGTGGAAGTGAGAAATAGATTCAAGGGATTAGATCTGATAGCCAGAGTGCCTGAAGAACTATGGACAGAGATTCATTTAGAAAAGGCAGAGGAACCAGAGATCAAATTGTCAACATCAGTTGGATCATAGAAAAAGCAAGAGAATTCCAAAAAGCATCTACTTCTGCTCCATTGACTACGCTAAAGCCTTTGACTGTATGGATCACGACAAGCTGTGGAAAATTCTTAAAGAGATCAGAACACCAGAGCACCTTACCTGTCTCCTGCAAAACCTGTATGCGGGTCAAAAAGCAACAGTTAGAACCAGACATGGAACAATGGACTGGTTTCAAATAGGAAAAGGAGTATGTCAAAGCTGTATACTGTAACCCTGCTTATTTAACTTATATGCAGAGTACATCAAGCAAAATGCTGGGCTGGATGAAGCACAAGCTGGAATCAAGATTACCAGGAGAAATATCAATAACCTCATATATGCAGATGAAACCACCCTTATGGCAGAAAGCAAAGAGGAACCAAAGAGCCTCTTGATGAAAGTGAAAGAGGAGAGTAAAAAAGCTGGCTTAAAACTCAACATTCACAAAACGAAACGAAGATCATGGCATCATGATCTTCATGGCCTCATCACTTCAAATAGATGGGGAAACAATGGAAACAGTGACAGACTTTATTTTCTTGGACTCCAAAATCACTGCAGATGGTGACTGCAGCTGTGAAATTGAAAGACACTTGCTCCTTGGGAAGAAAAACTATTACTAACCTAGACGGCGTATTAAAAAGCAGACATTATTTTGCCAACAAAGTTTCATCTAGTCAAAGCTATGGTTCTTCTAGTATTCATGTATGGATATGAGAATTGGATCATAAAGAAGGTTGGAAGTGTTAGTCGCTCAGTCGTGCCCGACTCTTCAAGACCCCATGGACTGCAGCCCACCAGGCTCTTCTGTCCATGGGATTTTCCCAGGCAAGGATATTGGAGTGGGTTGTCATTTCCTTCTCCAGGGGATCTTCCCAACCTAGGGACTGAACCCAGGTCTCCTGCACTGCAGGCAGATGCTTTACCGACTGAGCTACAAGGGAAGCCGTAAAGAAGGCTGAGCGCTGAAGAACTGATGCTTTTGAACTATGGTGCTGGAGAAGACTCTTGGGAGTCCCTCAGACTGCAAAGAGATCAAACCAGTCAATCCTAAAGGAAATTGATCCTGAATATTCACTGGAAGAACTGATGTTGAAGCTGAAGCTCCAATATTTTGGCCACCTGTTGCAAAGAACTGACTCATTAGAAAAGACCCTGATGCTGGGAAAGATCAAAGGCGGGAGGAGAAGGGGATGACATAGGATGAGATAGTTGGATGGCATCACTGATGCAAGGACTTGAGTTTGAGCAAGCTGCGGGATTTGGTGATGAACAGGGAAGCCTGGCGTGCTGGAGTCCATGGGGTCGCAAAGAGTCAAACACGACTGTGCAACTGAACAACAACACTTAACTGGCTCTCCTAATTCTCTCTCTCCACCTCTGCACCACTAACCAAGAAAAGACTGCGTGAAAAAGTCCCAAGGGCCTTTTCCTTACTTGTCTCACTTGAGAAATAAAATGTTTCCAATGTATCCACTATTCCAAGTGATAAAGTTTGTAATAGCTATGTGCTGTGCTTAGTCGCTCAGTAGTGTCTGACTCTGTGACCCCCAGGCTCCTCTGTCCATGGGATTCTCTAGACAAGAATACTCAAGGGCTGCAATGTCCTCCTCCAGGGGATCTTCCTAACCCAGGGATCAAACCCACGTCTCCTGCATTGCAGGTGGATCATTTACTGTCTGAGCCCAGGAAAGCCCATGAGTACTGGAATAGGTAGCCTATCCCTTCTCCAGGGAATCTTCCTGACCCAGGAATGAACAGGGTCTCCTGCACGGCAGGCGGATTCTCTGCCAGGTGAGCTATCAAGGAAGCGCTCTGCTGCTGCGGCTGCTGAGCCGCTTCAGGCGTGTCCGACTCTGTGCGACCCCACAGACGGCAGCCCACCAGGCTCCCCCGTCCCTGGGATTCTCCAGGCAAGAGCACTGGAGTGGGGTGCCATTTCCTTCTCCAATAGGAATGTCAAAATATACAGGAATCAGTGGTACCATTAAAAGTGAAAAGATACTCATACCAGTTTTTGGGTAGATGAATGGGATTTTCTAATACATACTTAGGTTATAAAACAAGTCAAGTGTTGAACAAAAGGCCTCTAGAGTCAAAGTAAAGCTCATCTTGTCCCCTGAAATAATTATTTTAAAAAATCCAAAGTTTTAGGAGCCTCTTTATACTTTTATACTAGCTTTTACTTCTTTTTTCACTAAAAATGATATAATTTTTAGAATGAAGAATACATACCTCTTTATCTAAAATTTTCTTTTTAAGATGAAAACTCTTCAATTTTTGTGGCATGATATCATTAACTTTCTCATTCTCTTTGAAATGTTCAGCATCAGGATTGATGATGTCCTAAGGGTAACGTTTTGAGAAGCTCTATTTAAAAGTTTTCAGTAAAATTAAAAGGATGAAGGGTAGAATACAAATTAAATGTCCTGTGCAAAAGAAGAGGCCAAACAAAAGAAGGAAGGAAAATATTGAACTCAATTCTTCAGTTACTCATCATAAGACATCTAATAACAGGTTAATGTGTAAATAATTGATTTAGATTCATATTTGCATATAAATTGTAAGTGGGACAAATTTGGATAATTTCTGGAAGTTAATACACATCGATAATAACTATACATGACTACACACTCATAGATACAGCTCCTCTTAGCCTAGTCAGTTTACAAATCCAAATTTTAGACTAATTGTTATACCTGACACCAGAACAATCGACATCTTTAATAATATTGAAACTCTGGACATTTCAGTAGTCTCCAGAATGAAGATACTTGTGCAGTGAAGACCCTTGAAACCTAGGGGTCAAAAGTGCACGCATTAGAGTCAGACCACCTGGGTCTGGGTCTGAGTTCTGCCACTTAGAACTTCCCTGGTGGCTCAGTGGTGAAGAATCTGCCTGCCGATGCAGGAGATATGGGTTCAGTCTTTGTGCTGGGAAGATCCCCTGGGGAAATAAACGGTGACCCACTCCAGTATTCTTGCCTGGGAAATCCCATGGGCAGAGGAGCCTGGTGGGCTTCAGTCCATGGGGTCGCAGAGTCAGACACGACTGATCGACTGAGCACAGCAGAAAGCATTTACTGCAGCTCTGAAACGGAATGGAAATTCATTCTGCCACTTAACTTATGTGAGACTTTGAACAAGAAACTCAACTATTCTAAGCCTGTTTGTTTTTCCATGTTAAAAAAAAAAGCCTGATAATATATATATATTTTTAATGGTGTAAGAGTTGAATAAGATAACCCATGAAAAGCAGGGTCAGTTTAAATGCCTCCAAGGACAGGGTGGGCAGCCAGCAAATATTTGTCCAGTGCCTATTAGAGGCTTACCCTATATTAGCAGAGGGCATATCACATACCGAATCTCTGATCTTGAAGCCTTGAGCAAACAGGTATTTGTTTGGCCTGGAATGAGATCACTAAGCAGAGGGCTGATGGATGGCTCACTCCATCACTGAGGGGTCTGGAAGAGAAGCAGCAGCCAGAAAATAAGACTGAGAAAGAACAGCAGCATCCACTGAGACAAGAGAAAATCAAGCGAATATGGTGAGAAAGCAGATGTCTGAAGGCCCAGGGGTGATGGAAAAGGTTCCAGCAAGAAGCATTGGTGACACATTCAAATTCAAACGTTATAAAGACAAAACTTCAGGTGAATACAGTCTCTGGGCTGTGATCTCAATTTGTGATCTCTGCTAAAATTACTTAGCTTGGTTTCCAGCCTTCAATAAGTGCTGGCATTCAACAAGTTTCAGCTGAAAGAAAATAGGAATAAAGGTTGTGTCAGATCAGGAACACAGCAAACCCACATTGCCAAATTTGGCTCAGAGAAGTGTACGTAAGCTCAAAGAAATGTACAATAATCAGAGGGAAGAGGAAGAAAGAGTTCAATAATTTGAGAAGCTATTCCAAACATCATGCCCTTCAAATGTGCTCTCGTTAAAATGTAGGGTTTATCACTTCCCAGGGCAGCAGCAAATACCACTTCAGCTAAGGCTGAGAAAGGAAAATTTCCTTGGCCAGGTCACACAGCCAAGAGGTGGAGAGGCCATGTCTGGAACTCACTGGACACTAACTTCATTTTTCATTCTTCCTGTGTACACAGCTCCACACTGCCCACCCTGCCCCAAAGCTGCACTTTAGATCCGACTGGGTAAACAGCCCACCCATGTGAACTCATCACTAGGAGCAGCCGGCCTGGAGCCCAAGGCTACTGCTTGGAGGGAGTTTTCCTAACATGTGGAAAGCACTGAGGAACGGGTTTTGCCTGAAGTTCTTATTTTTTTCAGTTCTACTATGTTATCTTACTATTGATTTGTGGGAATTAGGTGATGAAAAAAGACAGAATGAAGCAGTGGGAAGAAGGAAGGGCTGATTGGTTGGTTTAAGCATCTGTATCAGTCAGTTCAGTTGCTCAGTCGTGTCCGACTCTTTGCAGCCCCATGAGCTGCAGCACGCCAGGCTTCCCTGTCCATCTGTCTCATTCCTTCCATAATTTTTCTTCCATAACTTGATTGTCCAACCTTGATATTTCTAATAAAAATCTGATTTTTGTATAATTATCTGATGTGGGAGAAGTTCTACCATCAGAGCCAGAAGATAGAATTCTGGATGTTGGCTGTGAAGTTCTTTTCATGTCTGGAAGGTCTGTGCTCCCTTCTTCACGAGGTGAGTGATTCAGGAACAAATTAGAATGTGTCATCTTTTTATCCTACATATACACAATTCAGACTTGTCACAATAAAGACAAATAATCTGGATTACTTTTTAGGTAAAATGCTGAATAAAATACCACTCTTAAAAACTCAAAGCAGTGGTTCTCAAACTTTTCGATTTTCAGGATGCTTTCATATTCTTAAAAAGTATTGAGGCTATCCCAAAGCTTTTGTTTGCTAGGCTGTATCTGTCAATATTTATTGCATTAGAAATCACAGCTGTGAACATCAAAAATATTGATTTACAAATTCATTTAAATAACAATCAATATTTACTGTATTAGAAATACAATATCTACATTTATAAATATTTATTGTGTTAGAATCTATTTTATATTTATCAATATTCATTGTATTAGAAATTACAACTGAGAACATTCAAAAATATTTATTTACTAATTCATTTAAACAACAATAAATCTATTATGTCAGTATAAGCAACAATTTAATACAAAATTACCACATTTGTCAAAATGAAAAATTAGTGAAAAGTGGGAATGTTTACACTTTCTGCAAATAGTTTTAATGCTGGCTTAATAGAAGACAGCAGGACTCTCCACTGTGCTTTCCACATTCCATCAACCATGAAAGCAATTACACCATCACATGTCACGTGGCTTCTCTGGAAAACTCCACTGTACACTTGGGAAAGAATGAGAGTGAAAAGGCAATGGTGTCTTCATATTACCATGAAAATGCTTCAGCATCAAAGATGCTGCCAGAACACACATCGAGAAAATGGACCTAAAGACTAATGAAAAGCAAAACTAGAAGTAAAAAAAAAACACGCACACAAAAACGAATTAGTCATGATAGAGCAAAAGCTGCCTTTAAAAAAGAAAGCTCAAGAAAAACATTGTATAGTGGATAAACTGCTGCACAGTTATACTGATTTACTCAATGTTTACTGATTCAAAATTTATCATGGTTTGGTTAACAGCCAAACTGAAGGTCATCTTTGCTTAGGCTGAAAGTGAAAATGAAAGTGTTAGTCGCTCAGCCGTGTTTCGATTCTTTTTGACCCCATGGACTGTCGCTCTCTAGGCTCCTCTGTCCGTGGGATTCTTCAGACAAGAGTGGAGTGGGTTGCCATGCCCTTCTCCAGGGGATCTTCCCGACCTGCTTAGGTTAGTAGTTCTCAAAGCATGACCCTGGGGCCAGGAGCATCAGTGAGACCCCAAGGTCTTCCTGGAGATGCAAATCCCCAGGCCCCACCTCACGCCTGCTGAATCAGAGACTCTGCATTTTCATAGCCGAGGCTGATGAATGCTAAAGTTTGAGAAACACACTGGCTGAGATAATCCTTCCTTCTTTCTGGAGAAAAGATGACAGAGAGAATTTTCAGTCCCATGAGAACAGTATTTTTCTAAGAGCCATTAAAAATAATAGGATCCTTCTCTTGCAAACAATACTTAATACTGATTAGAGATTCACAAAAGAAAGTCTTCTAAGGACATCTTTGAGCAACAAATCAGCTCAGTTTAAGTTATTATAACAAATATAAAAATAAATGTATACATTTTTCTGACTCAGATTAGCCTTCTAATAGAGTTAATAAGGTTGCACTACAGATATTTTAAGGCAGGCCTACAAAACTGGAATAGAGCAGATGTGCTCTGGCTTGTGAGGATTATCACTACCAAGACAGGCTTCCAGTTGTCTGCCAAAAAAGCCATCTGAACTGTAAATACAAAATACAGGTTCTCCAAACACATTGATACGAGGCTCTCATGTTGTTCTTAACGATCGTTAAGTAAATATATTTGGTGATCACTTTGCAATACATACAAATATTGAATCTTTATGCTGTACACCTGAAACTAGTGGACTATGCTATCTCAGTAAAAATGTCTGTAACTTTACAAAATTACTGTGTGCTATAATGTAGGTTTTGCCTTGTAAACCAAATATGCAGCTGTATTATCTAGTTTACTGCTGAACAGGCAGACATGGCATGAAAAGGCTGAGATCCCCACTCAGAAAATCTTTTCTCAGAGGAAGCTTCGGATGATCGGTCATGTATGCGTGCCCGCATGTGGGCTAAGTCGCTTCAGTCGTGTCCGACTTTTTGCGACATTACGGACTGCAGCTCACCAGGCTCCTAGGTACCCACAAAATTCCCACATTCATTTGCAACAACTCTACCAATATAATCGCAAGAGGCCAGGAATGGCTGTTCTGTAATGTATCTGAGACCCAAAGAAACTCGTCCAAACCTGTGGCACCTTCTCCATTTTCTCTCTTTTTTGGTTATTAATTCTGCCAACAAATTAGGGTATGGGCCACACCCAAATACGCCTCAGCAGACTATTAGAAACTCCTGAAATTCTGCCTTAGAGATTCTGAATTTGTGATAATACCTTGGCCACATCTGACTCTATTACATCCTCTAAGATCTCCTTGAGTCGAGCTATCTCACATTTAGGGATGCAATTTTGCTCCTCACTCCTTGCAACCTGCTGCTGACGTTTTGTGTTTTCATTTTTTTCTTCGTCAATCTGCTGCTGGAGTTCTGCATTCTTAGCCTTTTCACTGTTGGATAGGAATTTCACCTTCTGAACCTGAGCGACCAATTTCTCGAGTTTAGATTTCAGATTCTCTCTTTCATCCAGGTGTTTCCTTTCACGTTTCTGATATTCCTCGCGTAAAGACAGGAACTCTTGCTCTCTGGTCTCTCTCTCCCTTTTCAACGAGTCCAGAGCAGCACTGGCGGCCTTTTCCAGCTCTCTTTTGAGCTGCTGCAGTCTTTCTATCTCTTCTTCTTTCTTGCTCAAGGCGCTGTCCATCTCCATGCACTGAGTCATGTACCTTTCTTGCAGACTAACATAATTGCCCTTGAGTTTCTTAAACTCTACCTGTAAGGTTTCCTTTTCACTCCTGCATTCCTGAAGGTGGTTTTGGGTGGTAACTAAAATCTCATGCAAACTCTGCAGTGTCTTCTCTGTATCACTCTTCTCTAGCTTTAGTCTGTACTTTTCTTCAATTAACTCTTCGACCTTCTCCTTTAGCTTATTGATGATGTCCACAAACACGTGCTGTTTAGTCGTATTCATCTGTAGTTCTTCAACCTTCTTCTCTAAGTACGTGTTCTGACACTCTAGGTCTTGGATCCGAGTTTCCTTTTCTTTGTTAGTACATTTTAATTTCCGTACGACTTCATTTAAAGCCATGTCCTGTTCCAGAGGTTGTAAGCTTTCCAAGCTCTGCTCTGAGTCAGGTATCACACAGGCCTCCTGAGATGCTCCACCGCTCCAACAAATGCCTGTAGGAGCCCAAGTTGAGACCATCTGTGGACTCCACCTGCCTTTTCTGGGACTTCCTTTTGGTGTCTGACTGACATCTCAGGAATATCCATAGAATTCTGAACTCCTGTGGAAGAACCTGCAATCTGTAAATTAGAGTAAATAAAATAAGTCTGAAATAGTAGAAAGAGCATGAGCTTTGAGGTCAAAGAGAGCTGCCCTTGAACCCTGGATCCCTAAATTTGGTTTTCTCAGCTCTGAAATAACAGGGGGATGTGTATGTCCAACACTAATATCTAATTAGCAAAAATACTTAAGTATTAATTGCTGAATGTTATGCACTGCACTTAGCAGCAGAGCAGTATGGTATATGTATTATACTTTAAAAAAAAATTAAATGTTGATACTCTCACCATCTTCTATGAAACAAATTTTTCTGGATACATACAAGATATTTCCTTTGACTTCAAATGAATTAAAACAAAGTTATTCATTACCCTAAATCTGCAAAGACATTTTAAAAAAATTATTTTTGAGGTAATGTTGGTTTTTAACATTATGTAAGCCTCATGTGTACATTTCTACTTCTGTTTACACTATAGCATACTCACCACCAAACATTTAGTTTCCATTTATCACCATACAGTTGATCCATTTTACTCTTTTCACTTTTTTGTTCATTTATTTTTTGGTTTTTATTTGCTTAGGTTTTTTGTATCCCATATATGAATGAAATCATATTTGTTTTCCCCATCTGACTTATTTTACTTAGCATAATACCCTCATGATCTACCCATCCATTTTGCCACAAACAGCAAAATTTCATCTTTATGACTGAGTAGTATTCTATTATAAATATATGAAATATCTTCTTTATCCATTTATCCATTGATAGGCACTTAGGTCAGAGAAGGCAATGGCACCCCACCCCACCCCATTTCAGTACTCTTGCCTGGAAGATCCCATGGATGGAGGACCTGGTGGGCTGCAGTCCATGGGGTTGCGTAAGAGTCGGACACGACTTTACTGTCACTTTTCACTTTCATGCACTGGAGAAGGAAATGGCAACCCACTCCAGTGTTCTTGCCTGGAGAATCCCAGGGACGGGGGGAGCCTGGTGGGCTGCCATCTATGGGGTTGCACAGAGTCGGGCAGGACTGAAGCAACTTAGCAGCAGCAGCAGCAGCAGTAGCAGGCACTTAGGTGGTTTGCACATCTTGGTTATTGTAAATAATGCTATGATGAACATAGGGGTGCATATATTTTCTCAAATCAGTGTTTTTGTATTTGGGGGATAAATACCCAGAAGTAGAATAGCTGGATCATATGTATTATTTTTTGAGGAATCTCCATAGTGTTCTCCATAGTAGCTACACCAGTTTACATTCCCACCAACAGTATAGGAACATTCCTTTTGCTCCACACCCTCTCCAACATTCATTATTAGTAGACTTTTTGATGAGAGCCATTCTGACCAGTATGAGGTGATAAACTCACTGTGGTTTTGATTTGCATTTCTCTAACAATCAGCAATGCTGAACACATTTCATGTGCCTGTTGGCCACCTGCATGTCTTCTTTGGCGTCTATTCAGTTCCTCTGCTAATTTTTTAATTAGATGTTGTTGTTGTTGAGTTGTATGAGTTCTGTGTATATTTTGGACACTAACCCCTTATTGGTTATGTGGCTTGCAAACATCTTTCCCAGATGGCAGGTTGTCTTTGTATTTTGTAGTTTCCTTCACTGTGCAAACACTTTTCAGTTTGATGAGATCCCATTTATTTTTGCTTTTGTTTTCCTTGCCTGAGGATATATACCCAAAGGTATTGCTAAGGCCAATCACTAATTATACTGTCTATGATAAATTTCAGAGAAGGCGATCGCACCCCACTCTAGCACTCTTGCCTGGAAAATCCCATGGATGGAGGAGCCTGGTGGGCTGCAGTCCATGGGGTCGCTAAGAGTCGGACACGACTGAGCGACTTCACTTTCAGTTTTCACTTCCATGCATTGGAAAAGGAAATGGCAACCCACTCCAGTGTTCTTGCCTGGAGAATCCCAGGGACGGGGGAGCCTGGTGAGCTGCCATCTATGGGGTTGCACAGTCAGACACGACTGAAGCGACTTAGCAGCATGATAAATTTATTGTTTTTATATGTCCATCTTTATCTCTTGTTACCTTTTTTGGTTTGGAGTTTGGAGTCTATTTTGTTAATATAGATATTAATATTAGATATATAGTAGATATTAATATAGCTACACTCAATTTCTTTTAGCTACCATTTTCTTTGGACATCATCTTCCACCCTTTCATTTTGAGTCTACGTTTATCTTTAAAGCTAAAGTGAGTTTACTGGAGGGAGTAGACAGCTGGATCTTGTTTTTAATGTATCTCTTTTGGGGGCAGGGAGGTCTTGCTGTTTAATCCATCCAACCACTCTTTTTTTTTAAAGATTTATTTATTTATTTTTGACTGTGCTGAGTCTTATTTGCTGCATGCAAGATTTCTCTAGTTTTGGAGAGCAGGGGCTACTCTTCGTTGAGGTATGAGGTTTGAGGGCTTCCCTCGTAGCTCAGTTGGTAAAGAATCTGCCTGCAATGCAGGAGACCCTGGTTGGATTCCTGGGTGGGGAAGATCCTCTGGAGAAGGGAGAGGCTACCCACTCCAGTCTTCTTGGGCTTCCCTGGTGGCTCAGCGGGTACAAGATCCACCTGTGATGTGGGAGACCTGGGTTCGATCCATGCGTTGGGAAGATCCCCTGGAGGATGGACAGGCTACCCCCTCCAGTATTCTGGCCTGGAGATTTCCATGGCCTGTATAGTCCATAGAGTCACAGAGTTGGACACGACTTGAGCGACTTTCACTCACGCTTATTTATTTTTGAGTGTGCTGAGTCTTATTTGCTCCATGCAAGCTCTCTCTAGTTTCTCTCTGTTGAGCTGTGCTTCTCACTGCAGCGGCTTCTCTTACTGAGGTCCATGGGCTCTAAGGCGTCTGCTCCACAGCTGTGGTAATGAGTTAGTTGCTCTGAGGCATGTGGAATCTTCCTGGAACAGGGATCTAAACCACGTCCACTGCAATGGCAGGTGAATTTTCAACCAGTGCACCACCCAGGAAGCCTCAGCCAACCTGCCTTTTGATTGATGAATTAAATCCATGTACATTTAGGATGATTCTTGACAGATGAGTACTTGGCTTTATCTCTGATTTTCTGATTGCTCTGTATCTCCACTGTTTCTTTTTCTTGTGTTTCTGTCTGCTGCTCTGGTTTGGTGGTTTTCTATGATGTTTCTCTTATGTTTCACATCTTTGCTCTCAGTCTTTATTTTGTGGTTCTCATGAAGTTTGTATAAAACATCTTATAGATGAAACAGTCCTTTTTCTCTGCTGACAGCATCTGACCTTCATGGGCCTATACAGGTTCTGTCCTTTCCCTCTTCCTCTTTTGTCTTTGCTGTCTCAAATTATCCTTTCGTGTTGTAAATTTATTACCAGTTTGAAGTCGTTATACTTTTTCTGCTCTTTTTCCCCTTGACATGTATGGTTTAATACAGTGTTAATAATCTATTCTGACATAAAGTTGCGATTTTCTGACTCTGTTCATCACCTTACTCAAAGTTTTGTGCATTCTGCATTTTTATTTTGGGCCTAAGAGCTCATTCCAACATCTTTCATCAGCTAGGCCTAGTGTAATGATCTCCTTCAGCTTTTGTCTGTCTGAGAAAGTCTTTATTTCTCCTTCATATATGAATGATAACTTTTCTGGATATTTTTTGGCTGACAGTTTTTATCTTTCACTATTTTGAGAATTTTGTTCCACTCCCTCCTGGCCTATAGTTACAGCTGAAAAATCTGCTGATAGCCTAATGGGGGTTTTCCTTTATAGATAACCATCCTTTTTCCCTTTTTAAAATTTTTTATTTTTAATAAAACTTTTATTCTAGAATAATTTTAGATTTATGAAAAAGTTATAAGCATAAAGAGTTCTCTATACCTCTCACCCAGGGCCCCTGAATGTTAATGTCTTATATATCATGGCACATTTGCTAAAACAGTACAAATGCGTCACTATTAACTAAACTCCAGATTTTACTAGTTTTCCCATTAAAGTCCTTTTTCTGTTCCAATATCCAGTCCAAACTATCACACTGTATTTAACACCTCTTTGTCACTGACTTTTGACAGTTTTAATATCACATGTCTTAGGGAAGATCTACTAGCAATGATTTCTTAGCTTCACAGATTTGTATATACAGTTCTTTTCTTAGGTTTGCTATTTTAAAAAAAACAATCTTTTTACATCCCTGATATGTTCTTGGTTTTAGTAATCCTTATTTCTATTTATTTTTTGGCCATCCCTTGTGACATGTTGCAAAGAGTCGGACACGACTGAGCGACTGAACTGAACTGAACTGTGACATGTGGGAGTTGGTGATGGACAAGGAGGCCTGGTGTGCTGCGATTCACGGGGTCGCAAAGAGTCAGACACGACTGAGCGACTGAACTGTGACATGTGGGATCTTAGTGCCCTGCCTAGGGATCGAACCCATGCCCCCTGCACTGGAAGGGTGAGGTCTTAACCACTGGACGACCAGGGAAGTCCCTTAGCTATTATTTAAGTAAACGCTCTGCTCCCTTCTCCTCTCTCTCTCGTCTCTCCCTCTGGGATTTCCCATTACCCTACTGTTGTCCTTCCTAAGAGTTGTGCAGCTCTCACAGGATTTCCTCACTTTTAAAGATTCTCTTTCCTCTTCTACCAGCATCACTTCTATTAGATTTCTATCCCTAAGCTTGTTAATCCTCTCTTCCAAATAGTCTGCTCTATTTCCAAGGCTTTCTAATCCCTTCATCTTGTTAATTACTGAGTCCTTCAGCTCCAGAATTTTTTGGTTCTTTTTTGGAGTTTCAACATTTTGGTAAAATGTTCCTTCCGTTAATAGACTTGATTCCTTAGCTCACTGAACTGCCTTTCTGAGCTTTCTCATAGCTCCTTGAGTTTCTTTGTGACAGCTACTTTAAATGTACTGTCAGCCAGTTCTCTGTATTCCATGGATGTTAAGTCTAGTTTCTGGAGAACTGCCATTTTCTTTTGCGGTAGTGTTACTGTGGCTAGCCCTTGGTGCCTCAGTTGTTCCTTGGCACACTGAATCTGAAGTATTTTGTTTGCCAGGAGGTGGCATCTATAGCTTGTCTTTGGTTTCTCTTTCCTGTGCTGGCTCTGGTTGCCTTGGGCAGCTGGCACTGCCCACCCTCATGGCTCTGACAGGCACCCTGTTGTCACCGCCTGAACCTCTAGGGTGGCCGTGCCTTGCTCCTGTTGATGTCACTGCCTGGGCTCTGGGGTTCTTCTTCTGCCTGGTCCAAAATCTCCTGAGTCACAGGCTCCACCGCATGCAGGGAGGGGGATTCCCGGGTGCTGCACTGTGGCCTGGATTGATGGGGGGGAGTTATGGGTGCCTCTGGAGCTGCAGAGATGGTTGCAGGCCCCACTTCCACTGCTGCCAGTCACCCACGGTTGGCTAGTGGCCAGGTCGTGGGCGCCGCCTCTCCTCCTGGTGCTAGGTTCTTTAAGGCTGTGGGCTCAGCTGCCACCCCGGGGGACCAGGATCGCAGGCACAACCTCCACCGTCGCCCAGTGTGGCCTCTTCTGTGTGCTCCAGTCCACCCTCCTTTAGATGTATGGACGTGTGGAATTCTCCAGCATCCTGGTGTGTTGGGGAGAGCCACATCTGTTGAGCTGTGGATGTTTTACTAATTGCAGACTGAAGAGCAGAGACAGAGAATCTCAATCGACCATGATGCTGACAACCCTCTCTTGTGAGCCCTCTTTTTTTTTTCCCCCCTAAAGGCTTTAAAAAAAAATAATTTAATTGGAGGCTAATTACTTTACAATACTGTAGTGGTTTTTGCCAAACACCAACTTGAATCAGCCACGGGCGCATGTTTCCCATTCAGAATCCCCCTCCCACCTCTCTCCCTATCCCACCCCCAGAGTCATCCCAGTGCACCAGACCTGAGTACCCTGTCTCATGCATTAAACCTGGACCAGCAATCCACTTCACAAATAATACACACGTTTCAACGCTACCCTCTCGAGTCATCCCACCCTTGCCTTCTCCCACAGAGTCCAAAAACCTGTTCTTTACATCTGTGTCTCTTTTGCTGTCTTGTATATAAGGTCATTACCATCTTTCTAAATTCCATATATATGCCTTAATATACTGTATTGGTGTTTTTCTTTCTGACTTACTCCACTCTGTATAATAGGCTCCAGTTTGATCCACCTCATTAGAACTGATTCAAATGCATTCTTTTTAATAGCTGAGTAGTACTCCATTGTGTATATGTACCACAGCTTTCTTATCCATTCGTCTGCTGATGGACATCTAGGTTGCTTCCATGTCCAGGCTATTGTAAACAATGCTGCAATGAACATTGGGGTACACGTGTCTCTTTCAATTCTGGTTTCCTTGGTGTGTGTGCCCAGCAGTGGGATTGCTGGGTTGTATGACAGTTCTATTTCAAGTTTTTAAGGAATCTCCACACTGTTCTCCATAGTGGCTGTACTAGTTTGCATTCCCACCAATAGTCTAAGAGGGTTCTTTTTTCTCCACACCCTCTCCAGCATTTATTGTTTGTAGACTTTTTGACAGCAGCCATTCTCACTGGCGTGAGATGGTACCTCATTGTGGTTTTGATTTGCATTTCTCTGATAATGAGTGATGTTGAGCATCTTTTCATGTGTTTGTTAGCCATCTGTATGTCTTCTTTGGAGAAATGTCTGTTTAGTTCTTTGGCCCATTTTTTGATTGGGTCACTTATTTTTCTGGAATTGAGCTGCAGGACTTGCTTGTATATTTTTGAGATTAATTCTGCTAGTTGCTTTGTTATTATTTTCTCCCATTCTGAAGGCTGTCTTTTCACCTTGCTTATAGTTTCCTTTGTTGTGCAAAAGATTTTAAGGTTAATTAGATCCCATTTATTTTTGTTTTTATTTCCATTACTCTGGGAGGTGAGTCAGAGGATCCTGCTGTGATTTATGTCAGAGGGTGTTTTGCCTGTTTTCCTCTCGGAGTTTTATAGTTTCTGCTCTTACATTTAGATCTTTAATCCATTTTTAGTTTATTTTTGTGTATGGTGTTAGAAAGTGTTCTAGTTTCATTCTTTTACAAGTGGTTGACCAGTTTTCCCAGCAACACTTGTTAAAGAGATTGTTTTTTTCTCCACTGTATATTTTTGCCTCCTTTGTCAAAGATAAGGTGTCCACAGATGCATGGATTTATCTCTGGGCTTTCTATTTTGGTCCATTGATCTATATTTCTATCTTTGTGCCATTACCATACTGTCTTTTCTTTTTATAAACAAATCAATGCAATTTTTATTAAGACAGAAGAGAGGGAGAGCCATGAATAAGATGATTACATGTGTAGAGAAATATGCACTTAAAATATGCACTTAAATATGCAGATTAAAAAGAGAGTTCTAAAAATTGTCAACAAGGTAACATAAATATTTAGCATTTCTTGGAAGAGTTTGGACCTTTAGTCTGCATAATTCAAGTTACATAATTCAATGCAAATATGTTTCTTAAATTATTTAGACATCTGTTACTCAGTAAGCCTAACTGGAGAAAGGCTAATATTGATATTTATCATTCAGGTTAAATTGTAGTGTAAAAAGAATGCTGGCCAAACTTAGATGGAACAATTCACTTTGAGTGTGTTCTTTTCTGGCTTCTAATTAAATGATGCACTTAAAAAGATGATGAACTCATACATCAGAGTTGATGTTTCAAAAATAAGCATGCTGTAGTTAAACAATAAAACTCTAGGTGGTAGTGGCTGGAGGAGACATTCAATATTTTATCACAGGAAATATAATTAAGTCAATGACATCTGTGCAATGGAAGAGATGTTCTCAGTTTAGACTCATTTTGGAAGCTGTTCTCATCTTGCCAAGACTGAGGATCTATAAAGATCCTCCTACCATGTAGCTTAATTTAGTCCAGTGGGAGGCTGAGCCTTATCATGAGCAGAGAGCAGAGGCAGGAGCCCAGAAGCCAGCATTTGGTAGACAACATGCATTGGAGGAGGGCAAGTCTACTTGGACAGTTTTAGAGGAGAATATCCATAGTGTTACATGTGGGCTAAGTCGCTTCAATTGTGTCTAACTCTGATCCCATGGACTGTAACCTGCCAGGGCTCTCTGTTCATGGGATTCTCCAGGCAAGAATACTGGAGTGGATTGCCATTTCCTTCTCCAGAGTACCATACTGTCTTGATGACTGTAGCTTTGTAGTATAGTCTGAAGTCAGACAGGCTGATTCTTCCAGTTCCATTCTTCTTTCTCAAGATTGCTTTGGCTATTTTAGGTTTTTTCTATTTCCATACAAATTGTGAAATTATTTGTTCTAGTTCTCTGAAAAATACTGTTGGTAGCTTGATAGGGATTACATTGAATCTATAGATTGCTTTGGGCAGTATACTCATTTTCACTATATTGATTCTTCCGATCCATGAACATGGTATTACTCTCCATCTATTTGTGTCATCTTTGATATCTTTCATCAGTGTTTTATAGTTTTCTATATATAGGTCTTTTTTTTTTTTTAGGTAGATTTATTCCAAAGTATTTTATTCTTTTCATTGCAATGGTGAATGGAATTATTTCCTTAATTTCTCTGTTTTCTCATTGTTAGTGTATAGGAATGGAAGGGATTTTTGTGTGTTAATTTTATATCCTGCAATTTACTATATTCATTGATTAGCTATAGTAATTTTCTGGTGGAGTCTTTAGGGTTTTCTATGTAGAGGATCATGTCATCTGCAAACAATGAGAGTTTTACTTCTTTTCCAAGCTGAATTCCTTTTATTTCTTTCTCTTCTCTGATTGCTATGGCTAAAACTTCCACAACTATGCTGAATAGTAGTGGTGAGTGGGCACCTTTGTCTTGTTCCTGACTTTAGGGGAAATGCTTTCAATTTTTCACCACTGAGAATAATGTTTGCTGTGGGTTTATCATATATGGTGAGCCCCCTTTTGAATAAAGACCTTTTGATTCCTCATCAAACCATTATCTCACAATGCTATGACTTCTAATGTAAACATCAGAAAATCTGATGAACGTATCTCATGACTGACTTTCTGCTCACAACACAGATCTGGGAGAAGGGGGTTAAAAAAACAACAGTAAGTTGTAGGAAAGTGAAGATGAAGTCACTCAGTTTTGTCCAACTCTTTGAGACCCTACCAGCTTCCTCTCTCCATGGAATTTTCCAGGCAAGATTACTGCAGTGGGTTGCCATTTCCTTCTCCAGGGGATCTTCCTGACCCAGGCATCAAACCCAGGTCTCCTGCATTGCAGGCAGACACTTTCCCATCTGAACCACCAGGGAAGCCCTGGGAAGTTGTAGGAAACACTAAAATAAACATGACAGAATAAGCTAGCAAAAGATCTCTAAAGGGATGGGCTGAATAACTTTCCAAATAGAATTTAGGGATATTGGGCCCTTATATTACAGTGCTTCTTCATTGTTCTGGGATAAAGACAATTATCCTTACTGAGGCCTGTAAGGTCCTGATACTGATCTTGATATCTAACCCATGCTACCTTTCCATCCTCTATAAGGTCCCTCCAACCCAGCAACACTAAGCTGCCTTCAGATCCATGAAGGAAGGGACCATACTCCTTGCAGCCATAAGGTTTTCACGCTAGTTGCTATCAATACTTCTGTGTGGAATGCTCCCCCACACCAACCACCTAACTACCCCCACTCACCCTGCAGAGCTGAGCTCAGTCACCACTACACTTCAGGGAAGTCTTACCCTAACTCCCTGATCAGGGACAGGAAGACTCCCATCTTACTTTATTTACAGTGCTTACCACAGCTGCAAGTTTATATGTAATTTTATAACATATACACTTTATATGTAACTTTTATTTGCAGCACTTACCATAGTTGAAAATTCATATTTACTAGTGTGATTATTTGATTAATGTCTGTCTCCTCTATGAGTGTTCTTGTCATGAGGACAGAGCCCACATCTTTTTGTTTCTGGTTTTGTCAACCATTCTATAACCAACACATAGCACAGGGCTTCAGACACGACAGATGCCTCAAAGTATTTACTGCCTGACTGAAGGGCTAGATGCAATGGAAATAGTTACAATCTTAAGAAATCCTAATTCAGCAGCTTTTTAAAATGTTATTTTCCAGAACTCAAGACAGGTAAGTAGACTTGTCTTTTAAATGCTGCTTTCAAATAAAATGAACAAAAAATCCTGACTTGTAAATGAAATATAAAAGCCATAGCTTTTCTCACCAAACTCACAGTGAAAAGGCATTCTTTATGCTATCTTTAGTGAAAAGGCATTCTTTATGCTATCTTTGGATTGTTATCTACTTGCCCACATCAATTCTTATTTTTTTTTTATTAAGAGACTATATAGACTTTATACTGTTGGCATCTTCAGTGCTCTAATGATACTACATACCCAGAATTAACAATTCAAAGACAAATTCATGTTTTCACTTTGGTAGAAAAATATTTTTTTGCTGATCAGTAGAAATTCCACATAATAGAAAAATCATGAGCTTTTCTTGTCAAATAATTTAATTAACATCTCTGCATTTCTTCCTCTTCTCAACCTTTTCCTTACTGTAAACTTCTGAGTTCCAATCAACATGATTCACTAAGTATAAAAACTTGAAAGGGAATGTGTTAGTCCCTTAGTCGTGTCCAGCTCTTCTGCTTCCTCACAGACTGTAGCCCACCAGGCTCCTCTGTTCATGGGATTCTCCAGGCAAGAATACTGGAGTGGGTAGCCATTTCCTGCTCCAGGGAATCTTCCCAACCTGGGGATTGAACCTGGGTCTCCTGCATTGCAGGCAGATTCTTTATTGTCTGAGCCACCAGGGGAAGCCATAAAAGCTCAGCATTGATATACTCAAGGCATCATATAGATGTTGGGGTGCATAAAAGGATGAGTAAGACAGCACCCTGATCCTCAAAGAAATTATCATGTGGTAGAGCTAATCTCCAAGTATGGATTTTACTTCATTAGAAAGGACTGTTTCTAAATTGAGGAAGATCTCAGAATGCAGTTCCCCCAGCGAAGCAACGTCCCTCATGCTGATGATTTAGGACCACTTCCAAAAGCCTCAGGCTATAAGCAGTCATTTTTGTTTTTTTAAAAACACTTCCTTTAATACTCTATGGACTAATTATTAAATGTCTTACCTCCTCTGTTTCATAATTAGCTCTCACATCAAGCAGGTTATCTTCTTTATAAAATGGTTGTTCAACATCACTGTGTACTTCTTCCTCACACAAGAAATCTTGAGACTGACTAGGATTGAGGGCAGATTCCATGGCAGTACTATTAGCCAGTGGCATTTCCATGAATTTCAGTGTCTCTTCACTGCAGTGGATTAGAGGTGGGCTTCTAGAAGGCTGTCTGACACACTCAAGAGCAAATTGATCTGTATGTGTGAAAGTGCTAGTTTCCATAGGATTTTCTTCTTTAAATGAGTCTTCCTGTATATTGGTGTCTTCTGCATAATCACATACATAATGCTGTAATTCTGGCTCCTCTGTGTAAGACAAGCTTTCTCTCAGATCTTGAAATGCTATTTCATTATTAATCGAGTCTGTCTGATGAAATTGGCAAAGGGGTTCAAATTGTCTCAAGGAAGAAATGCTGGTGTCAACTGGCTGAGTGAGTACATTCTGTGAGTAATTTCCAATGCTGACATCTCATTAGAAAAAGAAAGATGGAAATAAGATTAGCATTAAATTTATGCATTAACAGTTACATTCACATTAACAAAATAAATTGTTGGACTCTTTTAATTATAAGTTCAACATTTTTCATTAGGTTTATTTGTCCTAGCAGCTGCAACAAAACTTTTTACATGAAGGAAAAAGTCATCAAGTGACTACCACAAAGAAGCTTCTTACAGTTCATTTTTGTCAAATACCATTGTAACAAATTCTAAGACATCTTCAAAATTTTTTTCTTGTACTCTAATTTTAAAATGCTTCAAAAGAATAAAAACACACAGTGTATAGTAATAGCAAACACACATAAACATGCTTAACTTCACAACAATCTCATGAACTAGGTACTGTTATTACCCATTTTTACAGATAAGGAAACAGAAACATAAGAGATGTTAAGTCACCTGCTGGGACACAGCTGGCAAGCAGTGCAGCTGGGATTCTAGAGTACTATTTATGTTTCTGAATATGACAAGTTATTCAGATTTAATATTTTTAAAAATCAGAAGCAAATAAAGACAACACGCAAAGAAGTGTTGTCCATTCCCTTCTATCTAAATTCCTTCCTCTTCCCCACCCAGACAGAACTGCTATACTGAAGCTGCTGTTGCTGTTCCTTGGTCGGTCAGTGGTGTCCAATTGTGGCCCCCATGGACTGTAGCCCACCAGGCTTCTCTGTCCATGGGATTTTCCTGACAAGAATACTGGACTGCATTGCTATTCCCTCATCCAGGGGATCTTCCCAACCCAGAGACTGAACCCACATCTCCTGTGTCTCCTGCACTGCAGGTGGATTCTTTACCACTGAGCTATCAGGGAAGCCCCATACTTAAGCTGGTGGGCCTGTGTTTGGTTTTTTTTTTTTTGGCAGGGGGAGTAGGAATATCTAAAACGTCATTTGTGAAAGTTATTGGAAAAACAAAAAACTAGTCTGAGTATGGTACAAAGTCACAGTAACTTTATATGGTTGTTGTTGTTTAGTTGCTCAGCTGTGTCCAACTCTTAGCAACCCCATGGATGGCAGCACTCCAGGCTTCTCTGTCTTTCACCATCTCCCAAAGCCTGCTCAAACTCATGTCCATCAAGTCAGTGATGCCATCCAAAAATCTCACCCTCTGTCACCCCCTTCTCCTCCCCCCGTTCAATCTTGCCCAGCAACAGGGTTCTTTCCAGTGAGTCAGCTCTTCACATCAGGTGGCCAGACTATTGGAGCTTCAGCTTCAGCATCAAAATCAGTCCTTCCAATGATATTAAAGACTGATTTCCTTTAGGGTTGACTGGTTTGATCTCCTTGCAGTCCAAGAGACTCTCAAGAGTCTTCCCCAACACCACAGTTCAAAAGTATCAATTCTTCAATGCTCAGCCATCTTTATGGTCCAACTCTCACACCCATGCATGACTAATGGAAAAACCATAGCTTTGACTAGATGGACCTTTGTCAGCAAAGTCATGTCTCTGCTTTTTAATATGCCGTCTAGATCTGTCATACCTTTTCTTCCAAGAAGCAAGCATCTTTCAATATCATGGCTAGCAGTCACCATCTGCAGTGGTTTTGGAGCCCAAGAAAATAAAGTCTGACACTATTTCCATTGTTTCCCCATCTGTTTGCCATGAAGTGATAGGACCAGATGCTATGATCTTCATTTTCTGAATGTTGAGCTTTAAGCCAACTTTTTTACTCTCCTCTCTCATGTTCATCAAGAGGCTCTTTAGTTCTTCACTTTCTGCCATAAGGGTGGTGTCATCTGTGTATTTGAGGTTATTGATACTTCTCCCAGCAATCTTGATTCCAGCTTGGGCTTCATCCACCCTGGCATTTCACATGATGTACTCTGCATGTAAGTTAAATAAGCAGGGTGACAACATACAGTCTTGATATACTCCTTTCCTAATTTGGAATCAGTCCATTGTTCCATGTCTGGTTCCAACTGTTGTTTTTTGACCTGCACACAGGTTTCTCAGGAGGCAGGTCAGGTGGTCTAGTATTCCCATCTCTTTTCCACAGTTTGTTGTGATCCACACAAAGGTTTTAGCATAGTCAGTGAAGCAGATCTTTTTGAATTTTCTTGCTTTTTCTATGATCCAACTGATGGTGGCACTCTGACCTCTGGTTCCCCTGCCTTTTCTAAATCCAGCTTGAACATCTGAAAGTTCTCAGTTTATTGAAACCCAGCTAGGAAAATTATGAGCATTACTTTGCTTGCGTATGAGATGAGTATGACTGTGCAGTAGTTTTAACAGTTTAGCACTGCCTTTCTTTGGGACTGGAATGATAACTGACCTTTTCCAGTCCTGTGGCCACTGCTGAGTTTTCCAAATTTGCTGGCATATTCACTGCAGCACTTTCACAGCATCATCTTTTATGACTTTAAACAGCTCAGCTGGAATTCCATCACCTCCAGTAGCTTTGCAGCGATGCTTCCCAAAGCCCACTTGACTTCAAATTCCAGGATGTCTGGCTCTAGGTATGACACCATGGTGGTTACCTGGGTCATTAAGATCTTTTTTTGTACAGTTCTTCTGTGTATTCTTGCCACCTCTTCTATTTTCTGGTTCTGTTAGGTCCATACCATTTCTGTCCTTTATCATGCCTATCTTTGCCTGAAATGTTCCCTTGGTATCTCTAATTTTCTTGAAGAGATCTCTAGTCTTTCCTATTCTATTGTTTTCTTCTATTTCTTTGCATTGATCACTTAAGGCGGCTTTCTTCTCTCTCCTTGCTCTTCTTTGGAACTCTGCGTTCAAATGGGTATACCTCCATTTCTCCTTTGCCTTTACTACCTTTGTATGGTAGTAAATACTGATTTGTACAAAAAGAAGTGTTGGGACCCAGAAAATGAAAGGATCTCTCACTTAATCAAAAGATACTATTATCAGAGACCTGTTAATCAAAAGACTTACTATTATCAGAGACCTGTTATCATCTGCAAAACACAGTTTCTATGTACTTGATACTTTCTATCACCTCATTACCACGTGAAACCCAGCATTACACTTAAGTTTTTCCTCCCTTCCCTACGGCATGCTTCTCCTCTAAGGCACTTGGGCTTGAAAACCAGCCGTCTTTGACATCCTTCTACCTAATCACCCATGGGCTACTAAGTTACCAGGTCCTGTCCTTTTCCCCTTTAAAGATGTTTTTCATAACCCATGCTTTCTTTCCCTCACTGTGGCATCATCCTGGTCCACATTCTCATGACCTCCTCAGGTCTGTCAGGGTATGGGAGTAGAAAACTTGCCCAATCACATTACCCTGAATGCAATTCTTGTTTGACTTTCTAAGCCTTATATAGCCTGGACCCACATTACCCACCCAGTCTTCTGCTCCAGTCAGATCAGGCTTACTCTCCTGCAAACAGATCGTGTGCCTTACAACTTCAGTAGTCTGCTCTGGCAGGTGCTTCTCTTTCTAAAACCTTCTTATTTACCATTCATCTAGTTTTAAAATTCCTACAACGTCTTTAAATTTCTTTCTCACAATTCAGCACATTATTTGTTTGCTATTTTAGTCTTCACCATTGTTTCAAGGGTGTTAGTGTCAGAACTCAAATATTATACAGACCTCAAGAGAAGTCTTGGAGAAGGAAATGGCAACCCACTCCAGTATTCTTGCCTGGAGAATCCCAGGGACAGAGAAGCCTGCTGGGCTACAGTCCATGGGGTTGCAAACACATGACTTAGCAACTGAAGAGCAACACAACAAACGAATCCACTTAAGGTTTTTCAATATCCCCTTCAGTAAACTAACCAGTGTTTAGAGAATATGTTGACTAAACTCTGCACCCCAGTGATATATTTCTATCAAAACAATAATTTTCCTGGGTTATTTTCTTGAACTATCAAATTAATAAATAATTCATTGAGGTTTAATTTTTTCAAATCTGTCATAACTTGGTAAAGTATAAAAAAGCCAGTGAGCCAAGCAGCCTAGTCGGGATTGGTGAAAGATCCGACTTTATACTCACTTTTTCTACTGTCTTCCAAATATATAAACGCTGTGTGGGCTGTGGTGGAGGAGGACTAAAGCATCCTTTTGTTCTCCAAGAACAAAAAACTACTAGGTCCTTATTTCTTCAAAATTTTGTCTGCGAACCCAGAACTTCCAATTATAACTTTTACAACTCTGTTCCTATGGCATGATCTACCAATTTTCTTTTTTTTTTTTAGTTAGGCTTACTTTTTTTCATCTTTCATTCTGTCCTCACCCAACTTCTGCCACACGTAACAAAAAAACGTATTCAAGTGATTGGATAGATATTCCAGAGATACTTCTAAGCTGTTTTAGGACAGGAATGAAAGGAGGTGTCACTGGGGTTATTGGCAAAAATCCTCAAGTTTAAATTTTCAGTCAAAGTTTAACTTCTGAAAAGCAGTCATCTTACTTCCACCTCACAACATCGTAACTAACTTTTTAGGTCGCAAGTGTGCTCACTTCCAGAGTCCATAGAGTCCTGGATCCGAAATAAGGATTTCGGGCTTCCTCCCTGGGCACTGGGCTCTACCGCGGGGAGAACGCTTTCAACCTTTTTCTTCAACGCCTGGCCGCCGGGCTGCGGACACGCTGGAACGCCCCTGTGTGACGTCCGCCCGGCCGCGGCTGCCGAGTTCCGGCCCTCGGACCTTCCGAAGTCTCCTCAGACGTGCACGCGGGCCCGGTGAAGAGCGCCTCCAGGTCTCCATTCGCACAGTTAGGGGCTTAACAGGGCGTGAACCCTCAGGGCCAGCAGCCTCGGCCGAGCTGACACACGTGCCTCCCCGGGAGGAGACAAAGCGGCAAGCCCACTCGGAGAGCCCCGGGAAGGAAGGCGAGCCCAGGACCCGCGGGGACCGACCACAGCAACACAGCCGCACACCCGACGGCTTGCGCGGAAGGTCAATTTCAGGGCTCAGCCCCCGCGCGAGGCGGGACTTCCGGCGGGAACACAGCTTCCGTTCGTGGGCGGGACTTCCCGTCGGGGCGGAGGTAGATCCGGGCGTTTGGCGTGCGGTGCCCGCACGTGGCCCGCGCGTAGGGCGCGGCGGCCACTGAACGGTTCTGAGGCGGGCGTTAACGCAGAGGCCGTTGGACCGGCTGGCGGAACCGTCCCTGTGCTGCTCCCGCCATGGACTACCGGCGGTTGCTGATGAGTCGGGTGGTCCCCGGGCAGTTTGACGACGCGGACTCCTCGGACAGGTGAGCGGCCGGAGTGCGCCGCCGCCGCGGTCCCCTGGGGGCCTTGACCCTTGTTTGCGGTTGAGAGGGAGACCGATCATAAGCATCTTTCCTTGGGCCTCTTTTCACAGCCGTTTCGGGCTTTCTCCGTCCCAACCGGGTCTTTCGATCCAGGTGACGGCAGTTAGTTCGCGGCTCCCGGGTTGTCAGCATCCCTGAGGGGTTAGGAGTTGGGGACAGCGACAGGGAAGCAGGTGTTTGAGCTTTCAGCTACCATTTAGCGTTCCAGAAATGTTTAAGCACCTACTGTGTGCCTGTTCTGTCCTCGGCGCTGAAGACGGTGATGAACAAGACAAACTAAGCCCCTTCTACTTGGGAAGGAGGCGGAGAGATAAGTACATGGAGTTTTTTTTTTAAAACACAGATGACATATACTATGCAAACAGTTAAAATCAGTTGCTAGAACTAATCAGTGACTTAACGGTCAGGGAACGTGGAGTCCAGCTGGGAAGGACAAGAAGGAGCCAACCTCTGGAAGCAGAGAGGGGGAGAGGGGACAGCAGGTGTGGTCCCTCCTGGCTGTGGAAGGACGATCTAGAGGTCAGTGTGCCCAGAGCACAGTGGAGCAATTGAAGAGATCGGCTGGTGCAGAAGTGAGGAGCCAGAGCCTAAGAGCGTGACAAGGAATGGAAAGGATCTGAGATATTCTTCTTGACGCTGTCGAAAGCCACGCTTTCAGCAGGGCAGTGACATCACCCGGCGTGTGATTGAAAGGAATCATTCTGCTATTGAGGAGATGGTTTTGGAGGGCAGGAGTGAACATGGTTTAAAAGGACTAAGAGAATTCAGTTCATAGATCATGGTCGCTAGACCGGGATGTTCTGGAAGTAGAAGGACAGATTTCTAACCATAGAATAGACATGAAGTGGGAGTTAAATTGGGGATAACTTCTACTTTGAAAGCAAAATGAAACATAGTGTTCATTTTGGAATTACGGGAAAATCGTTTTTACTTTATCTTCATAGTAAGGATTTAGATGGTATTGCCTTATTTCTCAGTAAATACAGGTTGATCGCTTTCTATGTGACAGATCTCGTGTCAGTTGATCTTGATACATTGGTAAATGCTCCCCTGGGTGACAGAGCTTGCATTCTAGCAGGGGCAACCTATTGAGTAACTGGACAAATTATTTGTGTGAGTTTTCCGTAAGTATTACAGAGGAGAGGAACTGGGCAGCCTTCCCTGAGCAAAGTTAATTCCTGGAAGGGTATGTAGGATTAGAGAAATGAGGAAGGCATTGCAGGTCAGTGTTTTCAGGTGAGCGCGCAGCAGGCCCTAGGGACTAAGTCAAGTGGGAGGAGGAAACAGAGCCCGTGCGACTGGTGAGCAGTTACCGGTCATGAGTGCGCACCGGACACTGTGAAGATGTGATCCAGTGGGTTTTGCCGACTCCAGGAACTTGGGAGACACTGTCACAGCTGGGGGTGGTTGTGCGCTCATGGCGTCTGGAAAGTTCGGGCCAGAAGCTGCTGCACAGGACCGCCGCCCACAGCGAGGGATTGCCCAGCTGAGGTGGGGAAGCCGTGGTGCAAGTGACAGTATAGCTTTAACATGCCGCTTGAGGTTGTTGGCAGTCTGAAGGATCAATTGATGGATTATGGTTATGAAATTCTAATAAACAGCAGGGGGTTGATGATTATTTGTTCTCTTCCCAGCCATATCCAAGGAGATTTGGAGCCCTCTAAGCCATGGCTAATTAATGAGTCAGGATTGCTCATCTGAATTTACTTAAATTCCTCTCTGCCTGTGTTGAAATGCGTATCATTGTGTTTTTACGTGATCTCTGTACTTGCTCTCCATCTGATGCCTCAAAACTGGTAGTACTGTCTCTTGGGAATCTGACCTGCAGACATGTGCACAGTGGTTTGTTAAATTGAACACACCAGTTAAGTGGGAGATTTTCCACAAAAGTGCAGAGCTCTGGCTTCTCTTGAAAAACTAAGAAGATTGAGTAATGCTGGTCTGAATTTTCACGTGGCAAAAACAGACCCTGTTAGTTGTGATCCCTTACTCTGGGCCAGTTCTCTGGGTTTGATGATCCCCGCTTCCCTTTTAGTTGTACCCAGCCCTCTTCTCCCACTTGTGCTGCTGCTTGTCAGCGTCCTTCCTTTCAGGAGCAAGGGTGATTTGAAGTTCTTTGGGTGACGCAAGTCTTGATGAAGCTCTTTTCATTGTAGAGTGATAATTGAGTTCAAGGTAAGGCTTGAAATAAAGCTTTGGACTTATCCCCAAGTTTTGTCAGAAAGCCTCCCCTGTGTGCTCTTAGAGCAGCTGTGTGCGTAGTTTTCCTGGAGTTCAGGTCTGCTGTGCTGATCAGAGCTAATCATTCAGCAGAGAAAGTAATCAAGGCAATACGACTTCTTTAGTCGGACCTGGAGAATCACCCAACAGCTGAAATAGAACTCAGAAACAGGACAACTTGGTATTAAGTTTGAATTTATTGGGCGATACATGTTTTAACTGAACCTTTTTGATGTATCTGTATAGATTCGTCTACTCTCTCTTAAATAAATACATATGTAAGTCCAATTAAGAATGTGTAAACAGGCTAAAACATTGTTATTTCTAGTGAAAACATTGACTTGAAGACCATCAAAGAGGAAGATGATGTTGTATTTGAAGACCTTCAGAGTAACACCAATGAGAAGATGAGTGAGAGTGAGCCGGAAGAGGAGGAGGGCTGGGGTTATGACGATGAGGATGACTGGGCCTGGGGCGGCGGAGTCGGAAAGCTCGCCCGGTGTTCCGCTTCAGGTGGAGGGAGTAACCCTCAGGTTTGTTACGCACAGTCCTGCACGTCTTTGTGTTGTTTGCTCATGTCCTCTTGAATTGTTTTCTGTTGTGGTAAAAGTCCCATAATATAAAGCACCACAGCTAACCGCGCGCTCACCAGGATCCGGCTCCCGAATTGTTCACTTTGCTAAACTGAACCTTTGTCCCCATTAAGGCCCTAAGTGTCTCTTGTCTGTTCATAAGTGAAAACAGAGCACCTCTACATAACTTAAGCTGCTTTGTTTTATTCACTAGTTAAGCTACACTTTTCTCTGTTTTGTTACTGTTTGCAGTAAACTGCATATCTGTGTCTTCTCCCAGGCAGTTTTTTTAAGGCTCTTAATCTTATTATGATTTAAATAATTTTTAAATTTACTGATTATGGAACAAATCCACATCATTATCAGCAATATGGAAATGATGAAGAATGAAAGGCTGTATAGGCTAGGACTGCAGGGCAACATAGCCTGCAAATCTTTCAGTAAATTCCAGAGCCACAAAAAGTCCTTTTAAGAAAGATGTCTCTGAATGTCTAGCATATTTCAAGTGCGTTTTTAAAAACCTCTTGGGCAAATGTGATTGATCCTTCCCTTCCCTTAGGGTACTTCCCTAATTGTTGATGCTTTAATGATTAACTATGAACCAAGGGAAGATGGGATGAACTTTAGGCTTGTATGTATATCTAGAGATTTCATCTCTGGAACTTATTTCTTCTAGGCCAATAGACAGACTCCCAGCTTCAATGCAGCCAAAATGTCTACTCCAGCAGACAAAGTTTTACGGAAATTTGAGAATAAAATTAATCTAGGTGAGTTTTTAAGATACAGTTCCTCTCACTAGGTAATGAGAAAACTCTTCAAAGACAAAAAGTGTAATAAAATTTTATTAGATCAATCAGTGGACATATTCAGTGTTACAGGGGAAATACTAAAGCCTAAAGGAAATTAAAATTTAGTAATTAAAGACATGACTTCAAGAAAAGACTCTAGCTTACACTTTTTTAGTCCTGTGTTCTCTCCTGTTATGGAAATACAAAGGTACAGATACTCATTCAAGTTATCGGTTTTGTATTAGATTTTGTAGTAGGGTTATTTTGTAGTAGAATGGTGAAAACACTTGAATATAATCAAGTGTTGAATATAATCAACTATTGAATATAATTACATTTTGTTTGACTTTTGGTGTGGCATTAATCATTTCATGACCCATGGAATGCAGGGAATCACAGTGTGCCTTTGAAGCCTCTTGGGAAACACAGAGTCTTCTTTCTCTCGTAGACGAAGGCTGTTAGGAGCATGGTATAACAGCTGTTACATCTGATCATCCCTAGCACAGACCTGTAATTGGAAGTGAAACTGACATTTTTAGAATTATAATATTTATGATAGCTGTACAAAATAATAAATGTCTGAAAGAGCAGATAAAATATTTTTAGGGATTTCTGAATCTAGATTTCTCTGGCTGAGAAATGACACCTGTCATGATGAAAGTGATCATCTTTGTTAGTAAGTGCTTGCCCTTAAAAACACAAAACACGCTTTTCATTACTAAAATACATTACTATGTGTAATAAAATATTTAGAAAGTAGAGAAGGGAAAGGGGAAAAGTATCCTAAAAAGTTTCTAAATAAAAACTTTGTCTTATATGTTGTTTGTGTTGTGGATTTTTTTTTAGATAAGCTAAATGTTACTGATTCTGTAATAAACAAAGTCACCGAAAAGTCTCGACAAAAGGAAGCAGACATGTAAGTAATGTATCAAGTACATACAACAAAGTAAGTAAATGTGACTGATATCAACTAAGTGTAGACAGATTCGTAGCATCTCTGTCATAATTCTTTTACAAAGGATGTTTCTTTTTATACCTAAGCCAGTTCTTAAGTTTAAGTGAGGATATCCTATGCCTTTGTAACTTGAAAATATTAGATGAGTTTTCTTAAGAAATCTGTGCTAAAACGATAATTGTGTAAAATTCATGAAAGTGCTCTCAGGGTAACAGTGCTTGTAGATTTCAGTTTAAACTAAATGTTAGAGTATAAAAAAGTCCCCTTTTTAGAGCTTATCAAGGATTGGGCCCTTCCATGAAGTATTTTTTTAAATGGAAAGTGAAAGTTGCTCAGTCATGTCCGACTCTTTGCAATCCCACGGACTAGACATTCCCAGCTCCTCTGTCCATGGGATTCTCTGGGCAAGAATACTGAAGTGAGTTGCCATTTCCTCTTCGAGGGAATCTCCCCTACCCAGGAATTAAACCCGGCTCTGCTGCATTGCAGGCAGATTCTTTACCAACTGAGCCACTAGGAGAGCCTTAAAAATGTAAGAGCAGATTTAAAACTAAATAGTTTAACTGAAAACAGTTTCCATTTACATTTTTGTTCTCAAAAACAAATGTTTAAGATTTGGCTCACCTCATATTGCTAATAACTAAAGCATTAACAATATGTTACAGAAAACAACACTAAGATCATAAAAACAGCAGTGTTAGAACCGAACTTAAAATTAAACCCCAGTTTTCTTCTGGTTTATTTTTACACGTAAGGGATACCAGCTTTTTAGAGAAACAGCACATCTTATTTCACTAAATTGCCTGTTTGGATCTTTTATTAGTTTAGGTTAGTCTGTGAATTGAGTCACATAGTATGTGAGCCAAAGTAATTAGAGTCTGTGTTTTTATGCAGTAGCTGTGTTGAAATGATAAAAGCTTGTTTCTTTGTAGAAAAGGACTCTGAAGAGAAAGCCTTATAAATTACTTTAATTCTGTACTAAGAAAATCATTAACGGTCTAAGAAACAGTACTTACAGACTTGTTCTATTTTTCCAGCATAGTTTGTTTTACCCCTCCACTCTTATTTAATCCTTTTGAAATATGGACGAAAGTTTTTTTTTCTTACTGCACATATGCTCCCTTTGCCCTGGGAACTGACCGGCTTGTTAAAGGCAGTGAAGTTTCACACAATGGTGAAACTACAGCGAGGTTATGAAATGCGTTATTAAAGAACTACCTGTTTAGGAGTATCGTGGAATGACGTGCACTTAGAATCTTTTGATTCTGGCTCCTCTGAATTTTGAATGTCACCTTTACTTTTTTGGTTTTGTCTTAGGTATCGCATCAAAGATAAGGCGGACAGAGCGACTGTGGAGCAGGTATGGCGTAAAGGAGCGTGCTGCACACTCTTTAAAGCAGCGCTTCTGTCTCTGATCCTCCTTGCTCCATGCTAGTGGCACTTAGAACTGCGTTTGTGTCAGATTCCTCCTCCTCATAGTTTTGATTTTAGAGATCTACAATTTGCTTTATTTCTAAAAGCACTTTAAATAGATAAATTAGAATCATGCCCTGCTTCTATGTTCCATGATGACCCCCAGCAATGCTTTCATCTTCTTGGGGGAAGCAGAACTGCCTGTAAGACCAGGAATCTTTTCTTTTGTCTTAAACAAGGTCTGCGGAAATTTGTGAGCCTTCCCAGGAGATGGGTCAGGTATCAACCACAAAGTGTGTGTGTGTGTGTGTGTGTGTGTGTGTGTGTGTGTGAGGTGTGTAGAGAAAAGGAGAGAGACAGATAATGCCTTCAGATATTCAATTAGAATCCCTTACTTGGTTTAGAAGTTAGACTTGTTTTATTCTTTATGCAGGAATGCGGGGGAAACCTGACTTTCCCCACCACGTGTCAGAGGTTGTGATTGGATATTGGAATTGACCCAGGTATCTGATGGGAAGAGAGTGATGAAACAGGTCAGACCATCGCTTCTGCCCCCTGCCAGCCTCCCTACCCATCCCATACACGTAGTGCAGACACATTTGGAACAGTGGCATTCCAGAGCCTTCCAGGTATTGAACTGAAGCCCTGTTTCTACAGTTCCATGTTAGTTCCGGGAGTACAGCAGTGACTCAGTCAGACACAAATCTTCAGATTCTCTTCTGAGTTACTGAACAGGCACAACAGCCTTTAAATTCATTGCCTTCTGTTTGTTAAAGCGAATCTGAAGTTGCGTTTTACTGGAGACTGAGTGCCCTGACCTTGGAGGAGATAAGGCTTTCCCCAATTTACCCACCTCTAGCAGCGGTTGGCCAGCTCTTTACAGAGCTAAATGAGAAACACTTCTGGCATTGTGGGTCACAGTTCTCTTTTTTTTTTTTTGACTGCACCATGCCCCTTGAAGGATCTTAGTGCCCTGACCAGAGATTGAACCCAGGCCCTCTGTCGCGGAGAGTCCTAACTGCTGGCCTTCCAGAGAATTCCCAATTTTTCTTAACATTTCAGTGTGTAGAATCCGTTTTCGGCTGGGAGGCTGTAGAGAAGCCAGGCTGTGGCCGATTGGCCTCGTGAGCTGCAGAGTGCTGGTGGCCGCTGGGAGTTTTGTGTCCAGGGCAGCCGCCAGGCTGGCTTATCGTGTGCCGGGATTGCACAGCACACCAGACTTTGAAGACTGCGTGAGAAACAGGATAAGGCTCTCTCTGATAACTTCTTTCTTTGCCGCTTGTTGAAACAATAGTGTTTTAGATATACCAGGTTAAATAAAATAGAGATTAATTTCACCTGTTTTCATGAAGGCTGAAAAATACAAAGTTACCTCTGGTTTGATTATATTTCTGGTAGCTGTCATGGGTCTGAAGTCAGTTTCTGCTTCCCTTGGCCCTGTTGGCCTTTGATTTCCCTGACTGGGTGAACCTGCTGGATTCTTGCCTCTCTGGCTCCTTTGGGTCTCATCTCACATTTTGCTCACTGTGGATGAGTGACTGGAACCTTGCCATCACGACTGTCTCTTCGCCGAGCAGATTGCACAGTGCGCTTAGCTCCAGGTTCGCGTCTAATGCTTCTGTGAGAGATCCTTCGTCCACTGTGTCTGAACATTCTACTTTTCGCATTTCTTTTCAGGTATTGGACCCCCAGAACACGAATGATCCTGTTCAAGATGCTGACGAGGGGAGTCATAGCAGAGATCAATGGCTGCATCAGCACCGGAAAAGAGGTGAGCCAGTCTTTGGATGTCTGAATGTTTCCATGTTCGCTTTCTTACTTCAGATACCAAAGTGAAACTCAAGTGAAAGTGGTAGTTGCTCAGCCGTGTCCTCCTCTCTGCGACCCCCTGGACTGCAGCCCGCCAGGCTCCTCTGTCCATGGGATTCTCCAGGCAAGAGTACTGGAGTAGGGTGCCTTTCCCTTCTCCAGGGGATCTTCCCATCCCAGGAACCAAACCCTGGTCTCCTGCATTACAGGCAGATTCTTTACCATGTGAGCCACCAGGGAAGCCCTTCCAAAAGTGAAACTCAGGCAAACTTAGTAAATAAACTGTGCCAAATCAGGATAGTTGAATCAGTGCCATTTCTTAAAAATGGCTGTGTTATGGCTGGGAGGAGCTGTGCACAGAAGTGTGCCTCCCGGGGCTGTCAGCCCATCTAGGCGTGCCCAGCGCCGGGTCAGATAGTCAGACAGTTCTGATGGGGGCAGGGGTGGGGGTCTAGTCTCTGTGAGTCAGCACACGTCTTTCTCAGTATGGCGATGGAGAAAGACAGGCATGTTACTTTTCAGTTAGCAGCTTATTCTGTGAGAAGCAGTTCTCAGTGAAACTCAGTTTACAAATCATGAGATATAAGAATGTCTTCAGTATATTTTCTACATACTTGAAATATAAAAATATTTGAAACTCTCGTGTGTATATGTATATATGTAGGTATTAATTTAATTTGAAGACTTGTTTTTGAATTATTTTTTATTGAAGTATAGTTGACTTGCCATGTTGTGTTAGTTTCAGGTGTACATCTCAGTGATTCAGACATATGTATATATCTAGTGGGTCCTTGTTGGTTATCCTTTTTATATATAATAGCGTGTATCTGTTAATCCCAGCCTCCTAATTAATCCTTCCCCTCACCTTTCCCCTCTGGTAACCATAAGTTTGTTTTCTTTGTCTATCTAACATATATTTAAATTGTTCTTTACTATATATGTAAGTAGGAGGTATAGTTACTATATCTTTTAGTATTATGTTGTATATTTTAAATCACATATTTAAAAGAGGATGGTATTCCTTATTCATATTATTTCAGTTTACTGGACGTTTTAACTTTCAAGGATAGAGTCAAACAGATTGCAAAAGCAAAATGTTATTTATATTTATTTAATCCAGACTTAATTTCTTTTGTTTTTGATGTAAAATAGGCTAATGTATATCATGCTCGAACAGCAAATGGAGAGAGCAGAGCAATCAAAATTTACAAAACTTCAATTCTGGTGTTCAAAGACCGGGATAAGTATGTCAGTGGGGAATTCAGGTAAGCTCAGATTTTCTTTTTCCCCAAGTGGCTTAATTTCTATATCCTAAAAAGTAAAAACTAGAATAATGGAATGATTGAAATAACAAGTATTTTTCTCATTCAAGGTTTCGCCATGGCTACTGTAAAGGCAACCCCAGAAAAATGGTGAAAACGTGGGCAGAGAAGGAAATGAGGAACTTAATCAGGTGACTGTCTGGGGTAGGGGTGTGTTTGTGTGCACACGCATGCATCAGGTGACTGGGTAGGGGGGTGTGTGTCTGCCTGTCAGCCCCAGCGCTTTGCTCCCAGCAGACCTGCTGTGATTCTGCCAAGGCCAGGGACTCTCAGGGCATGTCCAGTCTCTTAGATGTGCAGAGGTAAACAGAGGAAATATTTCTGGGCAAATAGGAACCACTTTTTCTTCTTGTCATACAAACCCATCGCAGGAGAATTCTGCCATGGCTCATGTTTACTAGGCAAGGCTGGGTCACGTGAAAAGCCTTGGGAGCCACGTGAGGTTTCGAGCTTACTGTGAGGGTGATTAAAGGGCCTGCAGGATTTGGAAGCAGGCAGGTGACATGGGCAGGTTGGGAGGATGACGTGTCATTTTGTGCAGGTGTTGGCTTGTGAGGCAGTTTTGTTAGGCCCCGAACTCTTCTTCAGTCCAGCTCTGGACACATTTGTATATTCTTTGCCTGGGCACCTTTGTATCAAGTAAAGGCATCTTTAGGCTTCCTCATTTGAAGTTTTAAATATACTTTAAATAATGAAGGTCTTATTTCTCTCTTTGAAATATTTTTTAACATTTTATTTGCTATATCTAGGTGTCACACACTGGGCATTTTTGTTCTATTAAGTAAAATCCGGGGGATAGTGAAGGACAAGGAAGCCTGGCATGCTGCAATCCATGATGTCCCAGAGTCGGACATGACTTAGCAACTGAAAAACAGCCCAGTCTGCTTGCTTGAAAGTCATTTTGAAATCCTATGCTCAATTAGCGACTGGCCATGAGTCCACTATTTTTATTAATCATTGTTCACACTGATCAACTCAAAAGAGAATCGTAAGCATACCTTCTGTGTTTCATCAGTTCTAAGGGGCCTGTGTCTTCATAGTTTTAACACGTCTGGCTTTGAACTGGGTGTTGGAGGCTGCGGGACCTAGTTCAGTTGCCAGTGCTCTGCCATTCTTGGTGATGTGTAACAGTGCTGCTGACAGTCCTCGCATCTTAGAGGTCATGGGATGAAGCAATAGCTCAAGAGGCTGGGGTGCCGTTTGCTCATAGCCCGTCCGTCCTGTGCACTGCAGGGATGTGCACAGTCAGTTGTTTCAGAGTACATGCTTCAGAGCGTTTGTTTCAGCTTCTCATTTGTCCTTCTGCTTTCATATCACAGGCTAAACACAGCAGAGATTCCGTGCCCAGAACCCATCCTGCTGCGAAGTCACGTTCTCGTCATGGGTTTCATCGGCAAAGACGACATGTGAGTGCCTGGGAGAGCTAGTAATTACATGCCCAGCATTGTATTTTTAAGTGCTATGAATCATCCAATATATGAATATTTCCCATTTAAATAGTTTGTTTTGTCTTAGAATATTTTTTTAATAAGTCTTTCCCACTCTATTAGTACATAGGGTTTTTAATTTGTTTAACCTTTTTAAGTCTCAAAATGCTTCAGAGCAACAGAGCTCACCTTGTTTTTCAGGAATGTCTTATGCTGGCAAAGCACCCGTTTGTGGACAGCTCTTTAGAACCGTATCTCTAGAGAGAACTAAACTGGTCAGTGATGAACCATAGAAGAGAAGAATGTGTAAGAGTGTAGCAGGAGGCAAGAAAAACTTGAGTCTGCGTATCTGAGTTGTTGACGTTATTTTTGTTCAAGGCCAGCGCCGCTCTTGAAAAATGTCCAGTTATCAGAGTCCAAGGCTCGGGAGTTGTACATGCAAGTGATCGAGCACATGAGGAAAATGTACCAGGACGCCAGGCTGGTGCACGCGGACCTCAGTGAATTCAACATGCTGTGAGTGGGTGACCCACGTGACCCTCCACGAGTCTTGTCGGATCCTTTAGGGAAATGAACTAAATCCCAATCCAAGAAGTCGTCTAAATTCTGTTTTCAAGTTGGCTTCCACAGGGTCACAGGGTGGGACGTGTTTGGTGGCCTCAGGCACAGGACTGAGCGCCCTGATCACTGGTGGGGTTAAGCGGCACAGGACTGAGCGCCCTGATCACTGGTGGGGTTAAAGCACTTGGGATATTTTCTCAGTTTTCATCTCTTGGTAGTCACAGTGCCTCTTCTCCTTACCCACTTTGGTCACGTTATTAGTGTCTTCTGTTGCTCTTAAAATAGAAAGTTTTAAACAAGACACAGGCAAGCAGCGGTGCGCCCTAGGCCCCTGTGCCTGGCCCTGGGGCAGTGTGGTGGCAGCGCGGCTCAGCCCCTGTGCCCTGGCCCACGCAGGTACCATGGCGGAGGTGTGTACGTCATCGATGTTTCTCAGTCCGTGGAGCACGACCACCCGCACGCCTTGGAGTTCTTGAGAAAGGACTGCGCCAACGTCAATGGTGAGTGGAGACTGGGCTTCTCCCCAGCTTGTTTGCACTTGTAGCTCTATGCTCCGCTAAGCTGTTGAGAGAGAACCGTGGCACTGAATCGTTTGACTCAGTGATACTGACACCCTTGGCTCAGTGATGGTGAATTTTATCTGTTTGTCTGTGAAGAGGTTGGAATTAGCAACCTTTTCCCTCGCAGAACCCTCACAGGCATCTTCTCTGGCAGATTTCTTTCTGAAGCATGGCGTTGCCGTGATGACTGTGCGGGAGCTCTTTGAATTTGTCACGGATCCATCGATTACATCCGAGAACATGGATGCGTATCTCTCAAAGGTGAGGCGGGACCAAGACTGGGAGGGACAGGAAGCAGCGGCAGTGGTCGCGTTTCTGTGTCGCCTCTGAGGACTCGGGGTTTAGGACCATTTTAGTTCATCATGACAGCTTCCAGAGACCTTTTCCTTCTGATTTCACAGATGAGGGATCAAGCTGTAGTAAAAGCCAGTGGTAAAGCCAGATTTCTGGGTAATGGATGTATGTTCTGTGGGTTGAATATGAAGGAAGGTGATCTTTGTTTTCTTTCCAAGGCCATGGAAATAGCATCTCAAAGGACCAAGGAAGAAAGGTCCAGCCAAGATCATGTGGATGAAGAGGTAAGATTGATTATCTGTTATAGCCTTGGAAACACTTGTGTCTTGAGGTCTTTTTTTTTCATATATTGCTGGGGCATGATCTTGATTTTATTAGGTATGCAGTATTTTAAATGATGATGGTGTTTCCTTGAGATGTAACATGTTACATGATTAAATTGACCCAAGTTGTGTAGCTTACATCCCATTATATCCTTCCATTCCTGGCCTGTTTGCCCCTAGTCCTGCATGGAGAATATTTTACAGAACCCACTGGAGGATGTGATTCAAGAAGGAAAAGCTAATTTTAGTTTGCTAATGTGAATCTTTTAAGAACTTTTTATTGTGTATTAGGGCATGGTCAGTTAACAAACAGCGCTATGATAGTTTCAGGTGAGCCGCGAGGGGACTCAGCCGCACATATACACGCATCCCTTCTCCCCCAAACTCCCCTCCCATCCAGGCTGCCACACTGAGTAGAGATCCCTGTGCCACACAGGAGGTCCTTGTTGGTGACCCCATTTTAAAGACAGCAGTGTGTGTGTGTCCATCCCAAACTCCCTAACTATCCCTTCCCCCATCCTTCCCCCAGCAACCATAAGTTTGTTCTCAGACCGTAAGTCTGCAAGTGTGTTTCTGTTGTTAATGTGAAAATTTAAGTGATCTAAATGTTGATTCCCATAACGTTGTAGATTTTATATATTTATGTTTGGTAAAAAGGAAGACTTTTTAAAGATGTTGGGAGTCAGTATGTTTTTTGTGAAAGTGATCCATCAGAGGCTTTTTAAAAAGAAATAATTCTCAGAGCTCTTGGTGTGATGGGTGAGTATGGGGCACCCCATACTTCCCAGCTGTAGCACAGGGAAGACGATGTTCCCACAGAAAACCTCTTCCTCTGTCATTCGTAGCCAGGCAGTGCTTGCTCACAGCAGCTCCTTTCTCTCCCACTCAGAAATGCCACTTTCTGGAATACAGAAGGGAAAGAAGTGTTATTCCAAGGGTAACCATTTATCATTCCGTGTTTTATTGTTAGTCACAAACTCCTGTGGCCCAGCACACAGCATGGGCCGTGCCAAGTGTGCAGACAGTCTGGCTGAGACTGCGGACCGGCTGTGGCGGTGGTGATGACCTGCTCTGTGGCTGAGGGCATGAGCAGGCTCCGTGCGCATGACTGAGGGCGTGAGCAGGCTCAGTGCGCGTGACTGAGGGCGCGAGCAGGCTCAGTGCTTGTGGCTAAGGGTGTGAGCAGGCTCAGTGCGTGTGAGCACTGGGTGTGTGGCGATGGTGATGACCTGCTCTGTGACTGAGGGCATGAGCAGGCTCTGTGCGTGTGACTGAGGGCGTGAGCAGGCTCGGTGCGTGTGACTGAGGGCGTGAGCAGGCTCAGTGCGTGTGAGCACTGGGTGTGTGGCGATGGTGATGACCTGCTCTGTGACTGAGGGCATGAGCAGGCTCAGTGCACATGACTGAGGGCGTGAGCAGGCTCAGTGTGTGTGACTGAGGGCGTGAGCAGGCTCAGTGCGTGTGAGCACCGGGTGTGTGGCGGTGGTGATGACCTGCTCTGTGACTGAGGGCGTGAGCAGGCTCAGTGCACATGACTGAGGGTGCGAGCAGGCTTAGTGTGTATGACTGAGGGCGTGAGCAGGCTCAGTGCGTGTGAGCACTGGGTGTGTGGTGATGGTGATGACCTGCTCTGTGACTGAGAGCGTGAGCAGGCTTCGTGCGTGTGAGCACCGGGTGTGTGGCGGTGGTGATGACCTGCTCTGTGACTGAGGGCGCAAGCAGGCTCGGTGCGCGTGAGGAGCCGTGACTCAGTCTCCATTTCACTGTTTTCTGCATCTCGTAGGTGTTCAAGCGAGCTTACATTCCTAGAACCTTGAAGGACGTGAGACACTATGAGAGGGATGTGGACATAATGGTGAAGCTGAAGGAAGAGGACGTGGCCCTGGGCGCCCAGCAGGACAGCGTGAGTAGCTTGGTTCGTCTTCAGCGAGTTCACCAGCGAAGCCGTGGTCTTGGGTGTTGCCTTTGAACCGAAGGCTCACTCCTTCGCATGGCGCGCCCTCTGTGTACGTTGCTTGTGGAGGACATCAATCCACTGGTCTTTACGAAAGGAAACGAATGAGGCCAACAGGCTGTAATCGCAGGAAAGGAAGACGTGTATGGAAGTCCAGGCTCTAAACAGTTACCGTGCTAGATCCAGCGACAGGCTCAAGGCCTGGAAAATTTGTTTCTGCTACAGGACCAGAGGGTAAATATTAAAGGCTTTGCAGGCCAAGAAACAAAATTGAGGCTATTATATTGGTCATTATATAATGAAAGAAAAATTTCCCCCAAATGGTTGATGACATTAAAAATGCTTCTAATATTGAATACATGCAGCTCTCCATGACCGTGAGGAAGGAATGGAGCTATTTGGGGGAATAGAGAACATTACACTCAGCTGAGCTTCAGAGCTAGGACTGGTTACAGCTGAGTGTCCATAAAGACCCCCCAGGCTGCAGGTGAGTGGAGGCCCCAGCAGGGTGTGCAGACCTGCTCTGGTTACGGAGGAGAACCATACCCACCCTAGATGCTGTGTCCCGTGGAGACACGGTTTGGACACCTTTTATACTCACACGAGGTATCATTTAGCCGGCAACAGTATCCTTTCTTAATATTGTAGCATATTTCAGTGTTCAGTTTTATGCTGATTTTTTTTTCTTTTGTCTCTTTGGTTTTAAGATTCTATACCAAACTGTCACGGGACTGAAGAAAGATCTGTCGGGTGTTCAAAAGGTATGAGGAACAAGTATTCATTTACATGGAAACTCACAAGGATATAAGGTTGTGTGTCAGGTATTAAAGCGTTGAGATGGCAGCGGCGCGCTGTTCCTGGCCCAGGCGCTTCCTGGCCGCGGGCATCGCGCTGGCGCCTTTCACCCGGGAGGCTGGGCTGTGGGCGCGTGTAGTTTGTTGTCTGCTCTGCCTGGAGTCGCTCTGTTGCTGTAGCTGAGGCGTCGCTCCTTTGTGCATCCTGCTTTCGGTGGTGAAGCTGCCACCAGCAGCCACGTGCTTCTAGATGCTTCTGTAAGCAGCTTAAAACAGCAGCGGGCTCTGGTCTCACCCTAGCGCGCAGGCTGCTGAGGGCCGGGCTCACGAGTCCTGCCATCTCACGCTGCAGATTCCGGGAGTGATTTTTCTTACAGCAGCTTTGTTGTGTCTTAACATTTTCAAACAGCAGCGATTAATTCTAATTTAAGCAGAAATAAAGGTAGTTCTTACTTCTTCTGATGTTTTTAATGGATGTTCTTAATATGAAGGTTTGTGGTTTACATAAAGTTGACTGTCTTGTTTGTGGGAAGAATTGGACTAGGAGAATTCTTGGATTCTGCATTTCTGGGTTTTTGTGGCAGGTGTGACAAGGATAGTTGCGCTTTGAATTCCAGAGCAGGAAGATTCTGACCACTGGCCAGGAAACCTTTTTGTACCATCACCGTGTAAAGATCTGTTGTGTTTTTTTTTTCTTATGAAAAGAAAGCCTTGTGCTTTAAAAACTGCTTCCTGCTGCTTTAAAAACTGCTAACCTTCAGGGAAAAAAAGTGAACATATTTTTTGTTTAAAGATTGTCTTCCCTCTTGGATTAACAAATGTTCCACTTGAAATTTAATCTGCAGGCCAACAGCTGTGAAGTTATCCAGATATGTTCACTTTTCTCTCCTGTCTGTGTTCCAAATCCCAGGTCAGCCCGCGGGATGCGCTGCAGGGGCTGGAACAGTCCTGCCGTTGATCTGGGTGGCTCCCGCGTTGGGAGCGTCCTCAGCCATCTTGGAATGGCTGCTTCAGGCTTCCTGCCGAGCGTGATCCTGTTGTTTTGATGTTTCAGTACGAGATGTCATTTTCAAAGTCTGTGAGGCTGAAATCTGAATTCTGTCATTAACTCATTGAATGCCAGTAGGTAATTGGCTTGTTGAGGATAACATGGTCCTGTGATGTTTTCAAGGTCCCTGCACTCCTGGAAAGCCAGGTTCAGGAAGAGACTGGTTCTGATTCAGAAGATGCAGGGAGCGTGGAGTGCTCTGACACAGACTCTGGGGAGCAGGGGGATCACGCCGCCTCCAGGAAGCCCCCTGCCGACCTTGAAGCTGATAGAAAGGTAAGCTGAGAGCGTGTGTTCCCACGTTTGTCAACACAAACACACAGTCCCTTGAGACTGTGCTCAGATGTCTGGGTCAGAGTAGCTCCTGAAGTGTGAACTTTGCTTTGGTGGTGACACCATCTAGAGATTGGGCTTCTTCTAGGAGCCCTTGGGCACGGCCCTGGGAGAGGACACATAGTTTCAGTGCATTGATCAAAGGCGGCCGTCACGCACTTGTACCAGTGATGCTGGAGTGGCCCCTCTGGTGAAATGCCAAAGAACCATTCCAGGGGCATTTTTACAGCCCAGCTCCCCATTTTCAGAATCTCAGATATTTCTTCCACTGCTGCCTGTGAACATAAGAGACGCTACTGATGCAATGATCCGTGACGGCTGAGTAACTTGCTCTTCATTCTTAGCCTGATCCTTTAAACCCTGCAGAGTGTGGGTTCCAAGACTTCCAAGAGACATCCCCAGCTCCCTAGAACACGTTCTTTGTCTCTTGGAAATATGTATTTTGCCTCTCATTCCAACATTTATTTCTGTTAGAATACGAAGCACATAAAGAAAGGTAGCTGCACACATTTAATAATGTCCCCGTGGGCATCTGTGTTGACGGTCTTGAAATGTCTGAAATAAATTGTAAAGACAGTCTTCACCCCCAGTTCCACCACCAGGCCGTAATCATTTTCAGTTTTTTTCTGTGACACTCACTTTTTATCTTCTTACATATATTTAACAATTTAGTTGTGATAATGTGACTACTCAGAATGAATAAAATTTGCAGATTTTTTGCTTTTGGTTTTTTCCAAACTTTTTCTTAAAAACCACTAGTTGATTTGGCGCTGTTGGGTCTTAATGGTGACACATGGGCCGTCGTCTGGCTGGGCCGCGTGAGGGACCTTCGTCCCCAACCAGGAGGGCCCCCCGCCCCGGGCCTTGCACAGCAGATCGTTAGCTGCTGGGCCACCAGGAAATCCTCATACTTTTATTTTTGTTTTACAGGAAAGAAAAAAGATGGTCAAGGAAGCCCAGAGAGAGAAAAGAAAAACAAAATTCCTAAACACGTGAAAAAAAGAAAGGAGAAGGCAGCCAAGGGGAGAAGGGGCAAATAGAGCCAGAGCCGCACCACGCACAGCGACCCTCCACCAGCTACCCTAAACACGCAAAAAAAGAAAGGGGAAGGCAGCCAAGATGAAAAGGGGCAAATAGAGCCAGAACCGTATCATGTACAGTAATTTTCCATCAGTTTCCATCAGTTTCACGCCTGCACACTGAGCTGCCTCTGGAGGACAGGTTATTGACTTTAACCAAATGGTTTTTACTGCAGTGTCCCTGAGGACCAGTTTTCATGTAATTATGTAATCAGTTCTGAGCTCTATTGTCTAGGTCCATTCCCTAGGTCTGTGTAGTATTGATAGAGGATTTATTTAAGCCACTATTTTAATGACTTTATACAATTTTATTTTTGTATATTTTTATCTTCTGCAATGTTGCTTTTAAAGCATTGTAATTATTTAAACATATTGAGCATTCCCACCCTTTGTCTAAGTGTAAAGTCACTTTGGACAAACTTAGGCAAGTTGTTTTTGCTTTGTTTGTACCAAAGACACACCTGGGATTATTGGACTATAAGGCCATAGTTTCTACGAAAGGGAGATTCACCGATACAGAGAATTCAGTTGGCTGTTGATATCATCGTTCATTGCAGCTTCATTCTATGTGTACTCATAATTATTTATAGTGTACTATTTCACATTCAAATATGTGGCCTATTCATTCATTCATTCATCAGTGTTTGGGTGTTTTAGGTATGGGAGACACAGCCGTAAATCAAAGGCAAGTTCCATGGATCATCCTAGTTTCCCTTAAGTTGCAGCTTGCACTGGCTTGGATTCGTGGGTTACTGAGGGATGAGCAGGGTCAGCTGTGTAAAGCAGCCAGAAGTTACTGCCTTCAGGTAGTTGGCATTTTCATGGGAAGACAGAGTATCAGCCTAGTAAACTCCATGGAAGAAACAGCACTGCTTGGGCCAGTGGAGGTATGCCCGTTTAGAAGAGGCCACATTTGGGCAAATACGTGAAGGCTGTGAGTCGTGTGCCTCTCGGGAGAGAATAACGGTCCAGGCACAGCAGACAGCAAGTGCGAAGGCCCTGGAGCAGAGGTGGGCCTGCAGTGGCCCAGACACCAAGGCCAGGGCCTCGCAACCACAGGGGCAGGGCTGCGGCACGGAGATGGGACACAGTGGCTTGGCCGGGTGGTGCTAGGTGCCTGGAAGGTTTTGAGCGGAGGAGTGATGTGATCTGACTGGTTTTTAAAGAATTGCAATCACTCTGACTTCCACGGAGAATCGACCAGGAGGCAAGGGGCAGGAGCTGGCTGGGTGTCTGTTGTGGCGCGTGGGAGATGATGGTGGCTTGGCATAGGATGGTAGCAGTGGACATGGAGAGAAGCCTTTGGATTCTAAGTATAGGAGCTACAGGATGTGTCCTGAGAAATGCTGATTTTAGCCATGGAATCAGAGAAATTTGTATAGGTGAACGTAGTTTCCCCTAAACTGGAGCTTGCCCCTGCTTGTTTGAGAATCGGTGGGTTATTGAGGGAGGGCCAGGGTCAGCTGAGGTCTTAAAATTTTAAGCAGACAGCTTAAATTTTATCTTCATAATAGCGTCCCTTCCCGACTTGAAAAATGTTCAAATACGAAATTTCAGTAAAGCACAGTTGTGTCTCCTCTGAAATATTCTACAGTGAACACAACGGAGGAGAAAACAGACAGGTGGCTGAGCAATGCAGTGCCCTTTTGAGGGGGTCACCTTCAGGACCCTCTGGCTTTGGCCTGGGCGGGGCCCTCCTCCCCAGCCAGTGTGCTTAATCCAGGTGCTCAGGCTCCTCGGTGCCATCTCTGCTGAATCAAGTGCAGTCGCTGGGTTTGGAATCAGTTTACCTGAGCAGAGCCAGTGTTGCCCGGCTGGCCAGTCCTCATCCCAGGCTGCCAAGAGGAAGTGGCTTGTGGTGCGCCAGACGGGACCTGCAGGGGAATTCTGGCTCGAAGCACCTTCTTCCTGACAACGTGCTGACGTGGCCCTTTCCTCGTCTGGATTCTGGGCTGTAGCTGTGGCTGTGCGGGAACCACCGGTAGCCTTGCGGGACGGGTCTGATGCCACTTCCCTTGTTAGACTCTCGCCAGGAGATCTGGAAGAAGGAGCCCCGTCTTAGGTAAACACCCCTTTCTGGCTCCAGTTGCAATAGAATTTGCGCACCTGAAGGGCTTGGTGTCCCTGAATTACTGGTTGTGCAGTGACTTTTCCCTTCGCAGGGATGAGCTTTGTAAGTCTCTTGGCCCAAAGGCCGGGACATCATTTTGTCCACTTTGGACGTACCTGGTTTTCTGTCCTATTTTGTCGATTTTCTAATCCCTTAAAAAAGTGCAGGTGTTTCTTCTCTCAGAGTTGACTGTGAGGGATCTGGGTGGTTTCATGGAAGTGCAGAGTCACAGTGGTCTCCTCTGCGGCTGGAGTCCTTATTTTTCCTTTGATGAAGCAGTTCAGGGACAGCCCCTTTCCCCCACCCGGGAGCACAGCCTTTGAGCCTGGTCTCAGAGTGAAGAGGTAGGTGGGCGCCACGGCCGACATCCAGTTTTCTTCAACTTTTGCTTCTCTTTTACAATGATAGACTCAAGGTTGGAGAGTTTTGTAGCTTGGTACCAAGAGTGGTTGGAGAAGATCTGTCGTTTTTGTGAGTTTCTGTTAAATTCAGTGCAAGCCGCTTGCTGTTTCTTGGTTGTGGGCCCATCCTGTTTTGTGGCTGTGATTTCATTAATCTCTCGGCTCAGAAAGTGAAGAGCTGAGAAAGTTAATCCAGAAGCTGGTAAAATACAGTCGAAGGGCACCTTGAGTGTCATGGGCTCTGAAGGTTGGCATTTCTCAAAGTCCTTTTTGTTTTCAAGAGCTCAACAGATCTTCTAACGTTTGGTTGTGTGTACACATACAATATTCAGGGCTTGACTTGGACTTCTGGGGCTTGCTTTTTGATGGCGTGAAGGTCGCGTGAATCAGCAGTTACAGCAGATCCTCAGTGTCTAACTTCCTGTGAAGATTTCCTGTGACTGTGTCAGATAAGGTTTTCAACCACTGGTGGTCGTAACATAGGAGCGCTCCGTGTTTTCAGTTTCTTGAATTGGACATGTCGTTACATGTCCTGCATTTTGGTTGGAGTTTTTAACTTCCATATGCTTTGAGTTTGGGTTGCCTTGGACATAAGGGCATTTATCGGTGTTCCGGGGGCGGTTAACATGTTGGGTCTGAAAGCGTCTAAGCTGGTTTCCAAAGGAAAAGACAGCTCTCCTATCCCTGTGCTCTCCAGAGATCTTAGTCCCAGCAGAAGTGCTGTGGGAACCTCTGGGCCTGAATTTGAAGAATGAAGACTTGTGGACTTTGTGACTTTGGTTTCCAGCTTTCCTTCACTTTCTGTATCACTCTGCTTCCTGCCGTGACGGCTGGCAGCTGCGGCCGCTGGGAGGGGCCCCTCGTACCGCCTGGAGGAGCCACACAATACCCTTTTTCCTTTTTTCCAGAATAGCAAGGGTGTCATCTGTGTGAGCACAGTTGTCTCCCACTCTCTGAGCACTTTCTGTGTTTCTTATCACCGGGTAGTAATTTCAAAGCCAAGCAACTTCATCATCTCGGGGTAAAATTTGACCCTTTACACATCTGCCACGTCGCTCTCCTGCGGTCGTGAACTCACCCCGTGGCAGGGTGGCAGGTGCCTCAGCTGAAGGGGGCCGGGCAGGGGCAGATGGTGAAAGCTGTCCGGGAGCAGGCCCCCCTGTGGCTCGGGCTGTGGTACAGCGGGGGCGCGAGTGGCTGCCTCGGGGAGCAGAGGGCAGACGGTCAGGGGCCCTAGGCCGGCGTTGTGGAAGGGCTGTCCTGGGTTGGGACAGGCCTGGCTGTCTGAGGACATGTCTGAGTCTCCAGCAGGCTGGGGGTGGGCTGGCCACTGATGGGGGTGAGTGGTGTCCGATGACATCACTACCCTCAGGAGAGCCGGTGCTTAATGGGGCAAGGAGGGGCGGTCCCCAGAGGGGCAGCTGAGGACACGAGGCGCTTTGCTGGCGTCCAGACGCCGCGTGGGTCCCACCCGGCCCTGAGAGAGCGTCTCACGGCGATGCAGGGTGGGAGCCTGACCCCGTGAAGCAGGTGCGTGCAGTTCAGCTCAGTGCCTGCTTCATGGGGCTCCTGCGAGGACGCTGAGGGGGGCTCGGCCGGTGAGCACCACTCTTCAGCGCACTGGGAAAGCACACTCTCCGTGTAGCCTGCTTCCCCGCGATGGTCGCCCGTGTTGCGGCCGGAGCCGAGCGCACGGTGCATCCGCGCTCTGCCCGTGCGTATGTGTCTGAGATTTCCTCGCACAGGTCATGTGTCTCTCCCTTGCCTCCCAGCTCCTCCTAGAATAAGGTCCACGGGGCAGGGGTGTTTGCCTTTGTTCAGCTTCGTGTACCCGCACCTAGAATTGTCTAAAATATCGTAAATGCTCAATAAACACTTAGTGAATGAGATACACTGTGTTTCTTAAAGAGGGGGCTGTGGCATCAGTTGCACCCTCTCCCCCCACCCCCGCCGCGATGACTGGGAGCTGATGTGGGTAGCCTCGTGCCCTCCAGCCCTCTGTTCGGTGAGCGGGTCTCGCCACTTTAAGGTGACCGGCCTGAGCGAGGTCAGGGACGGGGCCGCCCCTGCAGCCTTCTGTCCCCGGAGCCTTGGCATCACACAGCTCCCCAGCCAGGAAACGGGTGCATCTTAACCTGGGCTGTTGATCCGACTTTGCCCACGCTGAAACCGTCTGACAGCAGCGCTAGCCAGAGCGCTTGGGCAACGGTCGATCAGCTGATGGTTGTTCAGAAATCCCTCGTCAGCGTGACACGGGAGAGCAGGAGGCCTGGCGGAAGCCCAGGCTTCTGCGCACACGTGTCACCGTCTCTTCCCAAGCATAGACGGGAAGTTTGAAGATGTACTGATCACAAGAGGTGGTTCTGGTGGTGTCCTGTGAGAATCGTTCCAGATGCAGATACAGATGTGTTTTTGTGGGGCGGGGTGTTAGCGCCACTTCCTACATCTCGACCTCCTCCTCAAGGGAAGGTCCTAAGCTTGAACATGGCCTCCGCTCCTTTGAGAAGCTGATGACCTCCCACAGTGACACACAGGGCATACCCTAGCCCCAGGGGTGGGCATGAATGTCAGGAGGCGCTTGGTCTTGCCAGCCTGGTTTCTTTTCACTGAATGATACCAACATCAGCAGTGACATTGGGAGCCTGCCCCCCGCCCCCCAGCCTGTGATCGTGGTCCAGGCTTGCTGGGGTGGGGAGGGGATGCTGGAATGGATAACCCACCTTGCTTCACAGGAGAAGTTCTCATCACACAAGATGGTCACCAAATTTCTCCTTTACAATTCTATTATTTTAAAAACCGTAGCCTAAGTGGATGATTCTTAACAAAGGGAGAAGTGAGAAATGTATTTTTAGAAAAAGGGTCTCAGGAAGGCTTGAGGAAGAAGGAATGAAGCACAGAGAAAATACATGTGAGGGCAAATAATTAACAGCCATCGATTGTTAAAACGACTGTCTCTTATGAGTCCTAGATATTGCTGAACAAACTGCTGTCGTCTTACCAGGATGACCAAGCGCGCCTTGGATTTCATGCTCAAAGACGTCTCATGTTTTTTTCATGGATACGGCACATTTTATACCATCTACTTTATTTCTGGCTTTATATAAAATTGGTAAAGCAACTGACAAAGAAAAAAAAAGTTCAGCAGATCAGTAAGTTAGAACAGGTCCTTCAGAGGCCAAGAGACCAGGTTACAATTACATCTCTTAAGAGTTTGTGTATTAAAAACGCAATGAATGGGCTTACAGCGTCAGTTACCACACAGGCCAGCTTTGCTTTTCACTTGTTTCATAATCTCATACGGCAGGTTTTTTTGTGTGTTTTTCCCCATGCATCATTTTTTGTGATGGGGATTCTGTTCATTGTCCTGCAATAACTTTTGCTCCTCTGGAGGGAGGTGTGCGCCTGCGTTCTCATCGTGAACGTCCTGCAAGCTGCAGAAACTGCTGTGGGCTGTTGACTGCATAGGAAGCAGAAGCCTGGTCAAGTTCACGTCTTTCCATTCCCCTTAAGGATTCAGAGCTTTTCTCATAGCTCAGTCGGTAAAGAATCTGGCAGCAGTGCAGGAGGCCTTGGTTCGATCCCTGGGTCAGGACAATTCCCTGCAGAAGGAAATGACAACCCACTCCAGTATCCTTGCCTGGAAAATTCCAGAAGAGCTTGATGGGCTGCAGTCCATGGGGCCGCAAAGAGTTGGGCATGACTGAGGGACTAACACTAAATAAAGAAGGATTAAACTAATGGATCCGATGAGGGTGCATGCTTGATGGTTGATGTTCAAACTGGTCCTTTGAAAGAGCCGCTCAATAACTTTTCCTGAAAGTCTTTTCAATCAGGAGTTGTTTGCTTTACTTTAAAATTGGACACATACTTATAGAAAAGAACATCAATTACACAAAGACTTCTCGAGTCTTAGACTAAAAATAAATAAAGCAACTACAAAACTTAGACTAAAAATTAATAAAAATAAAGCAACACCAGTAAAAATTAATTTTAAAAAATGATGACCCAAACATAGGCACGTAGTATTCAGTATTAAAATCACATTTTAAGTGAAGAGCCTTGGGCTGGGAGTCTGAAATGTGGTTAGCTATGAGGCTCACTTCGCCTTTCTGGGCCTCAGTCTCCTCATCTGTGCGGTGAAGCCCCTGATGGTGCCTGTGCTGTGCTTCCCACCTGTGACCACTGGGTCCTTGCCTTGGTGCTAGTCTGGATCACAAGTGTAAAATACACACCAGATTTTTAAGACTTAGTACGAAAAGAATATAAAGTAACTCAGTAATTTTGGATATTGATTACTATATCAGTGTAATGATACTCTGCATATATTGGATGAAATACAGTAAATTGGAATTAATTTCACCTTTGTTTACTTTTTGTGGGGTAGATAATTTTAAATGGTGTATGTGACTGTGTGATATGTAGGACAGAGCAAGGGATGAGCGAAGGAAGGAAAGGAAGGAAGGAAGGAAATTTTCCCCAGAATCTATCTCAACCAATCGTCTATAAGAGTTCTAAAATTTCAGGTTCAAATGTGTGTATATATGTATATGTAAATTATTTGTGAAAGTAAAATTGCCATTCCGGTTGGCTTAAATGCTGATCATATATATAGTGTATGAGGGGAAATAGGGCTCTTAAAAATGTTAAACAAGTAAAAGGCGATATTAAAAAGTTGTTCCCACCCCCTCCACCCCAGTGTTTTGTGACCTTGTCGGTTTGCTCCTCAAACTTTTCTACCAAAGGGATTCACCGAGGGACCTCCCTGGTGGACCAGAGGTTAAGACCTCACTTTCCAGTGCAGGGGGTGAAAGTTTAATCCCTGGTGGGGGAGCTAACATCCCACATACCTCCGGGTCCAAAAGATTTTTAAAAAGTAATATTGTAAAAATTCAATAAAGACTTTAAAAATGGTCCACTGTTAAAAGAGGGGAAAAAGAGGTTTCACTGAGACGGAAGAACACAGCCCGAAGCGGCCTTCCTCTCCACCTCCAGGTGGGACTGTTTTTTCAGATCTTTTGTTTTAGCTTAAAAGACAAAATCCATGTGAGTTTTATATTCATAATAAATTTCTGTTAACATTTGGGAAAAGTCTTCAATTACCAGTCAAGTAACGTCAATGCTCTGGGAAGTGGTGCCTCTCGTTTAACCCGAGGTTCCCTTGGTCCACATCAGGACCATCATAATTGTATCTGAGGACGATTGCTAGGACGTCCCTGGTGGTACAGTGGATAAGAACCTGCCTGCAAGGGACACGAGCTCGATCCCTGGTGTGGGAAGGTCCCACCTGCCCCAGAGCGACGAAGCCTGTGTGCCCAACTACTGATCCCGTGCTCCAGAGCCTAGGAGCCCCATCTGCTGAGCCCATGAGCCTGGGCTCCACAAGACATGCCCCACATACTACAACTTGAGAGGCTCCTGCTCCCTGAAATCAGAGAAAATCCACGCAGCAGTGAAGACCCAGCGCAACCAAAAATCAAACACACTGTAAAAATTGGTTGCTGGTGAGGCTAGAGCAGGAGCACTGTTGCTTGCAAAGTGACCGTGTCCATCTTCTTGCGGTCAGAATTAAATGAGATTTAATGCGGACAAGGCATTTTGCACACAGTGTCTCTAAAAATTAAGTATTAGCTAGTTGCTAATAGGTGGTGGTCCATATAAAATGAAGGATAGAAGCTGAAGGGTTTTTCCAAGAGGATTCTGACTCGACCCAGCTGGCTCACAGCAAGTTATGACATTGTATCAGCACTGCTTTAGAACCAACGGGATCACCCATTTCATTTACAGTTTTGTTCATGTTTAGGCAAGTGTTAGTAGGAGCCTACGTGTTCTAACTGAAAAAGTCCCAGAAAAGAAACCCTGAAATTTAATCTAGAAGCCTCCTTTTTATAATTTATAGCCTCTGAAGAATTGTTAAATGGTCTTTAATAAACAGCATGTTCAATACTATCGATAAAAAGAACAAAGCCATTTGGAGGAAGTGAAGTGAAATAACAAAGACCTGTAGGCTGATATGGGCTTCCCAGGCAGCTCAGCGGTAAAGACCTCACCTGCCAATGCAGGAGCCACAGGAACGCGGGTTTGACCCCTGGGTCAGGAAGATCCTCTGGATGAGGAAATGGCAACCCACTTCCCTTTCTTGCCTGGGAAATCCCATGCACAGAGGAGCTTGGTGGGGGTCCATGGGGTTGCAAAGAGTGGGACGCAACTGAGCATGACGCACAGGCTGATAACGCCTGTGCCTGGCTGGAATTTCCCTGTGTGTTGGGCTTGGGAAAGTCATGTGACATAAGGCATGTCTCATCTCCTTAATAAGGGTGGTTGCCAAGGCCTCTTCCAATTGCAAGTGCTGAACTTGCAAGTCAGACTCTGGTTTCAAATTCCACCTCCCTATTTGCTAGTTGAGTGGGCAAAACACACTGTCTGAACTTGCTCCTTCATCTGAAACAAAGATAGTACTCAACAATTGGTTTCCTCTCAGAATTCGAGGAAACGCTAAGACAAGTTCCCTGGCAGTGTCCCTATCTTGCTCTGTTTCCCTCTTCCAGAAAGAATAGGTTTTATTTCACAAGCAGGATAATTGGGAACTTAAAGATGAGGACTCTAGAGCGAGTGGTCCCAGTCCACGGACAGCCTTGGGAGCAGAGAGGAGAAAGTGGCCTTCACCGGCAACACGTTGCTTCCAGAAGAGAGTCTTAAGAGCAGGCCGAGGCGGGGCGGGGGGGGCGGGGGGGGACTTGCCTGGCGGTCCAGTGGTTAAGATTCTGAGCTTCCGCTGCAGGGGGCACAGGTTTGATCCCTGGTCGGAGAAGTAATATCCTGCCCGCCACGCAGCGGCCAGAGGGGGAATATCTAGCTATAAGCAATTTACTGGAAAAAGAGCCAGTGAGGGGTTTTATTTCATCTGAAGATAAATTCACACCAACCTGTATGTAGTGAATTTCTGGGGCGGGAACCTCAACGAGGCGGAGGGCAGGGAGTGTCGGAGGAGTGGGGTGGGGAGGGGAGCGAGGAGATGCTTAGAAAGGGGAGGGTGGAGGAGCCCGGTGGCCAAACTTCCTGACTTGGCAGTTCTGCTGGGCCGGCCCCGCCATGGCTTAAAACGGTGGGAGGAGTCGGCATCGTCCTTGGAGGAAACCGCTCCCAGCTTTGGGGCCTGGGATCTCGGGCGTGCTGCTTGGGGGCTCAGGCAGAGCTGGTTTGGGGAGCTGGCACCCATACCTAGCACACAAGCCGGAGAGCTGGCCTTCCCAGTCAGATGAAGGGGTGAGCCCTCCCCTAGGAAGTGGGCCAGGGCCGAGGCCGCCCCTCCCCTGGGGGACCCGAGCACCACCGGACAAGCTGGCCACGTAGTCTTAGTTAGGATTCTCCAGGAGATCCGTGGGTTGGTTTGCAGAGTGGTTGCTTTCTGGTTTTGCTCTCTAGCTGACTTTGTTGGGTTGATTGGTTCATTTCAGACACAAGGCAGCCTACGGAGCACCTAGTTACTCAGCTTGTGATTGTTAAGCCCCTAAGTCATGCCCAGCTCTTTGTGACCCCATGGACTGCAGCCTCCCAGACTCCTCTGTTCTTGGGACTTCCCAGGCAAGAATCCTGGAGTGGGTTGCCATTTCCTCCTCCAGGGGATCTTCCGGATCAGGGCATGTAACCCAAGTTTCCTGCATTGCAGGTGGATTCTCTACCACTGAGCCGCCAGGGAGGCCCTAGTTACCCAGCTTAGTGGAAAGCAGAAGGCTGGGGCCCTTGCTTTCCCTGGGAAGCCCCGCTCTGTTAGGCCCTGCCCTGCCCCTCCTGCAGGAGCTTCACTGCTGCTTCCCCAGTTCCTGACCAAGTCTGGTTTGGGTCTGCTGGGTTTTAGGCTGCGCCTGCCAGCCTAAAGGAAGCGGCCTCAACAGAAAAGCAGGGAGCAGCCCTGGCCCTTAGCTGGATCCACTCTCCCAGCATCTCTGAATACCCTTGATCTTGGGCCGTGGCTTTGAGGCCCCAGGATGGTGCAGAGAGGGCTGGAGTCTGGGCCTGGGGCACAGAGCGCGTTTTCTGGGGACAGCTCGCCAGAATGAGGCACAGTTTCTCGAGGCGTCAGAAGGAAATCTGGCTCTCTTGACTGGAACAGGCTTATCAGGAGTCCCCGGAAAAAAAATGGGTGGGGAACCCTTCAAAGATCTTAACTATGGGAAAACATTTCTGCGACAAAGAAAGGGCAAGGCCCTACGAGAAGGCAAATGCAGAAAAGATCCCTGAACGGTTGCATTTGGAGTTTGAAATTTCAGCTGTTTCTGTCTTCAAGCCCCAGGGAGGCCCCGCCCAACCTCAGCAGGCGCTCCTGGTCCACCCCGCCTCGGGTTGGGCTCCTGCCAGCCAGTATCAGCCGCCTGGCAGGCACAGGAATCTGTTTTCCAGACCATTTGGATTGAGGGGAGAGCAATCCAAGGAGGCAAATTAGAGGTGCTTTGGATGCAGCTGTTGAAGGCTGGGTGTGGGGGAGGGGGCCTGTCGGCGCCTTAAGGCAGTGTGAGCCCCGCCTGCACGTGATGGAAACCCAGGTGTCCCCAGAAAATAAAGGACAATGAAGGAGGTCACCCAGGCTTCCCAGGTGGCACCAGTGGTAAAGAACCTGCTTGCCAATGCAGGAGATATAAAAGATGTGGGTTTGATCCCTGGGTCGGGAAGATCCCCTGGAGCAGAAACGGTAACCCTCTCCAGGATTCTTGCCTGGAGAATCCCATGGAAGAGGGGCCTCGTGGGCTACAGTGCATGGCCTCGCACAGAGTCAGATATAACTGAGTGACCGGCACACCTGAGATCCCAGGGCTGCCATTTCCCGCATGTTTTAAGGATCCTGGGCTAGAAGTCAGGCTGTGCTCAGCTTCCCTCACTGGTGACATTCAGCCCTTTCACATCAGCCAAGTTGCTTACCACTGGTCCACCTTTTCCAGCTTCCAAAGTTTTATTTTGTCTCCTCTCTCCATTCTCCCTGGTCCTGCGCCGGTTTTGTTTCTTTGGTTTTTAGCATTTCAGGAGGAATGAAGTGAGCTAAGTGTGCTCATCGTGGGTCTTTATTCAGAACCGCGTCTCAGGCTCTAACAGACCTGTCTGCTTAAGGAAGGACAGCAGAGGGGCCTGGACATCTCTGACTTTGTTGGTGTCAGCTGGTAAGAGAAAACGAAGCAAAAATGTTACATTTGGATGAATGTGTAATTCTTTTATTGCTGTGTTATTCCAAGAGCCTTTTCAAAGCCTGCCAAGGAAAGTCGAGTTCAGTTCAGTTCAGTCGCTCAAAGGAAAGTCAGGGAGAGGTAGAAATAACATGGACAGATCTCAGGTCTCTCTCTCTCTGTTGATAAAGCTCTAAAGATCTTCACTTATGATAACAAAGACAGAAACACGAGAAGACAGGCTTGCTTGGTAGGCAGAGGACTGGCAGAATTTTATTATTCATTGTTTAGAATTGCCAGCACCTGGTGATAACAAAGAGCAGTTTTTGTTGTTTGGTTGATCAGTCACATCCGACTCTTCACAGCCCTTTGGACTGTAGCCTGCCAGACTTCTCTGTCCATGGGATTTCCCAGGCAAGAATACTGGAATGGGTTGCCATTCCCATGACTGCAGCCTGCCAGGTTCCTCCATCCATAGAATTCTCCAGGCAAGATTAGTGGTGTGGGTTGCCATTTCCTTCTCCCAGGGATCTTTCCAAGCCAGGGATTGAACCTGTGTCTCTTGCATCTCCTGTGTTGACAGGCAGATTCTTTACCAGAGAAGCCGCAATAAAAAGCAGAGAGAGTTTTAATTGGCTTACTACTGTCTTTAAAATCACTGCAGACAGAGCTGTCCCTTACTGTCTGCACCTGAGCTGACATCTCCCTCTCCTAAGACAGCGCGGCTTGGAGGTTCTGGCTGAGGATCCTGGGAAAAGAAACCTGTTGTGGTGATGTGGAGATTTCAGACTTCAGGCAGAAAATGGCAAGTTTCTGGGCTTTCAGAAATTTTAAAACTTCAGAAACTGTAAAAGTTATTGGTGGTTCTTCATATTATTTCATCTCTGTAAAATCCTGCAGGTGGAAAGTGCTTCCTCATGTTCACCTTCATTTAGTCCTGCATTTGATGCCTGTTTACGGAGACCCGATTGTGTGCCAGCTCTGTGCTGAGACTTGAGGGGGGCAAAGCTATTTGAGGGCCTGCCTGGAGAGAGGGCATCTTTTCTAAAACAGCACTGGTGGCACAGTGTGGCGCATGAAGGTTTTTCTCCACTAGAAGGTTTAGCAGAGAGCCAGGGAAGAGTGGTATTGATTTCGCCTGGGGGCGCAGGTTGCCTTCAGCTGGAGAGGGCATTGAGTGAGCCAAGGGCTCCAGGCAGAGACGGGTTGTCCCTGTGGGAAATGAGATCATTCTGGACAGCTACTCAGGACAAGTGTCGGGGCGACGTGCATCAAAAGAATTTAAAGTGGATTTTTAAGGCAAGTGATTTTCAAAATCAGCCCCAGGGCAGGGGGCTACCCCTACCCTCTTACTACTCGCTGGAGATCCCAACACAGCCTTTCTTGGATCCTCTGAATCTCCGATTAAAAAAAAAAATTCTCAGGTCCACTGACACACATACACTGTCGCCGCTGCTGAGTCGCTTCAGTCACGTCTGACTCTGTGCGGCCCCGTGAGACGGCAGCCCACCAGGCTCCCCGTCCCTGGGACTCTCCAGGAGAACACTGGGGTGGGCTGCCGTTGCCTTCTCCGCTGCATGAAAGTGAAAAGGGAAAGTGAAGTCGCTCAGTCGGTGTCTGACTCTTTGCGACCCCATGGACTGCAGCCCCCCCAGGCTCTTCCGCCCTTGGGATTTTCCAGGCAAGAGCACTGGGTGGGGTGCCACTGCCTTAACTACCAGGTGTAAACTAGATGGCTAGTGGGGAGCTGCTGTATAGCACAGGGCGTTCAGCTCGGGGCTCTGGGACGGCCTAGCGGGCTGGGATGGGGGAGGAGAGGAGACGTATACACACACACAGCCGATTCACATGGTCGTTCAGCAGAAACAGTTAAACTGTAAAGCAGTTATGCTCCAATTAAAATATAAATAAAATTTTAAAACGCTCTCGGGTCTATTAACCAGGTTTAGAAACCACTGGTTTAGGCAGCACAGTCCCCCTGAAAGAATTTACGTAATCAGAAAACATAATCGGATTGCCATCTGAGAAACATCCCTTTGACCAACATGTGGAATTTGGACTGGGCAAGAGACTGGAGGCAGAGGAGCCGCTCTGGAGGCTGACGAGGGAAGTGGGCCGCGCGGAATCAGCGGGGCTCGGTGCAGAGGGTCCCGCTCGACAGGGCGCGGAGATGCGGCTGGAGAGACGGGCGGGGCTGGAGCGGCTCGCTGACTCCCAGGACTCCGGCCCGGCGGCAGGTATCAGGGAGACGGCAGTTCAAGCCCTCAAGATGGAAAAGGAGGGCGCGGGATCAGGTCTGGGGGCAGAGAAGGAGATGCTTTGGAGGATTAATGAGTTTGCAAGTGTGTGAAGAGATGTGAAGATCCGGGAGTTGCCATTTGGGGATGGGGGGCAGGTGAGGGGTTTGACATATAGGAGAAGCTGGGGTGTCTGACAGAGCGTGAGGAGTCGAGACTGGAAGAGAAACTGCCTTCAACCTTGAAGGGGGTAGGGCAGTGAGCGGGCCTGCGGAAGCAGTCAGCAGGGCTGGAGGGAGACTCCGGCTGCTTCAGCCAAGCCGATGACGAGTGAATGGCTGCCAGTGGCTCAGTCACGTCTGACCCCATGGGCTGGAGCCCGCCAGGCTCCTCCGTCCATGGCAAATGCTGGAGTGGGTTGCCATGCCCTCCTCCAGGGACCGAACCCGCGTTTCCTGCATTGCAGGCAAATTCTGTACCAGCTGAGCCACCAGAGGAGTAAAGAGATGGAGGGCAGCCTGAAAGAAGGGGTGGTCTTCCCGGGGCCCGCCTCCCACTGCAGGCATCCCGGGAGCAGGGAGCCGCAGATGCCCAGAGGAGAAGGGTGGGGGGAGCAGAGCTTTGGGTCTGCCACAATTACTTTTAATCTCCTTGCACATTCAGTTAGGACTCAGCAGCCTTTTCTCCTAGAGACAAAAGCTAGCGAGTGCTTGGGGCCTGGGTGGAGCGTCCCCAGCCCTTTGCTGCGTGAGAGCTGCTCCAAGGCTTCGGTGTCCTGGCTTTGAAGGAGCTGGGCTCTCCAGCTTCTGGGAAGAGGCCAGCCCTGAGCTGGGCAAGGCTGCGTACGTGTCTTGTGATTCTGGCAGCACCGCCCAGCTCTCAGAAATCACTGCGCGTGCAAGCACGCGCAGTCGCCTCAGTCGTGTCCTACTCTGCAACCGCATGGACGGCAGCCCACCAGGAGCCTCTGTCCCTGGGGATTCTCCAGGCAAGAATATTGCCGTGGGTTGCTATGCCCTCCTCCAGGGAATCTCCTCAACCCAGGGATCGAACCAATGTCTCTTATGTCTCCTGCATTGGCAGGTGGGGTCTTTACCACTTATAGCCACCTGAGAGGCCTCCAGAAATCACTCTAGACACTGCAAAGGAGAGAAATGACATTTAAAAGGGGGAACAGACATTTTTACCCTTATCCTATGCTCTCCGCTTTTGTGTTTTCAGTTTAAATGAGACTTTATGGTTATTAAAGAAGGGTAGTCAAGGCCCCTTTTATGAGATAAAATAAATTTTATGAACTTTTTCTTCCAAACACCAATATATGGTGGGTTTTATTCTTAATCATATATCAGGTTGGCCAATGAGTTCATTTGGGTTTTTCTGTACGTATGTATGGAAAAACCCAAACAAACTTGTCGGCCAATCCAATATCTGTACTTCTATTAAGTTACATGTGTACACTATAGTGATTCACAATTTTTTTAGTGGTTCACAGTTTTAATAGGCCAATCTGTGGCTCAGATGGTAAAAATCTGCTCACAATGAGGGAGACCTGGGTTCGATCTCTGGGTCAGCACGATCCCCAGGAGGAGGAAATGGCAACCCACTCCGGTATTCTTGCCTGGGGAATCCCATGGGCAGAGGAGCCTGGCAGGCTGCAGTTCATGGGGTAGCAAAGACTCAGACACAACTGAATGACTAACACTTTCACTTTTTTTCACCTCATTTATAGTTATTATAAAATATTGGCTATGTGGCTTCCCTGGTGGCTCAGTGGTATAGAATCCACCTTCCAATGCAGGAGATACAGGTTTGATTCCTGATTCAGGAAAATCCCCTGGAAGAGGAAATGACAACCCACTCCAGTATTATTGCTTGGAAAATCCCACGGACACTGGAGACTGCAGGCTACAGTCCCTGGGGGTCACAAAAGAACTGGACACGTAGCAACTAAACAACAGCAATATTCCCTGTGTTGTATGACGTGTCCCTGTAGCTTGTTTTGGACGTAGTGGTTTGTCCCTCTCAGTCTCTAGCCCTGCTTTGCTCCTCCCTCTCCCTCTCCCCACCAGTAATGATAGCTCTCTAGTTCTCTAGGTCAGTGAGCCTGCTAAAGATTTAGTGGTTTTGATCAGAAGAATTGAGGCCTCATTCGGGGACACAGATGAATGAATCTATTCAGCATTCCCTGTAAAATAGGGAAAAGCAATCCTCTGTGCTTTATGGAGCTGTTTTTGCATGGATTTTGGATAGATAAGCAGGAGCTAAGAGGACACAGGCTTCCCCGGTAGCTCAGCTGGTAAAGCATCCGCCTGCAATGAGAAGACCCCAGTTCAATTTCTGGGTCGGGAAGATCCCCTGGAGAAGGGATAGGCTACCCAGTCCAGTATTCATAGGCTTCTCTGGTGGCTCAGCTAGTAAAGAATCCACCTGTAATGTGGGAGACTTGGGTTCGATCCCTGGGTCCAGAAGATCCCCTGGACGAGGGCACGGCAGTCCGCTCCAGTATCCTTGCCAGAAATCCCATGGGCAGAGGAGCCTGGAGGGCTACAGTCCATGGGGTCACCAAAGAGTCTACACGACTGAGCACATAGCAGAGGCCGACGTACATTCATTTACTCATCCAGCAGGTATTTATTGGCTGCCTACTCTGTACAAAACAGCGTGTATGGAGCCCCACCCTGCCCGCAGGGACACGGAGAGCTGGGGAGGCAAGACGGGACACGCACACCAAGTTTAAAAGCACCGCCGAGAACGAGGCTTGGGCCGCAGCTCCCCAGATGAAAGGCAGGAGGCAGGAGCTTCCGTCCTCAGGTCTGGTCGGCGAGGCCGGGGTAGGAGGCAGCCTCGCAGGGCGCCGGCCGGCCGCTCATGAGCTCGCCCGAGCCAGGTGTCTGCCTCCTCTGCTCTAGGATGGGGGACTGCATCTCCCTAACAGTTGCTGACGGCAAGCAGTTCGGTGTGCCTGGTTTTTCTTGCATGTCCCCCACCCCAGGGATTTCTGCCCCCCGAGAGCCCTGCTCCCCACGAGACCACTCCGCGTGCTACATCTTTACCCCGCCCTCACTGGCTGTGTCTCCCCACGAGGATGTGGTGAGGACTTTGTAAATATTTGTCGAACGGGGAAATAAAGAGCATCATGGTCAGAGAGTGGAGTGTGGTCTGAGTGGGGGCTGGGAAGAGCCTGGAATGCTCCGAGGAGAGGGAGACAGCCCACTAGGCTAGGGTTGGCGTGTGAGTGGAGAACGGTGAAGGGGCGCCCGTCGGGGGGCACGTCAGAGGCGGGACATTGTCCTGCTGGTCCCAGGAACACGTGAGAGCTGGGGGTGACTGACCGGGGGGGCTGAGACCAAGCTGGGGCTTTGTGCGGGGTGGAGCGCCCGGGGCACCGGCAGCGGTGAGCACTGTGGTGGGAGATCCGGAGAGGCAGGGTGCTGGCCACTCCCGGCAGATGGGGATGCAGAGGTGATGAGACACAGCTGAAAGAGGTATGTTTCTGTGTTCCCGTGAAGAGCACATTAGCCACTGAAAGGACAATGGCAAACTTAAAAATCCAGCAGGTTTTATTCAGGCTTTACCAGCATGACCTGAAAGCCTGACCTGTGGCCCCCAAGGACCTCTCTCCCGTCAGCCAGGCCTGCCCTCCTAGGAAACCTCTCCAGAGGCCGGATGGATGAGATGGCATCAGACTCGGGAAGCGCCTGAGCCCTTGTCTCTGGTGTTTAACTCCCAGGGAAGACTCCAGGCACAGAAGTCGCCCTGAAGGGAGCCTCTGTGTGTGTGTGTGTGTGTGTGTGTGTGTGTGTGTGTGTGTGTGTTTGTGTGTGAGCGTGAGACAGAGACTGCCCTCCTGCATCTCCAGATCTTATCTGCAGCTGCACGCAGTCTAGTTGCTGCTGATCCTAATCTCCAGTAAGAGAGTCTCTGGAGCCCAGTGAACCTGGGCTTGAACAGACCACAGCTTCAGGCTCGTGAGAACCGCGGGGCAGGCGGTTTCAACAAACCTCCTGGCCTGCAGGTAAAGAGTGAATGGTAAATGTGACTATTAAAAGACGGCTCCCGGATGCCAGCTTTTAATTTTCTTTTTCCAGGATGAATTAATTTGGAAATAATGATTATATAAGTTGGCAAACAGAAGCGGAATGAAAAAATGCCCAGTAAAGGAAAAAAAAGATTAGCGACTCCGGTGACTAAGACTCCAAGCTCCTGAGGCAGGAGTCCTGGGTTTGATCCCTGGTTAGGGAACCGGATCCCACGTGCTGCAACTAAGACCTAGCATAGCCAAATAAATAAGTAAATATTTGTTAATAAAGGAAGAAAATTTAGTTATTTTGGGGGAATGGGGGAGATGGGGAGGGACTGGGAATTTGGAGAGAGAAAGGGTGGCAGAAGACAGGGAAGGAGAGGGGAGGGTAAAAAGAAACACGGCAGGCGGGTGACAATGCCTGGGACAGAAAAGCAAAGATTTGACTTCAGTGACATTGTGACCTTTTCACAGTTGCACTAGAATTTATTTTAAATGTGTATTAAATGTGTGCAGAAAACATTCACTTTGTAGCTGGACACGTGTTCACTTTGTACCTGCCCAGTTTTCATCGTGAGTATCGGGCAGCCTTGGGCTCGGTGTGGGCCAGAACTGTGCATTTCTGCAGTTACTCATGACACGAGATGGTTGGATGACATCACCAGCTTGATGGACGTGAATCCGAGCAAACTCTGGTGGCAGAGTCTTGGCGTGCTGCAGTCCATGGGGCTGGTAAGGAGTCAGACACGACTGAACAGCATTCAGGACATCACCAAAGTGGAAAAACCCAGCTGTCCGTCAGCAGGTAAACAAAACAAATATATCCATAGCATGGGATATTTTTCATCAATAAAAGGAAATGAAGTCCTGACACGTGCTACCACATGGATGAACCTGGATGTTTTGCTGAGTGAAAGAAGCCAGTCAAAAAGAATCACGTGTTGTATGATCCCATTTACACAAAATGTCCAGAGTTGACAGATCCATAGAGACGGAAAGCAAGTTAATGGTTACCAAGGACTCAGGGGAAGGGACCCAGGAGTGACTGCTAACAGATAAGGGGTTTCTCTTTGGATGAAAATATTCCAGAATCAGACAGTGGTGATGGTTACACAACTCTCCGTCTATACTACACCTCCCTGAATTGTACACTTTAAAATGGTGAATTTTATGATATGTGAATTACCTCAACTAAAAGACTACAGAGTTTTGCGATTCTGCAACTTCATGTCTCAGTTTTGGCCCTATTTTTTGTTTCGTTGCTATGTAAATATTTTCCCCCTGGAAACTATCAGTCACATGTTTCAAAATTCAAAAGACATAAAAGAATATCTTACTCCCCTTCGATCCACCCCCAGCTACTCAGTTCCCCTTTTGAAAAGTAAACTTAAAAAGCGTTTATTGCCAGGAATTCCCTGGCGGTCCAGCGGGGCGGTAGGATTCCATGCTTCCAATGCAGGGGGCGTGACTGTGATCCCTGGTCGAGGAACTAAGATCCTACATGCTGAAGGGCAACCAAAAATTAATAAATAAATGAATCAAGTGGCAACTTTTTTTTTTTTTAAGGGCAGGATTACCAGTTTCTCGAGTGACTTTCGCAGGTTTTGTATACACAGGCAAATACATATGTAAACCTTGCCCCTCCCATTATCTTTAAACAGATAATGACATTCTGTGGTTCTATGCCTGGCTTCTTTCACTAGACAGCGCATCTGGCTGAACTCTTTCCCACCTTAGGGGAAATAGCTGAGCTCCTTCCGAACTGCCAGAGGTGCCTGGCACCGTCAAGGGAGAACGGCAGTGGGGAGGATCACCAGGCAGGGCTCAAGGAGCGACGGGGAAATTAACCGTTACCAAACGCTGATGGGGGGCTGGTCAGTGGAAACGCCGTCAGGCCCGCTGTGTCCACTAGCTGGCATTTCTCGGCGAGGCTTCTCCCCTCCCCCAGACACTGGGGGTCGCAGGCCCTGTTCTTCTTGGTGATGACACGTAAAAGGAACGGCTTTTAGGCCTTTGAGAAAATTTGCCCTGGGTTGTAATAGAAACACCTGCCTCTCAGAAGGACAGGGGAAAGATTTACAACTGCGAGGTTCTCTGTTTTGTTTTGACGTTTTCAGTAAATTCTCCAAGAAAGGGAGGTCATGAGCCTATCGATAAGGGGTTGGCTGGGTAAATGGTAAATTTCTTTGGGCAGCTTTGAGCTTTTCTAGAGAACAGCACAGGGGTGGGTGGGGGCGGTGGGGTCTTTCCAGGGATGGGGCCTGAGGCTGCCATAGCTGGCTAGAGTCTGGGCAGGTCACTGAGGGGGCTGAGTAGAGTCTTTCCCGTGGAGAGTTCTCGCAGGTCTCACGTCAGTGGCACTGAGTACTGTCGCACTGTTGTGCAAACACCACCATCACCTCCAGAACTTTCTCATCTTCCCAAATGAACCTCTGTTCCCATCAGACACTAAATTCCCATTCCTTCCTCTCCACCGTGCCTGACAACCATCCTTCAGCATTCTGTCTTTATGAATCTGACCACTCTAAACTCATTTAGGTGATATCATATAGTATTTGTCTTTTTGTAACTACTATGTTTCACTTGGCATAATTGCCTCCAGATTCATCCATTTTGTAGAATATGGCAGGTTTTCATTTCATTTTTCTATTTTATTTTTTCTTTGGCTGTGCCGTGTGGCATGCTGGATCTTAGTGCCCTGACCAGGGATCAAACCTGAGCCCCCTGCACTGGAAGCATGGAAATCTAACCAACCATGGGACCGCCAGGAAGTCCCGTTTCCTCTCTTAAGGCTGGCTAATTCCGCCTTGTGTGCATAGACTACATTCTGTTGTCCGTTCATCCACTGGTGAGCCCTTGGGCTTCCACCTTCTGGCTTTTGTGAGTAGTGCTGCTGTGAACAGAGGTTTGAGACCTTGATTTCAACTGGTTTGTTTATTTTGCTGTTAGCTGTTAGCTCCTCAATACATACTTGCTTAAAATCTTTTTCGAGGGCATTCTCTGGCGGCCCAGTGGCTGGGGCTCTGCAGTCCACTGGAGGGCTCTGGGTTCAGCCCCCGATCCCTGGTTGAGGAACTAAGATCCTACAAGCCATGCAGTTCAGCCAAAAAAAAAAAAACCTCTTCCTGGGATGAAATGATGCCGAGTGAGGGCTGTGAGAGTGAGGGGCCTCCCAATTCTAGTTTAGTGTGCTTTCCTTTTATCAATTTAATGTTCACATTAAAAGGTAGAATGAATAATGGTCAGTTTGGTTACGTCTGACTAGTCTAAACGGCACTGGGGAAGAAGCACTGACCCACCCCGCACCCCCCACCAAGACCCTTGGCATCTAAGACCTCCCTGGCCTGCAAGAGTTCCAAAAACTCCCTGGAGCAAGCTGCTGAGTAGGTTCAGGCAATCCGGTGGTGGGGGCGGGGCGATATGGGGAGGGTGTCAGGAATCAGGCACAGATGCAGCGAGGCCCCAGGTTCCAGGACTGATTTCAGGCACAAGGCTTTTCATTAGAAGAACCAGAGAGAGTGGGCAGGACTCAGCAAGAGGAGCCAGACTGAGGCTGGAGCCGTGAGTCGGGGGTTGGGCCCATGGGGAGAAGACCTAAGAGCCCAGTTAGTGGGTCCAGGAGATCAGGTTTGAGTGAAATCAGCCAGCTAGCCTGACTGCTCGGGTTTGAGTAGGTGGGCTTAGAGCCAGAGTTAGGTGTGAACAGCCTCCACGTTATGACTTTAGGACAATAGGAACCAAAGATGGGCATGCCGCTGCAGCAAGCGTGATAAATTCAAAAAATCACATTTTGTTGGATAAAAAATAAAAAGCACAGACCATACAGGAAAGAGTAGAAAAAAAAATGAATGAGTTAAAACTTAAAAAGAAGGGACGTACCTGGCGGTCCAGTGGTTAAGACTCTGCACTTCCAATGAAGCGTTCGATCCCTGGTCAGGGAACTAAGATCCTAAATCCCATGAAACGAAGAAAAAAAAAAAAAGCTAGAAGACAGGTTAAAAAAGCAGGGACTCAAACAGATATCTGTGCACCATGTTCACAGAGGATTATTCATATTAGGCGGAAGCTGGGGACACCCCAAGTGTCCAGGGACATATCGATGGGTAAAGAAAACATGCTGTGTACACCCAGTGAATATGATAGTATTCAGCCTTGGAAAGGGAGGAACGGAGAGTTATGGTTTAATGGATAGACAGAGGTTCAGTTCTGCACAATGAGAAGAGTTCTGGGATGCATGTATAATAGTTATATAACAAGGCGAGTCTTACTTTCCTTCCAGTGTACACTTACAAATGATTAGAATGGTAAATTCTCTATTATATGTATTTTACCACAATTTGAAAAACAGGAAGGAAGGAAATTTTGACATATGCCTCAACACAGGTGAACCGTAAAGACTTTATGCTGAATGGAGTATGCCAGTCAGAGAAGGACAAATGCTGTTTGATTCCACTCATGCAAGGTCCCAGAGCAACCAAATTCGTGGAGATAGAAAAATAGATCAGTGCTTGCCGGGGACCGGGGAGGGAGGAGGGGGCTTCGTGTTCAGCGGGTGCATGGCTTCAGTTTGGGAAGACGGGAAACATCTAGGAATGGATCATTCTGAGAGCTGATATTGCACAGCAATATGAATATACTGATGCCATTGAAGCCTGCACTAAAAATGGCTAAAGGGGTCAATTTTATGTGTATATTTACTACAATGAAAAAAGAAAGGATAACATAAAGGGAAAAGAAGCTGCAGACCAGAAGAGATTGGTTAAGTTTTTCTTTTTTAAGTTAAAATGTGTGTTCTTTATTTGTTGATCTTGGCTAGGCCAGGTCTTAGTTGCGGCGCTTGCGATCTTCCCATTGCTGGGACACGCCGACCAGGGATGGAACCTGGGTCCCCTGCGTGGGAGTGCAGAGTCTTGTCACTGGACCAGCAGGGAAGTCCCTGGGTTCAGTTTTCATATCTGGGTTCATTTAGTGTCCTGACTGGAAACGTGAGGTTTCTGGATCAGAGACGAGACGGATGATCTGCTGACATTGTCAGTCTCACTGCCAACTCCCAGCAGGCCACACGCCGAGGGCAGATGGGCCCGGGAGGGGCTGCAGGTGCCGACGCTCCCCGGTCCCTCCCTCCCACTCTGGACACAGAGGGGGAGACCTTTGCTCTCTGACCTAAAGCATTCCACTCTAGGGAGAGGAGAGGACACTCTTTGGGATTTTACAACCACTTGGAATGTAAACAAACGGCTCTGGGCTTATTACCTTTAGAAAATGAAGAGAAAATGAGTCTGGGGAGAAGGGAGCCTTTTCTACCCTCATAACATGTTGTTCAGAAAGGTCCAGACACTGCAGGGAACCCTGAGAAATCCAGGGAGCGTTGTCTTCCAACAATATTGGCAGTATATAGAGTCGAAGAGGATCCCTGTGCAGAATATTGAGGGGCTTCCCAGGGGCCTCAGTGGCAAAGAACCCGTCTGTCAATGCAGGAGATGAGGGTTCGATCCCTGGCCAGGAAGATCCCCTGGAGAAGGAAACAGCAACTTACTCCAGTGTTCTTGCCTAGGAAATCCCATGGATAGAGGAACCTGGCGGGCTACAGACTACGGGGTCACAAAAGAGTTGGCCACAACTCAGCAACTGGGCGCACATACACACAGGTGGAATATTAAGTAAGTCCTGAAAAAAAAAAAAAGAAAGAGGAAGCAATCCTATTTAAAAATGGATAAAAGGATATAAATATGCAGTTCCAAGAAGAAGAATCCAAATAGCCAATAAGCTTATGAAGACGTTGTCTGTATTACTGGCAATCAGGAAAATACAAATTAAAATGGGCACCAACCACATGTTTATCTCTTCCCCCAAATGAAAGAAAAACACAAGTAAAATGTTGTGTGGTCAAGCTATAGGAATCTGTGAAAAGAGTGAAGATGTGCTTCCACTCATATGGAAGGTCCAGACCAGGCAAACCTACAGGGACGGAAAGCAGGTCAGTGGTTGCCCAGGCCTGGGGAGATGGAGAGGAGGGAGGTATGGGGGACAGCTAAAAGGAACCGGATTTCTTTCTGGGGTAATAAAAATATTTCACAGGTGTTCTTTATTGTTGTTGTTGTTTGGCTGTGCTATGAGACTTGTGGCATCTTAGTTCCCTGACCAGGGATCAAACCTGTGACCCCCTGCAGTGGAAGCTCAGAGTCCTAACCACTTGACTGCCAGAGAAATCCCCCAAATATTTTCAGTTGACTGTGATCATGGATGCACAACTCTGTGAATAAACTCAAAGCCATTAAATTGCTCGCGTTAAATGGATGATTTGTCTGGTCTCTGAATATATACGTCGATGAGGCTGTTTTTAAAGAGGGAGGAAGATTCAATTTTCTTCCAACTAGGTGAGCAGAAACGGTAAAGTCTGACTATTCAAAGTGCTGGTAAAGACGTGGAGAGATAGGAAGCCTCCCCTCTGCCGGCAGAAGCGTAAGCTGGTTCACTTTGGAAAGAAAGTTATGCCGTTCTGTGTCCCAGCGACTATGCTGCTAGGTGATGAGTCTAGGACTTGCACACAAGGCGACTTCGCAAGTGTGTTCGTGGCGCCCTCATTTGCAAGAGTGAAAATTGTAATCGGCCTCAGTGCCCTAGGCCAGGAGAGTGGGTAATTGTTTTTAATTCATGCAGTGGGATACTATACAGCAGGTTAAAGTGACTGAGCCAGCGTTACACAGGTCAACACGGACACGTCTCATAAACACAGGTTTCGGTGAAATAGTTTTTTAAGAAACTGCATACAGTGGCATGCCTGCATATAAAGCCAAGCAAAAGATAACACACTTGTATTGTCACTAACAACTGAAGTCACAGTAAACTGTGCAGGAGAATGACAGCTAGCAAAGTCACGGTCACAGTCAGCTCTGGAAAAGAGAAAAAGGATTGGGAGCGAATACTCAGGGAATACCACCTCCACCTGGACATTGGTTTCTTTGGAAAACATTTCATGTCGATATTTGATAAAGCTAGTATCTACATATTAGCAAAATTATCTGCATTTTTCAGTACGTTTGAAATCTCTCTATATATTAAAGAAAAAGGTGAGTGGAGTTTTATGTTGTCGGGCCGCAGGCATTTGTGGACAGAGTGAAAGTTTGCTGTCTAGCGGAAGTCAGAGCTGGGGAGGGTGCCCCCTACCCCTCCAAGCCAGCCCCTTCATCCAGCTGGGGGAGCAGGGAGCGTGTTGGGTGCAATATATATAGCTCCATCTCACCGTCCTCCCCTCGCCAAGGCCGGTGTTGGGGGGTGGGTTGGGAGAGGCAGGGGGTGCAGGGAGGGACGGGGGGCGGGGAGAGGGGCAGGTGGGCGGCAGCAGTGTGTTAGCAGACCTCCGTTTGTCCCTGTTCTTGCTTTCGGGCAAGTATAGCCCAGGCAGGGCTCCTCCCGCGGTGACTGGCTCCTGTGCCTGGAGGCTGGGGGCTGGAGTTTAGGTCTGGGAAGGTCTTGGACTCAGCAGTACCCCTGCTGCTGCTAAGAAGCTGTGCCCTAGAGCCCCAGCTGCCCCTTACTTTATAGCGTGGCCGACTGGAAGGCTTCACACTGAGTCTGCTCGATGGCTTGGGCACTCCATGGACGTTGAGAAGTCACTGCTGGTTATCAGCGTTGCTTTGACAACCACTGGGCACGTGAATAACTTGGCAGAGGTGAAGGGTCATGTCAGCAACGTACACAGTAAAATTTCCTGTGTGTGTGGACTCTGTTCTTGACATGCATGGAGAGTTGGTTTGAAAGGTAGTTTCTTTTCATTCAAGTGACCTCCTACTAATTTTATTCCCTTTTTCAGTCTATTGTGTTGCTTAGCAGACAGTTTTACCCAGTAGTATTCTTCGAAGGAGCATGGATAAAACCGCCTCCCTAGTGTGTGGAGGCTTTAAACAACCACAGCATCTTCATCTCCCTCCAGTACTGGGCTAACATGAGCATGGTTTGCAAATCAGACTCTAAAGAGACAGTATAATTAAACTCAGAATGATTAAAAAGTGAAAGTCGATCAGTCATGTCCAACGCTTTGCAATCCCAGGGACTATACAGTCCTGGAATTCTCCAGGCCAGAATACTGGAGTAGGTAGCCGCTCCCTTCTCCAGGGGATCTTCCCAACCCAGGGGTCAAACCCTGGTCTCCTGCATTGCAGGTGGATTCTTTACCAGCTGAGCCACAAGGGAAGCCTCAGAATAATTAAAGGCTCAGATAATTAAGCTCCCAGAAAGGTGCTGAGGGCGGCAACAGATGGGCTCCGTGTCTGATTTTTCGAGATATGCAGTGTCCACAGTGGCTTCTCAGCCGGCTCTCTGATACTCTGGACCACCAGCAGCAGTTAGGAGTTCACCAGAAATCCAGAGGCTCAGCCCCCACCGAGGCCTATTGGATCAGAGTCTGCATTTTAATACGATCTCTGGGTGATTTTCCTGAGTGTTAAGTTCTGAGAAACACCCCATCTTATAACCTGAGGAGCCTGCCTTCTGAAAAGACACTAATATTGTAAGAAAGCTTTCAGAGGAGGATACTCCTGGGAGAGTGTAGGAAGCAAAGCTACTCTATTTCTTAAGGGGTTTTTTTTTGGTTTGTTTTTTTTCTTTCTTTTGCTGTAACCATTTAAAAAGTCTTTACTGAATTTGTCGCAATATTGCTTCTGCTGTTTATATTCTGATTTTTTTGGCCATGAGGCACGTGGGAATCAGCTACCTGACCAAATACTGACCCCACACCCACTGCACTGGAAGGCGGAGTCCTAAGCACTGGGCAACCCGGCACGTCCCAGAGCTGTCCTAAAAGCCGCGCAAACCAAGGTGCTCCGGGCTCTCCTCAAGCTCTGGGCGCTATCTGTGTGTTTTGTACAAATACACCCTTTCATAACTGAGGTTATGAAAAAGTGTTAGTCACTCAGTCATGTCCGACTCTTTGCAACCCCATGGACTGTGGCCTGCCAGGCTCCTCTGTTCATGGGATTTCCCAGTCGTGAATACTGGAGTGGGTTGCCGTTTCCTTCTTCAGGAGATCTTCCTGACCCTGGAATCGAACTCGGGTCTTCTGCATGGCAGGCAGATTCTTTGTCGTCTGAGCCACCAGGGAAGCCCCTGAGAATATGAAATCGATTCCCAAAAAATAGCAGGGCAAAGGGTGAGAGAGGAAGGATTAAACATAATGTGAAAGTCTCGAGTGCTTTGTTTTTATAATTTTACTCATTTATTTTTGGCTGTGCTGGATCTCTGCTGCCATGCCCAGGCTTTCCCTGGTTGCGGTGCACGGGCTTCCAGTGGCGCTGGCTTCTCTTTCGCAGAGCGCAGGCGCTAGGGCTCACCGGCTTCCGTAGATGCGGCACGTGGGCTCAACTGCCCCGCAGCTCGCGAGCGATCCCTGGACCTGAGATGGAACCGGTGTCTCCCGCACTGGCCGGCGAATTCTTAACCACTGAGCCACCAGGGAAGCCCCCGAGTTCTTACTGAAGCATCTTCTTACGGGATGTCCATCATGATCCTCATTGTGCCTCAGCTTCCCCGACTTTGAGAATAGCCCAGTCATTTCCCAGGGCCTTCCTGGGACTCGTAAGCCAGTGTTTAAGGCCTTTGTTGTCTCGGATGAGAGGCGTGGCCCCAGCTGGAAGCGTCACTGGGCCTTTGCGGCCGGCGCCTCGCTCAGCAGCCTCCTTGTTCTCTGGCCTGGACTGCCCCCTTTTATCTCTGTCCCTGGCTTGTCTGGGAAAAGACCAGCAGGACACAAGGGTGGGGCAAGGGGGATAAAGCAGCTTCCCGCACGGATGAGTCAGAAGAAGCCTCATCCGTGGCTGGCAGAGCCATGTTACTCACAGACCCGAGGGTGAAAGGGGCAGAAAATTTTCCCTGCGCTTCTGTGATGAGAGGGGCCCCCGGCCTCTGGGCCCCAGCCCCGGGCATAGTCAGGCAGCAAGTCAGTCTTCGCACACCTGACATCACACAGCGATGGAGGTGAACAGATGGCCATGACCCGCAAAGTGGGTCTTAGACACAGGCAAGCAATGCAAGGTCTGTACCTCGGGGGCTTTCACAGAATCTCCTGGAAGAAGTGATTGCAAACCGGAAGCTCCCAGAGCAAAACATCCCAGGTGCACCTGGCTTCAGAGAATTCGGTACACGCAATCCAAGCACCTCAGATTAGTGATGGGGAGGTGGTGTGATGCCTGACGTCATTCAAGAGACTTTGCTTTTTTCAGTTGTCGAAAACATGCAATAACTTAAACCGTCTTAACCATTTTTAAGTGTACAGTTCAGTGACATGTAGTCCCTTCAGACTGCTGCTGCCGTCCCCACCATCCATCTCCAGAACCTTTCCATCTTCCCAACTGAATGCTGGGGGCTTCCCAGGTGGCTCAGTGGTAAAGAATCTGCCTGCAATGCAGGAGACCCGGGTTTGATCCCTGGGTCTGGAAGATGGAAATGGCAACCCGCTCCAGTATTTTTGCTGGGAAAATCCCATGGACAGAGGAGTCTGGCAGGCTACAGCCCAGGGGGTTGCAAAGAGTCAGACACGTCTCAGTGACTGAACACCACCACACTGAGCCTCTGTCCCCATTATCACTAACTCCATCCCTCCCTCCCCCAGCTTCCAGCAACCTCCCTTCTTCTTTCTTCCTATGAATCTGACGACGCTGGAAAACTCATATATGTGGAATCATACAGTATTTGTCCTTCTGTGACCAGCTTATTTCTCGAAGTATAATATCTTCAGGCTTCAGCTGTGTTGTAACGTGTCAGAATTTCGTTCCTCTTTAAGCCCAGATAATATTATACGCCTTTATGTGAATAGACTGTGTCTTGCTTATCATCCGTTGGTGGACACGTGGGTTGTTCCACCTTTTGACTCTTGAGAATAATGCTGCTGGAAACATGAGTGGGCTTCCCTGGTGGCTCCATGGTAAAGAACGCACCTGCCAGTGCAGGAGAGGCAGATTTGATCCTTGGGTCAAGAGGATCCCTTAGAGAAGGAAATGGCAAACCACTCCACTGTTCTTGCCTGGAGAATCCCACGGACAGAGGAGCCTGGTGGGCTACAGTCCACGGGGTCCCAAAAGAGTCAGACACGACTGAATGACTAAGCAACAACAAAGGAGCAAGAGTGTCCAAATAACTGAGACCCTGCTTTCAACTCTTTGGGGTAATGCTCAACAGTGGAATTGCTGTATCACCTGGAATTTCTGTGTTAAAATTCTTGGTTGAAACCATATCACTTTGGTTTCAATTTATCCACTTCCTTGTATTCAGTCGCTCAGTCGTGTCCAACTCTTTGCGACCCCATGGGCTGTAGCCCACCAGGCTCCTCCATCCATAGGATTTTCCAGGCAAGAATACTGGAGTGGGTTGCCATTGCCTTCTCTAGGAGATCTTCCCAACCCAGGGGCTGAACCTGGGTCTCCGGCATTGGAGGCAGACGCTTTACCATCTGAGCCACCAGGGAAGCCCCTGTCTTTGGAAACTCTGGCATTTAAAAGAGGCAGAGTAAAACTCAAGATTAATTTCGAAAGCATCAAAAACAGTAAAGCGTGTAGAGGTAGTAAAGCCTTACTTGCTTTTTGTTATATTAGGTGCAAAGTTGAAGTGTTACTTTTTCAATCCATGTTCCCCAGGTCCAAGGGAACCTGAGGATCAGCACTGAAAGCAAGTAGTCAAAACCCCAATCTGGGGTCCTGTGGGATCCTGGCCCAGGGGCTCGGGTCAGGTGGTTGGAGCACACCACAAACTCTGATGGGAGCACCCAGACTGGTGGTACTGTGGGACAAGCTTGCCGCCAGGCCTACGTGGTGTTATCCCACGTGGATGTGGGTCAAGAATGAGAAAACTGTTTTTGATTTATCTGCTAGGTAGCTTTTGGGGGAGGGAAAACGACTTTACATGAAAACTCTAAAGAGAAATTCACCACAACTGATATTGGCCATTACGTTGTCTATTTTTTTAAAGATCTTTCTTGATGTGGGCCGATTTTAAGGTCAGTATTGAGCCCGTTGCAATGCTGCTTTTGTCGTTTACATTCTGGTTTCTTGGCCCTGAGACATGTGGGCCATCTTAGCTCCCTGGCCAGGCACTGAACCCAAACCCCCTGCACTGGAAGGCAAAGTCTCAACCTCTGGACCACCAGAGAATTTCCTAAGTTATCTCTTGGTAGAGGGATTGATATGTTTCATAACTTCTTCATATTTTAGAATTTTGTAATGAACAGTACTAATTTTATAATCTGAAAAAGATCCTGTTTTTAAGCATAAAAGGAAATACACAAAAAAGGCAGAATGGTGAGACCACTATTGCTTCATTCAAAAGATAATGGAAAATAGAATATTGGCAGGCTTAACATTCAGAAATGACCCTGGAGAGCCAGGATCACACGCCACGTTTAACCCTGTCACAAACTGGGGACGGTCCTCGGCATTTTCTGTAATCCATCACACACTCGAGGAAGAAAGGATCTGAAAGAGACCCTGTGATAGCGTGCCAGCCCTGCACACACTGTCTCTGGAAGGGACAATGACTTGCTCAGACTCACTCAGGATCTGTTTTTTTCCTACTGTGTGAGCTGCCCTTCTATCTTGAAAGTTTTGAAAGTCTCAGGTAGGAAGTAGCACATGAGGGCAGATAAATGTTAAGTTATTATTCTTAGCTGTGACAGTTTAATTCATAAAAAGAGAACGATTTAATGCCTCTGATGGAAGCATGACACATTCTAAAACAAAGAAAGTCACTAAGACCTGAAATAGATGTTGGAGGTTTGGTTGGTTTGGCTGGGAGGAAGCTAATCTTCTAAAAGACACGCATGGCTGCTCTGAAATTCAACCTCCAAGCGTATTTCTGGGTAGGCAGGGAGAGAGGTAGAAATTGTGTTTGGGGTATATATTCTTGTTTTTAATAAAATTTCTTTTTTTTTCCTATGCTCCTGAATTGAAATGTACCTTCCTCAAATAAAAGATGCTATTTATCTATGGCCACACCTCCTGTGGGATCTTACGTCCCCTGCACGGGAAGCACAGAGGCTTAGCCACAGGACCGCCAGGAAAGCCTCTAACGCAGTGTCTTTATATGGGCCTCGTGAGAAGGGGGCCCGACTGTCTGAAATCTCTAGACGAGAGAAGTGAGGTGTTGACCCTGCAAGCTGCGGCTTGTGTTGTCAGGTGAATGAATGCGCTGCCGCAGGTGGGGGACAGAAGCTTGCTGCATCCCACACCCATTCCTGATTCGCAAGAAAAATCCTCCCCAGAAGCTGGAGGGAGTCCAGAAGACATGGGCCAACCCACAGCTGCTCCCCAGAGAGAGGTGTGGCTGCTCCCTTCTCAGGCTTACGAGTCTTAAGATTAATGAGGGGTTGCTTGCCCAGGAGGCCGTTCACACAGGCAGGCTGGGTCCTGACCAGCAGTGTGCCAGGCCGTCAGGACACGCACACAGGGCACTGTGAAATCCCCTAAGTCACCTTTGCTGACTTAGAATTTTGTCTTTTCGGGCCAAAGGAACTCAGGAGCAAACACTCCCAGGGAGATCTTCCTTTCCTCATCACATCTTCAGAATAAATTGGGTTTGAGTGTGTCCAGTCGTGTCTGACTCTTGGCAACCCCATGGGCTGTAGCCCACTAGGCTCCTCTGTCCATGGGATTCGCCAGGCGAGAATCCTGGAGCAGGTTGCCATTTCCTCCTCCAGGGGATCTTCCCAACCCGGGGATCAAAGCTGCCTCTCCTGCTTTGGCAGGCAGATGCTTTTCCACTATTCCTCCTGGAAAGCCCCTCAGAGTAAATTAAGGTGAATGCTTTCGCTAGTCTGGCTAATCTCAAAGTCCCTTCGGACTTTGCCTCACCTGGGAAGAACTGCCGTCCCTCAGTTGTAATTCAGGGTTATGCACACTGCCGGTGGTTCTGAAGCTTGGCCATAGGTAAGAATAACCCGAAGAGCCTTTTAAACTGCTGGATAATGGGCCTCAGCCCAGACCAGTTAAATCAGAAGCTCTAGGGTGTGAGGCCCGCGTGTTGGTAGAAGAAACACCCGACTGAGCTCAGCCCAATTTGCCGACCTTCAGAATCATGAGCAAATAAAATGGTGGCAGTTTTAAGCTTCAAGATGATTCGTTACACGGCCACAGATAGTGTTACCAAAAAGTGTATGTTCGGGGGTCCGGCTGCTCGCCCCCAGAAAGCCAATAAACAGGCCAGGTTGGTGGAAAGAAGAGTTTCAGATGCCGGCACCTGGGGGAGGGAGGTGGACATCTGTCCCAAGGCCAGCTCCTCCTGCCCACTCTGGCAACCAGTGGGGCAAGAGCTCTCACAGACGCAAGGAGGGGCCACGTGCAGGGACAGAGGGTCGGCCCTGCCAGTCAGCTTCCAGATTGGGCAGCGGTGGTCTGACCAGGGTCATCTTGTTGTTTTAGGTACAGTTCATCTTCGGTTCCGGGGTCCAGGGTTCCCATTTCTTTGATGCCAGTCCTCAGAATTGTGGCAGCTTGTGTCAAGGGTATGGTCTGGTCACCATGTAGCCAACTGCTTCCACCTGGGGTTTTAGTATCTGTAAGACAGCTCACAGGCTATGGTTCTGAGTATTACCCGTAGCCCTTGAGAAAGAACTGAAGGCCCTTGACGATGCTTAATGGCTACATTATTACTATTTGATCTCCTTTGACTGTTTTCCTTTGTTTCTGCATTTTGCATTTCTCTGATTAAACTTATTCTTCAGCTAAAGTTTTCCACAGACAGAAGGCAAGCAAAGGACATGGAGGGGTGGGGGCAAGACCATAGGGTCCTGCTCCGTTTCAAGTAACTGAGATAAACTGTATCTCAGCTGAGAAAAACTGAAAGTTGCTCAGTTGTGTCCGGCTCTTTGCAACCCCAAGGACTATACAGTCCATGGAATTCTCCAGGCCAGATGCTGGAGTGGGTAGGTAGCCTTTCCCTTCTCCAGGGTGTCTTCCCAACCCAGGGATCAAACCCAGGTCTCCCACATCACAGGTGGATTCTTTACCAGCTGAGCCACCAGGGAAGCCCAAGAATACTGGAGGTGGTAGCCTCCCTCTTCTCCAGGGGATCTTCCCCACCCAGGAATCGAACTGGGGTCTCCTGCACTTCAGGTGGACTCTACAACTGAGCTATCAGGGAAGCTCATCTCAGCTGAGAACCCCTTTGTTAAACTTTACTGCAGGGTTTTGCTTTTGCTCTAGGAATGTAGGATATAGTTTCTACTCTGTCATGAGTGGGGTGGGTGGAAGGTGATTTAAAATTAGGTATGAGGTATCTAGGTATCTCTTTTAGGACCAAAATTTTTTTTAAGGGGTTGTGCTGGGCCTTCGTTCCTCCGGGGGCGATGAAAACAGGAAAACCTGTTTTCAGGGGACCCAGTTTCCCCCTTTGTGTTGGTGGATGATAATAGCAAGACTGTCACCTCCTGGAGGCAGAGATAGCAGCAGCACCCATCGCCCTCTCCCCCGTCGTGACTCCCTGATGGAGGGGCACTCGACACCCGCGCATCTCTAGCTGTGGGGGGCGGGGTCCTCCCGGCAGTGGTTCTCTTGTCGCAGAGCACGGTCTCCACGGCGCGGGCTCCGTAGTCGTCGCAACACACAGGCTCTTCCGGGATCAGGCACCTTAACCGCTGGACCTCTAGGAAGTCTGCCACGTTTTGATCAGAGGGAAATGGGAAGTGAGAGGCGAGCCCCCCGCCCCGTGTGGCCCCCATCAACACCGGGCGCTCTGTGCGGTCTCAGCTCTGTGCCGCCTTGAGCAGCAGAGGTCCCAGAAGGCGTCAGGAGAGGGAGCGCCGATAGATTCCAAGGCGGGGAGGCGGTCAGGGGTGCGAAGCGGATTGCCAGCAGCAGCTCCTGGGAGGCGGGGGAGCCGTGCCCCCTGCAGGGGCCTGGACTCTGCGGCCTAAAAACTGCCTGTCCTCCACACTGCTTTACCCAGGGGGTCACGTCCTGCCTGCCGCCCCCCTCTGCGGCCGCATCTGCTCCCCCTGACCCAGGACACCAGCCGCCCACAGCGGGGGCCCGGGGCTTCCAGCTCCACCTCGGACAGGCCCTCTTCTGCCTGGCTTACTTGCGACAAACTGAGAATTTTTAAGTGGGGGTTGGGGGAGTGGCAAGAGAGACTCTTGTTTTAAATGATCAATTAATTATTTACTTAGCGGGGTCGGGTCTTAGTTGTGGCCCGCGGGATCTCTGGTCTTCGTTGCAGCCTGCAGGATGTTTGGTTGCAGCTGGTGAATGCTTAGTTGCAGCATGTGGAATCTAGTTCCCCGACCAGGAATCAAACCCAGGTCCCCTGTATTGAGAGCAGGGAGTCCCCACTGGACCACCAGGGGGAGTCCTGAGAGACTCTTATTTTGATACTACTGGTTGGCTGAAGAGTATCCCCCGAGCATTAAGAGTCTCCGTTCAGTTCCTCTTGTTACCGCTCATTCTAACTCAATTGTCTTTTACAGTCCAATAACTCAACTTATGTTGTGTATGTTAAGATGAAGATGAATTACCTGTTATTACATATGATGATAAAATATAGAAATCCCTGGCCCTAACTTGTATTTTCAGTCTCATCTGCCATGAATTCACCCTTACCTTCAGAGCAAGATAGATCTACAGAGTCAGCCCAAACCCACCACCCCCTACTGTGTTTGGGGTTCCCTTGCCCATGCTGTTTGCCTTTCCTGGAGTGTTTGCTTGACTTTCGTAAGCCATGAAAATGCCTATTCATTCTTCAGTATTGGGTTTTGATTTTTCCAACCCCATGAAGACCATCACTGTCCTTCAACCTCTACTCACTTCTTTCTGTGCCTTTATCAGACTTTATTTTAATGGGCTTCTTAAATGCCAGTCTCCCATGCTATCTTATGAGTGCCTTGAATACAGGATTGTTTCCTTTATTGTTTATATTTGTTTTTCCAACACAGGACTGTCCTTTGTTCTTATGAGTATGATCAACATTTCTGCAATTTTACATTGAAAGACAAAAAAAAATTTACTGAGGGGAATTAATGAACTTATTTTTAATCCAACAGGTTGATGTTCTTCTCCTGGGGTTGTTTCCATCTTAGTTATTGGTTCGAATGAAAATTACACCCTTTTGGGGACACTCCCAGAAAAGCTAGTAAATGTTCTCAAAGTCCTTGTTTATCTATAGGATGGCATAATGCCATAAATGAATGATTACACGTGTGAAGCATATAATATGCAGTGTAATTAAAGACGTGATGCTAATAGAATCAGCCTCCCTAGGAGAGCTGCCTCTTAGCAAGCCGTCTTTAGGGCCAGTTGTGCAACGTTGCGGAGTGCATTCCAAGTAGAACAGAGAAACCATAAGAAAGGAAAGTCGAGACTAACCTGGTGGTCCAGGTTGACTCTGCACTTCCACTTCCAGGGGCGTGGTTCAGATCTGGGTCAGGAAACTAGGATCCTGCATGCTGTGCAGAGCGGCCAGATAAACCAATCAAACAAAAGAAAGGAAAATAATCAAAGTAGCCGCCATAAGAAATCTAACCAAACATCACTTATGCAGAAGTACGTGTATCTATTTTCATACACATACGAAATGCTCTCTTTTCATTTTTCATTTGTGCTTTTCAGAAGGACCTTTTTCATTTAGGGGTTTAAATATTCAGGGACGTGTCCTATTTGCAGGCGACTCACACTTGAATTCAATCATACAGATCCCTGAAAATCAGCTTCCTGATCCAATCGGAGGTTTAGCATCATCCAAATAAAACCACAGAGATATTTCAAGAGGCGGGAAGTACATAAGGAACATACATGCCCTCTTTTAAACATGTCTCTCTTTGAAAGCTGAATATAAGCTTCTTCAGTATCTGGGATGTCGTTTTCTTTCCTCCTCCCCACCCCCTCTTCACACTTCTTTGTCCAAATTCTCTGTATATCACAAACACATTTTGATCATCCACAGTGTGCCTTGTACATTACCTCAGTACTCATGCTTTTCTAGAGATGGGTCAGAAATCGGCAGCCCCAGACCAGTGTCGGGGGGCAGGGGGCAGCCGAGGGTGCAGGCAGTGCTGTCCTGGTGCGCGCTCAGTTGCTCAGTCCTGTCCGACTCTTTGCAACCTCATGGACTCTAAGCCGCCAGGCTCCTCTGTCCCAGGCAAGAATACTGAAGTGGGTTGCCATTTCCTACATACAGATGGTGAATCCCCGACACCTAAGGAGGAGGGTTTGAAATCAGATTCCTGTGCAGAGGGAGCACAACTCTCTGAAGCTTTCTCTCTCTGTTTTTTTTTTTTTAATATCTATTTATTTATTTTTGGCTGTGTGGGTCTTCGTTGCTGTGAGCAGGCTTTCTCTGGTTGTGGTGAGTTCAGGTTACTCTATTTTGTGACCCACGGGCTTCTCATTGTGGTGACTTTTTTTTTTGCAGAGTCTGGTTTCTACTTTATTTACAAAATAAAGGAAACCCTGCCAACTCTTTCTTTTAAAAATGTGTTGGTGTCAAATAGATTTACCAGAAAATTTGCCATGTTAACCATTTTAAGCATACCGGCCAGTGGCATTAAGTACATTCTCAATGTTGAACAAGGATCACCACTGTTTTCAAACCTTTTCAGCACCCTGAGCAGAAACTCTGTAAGCATCAAGGGTAGAGTGCTGCCTGAACAATAGTAGTCACCTAGGGCTGTGTGAACAGGCTGTGTGTAGACCAGGGCTTCAAAGCTGGACAGGATTTCCACAAACAGGGAGGAGGGGGAGAGGCAGCCTGGCAGGCGTATAAATGGCGTGATGAGGGATGTTGCTCAGTCACTAAGTCATGTCTGACCCTTTGAGACCTCAGGGGCTGCAGCGCGCCAGGCTTCCCTGTTCTTCAACGTCTTCTGGAGTTTGCTCACGTCCATTGAGTCAGTGATGCCTCGCAACCATCTCATCCTCCAAGACACGGTGGAAGTGAGCTTTAATGCCTTTGTGAACCAAGAAGAGTCTGTCTTGGGGTAACTCACCCATCTGGGAGAGAAGAGAGGACCCAGCTGCAGAGCAAGGACGGGGGCTGAGTTGAAAGGGCCTTGAAGCAAAAGGAACTGTCTGGATTCCCTGATGTCCCTGGACCTACGAGCTCACCTTACACAGCTTCCCAGGCGGCGCTAAAGGTAAACAGCCCGCCTGCCAGTGCAGGAGACGCTAGAGACGCGGGTTCCATCCTTGGTCGGGAAGATCCCCTGGAGGAGGAAACGACAGCCCCCCACCCCAGGATTCTTGCCTGGAGAATCCCATGCACAGAGGAGCCTGGTGGGCTATAGCCCACGGGTCACAAAGAGTCAGACACTACTGAGGAGACCTAGCAGGCATGCGCGTACACAGCTTCGGTCAGCACTGCCTGTCCAGTTTCCAGACGACAGATTGTTCTCTAGTTAGAGGTGGGATGTGGTCCCCAGAGACGCATCAGCTGGAGCAGGTGCCCGGAGCAACCACGAGGCGCAGGCCTTCGTCCCCAGCTTTTGTTCTGTGGCCTCCACCCTGGTCAAGGCGCTCGTCACTGCACACCTGCGATGACCGCATTAGCCTCTCATCTGACCTCCCTGCCTCCAGCCTCACCTCTGCACCAACCCACGGGCAGCGCCACGCCATCTGATGAGCCTGAAGCGGTATCACCCACAGGGCGTTCCTTTGCACCAGTGTCCTAGTGCTGGAGCTGGAGGTCTCTCTCCAGGGCTCAAGGCCCTCCGTGGTCTGTCCTACAGTGAGTGTCCCAGAACTCCCACCATAGCCATAAACAGAGCAACTGCATTTGCCTCACTCACTTGGTTCTTCAGCTGTTTTCTCACCATTCGTTACACCCCAGGTGTAGCCAGAGTGGTGGCTGAACTGTGCCCCTTCTAAATCCATAAAGTCTTTTAAGGATAAATGTTACTCAGTCGTGTTCAACTCTTTGCAACCCCATGGACTGTAGCCCGCCACGCTCCTCTGTCCATGGGATTCTCCAGGCAAGAATACTGGAGGGGTTTGCCATGCCCTCCTCCAGGGGATCTTCCCAACGCAGGGACTGAACCTGGGTTCCACATTGCAGGCAGATTCTTTACTGTCTGAGCCATCAGGGAAGCCCCTAATGTTAGGTCCATGAATCAAAGTACATTTAAAAATATATAGATATATTATTAAAATATAAATATTTTAAAAATATTTATTCATTTCTTTATTTGGCTGCACTGGGTCTTAGCTGTGGCAAGTGGGATCTTTCAGTTGCTGCATGTGGGATCTGGTTCCCTGACCAGGGATTGAACCCAGGCCCCTGCATTGGGAGTGCAGACTCTTAGCCACTGGACCACCAAGGGAATCCCTGGAACTCACACTTTCTACGGAAGGACCACAGAAGCCACCTGCTAGGACTCCCAGGTTTAGAAACGCAAAACAAGGCCTGGAGGGTTTAATGACCCCTAAGATCATTCCCAGGGATCAGATTTGACCTTTGGGTTGGGAAGATCCCCTGCAGGAGGACACGGTAACCCACTCCAGTATTCTTTCCTGGGAAATCCCATGGACAGAGAAGCCTGGCAGGCTACGGCCCACGGAGTGGAGAAAGAGCTGATACGACCGAGTGACTGAACACACGCACGCTCGCACACACACGACTTAGCGACTAAACAAGAAGACCATTCCCAAGGTAAATGCGCCAACCAACAGAAGAATTCAAACCTCCAGGGTTACCCTCATTCTACCCCAGCGCTGCTGAAACACAGGAACCACCAGGCCCTCCCCTGGTTACACGGGTTCTCTTCTGTCCAGTCTTTTTATTAATAAGGAATCAAAAATCAGAACTAAGTGTAACCTTGGAGGTCAGTGGATCTAACCTCATCTTATAGATGAGAAAACCAAGGACCCGTGTTGCCTGGAAGGGGTCTGCCTGCGACCAACGTTTCCTGTACCTGAAGTCACACAGCGCGGCCTTTTGTGTCTGACTTTCTATGAAGCATCGGTCACATTGTCTCCTTCAGTCCCTGTTTCACCCGCAGGGATGCACCCGCTCCCTCCCACGGCCTCAGAGCTCCTCCCGGCTGCCCCCCAGGCTCCTCCTCCCCCCGGCTCACCACGCTTCTGCCCTTTGCGTGAGTTTTAGATTCCACTTCTCTTATCGCATGGCACTTCTCTTTCTCGAAGTTCCCTTGGTTCGATGATCCCTAGGTCCATCCACGTTGCTGCCCGTCCTCTGTGCTATTGCTTAAACAAACCAGATAATATTTTTTGTTTTAAATTTATTTTATCATATAGTACATACAACTTATTTTATCTTAGTTTAACTTAGCTTATTGAAGTATAGTTGATTTACAGTGATTCAGGTATACAGCAAAGTGATTCAATTACACTACAAATATATGTTCTCTTTCAGCTTCGTTTCCATTGTAGGCGATTGCAAGACTGTGTGTGGTTCCCTGTGCCGCAGAGCAGCTCCTTGCTGTTGATCTGTTTTACACAGTAATGTGTATCTGTTAATACCAGATACTGTTTTCTGTGTCTGTGGATCTTTTTGTTCTGTAGATAAGTTCATTTGCACCATTTTCTTAGAGTCCGCATATCAGGGATATCAGATGGTACTTGTTTTTGTCTGACTTATTTCACTTGGTATGGGCATCTCTAAGTCCATTGCAAACAGCATTATTTCATTTTTTTAAGGCTGTTACTCCATTGTGTATCTGTACTCATCTTTTTTACCCATTCATCTGCCTATGGGCATTTGGGTTGTCTCCATATCTTGACTGTTGTAAACAGAGCTGCAATAAACATAGGGGTGCATTTTTTAAAAATTATAGCTTAGTCTGCATAGATGCCCAGGAGGGGGATTGCTGGAGCATATGCTGACTTTGATTTTGTAAGGAACCTCCAGGCTGCTGTCCACAATGGCTGAACCTGTTTGCATTCCCACCAACCAACAACGGACGATTTTTAACACCTCAGTATACGCCCAAACCTAGCTGGACCGCCCTCACTGAGCACACCAGTCCTTCGGCATCCTGATTACAGCTGGCCTTGCTCCAGGTTGGGAGTGGTCCTCCCTCTAAGAGGCGCAGCTCTGCTCAGCAGGCCTTTGGGCCAGAGCTTGCTCTGAGTCCTTCATGGCTTCTGAGTAGGGAGCCTGGGTCCAGGTGCTCCTGGAGTCCTGGTGGAGCTGTGGCTGGCTCCCCTTCGGGGCTCCAGGGGGCCATGACGCACCACCACGTAATTCCAGCCCCAGCTTCTCGGGAGCCTGGAAGCAGGGAAGGCCTGAGAGGGTGAAGCAGATGAGGAGAAAGCGGCACGCCCAGGGTGGGGCCCCTCGGGGAGGTGCCCAGCCTGACTCAGCCCCAGCTGGCCCTGGCCATCTGCAGGGACAGCCACGCCTTGTGCCCAGGTTCCGAATGCCAGGTGGGGAATGTGCCTGTGCCAGGCTCCCTCGATCAAGTCAGAACAGGTCTCCTGAGAAAAGTGTTCCCATTAAAGTGAATGGAGTCAAAACAGGCTGACCTCTCCAGAAACATAATTTACTTTCTTTTCTAAATGTTTCTTAAGTGCTCGAGAGACCCAGGTTCAATCCCTGGGTGGGGAAGAGTCCCTGGAGAAGGAAATGGCACCCCCACTCCAGTACTCTTGCCTGGAAAATTCCATAGATGGAGGAGCATGGTAGGCTACCGTCCGTGGGGGTCACAAAGAGTCGGACACAACTGAGCAACTTCACTTGCAGAGAACCCTGAGAGTGTAGAGGAGAGTGGAAAATGTCAGCAGAGCCTGACATCAAGGAGGCTGGGAGCTAGAACGATGGGGAGGTTTTGTATGATCCATCCTGGCAACCTAAAGAAACCGAGCTGAGTGCAGGGAGGAGTGGAATGGGTGTGAAGCCTCACAAGTCCTGCACTGTGATCAGGATCTTCCCATTGTGTGTGCACTCATGGGCACAGCTGCTACTGACTTAAGAAGAAAAGTTCTGGAAGGGAAAGACTTGATATACAAATAATTTTCAAAACCTGAGAGATGGCTGCTGTTTAAAAAAAAAAAAAATCCAAACCTTGAAAGCAAGTGGGACCAGCATGTGGACAGATGGGAACCCTCTTGTCCTGGTGGTGGGAGTGTAAAATGATTCAGCCCCTGTGGAAAATACTTTGGCAGTTCCTCAGAAAATTAAGCACAGATTTACCATATGACCCAGCAATTCCGCTGCTGGATGTATACTCCAAAAGAAAGCAGGAATTTAGAGATGTTTGCACATCCACGATCGTAGCAGCATTATTCACAGTAGCCAAAAAGTAGATGCATCCCATGTATTAATAGGTGAATGGATAAACCACATGTAGTCTGTACACACAGTGGAATATTTCGTGTGTACTCTGTTGCTCAGTCCGACTCTTTGAGACCCCCATAGACTGTAGCCTGCCAGGCTCCTCCGTCTGTGGAATTTCCCAGGCAAGAATCCCGGAGTGGTTGCCATTTACTTGTCCAGGGGATCTTCCCAACCCAGGGATCAAACCCATGTCTCCTGCATTGGCAGGCAGATTCTTTACTGCTTAGCCACCTGGGAAGACAACCATGGAATATTATTTGCCTTAAAAAGAGAGAATATTCTGACCTATGCCACAACATAGGTAGGCCTTGAAGACATTCTTCCAAGTGAAATAAGACAGTCACTGAAAGATAAACACTGCATGATTCCATTTGTATGAAGTACTCAGGGTAGTCAAATTCATAGAGACAGAAAGTAAAAGGGCTGGAGGGAGGGGAAATAGGGAGTTAGTGTTTGATGGGGACGGAGTTTCAGTTGGGGATGAAAAATTCTGGAGATGGTGGTGATGGTGACCGCATAACAACGTGAATGTGCTTAACGTCACTGAACTGCACACCTAAGAATGGGCACAACGGGCGATTTTATGATATGTGTATGTTACCATAATTAAGCTATACACACACACACCTTGGGGACATACCTTCAGGATCTGAATCCCTGTTTCATGGTTTGCCAGAAATATGAGCTTGGTCAGGTTACTCAACGAGCGTGAGGTTTTTGCCATCTGTGAAACGGGCTGTTTCAAGGTCTGAGTGAGACACTCAGGCGGGGCACTTGGCACAGAGCTTGGCAGATGCTAGAGGCTCAGTAGCAGTGGCTCTTGTATTGCTGAGGCTTCGGGCATCGTGGCTGAAGGTCAGCGAGAAGCTGGCCATGGGCAGTCTTGTTTAATGTGTCCTTTTGAACTTGGTCCCTCAAAGAAACAATAAATTCCCACCACATCTATGTACACCTATGAATACATGCACCACGAAAACCCATGTGGAGAACAGACGAGCCAGTATCTCTAGTCAGCACACTTGCTGTCTGCATTCCAAGTCTGTCTTCTCTGCTGATGTATCAGAGTCTTGCTTTACCCTTAAGTACACATGTGTAAGGCAGAGATGTCTTGTGATTATGGACATCCTTGGACAATCGTTTTCTAGGAGGAACAGCTGGAGTCGTGTCGGATGTGTTAAGGTGCTGTCCGCATAAGTCTCTGAGCGAGGCCTGCAAGAAGCAGCCAGGTGTGCAGTTAGAGTGGCCACAAGGGCAGAACCCCACCCAGCCCCTAGCCCCCAGAATCACACTTCTGGACCCCCGAAGGCCTTTGTGTGTTCCCTGGTGCCGGGGGAGTGTCTGGGAAGTACATCTGCTGGAGGCCCAAGAAAGTCAGGGCAAGGAGAGGAGCAGGGAGGATGAGGAGGAGATGGGCCCTGTGGGCCTGAGGTCTGAGACACTACAATTTTGTGATTCCAGTGACTATTTCCGGAACAGTGGTTCTTACCTGAGCTCGGGGGTGTGTTATGTGGGGACTCTCTCCTTCTGCTCTCCACCTCCAGGGGACATGCAGCCAAGTCTGAAGGCATTTCCGTTTATCACAATGGGTGTCAGTGGTGAGGGTGACAGGGTGTTGGGGGTATAAGGGAGGGTGAGAGTGCCCCTGGCCATCTAGTGGGTAGATCAGCTTGTTGTTATTCAGTCACTAAGTCATGTCCGACTCTTTGGAACCCCATGGGCTGCAGCATGCCAGGCTCCCCTGTCCTTCACTATCTCCCAGAGTTTGCTAAAACTCATGTCCACTGATGATGAGATGAGAAGTGAAGTCGCTCATTCGTGTCTGACTCTTTGCGACCTCATGAACTGTAGCCTACCAGGCTCCTCCATCCATGGAATTTTCCAGGCAAGAGTACTGAAGTAGGTTGCCATCTCCTTCTCCAGGGGATCTTCCCGACCCGGGGATTGAACCCAGGACTCCTGCATTGCGGGCAGATGCTTTACCCTCTGAGCCACCAGGGAAGCCCAAGGGGAAGGCCTGGCTGGGATCTGAACCCAGGATCTCCTGTTTCCGGGACAGGCACTTTAACCTACAAAGCCATGAAACCCCCACTGAGCTGGTGATTCTGTCCAGCCACTTCATGTTCTGTCGTCCCCTTCTCCTCCTGCCCTCAGTCTTTCCCAGCATTAGGTCTTTTCCAATGGGTCGGCTCTTCGCATCAGGTGACCAAAGGGTTGGGGCTTCAGCATCAATCCTTCCTGTGAGTATTCCTGGTTGACTAAGATGCTGCTGAAAACCATACAGTGCTGAGGATTCTCCACGCTACTGTTGTCCACAACGTAGGCCCAGGTTGGGAAATCCTGCCCTACAACAGCCAGAAGGGATTAAGAGAAATCACTTCCTAGCTGAGAGGAGGAAAGAAAAGAGCTATTAAAATTGGATGGTTAAAGGGAGTTCCCTGGCAGATCAGCTGTTAGGACCCTGAGCTTTCATTGCTGTGGCTTCCATCCCTGGTGGGGAAACTAAGGTCCCGTAAGTCACGAGGTGCAGGCAAAAAAAGAAGAAGGAAAAACTGAATGGTTATAGAGGAGGCCCAGAGACAAAGAATGCCTTTTGGATACAATTTGGTGTTTTGAAACTTTCTCACCTTTTTCTTAACACACAAACATACCCACACACTGCTGGCCAGAGGCTATGTATTACATTGATTTATCTTCTATTCTGCAATAGAGGTATTAACATTTAAAACTGCATTGGGTTAGGAGGGGAAATTTTCTTTATAAACTAATCAGGGCTTCTTTATTTAGACTTTCATTGTATTAGTCAGAACTTGTTTCTTATCTTGCTCAATCTTCAAAAGAAATTTGTCCAAACATGAAAGCCTTTTAAGCTTCACAGTGAGTTATACCTGGGAAACTGCTTTATAAGCCACAGATTAAAGTGTGAAAACGGTTCGGAAAAAGATGCGCTAAAATATCCGTGGAAATTATGATGGAATATGAGGCTCCCCTGTGGGGTGGGAGCCAAAGACACGTCTTCACAGGTCCCCCAGACACCACCTTCAACAGAAACAAATAGCAAAACAGAGGCAGGTTCTGAGTCTGACTACCTGGAGGGTCTCTGCTGTTTGTCAGGAGACAAGCTGGGTGATGCTGGGCAAGTCACTGAACTTTTCTGTGCCACTATTTTCTCATCAAAAAATGGGGATAACAATAAAATGTGCCTGGGGACTTCCTTGGAAGTCCAGCGGATAGGACAGCACACTCCCACTGCTGGGCTCGGGGAACTAAGAGTCTGCATGCTGCATGGGCGTCAAAGCAGAGCGCGACCCCCAAAGCAAAGCAAACAAAGAAACCCCAAAAGAATGTGTCTCACAGGGCTGTCGGGTAGATTAAGCGAGAAAGCTGACGCAGTAATGCGCCGAGCCCAGTGCCCCGGCCAGCGCAAGGCCTCTACAGGAGTTAGCTGTTACAGACGGGATCTGAAGGCAGGACGAGACCTTTCTAAAGGCTGGAGGACAGAAGAGATCTACTTTTAAATATAATCAGTTTTTGATGTCTGTCTGGTTCAAGACAATCATTAAATTGTTTTTTCTAACTCTTCATTTTATTTTTTAAAATGTTATTTATTTGGCTGTACTGGGTCTTCACTGCTTTGTGTGGGCTTTCTCTGGGTGTGGCGAGCGGGAGCTCCTCTCTACTTGGGGTGCTCCGGCTTCTCATTGCAGGGGCTTCTCTTATTGCAGAGGACGGGCTTTGGAGCACGGGTTCAGTAGTTGGGGCACGTGGGCTGAGTTGCTCCGAGGCAGGTGGAATCTTCCAGACCAGGGATCAAACCCATGTCCTCTGTACTGGCAGGTAGATTCTTAACCACTGGACCACCAGGGAAGTCCTATTCATCTTATTTTACTTGATTTTATTGACGTATAATTGATTTACAATGTTGTATTAGTTTCAGGTATACAGTGTAGTGATTCAGTTATATATATATATATCCTTTTTCAGATGCTTCTCTCTTAAAAGCTATTGTGGAATACCGATACAGAAAGAATACTGAGCTATTACAGAATACTGGTTGGTTATCTGTTGATATCGTAGTGTGTATATGCTTAAGTTGTTTTAAAACTGTCAAAAGGTAATTAATTTTTTCCCGCTCTCAGAAAATCATAAGCCATTGTGATAGTGGCGACAGAGAATGCTTACAAAATTAGAAAAGAGCCTTTAGATGATTTGCAAAAGGAAGTTAAAGAACAGGTGTTGTGTTTATGCAAATTCCAGATGTTCAGTAAACATTTATTGGCAGATAAAGCTAGGAGGCACTTCTTGGAAGAGGAGAAGAAATATGATAAGGGAAGGCTGGGTAGTAAAAATGAGAGAAGTCGCTGTGTAGGTGAGACGCTGGCTTACAAAGTACTGCAGGCGTTTAACGTGCTCCAGCAAGGATGCCGAGGGAATGGTTTTTACCCCTGGCTGCACACTGGGGGCATTTTAAAGAATCCTAAATCCCAGACTGATAAAATCAGCCTCTTGGGGCTCAAACCTGGGAATCTGTATTCTGGAGTCTCTACCAATTCCAATGTGCAGCCTCGGCTGAGAGACAATGCTCTAGACGAATTCTTCTCAAACTTGAATGACATGAGAGCTACCTGTAGATTTTAATTAAAACTTTCATTAAAACTGGTTCAGTGGGGTGTGTGTAAGGGGAGGGAGCAGAGGGAGGAAGCAGGAGGCTACAATGCCCCGTTTTTAAGAAATCCCCAGGAGAGGTCCATTCTGCAGTTCTGGGGTCCCATTTGGAGCTGCAAGTCTCAGAGGCTTTGAAAATGACTCCATGTAAACACAAGTATGTTATCATTCTAAAGTGCTACCATTCTTCTTTGAGAGGAAATTCATCCCTTCAACAAACGTGTAAAAGCCACGTGTAGCTTCGTGCTTTTGGAGGGCTGCAAAGATGAATAGATAGATAGCTCCCTTCCCGTGAGTTGTTTACCTCTCAGCTTATAACAAGGAAATAGCAACCCACTCCAGTGTTCTTGCCTGGAGAATCATAGGGACGGTGGAGCCCGGCGGGCTGTCTATGAGGTCGCACAGAGTCGGACACAACTGACGTGGCTTAGCAGCAGAAGCGGCATCTTATAACAGATGGCATTTAAGTTAAGCAGAAAAGAGAAATTCCTGACTGGGTGGTGTTCTGATGGGAGTGAAATGGGGTAGATATTGAGGGATATTCGGGTTGGAGGGAATTAGGAGCAGGAGCTTCATTTCAGAAAAGTACCAAATGAAGAATATCTGTGCGAAGCAATAGCAGAGGCTGGAACATTCAGGAGCGAGGTGGAGACAGTGGACAGGTGAGGAGACTGAGTATTTAGGGTTTTTTAAAAGGAGTCTGTAGATGGTGGTGAAGGTTTGGAGGCACCTGAAGGAAGAGACCTTGCGTTTGAGGTTTTATTTGGAAACCTCCATTGGCCCCTTTTATTCATGGGGCGGAGCAGGTAAACCAAACACAGATGCTCAACAGGAGGATTTCTTAAAATCTCATCCATGTGTCATTTGCATCTTCTGACTTTCAAACCACGTGCTATTTGCATCTGATTTACAAATGCTGAGGCCAACTTAGTCACGTGCCAGTGCCCAGGAAAGCTAGAGTGTGAATCTTTCTAAGCAATCGTCCCCTCACATCCCCACATATTTAACACTGCCCCAAAAAAATGATGGCCACCCAGCATGAAGAATGCTTAATTCAGGGACTTGCCTCATGGTCCAGCAGTTGAGACTTGGCCTTTCAAGGCAGGGGGTTTGACCCCATCCCTAGTCTGGAAGCTGAGATCCCACATGCCTGGCAGCCAAAAAAAACTAAGACATGAAATAGACACTATATTGTAACGAATTCAATAAAGACTTTAAAAATGGTCCACATTTTAATAAAGCGCTTCATTTATTCCCATGTTGTCAGAATTGGCAGCAAATGGATGAATGGCCTAGTTCTTGGGAGCTTCATGTTCATCCGTCACACATCTGACGTCTGATACCAACTTTGCTGAGCCTGGCCAGCACATCACCAGGACTGCCAAATCCCCAGCTGCTCCTGAAAGCACTGGGCCTGCTCTCTTCATAGAGCAGAACAAACCTGCTGCTCCTTACCGAACGCCAACAGGTACAGGAGTGCCTTGGACCATCCCGGCCCCAAGCTTGAGAGCAATTACATTTTTAAAAGGAGGCTGTGTCCCTTTATCTCATGAAAAAGTAATACTTGTATGAGACCTCCCTGGCAGTCTAGTGGTTAAGACTTCACCTCCAATGCAGGGGGTGTGGAGTTCAACCCCTGGTCGGGGAGCTGAGATCGCATGTAGCTCATGGCCAAGAAACCAAAACATAAAACAGAGGTAATATTGTAACAAATTCAATAAAGGCTTTAAAAATGGTCCATATTTTTAAAAAAGTTTAAAAAGGTAATATTTGTACTTGATAAAACATTTAGGAAACAGAGAAAAATATGAGGGAGAAAATAAAAAGCACCACAGCCCCCTTCTACCAAGATAGGTCCTGTGACTATGTTGATAAATTTCTTCCTGCCATGTTTATTCCAGATGTGGGATTATGCAGCCTAGACAGCTTGGCTTATTGTTAGCTTATTGTTCTTGTTAAATAACATAGAAGGGGAAAATTGTTTTTCTTAGTCATCTTCTCTGATGCTGGGAAAGACTGAGGGCAGAAGGAGAAGAGGGCATCAGAGGATGAGATGGCTGGATGGCATCACCAATGCAATGGGCATGAGCTTGGGCAAACTTTTGGAGATGGTGGGGGACAGAGAGGCTTGCTGCAGTCCATGGGGCCACAAAGAGTTGGACACAATTGGGCAACTGAACAACAAGTCTTCAAATACGTTTAGGAAAATAGCTTTCCTTGGGTATGAACTCCGACTGGTGGGCCATATTCTCCATGATAACTTCCTCGGTTTCTTCCCTACAGAGCACAGCATCTGGTAACTTAATTGTCCTGTTCTCCAGAGCCTTGAGCCCGAATTACTGTTAGACTCAGTCAAGAGTGATTCTGTCTGTGATAGGAATTAGTTAAGGTTGGTAGACTTTGTTCATTCCCACTCTCGAAACATCTTTGGGTCTATGGAGATCCCAGGCTTAGGGGGTGCTTATATTGCTTCAAAAGGGCCACCTGGGCGTTTGCAAAATAAGGTAACATTTGCTTGACTGACTGTATCATCCACCCTCGGGACCTTTCCATACTAAATGCTTGTTATTTCTTAGGCTCGCCCCTTCCCTTCTCACCTGTCCATTAACACTAAGCCTCATTAGCCAAGTCTATCAGCAAGCCTTTATGGCCCGTTGTCAGCTCTGGAATTTTAAGAATGGCCTTGAGCAGGTCCCGGAAGCTTCCCTGGGAGGTGACTGAGACTAGAGACTCATGGTTCATGGAGCCCATGAGCAGTGGTTCTCATCCGTGTGACAAGTTGGAGTCACCAGCTTTTGCACTGAGGCTGAGGTGAATCAACATCTGTGACAATGGGATTCTGGCTTGTAGCCTTTGAAGCTCCCCCAGAGGGACTCCAGTGGGTGCTCAGGCTGGAGAACAAGAGCCGTGGAGAACTGATTTTCATCTAACTGGCTGCACCTGGGGATGTTATTAAAACATTTCAATGCCTAGGCCCCACCCCAGAATGAATGAGTCATAATCCATGGAAAAGGAGGCCAGGAAACTACGTTTTCCCAGCTCCTTCAGATGACCTGAGACAGACTGTGTGCTGGGAACCATTGCCATCGGCGATCTAGCGTAACGAGGAAAATCTAGATTTGAACCCATTTTGGGCTCTTTGGCTTTGCAAGCCATTCATGACTGTAAGATGATGAGTTTGCTCCAGGAGGCCACGTGGGGGAATGGACACAGCCCTGGGCTGGGCGGGAAGGACCCCAAAGGCCATGACTCACGTCTTGCTGTGTGACGTTGGACAAGTTCCAGAACCTCTCTGGTCAGGAGCCCAGATCTGCCTCCCTGTGATTTCTGCCCGGCCTTGTGTTTTCAGACTTTCTTTATTCTTTAGTTGGTGTCCTATTGGTTTTCATTTGGGATCAGCGTATAGCATGATGATCAGTTTCTATAGGGTTCTTAATATAAGTATTGATACATTTTAAGGCAATGTAATTATAATTCTTCTAGTTATCCTATTGACTTTCCAGCTTACAGTTTGGCAATAAATTGTTCTTTAAAAGAGGCTTCTCAGGACTCCCTGATGGTCCAGGGGTGAAGAATCTTGCAGGGCAGGGGACTTGGGTTCAGTCCCTGGTCGGGAACCAAGATCCCACATGTCGCAGAGCAACTCAACCCGAGCACATCACGACTAGAGTCCGTGGGCCCCAAGGAAAGATCCACATGATGCAAGGAAGATCCTGCCTGCCAAACCTGAGACCCAACACAATCAAAGCACAGACACACACAGACACACACACACACACACAGGAAACAAAAAACTCTCGCAAAGGACCTTGAGGGCGTTCTGCAAAGTGCAATATGTCAGACAAATATTGTATCATCTCGCTCATCTGTGGGATCTTAGAAAACAAACAGAGAAACAGAGTAGGGTGGTGGTTACTGGAGATTGGAGCGTGGTGGTTCCTGGGGACTGAGGAGTTGGGGAAATGGGGGAGCTTTTACTCTGAGGGTACAAACCCCAGGTATAAGATGAATAAATTCTGGGAGTCTAATGTACAGCATGGTGACTACAGGTACCAGTCCTGTATTATAGGTTTATTGACGACAGAGATGGGATTGTCTCTGGGCAGGCAGTGGGGAGTCCTGTTGTGGAATTCAGATACATTTAACTTGAAAACCTCACTGCTTTTTCATGCAGTGATGCAAAGACTCTTAGTGCGGAGTATGAAAAAGTGACAAAAAGCCTTTAAGAGGTTTTTTTTTGTCCTAAATGGGAATGACTTGTCCCTTCTGCCAGTTCTTGGAGAAAGCAAGGGAGAGGGCAGATGCTGGAAGAGAAGGCTTGGGAGCTAATGGTTCCTACGGTCCTGCCGCTGGGGGTTTGGGGTGGGGATTAGGAGAGGGATGGCAGCAAAACCTGAAGGCCCAGTATGCAGGGGCCTGAGCCCCCACCCCCACCGCCGGCGCCCCCAGCCCCACCCCCGGGCCTTGTTGGCACGTGGTTTGTCTTCTTCCTCCAGGAGTGCAGATGGAGAAGGAGAGGGGCGGTTCCTTCTGAGCGAGAATGTGGTGTGGAGGCAGCTGTGCTCCGCCAGGTCAGCCCGCTGAACCGCCAGGCGCTCAGCCCCATAGACACACCCACTGAGCCACCCTCTTAGGTGACCCATGACCTTGAGTAATGGCCACTATTCTGCATTCATTGTTTACCAGCAGGTGAATAAGGCCTTTAATCACACCAGAGAAGAAAACAATTAGGAAAGTACAGGCTAGATGACTGAGTCACCTGCAGAGCCTAGACGTTTATTTGGCCAGCCGGTTTGGGCTCCAAGAAAGTGTAGCTCCACTTTAATAAGGCAGGCTGTCTTCGCTCTTCTCCTGGGGAAGCTCCAAACACTTGCCTCATGAAAACACACTCTACTCTTGACTGTTGCTTTTTCACCACCAGTCACCTTCTTTAGAGAAAATGTATATAGTTTTGAAATTGCTTCTTCTTTTATTCAGATTCAATTGCCAGTGAAATAGCCTTGACATTTCTATGTAGGCATTTTCAGTCAATTTTTGAGTATAATATACATACATTGTGCATGCCAATTCACTCAGTTGTGTCTGACTCTTTGTGACCCCATGGACCGTAGCCAGCCAGGCTCCTCAGTCCAAGGAATTCTCCAGGCAAGAATACTGGAGTGGGTTGTCAAGCCCTTCTCCAGGTGATCTTCCCAATTTGGGGATCAAACCTGCATCTCTTAAGTCTGCATCTTTCTCGAATTTGCGAGCAGGTTCTTTACCACTAGCGGCACCTGGGAAGCCCCCATACAAACGTCAGTACATGCAAATCATGAGTACACAGGTATATGCACTCTTATACCCAGGTACACATTGTCTCCAGGTTGAGAAATGGAACCTTAGCTTCACCTCAGAAAGCCCCTAGTTACTCCCCACCCAAGGTAAGCACTACCACCACTCTGACACCAAACCACTGTGCTCTGCTGTGCTCAGCCGCTCGATCGTGTCCGACTCTCTGCAACCCATGGACTGTAGCCCACCAGGCTCTTCTGTCCATGGGCAGTCTGCAGGCAAGAATACTGGAGTGGGTTGCCACGCCCTCCTCCAGGGGATCTTCCCAACCCAGATATCAAACTGTGGTCTCCTGCACTACAGGAGGATTTTTTTTTTACCATCTGAGCTACCAGGGAAGCCCACCAAACCACTAGTATGGTCTAATTTTGAACTTTCCCATTTTCACAGTTAACCACTTTAAACTGGTCCAATGGACAGAGCGTCCTTGGTAATATTTTTATGTCTGCTGTTCTTAGTCGCTCTCAGTCGTGTCCGACTCTTCCGAGCCCCTGGACTGTAGCCCTCCAGGCTCCTCTGTCCATGGGATTCTCCAGGCAAGAATACTGGAGTGGGTTGCCATGCCCTCCTCCAGGGCATCTTCCCAATCCAGGAATCGAACCCAGGTCTCCCACACTATAGGCGGATTCTTTATCATCTGAGCCACCAAGGAAGCCCCTCCCCCACTTTTTTAATGTCAGGGATCATAATTCTAAAGATGCTATTTTGCTTCAGCATTTCCCACCGGCCTGACGCAAAGCCACGGAGCTCATAGGATAAAGCATCTTTCCCACAGGTGAGGTCAGTCTTTTTGTTCAATCCTTTTGTCACGGAGGAAGCAAGGTGTGCTGTGAACGTCTCCAGGCAGCTTGGTGCCTTTCACGGATTATTTGTGGGTCAAATTCAAGCCAAATATGTTTGCAAATGTTGTGCACTTGCAGACTATGCACGTGAGTCTGCACACACATGCACTGGCATTGAGTGTGCACACAGATACTCTTTTCCTGTTTTGATTTCTCGTTTTCCTTTTTCTGTCCTCAGAAGACCACCTTCTCCACTCTGTGCTCTGCTAGCACACAGACCCTCCTCAACAAATCCTGCTCTCCAGTATTCATCACCGCTGCACACACTGCCTTGAACTGGTTTTACTGTTTATCACACAAAAGGCGTAACTTTTATCATACATAAGTGATCACACATAACTTCAGAGGATACCTTTTTCACTTGTGCTTTTGATATAAAGACCAGGAAATCCAGACCTGGAAGGGGTAAAACAGATAGTAAAACCAACCGTTAGCATGTGTAACCAGCCTGAGGTTCAGGCCTGAGATTCCCATGAATGAGGGGATCTGTGGTTATACATTTGTTTGCTGAAGGCACAGGCGCCATTAACTGTGAGTTTGAATGAGTTTGTTAACTCATTCATTAACTCGTTTGTTCATTTCCTGAGCACTTTAATGTGCCAGGCTTTGTGTTAGAGGCTGGATTTTCCACAGAGGACCTCTGTGCTTTACACCCAGGGAGACCTGGCAATAGATAATGCGTCTGACCAAGGATCAGAAGATTCCAGGTTCAGCCTCTGGCTGGCTCAAACCCTGGTAGCTCAGCGGTAAAGCATCTGCCTGCAGTGCAAGGAGAGGCAGGAAATGTGGGTTCGATCTCTGAGTCAGGAAGATCCCTGGAGGGAGGGCACAGCAACCCACTCCAGCGTTCTTGCCTGGGTAATCCCACGGACAGAGGAGCCTGGTGGGTTACACTCCACGGGGTTGCAAAGAGTCGGACATGACAAGCACACACGTGTGCACAGACTGACGTATGATCTACGTCAGGAAATTAGGTGTACAGGAAACTCTCGATTTCCTAAAATAGAATATTGGTGCTTTTAATGATGCCCTATATATTATAGCACTCTAAATGCCTTTTGGATAAGATAAGAGTATTGTGCATGTTTCTCTATAATAAATCAGGACAAATTCTCTGTTGGTTAGCTTGTCATAAATTTAGTTCATTACTACTGTATAAATTAAACCCAATCTCTTTGCTGGTTAATTAACATCAACGCATTGTAGTCCTCCAGGGCTTGCCTCCCTGGAGGTAACAGCTAGCTCACATTTAGCTGCCCTCTGTCCTTTCAGCGCTACAGCAAGAGTGAGAATCACCCACTGACATCTACATGTTGCTGGGAGATTTGTTGGCGGTCCAGTGGTTAAGGCTCTGTCCTTCAGATGCAGAGGTTGTCAGTTCAATTCCCAGGTAGGGTACTAAGATCCCACATGCTTATGGCTCAGCCAAAACAAAGACAAGTTTCTGGTTAAAAAAAAAAAAAAAAGTCTCATGTCAAAAGAATATCTAGACCTCTTCAAGGAAGTCTTCAGTAAGTGTATGAAAACATATTGAATAGTCTTTTCGCGTTGTGCAATAAGTTGTCAGTTGTGTGTGTCAAATGATTTCCTGCAGGTTCGTGGCCACAAAGAAGAGGGACAGTAAGGTGTCAGTTGTGTGTGTCAAATGATTTCCTGCGGGCGGGCAAAAGGGACAGTGGGGCCCCATGGCGCAGGGTGGAGGGTGATTCTCTTCTTCCGGTGGCACACAGCCTGTTAGCAGTTGACCGCTGGCTCATTTCCAGCTGACGGAACTCATACCTGTCAGCTCGGATTCCTCTGAGGCCTGGACTGCAGAGAGGAAAGAGGCAAGTCAAATGAACTCGCTTAATGGGATTTAAGCTTATCCAACGGAACCCACTACTGGAAATCCCTTTATTACCTGCAGTAATTACACCGTGTCGTCTGATATCACCCTTAGCCCCCATTCTGTATCCTTGTTGAATACGGAAGAGACATCAGTATCAGAGCTCTGCCCCAAATTAACACCCCTTCCCATAGAGAGTTCTAGACCCAGAAGGGATGAGTGCCCCTTTACAAGGCACCTTCACGCTGCCTGCTCTCAGCTTAGAGGTTGGCAAACTCACAGATCAATGCTTTCTAGTCTCTGGGGAGTGGATGCCCAAGGAGGAGAGGGCTTTTGTCGTGGGTTTTCCAGTGTTATCCATAGCTGTGTGAATCACGTTTTATACCTACACGTTGTTGTGGAATTGCTCAGTCATGTCCAACTCTTTGTGGCCTCAGGGACTGTGGCCCACCAGACTCTGCTGTCCATGGGATTTCCTGGCAAGAATACTGCAGGGGGTTGCCATTTCCTTCTCCAGGGGATCTTCCTGACCCAGGGATTGAACCTAGGTCTCTTGCATCTCCTACACTGGCAGGTGGATTCTTTACCACTGAGCCACTAGGAAAGCCCATATCTATCTGTACTATTTTTCAAAAGTAGGAAGATGTGATTGGGATTCATGAAACTTCAGTTGGTTTCAAAACCTTGTTATATGCGTGGCAGTTTCTCATTATGCACTTCCTCCGTAAGTTGCTAAAAGAAGCATGATTTTGCTTATGTGCAGATTTGCAATTTTTAATAATAAAATGGTCCTCATAATTTAAAAAGTTTGGGGGTCACTGTTTGAGGGTGTTAGCAGTGTATGTTTAGTTCGTGGATGACTTCCTCCAAGCTGCATAAAACATTGAGGTGTCGTCATTGCAAAGCTGCTGTTGCTGGTATCTTTGAGTCCTTTTCTGTAAAAGTCAAAAATACTCTTTTTTGTGGCACTCTAGCTCAGTAGTTGAAGCATGTGGGCTTAGTTGCACCACAGCATGCGGGATCTTAGTTCCCTGACCAGGGATTGAACCCACATCCCCTGTATTGCAAGGGTGATTCTTAGCCATTGGACCATGAGGGAAGTCCCCATTGCATTATTCTTGACTGTATCCTTTCCCGACTCCTTCTGTCTCGCTGGGGAAATACAATTTAAGCACATAAGAGATTAGAAGTTAAGAAAATGCAGAGAGAACACATGCGGTACTTGATCAATTATCAATGGCTTTGAAGAGCTCAGAGGAAAAAGTGGGAAGAGGAGAGGGAGACAGAAAGAGGTGAGACAGAGTGCCACCCAGGAGTCCGGACATTAGGGCAGGTTTCATAGACTCTGCTAATTACCGATGGAGTGACAGGGATCTGCTTACCTGACCCGGGTGAGCCCCTGTTCTGTCGTCAATAAAGTCAGGATTATAATGCCTCCTTCACAGTGTTATTGTGAAGATGGTTTACGACAATGTGCTCTAAATGCTTTGTACTACACCTGGGACGTGGCATGTACAAGCTAAATGGTGGCTATTCTTTGTTTTATTGGATTGTCATCCCATCAGCATTGAAAGGATGACATTTAAATATGCTTCCCCAGAACCCAGCACAAAGCCTGACTCATAATAGGAACTGAAAAAAATGCTTGCTGAATGAAAGGATGGAAAGATCGTAGGATGAATTGTATTAATGAGCCATGTGAGCTGGGAGGGTCTCATGAGAAGCAAGACTTAAGGTGACTCTGGCAGAATGCGGAGAAGGTGGGTGAGTGTTGCCCTGGGGGATGGGCGGGAATTGAAGCACAGAGGCAGAGAAGTGCAGGGTGGGCAGAGGGGGAGGCTGGGGTGCGGCTGTGCAGGGCTCTGGATGCTAAGGCTAGGAGTGTGCATCTTGCCTGCTGCCAGCAGGGAGTCAGTGTGATGTTGAGATGGTGAATAACGTGAGGAGGGAAACTTTCAGAAGGTTAATCTGGAGAAGGAAAATGATATCCCTACCACATGTCCATCCCGAGAAGATCAAGTCCCTGACCAGTATAGTCAGTTAGTCAGTTTAATCGCTCAGTCGTGTCCAATTCTTTGCAACCCTGTGGACTGCAGCACGCCAGGCCTCCCTGTCCATCACCAACTCCTGGAGCTTATTCAAACTCTTGTCCATTGAGTTGGTGATGCCATCCAACCATCTCATCCTCTATTGTCCCCTTCTCCTCCTGCCTTCAATCTTTCCCAGCATCAGAGTCTTCTTCAATGAGTCAATTCTTCACATTAGGTGGTCAAAGTATTGGAGTTTCAGCTTTGGCAACAGTCCCTCCAGTGAATCTTCAGGACTGATTTCCTTTAGGATGGACTGGTTGGAGCTCCTTGCAGTCCAAGGGACTCTCAAGAGTCTTCTCCAACACCACAGTTCAAAACCATCAATTCTTCAGTGCTCAGCTTTCTTTATAGTCCAATTCTCACATCCATACATGACTAATGGAAAAACCATAGCTTTGACTAGATGGACCTTTGCTGGCGAAGTAATGTCTCTGATTTTTAATATGCTGTCCAGGTTGGTCATAGCTTTTCTTCCAAGGAGCAAGTGTCTTTTAATTTCATGGCTGCAGTCACCATCTGCAGTGATTCTGGAGCCCCCTAAAATAAAGTCTCTCACTGTTTCCATTGTTTCCCCATCTATCTGCCATGAAGTGATTGGACCAGATGCCATGATCTTAGTAACAACTATGGAAATAGAGAAAGTGAGTTTAATAGCATAATAAAAGAGATAATGGGGCTTCCCTGGTGGCCCAGTGGCAAAGAACCCGCTTGCCAATGCAGGAAACACAGGTTCGATCCCTGGGTCTGGAAGATCCCCTGGAGAAGGAAATGGCAACCCCCTCCAGTATTCTTGCCTGGGAAATCCCATGGACAGAGGAGCCTGGTGGGCTTTGGTCCATGATAACGCAAGAGTCAGACATGACTTAGCAACTAAACAACAACAAAGGAAATAAACAGAGATTAAGGAGAGCCTAACTGTCTCTGTGTCTTATCTTGTCTCTATGAATTCTTCATGTGGTCATTTAAACCATTGGCCGACATGCATACTGATGATTCTGAGATGTACAAGATGACATTTTAAAAGCCATGGCAGATGAATGTTTAGCTACAGAGGCGACACACTGAAATTGGAGGGCCGGATCCCCGAGCAACGTGGGAGACGAGGTATCAACAGAGTCAAGGAAGAGAGGTGATTTGACGTCCAGGCTGGGCTTTTTCCTCTCGGAGACCTGGGAAGATAAAACAGTGGTTCGATTAGGGAGGGTAGTGGAAATGGGTTACTCCAAGAGAGGAAATACTGAACCAAGCAGCTAAACTGCCTACAAGAGAGACTCGGCTGCAAGCAGGAAGGTGGTTGCGGTGCAGGGGTAGCCCGCTGGGGTGAGAATACAGGGGTGGAGGACAGAGGGATGGAGAGAGCCGGAAGCCGGGTGGGAGGGAGCCAGGCGCGGCCCCCGCCCCCTCGGCGGCGCCTGGGCTGGCCTGGGCCCGCCCCCTCCCTCTCCGTCCTCCGAGCGGGAGGCAGCGGGTGGAGCCTGGAGGCGGCGCTGGAGCGGGCTGCCTGTTCTTTCTCAGGAAAGACGTCTGTGCGTCTGCGGAGGAAGTTATTCTTCCAGATGAAGGAACCATTTCTGGGAAGGGATACTGGTGAAAGAGAGAAAGAAAGAAAGAAGGAAGGAGAGAAGAGAAAGAAAAGGGCCTTCCTTTCCCCTTTTCTTAAGGGGAGTCCATCATTCATTATTAAATTGAAAAAGCCCGAGGTTCATTTTCTTCCTATAACAGCCATGTTTACTGACTGCTGATATTACTGCCACAAAACTCTGCCAGCCATACTAGTTTTCTCCTGCAATGGGGAAATGCAAGAAGGATGTTTAGGTTGAACCCGCCTCCCCTGCCAGTTTTTTTTTTTGTTTTTTTTTAATATTTTTTAAAAATTTATTTATTTTTACTTTTGGCTCATTAGAAAAGACCCTGATGCTGGGAAAGATCGAAGGCAGGAGGAGACGGGGACGATAGAGGATGAGCTGGTTGGATGGCCTCACCGACTCAATGGACATCAGTTTGAACAAGCTCTGGGAGTTGGTGATGGACAGGGGAGGCCTGGCGTGCTGCAGCCCAAGGGGTCGCAAAGAGTCAGACACGACTGAGCGACCGAACTGAACTGATGTGGGGCTGTGCGGGGCCCTCGTCGCTGCGCGGGCTTTTCTCTAGCGAGCAGGGCCTACTCGCTTGCCGAGGAGCACCGGCTCCAGGGCCTGTGGGCCTCGGTGGCTGTGGCCCCCGAGCTCTGGAGAGCGCAGGCCCCGCGGCTGTGCCGAGCCGCTCGGGCTTATTCGCTCGAGGCATGTGGGGTCTTCCCGGGTCAAATCTGTGTCAGATGGATCCTTTCCGCAGAGCCAACCGGGAAGCCTTCCTGCCAGTTTTGTGTTCGAAAAATGATAGAACATCCTGATAACTGAAGGTTTCATAAAATGTACAAAGAACCCGAGTGGCTTTGGACCTCTTGACCACAGTTCCACAAACAGCAGACAGTGGAACAAGACTTCCGGCAATCAGAGGGAAAATTATTTCTGTTCTAGATTGCCGTAGCCAACCAAATTATCAGCTAAGTGTGTGCAGTAGTGGGAAAAGAATGCTTAAGGACACACAAATTCTCAAAAAATTTTATCTCCCAGGCACTTCTCAGTAAAGTAGGTGGAAGATGTGTGTGATCAAAATGAGGGAGTGAACCCAAAGAGGGAAAGGCACGGGAATCCAGAACACAGGGTCCAGCCAACACTCAACAGGCAACAGGGACCCTTAGGGGGAGGATGGAACTTCCCTTCAACAGTGGAGGAGCAGGTCTGGAGAGCAGTGGATCCAGATTAGAGCAAGTCAGAAAATTCCAGGAAGGAGTTCTCCCTTTCTTTCTCGTTATCTCCTTTTTAAAAAATATTTTGAGGCTGCCATATCTTTTGAAAAAAAAATTGTAATACTTTTATTGAGGTATCAGTTCAGTTCAGTTCAGTCGCTTAGTTGTGTCCGACTCTTTGCGACCCCATGAATTGTAGCACGCCAGGCCTCCCTGTCCATCACCAACTCCCAGAGTTCACTCAGACTCACATCCATTGAGTCGGTGATGCCATCCAGCCATCTCATCCTCTGTCGTCCCCTTCTCCTCCTGCCCCCAATCCCTCCCAGCATCAGAGTCTTTTCCAATGAGTCAACTCTTTGCATGAGGTGGCCAAAGTAATTGACACAAAACATTATTTTAGTTTCAGGCATGTAACATAATGATTCAATATTTGTATATACTCTGAAATGATCACCACACATAGTAGGTCTAGTTAACGTCTGTCACCATACATAGTTACAAAAACAATTTTTTTTTCTTGTGATGAGGACTTTGGATTTACTTTTTTATCAACTTTCTTTTTTAACTGAAGTATAGTTGATTTTTAGTATTAGTTTCAGGCATATAGCAATGCGCAGTGCAGTTAGATGTATGTGTTTTTCAGATTCTTTTTCAGTACAGGTTCTTACAAGATAGTGAATATAGCTCCCTGTGCTATGCAGTGACTCCTGTTGCTTATCTATTCTGTGTATAGTAGTGTGTTATCTGTTAATCCCATTGTTGTTGTTGTTGTTCAGTTGCTAAGTGTCCAACTCTTTGCGACCCCAGTCCGCCAGGCTTCCCTGTCATTCGCAATCTCTCGGAAGCTGCTCAAACGCAGGTCCGTTGAACCGGTTACGCCATCCAACCGTCTCATTCTCTGTTACCCGCTTCATACTCCTAATTTGCTTCCCCTCCTTCCACTTTGGTAACCATAAGTTTGTTTTCCATGTGTAAGGACCATCTCTGTGTGAGAAGATGGGAGAATTCTGGAGATGGATGGCAGTGATGGTGAATCACCTTTGTGAATGTACTAATAGCCTCCGAACTGCACACGTGACAACAGTTTAAAGGGTGAACTTTATGTTACTATATTTTTAAACAGTTTTTAAATTAAAAAACTATAAGTGCTGCATAGATGAATTGAGGTATAATTATTTTTCACATACTGATAAATATCAGACTTTTAAGACTCAAGTATTAAAGGACCTCACTTTTATTTTCAAAACCAGGTACAAGGGCTATGTTTTTCTTTTAAAATTGCACATGTTTATTTAAAAGATCTATGACTAGAAATGTATATTCTAACAAATAGATCTTCCAGTGATAACATCTATGTTTTAAGTTTTATGTCTTATAATCATATTTCTAATGTAAAAAACCTTACCATTTGTAATGTAAAAATTATAATTTTAATCTAAAAATCTGACCATATGACTTAAAAATTGCCTTTTTACTTTACATTTTCCCTTCAGTCCATGCAAGCACTCTCATTTTCTTCAAATCTTTAAAAATTTTAGATTTACACACCATTTTCTTAACATTTATTTTTAATGATAACTCTAATCAAAGTGTATTTAGCATTAATGTAAGTGCCTCTTACAAGTCAAGTCCCTCTGTAGTTAAAAAGGAGGTTTAAAACCCTCCTTTTGTGTATTGCATATTTTCTCAGGAATACACTAAATAGGAATACTGACTTTTGTTTTAGGAATACAGTAATTCGGATTTTAAATTGAGAGATTATTTTTTGCCTTATTCAGTAAAGAAAAACAAAGCTTGTTCAGAGATGACAGATGACATCTCTTCTGAGGGCCAGGGTGGGCAAGGACTCCAGATGCTTTGCTTGATTCCACCCGGAGCCAAATTGCTAAGTGGTTACAACTCCCAGGGGCCGTCAGACAGGTTTCGCTGGAATGACGTGTAGCTCTCCACACCCACTTCTGCAAGACTGAACAGCTTCAGGGGTTGCTGAAACTGCCTCAGAACTGTGCTATAACTTTTCCTGAATGTGAAACGTTTCTGGCTGATGTCAGCAAGGTTTAAATGTTTCAAGTTAAATTCTGCAAATCAGTAAAAAGAAAAGCACAAATTAAGTTAGACTGGATGTCAAGGGCATTGATTTATGGCAGCAGAAACACTCCTCCATAGTCTCTTCTTGATTTTGGATGACTTTTTGTTGAGCCCAGCTCTTGCTAAAGGGAAGCCAGGGCTAAGGAAGGATCGCTGGGAAGACCCTCCAAGCACTTCCCTGCATCCCTCGGGCAGGACTGTTTCCCTAACACGCCTTTGGGGATGGTCGTAACCACCTTCCTTGACTTGCTCCCTGCTCCAGCCCTGCCTCACCCTCTGTTTCTCATCCACAGGGAATGAGATTTGCCATTAATGTGAACCTTCTAGAACAGAGGTGTGTTGTATAGAAAGCTTGAGCAATTGCCCCTTGCCACTTTTAAGAAGCCTTCTTAAAACAACAACAAAATAATACCCTTAAAAAAAAGCAATACTAACAAGACATTTTAAATGAGGTTGAAAAATGCTCATGACATAATGCTAACTTAAGAAATTAGAAATGAATCTGTATGGAGAATTTGACATCCGTTTGGTAAAAAAAAAAAAGGGAAGGGAAAAAAACGTAGAAGGGAAATCTACAAAAATTGTTCAGCTTGATTGCTTTGATCTGGATTGTATATTTTAGGTGAAATTTTCTTACCTGTTCTATGTTCCCTTCTACTTTTTCTGAGCATCCTACAGCAAACACACACTGTTATAATCGAAGGGTGGGGGAACCCCAATTTTAGACTCATCCTTCTAAGCAAGCCTCTTGCTTGATTTGCTAGCAAACTTTCTGCTCACATCGAGGTCTGCCCTCACAGGCTGAGAGCTGGGCAAGAAGTGTAAATTCTCATGGCCTCTTTCCACTGTGTATAAGTGTTTCTTCCTGATGGTCTATAATCTTTCCAAGTCTGTGACAAAATTACACAATCATAACCTTAGATGTTAGGAGAGTCAGTCAAAGCTGAGGATGGGTTTCCCGCCCCCCACCCCCACCCCAGCTCCTGCTCTATTTAGATTCCCACTTTCTGTGTTTTTGTGATACTACCAGTTGACTTCTGTTTCATATTTTGTCTCCTGCTGTAGCTGCTTTAGTTGTCAACATAGTTGAAGACAGGAATTTTTAAAATTTATTTTGTAATATAAATTTTTAGTTTTAAAATTTTATTGAAGAGTGCTGATTTATAATGTTATGTTAATTTCTTCTATACAACCAAGTGACTTGGCTATACATATATATTCTTTTTCATATTCTTTTCCAGTATGGTTTGTCATAGGACATTGAATATAGCTCCCTGTGTGTTTTACTATTATTATTTTAAAGAACTTTATTCTTTAAACTCCCTTATGTGGACACTTCTCTCTGAAGCAGGGAAAACAAGGTGTATGTAATAAATTCTTCGTGACGATAAAGTGATAATGGTTGGAGGAACTTGCCTGTGAATGTCTACAGTTTGGAAAGATGGTCACTTCAGACAGTAGGTGACATTTGGTCTGCCCTAGACTCTACCCAAAGTTAGGTGTCAGAACATTTATGGCGTCATTTCCACTCTGAGTTTACGTTGTTTGTGTATGAATCTCTAGTTTCACTTTTCCTAAAAGATGGAGGCTATATTAAAAGCCAACAACAATTCAACCAAACCAAAACGAAAATATGCCCTGTGACTTGAAGGTGTCAAGAAAGACAGTCAGCTCATCTGTAGGAATATGGTTTAAAATGACGAGTAGTCTTTTTTGATGCAGCTTCTGCAAAGCATGCTGATTCCTTCATTGTCACTGCCTTTCCAAGCATCCTATGTCTAGTGTAGGAGAATAACAGTTGATAGTTTTTGGTTTCAAGCTAGCACCAATCATTGCTCAGAAAGATATCCTTTCATGCCTGACTGGACAGGAATTTTGAGCTTGTGGAAAGGGCATGAGACTGGAAACAGAATTCTGACATTTTACTTATTAAGTAACTCGAGGAGGCTTCTTAGCCTGTCTGGGACTCGCTCTCTCCCGTCACTAACTTGCGGTTCTGGCTTTCGGTTTACAGGCTCTTGGGTCGGGACGCAGCGGGTAGCGCTGGATCCCAGCAGGCTACGGCCAGCCTGGCCCCACCACGACCCAGCCAGCTGCTGCCTCTCCACAGGGTTTCTTTGACAGAGAGCTCTGAGGCTCTCAACGTTTTGAAAGCACCTAAACGTTCTTCAAAGCAGATTTCATTTCTGAAACGCTCTGTGGAATATGCATTTTGAATTCTTTCAGTAAAGGCTGAGTGTTGCTGTTGTTCAGCCGCTGAGTCATGGCCGACTCTGTGCAACCCCAGGGACTGCAGCAGGCCAGGCTCCTCTGTCCTCCACTGTCTCCTGGAGTTTGCTTAAATTCACGTCCACTGAATTGGTGATATTGAGCAGCTATTCATAATTGTCTCCATATATCCATGGGGTGCGGGCGGCTTATTATCTGTATCTCGACTCTGTAGAACTTTGAGAAGTGTTCCAGTCCCAAGACTGTAGAACGGTAGTCCCTCACAAGTGTAAGCTTAGAAAACTCCTTTGAGAGCATATCTTGAAGGATATCTTATTTCGCTCCTGTATCCTATTCAGTGACTGTATGCTTGCCCAGGAAGATTGATGTGAGTTACTGTTTTGCTTGGTGGGTTAGAAGTCACTTGGCCAAGGGCATAGGTGTCTTCTGTGTAGCCATTCCTGTGCGTAGCGTCAGCCATGCCTCTGACCTCCAGCCTCTCGATCTTGCAACCTGGGGCTCTTAATGAAAGAATAAGATTAGGCAGGAAAGGACAGATGGATCTCCAGTATCTATGCTATCCAGCTAAAGGGAGTCAAAAAAACATGCTCAAAACATGCAATTTATTAGATATCATCTATCCCCAAACCAAGGGGCAACTCCTCAGTACAGAAACAGAAAGTGTATTTGAGATGTTTCTCTCACCTCTACAATTTCTGAAAAGTTAATCTTCCTCCTCTGGCAAAAACGAAAAACCCCTATAGCCTTTTACCTCGTTGCAGGTTGCAGCCGAGAAAGCAACATGGTCACCAGCAGCTCTACTGGAGCCATCCGAGAAAATTCGGCCAGGGTTCTCGCTCTTGCCGGGTCTGCTCAAACCGGCTCGGTCTGATCCGGAAATACGGCCTCAATATGTGCCGCCAGTGCTTCCGCCAGTATGCGAAGGACATCGGCTTCATTAAGTTGGACTAACTGAACTTCCTTAGATGGCTCATCCAGCACATCAATCTTAGGCGGAAACAATACTAGCTCTTTGTATATAAAATAAAAAGTTTTCAAAACTTCAAAAAAAAAAAAAAAAAAGAAAAACCCTATAAACAGAAAAATTCTTCTGTTCCTGGACCCTTGAACCAAGGAAAATAGAGTTCTGGGCTAATTTATACATTTCACAAACATTTTCCCATTTCTAAAGTGGAATTTCTGGGGGTTTATGAAATTGCTTTCATTTAATGCTTCTAACAGTTTCAACAACTTTAGGAGAGATTGATCTTATTTTTATAATACTGAGAACACAGATTTATGATTTCTAGAGGATTATAACTTATTCATAAAAATGGAAAAATAAGATAGTTCAGTTCAGCCACTCAGTCGTGTCCAACTCTTTGTGACCCCATGAATCACAGCACGCCAGGCTTCCCTGTCCATCACCAACTCCCGGAGTTCACTCAGACTCCCATCCATCAAGTCAGTGATGCCATCCAGCCATCTCATCCTCTGTTGTCCCCTTCTCCTCCTGCCCCCAATCCCTCCCAGCATCAGAGTCTTTTCTAGTGAGTCAACTCTTCGCATGAGGTGGCCAAAGTACTGGAGTTTCGGCTTTAGCATCATTCCCTCCAAAGAAATCCCAGGGCTGATCTCCTTCAGAATGGACTGGTTGGATCTCCTTGCAGTCCAAGGGACTCTCAAGAGTCTTCTCCAACACCACAGTTCAAAAGCATCAATTCTTCGGCGCTCAGCCTTCTTCACAGTCCAACTCTCTCATCCATACATGACCACAGGAAAAACCATATCCTTGACTAGACGGACCTTAGTCGGCAAAGTAATGTCTCTGCTTTTCAATATGCTATCTAGGTTGTTCATAACTTTTCTTCCAAGGAGTAAGCATCTTTTAATTTCATGGCTGCAATCACTATCTGCAGTGATTTTGGAGCCCCCAAAAATAAAGTCTGACACTGTTTCCACTGTTTCCCCATCTATTTCCCATGAAGTGATGGGACTGGATGCCATGATCTTCGTTTTTGAATGTTGAGCTTTATGCCAACTTTTTCACTCTCCACTTTCACTCTCATCAAGAGGCTTTTAGTTCCTCATATATATATATATATATATATAATAAGAGAGTTTTATATATACATAATAAATAAATAAATAAATATATATATATATACACACAATTCCAATCCTAGTTTCTGTAGTTCCAATTTGTTAAAAAATCCTACTTCCCTGGGAATCCCCTGGGGTGGTAAGGTCAAAAAGAGAAAAAGGATACTACTTCTGTGGCAGGCAGGCAGAACAGCTATTTTTAACTCACACGTTGTAAATCTTTTCTGTGGTAAACGTTTATCATTTATCCCCAAAGAAATAAGAGACAGTTCCCGTGGGATTTTGAGCAAGTAAATGGTCCCGCTTAATCTCATTGAAATCAAGGGGCTCTGTTTCATTTAAAAAATATGTTCATAATAGGACTGATGCCTGTTTCCTAACCTCAAGGTCATTTTTAAGGTCGGCTAGAGAGAAAGTGACTTGTCAGTGATGTGTCTCTAACAGTACAAGCGGCCATATCTACAAGTGGAAGGGAAAAAATAGCTGACCTTACTCAGGTCAGCTAGTGAGGACTGTGCCGAACGTTGGATTCTAAACTTCAGCAACCTAGTTGTAAGAAAAAAAAAGCTACTTTTCAACGCTTTTCCTGTACCCCGGAAATTCTGAAGACATGCCGTGTAACAGCAAGCCTAATACTGTATTGCAGTTATTTGTTTTCCTCCTGCAGGTGAAATCCTACAGCGAGTGACCAGTAGTGAGGCTACGGTGGGTGCGTTCTGATTGCTTTCTAAACGTGTGTGTACGTGTCCGTCTCTCAGTCGTGTCCACTCTTTGCCACCCCATAGACTGTAACCCGCCAGGCTCCTCTGTCCGTGGGATTCTCCAGGCAAGTGCAGTGGGTTCCCATCCCCTTCTCCAGGGACTCTTCCTGGATCGAACCCACATCTCTACTGTCTCCTGCTTCGGCGGGCAGATTCTTTACCACTGTGCCGTGGACTGCCCAGTGTGAATTCTCAGAAGGGTGCCCCTCCGTCCCCCGTCCTCCCCTCCTTCTGCCCCCTGCCTTCCCTGCCCCCAGATGAGCAGAGCTTTCGCCACCCTGGGACCTGGTTCTTGGATGCATGATGTGGTTAAGGAGGCTTCTGTGACCTTCTTACTACACATTATCAGATAAAGAAATCCCTGAGTTTTTAACTTTGAAGTTTTACTATAATGTTTTTGAGGACAGTCTGTGTGTTTTCCACAGTCTAACATTGGTCCTTCCGTATAAGAGGTTATAACTACTTGATGAATAAAGAGGTACATAGAGGTATTTTATACATTATGGACTGATACCCTGGAAAGGTTTCTCCCCACCCACCCATGGGGCTTCCCTGGTGGCTCAGAGGTTAAAGCGTCTGCCTCCAGTGCAGGAGACACGGGTTCGATCCCTGGGTTGGGAAGATCCCTGGAGCAGGAAATGGCTATCCACTCCAGTATTCTTGCCTGGAGAATCCCATGAACAGAGAAGCCTAGTAGGTTACAGAACACGGGGTCGAAAAGAGCCGGACACAACTGAGCGACTTCACCTTCACCTTCACCCATGGGTATCAGCCACTTGTACTGATGCGGACTTCCAGCCACTGATTCAGTTTCAGAAGAAGCACTATTCTTGTCAGTGTGTGTGTGTGTGTGGTGTGTGTGTGTGTGCTCACTCAGCTGTGTCTGACTCTTGTGCGACCCCATGGACTGTGGTCTGCCAGGCTTCACTGTCCATGGAATTTTCCAGACAAGAATACTGGGGCAGGTTGCCATTTCCTTCTCCAGGGGAATGTTCTTGTCTATATATCTGTGTTTGTGAAATCTTTTGAACACTATCACATTTGCCTTTATTAGAAGAGGAAATTGAAAACATGTTGGGAATTACTGAGTGTGCTAACAGGGGTAGACTTTTATCTCAGGATATCGTTAACTGCTTGGACTTAGGCTGAACTCTGCCGTTCATGGTGGACAAAGGGATGTGTTGCCAAAGCTTTGTGCCTAAAAATTGAGGGGAAATTTGGAGTTCTATAAAATGGGATCTTTAGAGAACTTCCATTCGCTTTACAACATGCAAATATACATACAAAGATAGTTTGATTTTTGTTCTTTTCAGTTTATACATATACATACAAATATAGTTTCAGTTTATACACATACATACAAATACAGTTTGATTTTTGTTCTTTTTAGTTTACACATATACATACAAATATAGTTTGATTTTTGTTCTTTTCAGTTGATAAGCATTGGAGAAATATAGTGTATAAGAAAATGAATTAACTGTCATTGTTTAGAGAGATGACAAGTATTTATTATAAAGATCTTTAAATGGTGTTTATTACAGAGTAATTGAACACTTTTCCGAAGTGTAAAAACAGCTTTTTATGGACGGTGTGACAGAGACCGCGGTATGGGTCACACTCAGGCACTAACTGGGAGGAGCCCTAGATCAAGTTGCTGGAATGTTCTGCGTTACTCATCTGTAGCCAGTGGACAATCTCTGTCCAGGGTTCTTTGCTGCTGTCAGGGAGGCTGAAGCTCCCTGACTTGTGGGAAAAGCTGTTTCTAAAAAGATGGGACCAGGGAGCTGGTGCCCAGGGGCACGTAAGACAGGAGTGGTCCCCGAGTTTTTTTAATAAAATTTGGAAACGGTCTCAGGGTGGCAGTCTTTGCAGTTTCTCATTTAAAATGACTGATCATCATCAGGCAGAATGAAAGAAACTGCAATTTATAGTTTCACGATGCCCTATGGAAACCGTAGTGCTTTCTTCTTTATCTTCATGCCAAAGACTTCCCCGGAAAGTAGTGATTCTGGCTAAGGACTCATTTCACGCGTCGGAAAAAGGACTTCTTCAGGATTGTGAATTACCAGAGTAAAAGAAAATTTTTAAAAACCCTCCAAAGAAAACCTCATCATTTACGCGTTGCCGGCACCGTTTCCAGGGATAATCAAAAGTAAATGTTTAATAAGTAACTATGCAATCGAATGACTTCTATTTTTCAGCTTATTTCCGCCCCGGGGACCGTAAAATCCTCAAAAAAGGTGGGGGGGGCCGTCTCCCCTCCCCGCCACTCCAGCTCGGGGCGGCGTGCACGCCCTGCCCTCGGCCTGCCGCGCGCCCCAGGCGCTCGGGTCCCAGGCCCCCGCCCCGTCGAGTTACTCAGGCCCCGCGCTCAGGGCGGAGCCGCGGGCCGGCGGCGCAGGTGGGGAGGGGCGGCCGGGGCGCGTCGGTGACACCCGCGGGGGAGCGGGGGAGGCGCGGCGGCCGCACCCCGCCCTGGGAAGAAACCGGCCAGGTGTGGCTTCGGCGCCCGGCGCCAGCGGGGAGGAGACTCGCGGCCCCGCCAACCAACACCACCACCCGCCCGCGGCCCGGCTCCTCTGCGCCCTCGCCGCGCTGCGAGCCGCAGCTCCCGCTCCCGGCCCGTCCCCGGCGCCCTACCCCCGCCCGCTGGCCGCGCCGCGCGCGGCCGGGCCGGCCCCAGTGGAGAGGCGCGTCCTCGCGATCCTTCTGCGTCCCCAGCTCAGCCCCGGCGTGGGGCCTCCCGGGAGCCCCTCGCCCTCTCCGAGCCGGCCGGCCCTCGCGTCCGCCGCGGAGCTGAGCGGCGCTCCAAGTACCCGCCGACATGAGCTGCAACGGAGGCTCGCACCCGCGCATCAACACGCTGGGCCGCATGACCCGCGCCGAGTCCGGCCCCGACCTGCGCTACGAGATGACCTGCGGCGGGGTCGGCGGGGGTGGCGGCGGCGGCGGCGGCGGCGGGGGCACCAGCAGGATGTACTACTCGCGGCGCTGCACGGTCACCGACCAGAACTCGGACGGCTACGGGTGGGTACCGGGCCGGCCAGGGCGCGCGGGGCGCGGGCCGGGGCTGCCACCCTCCCCTGGCACCCTGGGACCGGGAGGGATCCCTGACCGACGGGGAAACTCAGGTCCCGAAATGGGACGGTCGGTCAGTCTGAGGTCCTGCGCGCATTCCCCGCGGGCGCTGGGGCCGGGTCGGCGTGTCCCCCGCGCGCCGCGCCAACCGGGGGGGGGCGCGTGCGCCCGGGGAGGGAGCCGCCCCTACGCCGCCGGCGGCCGGCCAGTGAAGGTGCCGGCGGGGCGCTGGGGTCCCGGCTGACCCCGGAACTATGCCTTGCGCGGCATCGCCTTAGTCTAGGGCCGCAGATGGGAGGTGAGGCGGACGGGGCTGCGACCACCAAAGCCAACTTCTCTAACTGTAACCAAACGTAGATCAGTACAGAAGCGGGGGCTCCGGCCTGCGGGCTGGCCGGGGTGGGCTCGGCGGGCGCTACTGCTCATCGCCAACTCGTGGTCGCCCCGAGACCCCGTCCGCAGCGGCGCCTGGGCAGCTCGGCCACCGGGGAGGCTTTTTGTAGAGGCTGCGCGTCCCGGCCTCTGGGGTCCCGCGTCGAGAAGGCTCCGCTTCGTCGGCTTCTCCTGCTACCTAGACCGAGTTGCCTGGCGAGGACGGCGGCCTGTTCCCGCGCCCCCGGCCCCGCAGCCTGGATCGGCCGCGCAGCAGCTCCGGCCGAGGAGCACACCTGTGGCCCCGCGCCTGCTCCCTTTGTCTCCTGGTTTTTCAAATGCACCCGAGAGACGACCTCGGTGTCGGGGTGGCGGAGGGCGGGCGCAGACTCCTGCGCCCGAGCCGGGGCTCGCGGAGGAGCGGCGCCGGGTCCCACCCCCGCCGGCCCGCCACGCTGGGGGCGCCCTAGTCCAGGTGCCCCGGGGAGGGCGGTGGGAAGAGGGCCAGTTCTGCCTCCGAGTCAGCGGGGAAATCCAGCGAGGGGGGTCACTCGGGTGGGGTCGGAGAAAGATAACGAACCTACTTTTACCCAGTCCCCGGAGCTGGGGTCGCCCACCTGAGTCGTGAGAATTTCTCGCCCCGCCCCGCTTCAAGTCCTTGCCTTGTAGGGCTTTGGGGAGAGAGGCCTGGGTTCCAGAAACTTTGCCGACCTCGCCTTGTGGCCTTAGGCTGGGGAGGAGCAAGTTGAATCCACTCCCGGGGGTTTTGTTTTGCCAGCAGTTTTGGAGGCGGGGACGGACTCGAGTTGCAACGTGCTTTCTGCTTCGATTTATTCATTTCTTTATCTTCCTGGAGCACCTTGAAATTTTATTTTCCCTTTCTGAGTGACCAATAAACCGTCTCAATCTTGGCGCTCTTTCTTTTCTTACTAATTTTCTTTAAAAATTGAATGGCGCTCTTTAATGAACAAAATCCGCCTGGGGGTTTCCAGAAGAGTGCGCCAAGCCACTAGGGAGGCTGGGAAGAAACTTTTGCTCATTTTCACTTTGGTTTTTAAGTTAGTTTGAAAACTTGGCCAACCATTTAAATCCGAAACTTTACTTCCCCCTCCAAGTCGTCCAGTATTTGGAAAACACATGCTTTTAAATCCATCAATACATTTAAAGCCATTTAAACCCAAGTCAGAATTAGCAAGGCCACTTCTTTCCCGCATGTTATGAACCAAATTGTTTTTCTTTTTTAAAATGCTCCTGTTATCCTGTTTTAAATTGACAATACACATTATTATTAATGGAATATTTCACTCTCTTGGCTTCTTGTAGAAGTAAATTTGTAATTAATATCTTGCTTAAGGAACCGCATAGAAAGACACCTGGTTTTTAAGGATTCTTAAATTCTTAAACCTTAAATTTGGGCGAGATTCAATGTTTTCATAGTAGGGCATCATTTTTTTGTGTTTGGTTTTTCCAACTTGAAGGCTGTTTGTAAATCTGTTAAGTTTTACATCTCTGCGGGAAGGGAAAACTGACTCAAGTGAAAAATGACCTAGCTTCGAGGGAGGCTGTTTTTCTGCTCTTTGGTGTGGAGCTGCCTGGCTGAGGGGTGGGGGGCTGGGGGCGGGGGGCCTCAGCCCGCACGTGGCCGGGGGTAGGGAGTGTGGAGGGGGTGGGGGGTGCGGTGGGGCTGGGGCGGGGGCTTCAGCCAGCCTGTGGCCGGGGGGAGGAGGGGCGTCTCTGTGGATCCAGGGACTGGAGTTTCCCCTGGCCTGCCCCTGCCTGGTGGGTGCTGATCCCCTTAGAGGCCGAGCGTTATTAGCACACACACAAAAAGCCAGCAGAAGCTGAGGTCTGTATTTTACTAAAACAGCGACTGAGGGTTGGTCCCTGCACACGCCGCACCTGTTTTCCAGGTTTTTTTCTTTCTTTCTTTCTTTTTTTTTCCCGGTCTTGAGCCGAGGTAGTTTGTTAGTCCCTGGCAGGGACTCTGCAGAAGCAAGAGGCCATGTCTCACCCTCCTGCCCTCTGCCAAATTAATGTTGAGGAAGGATTTAAAAAGCAGTTTTCTGGCCAGAAGTTTTTCTAAATTGAGGTGCTTTGTTTTTAAAGTTAAAAAAAAAAAAAGAAGAAGAAGAAGCCCTTAAAAAACCAGCATGAGAGCGACTGGTCACATCTAAACTCTTTTGTTTCTGAAACTCCCACTTTATTGGCTGAATTGGGTTGGTGATTTTTTTGTGTGATCAATGTTTCCATGTAGCCCTTCCCTAAATACACCGAATTGAGGGTGAACAGAGCCCAGCTCTTATTTTCCCTTCGGAAGCGGCTTCATAGTCTCTCGCCTGGTCGGGCCTTTTCTTAGAACGGTTGTCACTGTTTAGGACCAGACCGTTCTCACTCTGACAATCCTTCCTCCCCTCGGTGTCCTTTTCAGCTTTGTTTCAGACTGCACGGAATCTGCAATGACGTTGTTTACCTTCTGCTGCTCTAGCTTACTATTTTCAAGTTTAGTACAGACTGCATGCATAGTAATTAAAGAGGTTTATTTTCGAAAATTTAAACTTCGGATTTTCCCTGTGTAGGATGTTACTGTTTTCAATGAAGGCGGAATTACTCTAGTCTTTTCCTGTAGAAATCACAAATCTGTAGTCCTCCAGTTAGATCTTCCGCTGATCAAAGTGTGGAATTTGTAGGAGGATTACCAGCCAAATACAGTCACTAAGGGCTTACCTGTGGCTCAGCTGGTAAACTGAACGCCTGCAATGCAGGAGACCTGGGTTCCATCTCTGGGTTGGGAAGATCCCCTGGAGAAGGGAAAGGCTACCCACTCCAGTATTCTGGCCTGGAGAATTCCATGGACAGTCCATGGGGTCGCAAAGAGCCAGACACAAGAGCGACTTTCACTTCACTGTCACTAAGCCACAGAAATATGTGCGTAAATGGTAATGCTTTTCTCCAGAACTCACAGTTTCCAGACCAGAATGTGTGTGGTCCCTGTGCCGGGCTTAGTGGCTCAGCCCTCTCTGACTCTTTGTGACCCCATGGACTGTAGCCTGCCAGGCTCCTCTGTCCATGGAATTCTCCAGGGATTGCAGGCGGATTCTTTACTGTCTGAGCTACCAGGGAAGCCTCACTATTTGATATCTATTTTAAACTACCTTTTAAAAGAAGCCTGATTCTTAGCATGAAATTAAACAGGCATATTCGCCTTTAATTTTAGAGTGGGAAGGGGATGCTGGTAAGGACATAAACCTCACGTTCCCACTTGAGAGACAAAGAGATTAAGACTTGCCCGGAATCCCAGAGTCCATGCAGGGCTCGTCTGTCTGCCCTCTGCCCTCTTGTACCTTCAGACCGTGCGCTGAAGTGTATGAGACTGGACAGCCCTGTCCTTCCAGGAAGAAAGTACATCGAGTGTATGTATTCGTTCACTCAGCCAATACTTCCTGAGCATCTGCTGTGTGTTAGATGTGGGGAGACTCAAAGGTGGAAATACAAAGACTTCTGGAAGGGAGCCGGTGCTCTGTAAGGGAAGATAAGGACGTAAGTACTCTGTTATATAGGAGGGGCGCCCGTGACTCAGGCTTCGTAAGGGACTTGATAGCATCTATAGTGGCGGCGCTTGGGAGACTTTATTATTAAGGCAGTGGTTGAATTGGACTTTGGGGAATTTCAGCTGGTAGAAACAGGTGGGCAGAGAGTGCTCCAGCAGGAGGGAAGAACAGGAAGGAAAATGGGAGAGGTGGCAAACTGGAACAAGTTCAAGGGCTAGAGAGTGGCGGTCTCCCTGTGGGGCATTTGCTGCAGGGGGAAATGGTAAAGAAGCAGGGAGGCAGGGTGGGCTGGGCCAGTGCCTGGGAGGCCTAGACTCCGTGTTGGGGGAGTTGGGTGGGCACAGGGGACCCACTGCAGGTTTCATCCAAGCCACTCAGGGTCTTCGTTGAAGGAACAGGGAGATGAGACCGTCACAGAGAGCCCTAGGACTGTTTTCAGGGCTTGTACTGGTGAAGGAGGCAGGTGATGAAGGAGGGAGATGATGAAAGTCGGTCAAATTTGGTGGCTGTGGGACAGGAGGTAGATGTGATGGAGCGGCAGCTTCCGCTCAGAATTGGATCAGAGAGGCAGGGGAGAAGCTGAGAAAACAGGCTCAGGGGCAGGTGACTCACAGAATGGCCATTCTAAATGTTTTAATGGGAAATGATGGCAAAGTAAGATTCAGTGTTGCTTAATATAAGGCAGATGATACCACTTACATAGTGATTAAATTTAACATATTTGATACAAGTATCAGATCCGTGGTTAATAATAGTTATATCACCACAGGGCAAACACCCACAATGTGCCAGGTATATTGTTGTCGCAAGCCTCAGGACAAACTTCCCATTTCACAGACGGAAAACTGAGGTTAATGTAGTTAGATGACTTGGCCTAGGTCACACAGCTAGTTAGTAGTTAAGCTGCTTTTGGGTCTAGTATACCACCATGGCTCAAGAAAAGATCAAACCTTAACATCTCTTCTTGTAAACTCTTTATCCAATGAGTTTTCACTTTTAAATTGTTGCATTCTTGGGATGTATTTTGTAACCATTGTGTTCTTTCATTCACACTCGGGTAGAGTTTCCATCTGCTGAGGAATGCAATTAAGCCCATTAATTGCTGGGCAGATCTACAGAACAGCTTCCAAAAGGAGTTAATTTTTTCTCTAAATATGGGCATAATTTCATTGTTGTTCAGGTGGCTGAAATGTCTTGGGAAAGACAAAAAGTGCTGATGCTTCCACGCTGACTTCTTGGGGTGGATCCCAGGAGAGCTTGGGTGTGTCTTGGGGAGTCTAATTCTCAGCCAACCAGTCTTTCCGGACTTCTCAGAGGTTCTGGAAGGAGTGGCTGAGTCCTGAGGCCTTGGTGCCTGGGGCCCTGCTCCCCACCCTTCGCTTTTCTCTGTCTCCTTGCAATCCTGGGAAAATGGGCAGGTGTGGTTCTGATTTGGAAACCACCGCCCTACAGACCCCAAGACTCCGAGAGACAGCCTCTCGTAAAATGCCAGCATGGCCCCATCATCACGGGCACCTTAGCACCAACACCCCTAGGAATTCGAAATCTAGATTTCATGAAGATGATGACCCAGGAGTGGAAGGCTGTAGCCGATCGGTCTAAGTTTTTGCTTGGAATTCAGAGTCTTGACATGCAGACATTTTTCCCTTGCTTCATCTGGCACCTGGAAAAAAAGAATTAAAATTTGAGTTGGCTTCTTGGGTAGTGGCTCAGATGGTTAAAAAAAAAAAAAAGCCTGCAATGGAGGAGGCCCGGGTTGGATCCCTGGATGGGGAAGATCCCCAGGAGAAGTACATGGCAACCCACTCCAGTATTCTTGCCACGAGATCTCATGAACAGAAGAGCCAGCCGGACTACAGCCCGTGGGGTGGTAAAGAGTCAGACATAACTGAGAGACTAACAACTTCAATTTTTTCACTTCTTGGTGGATAACTAGATAACTTCTACATGACTTTTTTTTTTTAATAGACATCAGAAGGAATGTAAGTTTTCACATAGGGACAGAATTCAAAGTAGAAATCCCTACTTTGGCTTTGAATTTTTAAGGGTCAAATATTCATCCCTACTTAATACAGGAAAAGAAAGCATATTTTTCTGATTCTTTCAAAAAATGTCTTTCCTACAGTTAAAATGTATCACTCTTTGAAGTGTCTCAAATTTTATTTTAGATCTTATAGATAATTCTAGGAATTAAAAATTACTTGACAAAGTCTGAAATGCCTCACACTTAGTACTCAGTCATCATTTCTTCTTTTTTTTCTTTTGCTTCTCACTCTACCCTCAATTTGCTGCAAGATATCCTTAAAATTAGGCAAAGTTCGAGGTTATAAATTGGGGCAAAAACCACAAAGGGAAAAATCAAAGGGAAATCTAAGTCATTTCACAACAGCACCCACTGCTCCCCTGTAAGAGCGACCCGGCAGGAGGATTTAGTTTCTGCGGGGCTTGCATCCTTGGGGTCTCCTCCTCTAAGCATCAGGCCAGCCCTGGGAGGTGGCTGTATTCCTGCAGAAACCCCAGGCCTCTCCAGTCTAACTAACTTGCTGCAAGTCACAGGCTGTCCTGCCGGAAGTGGCCGAGCAGGGGGTGGCCCCAAAACTCTTTTCTGAAGTTAATGATCTGTAATCGGGTTGCCCTCCCCGCCCCGCCTCTACCTTTCACCAACAAACTGTGAAAATAGTAAGCATGGAGAGGAAGTAGACCTTGATTAGAGTACTAATTCCGGAGATCCTGGGTGAGGACAAACTGAAGGATCAGAGGAAGGCTTCTTTCTAAAATTGATAGAAAACAAAACAAAACAAAACATTTTTTTGCCCACTATTCAGGTGAGGTAAATGCGCTACCTGATGGATCTTTGGAAATACCAGCCTTGGTTCGCCTTTGTTTTTCTTCCCCTTTCCTAAACCAAACAAACACGTGTTAGAGATCTTCTGTGTGCACAGCCCTGTGTTGTCAGGTGTGTGTAGGAGTTGAAAGTGGCGGAGATGTAGGACTTTGCTCTCCAGGAGCAGGCCAGACAGGTGTGTAAACAACTTGTGCAGAATGGGGGCTGAGTTGTGCCAGGAAGCTCTATGCATGGAGGCCGCAGCCCTGGGTGTGTAACTTCTGATGCATGTTTCCACTGACATGTATTTAGTGAGTCTTAAAGGTAGGGTATTTTCCTTAGATGAAGTAAGCGATTTTTAAAAAACAAACTCCATGGATGCTTTACTTAAGCTCTTTTAAAGAAACTCAAACAAGATAATGTATGGAACGTGTTTTGAACCTTGTAAGGAGCTAAGCAAATAGACTTTAAGTCCATGTTAATGAAAGTAAGTTTCAAGAGCATTACGTAATCATCATAATTTCCATCAGATATTTATTGAGTTTTTCCAAGGTCATTATTCCGTGAATCTGAATACACGTAAGACATCCTTTCTGGCACATGTCCAGGGTCCTGTATTGGTGGAATGAATAAAAAGAGAGAGAGAGACAGCAAAGGAAGGAGGAAGAAAGAAGAAAGACGGAACCGGGTGGGAGAGAAAATACGGACACAAGAAATCCAGAGGCGGGGGCACCAGTCAAGTATCTAATGAACAGCAAGAATGATTGTAAAAGACTTTTATAAAGCAAAGTATTAGAAAAGTCTTAATCTTGTAATGTTGCACGCCCCTTTTCAAAATATTTTTCTCGTGTTTTTTTTTTTTTCCCTGTAATCCTGGGAAAAGCGCTAAACTAATGACTTCACAGTTAATTTGGAATCTTTTTTTTTTTTTTTTTAAGAAATGACTTATTTGTAGGTAGTAAAACAGAAAGCTCTATAATACCGGTCATACTTTCATGTGGCCGACTTGGACGAAAATCCTGACCATGTTTTCCATTTAGCCTCTGATGAAGGGGGAGCTTTATGTAAACCTGCTGCAACCCTTACTTGTTTAAACAAGTTTTAGGAAGGATTTTCAGAAAAAGTGTAGGCAGGTCCTTTGTTGTATGAATCATTTGTCTTTGTGAGTTTGAAGATAAAACAGGATTTCAGCGATGTTAAACACTTTTAAGGACATGCGTTATTTTTCAAGGCAAGCTATTAATTTTGGTCAAAATTATTTTTTATTGATTTGACCCAAATGAGTTTTCTTTTTCTTTCTTTTCTTTTTTTGCATTGACATCCTTCATCCTCCATGTCACTGAAATAAAACTTAAAAATTGAACTTTTGACGTCTTTAGTTCCATTCCTAACATGGTTTAAAATCTCTACACCCCTAACACCAGTTTGTACCGGTTCTGAAAATTTCTTTGAGGCTAAGGATTTGTAAAGTCCTTATGTGCTTGTTAAATAAGTATTTATTTAAAAGTGATTTCTTCCTGTCTGATGGAATTTCGCATTTTCCCAAAATGCACTGTATGAAGAGGAAACTTTATTATCTTTAAACAGAGTGTAGACTTTTGAATTATTTTCAATATGAAGAGGAAACTTTATTATCTTTAAACAGAATGTAGACTTTTGAATTATTTTCAATAGGAGTAGTGTGTTTGTTGGCTTCATATAATAAAGTTACAGAACAAGTGAGCTAAGGAAATTTTAGATAGACTCTAGCCTAACAAATGAGTTAACTGAGATCTAAAAAATTTCAGATATTAACTAAAAAAGATCTAAAATTACGTGAAAAAATGTTTTTGACTTAAAAAATTTTGAATGACAAAAACCACCAGTGTTCCCTGAAGCAGCTCTCCTGGCTCCTCTGCTGTAAGGTCCAGCCTTGCGGAGCATCTGGGTGTCCGATGAGTCAGAATCCTTGAGCAGACACAGCCTCCTTGATTTTTAAGCCAGTTCTGTGTGAGTCTGTCACTGGGCGGACACAGGACCACTGAAATATGAAGTTGAATTCTCTAGCCTCATCAATAAACCTCAGGGGGCCTGGGTCTCCCTTCCTCCGGTCTCATTTTGATGGTGTTTCCCAAGGATGTTCAGACTGAAGTGAGATTTTACAGATGACAGACGAGAGCTGTAGGTCTTGCTTTAAGGACCAGTCTTGAAAGGTTGTGTCTAAGAGAAAATTTGCTTCATCAGATCATACTTTCCTAAGACCACAGTACCAAGGGTTCATTACACTGTGCTTACAGTTTAGCTTTTCATTTTTCTTTTTATACTTTTAAAGAGATTGGATTTTTGTGCATGATAGCTGTTCATCTATTTCCTAATATGCCAAGGGAAACACAGAGGGTTTTAACGGCTGTCAAGGGTGTGTATAGTGAACATAAGCACGTTTTTTAGTAAAACATGAAGAATTATTTTTAGTATCATTAACAGACTATGGAGTTACTTTTTTTTAAGTGCAAATTCATAATATTTTAAGCCAACGTTTAATTGCTTTTCCTCTTTTCCTGGATACAGTTCATCTCTAAGTGTCGCGTGACTAACTACTCTAGTAGTTGGGTAGAGAGAGCTGATGAGTTAATTTTGTTGTCAAAGGGATCTAGTGGCATAAAGTCACTTTAAGAAGACCTGCATTGGGACTTGCCTGGAGGCCCAGTGTCTAGCACTCTGTGCCTCTGCTGCAGGGGGCATGGTCTCGACCCATGCCCAAGGCATGAGGGCCCCAAAGATTTGCATATATACACTTAGAGACTTTCATTCACAAGTTTGGCCTCTCTGCTGCTTTTTTACTTTTTTTAATGTTTAATATTTTAATTTTTTATGATATGAAAAAACCCCAGTGAACATTTTGGCCAAGCCCTTCCCTCACCCAGAGTCCCCACCTGCACCTGCCTAGGAACTCCGTGTGCCAGCTTTATAGTCACACACATTATTAAGTCATATAAGAAACCCAGACTTTGCACTGCTCTGAGAGCGCCCTCTCTGAGTGGGAGGGACTGGCATTCTTTGTGGGAATCACCTTCTGAACCCAGTCATGTATCAGAATGACCCAATGTTTCAGAAGAAAGGTCCTCTCATGCCTCTTCAACTAGGAAAACAAATGTAATTCACAGGACTCTCTAATTGCCTACCCATCCTCGCTTCTCAATGACGCTTCTGTGCTTCTTAACGTCTGTCTCCTGAAGGTCTTTCCTCCCTATTACAATAGGTGCCTTTTGGAAAGTGTTCTAAGTCAGTTGGAATTTTGCACAGGTTTTGACAAGGGATAGAGTCCTGTTTATATCTCAGCAATCCCATAGGTGTGCCAGGCCTCCTGCCTGATTCTGCGTGGGAGGCGGAGAAGGGTGGCATTCATGCGGGGAGGGTGGGGGCGCCCTGGTTTTGTTGAGTGGGTGGTGCCCTGCCTGCCTAGGAGCAGCCCAGCCCCACCTGGCAGCGGTTCCCAGGGGGAGCTGGTTTTTCACCCACGCACTCTCAGCCGGTGCTGGCATGTCTGGCATGTCGGGAGCCCGGCTGGCAGGGGACGGACTGCCAACCGGTGGCAGCGAGAGAAAGTACGTCTCGGGTGTGAAGTGAGGCGGAATCAGGAGCGGAGGGGATCATCCCACATTCTTGTAACCTTACCCCTTCTGCCTAGTACAGCCTGTGCTTTTCAAACTTTTTTTCAACAGTGAAATTCTCCTTTAAAATGCACAGACTCCCTTCCCGACACAGACACACATAAGACAAAGTCCAGGATTGAGCCGGCGTCGGTTTTATCTGAAAGCTTGGGCTGGGCTGACTGGTGGCTCTGAACGCTGGGAGGAGTTCAGGTTTCTTGTAGGACACTCTTAAAGTCTTCCCTGAACAGTAATAATTTAATGGGCTTTAAATGTCTCTTAAGCTAAGCCGTAGTGGGCTGTGCTGTGGCGTAAGGTACCTTGGCAAATTAAAACAAATAAAGACTTGTTTTATTATAGATGACTCTTTATGTGTATCTGGAACAGACTGAATTTCTTTAATTTCTTTCTTTAAAATGTAGAAAATCTAGGACTTTCTTTGTGGTCCAGAGGCTAAGACTGTGCTCCCAATGCAGGGGGCGGAGGTTCGATGCCTGCCTGGGAATGCCCCAACTAGGAATTGACATGCGCAATTAAGACCTTACACAGCCAAACAAATGAATAATAAAATATTTTTTTTAAGTGTAGAATATCTACAACATTCTCCTTCAACACCACCCTTGTTTTAAGGTTTCTGCCACTTGTCTTCCAGTAAAGTCCTGCCTTTGCAATACCCCCTGTGGCTGAGCAGTCACACAGGATAATATTCCATGGTCATCTTGAAAAAGTGTCTTGTTTTTGCATTAAAGATACTTAAATTTACCATCACTTTCTTCACTCCATTTTTTCTTGACCATTATCGTCTTTTTCTGTAATTGCAGAAAATAGTTTTGCAGAGTAAGCTATTCTTTCATCTCCTACAAGTGTCCTCACAGACTGGTCAGAGAAGCCTGCAGCTCTGGGCTGAAGCCCCCTTTCGCAGAGGGACTTTTGATGGCATTGATGTCTGATGAGTGACAGAGAAGATGCTAGAAAAGCATTTCCACAACTCATCCAGATTAGATCTTGTGCTGTGCTTAGTTGCTCAGTCATGTCCAACTCTTTGCCACCCCATGGACTATAGCCCACCAGGCTCCCGTGTGCATGGAATTCCCCAGGCAAGAACACTGGAGTGGACTGCCAGGAGGTCTTCCTGACCCAGGGATCAAACCCACATCTCCTGTGACGCACACATAGAAAGGGGGAGGGGGACACAGAGACCCAGCCAGTGTGAGCGACTGGGAGGGGGACACAGAGACCCAGCCAGTGTGAGCAACTGGGAGGGAGACCTGGGTGAAGTGTTTTTGCATCTTTTCTGAAAGTTTACAGTTTTTCAAAATTGAAAAAAATTTACCACCTGCCTTCTCTGTGTTTTTCCTTCAGTCAAACGGGAACGATGTCCAGGCACCAGAACCAGAACACCATCCAGGAGCTCCTGCAGAACTGCTCCGACTGCCTGATGAGGGCGGAGCTCATTGTGCAGCCCGTAAGCTTGCTTCCCACCCCCTAAGCCCCCTGGTGCCGACCGCAGCTGCTTCTGTTCCTGGGCTCGCTCCTACTGATGTAGACTCCTAGACCTCTGCAATCTCATCCCTCACCTCCTTCACATACTTAGCGTGTAGCGATGCTTTGTCTCAGAACAGACTTCCCCACCTACCTGCAGTGTTGATTGAACCAGGGGAACTCGTTTTCACACTTTTTCCCAACAAATGCTTACTCTGTGGACTGCCACCATTATTGCGATCACCTGTGGTTGTTTATGTGATTTGGTAACACTTTCTCTTCCTAGAGATGCACCCTGATGTGTTTATGTCACTGAGTTGTCGTGGATTGTGATGTACACCATCAATTTAATGTCATTTTTCAGGAAAATTTACCATCTTGTGAGAACAGTTCTACAGGAGAGACGTTACAAAGTATGGGGAAAATGAGCAATTGAAAATTGAGGGGATTTGTTAACACTGGGGTAGGCCTCATGCTCCTGGATGTTCCTGAGATGACATCGCATCTCACTGAAACAGGCGTACAAGTCAAGAGATGCGTGATTCTATCTGAGGTCCCTCCAAAAGTGACATTTCACTAAGTATCACTCATCATGAAAACCAGGACAGTTAGTAGCTCAGTGCAGCCAACTAGACAGCTTTCTTTTTAAGAACTGAAAAGTTATATCCTACAAGATGCAGGAAAAACTCAGTTTGTGTGTTAAAAAAAAAAAAAAAAGACTTTATCTGGCATAACAGTACAGGGCTCTTAGCACAGCAGAATTCCAGTTAGATGAGTGGCTTGTGTAAATGAGAAAGACAGGCATTTAACATTGAAGCAAGGGCGAGATTAGCAATCTTTGGACATGCTTTTAAAGGCCTCTCAAAATTTAAAAAGCAGTCTACAATTTTGGTTTGTGACAGTGAAAGTCCCACCCCATGGACTGTAGCCTGTCAGGTTCCTCTCTCCATGGAATTCCCCAGGCAAAGAGAATGGGTAGCCATTCCCTTCTCCAGAGGATTGAACCCAGGTCTCCTGCATTGCAGGCAGTTTCTTCAAATTAAGAAGATAATTTTCATTTAAAGATTTTTTTGCAGTTACATGGAATAGGGGGCGGGGCACTTATTTAAGTTTATAGCAGAAACTTTCGCTTCCAGTTAGCACACATGAAGCTTTTCTTTCCTGCGTCGTGTGCTCCCTTCACGTGACTTCTTTCTTGCAGGAACTGAAGTATGGAGATGGAATTCAGCTGGCCCGGAGCAGAGAGCTGGACGAGTGTTTCGCCCAGGCCAACGATCAGATGGAAATTACCGATAGCTTGATCAGAGAGATGCGGCAGATGGGCCAGCCCTGTGATGCTTATCAGAAAAGGTATTGCAGGGACTTCCCTGGCGGTCCAGTGGCTAAGACTTCCCTACTCCCAATGCAGGGGCCCGGGTTCGATCCCTGGTCAGGGAATTAGATCCCATGAGCTGCAACTAAAGATCCCACACATGACTAAAACATCCTGGATGCCACAACAAAGATACCGAGTGCCAGCTGAGACACAGTGAAGCCAAAGAGACATTTTTAAAAAAGAGAGAAAGAAAAAAGGTATTGTCCACAGAGCGATCGAGGTGCAGACGGGGCCTGCAGACGAGCAGTTGTGCAGACGTGGTGCAGGAGTTACACTCAGTCCCCTGACCCTGGTCTTCCCTTGAGGGAAGCACAGACGTTTTCCGGGAAAGGCTCCCTTGCTTGATAATTTTGCCCCTTTTCTGGGTCTCTAATACAAATCACCTAAACCCACTACCTTCATCTTTTGTGGAATCATGAAGCTGCCGAGCAGTGACTTAAGCAGACCTGCCCAGGAGGGTGTCCTCCTTTTGAAGAGTCGAGTTTGCTGTGAGGTGTTCACCGTGCTTCCACTTAGCAGGCAACAAAAGCGCGGCCGTTGACTTTTGAGTCTGAGATTAAGTTGAGGACTTCTCTGGTGTCCCAGTGGCTAAGACTGGGTGCTCCCACTGCCGGGGGCCTGGGGTGCATCCCTCAGTGAGCTAGAGCCCACATACCCCAACTAAGAGTTCACCCTACAATGAAGATAGAAGGTCCTGCGTGCTGCAGCTGAGACCCGCCGCAGCCAAGTGAATAAATATTTTTAAAAGAATGAATAAAATAGAGCCCAGCTAAGTTTACTGCATACAGAAAGGAGACTCATAGAGTTGAAGATGCCGTTTCATGCAGAGGTGTGTAGTCTGATTTTATGTGATCATGGTATTCAGAGCGTGGGGTCCTAGGAGATCTCCAGGCTGGAACTCTTGAGAAAGTACAAGATGCTACCAGGCTGGGGAAGGGCAGTTACCCTTGCTGTGATGCTTCAGGCTTGGAGCAGCAGAATACTTAAGGTTTTGTCTGTGACTAAGGTTAAAAAAAAAAAGCCTATAAATAAAACATTTGTGGGCTTCCCTGGTGACTCAGTGGTAAAGAATCCACCTGCCAGTGCGGGAGATGAGGGTTTGAGCTAGAAAGATCCCACATGTCTCAGAGCAGCTAAGCTGTGCTGATGCTGCCGAGCCTGTGCCCTGGATCCTGGGAGCTGCAGCTGGTGAAGCCTGCCCGGGTGCCCTAGAGCCCGAGAGAAGCCTCCGCGTTGCCACGAAGAGCAGCCCTGACTCTCTGAAACGAGAGAAAAGCCCCTGCAGCAAAGGAGACCCAGCGCAGACAAAATAAATAAAACTATAAAAGAAAAAAGAGCTCATAAAATAAAGAGCACGTGTGGTCCCTGTACTGACCCAACGGGGGACGGTTGCCCAGCACGGGTCTTCAGGGGCTGTCTTCCTGCCGCGGTGTGATGGTTCCCCTCTCCTTTCAGGCTGCTGCAGCTGCAGGAGCAAATGCGAGCCCTCTACAAAGCCATCAGCGCCCCCCGCGTCCGCAGGGCCAGCTCCAAGGGCGGCGGAGGGTACACCTGCCAGAGTGGCTCCGGGTGGGATGAATTCACCAAGCGCCTCACCAGCGAGTGTCTGGGGTGGATGAGGCAGCAGAGGGTAAGCAACTTCCGGCGGGAGGAGGTTGGCGCTCAGAGTTCTCGGCCCCTCGTGCAAACCCAGGCAGCCGGGGCACTGACCCAGGCCTCTTCTGTTCTCTCCTTTTCCTCATGTGCTTTTATTTTGGAATGAAGGCTTTTATTTAGAAATACATGAAACTTCCGGGGATTTTTTTCTTCTTCTTCTTCTTCCTCATTTGGCTTAGGGAACCAGCCTCATGGCTTTATAGTCGTACTTTATCACTCGAGTAATATTTAACAGGTATGATTGAATTGGTAGGTTGTGAAAATCTAGTTCTTGCAGGAACATCTGTTTTGGGAGTTCATGGCTAAAAACACTTCATCCCTGAACTCATCAGGTGTTACCAAGAGGTCCTTAAGAGAAAGAAGGAGAAGGTTGTGGAGGTTCATTTAAAATGGTGAGGAATTGGAGGAGCTGGACAGGCAGGGAGACTGGATCTTCCAGTCTGTGCTCATGGGTTGTTTCATCTTGTATTTTTGAAGTGTCAGGCGTCTTGTGCAAGCGTGACATCACTCATGTGGGAGCAAAGTGAGGTGCTGGCACCCGATGTGCTGAGCCCTGAGAACTGGAGTTTCTACAAAGGATTTTTCGCTGCTAATGACTGTTTTGTTGTGTTATGTAGTAATTAGGTGCAGTAATGAACAGGTGGCAGGAGGAATGTACCATCATCATGTAGATGGGAATTTTATAGTGAGAACCGATCCTGACGAACCATCCTTCTCTCGAGAAGGTGGGCGTGTCGGAATGATCAGTCGTGCAGAGGTGGAATCGACGTAGTCAGAAATAGTGGTCTTATGACTTGTCCTTGGACCGGTTTGACAGTGGTTCTAAGTTTCTCAATCTTTTTGTGGGTGCTCTTTCGCAAGTGTGAGGGCTTATGGGGCTAAACATTCATTCACTCCTTCAGTTAACCTTTTCTCCCATGTCTTACAAAGACTTTGTAACACTCTTACAAGAAGGTGGGACTTGTAGAAGAGCAAAGTTGTAATTCCATAAACGTAAATACAAACCTATTTGCAGGTTTCCCAACTCCCTTTAGATCTTTGAACACACGTTTCTGGAAGCGTTTGCTATATGTTGACTCTATGCCAGAAAATGAGGGTTCCAAAGTTGTGTCCCATAGCCCCGAAAGGGAATATTATTTAAGGAAAAAGATATATATATATATATATATATATATACACATACACACACCCAAGTGCCACATTTCTATGCAGAGCAGTGTGGGGTTGATAGCTGGGTTTCCGCTGTAATAAAACCGTGCTCAGATAGGGAGTGGGGAGGAGTGGCATGCCCGTCCTCGCGGGATGGAGCCAGCAGAGAAAGCTGGGCAGAGCTCCTGGAGCCTGGACTATGTCGGGAGGATCAGTGACATTAGGTGAAACAACCTTTGAACCAAATGACTTCTAAAATGGCAGATTCCCTTACTTCTTCTTAGTCACTATAACAGTTCTATAAAATGACAGCTCATACTTCGTCACTTTCTGAATTCATGTTGGGTGTAGCTTTGTGAGAATCTTTTGTAACAAAGGCTCAACTTTTTTTTTTTTTTAAATCTGTACACATAGCATTTTATTAACAAAATGTTTACACTATCCCTACAGTACAAGAAATTTTGTAGTGACTTAGCATGGTATCCTCTAGAAAAGTTTAGCATAGAATATTGAAGCTAAAACAATAGTTTAAAAGTATGCCAAGGCACAACATTTTTGTTCAGTTGATAACTGGTGTCCGACTATTTGTGACCCCATGGACTGTAATCAACAGGCTCCTCTGTCCATGGGAATTCCCAGGCAAGAATACTGGAGTAGGTTGCCATTTCCTTCTCCGGGGAATATTCCTAACCCAGGGGCTGGCAGATTCTTTACCTCTGAACCACCAGGGAAGCCCCACGGCTCCACATTTTCAAATTTTGAGCATTTGAAAAATAGCATTATCACATGGACTCAATTTTCCATTGTGGTGAGGAAGGGGGCCGTCTTCTAATAGATGATATTGATGAGGGTTTCAAAGGAACTGTGAGCTGTCCCTTATTGCCGGTTTGCTCTGAGATTCTCCAGCCCTTTCCTCTTAGCCCTGCTTCCTCCAAGCCTGCATTCTTCCTGTCACTCCCAGGGGACTGAGCCACAGGGCCAGCTGATAAGGGAGAGGTGTCTTCAGCAGCACAGTCGGCACACAGTCACACAACTCCTGGGCCAGGGTCTTGCTTCCCTGATGTGTGTTTCTGCTGATGAGCAGGGCAGATACTGCATACCTGGCTGGTAATGAAGGCGGGGTTGGTCCTTTCATTAACTTCCCGGGGCCCTCGCTTGCTTTGCTTTAAGGTTGAAAGGAGCCATGGGAGGGCAAGGTCAGAGTCCTGGGTAACTTACAGTTGTCTAGTGGGCTGCCTTTTCTGAAGGCTCATCAAGTACATGAGAACGTGGATGTGGCTTAGAACAGAGGGTGTTATTCCTGCTGCAATACCGTTCTGGAATGTTTGCCCTCGCCATGTCTGAGAAATTTGGCAATTTACATGAGCTCATGCCAAAGAAAGACGAGATGATACACTCGCCCTGGTATGCAGCTTGTGAAAGAATATGTTTGATTCTTATTTTTTGGCACTTTGAACTTGAAGTAATGGAGATGCAAATTAGAAAGTTAGGTTTACTTTTTAGAAAGCTAACATAAATCCATAATCTTAATATTGCCAATATTCATTGAACTGAAGGTGTTGGATATATATTGTCACTTCTCTTTGAAACGGGCCATGGAGAGTTTTGCAACCCAAAAGGCAGTGCTAACTTCTGGATTTAAAGAGTCAACAACTGCATTACTCAAGCTAAAGAAATAAACAATGAAAAATCGTCTTAGGTTAACTGTTAAGCTTGGGAAGTAGTACTTGATTGAGCTTAATGAACTATTTTTGATGCACACTTAAAAACAACTGAATATAGAAACCTCTGTCAGTATCTTACCACACCGTGTCATACATGGATCTGCACTCACAGCTGTGTCTACACACAGGTCACTTGGACATGCACAGGTAGATTTTTTTTTTTTTTTCCTTCAGAGTGCATGGTCTAGGTTTTAAGGATATCATTACAGAGTCATCTCTGCTCAGCCCATCTTGAGATGGGGGAAGATAAGTTGAGAGAACCCCCAGCTTTTACTGTATTGGGGAACGCCCACGAACTGTTTGGGATTCTCTAGAAAATGGCAACCCACTCCAGTGTTCTTGCCTGGAGAATCCCAGGGACGGGGGAACCTGGTGGGCTGCTGTCTATGGGATTGCACAGAGTCGGACACAACTAAAGCAACTTAGCAGCAGCAGCAGCAGCAGCCTTTACAACAGAGAAGGCAGTGGCACCCCAGTCCAGTACTCTTGCCTGGAAAATCCCATGGGCGGAGAAGCCTGGTAGGCTGCAGTCCATGGGGTTGCAAAGAGTCGGACACTATTGAAGCAATTTAGCAGCAGCAGCAGCAGCCTTTTTTTTTTTTTTTTTTTGGTTTCAAAACTATTGATTAATTACAGCTTCATTTGTATCTGAGTGGAAGCTCCATATGCAACGCGGCCGCCTGGCTGCCGGGGGTGCTTGTCGAGGCGGGAGTTGGAAATCAGGGCCCTCTGTCTCCCGTGGCAGGTGGAGATGGACATGATGACCTGGGGCGTGGACCTGGCCTCGGTGGAGCAGCACATCAGCAGCCACAGGAGCATCCACAACGCCATTGGGGACTACCGCTGGCAGCTGGACAAGATCAAAGCCGACCTGGTACGTGCAACTCTTCCCTGTAGAGGCTTCCAACAGTGTACTGAAGGGTGCTGTAGTTACAATATCCCAGGCAGTTTGGGCTCAAACATGAGTTCATGATTTCTTCCCCAACAGACTGGGAATTTTTTTTTTTCATCTTGGCCTGTACGCATTTTTTTGAATATTAAAGTACAGTTGGTTTACAATGTCGTGGTTAACTTCTGCCGTACAGCAAAGTGATTCGGTTATACATGTATATGTTATTTTTCATATTCTTTTCCACGATGGTTTATCACAGGATACTGAACACAGTTCCCTGTGCTATACAGTAGGAACTTGTTGTCTATCCATCCTATGTATACTAGTTTACATCTGCTAATTGAAACCCCCCAATCCGCCCCCGACCCCACTCCCCACTGGCAACCGGTCTGTTGTCTACATAGGGTCTGTTTCTGCTTCGATGATAAAGTTCCTTTGTACCATTTACATCACTGACTTTTGTCCTTAGCCCGAGATGCTCATCCTTACTTCTTCTACTCTTTTATTTTCTTAACCTACTTTTATCTACTTGAGTATCTGATCAGGTCTCTCCCTCTTTTCTCTAAGTTCTGAGGAGTCCTAAATAATATTTTTGAACTTTTAAAAGTTTGTGTAACATCGAGTCTGTAAGTGATAGTGATGAGCCCTTAACTTTGTAGAGGTGCCCCCACCAGGCCAGTGAACTTTGCCTCCAGACCTACTGGGAAAGGTCCTTGTGGGTAAAAGTATCCATAGAGCAGCTACTTGTTGCTACTGGGGAATCGGAAGTTAGGATGTGTTTGACAGAAGGAAGTTTAGAAGGGCTGTTCTTTCTATGTAAACCCTCAAGGGGAATTAAATAATTAACTCGCTGTTGGTCTTCTTCTAGCGGGAGAAATCGGCAATCTACCAGTTGGAGGAGGAGTATGAAAACCTACTGGTAAGACGACTTATACAAGCTCTGTGTTCAGCGCAGCTCGGTCTTGTAAATGTGGGTCTGGGGATTAAAGCACCTGCTTGGCACTTTAGGACTCTGGAAGGACCTGGAAGTATATGAGAGACTTGCAGGTGCTAATTCCATTTCTGCTGCTGTGTTTTCTTTATAAGGGAATTTTAAAAGAATTTTTTCTGAAGACAGTGCTATTCTGTTTGCTAGTCGATGGGTCCCGTCAATAGCCCTTGTTAAAAACTTGGAGCTTTTCCACTTGTGAACTGCAGCCTTTTACAAAATATAAGCAAAAATAAGACTTGGTTTTTGTTTTTTTTTTTTGGAGAGAGGTTTTCCAGACCATCCTTACCATTTTATGACAAACTGAATCAATTCCTTGACTCATAAGAAGAGATATTTCTATTCTTCTGCCTATTTGAGTCACCCGTCTTCACTTTTCCAGTGTTTCCCTGTTGGCCATGATACTGTTTAAATGACATGGCTAGTAGCAACACAGCTATTTTCCAAGGTGATGACACTTTGAATTTCGGGGACACTGGAGAGGGCAAAGAGAGCTTGACTTATCTTTTTAAGAATCTGTTTTCTCTTTATAGTCCAAAACTAATTAGTGAAGCCGAACATCAGTGTATGAATCAAGACCCATCTGGATCAAGCTAGTTCATTTAATCTAAAATTCCCCTTGTCCCTAAGTTTGGGTGGGTCCTTTCCATCTCCCAGCTGATCACTGAATGCAAGAAATTAACATTTGACTGCTTCTTGGGATTTTTGTTGGTAAAAGGAACCAGCCAGGGCTTATCTGTGATATCTGCAGGGAGCATCATTCACCTGCATGTTCTCCTAATGCTGCTTTGACCGTCCTGTGCAGAAAGCGTCCTTCGAGAGGATGGACCACCTGCGGCAGCTGCAGAACATCATCCAGGCCACGTCCCGCGAGATCATGTGGATCAACGACTGTGAGGAGGAGGAGCTGCTGTATGATTGGAGCGACAGGAACACGAACATTGCCCAGAAGCAGGAGGCCTTCTCGGTAAGCCCGCGGGAAGCGGCGATGGACGCCTTTGTGATCATTTAATCGGCCGCCTGTCATTCAGCCTCGGTGGAGAGATCATGAAAACCCATTCCTTTCTGGAAGGCTTTTCAGTGACTTAAGACAGGCAGTGTGGTGCTTAGCATCTCAGAAGGCAGAGGAGTGAGGTAGTTCAGTCAGATATCCCCCAGTGTACACCGAAGAACGCGGCTTAGACCTGAGAAGTAGACAGTCTCAGTATGTGCTGTGGGCTTCCCAGGTGGCTCAGTGGTAAAGAATCTGCCTGCAGTGCAGGAGACCTGGGCTCGATCCCTGGGTTGGGAAGATCCCCTGGAGAAGGGAAATGGCAGCCCACTCCAGTATGCTTGCCTGGAGAATCCTATGGACAGAGCCTGGTGGGCTACAGTCCATGGGGTCACAAAGAGCTGGACACAACCTAGGGACTGAACCACAACAAGCATGTGCTGTGACTCTGTCACTTTACCTTGTGAATTCGGATGAGACGAGTCAGTGGTCTGGCCTTAGCCACATACTGGGTCTCAGGCATCCTTTTCGGTCTTAAAAATGCTGCAGTTCTTGGAGGAGCGCATCACGCAGTTCTCTGGCATTGTTCACTGCAAGATGCAGTTTTGTATTTGATTCCTCTAAGGATGGTGGGAGGGACGGAAAGCTGCCAGCGACTTGGTCTAGAGGATTTGCTGCTCTTTCATTCACAGATACGCATGAGTCAGCTGGAGGTTAAGGAGAAAGAGCTCAATAAGCTTAAACAAGAAAGTGACCAACTTGTCCTCAATCAACATCCAGCTTCGGACAAAATTGAGGTAGGTTTCATGAGATTTTTATCAGGGGAAGAAAGGGGATACTTTTCAAAAAATAAGACTATCCAAAAAGAAAAAAGACCATACAAATAGTTTTTGCCCATTGCAAAGCCATGACAAGTTTATTTATCAACACCCTAGACCAGGGATTGGCAAACTTTTTCTGGAAAGAATCAAATAATATAATATTTTAGACTGACAAGCCATTTAGTCTTTGTTGAAATTAACTCTGCCATTGTAGTGTGAAAGCAACTGTAGCAACACGTAAGTGAATGAATGTGGCTGTTTGCCAATTAAACTTTATTTATAAACGCAAATAGTGGGCCAGATATGGCCCTTGAACTGTAGTTTGCTGACCTCTGTCCTAGACTGTGATCTGTGGGATGTGCTCAAGGCAGACTCCTTGCCCAAAGGCTGACTCCCTCTACTGACAATCAGTGGGCAAGAGCTTTTATGGACGGTGGGAGGGGCTATATGCAGAAATAGCATAGTCAGCTCTGATAGTCGTCTCAAAATTAGTCACGCGGTGATGATTGGTGTCGTCTTGATGCTTTTAAGTACAGTTAGTCTTTAGTTTCAGGATGGGTTTGTTCCCATTTGTTGGAGGCCAGTTCTCAGAATTGCGGCAGTTTATGTCATGGCGACAGCCTAGTCATGGAGTAGATGACTTCTTCCACCTGGTGGAAGTTTCAGTTTGTACAGGACAACTCACAGGATATAGCCCTTGAGGAGGAACTTTGGTTAATGACCAAACTATTAATATTTAGTCACGTTGGACCATATTCCTTTGTTTCTGCGTTTTCCCACTTCTCTGATTAAGCTCATTGTTTGGGTAAAGTTTTTCCACAGACAAGAGGCAGTTGGAGGACATGCATGGGCGAGGGGGTTGGGGGGCCTCCTCGTGACCTAACAGCTGAACAGGAATAGGACTTGATGCCCCTGCTTTATCCTTGTTCTGACTGGTCTGTTATGATCAGTCAGGAACTATGTCATTTGGATGAGTATTTTAACTAATACTTGTAAGGATACCCATTAGTTAAAACTAGGTCTTTTTTTTTAACTGCGCAGCTTATAGGATCTTAGTTCCCTGACCAGGGATTGAACCTGTGGCCACAGCAGTGAAAGTGCTGAGTCCTAACCACTGGACCACCAGGGAATTTCCAAAATTGGTCTTAAAATTTAATTTCAACCATACCAAAAGGTTCCTGTTGGGAAATTCTGGTTTCAGTTTTTAGAAAAAAACTTTACTTGATTTGGAATTAAATTTAAAAAACTGCTTCATACTTCTCACTGATGCTCACCCATCTGTGGGTTGACGGATGCCTCTCTACGGCTGGGTGGTGGAGAGACGACTGCTGTTCTCTTGTTTCAGGCCTACATGGACACCCTGCAGACCCAGTGGAGCTGGATTCTTCAGATCACCAAATGCATTGATGTTCATCTCAAAGAAAATGCTGCCTACTTTCAGGTTTTTATCCTCAGTAACCATTTAACTGTCTTTTGGGTCTTGATGATGCCTTCTCTTTTGAATGTGTTTGAAAAGCACTGACAACAGCATTTACAATATTGCATAAATACTGTTCGTTGGGGTTTAGCTTAGAGGAGCATAGATGGGTCAGATAGCCTCGCATGCTCCTGTAAGTTTCTGCTCTAATCTTTTCCTTTAACCATCTGTCAGATAGACTCGTAGAGAAGAGACTCCTGCAAGTTGACGTATTAGGTGATGCTGCGTGTTCAGTTGCTTTTAACTGACATGGAGTCTCCCCCGTCCTTCACAGTTTTTTGAAGAGGCTCAGTCTACAGAAGCTTACCTGAAGGGTCTCCAAGACTCCATCAGGAAGAAGTACCCTTGTGACAAGAACACGCCCCTGCAGCGCCTGCTGGAGCAGATCAAGGAGCTGGAGGTAGCGTCCCAGATGCAAGCCCTTTCCTGGGAATACAATGAATGCGCCCACCGTTGGCTTCAGACTGCTGTTTGCATTTGTGTTGTTCTGCAGAGCAGTGAATGCTCAAAGCCAAGCAAACCTTGTCTTCACTTTGCAGTGAATGCTCAAAGCCAAGCAAACCTTGTCTTCACTTTCAGTGGCTTTTCTCAAATGCATTTCTCTGCATGCTTAGCTACTGTTGCAGATGACTTCTGCTTCAGTAGTTACCATTGCCCAAACAAAACGGGAGAGAACACTGATGATGTAACATGAAGATCCCTTTGGAAAAGCGTGCATCACATGTCATCAGCATAGTCCTCTCACACAGTGATATGCTTTCCCGCCCCGAATTCATGGCCGTGTTGCCTGTGTAGTGGCTTCTTAGGAAAGGTACCCATGGTCCCTGCACACAATGAATGGGTGGCTTTTACAGCTAATGCAACCACAGCAGGGTCTAATTTGTATTGTCATGATAGCTATAGGAATGCCATTTCAAGGTCTCATCTAATTTTCAGAGAGTATGTACGTTCAAGGATGATTTTATTTGCAATTGCAGAAGGAACGGGAGAAAATCCTTGAATACAAGCGCCAGGTGCAGAACTTGGTAAACAAGTCCAAGAAGATTGTGCAGCTGAAACCGCGTAACCCGGACTACAGAAGCAATAAACCCATTATTCTCAGGGCTCTCTGCGACTACAAACAGGACCAGGTGTGTGCTGTTACTCAGAATGCTGCCAACGTTTTCCCTTTCTCTATGGATGGATTTCTGTCCATCGCGAGAGCAGAACTGAATTTAGGTTTCAGGGAACACCCTAGTAAATGTCTTTCTTTTGTATACAAAGGGAAGCTGTTGAAAGAATGGAGTAATTTTGTTCTGAATCATGTGATAATATCAATAAGTAGGACAATAAGTATTTTTAAACTATTCTAATTCTGTTTTAAGGCTTAAGACTTTTCTTCTGAGATTAAAAGCAAACAAGATACATGGCCCTTAGGCTGCATGAAAGGGAACGTCCTTGTGGGTTTTATGTACTAAATGAACACATCAGTTCTGTAGGCTCTTGGCCAATACAAACGTTTACATGGAAAGATGGCTCCATTTTAGCAACTTCTTATGAAATTCCTACAACTCTATTTTCTTATATAAATCATGGAGGATTTAATAAATGAAAATGTGACTAGTTGATGAGATGAACATTATAAAACAATGGAGTTTATTCTACCATGCAGAAATGGTTTTAGAACTTGGCTGGAGAGAAGAAATCGAAATGGAGATTGAAATAACTACTTGTCAAACTTGTTACGTTAATAGTTAAGATAGATGTCATAATTTACCCATTTTAAGAAGCTATCTAGTTAATTTAGAAAAGAAGCAATTTAGATGCTGGAGTTAATTTAGAAAGTTGTTTTTCTGGGGACCTGATACCAGAAATTTTTGTTTTTATTTATAAAAATTTAACAAGTAAATGAGGTGTGATGTCCACACACTGAAATCTGCTATATGAAATAAAAACTCACAAGTGTGGAAAAGTCAGGGGGTGAGTTTTTGCTTTATAAAAGGATTTTTCACTTCACCGGGGATTCCCGTGGCTGTCTGCTGCAAAGTCACTCCTAATTCCCTTCAGATACAACTTGTAGACTCACCTGTTGTATTTAAAGCATCAGTCCTGTTGGGTTGTCAAGGTCAGCTTGAATGGAGGAGAAATTAAGTGTTTCAAAGCTGCAACACTTTGCATGTTGTCCTTGTGGCTGCTTCTGTTTTTTGAGCAAAAGGATATAAATGTGAGCCTGTGGATCAAGCCAAAACACGGTGCTGCTTGCCTTGCAGAAAATTGTCCACAAAGGGGACGAATGTATCCTGAAAGACAACAATGAGCGGAGCAAGTGGTATGTGACCGGCCCGGGGGCGTGGACATGCTCGTGCCTTCCGTGGGCCTCATCATCCCTCCACCCAACCCTCTGGCCGTGGACCTCTCGAGCAAGTACGTAGTTCAAGTTCCTGCTGGCCATGATGTGGACACGGGTGGGGGAAAGTGTGGCCGACCCTGGTACAAACACTCAGACACACCGCTCCACACAGCTGTCACCTCCCCAAAGTGGAATCCGGTGAAGGGCCCTTTGCCTTGTCTTGAGGTTTTATGTTGAAGATACTGTACTTATCATTGGAAGATGAAAAACACTGTCTGACAGTAGAGGAACTCCTCTTGACCGTGCACTTGAAAGGCATGGTTTCAAAATTCTTCCTCCGTTTAGGCAATCGATAGTCTGACATATTGGAGAAGGGAAAGGCAACCCACTCCAGTATTCTTGCCTGGAGACTCCCATGGACAGTCCATGGCGTCACAAAGAGTTGAACACGACTGAGCAACTGAGCACACACACACACAGTTGACATGGAGCCACAAACAGAATATGTGGCTAAACATTTCACATAAACATTTGGCTCATCAGTAAGTAGCTGGAACATTCGCTTGACAGGTCGTCCAGGGCAGATTCTTCCAAATGTTTTATAAAGGAAATCTTCAGCCTGTTGAAGGTGGGGTGAGCATAGTCCAAGGAATATTTCCAAACCCCAGAGGCCATCAAAGTTCTGCGACCCGAGACCCATCTCTCCCTGCCAATGTGCATGGAGTCACACCTCTGTCACTTAAAAAGTTGCTGACAAATAACCCAGCCACCCCGAATTGTACTACGTGTTTCAACCAAAATGATTCCAGTGTATCTAAACCCATGTCAGTCATTGGGAGTATACTTCTGGGTGTTGGTCCAAATCCATCGAAATGTTGTTGTTTAGTTGCTGAGTTGTGTCCACCTCTTTTGCAACCCCATGGATGGGATTTCCCAGGCGAGAGTACTGGAGTGGGTTGCCATCTCCTTCTCCAGGGGATCTCCCGACCCAGGGATCAAGCCCGAGTCTGCTGCATTGCGGGCGGATCCAGTGCTGATGTCTTGCGGACGTTCCATGTGCCTGCTGCTCTGTTAGCTCTGCTGTGAGCTTTCTGTGCCGTGGGGCCAGGTTTCCCCTTCGGGATGAACTGGAGAGCCAGGCCCGCGTGTCTCCCCTTGTTCCTCCTAGGATCGAGCAGTACTACGAGGCCATCCTGGCCCTGTGGAACCAGCTCTACATTAACATGAAGAGCCTGGTGTCCTGGCACTACTGCATGATCGATATCGAGAAGATCAAGGCCATGACCATTGCCAAGGTAGGTCCTCAGGACCCACTCGCTGCCCAGAGGGGCTGCCCAGCCGCTCCCCGCACTGCGGTTTCTACCAGACAAACCTGGCTGTGCAGTTGATGCTTTTGGGGTCAGCAACAGAGTCAGCTGAGCCTTCCTTGGAGGTTCTAGTTCATCCAGCACAGTTGGGAGGAATGGCACCAGGCTGCTTACCAGACAGAGGACTAATCAAAGTTACCCAACAAGCCAGAAGCCCCCTGGCAAAGGCATGTGGTCCTGTGATCCTCTGGGTCTCCTCCTTAATAGACATGATGGAAAATGAGGTCATAATTATTGACTGGATAGCACAGAAGTGAAAGGTAGGATAGGATTCTTGGAATCCAAAGCATTAGCTACCCTAGACTGGTAGCTTTCAGATTGTGGTCCAAGAACCCCAGGGGTAGAGGTCCTCCGGGAGGACAGGGGCAGACGGCAGGGAGGGTAAGTCTGGGGGCTTCCCTTCACTCTTCTTAGTCAGAGCAGCTTTGCTGTGATCACTTGACTCTTGGGGTTTCTGAGTCCTATTTCCTTTGAAGAAGAAAATCTCATAGGAAGAAAAAAAAATGTCAACTTGCTTCTGTGGTTCTTAGGAGCAAGGTCTAAATCCTCAAAGACCTTTTCTGTCTTAATGGGTCCTTGAGGGACGATGCCTCAGGCCACTGCCCTCCGCCCTCCACCCAGCTTCCCTCCCACCGCCCCCAGCATGGTGCGTTTCCCAGCAGACTCCCCTGGGCCCCTGTGTGGGGCCGCCAGAAACACCTCCGCCGGGTTTATTTCCAGCTGAAAACCATGCGGCAGGAAGACTACATGAAGACCATCTCTGACCTCGAGCTCCATTACCAAGAGTTCATCAGGAACAGCCAGGGCTCAGAGATGTTTGGAGACGACGACAAGCGGAAGATGCAGACCCAGTTCACGGATGCCCAGAAGCACTACCAGACCCTGGTCATACAGCTGCCCGGCCACCCCCAGCACCAGACAGGTTGGTTCGGAGCCCCTCTCTTCACAGCCACCATACATGCGGGTTTTGAAAGAAAGGATGTAGTTTGCCCAAATCTTGTTTTGGAATCACTTCTTTGAAAGATCACATTTCAAAAGTCATTTAGGTTGGAGGAGAATGGATACATGTATATGTATGGCTAAGTCCCTTTGCCGTTCACCTGAAGCTATTAATTTTCACAGCATTGTTAATCAACTGTACCCCAATACACAATAAAAAGTTCAAAAAGAAAGAAAAAGACACTAAGTTTTCAGAACCCAATCCAAGGAAGTAGCAACACTCTCATGCAGCCTAGCTGTTTTCTTGGGCCCTCGCACCCTTCTTGCTGGGAATTCTCTGATTTTTGTGGTCCTAACATTTTTACAGTAACCACGACGGAAATCACTCACCTTGGGACCTGCCAAGATGTCAACCATAATAAAGTAATTGAAACCAACAGAGAAAATGACAAGCAAGAAACGTGGATGTTGATAGAGCTTCAGAAGATACGCCGGCAGATGGAGCTCTGTGAGAGCAGGATGGCCCTGAAGAACATTCTTCTAGCAGATCAGGGGTCTTCCCACCACATCACAGTGAAAATAAACGAGCTCAAGGTAGGCGCTCGCTATTATTTTGCTTGATTCCAGGTATATTTATATTTAACTGAGAACTAATGGAAAAAACCTCCTGGGTTAAACATTTTTAGGTTTAAACCTATTGAAACCTTCATTTTCAATAAAAGGCTTCTGGCCCGACTTCCTTTTTCCTTTCCTGTGCTTCTGAATTTGTTGAATAATACCAGGCTGGGGATTGAACCGTCTTTGCAGTTAGATGATGGGTTGCTGGATCAGGCTGCAGTGTCCCTCCTTTTCTGCAGTATAGTGCTTTGTAGATTTCCAAAGTTTTCACAAGCATGTATTCGGCCTCTGCCCGAGACAGCGTTTGATGTGGGTTAGACAGGTGGAATGATATTCTGTGCAAACAGGAAATGGACGTGGAGAGACTTGGTTGGGGGAGGGGGTATAAGAGCCGCGCAGCTGGGACTGCAGCCCAGGTGGCGTCAGGCTCAGTCATTCCTTCTGCTCAGCCAGGCCTGGGCACGGCATTGGAATGTCTGAGGTGTACTTTCTAAGGGAGAGGGTTGATCGACCCAGTGCTGGGAAGGCCTCCCCGATGAAGGACAGGAAGGGTCACCTCTCTCTTGCATCGCTCACATGTTGTGGGCTCTTTGAGGGCGCGAAGGATGGTGACAGGCGCACAGCTAAGTCAGAGGCGCTTTCCTTCTTTCTGGACAGAGCGTGCAGAACGATTCTCAAGCCATTGCTCAAGTTCTCAACCAGCTGAAGGACATGCTAGCCAACTTCAGAGGCTCGGAAAAATATTGCTATTTGCAGAATGAGGTATTTGGATTGTTTCAGAAACTGGAAAATATCAACGGCGTGACGGACGGCTACTTAAACAGGTAAACACGACTGACACCGCCCTCAGATATTCGGCCTTTCTCAAGCTTCAGTCTGCGAGGCTCCATGTGCTTTATGTGCTGGCTGCCTGTGGTTCGTCTTTTCACGAGGGACTCACATTTTCTGTGCTTCTGGGAGAAGATCCTCCAGCCTAGGGCTCCAGTCCCTCTGCTCTGAACTCCGATGTCTCTTCTAACCAAGCCTCTTCAGGCCAGAGCTTAGCATTCTTCCATGAATGCAAAGTGGTGTTCTGAATCATGACAGCGGGGGGTGCATTGCTGTGCTGCTCCTAAAATAAGCAAAATCTATTTTTCTCTGCTTTAACATCGTCCCCTTTTATGAAGAGTGGCAAGAGCCAAAGTCTAATTGTGTCAGTCAGCAACTTTGTCTGCCTCTTTGGCTCCCGACAGCTTGTGCGCCGTGAGAGCCCTCCTGCAGGCCATTCTCCAGACAGAAGACATGTTGAAGGTTTACGAGGCCAGACTTACGGAAGAGGAGACCGTGTGCCTGGATCTGGATAAAGTGGAGGCCTACCGCTGTGGACTCAAGGTAATAAGGAGTTTTAACAGCAGCCCGGTTTATTTCGGAAAAAATGCAGAATACTCAGTCCCCAGTGATGAAGCTTCACTATGTCTTCGTGACTTTGGAGGATTACTGGATTTTGTCGGCCAGGCGTGGTTGACATCAGCTGTTATCCCCAGAGTGCTGTTGTCCAGAGCACGTTGGCAGGACCTACCTGAGAAGCTTGTTTGTAGTGAGATTAGCCTGGGGAATGCGAGTTAAACCTAGTTAAGCTGGTACTGTAGTTCTGCGGTGGGCTTCCCCAGTGCCTCAGCGGTAGAGAATCTGCCCAAAGAGCCACAGGAGACCCAGGTTCGATCCCTGGGTCGAGAAGATCCCCTGGAGAAGGAAATGGCAACCCATTCCAGTATTCTTGCTGGAAAGTTTCATGGACAGAGGAGCCTGGTGAGCTACAGTCCCTGGGGTCATAAAGAGTGGAGCATGACTTAGCAACTGAGCCTAGTATGGGAGCACTTCTCAGAGCCTGAGATATGATATTAAATATATTAGTGTGTGTGTGCTCAGTCCTGTCTGACTGTGTGATCCCATGGACTGTAGCCTCCCAGGCTCCTCTGACCACGGGATTTCCCAGGCAACAATACTGGAGTGGGTTGCCATTTCCTTCTTCAGGGGATCTTCTCAACCCAGGATCGAACGTGTATCTCTTGCGTCTCCTGGATTGGCTGGCGGATTCTTTAACACTGTGCCAGCTGGGAAGCCCAAATATATTAATAGATTTTATAATTTTCTAGGAATGGAATGGAGTATGGTATGTAGCATTCCTTAAACTGATTTATACATCAAATTTTTTTCAAATTCTCTTTTTTTCTTGAGTTAGCACAAAGAACTAGGTCATTAGCACAAATATTAAGAAATGCAGTCTTTAAAGATAGTTTCCTTGCCGTGTAGCAAGTGGGAATGAGGTTAATTTGTACTTTTTAATTTTTTTCTGCTGTGACAGAAAATTAAAAATGACTTGAACTTGAAGAAGTCTTTGTTGGCCACCATGAAGACTGAACTGCAGAAAGCCCAGCAGATCCACTCCCAGACTTCACAGCAGTATCCACTGTATGACCTGGACCTGGGCAAGTTCAGCGAGAAGGTCACCCAGCTGACAGATCGCTGGCAAAGAATCGATAAACAGATAGACTACAGGTGAGCCAGCCTCCGCCCACACTTCCGCCCATCTGGTTGTTCCCAGTATAACGGCTCTTGAAGTCATCGGTGGTTCTGAAGACGTCCCTGGTGGTCCAGTGTTTAATACTCCGTGCTTCCAATGCAGGGGGTGTAGGGTCGATTGATCCCTGGGTGGGGAACTGAAATCCTGTATGCCTCGTGGCTTGGCCAAAACCTGAAACAAGAGACCAGTGGTCTTGTTCTGTGTCAGTTCGGCACCCTAGGTGCTCTCTTTGCACACTGGCAGCTTTGTTGGGAGTGGAAGAGACTTCATCCCAGCAGCCAGGCTCGAACTCACACATGTCGGGTACCCTCCAGGCTCACAGGGAAATAAGGGGAGCCATTGATCAGGCTCTTCTGTGCCCCCTAAACTCCTGTTATGACCGTTTATTGGAAGGAGTAGTGACTCTGAGGGAGAATTGTCCAAAATTTTGTGAAAATTAAATCTTAAATTTAATACAAAAGAAATGCCGTACTGCAAGTGAGGATTTGAAATCATCTCCTGAAAACACCTCCTAAAAAATCTCTATTGGTATATAATTCACACGCCATGCAATTCGCTTTGAATTCACAGTTGAAAGTATGCAATTCAGTTGTTTTCAGTAAGTTCAGAATGTGTAACCATCACCACATTCCGAGTTTAGAACATTTTCATCACCCTAAGGTAGAAACCCTGAAGACTTCCCTGGTTGCCCACTTCCACTGCAGGGGCACAGGTTTGATCCCTGGTCAGGGAGCTAAGGGCTTCCCTGGTGGCTCAGCTGATAAAGAATCCGCCTGCCATGTGGGAGACTTGGGTTCAATCCCTGGGTTGGGAAGATCCCCTGGAGAAGGGAAAGGCTACCCACTCCAGTATTCTGGCCTGGAGAACTCCATGGATTCTGTAGTCCATGGGGTCGCAAAGAGTCAGACACAACTGAGCAACTTTCACTTACTCTTCACTCACACTCATAAGGAACTAAGATCCTGCGTCTGCGTGGCATGGCCAAAACCAAAATGCCTTGTACCCATTGGCAGTTTGCCCTGTTTCCTCCCGACATGCCAGCCACAAACAACCACCATTGTACTTGCTGTCTCTATAGATTTGCCTATTCTGGACATTTTGTATAAACGGAAAGATATGATGTGTGGTCCTTTGTGACTGTTTTTTTTTTCATTCAGCATGACATTTCCCAGGTCCACCCATGGTGCAGCACATGTCAGCGCTTCACTTCTTTTTCTGACTGTATAGTATTCCATTGCATGGCTGGACCACATTTTGTTTATTCTTCCATCATTGGATGTATATTTGGGTTGTTCCCAGTTTCTGGCTATCATGAAGTGCTGCTGCAAACATTCACACGTTAACTTTTGTATGGCTGTATGTTTTCAGTTCTTGAGTGCGTGCCCAGTGGCATTGCTGGGTTATCTGGTAACTGTGTTAAATACTTTTGCAGAGCAGTAGCAACGCCATCTATGGGGTCACACAGGGTCGGACATGACAAGTAACTTAGCAGCAGCAGCAGCAATGCTCTGATAATTTTATTATCTATTATTTTCACCAGATTATGGGACCTGGAGAAACAAATCAAGCAACTGAGGAATTACCGTGATAACTATCAGACTTTCTGCAAATGGCTCTATGATGCCAAACGCCGCCAGGATAGCTTAGAATCCATGAAATTTGGAGATTCCAACACGGTTATGAGATTTTTGAATGAGCAGAAGGTATAAGCAGATTTGTCATGGCATAGATTTCACTGGGTATAAGCTGTATTTTCCTCTGGTTTTCATAGCAATATGAGGTTAAAAGTGATAAGTTTTTAAAAAATGTATTTTATTGAGGGATAGTTGATTTACACTGTTGCGTTAGTTTCAGCCGTACAGCAAACTGATTCAGTTATACATAAATATACTCTTATACATAAATATATACATAAATATACTGTATACATAAATACATTCTTTTCCACTGTGGTTTACTATAGGATATTGACTATAGTTTCCTGTGCTATACAGTCGGGCGTGTTGTTTTTTCCATTCTATATATAGAAGTTTGCCTCTGCTTACCCCAGATTCCCGGCCTCTGTCTCCTTCCAGCACACACACTCAGCACCCACAGGTCTGCTCTCTATGTGCATGAGTCTACTTTATTTCGTAGATAAATTCATTTGTGTCATGTTTGAGATTGCACATAGAAGTGATATTATATGGTATTTGTCTTTTTTCTTTCTGACTTACTTCACTTAGTATGAAAATCTCTTGGTCCATCCATGTTGCTTCAACTGGCATTATTTTATTGTTTTTTTTTTTATGGCTGAGCAATATTCCCTTGTGTATATAGACCTTATCTTCCTTATCCATTCGTCTGCTGATGGACGTTAGGCTGTTTCCGTTTCTTCGCTATTATGAATAGTGCCCTTATGAACATAGGGGTGTGTGTATCTTTTCATGAAATGATAAATCTTTAATACCACTAGTCCATTTGGGGAATGCTTAAATAATGCCCAGAGGAAAAGCAGTTGAGATATTTACAAAGAAATGCAATTATGAACATAGAAATAATGTTATGTTGTAGTAAAGTATCTTTACAAATTGAATTAACAGGACTAGAGAAGAGTGCTGACTAGATAGCAACCTCTTAGATCATAAGAAGTTGAAGATCTTCTATTTTCTGAATAGTAAACATACTCATCTCCTGAGGTTTAACTGTGAGACTATGGAGTCAGAACAGGTTTTAAACTGAGGGGGGAAAAAAACCAACAGTGGTTAAAGAGTGAAAAAACATTTATTTTAAAGTATGTGTACACTTTAACATTTGTAAATATTTTCTTTTCTGTGTAGAACTTGCACAGTGAGATAAGTGGCAAACGAGACAAATCAGAAGAAGTACAAAAATTGCTGAACTTTGTGCAAATTCCATTAAGGTATGCTGGTTTCAGAAAGCATGTTTGTGTTTCATCAAGAATATTATGAACAGTGTTTGCTTTGGCAGCACGTATATTAAAATGGGAATCATACAGAGAAGATCAGCCCAGCCCTTGTGCTAGGATAACATGCAAATTCATGAAGTGTTCTGTGTTTTTTACTGAAAAGAACATTATTGACTACATTATTTTCTGATTCACTTTAAAGATGATAAACTTCTTGAGGACAGCAGTTATGGCTTTTGTGTATTCTCTCCTGAACAAACCATAAACACTTGTGATCGATTAGCTTGAATTCATTATACACTGGCAATGTATACGGCAGTGGGCCGGTCTTCATTTTGAGACTGGTGGTGTGTGCAGAAATCTCCGTTTAGCTTAAAGATGTGCCACTGGTTTAATGCTATCGTATGATGCTTGGACACTAGCAGCATGTTATGGCCTTTGGGGTTGGACATCAGAAGTACAGCGTGGTGATTTAAAGCTGAAATTGTAGCTGCCAGTGACGCCTTTTAAGTCAGTTTAATATGTTTTTCTGAAACATCGTTATTCTGCAGGATTATGAACTGCAGCTGGCATCATACACCTCAGGACTGGAAACTCTGCTGAGTATCCCGATCAAGAGAACTGTGATTCAGTCTCCTTCTGGGGTGATTCTGCAAGAGGTAGCTAAGTCATTACCTCTCTCTGAGAGCCTGCCCCTCTGTCTGCATCTTCTTTCTTCCCTGTCCCCTTCCTGTCTTCCCCACCCTCCCTGAATTCATCTCTTGCTATAGGGAGCGTTTCCATTCAAAAAGGTTTAATAGGTTATCCTCTCTCTAGTGTAAATCATCAGTATAAGATGTGCTTTAGGAAATGATCAGTGAGAAGTCTGAGTCGGTCTATTTATACATTAGACTCTTTGCAGAAACCTGGCTTAAATTCTGGGTTTATTGAGGGAGACATTTAAAAGTGGAAAATATCTAGTCAGTTTCTAAAGGCAACTTCTTCTCAAAGATATCAGAGAGCATCGCCCATATCAGATGGTTTAGGGGGCATACCCTAGAGGGGGTGAGACGGTTTAGGGGGCATACCGTAGAGGGGTGAGAGACGGTTTGGGGGCACACCCTAGAGGGATGAGACGGTTTGGGGGCACACCCTAGACGGGTGAGACAGTTTGGGGGCACACCCTAGAGGGGTGAGACGGTTTGGGGGCACACCCTAGAGGGGGTGAGGATAGAATGCATGGTTTTACGCCCTTCATTTTATTGCACTTTATTGTTTTATTGGATTTTGGAATTAGCACAGATGAAAAAAAGGGAGTGCAGTCTTTAAGTTACAATTTCACTATTGGATTGTTTTAGAAACAGAGCTGGTCAGCTCACATAGGGCTTCTTTTGAGTGCAGTGTCATTGACTGGTCCTTGCGTATCTTTCCTCCAAGGCTGCAGATATGCACGCTCGTTACATAGAGCTTCTTACAAGGTCCGGAGACTATTACAGATTCTTAAGTGAGATGCTGAAGAGTTTGGAAGATCTGAAGGTAATCTACTCACTTTATTTCCATGGACGATTGAAAAGAAAATAGAATGGAACTTAATTATTACTGCCTCGTTGGTTTTTTTTTTTTAACTTTTTCCCTTTTGCACTGGGGTACAGCCGATTAGCAAACAATGTTGTAATCATTTCACATGAACAGTGAAGGGACTCAGCCGTACATAGACATGTGCCTCTTCTCCCCACGGCCTCCTCCCTTCCAGGCTGCCACGTATCATGCAGCAGAGTGCCATGTGCTGCACAGCAGGGCCTTGTTGGTTATCCATTTTAAATATAGCAGTGTATACATGCGCTTTTTTTTTCCCCACTGCCTCATTTTAACATGGATACTCCTTGGTAAAACTGTATTTCCTCTAAATAGTATAATACAGTTCGTTCATAAATAAGGTATCAGTCCTCTTCTCCAGTTCACTGCACGAAATGGACTGTCATATTTTCAAAATTATAGCTATTTTACTTTGCCAAAACCCCAGGAATTTCATTTAATGTTTGGTCAAGGAATTAGCATTATTTCTTTGTGTTAAATTAAGAAGAACACCCAGGACTCGCTGGATTTGAATTTTTCACATCAGGTGATTGTTGAATTTACTTCTCGTTTCTAATGCTCGTGCTGAGTTTATACGGAAACTTACTTTATGCCTGGAAATTAAGGACGCATAATTTAGGCAATCATAAGCTTTGGTCTTGAAAGAAATTCCTTCATTTGTAGATATTGAAGGAAGCTGAAACTCAAAGAGGATAGGTCCCTTACTAAGATCATGCAAGCACCCGATGGAAGGATGACAAGAGTATGGATTTCTTGATTTTTTTGCCTAGTAGCTTTTGCCTTGTATCACTCTTTACATGCTTGTCTGTGTGTGTGTGTAGTTATATAACAAGAAATGAAGAAAGCACATAGGTCTGCTGGGGAGCAAGTACCACTTCTTTCTTACGATGTCGAGATATGTTTCTTTTAACACCTTCTCTGATTTCCCTTCCACAGCTGAAAAATACCAAGATCGAAGTTCTGGAAGAGGAGCTCAGGCTGGCCCGAGACGCCAACTCAGAGAACTGCAATAAGAACAAATTCCTGGATCAGAACCTGCAGAAATACCAGGCAGAGTGCTCCCAGTTCAAAGCTAAGCTCCTGAGCCTGGAGGAGCTGAAGAGACAGGCTGAGCTGGATGGCAAGTCGGCCAAGCAAAACCTAGACAAGTGCTATGGGCAGATCAAAGAACTCAACGAGAAGATCACCCGGCTGACGTACGAGATCGAGGATGAAAAGCGCAGGAGAAAGGCCGTGGAGGACAGGTTTGACCAGCAGAAGAGCGACTACGACCAGCTGCAGAAGGCACGGCAGAATGAGAAGGAGAGCCTCGGCTGGCAGAAGATGGAGTCTGAGAAGGCCATCAAGGAGAAGGAGTTCGAGATAGAGAGGTTGAGAGTGCTGCTGCAAGAGGAGGGTGCCCGGAAGAGAGAATATGAAAATGAGCTGGCAAAGGTAAGAAACCACTATAATGAGGAGATGAGTAATTTAAGGAACAAGTATGAAACAGAGATTAACATCACCAAGACTACCATCAAAGAGATATCCATGCAGAAAGAGGATGATTCCAAAAATCTCCGCAACCAACTCGATAGACTCTCGAGGAGAACCGAGATCTGAAGGAGGAGATCGTCCGTCTCAACGACAGCATCCTGCAGACCACGGAGCAGCGGAGGCGGGCCGAGGAAGACGCCCTGCAGCAGAAGGCCTGTGGCTCCGAGATGCTGCAGAAGAAGCAGCATCTGGAGATAGAGCTGAAGCAGGTCATCCAGCAGCGCTCCGAGGACAACGCCAGGCACAAGCAGTCCCTGGAGGAGGCGGCTAAGACCATCCAGGACAAGAACAAAGAGATCGAAAGACTCAAAGCTGAGTTCCAGGAGGAGGCCAAGCGCCGCTGGGAATATGAAAATGAACTGGCTAAGGTAAGGGCCAATTATGATGAGGAAATCATCAGCTTAAAGAACCAGTTCGAGACGGAGATCAACATCACCAAGACGACCATCCGCCAGCTCACCCTGCAAAAGGAAGAGGACACCAGTGGCTACCGGGCCCAGATAGACACGCTCACCAGGAAAACCGGAGCCTCTCTGAAGAAGTCAAGAGGCTGAAGAACACTCTGGCCCAAACCACAGAGACCCTCAAGAGGGTCGAAGAGAACGTCCAACAGCAGAAGACCACTGGCTTGGAGATGTCGCAGCGGAAACAGCAGCTGGAGATTGAGCTGAGGCAGGTGACGCAGATGCGGACGGAAGAGAGCGCCAGGTACAAGCAGTCTCTGGATGACGCCGCCAAGACGATCCAGGACAAAAACAAGGAGATCGACAGGTTGAAGCAGCTGATCGAGACGGAAGCCAGCCAGAGGAAGTGCCTGGAGGATGAAAATGCCAGGCTGCACAGGGCGCAGGGCGAGCTGCAGAAAGCTCACAGCAGCGCCACGGAGACCATCAGCAAGCTGAAGGTGCAAGAGCAGGAGCTGCTGCGCCTGAGGCTGGACTACGAGCGGGTGTCCCAGGAGAGGACCGTCCGGGACCAGGACATCGCCCGCTTCCAGACCTCCCTGAAGGAGCTGCAGCTGCAGAAACAGAAGGCGGAGGAGGAGCTGGCCAGACTGAAGAGGGCGGCCTCCGAGGACTCCTCCAAGAGGAAGAAGCTGGAGGAGGAGCTGGAGGGCCTGCGGAGGACCCTGAAGGAGCAGGCGATTAAGGTCACCAGCCTGACCCAGCAGCTGGAGCAGGCGTCCATCGTGAAAAAGCGGAGTGAGGACGAGCTGCGGCAGCAGCGGGACGTGCTGGATGGCCACCTGCGGGAGAAACAGAGGACCCAGGACGAGCTGCGGAGGCTGGCCTCTGAGGCTGAGGCCCTGCGGCGGCAGCTGCAGCAGGAGCAGGAGAGCGTCAGGCAGGCGCAGGCGCGCAACGAGCACTTCCAAAAGGCCATTGAGGACAAGAGCCGGAGCCTGAACGAGAGCAAGATCGAGATCGAGCGGCTGCAGTCGCTGACCGAGAGCCTCACCAAGGAGCACCTGATGCTGGAGGAGGAGCTCCGCCAGCTCCGGCTGGAGTACGACGACCTCCGGCGGGGCCGCAGCGAGGCCGACCACGACAAGAACACCACCATCGCGGAGCTCCGGAGCCAGCTGCAGATCAGCAACAACCGCACGCTGGAGCTGCAGGGCCTGATTAACGATTTACAGAGAGAGAGGGGAAAACTTGAGACAGGAAATTGAGAGATTCCAAAAGCAGGCCTTAGAGGTATTCACAAATATTTGATCGCCGCTTGTTGCTGCTCCACTAATCCCCTCCGCGGTCCTCTCTGCTGGGCTGAAGGCTTGCAGCCCTCTCACGTTTTCTCTTTGCTGCTGTCTGTCCTCATCAGACCCGCAGTGGAGCGATAGTGGTGCGGTTAGCCCGTCTCTTCTCTCACCGGTGTTCTCTGTGTAACTCACGCCTTTAGAGCCTCTACCGGGTGGGTGTAAGAGCTGACATCTCTTCCTCTCAATGTTCCACTCTGTTTTCTAGAAGAGGGCAGCTCTTACTTTGTGAGCTGTGACCTACGTTTGTAGTTAAAATCTTCCTAAATAAAAGCCACGTTAAAGGGCTTTTTGAGCCATGTTAAATTGCACGCTTTCTGCACAGTTTTTAAATCACTTTTTCTTGCTTGCTTTTCATGATTTTCTGCATACATTATTCTATGCTCTTTTCATCCTGCCCTAATGTTTCTTTTTGTCTGGCTTTTCTTTTAACCCCTAATTTTAACACTTCTTTAACTGCTAACATGTTTGCCTTCTGTAAACAATATTTGTGTGGGGCTGGATGGGTGGATGTGTCCATAGATTTGTATAGCTTTATTAAACACGTCAATATAGCTGTAACAGGTGGCATGTAGGTACAGCAGGTGTGATAACCTGGAAAAAATGCACCATATTTGTTCAAACCATAATTACTATTAAGAGTAAACCAGGTATACAACTGCTCATATCGCCTATGGAAAAGTATAGTAAGTATAGAAGCCATTTATCAAAATGGCAACATATACATACAGATATTTTTTTTCCCACGAACTTGTAAGATAAAATAACAGTACAACTAAGGAAAGAGGGAAAGGGCAAATAAGTATACGTTGTACAAATGCAGGCAAAGAGGTGAAATGGTGATAGTCCTATGATGTGATGAAACCATTATTATTATTTTTCCATTTCTTTCTTTTTGCATTTCAGGCATCTAATAGGATTCAGGAATCCAAGAATCAGTGCACTCAGGTGGTGCAGGAGAGGGAGAGCCTCCTGGTGAAAATCAAAGTCCTGGAACAAGACAAGGCCAGGCTGCAGCGGCTGGAGGAGGAGCTGAGTCGCGCCAAAACAGCTCTGGAGGCGGAAAGCAGGGTGAAGCAGCGCCTGGAGTGTGAGAAACAGCAGATCCAGAATGACCTGAACCAGTGGAAGACGCAGTACTCCCGCAAGGAGGAGACCATCAGGAAGATCGAGTCGGAGCGAGAGAAGAGCGAGAGAGAGAAGAACAGCCTGCGGAGCGAGATCGAACGGCTGCAGGCGGAGATCAAGCGGATCGAGGAGAGGTGCCGGCGGAAGCTGGAGGACTCCAGCCGGGAGACGCAGTCCCAGCTGGAGACGGAGCGCTGCCGGCTGCAGAGGGAGATCGACAGGCTCAAGCAGCGCCCCTACGGGTCGCACCGCGAGACCCAGACGGAGTGCGAGTGGTCCGTGGACTCCTCCAAGCTGGTGTTCGACGGGCTGAGGAAGAAGGTGACAGCCATGCAGCTGCACGAGTGCCAGCTGATCGACAGGGCGACCCTGGACAAGCTGCTGAAGGGGAAGAAGTCCGTGGAGGAAGTCGCTTCTGAGATCCAGCCTTTCCTTCGGGGAGCCGGAGCCATCGCTGGGGCGTCCGCTTCCCGAAGGAGAAGTACTCCTTGGTGGAGGCCAAGAGAAAGAAGCTGATCACCCCGGAATCCACAGTCATGCTCCTGGAAGCCCAGGCAGCCACGGGTGGTATAATCGACCCCCACAGGAACGAGAAGCTGACGGTGGACAACGCCATCGCGCGGGACCTCATCGACTTTGATGACCGCCAGCAGATATACACGGCGGAGAAAGCCGTCACCGGCTTTGATGACCCATTTTCCGGCAAGACCGTGTCTGTGTCAGAGGCCATCAAGAAAAATCTGATTGATCGAGAGACTGGAATGCGTCTGCTGGAAGCCCAGATCGCTTCGGGGGCGTGGTGGACCCCGTGAACAGCGTCTTTTGCCGAAAGATGTGGCCTTGGCCCGCGGGCTGATTGACAGAGATCTGTATCGTTCCCTGAACGACCCCCGGGATAGTCAGAAGAACTTCGTGGATCCAGTTACCAAGAAGAAGGTCAGTTACATTCAGCTGAGGGAGCGGTGCAGAATCGAACCGCACACCGGGCTGCTCCTGCTGTCCGTGCAGAAAAGAAGCATGTCCTTCCAAGGAATCAGACAGCCCGTGACCGTCTCTGAGCTGGTCGACTCTGGCATATTGAGACCGTCCACTGTCAACGAACTGGAGTCGGGTCAGATTTCTTACGACGAGGTTGGTGAGAGAATCAAGGACTTCCTCCAGGGTTCAAGCTGCATCGCGGGCATCTACAACGAGACCACGAAACAGAAGCTCGGCATCTACGAGGCCATGAAAATCGGGCTTGGTCCGCCCGGCACCGCCCTGGAGCTGCTGGAAGCGCAGGCGGCAACTGGCTTCATCGTGGATCCCGTGAGCAACTTGAGGTTACCAGTGGAGGAAGCCTACAAACGGGGCCTGGTGGGCATCGAGTTCAAGGAGAAGCTCCTGTCTGCAGAACGAGCCGTCACCGGGTACAATGACCCTGAGACGGGAAACATCATCTCCTTGTTCCAAGCCATGAACAAGGAGGCTCATCGAAAAGGGCCACGGCATCCGCCTGCTGGAAGCGCAGATTGCAACCGGCGGGATCATCGACCCGAAGGAGAGCCATCGCCTGCCCGTCGACATCGCCTACAAGAGGGGCTACTTCAACGAGGAGCTCAGTGAGATTCTCTCAGATCCGAGTGACGATACCAAAGGCTTCTTTGACCCAAATACTGAAGAAAACCTTACGTATCTGCAGCTGAAGGAAAGGTGCATCAAAGACGAAGAAACTGGCCTCTGTCTCCTTCCCCTGAAAGAGAAGAAAAAACAGGTGCAGACCTCCCAGAAGAACACCCTGCGGAAGCGCAGAGTGGTCATCGTGGACCCGGAAACCAACAAGGAGATGTCCGTGCAGGGAGGCCTACAAGAAGGGCCTCATAGACTACGACACCTTCAAAGAGCTGTGTGAGCAGGAGTGCGAGTGGGAGGAAATAACCATCACCGGCTCGGACGGCTCCACGCGCGTGGTCCTGGTGGACAGGAAGACAGGCAGTCAGTACGACATCCAAGACACTATCGACAAGGGCCTCATCGACAGGAAGTTCTTCGAGCAGTACCGGTCTGGCAGCCTCAGCCTCACTCAGTTCGCCGATATGATCTCCTTGAAGAACGGCGTGGGCGGTGGCGCGGGCGGGAGCAGCACCGGGGGTGGCCTCAGCGATGATGTCTTTGGCAGCTCCCGACACGAGACCGTCAGTAAGATCTCCACCATCTCCAGCGTCAGGAATTTAACCATCAGGAGCAGCTCCCTGTCCGAGCCCCTAGAAGAGTCCAGCCCCATCGCAGCCATCTTCGACACGGAAAACCTGGAGAAGATCTCCATTTCGGAAGGGATAGAGCGGGGCATCGTTGACAGCATCAGCGGGCAGCGGCTTTTGGAGGCTCAGGCCTGCACGGGCGGCATCATCCACCCGACCACAGGCCAGAAGCTGTCTCTCCAGGATGCGGTCTCCCAGGGCCTGATTGACCAGGATATGGCCACCAGGCTGAAGCCCGCTCAGAAAGCCTTCATTGGCTTTGAAGGAGTGAAGGGCAAGAAGAAGATGTCGGCGGCAGAGGCGGTGAAGGAAAAGTGGCTTCCCTATGAGGCCGGCCAACGCTTCCTGGAGTTCCAGTACCTCACGGGGGGCCTGGTGGACCCCGAAGTACAAGGGGAGGATAAGCATGGAGGAAGCCATCAGGAAGGGGTACATCGACGGCCGGGCAGCTCAGAGGCTGCAAGACACCAGCACCTATGGCAAGATCCTGACCTGCCCCAAAACCAAGCTGAAAATATCCTACAAGGATGCCATCAACCGCTCCATGGTGGAAGACGCCACCGGCCTGCGCCTGCTGGAGGCTGCTTCTGTGTCCTCCAAGGGCTTGCCTAGCCCCTACAACATGTCCTCTGCCCCGGGCTCCCGCTCCGGCTCCCGCTCTGGCTCCCGCTCTGGGTCCCGCTCAGGCTCCCGCTCTGGCTCCCGCAGTGGATCCCGGAGAGGAAGCTTTGATGCCACAGGGAACTCCTCCTACTCTTACTCCTACTCCTTTAGCAGCAGCTCGATTGGGCACTAATGATCCGTAGGAAAGGTGGCTAGACCTTAGCGCTCATTTATATGAATTGTCACTGTATTCAAAAATAGAGCAAACCTCGTGCTTGCGGGATAATGATAGAACATTTTAGGCTTCAGAAAACATAGCCGAGGGGAGGGGGCGGAAATACATAGTAGTGGCTGTTCTGGCTTTTTCTCTTCTTAGCTCGTCTGAACTAATGCACTGGATGCAGTATCTATGAAGTAGTAGTAATTGGTTATAAGGATAGCACAGATTGAGTCTAGAGTTTGTTTCCTCTCTTCTGTGTTTAGATTTTTGATCACTGCTTCTTGAACTTCTTTTGGCCAATAATCCAGATTTCTATGCTTGGAGAAGAAAATAAAATTGACCTTATAGTCATCAGTCTGCTTCTCATCTAAATATTTCTATTTTATGTATTAGGAGGAAATTACCCTACACACCCCCACCCCCCAAAAAAGAACCCCTCTGAAACTCAAACATTTGGAATAAGTCTCCTTGGATTGCATGACCATGACCCCATATACTCTTGGATGTACCTGTTTGGTTTGGCATTAGTTTGACTGTATATGCATGATAGTAACAATCTTTGCTTTTCTTCTATCAAAGCTTCCTGTTTATTTTGCTTGTCATTGTCTATGTACTTTCAGAAGGTGTCTTTATGAAGTTTGCTATTCCAGCAATAAAGTTTTAAATGTTTGAAGTTTTTGCGTTTTGATTTCATGATATGTTCATACACACAAGGGCATTTGGCAGAAGCTTTTTGTTTACTGTAAAATATGTCTAAAACTGTTTACTAAATACCTTTGTGGCTCCCCTAGTGGCTCAGGTGGTAAAGAATCTGCCTGCAACGCAGGAGACCCAGATTCAATATGAGACCATTAAAAAGCTGTTTTAGTTCTGAATTCTTGTTAGAAGTTGGTCTTCTGAAGGTAGTTTTTCAACATTTCTGTACTAAGTAGAGTTTTGGAAAGAAGCCTGTGTAAAGAGGCCAGGTCAGAGGTCTGCACACACTTCTAGTTTATTCTGGGCAGTGAATAACATAGGCTAATTCACAGTCGTACCCTTTTAAAAAACATGAAGTGGCTAAGATTCCATTTTGGGTAGCCTTAAACTACATGGTTGCATTTTTGTTCCCTAAGAGGAAAGAATTGATTTTGAATCTGTGAAACAGATTCCAGAAGAGTTCTTGGTTCTCGAAGCCTATTCTTCAGATCAAAGAAAACTAGTTATATCACATTAGGGGCCCAACGGTTATGACCTCATTTAAACTTGATTTACTCTGTAAATGCCTTGTCTCCAAATAGTCACGTTGGAGGTTTTGGCTTCAACCTATGAATTTTGGAGGGGACACAACCTAGTGCATCCTAAACGACTAACCTAGAACAGTGGTCAGGAGACCTCTTTAGGAAATGGTGATGAACAGAGCAACCTAAAGCAGTGTAAAGGAGTTCTTTGGGCTGAAATGGTACACCCGCTCCAGGTCGCTGCCAGAGTTGCATTAAGTTCTGAGCTGAGGGGGCTGGGTCCTGGAGAGTGGACATACTTGACCTGGGCTGAGGTTTGATCTGGTTCACATACACTGTATATCCACAGGAAAGGGAAATTTTCAATGCCAGTCATCACCTCACATCCAAAAATAGTCTCACATTTTCCAGGAGGCTTGGCAAACTATGTAAATACAAATAAAAAGTAAGGATGCTGTGGGCTAAGTGTGAATAGAATGCTTCTTACAGCACATCCACTTGCAGCTACAGGACTATTTCCATATTGTTAACTTTATGTGTGTGTGTGTGTGAGAGAGAACTCTGCTATTTACCTTTGAAAATGGTTGTTCACAAAGTATCCTCCACTGTTTCTTTGCCTCATGGAAACAAGTGCAAAGGAAAGCAAAGATTTGGCATCAGCCTCGGGGAAAAGAAAAAAATAAAGGATTAGATTGTAGGAGTTATTACAACTATTTGGGGAAACCAAAAGGGCTGATAAAGTGAACTTGGGTTAATCAAAACAGGGAAGTACTTGAGGGCTAACAGGATACGTCAAAGAGACACAGGTGGTTATAGTGGCTTCCACTGGCCAAACTTGGAACCATTTGAGCATTGCCAAAAATTATGTTGGTTAAAAAAAAGTCCAGAATACTCATAGGATATAAGTGGACATTGATTATTAATGGCCCAAATCAATATGACAAGTCCTCCTTAGCCTTTAGTAAATGCCTCCTGCATTGCTCACTTGTGTTGACAGCATCGTTATGACTATGTCAATTATCAGTGATTTACTTCTTCAAAAGAAATCCATGGAACCATGGGAGAATTTTTAATTGTTGATTTACCCAACTCAGTTTTCTCAAAAATATCAATATTTTGTACTGTTTATAATTTCTGCAAATACATTTCTACTTAAAAACTAGAATTATGATGGTAATGGAGTATGTAATAATGAATTTTAAAATGCTTAATAATTAAAAAAACCCTGGATTTCATAGTGAAACAAACAACAGAAAAAAATGAAGGTGTGGCAAGAATGGCAGCTAATAAACATAGGAGCCATGGTAGAGAACCATCATTTATAACTGGTGACGTAATCAGACTCAGGGAAGGATTGTGTGACTGTTGGGAATAGAAAGTTCATATGGCTTCAGAGTATCATCCTTCAGATTACTTACCAAATACCAAAAGGAAAATATACAGTTAGATGTCTGAAATGTAGAAATGGAGTGATGCCCCACCCAACCAAGTGATCAAATTTAGCTTTACTAACAGCAGGAAAATCTAAGTTATGTGTCCTTTATAAAGTGTAATAAAGAGGTACACACATGTAACAAAAAATGCTTAAACGGAATCTAATCATAAAGGAAAAAAAATCTGAGAAATCCAGAAAGAGGAATGTTCTACAAGATGACTGAGTCCTGACAAAATTCAATGACAATTTAAGAAGGAGAGTGTGGGGACATCCTTGGTGGTCTAGTGGTTAAGACTCCTTGCTTTCACTCCATGGGGAACCAGTTCATTCCTGGTTGGGAAATGAGATCCCTACTGGTTATTGTGTGTGTGTATTAGTCACTCAGTTGTGTTTGACTCTGTGACCCCATGGACTTGAGCCCACCAGGCTCCTCTGTCCATGGAATCTTCTAGGCAACAATACTGGAATGGGATGCCATTTCCTTTTCCACGGGATCTTCCCCACCCAGGGATTGAACAGATTCTTTACTGTCTGAACCACTGTAGTGCAGCCAAAAAAATAAAAATTAAAAATAAAGAGAGTGAGGGAGGCTTTTCTAGAATAAAAAGAACTGATTATAGCTCACAGTTTGAAAAAAATGATGAAATGGTTATAAAAGGAATTGGGGAGACAAATGGAGAGATAGATATGAATATTATAAATTATTAATTTTCTTGGATTTGATCATATATTGTGCTTATGTAGGAGAATGATCTTGCTTTTTTTTTTTTCCTAAATTAAAAAAAATTTTGGCCATGCTTCCTGGCATATAGTTTCAGTTCAGTTCAGTTCAGTCACTCAGTCATGTCTGACTCTTTGTGACCCCATGAAGCGCAGCACGCCAAGCCTCCATGTCCATCACCAACTCCCGGAGTTCACTCAAACTCGTGTCCATCGAGTTGGTGATGCCATCCACCCATCTCATCCCCTGTCGTCCCCTTCTCCTGCCCCCAATCCCTCCCAGCATCAGAGTCTTTTCCAATAAGTTAACTCTTCTCATGAGATGGCCAAAGTACTAGAGTTTCAGCTTCAGCATCAGTCCTTCCAATGAACACCCAGGACTGATCTCCTTTAGGATGGACTGGTTGGATCTCCTTGCAGTCCAAGGGACTCTCAAGAGTCTTCTCCAACACCACAGTTCACAACATCAATTCTTGGGTGCTCAGCTTTCTTTGCAGTCCAACTCTCACATCCATACATGACCACTGGAAAAACCATAGCCTTGACTAGACGGACCTTAGTCGGCAAAGTAATGTCTCTGCTTTTGAATATGCTATCTAGGTTGGTCAAAACTTTCCTTCCAAGGACTAAGCGTCTTTTAATTTCATGGCTGCAGTCACCATCTGCAGTGATTTTGGAGCCCCCAAAATAAAGTCTGACACTGTTTCCACTGTTTCCCCATCTATTTCCCATGAGGTGATGGAACTGGATGCCATGATCTTAGTTTTCTGAATGTTGAGCTTTAAGCCAACTTTTTCACTCTCCTCTTTCACTCTCATCAAGAGGCTCTTTAGTTCTTCACTTTCTGCCATAAGGGTGGTGTCATCTGCATGTCTGAGGTTATTGATATTTCTCCTGGCAATCTTGATTCCAGCTTGTGCTTCTTCCAGCCCAGCGTTTCTCATGATATACTCTGCATATAAGTTAAATAAGCAGGGTGACAATATACAGCCTTGTCGTACCTATTTTCCTATTTGGAACCAGTCTGTTGTTCCATGTCCAGTTCTTACTGTTGCTTCCTGACCTGCACACAGATTTCTCAAGAGGCAGGTTAGGTGGTCTGGTATTCCCATCTCTTTCAGAATTTCCCACAGTTTCTTGTGATCCACACAGTCAAAGTCTTTGGCATACTCAATAAAGCAGAAACAGATGTTTTTCTAGAACTCTCTTGCTTTTTCCATGATCCAGTGGATGTTGGCAATTTGATCTCTGGTTCCTCTGCCTTTTCTAAAACCAGCTTGAACATCAGGAAGTTCACGGTTCACGTATTGCTGAAGCCTGGCTTGGAGAATTTTGAGCATTACTTTACTAGCATGTGAGATGAGTGCAATTGTGTGGTAGTTTGAGCATTCTTTGGCATTGCCTTTCTTTGGGATTGGAATGAACACTGACCTTTTCCAGTCCTGTGGCCACTGCTGAGTTTTCCAAATTTGCTGGCATATTGAGTGCAGCACTTTCACAGCATCATCTTTCAGGATTTGAAACAGCTCCACTGGAATTCCATCACCTCCACTAGCTTTGTTCGTAGTGATGCTTTCTAAGGCCCACTTGACTTCACATTCCAGGATGTCTGGCTCTAGGTGAGTGATCACACCATCATGATTATCTGTGTTGTGAAGCTCTTTTTGTACAGTTCTGTGTATTCTTGCCACCTCTTCTTATCTTCTGCTTCTGTTAGGTCCATACCATTTCTGTCCTTTATTGAGCCCATCTTTGCATGAAATGTTCCCTTGGTATCTCTAATTTTCTTGAAGAGATCTCTAGTCTTTCCCATTCTGTTGTTTTCCTCTATTTCTTTGCATTGATCGCTGAGGAAGGCTTTCTTACCTCTCCATGCTGTTCTTTGGAACTCTGCATTCAGATGCTTATATCTTTCCTTTTCTCCTTTACTTTTCACTTCTCTTTTCACAGCTATTTGTAAGGCCTCCCCAGACAGCCATTTTGCTTTTTGCATTTCTTTTCCATGGGGATAGTCTTGATCCCTGTCTCTTGTACAATGTTATGAACCTCTGTCCATAGTTCATCAGGCATTCTATCAGATCTAGTCCCTTAAATCTATTTCTCACTTCCACTGTATAATCATATAAGGTATTTGATTTAGGTCATACCTGAATGGTCTAGTGGTTTTCCCCACTTTCTTCAATTTAAGTCTGAATTTGGCAATAAGGAGTTCATGATCTGTGCCACAGTCAGCGCCCAGTCTTGTTTTTGCTGACTGAATAGAGCTTCTCCATCTTTGGCTGCAAAGAATATAATCAATCTGATTTTGGTGTTGACCATCTGGTGATGTCCATGTGTAGAATCTTCTCTTATGTTGTTGGAAGAGGGTGTTTGCTATGACCAGTGCATTCTCTTGGCAAAACTCTATTAGCCTTTGCTCTGCTTCATTCCGTACTCCAAGGCCAAATTTGCCTGTTACTCCACGTGTTTCTTGACTTCCTACTTTTGCATTCCAGTCCCCTAGAATGAAAAGGACATCTTTTTTTTTTTTTTGGTGTTAGTTCTATAAGGGCTTGGAGGTCTTCATAAAACGGCTCAACTTCAGCTTCTTCAACATTACTGTTTGCGGCACAGAGTTGGATTACCATGATATTGAATGGTTTGCCTTGGAAACGAACAGATCATTCTGTCGTTCTTAAGATTGCATCCAAGTACTGCATTTCAGACTCTTTTTGTTGACCATGATGGCATGCGGGGGAGGGGGTGGGATCTTAATTCCCCGACCAAAGACAGACCCCCACCCCCCTGCAGTGGAAGCACCAGAGTCTTAGTAATCATTAGACCGCCAGCGACGTTCCCTCAGTTGCTCTTAGGAGATGCATGAGTGAGGTCGCTAAGTCGTGTCCAACTCTGCTACTCCATGGACTGTGGCCCACCAGGCGCCTCCGTCCACGGCATTTTCCAGGCAAGAGTCCTAGAGTGAGCTGCCATTTCCTTCTCCAGGGTATCTTCCTGACCCAGGCATCAAACACGGGTCTCCCGCATTGCAGGCAGACGCTTTACCATCTGAGCTACCAGGGAATCAGTGTGCAGGGTGTGTGTATGGAGAGAGTGGGAGAAAGGCCAAATATTAGCAATTAATAAGCGGAGGATGGCTACGCAAATGCTCATTGTACAATTCTTTAAACTTCCCTGTCGATATAAGCCCTTTTTATTTTTTTTTAATGGGAGGGGGCGTTGTTGATTGGATGACACCGTTCGGGGAAGGCCAAGGGCAAAGGCATACAGAGTGAGTGAAAGTCACTCAGTCCTGTCAGACTCTGCGACCTCATGGACTGTAGCCTGCCAGGCTCCTCTGTCCAGGCAAGAATATGGAGTGGGCAGCCATGCCCTCCTCCAGGGGATTTTCCTGACCCAGGGATCGAACCCAGGTCTCCCACACTGCAGGCGGATTCTCTACCGTCTGAGCAGCCACGGAAGCCAAAGCATCCAGAAACCGGGTGAAAACTGCCACTTCAGGAAAAAACCGGAAGAGACCGCTCAAACCGCCCACTTAGCGGGCCGCTTCCCTATTGGCGGCTCCAGTCACGTGGCAGCATGGCCCCGCCCCCGCCCCAGAAGCCCGCGCGGCGCCCGCAGTCTCGCAGCTTCCGGGAGCGCGCGCTGGCGGTAGAGGCCATGGAGGCCGAGCCGCCCCCGGTTGAGGAGCGCCGGCGGCTGCGGGAGGAGTTGTGCGAGTTCGTGGAGAGCTGCCGCCGGACGCTGGAGGAGGTGACGGCGTCGCTGGGCTGGAGCCTGGACCGGCTGAAGGAGGAGGCGGCGGCGGCCGAGGTGAGAGGCCCGCGGGGCCCTGGGCGGCGGGCGGGGCGCGGCGTCTGCAGGGCCGAGAGGGGCGCGCGGAACTCGGGGCTGTAGCCTCCCGGGCGCTCGCACCGCTCCCGGGGAAGCCGAGGCAGTGCAGTGAGATAGGCGGGCAGGCCTGGGGTGCTGCAGGGCGGCTTGCCGTGTCCTCCGCGCGTGGATTCCGCCTTGGCACCAGGTTCGGGGTCGGGAGAACTGGGGAGTTGATGGGAAACGGTGGAAACAGTGACAGACTTTATTTTGCGGGGCTCCCAAATCACTGCAGACGGTGACTGCAGCCATGAAATTAAAAAAGCTTGCTCCTTGGAAGAAAAGCTATGACCAATCTGGACAGCATGTTAAAAGCATAGATGTTATTTTGCCACCAAAGGTCCTTCTAGTCAAAGCTATGGTTTTTCCAGTGGTCATGTATGGATGTGAGAGTTGGACCATAAAGAAAGCTGAGCACTGAAGAATCGATGCTTTTGAACTGTGGTGTTGGAGAAGACTCCCGAGAGTCCCTTGGACTGCCAGGAGATCCAACCAGTCCATCCTAAAGGAAATCAGTCCTGAAGATTCATTGGAACGACTGGTGTTGAAGCTGAAGCTCCAATACTTTGGTCTCCTGATGCTAAGAGCTGACTCATTTGAAAAGACCCTGATGCTGGGAAAGATTGAAGGCGGGAAAAGGGGATGACAGAGGATGAGATGGTTGGATGGCATCACCGACTCAGTGTACATGGTTTGAGTAAACTCTGGGAGGGTGATGGACAGGAAGGCCTGATGTGCTGCAGTCCATGGGGTGGCAAAGAGTTGGACAGGACTGAGCAGCTGAACTGAACCAGGTTCTGTGTCGGGAGAACTGGGGGTTGCGGGTTGCCTTCCTCCTGACCCAAGATAGTGTACTTCTGGCAGGGGTGGCAGCATTCTAGAACTGGATTAAAGGATTTGGTACCTGCATCTCTCCTGGACGTTAGGATTGCTTTGGAAAGAGATATAGGCAAGTGTGTTAACAGTCAGCAATGATGATCTTTTTTAAAAAAAATATTTACCTTGGCTGTGGCAGATCTTAGTTGGAGGCATGCAAGCTCTTAGTTGCAGCATGTGGGATCTAGCTCCCAAGCCAGGCTTCGAACCCGGCCCCCTGAATTGGGAGCACAGAGGTTTAGCCACGGGGACCACCAGGGAAGTCTCTAGTTGTTGTTTTTAATGAGATGAAAGGACGTGCTCATGTGGCATCATACTTCATGAGGCCTACTATGCTTCACGGGTTTATAAGTTTTTGAAAGACCCTTTCACTGTTTGTTTGGAGGTATAGATGAAGCGGTGAATTCCATTGAACGGAGCCTCCCAGGCCTTTCCACATCACTGTGCTCCCAGCAATGTAGTAAATTTAGATTTCTTTTATTAACAGTTAAATAGCTCTTTGTTTATGGCACTTACTGTACATTACTTCCTTTAATACTCATAATGACCCTATGAGGTAGGTACCCTCAGCCACCTTTTACAGAAGAGAAAACGAACCGAGAGAGGTGAGCATTTGTCCCAGGACTCATCGCTGTTAAGTGCTGCTTAGTCAGGATGTAAATGCTGTTAGTCAGGATGTAAATGCAGGCATTCTACCCCTGAGAGTCTGTGTGCCTCGTTGCTTCGCTGCCTCTCTCAAGCTCCACCCTAAAATTCCGAAATTCTTGGGAGCTCTGCAGCGGTCCAGTCGTTAAGACTGCCTTCCAGTGCAGGGCCGTAGGTTCAGTCTCTGGTCAGGGAACTAAGGTTTCACATGCAGTGGGGTGTGGCCAAGAGTTAAAAATGAAATTCTGATAATCAGTTGTGGGTGTGCATCTCATGTTTGCAAAACCAACACCTGATATACTCAGGAGAGTGACTGCCGTAAACATCCTGGGGCGTGGCACTGCTAATTCCTAGACCAAGTGCAGTACAGAAAGACTGTGCATCTTCACTCTGCTGGAATGCTTTCATCCTTAATTGCGTGAACAGCAGTCAGTTTCTGCCCTCCAGTGACTGCTGGTGCTGAGTGGGAATACAGAGAGTAGCCGCTGTGTGTTGAAGGGTGAGTCAGGATTGCTGTAGTGCATGAGGGTTGTTGTAGGCTGTGGGGTGGACGGCCACAACTTCCTGTGCAAGGTGAATTCTAACCTGGTGAAAGGAGCTAAATCAGCTAGGTGCAGCACAGAGAAAGCACCAACAGCATGGGTAGGAATCCAGAGATAAGGCTGTGCACAGACCAGGCAGGAAACCTCTGGAAATTAAGCATAGCTAAGAGCTTGGGATGTAGGGGAAGAGGGGAATGGTGGTCAGTAGGGGCCAGAGCTTAAAGGTCCTTGTACAGCTGTGTTAAAGGATCTATATATCTATATCTATCTATCTATATATATATATATTTTTTTTCCTTAATGAGAACAGTAGGGGCAGACATGAAAGTACTTGAAGCCAAAGTGCTAGTTGCTCAGGCAACTAAGTTTTAATTTAATAAAATTATAACTGCTTATGTTTATTGAAGTGTGCTGTTTACCAGGCCCTGTGTGAATTGCTGTAGGTGTGTGAATTCAGGTATAATTTATTTAATCTTTACAGTAGCTCTGTGTGAGTAGTCCTTCTATTAGACCCATTTTACAGGTGAAACTGAGAGAAAGGAAGGCTCCTGACCTTGACTACGTTCGTACGGTCATTCAGTGGCAGGCCTCAGACGCACCCTGGCTGCGGTGTGGAGGGTGGAGGCAGAGGGAGCAGTTGGCAGGGGCTCCTGTCACCTGCAGGGGCTGGGGCAGGCCAGGGGTCATGTGTAAGGACCTCCGAGTTCCTCAGGGGTGATGGTCGGTGAGGCTGTCCAGGCAGTGCACGTATATACATCTTTCAGGAGGTGGGCTTTGAAGGGTTGGAGGGGACAGAGGCTGTCAGGGGTAAAGAGAACCAGGGAGGAGGTTGTTTTTTAATGTGTACATACACTCACACGGGAAGTGGGATGGAGAGGCTTACAGAAGAAGATATAAAAACATTTAATGGGATAGTTATTTCTTGAAAAATGATGGACCTTTTTCTTTGCTTCTGTTTGATCTTTGCAGGATGAAGTTGCGATATGCCCTTATGATTCCAATCACCACATGCCTAAATCGTCTTTAGCAAAGCACATGGTGTCTTGTAAATTGAGGAAACTGGGCTATACCAAAGAGGAAGAGGTACCATATATTTATTATGTATATGTCATGTGATTCATGCGTTAATAAATCCTCACAGTATTTGGAAGGTGTAGTGTGAGGTTTTCTGAGAAAATAATAGTCATTTGTGAGGTGCAGTGGGATTTACTTCATTTTGCAAATGATTGCAAGAAATGCTTAAATGATACTAAACCTATTGTTGGTTTATGTCAAGTATTAAAGTAGTCATCTCATACTGGAGGATATTAAGTTTTTATTTTTATTTTTTTTACTGTTTAGGATAAAATGTATAATTCTGACTTTTTCTATGAGAATGCGAATGTACCTTCAATCACTTTGAGTAAGTATTACTATAATTTTTAAATATCTTAGTGAAGCTATATGTGTATAGGTATTTATGTTTCATTTTTGAATTATAAGAAGGTGGGCTTTGTAAATATCTTGATGATTGATTAAGAAGGGTATTGCTTATAGTGACACTGATTTACTCAGTCTGGGATTTAGAGACCAGGTTATAATGGACACCAGAAATCCTCTAGAGCATCCTACAGCAGGGCACAGGCCTGCCTTCTTGGTTATAACAAAACCTGGCCCCACACATATGTTGAAGATAGAGCCGAGGGTGGAAATGTGTTCTGAGTGTTCACCGATTACACAGAGGTTAAAATCTTGGGCTTTGGAATCAGAATGCCTCATTTAACTAATTCTGTCACTAATAGTTGTATGGCTTTCAGTAAGGTAATTAACCAATTTTTTGCCTAAATTTCTTTGTAAAACAGGAATGACTCTAGTGACACCTGTAAGGAGGCTTAAATGTCACATAGGTAATATGGTTAGAATGCTGCCTGACACTTAGCTGGGATTCACGAAATGTTAGATGTTACATTGTTGCTAAAATTTGCGGCAGCAACTGCTGCGTGCTTGATTATATTAATAGTGTTTTCTGAACTGTTTGAAGTCTGGTTACTTATTGGATTCTGGTGGATCAGAAAGAATTCTACATTCAGATTACCACAGTAGCAAGGTGGGTTGTTAAGATTCTGGAATTGTGCCCAGAGAGCTTGGATTATTGGAACCTAGTTAATAATTCCATTGTGGACACTGATGATTCATATTGTGTTTATGGATTTTTCTTTTTTTTGACAGATAAGGACTCACAATTCCAGATAATTAAACAGGCTAGAGCTGCAGTTGGAAACGATGGTGATTATTATAATCAAAGTAAGTGGCATCATAGTTTGAGCTAATTAGTTAGACTGTTTCTCTTCCATAGCACATATCACTAATTTTCAAGAGAAATCTTGTGAAAACAGTTACATGGAACAGGTTAAGCTTTCCATCTGACGTTAGACTAAGTACCTGGTGTCAAGGCAGTGCCCCTGTGTAGGCCGCCTCACCCTGAGATCCCCTCTCGCGTGAGCACTGCTGCGGTCGCCACTGTTCAGCTGCTCAGTCGTGTCTGACTCTTCGAGACTGCATGGGTTCTGGCCCGCCAGGTTCCTCTATCCGTGAGATTTCCCAGGCAGGAATCCTGGAGTGGGTTGCCATTTGCTTCTCCAGGGGATCTTCCCGACCCAGGCATTGAACCACCATTTCCTGCCTTGCAGGCAGGTTCTTTCCACCAAGCCACCTGGAAGCCCCTCTCGAGAATTAGCTTGATGTTACATGTAAGGATGTTGACATGCAACATGAGAGGAAAGGCTTGGGCTGAGGGAGACCCAGCACCGTCCCTGCTCCTCGCAGTGAAGCATGGACAGTGTTAGACGTGCACTTTCAGAGGGTTGTGCGTACCTGGTGCCCAGCTTTGGAAGCTGGGGTAAGAGATGCTACCTGGGACTTCACTTTAGCAGAGACAAGCTTAGAATTTTAAGTTTCAGCTTATAGGAAATTGGAAGAAAACTTCATCCTTCAAAATCATAGAAGTAAATGGGTAAATGGAATTAATAGATTTCTGACTCTAGGTAGAACACTCAGCCAAACCCTGACTGGCTCCTTTGATACAGGTTCTCAGTTGTCTTTGAGCTTTCTGAAGGTACCTTTCTCTGAGCACCTAACCTTTTTCTCCCTTGTTGATGTTTAAGGTCATGACCCTGTTGTTATGAGCCAGTATCTGGGCTCAGTTTTCCCTCGATCGCGTTGTGGCTCTGGAAGGAGGGAAGTCTGTTAGTGTATTGGCAGCAGCCAGAAGCATGCTTCTTGTGTTTGCTGTTTTGAAGGATCCGTGTAGTTCCAGGTGTTATTCTTTGAGAGGGATGTTTGACTCTTCATTTTACTCAGAGAGATACCGAGCTGTGGTCGCTTAAGCCTTTTTTGGCTATTACTCAGTTAAGACCCAGTTAAAAAGTAGAGGATTTTGTTTGTGTATTTTGGGAGAAGTTACTGGTTTTAACTTTATTTGACCTTAGCTAGTGAGATTTACTGAATTTATTTTATCTACTCCAGTATCTGTTTTTTTCAGATACGGAAATAAACCCTGTTCAGCAGAGGTGATGAAATTCTGGGGTGCTTGTTCTAAAGTTCCTCAGTACTTTGCTATTTTAGAAGAGATTCATTTTGTTTTGCTTTGTTTGCAAAGCTCTCTTGTGTATTTCATTTCTCTTTGACATCATAGTTGTGATAGGTTAGACAGGTATTTTCTCTTCCATATTAGGTGAAGAAATAGAGGAACACAGAAGTGAGTTAACACTTTTGTGCTTTAATATAAGCTGGATTGAAAACCTACCTCTGAATTTTGCAGATTTGAACGTTGAATTTGGTTCTTTACAAAAGCAAACAGTTACTTTAAATGAGTAGTTGTTTCAGTAGATAAAAGGAACTTTGATTTTGGATTTTTGTACTATGTTAATATTTAATTGTTAAGGACAACTTGTTATATCATCTGTAATCCTCTTTTAAAACGTTTTTTCATCTTATGTACAGGTCTGCAATTTCTCAATAGAGATGATTTTTTTGTGGCCCACTTATGTCTTACACATTTAAAACTTTTTATCCCAAGACAAAAATTTCTTTAATATCTTATTGATGTTTACTTTGAAGGAATGACTAACATGAACAGCTTTACATTTTCCGTATAATTAATATTTTGTTGGTTATGTACTAAATTTTAATTTTCTTGAATTTTCATTTCATTGGTCACATCAGGCCAAACTCAAGGTATAGAATTCTCAACCTGTTAATCTTTGTCAAAGCTTGAACAGCCATTAGATTTACTTATTTACTTTCAGATGTAGTTATGTTGGAATAAATAATATTTGATGATCTTTTCCTTCAATATTAAAAAAATCAAGTCGCCGTACTTGAATTTCATAACATCTGTGTGGCTGGTGGTCATGATTTGAACATGAGTGTACTGGGCTAAAGCATCCTAAAGAAATGGGAGATGACGGTTCTAACCGTGATCTTTTCCTCTCACTTGTGAGACTTCAGTGGATCATTTTATCTGTAAAGGCCTCATTTCGGCATCTCATGTTAGGAAATTGACTTGGTATGAATTCTTCACAAAATTCTGAATCCGTATCTTTGACACAAGTTAATATTTATATTGTTGAATATATTATTTAATGTTAACATTATTGATATTTAATATTGTATTTTACACATTTGAGATGGCATTGATGGCCACAAGGGCTAACAGAGAAGAATGAGAGTTCCGGTTACCGGGAAAGTAGAGTGGAGTTTCAGTTGGGGTGGTGGCAGAGTTCTGGAGGTGGGCACAGCTGATGGTGCACAGTACTGAGGATGTGCTGACTGCCGCTGAACTCTCCACCCAAAAGGGGTCAAATGGTAGATTCCATGTTGTGTCTATGTTACGGCAATTTTTAAAACTATTCTTAAAAAAGTACATAGAGGTCAGATAGATCTCCAAATCATACAGAAACTTGCATCTGAACTTTTTATGCTTTGTGGAAATGTGAGCTTCTTTAAGTGTGTTTATCCGTTTTTTTTCTTTTACCAGAAATATCTGTGTTCTGAATGATTTGAATGCCGTGTGTTGTTTAACTTTTCCTGCACTTTTTCTTTTTCAGTAATTGGGGTGAGTATAAAGAGGAATTAGGAACCTGAATGTGCTCCTTATTTAAAGATATGCAGTATCCTTTTTGCAAATGATATCCTTTTAAAAGTATCATTCAAATTTCTAAACTTTATCTTAATCACTGTCAAAACATTATAGTGTTGACTTGGAATTTTAGTTGAATTTCAAAGAATTTAATTATCAGTCTTGACCAGACAAAAATTTTAAGATGAATAAAGAAAACTCCAAAATATTTTAAGGAGGAAGTTACGCTTCTTTGTTTACAAAGAACAGACAAAGGTTTGTGTGGAACGTGTTTTAAAATACATCAGTGTTCTTTTCATCTTTGTATTTTTCTTCCAAAATACGTAGCCTATAACCAGATAAATTAGGTTTATCAAAGCTAACTCACTTTTGTATTACAAAATGAAGTGTTGAAAATCTGGCTGCATAGAGGGGCTTTTCCTATTGTTTGCCAGAATTAGAGTAAGAGGGATTGACAGTGGGGAACCCTTCCTCCCCGCTAATTCAGAACCTTTTACTAGTACAGATTGATATCCATCACTGTTACTTCAAGACTCCGATTCAGTGTAGCTCTCTTCGGAATTTATAGGCCTGTAAAGTCATCTCTTTTCTTGCGTTGTTATCCTTAGTTCATGGCGTGTTCTCATTTGAATTTTTGTTGTGCCACTTTATAAGCATCTGAGAAGAGCTACTGATTTTATATTACCCTGTGAAGCTGAGTGATTACTTTAGGGTAACCTGGCAGACATTAAAAGGATTCCTTTAGTAGCTGGTGTTCTTTGTTTGTATTCTTGGATAATGAAGTCTAGAAAGAATCTTTTTAAATTGCTTTATTTACAGTTACAATAATTTATTTCTTTGAGAAAATTTGAATCTCAAAAATTTTCTTCAATGTTTAATACATCATATCAAGGTATTGTATTTACTTTTTTTCATTAATGAGCAGATTATAGAAAGTTCTATGATGGGGGGGTGGGGCACTTGCTGTTGATAACTTCAGTTTGGTAAAGCCAACATGCTGCTGCTTCTGAAAATTAAAAGAAGTTTTAGCCTCAGTCTGTTTGTCTCTGATCCAAGGAAGTTTGGGATTTCTGCCCCTTGGTCTGTAGCTCTAAGTCATTGCCCAAATGGGATATATTTTGACTGAAACATATTGCTTGGTGTCTCGTAAATATGTTTTAACACATTTTTCGTATTTCTATAATCTATTTTCAAGGGGGCTGTAATCTGCATTTCCTATTAAAATCATTTTCCTTCACCTATTTTGGGGAAAAGCATATATAGAGAAAAGTGATATCTACTTTTACAGTATGGGAGCCTTTTAAAAGTTTTTTTTTTTTCAATGGGAAAATTGTCTCATGGTTATTACCGTCTGCCTTCATGGGTCTGTCTTAACGCTGTCGGGAGAGTAGCCGGCACCCAGGTCCGTCCTTTCTGTGGATGCAGCGTTAGGATAGAGTCAGCACCGCCCAGGTGGCTGTTCTGTATGCTTAAGGACTGCCATGGAAACAAATGGCTTGTGTTAATTAGACATCACGTTATTGCTGTGCATGTTTAAAGATAAGTATCATAGATTGTAAATCCACAGAGCTTCATGTATTATTTATCCTTGTGATCTTATTTTTACTCTAGGGGTGTATTCTTCATTGCCTGTTGAAGTTCCTCTGAATCACAAACGGTTTGTTTGTGATCTCACTCAAGCCGATCGTCTTGCCCTCTATGATTTTGTAGTTGAGGAGACAAAGAAAAAAACGCTCAGATTCTCAAATTATCGAAAATGACAGCGATCTCTTTGTAGACTTGGCGGCCAAAGTCAATCAAGGTTTGAGATGAATATCTTAGTTTTCTATTTCTTAATTGTCATTTCCTCCTTTAAGTGTTACTAAGATGATTTGTCAGGCCATTTTGAGTTGAAATAGGATGGTTTTGTATCATCTGATATTAACTTATATGTTAAGGTGTTTGCTTAGTATTTGAAATTTTGTTCTCTGGTTGTTACAGTAAACATACCTTCCCTTCCATAAGAATGTTATTTAGAACTGGGCTGTTACTTTAATCTCTGTACTTAAAACACTCTATGTTCAACTAATGGCTGAAGAAAAGGAATGATGTAAAATAGTTCATTATACAACATAAAAGTGCTACATTAAAATGTGGTGTTCCTTCCCTCTAATTCATAAGAATTTAGTTTCTGATGATGTAATAATTTTATTTTGTTCTTTTATTAGATAATAGTCGAAAAAGTCCAAAATCTTACCTTGAAATCCTGGCAGAAGTGAGAGATTACAAAAGAAGACGCCAGTCCTATAGAGCTAAGAACGTTCACATAACCAAGAAGTCATACACCGAGGTAAGTTCTGCGTGCTTGTGTAGAGCCTTGGTGAATGCAGAGGTTTCCCTTACCCAGCCATCGCCTGTCCCGTGGTTTCCACGGTTGCCTAGAAAGGTTTCCTGAGAGCACGAGGTTCCACTCTGGCCACTTTTGATTTGTATTTGCTCCATTGAATTCAGACCCAGCCTTCTTCAGGGTACAAAGACCTTGCGTAGAGAGGTTGTGCAGTCGTGCAAAAATACTGCCTTTGAAAAAGTGATAACTGCATCATGATGAGAACATAGATTTTGGCTGTAGACAGACCCAGGCTTGAGTTTTGATTCTGTAATTTATCACTGTCTGACCTGGGCAAATGATTTGAGCTTTTAAGATTGAGATTTTTTTCATTTTATACTAATACAGACTTTGCAGGGTTATCGTGAGAAGTAATGGAAATAATGCATATGAACAAAGGAATTTTCAATAAATAGCTTTTTTTGGCAGAAACTTAAGTGTCCTTTTATGTACTCTACTAAACATTTGGGCTTAAGTGTTTTGGTATAAATTATTTGTAACTTACAGTATTATGTATATAATAAGATTTAAGTGCATTGCTGCTGCTGCTGCTGCTAAGTCGCCTCAGTCGTGTGTGACTCTGTGCGACCCCCTAGACAGCAGCCCACCAGCCTCTGCTGTCCTGGGATTCTCCAGGCAAGACCACTGGAGTGGGTTGCCATTTCCTTCTCCAATGCATGAAAGTGACAGAGTGAAAGTGAAGTCGCTCAGTCGTATCCTACTGTTCGCGACCCCATGGACTGCAGACTACCAGGCTCCTCCGTCCATGAGATTTTCCAGGCAAGAGCACTGGAGTGGGGTGCCATCGCCTTCTCCGTTAAGTGCATTAATCCATGATTTAATTGCTAAGTTGTGTCCCTGACTCTTCCGACCCCGTGACCTGTGGCTCACCAGGCTCCTCTGTCCGTGGGATTTCTCAGGCAAGGATACTGGATTGCCATTTCCTCCTCCAGGGCATCTTCTCGACCCAAGGAGTGAACCCCGTCTCCTGCACTGACAGGTGGATTCTCTACCACTGAGCCACCAAGGAATCCTGTTATCTGTATATGATCTCTGTTTATTTTATACCCACTCACTCCCTCTCTTCTCCTGCCCCAATAGTCGGTGGTTTGGGAGCAGATCCCGGATGTCCTTCATCTGGAAAAACATGCATGTTTTCCATCCTTTTAGTGGTTATCGTATCTCAGTGACCTCCAACATACAGATGAGTTGCACTACCTCAGACAGTACACAGGACTCGCTCGTGTGTGTCCTTCTCTCAGATCGCCCAGGGTTGGCCTCGTCCCCCGTCCTGCGTCCTCTGTCTTTCTGCGCCTGATTTCTGAACTCTTCAGGCTGAGTTAACGCATGTCATGATCGTGTGCCCCTGAGTCCTCAGTGTGTCGCCTGTGTGTGTCTCCTAGACTGCACACCTCCCACAGTCCACCGTATCGTAGCTCTCAGGAAATGGGTAATTGATCACGCGCAGTGCCATCTGCTCATTTCTCGAGTAGCTTCCTTACCTGGCAGTTGGGTCCTCCCCCGCCCGCAGGTGATCCGGGATGTGATCAACGTGCACATGGAGGAACTGAGCAGCCACTGGCAGGAGGAGCAGGAGAAGGAGGCGGACGGGGTGGACAGAAGTACGTTGCCGTGTCGTCGGCGGGAGCGGCCCTCTGTCGAGTCTGTTGCCTGTCCCGGCTGAGCTGGGTTTGAGCACCTCCAGGACTGTCACAGCACACTGGTTCTCCCGAGGCTCCCTCCTCTTCCTGTTCCCACAGTCGTGAGGCAGACCACGCAGAGCTGTCTCTTTGCCCTCTTACTGGAGGGCAGGGTCATGCATATTTATCTGGGCTCTGCTATAGAATGCTGGGCTCGAGGCTGGTCTTTCGTGGAGGCCAGTGGTTGAAACCAGCTGATGACCATTCTTTCTGTCTCAGGAGCGAAGACAGACGATCGGCCTCTGTGGACTCACGGCAGTCCGGGGGAGCCATCTGGACGGCGAGTGTTCACGGCATAGACGGGACCGAAGTCGGAGCCCACACAGACGGAAAAGAAATAAGGACAAGGACAGAAGCTGGGACTCCAGGAGAAGGAAGGAGAGGTAAGCCCAGCGCGTAGCATTCATCGCTGAGCTGTTGCTTCCGACACGTGGACAGTCCTTCCGTCACAGGCCATGTTGAGAAGATGGAGTGTCCGCACCACGAGGTCGGGGAGCAGACAGCCTGTGAAGGTCCTTCACGTGCGTCCTGTCTCAGGCTCTCCACAGCTCTGCAGGCGTGGCTCGCTCTGCCTGCTCAGACCTGGTTTCCCTTTGTTATTAACTGCTTCTCAGAAAGACACAGGAAGGGACTGTCTGGGCAGAAGGGTAGCCGCGTTACAGAGGTGTTTGCCTGGGTCTCCCGTCCGTCCTTCAGTGTCTGCCCTCTGCTTCCTGTTTTCCTGCTGTCATTCTCTCCTTCTCTTGCTAATCCTTCAGATAAAGGGCATTACTAAGTCAGAGGAAGGCCCAGGCTTATGGCACTCAGCTCAGCCTTGTTGGGATTCCTGGTAGAGGTGTGATCACTGGGGAGATATAAAGTGACCCTGAGGTAACGCAGGTTGGCGGAGGTCTGCTCGTGTGTCCCAGCCGCTTAGTGGGCCTCCGCCTGGACCTTAGCTTGGCCAGGTCTGCCCCTGGACTCACTGTTTTCCACTCTGCTCGTCTGGCCTGCACGCCTGTCCTGGTTGCCGATGACCGGCGTTCTGCGTAAGCCGGAACTCAAGGCCTTGCCAGCCGTTGCCCTGCTCCTCGCCGTCTGGGCTGGCCGTCGCCAGTCCTGCGTGAGGGGCCCCTCCTGCGCTCCCCGCCGCTCTACTGCGTGCTGTCCTCTGGGAGTTTTCCTGGCTGTATGGGCCTGTCCCTCCCCAGCTGCTGGAGTGAGCCTTCGCCCTTCAGCGGCCGCATTCTCGTGGCTTACAGCGGCTCTCGAGGCCTCGGGAGCGGGGCACTCGGCCCTCACTCTGTGCTTTGCCCCAACCCCACGATTCCATAGCGTCTGCCCCAGCCAGCCCGGGCCACGCACCGTTCCTCGACCCCGCTGTGCCTCATCCATGCCGTTCCACCACCTGTGGGCTGCTGCCTCTTTGTTTTTTTAACTCCTCAGCCTTTAAGATGCAGCTTAGTCATTCCCGTGAAGCCTTTTTCCCCCATCTTGTTGCCACTTTATCCAGCACCAGTGTTTCATTGACTTTAAGTTATTTTTCTCCGTACTAGACTGAGCTCATTGCAGGCAATGAACTGTGTCTTGTTTAGTCTCATTTGCACAGTGCTTGTCTAAAAGTAAGCTCTTAAGTGGTATCTCTCCAGGATCAGTGGTGATCAGGAATCAGGCTTATTGGTTTAATAATTCTGCTCATCTTGTTATTCAGTTTGTAGGTTTAAAGCTAGCTATGAGTTCAAAATGTGAAGTAGTTTCTTGGTAGTCCCTTTTGATTCATTTACTGAAGGATAGCCTCTGGTCATTACACATCGTCGACTCTTGATTAGCTGTCGGAAGTTGTGTTCTCTCCCTCTTTTTCTGGTTTCTTAGTTCTTCCTCCTCTTAAGTAATTTTTGACATGTCCAATCAGTCCCTATTGACTGATATACGTTAAACAGTCTCAAAACCCAAACATGGATGATTTCCTTCAGTGAGGATAAGCTGAGTGTCAGCAGGAAGTACTCTTTGAGACCCCCTGAGGTGAGATGACCTGCAGAGAGCTGAGCTGGGAGCCAGGATGTGGAGCTCAGAGCTCTGAGTTCCTTCTGTGACTCCAGAGTCCTGTGTGAAGTGAACTCTCAGGTCATCCACCTTGTATATATATTCAGAGCGTAACTCTAAAGCGCAGCTTTAAAAATCCATTTCCTATATCCTCATCTCAGTTTTGTCCTGTATTTTTAGTGATGCTTTTTTTTCTTTACTCTTTAAAAAGAACCCAAAACACTGTTCTGTTTTAAATGCATGTTTTAACTTGCTCTGGTTTATATCTGATGTAAGTGCATTGCTGTGAATTATCATTTTAAAGCTTTGATCATTTTTTTCCACCTCTTTCGTTTCAGGGATGGGGAAAGACATCACAGTCACAAAAGAAGGAAGCAGAAAATGTAAAGCAGAGCAGTGTCTGTGCGTGTGGTAATTAGGCCTGGAAGCCAGTTTGCTGGCGTCTGTCGTCCTTGCCATTGCTTTCAGTAGGAGCACGTGCTCTTGTCAGCTGTTCCGTGCTCGTTTCATGATTTTTCAATAAACGCCTCTCAAACCACAAGTGCGTGATGATGCACTCGGGCTGTGCTCCTAGCTGATCGCCTTCTGTCGCTGATTGTGTTTCATTGTCTTTTTTTTTTTGTATAATTTATGTATCAAAAAATTCTTTAAAGTGAATATTTAAGCTATGTAACTAATACATAAATGCATTCTTACTGTAAAAAATAAAAACAGATAAGGCTGAACAACCCCTGGCGCGCCACCTGCGTTGGCACCACCTGTGGCCCCCTCGGGGGTAACCACTGGTGAACTGTAACAGAGAAGAGAACCTAAATACTCCTCAGAAGAGGAAGGGCAGACTCATGTGATAGAGCAGCGTATCAGACCTGAAGAAATAACCTGTATTGCCATGAATAGATCTAAGAGACATGAGGCTAAGTGAAGAAAAGCAAGTTTCAGAAACACATCCAAGTTCTATCTGTGTGAAAAACAGCAGTGCACATTTTCTGTGACTTCTTATATTAGTCACTCATTTGTGTCTGACTCTCTTGTGACCCTGTGGTTTGAAGCCCACCAGGCTCCTCTGTCCATGGGGGATTCTCCAGGTAACAGTACTGGAGTGGGTTGCCATTGCCTTGTCCAGGGGAACTTCTCGGCCCAGGGATTGAACCCGGATCTCCTGCATTGGCAGGCAGATATTTTTACCATTTGGCCGCCCTGTATGTACGTAAATATATTTTTAAAGGTTCAGAAGAACTTCCAAACTCAACAGTTTGGAAGGTTACTTGGAGGAGGAGGAGGTGTAGATGGGAGAAAGGATGGAAACCAGGATTGGAAGGTGGTCAGAGGGAAGTTTAGCTTTATCCATAGTTAATTTTAATTATTCATGTTAATTTTTTAATAATGTATTTGTTTCACTTGTTAATTAAAAATACGCTGTCCTTTTTTTTTTTGGTAAATCAGCTTTATTGAGGAACTGCTTACATACAATGAAATTCATTCATTTTAAATGTACATTTCATTACGTCTTGATATACCCCCCCTCCATGTAACCTTCATCTCAATCAAAGTAGAGAACGTTTCAGTCTCCCTCAGGTTCCCTTAGAGCCCTTTTCCCAACCAGTTTGTCCAGCAGCCGGTTTGTCCAGCAGCCCTAGACAGACACAGCTGTTGATCAGAAACATCTTTCCCAGGACTCATACAAAGGGAACGCTCCTGCCCACTTGCAGCTGCCTCTGCACAGGTCTCTCTGAGTTGTGGGTCAGTAGCCTGACCTAATTGTGCTGTATGCTGGATCATTCAGGTGGAAGTTTGGCCTGAAATGTTAAACGTCTCGTATATGAAGAGCAGTGTCTTGAATCCGGGGAACCCAGGTTAAAGATTCCCCAGTGATTTCCACATAGAATTAAAACCTTGATCATCTTGAGTCTGTAACGGGCAATGCCAGGAAGGTATCTGTGTTTAAATCCGATTGGCTGCTGGGCTCCTGGTGTGGAAGAAGCACTCTGATTTGTAAGGAGGGAATCACCTTACCAGTATGAAGCCCTGTTAGTGCCATTGTATGCAATTTCTCAGTGTGTAAAACTCACATTTGAGAGTCTGCAAAGACTTTGGAGTTGGCATCATTTTGAGCTATATGAAGTTTCTACGTTTGTAGGTCAGATCCATTTGCTCAAGTTTCATGTAATAGTTTATAATACTGTTTTTTGTTATGATTGCAGTGACTTGACTAACTGGAAGACAGTTTACTGAAGGGTAAACCTGAAAGATGTGCTTAGGCTTTTAGTGTGAGCGATGCAGGGGATTGGGGCTGGGGAAAAATAGGGTAGTGTGTGTGTTTTAATGGATTGCCAGATTCACTGTGTGCAAGAAATGTCCACGTTTTTGTTCAGGTGACTGTTCACGAGGAGTATCAGTCTATAGTCTACTTGTCTTTGGTTTTAGTATCAAGATAATGATGGCTGGGAAAGTTTTCTTTCTCTCTCATCTGGGATTGTGAAAAATTGGTATCATTCCTCCTTTGGTGTTGGCTAGAATTTATAAGTGAAACCATTTGGAACTAGAGTTTTCTTTGTGGGAAAGTTTTATCTATGAATTTAATGAAATGAATCTATTTTAAGTATTTCTTCTTGAATAAACTTAAATAGGAAAAAAATTGAATTAAGGCCAAGTTAAGCTTAAGGAAGATAACACGAGCATAAATTAATGAAATAGAAAACAAAAGCAATACAGAAAGAGAAAGCAAAAGCTAGTTTTTCAGAAAGATGAATAAACTTGATAAGCCTCTAGGCTGAATGATCTAGCTAGGAGGGGGTCGGAGGGGGGAAGACAAGTTACTGATACCAAGAATGAATGTGGAGTTGTTGCTGTAGATTCTACAGCCTTAAAATGATGAAAAGGGAATATTAGGAGCAATATGCCAGGAAATTCAACAGTTTAGATGAAGTAGGTAAATTCTTTGAAATGCACACTGCCTGCAGTTGGAAGCATCCTATGTCTTAACCACTGGACAGCCAGGGAGATTACAAAAAATTTAATAAGACAGGTAAGACCTGCATGCTGAAAATGACACATCTTGCTGAGCGAAGTTAAAGACTCGAAGAGGCACTGAAGCCGAGGGTAGTCACCAGAACGGTTACACCGTCGCTAGCTTAATAGTGCCATGGCCTCAGTCGTGTCTGACTGCAGCCCGTGGTCTGTAATCCTGCCAGGCCCTTCTGTCTATGAAACTCTGCAGGCAGGAATACTGGAGTGGATTGCCATTTCCTACTCCAAAGGATCTTCCTGACCCAGGGGTTGAACCGCAATCTATATTGACAGGTGGATTCTTTACCACTGGGCCACCTGGGAAGCTCAGCTTGCTTAATAATGAACTGCCTCACCAATCAAGCTAGCTTTAGTTTTTTAACAAAACCCTGCCTGTCCTCCAGGCCTCAGCACTGGGCTTTCAGGAACGAGGCATCAGCTGCATCCAGTTCAAGCCCCAGCTGGTTAGGACTGGTTGGAACCTCAAGACCCTCCAGCTGGAGTTGAATTGGAAACCCTGTGTTCAGAGCCTGCAGACACTAGTTTTCTGAGCGTAAGGCCGATGGTGAACCCTGTAGCTTAGTGGTGCCTGCGCTAAACCAGGTTACCTCGCCATTTCCTTCTCTGTCAGCTCTTCCACGCTCCCCATGCCTCCACTTTATCCCGTAAGTATCCCAAGCCTTTCTCCTGGCTCTTGAATAAACAACCCCCTTCGCTGCACACTTCAGCATCTGGCTGGCTGCGTGTCAGACAAGGCTGGTTTGGTAACAGCACCATACTCACAGACTGTTTTAAGTTACCAGTTCTCTAGGTTGAACAACAGTTTCAATGCAATTTCAACACATTTCCAGAGGCTTTTCTTTTTTAAAACGTTGAGGAAATTGTTCAGTCACTAAGATACATCCGACTTGGCAACCCCATGGACTGCAGCACACCAGGCTTTCCTGCCCTCCACCATCTCCCAGAGTTTGCTCAAACTTACGTTCATTGAGTCGGTGGTGCACTCAAACCATCTTGTCCTCTGTTGTTCCCTTCTCTTGCCTTCAGTCTTTCCCAGTGTCAGTCTTTTCGAATGAGTTGGCTCTTCATGTCAGGCAGCCAAAATACTGGAGCTTCAACTAGTCTTTCCAGTACATGTTCAGGGTTGATTTACTTTGGGATTGCTTTGATCTCCTTGCTGTAGGTATACCACCTGAAGAGTGTGGGAACCTTACTGCAGGTTGTGGATTTTGAGTCCACTGGAGGTGGAGCACGCAACCTAGGAGTTCTGATTCTAATCCCAAAGAAGCAAAAAGAGCAAGCCTGAGGGGGTCAGGAACCAGCCCGCACTGGAGATGGAGGCAGGGTCCTGGGAGGCGGAAGGGAAGGAGATGGGGGTGGGGTGGGGGAATCCTGTTTGAGGAACAGCCAACCACCACAACGACCCCTCCCCCAAAAAAAATTATTATTGTTGAGATAGAGTTTATTTGATTCTTTGGAGAAAACAATCTGGATCCGAGGAGGCAAAATCACAGTTTTGTTGAAATATGATTTTTTTTTATGAAGAATAAGATACATGTCCTGTGACTTGGTTGCCAGGTTAGAATGGGACTGTTAACTGGAGGCAATGATCTGTGGGGTCTGTGAAAAAGATTCTGCCTCTTCGGACAACAGTTTATTAGGGGTGGTCATTCATAAAATGTCGCTAGGCGGGCTGTGGACAGGCCACGTGGTCGGGGAGAGGGCTGTCTGGGAGCTCCTGGACCTTCCTCTCAGTTTGGCTGTGAACCTAAAACATCCCCCCCTACTGCCCCAATAAATCTATTTTAAAAATATTAACAAAAGTGCCTTTGTTTGCCAGAAGAAGAATTAAGACTTGAAATTTTCGAAAAATTCTAGGAGGTCAGAGGTCTCAGAGTAATATGTAAACAGAAATGAAACAGTTTGTCATATTTTTCTGGCTTCTTTCGATGAAGTCACATTAAAAGTCAAAATGGAGAAGCAAGTCTAAATCTCTGAGCCTCAGGCCTTCAAAATTGGGAGCAGTTGGTGAGCTGGACTCTGCTGAAGGGAGGCATTGCTTTGGGTGGGGGCACTCACCTTGTTGCCCTCAGCCGGGCACCCTGCCACCTGCCATCTCACCCCAAAGGTCACGTGGCAGAAGGACAGGCCAGCACCCCCTTGAAACATGGACTTGGCTACACGCATCCTTCCATGAGTGTTCAGATGAGATCACTCTTTTGAAGAAACTAATTTCATGAGTTGAATGTATCATGCCATCCAGAAGTAAAACATTTCAGAACATTTCGGAACCATCTAGGCCATTACCTGTTTAATCATTAAGAAGGAACAACGTATTTGCAGGAAAAAAGTTTTGCAGTGAATCTGCTATGGGAGCCGAGAGAGCATTCTACTTATTGCTTTATGGAGGAATTTCACTTTCCCAGCTACTCTGCAAACCAACTACTTCCAAAAAAAAAAAAAATCTGTGTTACTGCTGGGTAGATAAGAGTGCGAGGCATTTCTGTCTGGGGACAAAAGTCACGCAGGGGGAAAGAAACAGGCTAGCTTTCCCCTTGTGTGTGTGTGTGTGTGTGTGTGTTTTCCCCTAAGCTGAGCAGGAGAAAGTGAACCATTTCATGCTCTTTGCTTGAGCTGGAAGTGTACCAGGCACAGTGTCACAGGCGACAGGAATGGTGCTGGTCTCTTCGAGAAGCGCCTCAGGGGTCAAGGTGGATTGGCACTCATTCCACCCTCCTCGTGTGCGTTCGTGTGCGTTCCTGAACCGAGGAGGCTGCAGGCTCAAAGCCACGTTTCTGGGCTCCGTCGCAGCAAGTGTTGCTGTTGACACAGAGGAGCAGCCAGCCGTGAACCGGTGGGCGTCTGCTGGCGCAGCTGCGAGCAGGTGCCAGAGTCGCTTCTGTGGCAGGGGCGTGAGCCCAAGACCCCAGCAGGAAGCCGGGCTGTCCTTTGCGGGTGTGCTTTCCCGCTCCTCCTGGAGCCGAGGGCGTTTGTCCCTGGAGCCGCAGCAGCAGCAGCGGCTTCCTTGTTCTTTCAGTGCCGTAACTTTGCGAAGCTGTGTGAGCCCAGATCTGGGTCAGCTGCTCCTAATTTCCCAGTTCCTGGTGTGGCAGAGGTGTCGGTGCTCGGGGCCGGCCGGTTCTGGGGGACGGTTCTGGGAGTTATTTCTGAAGGCTCTGCTTAGCGCCCACTCCTGCAGGCCATTCAGTGATTTTGTAAGCACCCAACCCCTCCACTCCTTACGCACGTGGTCTTAGCCCGTTCAGGCTGCTAGACTATCACAGAGTGGGTGGCTTAGACAGCACCCACTTATTTCTCTTGGCTGGCCCGAGGGAACTCCAAGATGAGGGCACGGGCAGGTTCAGGGTCTGGTGAGGGCTTCCTGGTTCACAGGCAGGTCGCCGTCTCCTCCTGTGCCCTTGGTGGTGGAGGGTTGCTGGACATCTCCGAGCTCTCCGTCTATAATTCCGGTCACGGGGCCCCCACCCTTGCGACCTAGTTGCCTCCCAAAGTCCCCACCTCCAAATACCATCTCCCCGCGAATTGGGTCTCAACCTCTGAGTTTTTGGGGGAACACCAACATTCAGTCTAGAGCCTGCATCGTATGATTGGTGCCTCTCAGAAACACGAGAGCACCTCTTTCCTGAGTACGTTCCGTGGATGTCTCAGGCTGTTTCCTGGGATGTGGACCAGGGAGGAGCGGCAGTGGTTTCTCTCGCTGTGGCGGATGCCCTGGTGCGTTTGGCCGCATCCCCACCCTGATGCAAGCACCGCCAGTATCAGTCCACAGTAGAGGAAATGGGACCTGGGGGACTAAAGTGACCTGCCCAAGGCCACCAGCCTGTCAGGGAGGATGCAGGTTGCAAAGCCAGGCACGTTCCCTCACGACCCTGCCCCCATTCCGGATACCTGGCATGGGTTACGCGGGTCACCTGGGTTTTTGCTCATCCTGTGTGCTTGGGATCCAGTGCTCCGCTTCTGTGCTCCTGAAATTCTTCTTCCTTTTTAGGAACGTTTGCTTGTTCACTCGGCTGTGTTGGGTCGCAGGGGCGGCACTCAGGATCCTCACTGTGGCGGCTGAGAGCTTTCCTTGCCGCCCATGGACCCTCTGGTTGTGGTATGCTGACACGTGTGGGGGCTCAGTTGCTTCAAAGTATGTGGGATCTTAGCTTCCTGACCAGAGATGGGACCCGAGTCCGCTGCATTGCAAGGCGGATTCTTAGCCACGGGACCACCTGGGAAGTCCCCCATCTTGAAATCCTTAGTGATTTTATCACTGAGTTTGCGTCTTGTGATGCTGTTGAATGGGATCATGGCGGCGGCGGTGAGAGGGCTTCACGCCTGGCTCTCTGAGTGGCCCCTCCTCTCTCCTCCTCCTGGAGGAGGAGGTGGGGGAGCTTGGGCACGCTCACCCCGGAGGAGGGGGTGTCCTGTGGGTGTCCGACACTCCACCTGTGACCGTGCTCATGCCTGTGGGAACGTGACATTAAAAACCAAACACCAGGACAAGTCAGGAGAGATCACGGAAGAAATGAAAGGTCTTTTTGTTTTCCGCCTCTTGAACAAGGGGCCCTGCATTTCTATTCGGGGGTGGGTCCCAGGGAATTGAGCAGCTCTGCCCTTTGACTCATCCCCTGGTGCTTTTATTGAATAACTACAAGGACTTACTTGTCCACATTAGAGAGTGCTATTAGCACATAAAAGAGGAGATAAATGGCACTCGTCTTCGCTCTTTCATTTTCACTCCCAGTATTTGCATTCTAAGATCATGACTCTCTTGATGGGCCAACATTCTTTAATATCTATTTGGTGAAGAAACAAGGCATTCATCCTGGAATTAAAGGTTAACGTGGTTAAAAGTTACGAGTTTTCATTTTGGTGCAGAGTTTAGCCATAGTACAGATACTTGGTGTTTCTTTTTATAGTCTTTCCATTTAGGGATGTCCAAGTGTTGGATGAATGTACTGTTTTGAGGGAAAAATGCATAGAGGTTTAAAAATTCTTGCGACTCCCCTGGTGGTCCAGGGGCTAAGACTCTGCACCGGAAGCACAGAGGGTGAAGGGTCAATCCCTGGTGTGGGAAGTCTCTTGGCATGGCCCAAATTTAAAAAGTTAAATAGAAAAATTTAAAAAATTGATAAGTCACTTTTGCTGAAATATTATGCACACTTTGAAGGGTGATTGTTTTTTAATAGTAATTTGATACTTGATGTTTGACAGATCAAATGGAGTACCCCAAATAGGGGCACAGCACATTGACACATGTAGATAAATACGTCCCCCAGTCTCATGGTGCGGAGAAGGCGATGGCACCCCACTCCAGTACTCTTGCCCGGAAAATCCCATGGACAGAGGAGCCTGGTGGGCTGCAGTCCATGGGGCCGCTCGCTAGGAGTCAGACACGACTGAGCGACTTCACTTTCACTTTCCACTTTCATGCATTGGAGAAGGAAATGGCAACCCACTCCAGTGGTCTTGCCTGGAGAATCCCAGGGACGGGGGAGCCTGGTGGGCTGCTGTCTATGGGTTCGCACAGAGTCGGACACGACTGAAGTGACTTAGCAGCAGCAGCAGCAGCAGGGAGGAAGGGGATATAATGAGAAAATTTCTTTTGATGAAAGACCTACATGAAGGAAATGGTATATTTGTGCTTTTAAAAAAACATGTTTGTTTTTTTAAAATAAAAACATGTTTAGATGGGTTCATTTTTGAATTATTTAGATATTGAGTTTTCTATTAGAAGTTCATATCTTTCTTTATTCATTAGTCTTCAGGAATGAAGGCAATGACATTCGAGGATTCTTGGTTCTTCTTGATTCTTAGGCAGCTGGGCAATAATTCTTGATGAGTAGATAATTCAAAACCTTATTAGTCAGTTTACGGTTGATGCACATGGCCTGGCTCTCCTCCTAGAGCCTGTTTCACTCTCCTAAACATCTCCTCCATCAGCAGGGCAGGAGCCTAGAAAGGAAACACAAGCAGGCGCAGCAGCGCTGTGACCCTTGATGTGTGATCTGGGGATGCTCTGGGCGCACTGAGTGCCCTGGTGGTCACTGGTGCTCCCTGACTTTACAGGGACGTGCAAACAGAACCCGTGATCAGCAGTCACTCACTCTAATGAGAATCTGCACAAACAGATTCCCTCTGCTGGACTTTGAAAATCTGAAATGTTATCGCTGATAAAATGAAAGGACTTGTTTACCTTAGAGGAATTGAATATCACAGATGATGGGGAGGGATTTTTTTTTTTTTTGAGGGTTTTTTTTGATATCACAGTAATCATACTAGCCTTGTCTAGGCTGGCTCTGAGCCTGCGGCTATTATTCTAGGGTTGGAGGAGGGTCTGAGGTTTCTTTCCTCCGTTGTCTCTCTGCCTCCATGAAAAGACCAGGATGGACGCTGAGGGCTGGGGCGTCAGGAAATAGGGAGCTGGGACCCGGCACTTGCCCTGCCCGAGCACGAGGCCCCTCCCTCCCTCAAGATTCTTCAGCTACCTGTGCTTAGTCGCTCAGTCCTGTCCGAATCTTTGTGACCCCACGGACTGTAGCCCCCAGGCTCCTCTGTCCATGGGATTCTCCAGGCAAGAAGTGGTTGCCATTCCCTTCTCCAGGGCATCTTCCTAACCCAGGGATCGAACCTGGGTCTCCTGCATGGCAGGCAGATTCTTTACCATCTGAGCCGCCAGGGAAGGTTCTTCAGCTTTAGGAACTGCTGAGTCCAGCCTTCTGTCATCCCCAAAACTCAGCCTAGATCTTGTCACCACCCTGTGCCTGAGGGTGTTGGCAGTCCCTTACTTGGCTTGCAGGCCAGTTAGGACTGGAGGGTGGAGGACCGGTACCACGTGTAACCAAGAGGAGCTTAGCTTTGGGTTCCAGAGGCAGATGTGCAGAGCATTCTGTACTGGAGGAGCTGAGCCCTGCCAAAAATGCATGTTCGCTCAGTGGCATTCGGGCATATTATGGTTGGGAATTCCCTGGAGGCCCAGTGGTTAGGATCAGTGCTTTCACTGCCAGGGGCCCAGGTTCAGTCCCAGGTCAGGAAACTAAGATCTCACAAGCTGGGAGTCTCAGCCAAAGAGAAAGAAATTATGGTTTACTGTAAAGTACACATTTCACAAAGAAGGCTTAGGATGTAATCACTGTTCTTTCCCCAACCAGCTATGACTTTAGACACATAATGTAACTTCTCTGAGTCTTAGTTTCCTTATCTGTAAAAAAGGGGTTTTCTTAGATCCTTCCCAATAATATAAATCTTACGTCACTGATCCTATTAGGAAAAAAGTCATCGTCATCACCCGTTAGAGATATGGTAGAATTAACAGAGCATGAAGAGGAAAATTGAAAATACAGTTTTTAGCGTGTGTTTGTGTGGTATAATAAAGACTATACCTGGTTTTTATCCTGTTTCTGGCAGAGCTTCAAAACCTTTGGAATTTCCTGAGACAAGAGTGTTTTGTTATGCTAATGAAGTGATTCTGGGAAGGCCCCCAGAAATCTTCCAAACCAGGGCTGGTTACCAGAAAGCCCACACAGAGTGTTGGAAGTTTGTAAGTTTAAGGTGTACAATGTGTGGATTTGATACATTTATATATTGCAAGATGATTACCACCAGATTACTGCCAGGGTGTCAGCTGACATCTCCATTCCCTCAGGTGGTTACTTTGTTTCTGTGATGAGAACTTTTAAGACCCCATCAACGGCAAGGAAGATACAGCACAGCCAAAAAATATGAAAACTGTTCTCTCAGCAGCTTTCAAGTATTGTTAGCTGTGTTTCAAGTATTGTTAACTTCAGTATTGTTAGCTGTAATCATCCATGCTGCACAGATCAACAGAGCTTGTTAATCTTAGCCAGAAACTTGTCCCCTTTGACCAATAGAATCTCACCATTCCTCCCCCACCCCCAGCCCTTGGCAACTATCACTGTACACTCTGTTTCTTTACCTAAAGCTTAGCTATTTTTCTGTTAAGTATATGTTCCCGTTTGTTTGACCCTATTTTCTATTACAATTTGTTGACTTTAAAAAAAATGCACAAAGTGAGAGTTACAAGTTAAGTTGTATTTGGGGCAAAATGAGGACTGCAGCCTGGGAGACCACAGATCAGACAGCTTAGAGACTGCTCGCGAGAGGCAGTGGGGAAGGTCAGTATATATATGTGATTTTGGTGAAGGCGGAATGCATGCAACTAAGCGCATATTTGCCCAGAAGGTTTCTGCCGGTCTCTGAAACTTTGCTAGTCACGAGGAAGAGTCGTCATGATGCAGGATTTTAGTGCTTTTCTAGATATGAGGAGATACAAGAACTGGACTCATAAAAGCAGGTCCTGAAAATACCTATCTGAAGACCTGTCCTGCCAGTTCCCCTGCGGCCCCCATCCCCCAACCCCAGCACAGAGTGTCTCATTTCTGATCTCCACCCTGAACCCCTTTGGTGGGGGGTGGGGGAGTGTTGCAGGTCAGCAGCTGTAGCAGCACATGATTGAAGCCTTGTCGAGGAAGGTGGCAAGTGCTAGTCTGTAGCTGACAGATCTTTTGAAAACGTCTTACCAGCTTGTCTCAGCCATGCTAAGAATAAGCAAGGATCTCGGTGGTCTGGATCGGGGCAGCAGGTGCCGGTGATGGAGGCCCTTGTACCTGAAGAACTGATCTCCAAGGAGCAAGTGTACTTTGTCACCTGACCCGTTCAGAAGTGCCTGGATTATTAGAACAGCAGAATCCCCGCATGCACAGACAAAGCATTCATTAAAAACAACAGACTTTGGAGAAATTGACGTACACTCATTTCTTCCGATCCACAGACATCCTCCCAGGCGAAGACCACAGTCTTTGGGGAGCTCAGGTTGTGGGAACTTCGGGGTGCCTGTTGGTTGTGGTACTTCTATTCCTCCTCCACTGATCCAGCATCCAACAAAGCAAGGATCACCCATTTTAAAAGCATTTCCAGTCAACCATGGTGGGCTGTGTTATGCCCGAAGTCCGAGTCCCCAAAACTGAGAGAAATAAGACGTCCACGGCAATGCAAAAGCATAAAGGGGTTTATTGCTAGCTCAAGCTAGGGCTCCCCCAGCACCGGCGCAGCGGCTATAGGGAGGGAGCCCCGAGTCTTGGGCTGCACTGCTTTATAGGGAATTTAATCAGGTAAAAGCGTACAAGAGGGGGTGTTCAAGCAGGAGGACAACTGATTGGCCACTTTAGGGTGTGTTTAAGTTGACATATAACTGGTTGGTTACTTCCATCCATAGGATTTGTGTGTAGGTTCTTGATTGGTTTTTACTTCCAAGGTAAATCACAAGTTCCTGAACGTAAAGTCAGAAGGTTTAGCCTAGTGACCGACTGGCTTGTGTACAGTGGGGCTAGGTTAGGTAATCTGAGGGTTGATTGGCTATGGGTAGTGGGCTTAGGTTGGGTAATGTCCAAAGTTCTCTCGCCTGGGACCTTGCAGGATGGAATTTCTTTTACAAGATGGAGTAGCTCAGGCCCTTCATCCTAGGGTGAGTGGGACCCTGCTAGGGGTAGTCTCCTGGAATCATGACCCAGGTTTACAAGAATTCAAAACCTAGGCCTGGTGCAACCTGTCGAGCCTGCCATGGCTCCGGTCTGGTTCCCCAACAGGCTGCTCTCCCACTTAGAGCGCTGTGCCGCATTTGGCCGAGAAATAGTCATTATTTCCAAGGGCAGCAATGGTTGGCTATTTGGGGCAATATGGAGATTAATTTGTGGGAAGAGTCATCAAGCTCCTAGGTGTTTGAAAGAAGGCAAATCACCAGCAGAGTCTTAGGAGGCAAACTTGTACGGAGACAGCCCTGCAAGACGAGAACTTAGAAACCAAGAAGCTTCAGTCCATGGAACGGAAGGAAAGAAACGTTGCCCCTGGCACGCTTTACAAAGCGGGAGCTCTCTCAACAAGGAAAACCTGGCTTCCAACAGCAGGAGTACCTTGTGTGGCAAACCTGACTAATCAGCATCCAAGTTTGAAATTCCACCGTCTCCTTAGATTTCACCACGAGCCCTGGATCTTGGATCTCGGAGACAGATTTGAGAACCTTGTGGATCAAGCTTACAAAAAGGTTCTTTTCTCAAGAGTTGGAGCTGGAGAGAAGGCTTTTATGCAAGCTGGGCAGGGAGCCTTTGCTTCATCCCTTCCCTAAAGGGGTAAGTGCTCAGGTTTTATCCCAGAGGTCTTAAAACCCAAGAAAAAGGAAGAGTTCCAGTTCAGTAAAGATGATAAGATTGTATGTCTAAGGAAAGGGAATGATCAGGTTGTAAATCTGTGGTTTCTCTGCTGCTGCTGCTAAGTCACGTCAGTCGTGACCAACTCTGCGTGACCCCATAGACGGCAGCCCACCAGGCTCTGCCGTCCCTGGGATTCTCCAGGCAAGACCACTGGAGTGGGTTGCCATTTCCTTCTCCAATGCATGAAAGTGGAAAGTGAAAGTGAAGTTGCTCAGTCGGTCCGACACTTAGCTAAAAGGAGCTAAAGTGGAACCTTGTCGCCGGAGCGCCACAGCCTCAGATGGAATTGCCAGCGCCAGTGGCTTTCGGCTCTCTTGTTGTAAGACCCTCTCCACGTGGCCTGCTGTGCTGGTGGTCCACACGGGCAGGGCGGCCCCTCTATTGAGGCCATGCCGAGTCCTGTGACCACGGAAACTCAGGGCCATCCAGCACCTCTGCCCGGTGGAAGAGGAAGAGGAGGCCAGAAAAGACGATGGGTAAGAGCAGCATTTTTGAGTCTCTGAAACACTCCCCAACGTGGCCTGGCCCTCGGGAAGGGACCGGCAGGGCCCCGGCCCCGCCTTGAGCATCTCTCCTGTGGTGTTTTCCGTTTGCCTCGGAGCCACGCACAAACATGCAGGGTGAATGTTTCCGACCCTGTGGAACAGTGGGGATATTGAGGTCATCGTGTGGCTAAGTGCTGACTGGAGTTGGAAGGGATATGCTGTTTGCTTTTAAAAGAAACAAAACAAAACATGGTTTGGAAGCAGCTAATGTAATTGAGCAGATCTCTTCTGCCTGGTGAGTCTTGTGACAAATGAGGAGTCCTGGGAGTGCTGAAGAATCGATGCTTTTGAACTGTGTTGCTGGAGAAGATTCTTGAGAGTCCCTTGGACTGCAAGGATATCCAACCAGCCCATCCTAAAGGAAATCAGTCCTAAATATTCATTGAAAGGACTGATGCTGAAGCTGAAGCTCCAATACTTAGGCTACCTGATGCGAAGAAAAGACCCTGATGCTGGGAAAGATTGAAGGCGGGAGGAGAAGGGGTGGACAGGGGATGAGATGATTGGATGGCATCAGCGACTCAATGAGCATGAGTTTGAGTAAACTCTGGGAGTTGGTGATGGACAGGGAAGCCTGGCGTGCTGCGGTTCATGGGGTTGCAAAAAGTCGGATGTGACTGAGCAGCTGAACTGAACTGAACTGGGATCCATGCTGAAATGGGAGCGATGGCCCAGATATGAGCAGATTTCAGATACCGTTCAGACCCTGTGACCCCAGCCTGCTCAGGAAGAAATTTCAAACTCCTTTCACACGAAAGACACTTGAAGATCCACATCTTCCTTCTCTCATTTCACGCCATCTTTCATTAAACTCAGGATACCCCTGCCCGCTGTGGTCTCATTTAATTGTCTACTCGTCTTAGCATCGGCATCAGCAGCCTCCTGGGAGGGGTCTTCCGTGGGGCCCAGTGGCTGAGACCCTGTCCTTCACAGTGCAAAGGGCCCAGGTTCCTTTCCTGGTCTGGGAACTGCATCCCACATGCCGCAACTAAGAGTGCCTGCCGTAGCAAAAACAAAAAGAACCTTCTCGGGAGGCAGAGTTCCCACAGCTTTGGGGCTATCCTTCTAAAAGTTTTTTTCTTTCTTTCTTTTTTTTTTTTTTACCATTATGGTGAAATATAAATTTACTGTTTTAACCAGTTTGAAGTGCATGGTGCAATGGCAGAAGCATATTCACATTTCTGGGCCACCGTCACCACCAACCATGTCCAGAGCTTTTCTCATCTTGCAAGACTGAAACTAACTCTCCATCCCCTCCTCCCCTCAGCTCCTTTCAACCACCATTCTACTCTGTGGATCTGCCCTGCATTCCTAAGTGGGACCAACAGTGTTTATCCCTTGTGTGTGTGTGTGTGCATGCACGCACATCACTCAATCGTGCCTGACTCTTGTGACCCCATAGACCCCATAGACAGAGGAGCCTGGAAGGAGGCTCCTCTGTCCATGGGATTCTCCAAGCAAGGATATTGGAGTGGGTTGACATTTCCTGCTGCAGGGAATCTTCCTGACCCAGGAATCGAACCAGGGTCTCCTGTACTGCAGGCAGACTCTTTACCACCTGAACCACGAGGGAAGCCCATAGGTTTATCCCTTAGGTGGAGCTCATTTAGCATAATGGCCTCAAGGTTCGTCTGTGTGGTGGCCTGGGTCGGAATATCTTTTCTTCTCAAGGTCAGATCATACCCCATACGTATGTACCACATTCTGGGCTATACTTTTATCTGGCATTTGATATCTACTGTCGCTTAGCTTGTAAGCTGCATGAGGATAAAAAGACACAAAGGATTCATATTTTAAATCTTTTCCAGGTATCCAGCATATCATTAGTACATGGTTTAACAGGCCCATCAGTGCTCACTTTACACACACTCTCCAAAGTCCATGTCCTGGTGCAGAGCGGGGCGGGACTGACTTGCTATGAGTAACAGAGGGTAACCCAGTTCTAGCAAACACTGATCGCTTGTCTCATGGCTTAATTAAATAATTCATTCACCTGACATACTTCACGTGCTCCTATCACATGTCAGCAGTTTGGTAATGACTGAGGCCGCAAGGCAGACCCAGCACTTGCCCTCATGGAGTTTTTTTCCCTTAATTAAAGTGTAGTTGATTAACAATATGCAGATTTCAGGTGCACAACACAGTGATTCCTTTATGCATAAATATCTTCAGATTATTTTCCCTTACTCAGGGAAAAGTCGCTCAGTCGTGTCCAACTCTTAGCGACCCCATGGACTGTAGCCTATCAGGCTCCTCCATCCATGGGATTTTCTGGGCAAGAATACTGGAGTGGGTTGCCATTTCGTTCTCCAGGGGATCTTCCCAACCCAGGGATCAAACCCGGGTCTCTTGTATTGCAGGCAGACTCTACCATCTGAGCTACAGAGCCAGGACCCTTTTCCCTTGCAGGATATTACAAAGTACTGAGTATAGTACTACTGTGCTATACAATAGGTACTTGATGGAGTCTGTAATGGAGGAGAAATTAAAACGTAACTTCCCAAATATACACAATAAATATAAGCTGTGGTAAGGGCTGGGAAAGAAAATTATAGATAGGGAAATTATGTTTCTGCTGTATCTGTTGTTCTAATGAGCTTTTCAAGTAAAAAGATGAAAGTTCATTGGCTTTCTGACCTCTGGACTTCCCTCTGTCAATTTCAACCTCAAAACCCTCCTTCCTCCAAAACCTAGTCCTGTGACCAAACAACGGATAATGAGTCAGCAAAAGTTGCCAGCTACAGTCTACAAAGGGAAGAGCTGATTTTTAATAGAGGTCAGGAGAGAGTAGCCAAGAACAGCTGAGCTGCTGCTCTGTCCTGTTGCCCAGCAACGCCTGACTCCACCCTCCCAGAAACGGGGTCTGGGAGGGATGAGTTCCTGAAATCTCCGCAGATGAGAGCAGTGGTCTCCAGACTAGAGGTCAGCGGAACAGAGGGTGCTCAGGGAGGAGCCTAAGAGCCGGTCAGCAGGACAGTGGAGGGGGAGGACTGAGCTGGACAGGTGCCGCCCCCTGAGAGGGCCGTGGGGGGCCAGCAGCCAGCAGGGAGAAAGAGACAGAGGCAGGACAGCAGGCGCTGTCAGGAGGCCGGGAGAAGAGGGCGAGCTAGTGTCGCGGCCACGCCCTCCGGGAGACAAACCCGCTCAGGAGGACGGTGCAGACGGCGGAGTGCAGTTTGCTACAGCGGAGGGCCCGGGCAGCGTCTCCTCTTAGCCAAGGACCCCGACCAGGTTTTGTGAAAACCTTAGATACCCTAAGTGTCCGTGCCCAAACCTACCTCCCCAAATTCCCTGAAACTAGTCTGAACAAAGGAAAAGAAAGATCCAATCAAAGTTAACCTGTGATTCACATGCCTTAAGCCTAGGTAGTTAACAGTGGACAGTTATCAGCAGACCTGTGGTCACACCCCAATAAGCATAATAGGATTCATGATTCTATTTGGCTGTACAGATAATTCCCGTATTCTTTAAGGCAGCGGAGACTAGTACAAGCCCTGGGGCTCTTCCATCTGGAGGGGTCTGGTTTTCCAGTCGGTGTGTCATTTGCATAGATACTGGGCTTATAGCTCAAAGTCCACAGTCCGGCCCAAGATGGAGTCCTGCCTTCAAGATGGAGCCTGTTCTGCCTGTTTCCTCCTTCACTAGGAGGAAGGCTCTGTCTACTGGATGAGCTGGGGAATCACGGTGGGAGCTCTAGGGGTGAGCCCTGGCCACTGTCATCAGATCTGGCCGAATGGAAGTGATGGTTCCCTCGACACCAGCGGTCGGATTGGAGTGAGATGCTCCAGCTGACGATACCCAGGCCCCCTTGAAAATCACTTGGACCAGGGGGCGGGCGGGGGGTGTCCCGGTGCTAGCGGTCCACACTGGTTGCTAGAGGCACCTAGAGCGGGTCTGTGGGGACAGCCTCACAGGCAGGACTCCCAGTCGCCGTGAGTTTGGAGTTGGGTTAGCCTCCGGGGACGCACAGCGCAGGCGCGCCATCCGGGCTCCGGTGGCTTCCTCACCGTCTCCACCCGAGTCGGGCTTTTCCTTTGTGTTGCAGGAAGAGACTTGGGCATCTGAGACCGAAAGGACACATCTGGGGCCTTCCCTGGCGGTCCAGTGGTTAGGACGCCGCCTTCCAGTCCAGGCGGTGAAGCTTTTAGCTCTTGTCGGGAAGCTAAGATTCCACATGCCTGGAAGCCAAAAACCGAAGCGTAAAACAGAGACAGTACTGTAACAAGATCAATTAAGTCTTTAAAAATGATCCGCATCAAAAAAGAAAACTTTTTGAAAAAGGACACATCTACTGGAGAGAGAAGCCCCATGGTCCAGCCCACTCTGCTGAGAGCAGGACCCCCACCCGCCTCCCAGGGGTGGGTGCCTGTCTTCACCTCCCCTTCAGCTTCCTGCAGGGAAGCAGCTAATTGATTCTGGGAGCAAACTGAAAGTCTCTCAGGGGTTGGGGGGCGTCTCCCAGAACTTGTCTTCATCTCAAAGGCAGAATGTGGAAAAAAGGTTCATTGATCCCTTTTCATTTGGTATCAATACTTCTGTTAGTTTGGTGTGTTCATTTTGTCATCTTTGAAAACATGAGTTACTATTAACCACGTTAACAAACGTGACTGTCTTTGCAGAATGTTTTAAAGTATTTTTCACCCTTCTTTGTGGCTTGCTTTCTCTTCCTCGAGGAGCTACAGGTAAGTGAAAGTGAAACTGTTGGCGATCAGTAGTAGAGTCTGACTCTCTGCGACCCCATGGACAGTAGCCCGCTAGGCGCCTCTGTCCATGGGATTTTCCAGGCACGAATACTGCAGTGGGTTGTCATCCCTTCTCCAGGGACTTGGGTGGAAAGGAGACCTGACCTCCAAGGCTTGTTCTTTGGGATGTCCTGCCTCGGGGAGCGGACGCCTCAGAGGGGCAGGACACAGGATCCCTGGCCTGGTCAAACATCCCTGTGCCCCAAGAATTTCATAGGAGTGTCAAGGCACTCAACACTTGGAAACTACTCAGACCAACAGAGGCTTCCTGTCATCAGTCCTCTAAGACTGGCAAAAAATATCCCTGAGACTCACCAGTACAGCCAAGTGACCTGGGGACTGGTCACTCGCTGTCCCAGGGGTGCTGATAACCCATCCTTTTGCCTCGGTCCAGGGAAGATTCTGCTGCCTTTTACTTCCCTGAAGATGGAAAGAGTACCTTCTGAAGGACAGAGGTCAACTGCCCCTTCCTCCAACTCAGGGAATGTGGCCACCAAGTTGAAATTTACTTGATCTAAAGAGAAATTTAAAAATCCATTTTATCTAGTGTACTTGATGGCATCCCAGGTGGCAGAGTAGCAAAGAACCTGCCTGCCAATCCAGGAGACCCAAGAGATGCAGATTCGAGCCCTGGGTCGGGAAGATCCCCTGGAGAAGAAATGGCAGCCCACTCCGGTCTTCTGGCCTGGAGAATTTCATGGACAGAGGAGCCTGGTGGGCTACAGTCTGTGGGGCTGCAAAGAGTCAGACACAGCCGAGTGCACACACACAAGTGTACTTGATTTTGAGGTCTGAGAATAGTCTCGTATTCCCATCTCATATTATGTTAATTTGCAGAAGTCAGGATACCATCCGCTCTTGATTTTGTGGTCCCTGGAAAGGAATATCATGCAGAAATACAACCCACTGTTAATTCCAAACTGCTTCTCCCCCTTGTAAGCCTTTTTATGAGGGGTTGATTTTTTTTTTTTTCTAAACAGCGAGGTATATTTCTTCTCCTTTCTCCCCTTAATGTAAGCTAAAATCATATACAGCCACTCTAGTCACACGGTTCGGCAGTTTTTTGTTTTAAGGTGAAGCGTATGCTTATCATTCGACCCAGAAATCCCACTGCTAGCGTATTTACCCAAAGAAGTGAAAACACATGTCCATACAAAGGCCTGTACTTGACTGCTCTCAGCAACTGTACTCATACTAGACAAAAACTGGAAACAATTCAAACGTGCCACTGGTCAAAGGAGCACAGTCTATCCGTACAATAATGGATATTCATTGTATGGATATTCATTCAGCTTGCTGAATGAATTACTGATCCAAGTAACCGCATGGATGAAGCTCAAATGTATAATGCAAAGTGAAAGCAGCTTGGATGCGAGAGAACATACCGGATGATTCCAGGATTTGAAATTCTCTACAAAGTGAAACCACAGTGGCAGAAATCAGAGTGCTTGCCAGGGGTCAGGGAAGGGCGGAATCGACAGCCAGAGGACAGAGGGCGCTTCTGGGAGAGTTGGAAACGCTGTGTGTGATGGGAACCATGTGTCAAACCTCATCACACTGTACACATAAAACTGGTGAATTTTATTGTTTAGGGATTATATCTCAAAAAAGTTGACAAAAATCATGCAGGAGAAAGATAAAGTAATGAAGGTATTGAGAGAGTGGCTCCCGAGCCCGCGAGGACCTCCCCAGTTGCTGAGGTCAGGTTTTCTTTCCTGCTCTTGAACTGCACACACGTCCCCCCTCCCCACCACCCCCTGCCAGTGCTCAGCCTGGAGCTGCCCTCCCACCTTCTCCAACACCTTCTCTTCCACTGGGGAGGAGCCAGGTTGTCTGGGTCCAAGGGAGCCAAGGGGACCTTCCCCATGGAGTCCTTCCCTAACTCCCCTGTCAAGCTTTTCCTTTGAGCTGGCCCTTCACTCGCTCGGCTTTATTGCTGACCTTAGGCAAGATAGATCACGTGTGTGTGAGTGAAGGTGCTCAGGCTAGAGAACAGAGAAACAGACCACTAGGAAAGATACAGATTGAGAGAGAAAGGCACTTATTTTAAGGAACTGACTCCCACAGGGTTTTGGAACTGGCAGATCTGAAAATTTCAGGGCAGGCTGGCCGGCTGGGAGTGCCCTGAGCGGAGGCAGCCTTGAGTCTGCAGGCTGGACACGCAGGCAGAATTTGTTTGCTGCCGTCCAGAGGCGGCGTTCCTCCCTGGGCTCAGTCGCTCAGTCGTGTTCGACTCTTCGCGACCCCCATGGACTGCAGCCCGCCAGGCTCCTCTGTCCATGGGATTCTCCAGGCAAGAATACTGGAGTGGGTTGCCATGCCCTCCTTCAGGGGATCTTCCCAACCCAGGGATCGAATCTGTGTCTTTTATGTCTTCTGCACTGGCAGGCAGGCTCTTCACCATCAGCGCCACCTGGGAAACCCTTTTTTCCTTCTTAGGGGACATCAATCTTCGTTCCGAAGGCCTTCAACTGGTTAGACAAGGCCCACCCAACATATTTGAGGGTTATCTGGTTTATTCAAAATCTACTGATTTAAATGTAAATCACATCTTTAAAGAAAACCTTTTTACACAACGCCTCAACTGATGTCTGACCAGTCAATTGGATATCACAGTCCAGCCAAGCTGACAGATAAAACTAGCCACCACAAATGGGTACCCACATCTTCAATAGCCTCTTTCCTGCCACTTAAAGCCATTAAGTGCCACCCGAAAGCCTGGGCTTGGGCTCTAGCTTGTTGTTTGCTGGTTGTGTTACCTTGGGAAAGTCCCTTGTCTCTCTGGGCCTCTATTTCCCCAGTATAAGCCAGGAGCAGCTGTAGGATTGTTAACATAAGGATTAAATGAGTTAACACAGTACCTTCAAAGAACCTAGATGAGTACTCAGCACATAGGCCTGGCATTATTCTAAATGTCATAAATACTAGCTGATTTTCCAGAAAAGTTTCTATAAATCTTAAAGTTACATTTATTGGTTAAGAAACTCCTTAATCACTGCCAATGAATAATTTGAATCAAGGAAGGTGAAGGGAAAACAAATATTTGCAGAAAATTGGACAAGATAAAGAAAAGGGATTCGGCATTTCCCTGGTGGCCCAGTGGTTAAGAATTCACCTCGCAATGCAAGGGGCACAGGTTCGATCCCTGGTCCGGGAAGATCCCGCATACCATGGAGCAGCTAAGCCCAGGTGTTGCAACTTGCTGTTGCCACAACAACAGAGTCCCTGGGCCGCAGTGAAAGATCCCAAGTGATACAATGGAGATCCTGCAACTAAGACCCAATTCAGCCAAAGAAACAAATTTTTATTAAAGAGAAATGGGTTTCAAATTCAAAATTTTTTTTAAAAGCCCCAGAATCTTCCTCCTACCTACTTCTTTATTGACATTTTCAAGTCCTACCATTTAAGATAATGTTTAAAGACTTCTTGATCAGTGATATTCTTATTTTGTTATTTAATCATTCAGTTCAGTTTAGCTCAGTCACTCAGTTGTGTCTGACTCTTTGTGACCCCATGGACTGCAGCACACCAGGCCTCCCTGTCCATCACCAATTCCTGGAGTCTACTCAGACTCATGTCTATTGAGTTGGAGATGCCATCCAACCATCTCATCCTCTGTCATCCCTTTCTCCTCCCACCTTCAATCTTTCCCAGCATCAAGGTCTTTTCCAATGAGTTAATTCTTTGAACCAAGTGGCCAAAGTATTGGAGTTTCAGCTTCAGCATCAGTCCTTCCAATGAATATTCAGGACTGATTTCCTTTAGAATTAACTAGTTGGATCTCCTTGCAGTCCAACAGACTCTTCAGAGTCTTCTTCAACACCACAGTTCAAAAGCATCAGTTCTTCGGTGCTCAGCTTCTTTATAGTCCAACTCTCACATCCATACATGATGACTGGAAAGACCGTAAATTTGACTAGATGGACCTTTATTGGCAAAGTAATGTCTCTGCTTTTTAATATGCTGTCTAGGTTAATCATTAGTGTGGCAGAATTTTCTTTTTGCAGTAGAGTGTAAAAAGCATCTTTTCATATATTATACTTTAAACATACATTTGTGAGCTGATGAAAACTCAGTCATCACCAATCACCTTTCCATGGGAAAATGTATTCTACTATCTAAGCAAATAACTTACAAACTTTTAGTCGATAATCGGTCTCAAAGTTGCTGCTCAGTCACTGTGATGAAGTAGTTAAGGACCAGGGTTCTGCAGCTTTCAGAAAGCCCAGCCTGGCCATCTGAAGTAGCATCTTCGCGGACAAGTTGCTTAAACCCTCAAAGCTTCAGTTCCTCCACTTGTTAACAAAGATAACAATACTATGTTATAGATTTGTTGGAAGGATTAACCTGAATTTTTCTAGCACAGAAAAAGTGCTCAGTAAATGAAAGTATTCTACTCTAGAGATCATAATTTTCATAATACTTCATTGATTTGGTGTCAAATCCTTATACTTTGCTTTCCGAATGAGAAAAGTGGGCAGAGAGATTAGTAGTTCCTCCTCCAGGGACTCCCTGGGGGCCCAGGGGTTAGGACTCTATGTCATTTGCAAGGGTCACAGGTTCAACCCTTGGTTGAGGATCTAAGATCCTGCGTGACTTGTGGTGTGGCCAAAAAGAAAAAAAAAAGTATCCCCTCTTCCAAACTCTCTAAGGATATACATTCATCCACGTTTCTCCAAAACTATTTTTTCCACTTAAGAACTTCATAACCCACTGTCATCTGGCTTCAGCAAGCAGCACTGAGGTCAACCATGACCTCTGCATCACCAAACCCAAAGGGCACTTTGGTAACTCAATCAGTAAATAAAAAATCTGCCTGCGATGCAGGAGACCCTGGTTCGATTCCTGGGTTGTGAGGGTCCCCTGGAGAAGGAAATGACAACCCACTCTGGTATTCTTGCCTGGAAAATCCCATGGACAGAGGGAGCCTGGTGGGCTACAGCCCATGGGGGTCCAAAGGGCCAGACACGAATTAGTGACTAAGCCCCCAAAGAACACTTTACAGCTTTAAATTACTGGGTGTCTCTGCTGTGTTTGATTCTATCAAACCCACTGCAATGGTCTGAACTGTGTCCGCGCAAGTTCATCTGCTGAAGTGCTAACCCTTAGTGCTTCAGATTCTGATGGTTATTTACTTGGAAACAAAAGCTTTTAAGAGACAGTTAGGTTAAAATGAGGTCACGAGGGTGAGCCCTAACCCGAGATGACTGCTGTCTTTATGAGAAAAGGAGAAGAGGATGCGGACACATCCAGAGGGATGACCAAGAAAACACAGAGAGAGCAGTCGCCGTCTACAAGCCACGGAGAGAGCCTCAGGCAATACCACCTTTGGACTTCCAACCTCCAGAAACAGGAGAAAATCCGTCTTTCCTGTTTCAGCCATGCAGCATGAGGTCCCTCACTACGGCAGCCCTGTAGCGGGCCTTCCCCGCTGGCTCAGATGGCAAAGAATCTGCTTGCGATGAGGGGAGACCCAGGCTCAATCCCTGGGTCAGGAAGATGCTCTGGAGAAGGGTATGCCTACCCACTCCAGTATTCTTGCCTGGAGAATCCCATGGACAGAGGAGCCTGGCGGGCTACAGTCAATGGGGTTACAAAGAGTCAGACACAAAAAGAAATGACTCACATACATAGCAGAGTAATACAGCCTCCTTTTTGATTCCAACTGCATGTTTTTCCTCTGGAGAGAATTTCGTCCTCTGCTCATTTCAGATGTTGGTGGTTCTCAGTGTGGATGTTCTTTCTCATCCCGTAGTCTCTGTCCAGCAGATGTCATCGACTCGCAGGTTCCACTTATTTCAGATCCAGCAGTCCAAACCTGCCATCACCTTCCCTTGAAATTGGCTGGGCTTCCCACGTTCTGGTCCTCTGCATTCAGTTCACACCAACATCCTCTTGTTCACCAGTGAGAAGCTGAGAACCAGTCTCCAGGTCTCCCTTTTCCTGATATCTGTCATCCACTAAGTATATGCTAAACCCTCTTGTCCTTTCCTTGGATTGCAAGGAGGTCAAATGAGTCAATCCTAAAGAAAATCAGTCCTGAATATTCATTGGACGGACTGATGCTGAAGCTAAAGCTCCAATACTTTGGCCACCCGATGCGAAGAGCCCTGACTCATTGGAAAAGACTCTGATGCTGGGAAAGATTGAAGGCAGGAGGAGAAGGGGACGACAGAGGATGAGACGGTTGGATGGTATCATCAACACAATGACATGAGTTTGAGCAAACTCCAGGAGATGGTGAAGGACAGGGAAGTCTGGCGTGCTATGGTCCATGGGGTTGCAAAGAGCTGGACATGACTGAGCGACTGAACAGCAACTTGTCCTTTCCATATTGACCGTCGGGCTCTAGTCCCAGGCCAGGCATCTCTCAGCTAGACTGCTGCCATCGTCCCCTCCTTGTTCTTTCTGCCCTCAGCCTCTTTCTGAAATCCATCCAGTTGCAGTTGCCTGGGTGACCACCTGGCAGTTACCCTCAGCCATGCTCTTCCCTGGATAGCAGCAAGCCTCCTTGAGTCTGAGCGAGTATCACCTTCTCCAGAGAGCCTTATGGACCTACGAGGGTGCAATGGGATAGGTAAGGACTGACCACGAAGGTGCTATTCAAGAAGAGGCTGGAGGCCTGAGGAGGCTCATGTGGTCCTTCAGAACCCCTGGCGAGTCTTTAAAACAACAACAAAAATTGAAACTGACCTCAGCTTTTGCCATTTTCCCCAAGGTGCTCTTTAAAGGTTGTTGGGTCGATGCGAAGTCGTCTACTGCCACCTTACGGCAGAACGTTGAAAAGAAACTCCCAGGGATAAAACTGTGCTAACTTCTAAAAGCCTGATCATCTCTGCTGTTGCAGCGGAGTTATTCTGTGCTTGGGCTAAAAACATTACTTCTGTCTGGTATTGTCAGTTCTTTACTGACTCATTTTCATCAGCACCCAAATCTGCTGATTGATCATCATCTTAAAACCAAACAAAACCAAACCAAGAAACACTAGACTTCTAATTACCACCAGTTTCTCTGCTCTCCTTGGTGGCAAACAAAAGAGTTTTCTTTCTTTCCTCTTTCGACCTCACATATGGCATATGGGGTTTTCATTCCTCTGGCCGAACCAATAGCCCCTGCGTTGAAAGGACGGAGCCCTAACCACCCAGGGAAGTCCCCCGAAGAGTTTTCTATACTCGCTGCCCTGTTTTCTTTTCTTCCTCTTGTTCTCTCTTGATCTCTTTGAGATCAGGGTTTTGCTGCTAACCCTTCTCCTAAACTGCTGGGTCAAGCCTACAGGTGACTTTGACTGCCCAAGCCAATGGCCCAGTCTTGGCCAGCTATAGATGCCATCGTTGCTGGGCCCCTCCTGGAAACACGTTCCACACTCCCCAGAATCCCTGTCGCCTGTGTCTCCTTCCCTGCATCACAGGCCACCCCTTCCCAGGGTGCAGCGTGGTTCCTTTCTTTACCTCTGGGCTCTGAGCACTGGGGTGCCCCGGCTCACTCTCCCCACCTCTTCCCTGTCTCCATCCACTCCCCAGACCATCTCATCAGTTCTCCACGTTCAGTACCCTTCACACGTTGACCATTCCAGCCTTTACCCCTGAATTCGGACTTGGTATCACCCCTGCATATCGAATAGGGATCTCAAGTGCAAGTGTCTGACTCTTTGCGACCCAGTGGACTGTAGCCCACCAGGCTCCTCTGTCCATGGGATTCTCCAGGCGAGAATACTGGAGTGGGTTGCCATGCCCTCTGTTCTGCTCCATGTCCAAGTCCCCGAATAAACTGAGAGAACAAATCCACCGAGGCAATGCAAAAGCAAGAAGGAGTTTATTTATTGCTAACTCGAGTTAGGGCACCCTGTTGCATCCAATACGGTGGAGTAAGGCAAGGGGGCCCTGAGCCCTGAATTACAGCAGTATTTATAAACTTAGAACAAAGACAGGGAGTAGGCAAGGGCGGATTGGTTGCAAGGGTCTCTTGGCATCTACTAATTGGCTAGATTCCCACACGCGCGGGCTTTCTCAGGGGATTTCTCCTATTGGTCAAGCTACACCGCCTGTGGGGGTTCCCAGTGCCTCAGCTTTCTTAGAGACTAAACTTCAGAGCTAGCCTGCCCCTTAGAGCCTGCTTTGGCTCCAGTTAGGTCCTAACACCCTCCTCCAGGGGACCTTCCTGAGACAGGGATCAAACCCACGTCTCCTGCGTCTCCTGCACTGGCAATCAGGTTCTTTACCATGGACATCTACAGCTGGGTACAATTACCCCAAAACCTGTTCTCTAATAAAGCATCGATTACCTCATGTAGCGCATGGGTACTGTATTCAAAGTGAAGAACAGAGTGGTTGTCTGGGTTTGAAATGGCCCAGGTGTGTCATTTGGGTTGTTTACCCTTGTGATCACACGGCTGACGAGGAGTTGCCTCTGCCCAGTGTCCATGGGGTCACAAAGAGTCGGACACGACTGAGTGACTGGACTGAACTGAGCGTCCTGAAAGGATCACACTGTGTATCCCTAACCCAGAAAATGACCAAAATTCAAAATGTGAAGCATGTTTCTACTGAACGTGTATTGCTTTCATGTCACTGTAAAGTTGAAAAACTGTCTTGAACTGTCATAAGTCAGGGACCGTCTGTATGATATGTATCCATCTTTATCCTATGGAGTATTTCTACATCCCTAAAAGTCCTGTTATCAAACCCAGGTCTGGCTGCTCGCTGCTTTCAAGCCAGTACTCAAGTAGGAAATGAAAGATTGCTTCATTTCCAAGGCTGGCAACCCCCGGTGAGGAGGTGGACTCTTGTCCGAGAACCCATTCGGACTGGCTGCTCAGGGGATGGGAGCTTTCAAAGGAGAGTCTCAGGGTTGTCTGGGCAGTGGGAGGGGGCAAGGCAGCACCGTCAGCTTGGAATCAGCCGTGCGCTGGCCTCATCAGCGTCATCTTGGTGGTTTTAAGTACAGTTAATCTTCAGTGCCAGGGTTTGTTCCCACTTCTTTGAGGCCACTTCTTGGAACTGTGTGACGTGGGAGTGGTTTAGGTCATAGCTTCCATTTGGTCATCATGCGGTCATCTTCCTCCCCTAGGGGGCTCTGGTGTCTGCAGGCAGCTCATGGGATTTGGCTCAGAATGTTCTCTACAGCCCTGGAGGAGGAGCTACAGGTCCCTGGCTTTGCTGAGTGACTAAACGGTTACGCTTTGTCTGTGTAAAGGCTTCGAGTGTAAAGCCCAGGTTCCAAGACCCAGGCGGTGCTTGCCCTCTGCGCTCACCTAGTTCCCTTGCCCGTCCGGGGATAGTTGAGCCCCTCAGTCGTGTTTGACTCTGAGACCCCATGGACTGCAGCCCACCAGGCTCCCCTGTCCACGGGGGCTTTCCAAGCAAGAATGCTGGAGTGGGTTGCCCTTTCCCTTCCCTCTAACCCTGAGAAACCCCTGAGCCTTTTACTGGCCCCATAGTTTTCCCTTTTCCATACGTTGTATAGTTGGAATAACGTGACCATTTCAGATTTTCTTCTTTCACTTAGGAATAGGCATTTAAGGTTCTTCCATATCTTTTCGAAGCTTGACGGCTCAATTATTTTTAGTGCTGAATGATATTCCATTGTCTAGATGTACCTTTTTTATTTTAAATTTTTATGTCCATTCACTTATGGAAGAACATCCTGGTGGCTTCTAGGTTTTGGCAGTTATGAGTAAAGCTGCTATAAACATTGCATGCGGGCTTTTGTGTGGACCTGAGTTTGCAACTCCCTGAGGTCAACACCACGGAGCATGATTGCTGGATTGTATAGTAAGATTATGCTTAGCTCATGAGAAACAAGCAAACTGACTGCTAAAGTGTCTGTACCGTTTTGCATTTCCACCAGCAATGAACCAGGGTCCCTGTTGCTCCATATCCTCCTGCATTTGGTGTTGTCAGTGTTCTGGATTCTGGCTGTTCTAAAAGGTATGCAGTGGTATCTTACTGTTTTAATTTCCCTTTCACTGGTGTAATGTGCATCTTTCCATGTGCTTACTTGCCATTTGTATGCCTTCTTTGGTGAGGTGTCTGTTCAGGTCCAGTTTTTAGTTGCATTGCTTGTTATTGCTGAGTCTTAATCAATTCTTAGTTTTATTTTTGCCCACAGAGAGAAGCCACCGTTGCCAATTATTTTTCTGCCCTGGGGGATAGGTTGGGGCAGGGCTTCCTGGTGACTTGATGGAAGTCACCCATCCCTCTGGTCTCCAAGTTGTAGGAAGATAAGGAATGTCCCATGAGAAAGGAAAGGGAAACTCCAGTCTTTCCCTTTTCTTAAACTTTTGAGTTGTTTTGTTTTTGGCAGTTCTAGGTCCTTGTTGCTGCGAGGAGTTCTCTCCAGTTCTGGAGAGTGGGGGCTGCTCTCTCCTTGAGGTGTGGGGGCTTCTCTCTGTGGTGGCCCCTCTTACTCAGTTGCTCCAGACATGTGAATCAACTTCAGAATTAGGGATCAAATCTGTGTCTCCTGCATCGGCAGGCTATTCTTCACCCCTAAGCCACCGGGGAAGCCCCCAGCTTTTCCCTTTGCGGTTGAATGTTATTTGGATTTTACTGATTGGGAAGGTTCCTGCTGAGGCAGGTCAAGAGAGAGATCCCTCCAAGGCCTTCCTGGGGCCACCAGTCATGAAGGGATGGGGACTGGACTCAATGGGATGGTCCAGGGTGTCATGGGGGAGAAGACAGTTCTGAAGTCCTTTGGGTGGGGACACCTCTCTGCTGGATTTGGGTCATGTCTGCAGTGGGACATGGTCAGGGAGTCTGGGCTGGTTTGGGGTAGAGACGCTTGGAAAGTGGGATTCTATGTGAAGAATTGCTCCACCGTGAAGCCCACAGTGGGCTTCCCAGGTGGTGCTGGTGCTAAAGAACCGCCTGCTAATGCAGGAGATGCAAGAGACAAGGGTTCGATCCCTGGGTCAGGAAGATGCCCTGGAGGAGGGCACGGTAACCCACTCCAGTTTTCTTGCCTAGAGAATTCCATAGACAGAGGAGCCTGGCAAGCCACAGTTCATGGAGTCGCGCAGAGTCAGACACTGCTGAGGTGACTTAGCATGAGTGATTGAAGCCCACAGCCGCATCAGTGCGTCAGTGATTGCACTGAATCACCAGACGAGATCTGCTCGTAGCTCTTGTGAACCGCGATGCCTGGCTGGGGCAGCGCGTTCTGGAGCAGCCGAGTTCTGGGGGCGACCGTGGCTTCCTTCAGCCTCAAGGGCATTCGTCTGCTTTCGCTTCTCGTGACCGGACAGGACTGGCCTTGGAGATGCTAATAAGCATGTGGGGTTTTGGACAATACTGGGAGGCTGGCAGGAAGCCTCAGAGCCGGAGATGTTGAACTTCCTGCTAATCTGGAGTGCTGCAGCCTGAGCTGGTTCCGTCTGAAAAATACACGGGCGCTGCGTTCCTTGTGCCCCGAGCCAGGGGAGGCTGCTTCTGGTTATGTAGCAGTCTGGTGTCCTCTCTGCTGCATGGGGCCCCAGGCTCTGCGATCTAAAGCTGATGACCTGCGGTGGCGCTGACGTAACAATAGAAATAAAGGGCACAGTGCCTGTAGTGTGCCTGAATCATCCCCAAACTATCCCACCACCCCCGGTCCGTGGAACAACTGTCTTCCACAAAACTGGTCCCTGGTGCAAAAAAGGTTGTGGACTGCTACATAGAAACCGGTGGGTCAGTGCACTCCTGGGTGTGTTTCTGCTGTTACATAGGCCTCTCCCCTGCCCACATCCCTGGTTTCCACGACCTTGCTTCACACCCAAGTGAAACCCAGCTGAGACTAATCCACGTCTTCCCTCTGCTCCTGCCATGGAGAACATCATGAGACCTCCAGCTCGTTGCTGCGAGGGGTGTATCAAGCCCAGTCTTGCCCCCTGTCCCGTTCACGTCCCTCTTTCTCCACTCTTCTTGCTTCCCTCAAAATGACAGTCTGATCGTCTCCTCCTTCACTCTGAAAACAGAAGCCAGCAGACAGGGCTTCCCTGGAGGTCCAGTGGTGAAGAGTCCTCCTTGCAATGCGGGGACACGGGTTCTATCTCTGGTCCGCGAAGATCCCACATGCCTCCGGGCAACTAAGCCCGTGCGCCCCACCTACTGAGCTTGCCTGCCTAGAGCCCATGCCCCGCAGTGACCGCAGCTGGAGAGTAGCCCCTGCTCTCTGCAACTAAAGAAAGTCCACAAACAGCAAGGAAGACCCAGCACAGCCAGGAAAAAAAAAAGCAACATTATTTTTTAAAACAAGAAAAGAAACATAAATTCCTGCCACTAAAGATGTTTCCTTTTCAGAATCGTAATGGTGACGACTGATGGGTACTAAGAGCTTACAGGCACTCGGACCGCCTGAACCCTTCACTTTGCGGGCCCGTTTCATCCAGTGTCGGCTCTGTTTTATGGTGAAATAACTTGGCTGAGGTCACATGGCAAATCAGGAGCAGACCTGGGACGTGAACTCAGACCAGCTGACTCCAGAGGGCCCAGCACCTGTTACAGTCTGGACACACAGGCACAGAGGCACAGAGTGCACATGCGTCCAGTGAATCAGCACGTGAATAAATGAACGCCCAAACTCAGCAGCTCTAACTTGGGTCATCTCAGTATCAAACGAAAGGGGAAAATGACAGCAATTTGGAGGGCAGGAAAAAGTGAAACCCCATAAATTTATATTTAAATTCCTTTTTGCACACAAAAACAATACTTACTAATTGAAGAATATGTGGAAAATTCACAAAAGTATTACTATAAGGAAGAAGAGAATACCAGTAGAAAAACCAGTAAAAAGCTGTTCTTTTGGAAATTTACGTATTTCTGGAAATGTGGGAAGCTTGACGTGATACAGTTCTTGTGCTTTCAGTCGGACATGACTGAGTGACTGAACGATGTATCTCTGGAAAAAAGATCGTGTTTTGCCATACATCAACATGAATCCAGCAAAACCAATACAATATTGTAAAGTAATTAACCTCCAATTAAAATAAATAAATTTATATGTTAAAAAAAGAAACTGCCAAAAAAAAAGATCTTGTTTTTCCAGAAGATCATTTACACCTCTGGATGAGTTTCAGATGCCTTTTAAATGGACTGTGATAAACTGTTCAGGGTGCCAACTGCTGGTGCCCTCCTCTCTATTTATTTGACAGAAAATAGACTTCAGGGGCCCAGTTGGGGTCTAAGTGTTGACTTATTAATGGCAACAGTGCGACAGGGACCCTTAAAGTGCTGGCCCTGAAATCCCAGATCAGAGAATGTTCTGGATCTCCCACTTTCTGCCCCGAGTTGAACCTGTGTGGATGGACAGGAAGGCCCAGCTTGGTTTACCCATGGTATCAGTCAGGGCTCTCCAACCAACAGGCTGCTTGTATATCTGTGTAGAGGGACATACTCTGAGGCCTTGGCTCACACTGTCATGGAATCTGGCAAGCCCAGATTCTGCAAGGTGGGCTGGCAGGTTGGGACCCCCAGGGAGGAGCCAAGGCCGCAGTCCAAGTTCAAGGGTGTCTGTTGGCGGAATTCCTTCTTGCTCAGTGGAAAGAGGTCAGGCTGTTATTCTGCGGGGGCCTGTGGCTGGATGAAGGCTGTCCTCACTAGGGAGGAAAATCTGCTTTCCCCAAACTCTGCGAACTTCAGGTACATCCCTGGTGGTCCAGCGGTTGGGAGTCTGCCCTCTAACACAGGGGACATGGGTTTGATCCCTGGTCAGGGAACTAAGATCCCACATGCTGCAGGACAACCAAGCCCGCACACTCCAACACAGGCTCAGCGCAGCAAAACAGCAGCAGCAAAGCTCTGCAAATTCAGGTGCTGGTCTGACCCACAGAGCACCCTCACAGAAGCATCCCGAATAGCGCCTGACCAGCTTATCTGGGCACTGGAGCCCAGCCACGGGCTTCCTCGGCAGCTCGGCAGTAAAGAATCCACCTGCAATGCAGGAGACGAAGGAGACATGGGTTTGATCCCTGGGTCAGGAAGATCCCCTGGAGGAGGGCATGGCAACCCACTCCAGGATTCTTGCCTGGAGAATCCCGTGGACAGAGGAACCCGACGGGCTACAGTCCATGGGGTCACAAGAGTCTGACACGACTGAAGCAACTGAGGACTCACGCAGGCAGGGCTCAGCCATGCTGATGCATAAAATTAACCGTCACACCCACCTAGCCTAGCCTCATCATCAGCAGGGGAACAAACAACCCCCCTTCCGCAGTAAGGAGCCTGGTTGGCAGGGAGGGGGCTGCTCTTCGGGAGGGCTGTGGAGAGCTCACTGTCCTTGAACTCAGCAGGTCTAAAGCAGTGTGAGGCAAAGGCTGTGCCAGCCAGAGCAGGTGCTACCTGGAACGTGTTGAGAACCAAGGGCAGATCCCATGTTTTTGGAAAGAATAGTGAAAATGAGAGTCGTTCAGTCGTGTTCAACTCTTTGCGACCCCATAGACTACACAGTCCATGGAATTCTCCAGGCCAGAATACTGGAGTAGGTAGCCATTCCCCTCTCCAGAGGATCTTCCCAACCCAGGGATCGAACCCAGGTCTTCTACATTGCAGGCGGATTCTTTACCAGCTGAGCCACCAGGGAAGCCCAAGAATACTGGAGTTGAGTAGCTTAACCCGTTTTTGGAATCTGCTTTAATAAGAAACACAAGCTCGGGTGCCAGGCTGCGGAAGAAGCTGTGAAGCTATGCCCTTTCCACGCAGTGAATCACTTTGAGGAGGGAGGCGTGGGGAGAAGGGCGACCCGCTCGCCTACTGTAAACCCCAGCGTGCAGAGGGGTTTGCACTGCAGTTTGTGGCTGAGGGAATGAAACCTTGATGGTGACTCTGGGTGGTGAAGGGGGCTGGTCCTTCCTCCGCATCGTGACTCACGCATGGACGTGCAGATATCTGGGCTCGTCCAACTCCAGACATCTTTCCTGTAAACCAGGGGTTGGCAACCTTTTTCTGTAAGAGGCCAGAGGGTTCATCTTTGAGGCTTTGTGGGTCATACAGTTTCTGTCTCAGCAAGTCCGCTCAGCTCTTGGATCACAGAGCGTTCATGGATGATGGATGCACCAGCAGGATTGAGTTCTGATTTAATTTTATTTCTAAAAATAGGAGATGGGCCAGATCTGGGCTCTAGGCTGCCCTTTCCTCTAGATCACAGGTTTTTAAGCTTTAAAACCAAAATCTTGTTTTTCTTTTTAGACAATAGCTTCTATCACACCCCGAACGTCAACCTGATCCAAGTGGTTGCTCGAGTCAAAGTCTGGGTGGGTGGGAGGCAGCCCAGAACCTGGCTCATCTCGTGCTGGCCCCGGGCAGACCTCCATGGAGCCTCTGGGGCCCTCTGGGCCCCACGTGAACCCACCGCCCCCTCCTGCACGCTCAGGGACGACCCTCGCGGCCTTTGCTGTAATGCACTGCTACGTGGTTGAGAGGGGGCAGCAGTCTTCCCCTCACGGTGGCGCCTGGGGGTGTCAGGCTCTGGCACAGCTGTCTCCCTTAGCACATCGGGGAGCATGTCTGACTCTGGTCGGTCCTGACTCAGGGGCGGCCTGATGCTGAGCTACGGGGGTCTAGGACCTGGAGAGAGCGAGGCTGGGCTTCTCCCGGTTGGACACTGTCCACCACCGTTCAGCTGAGAGGATGAGGCCTGCGGGTCCTTAGGTCATCCACGTCTGAACCTTTCTCTCACCCACACCGCGGTTTCCCTTTCTCACAGGTGGTAAGCATGGTCTGCCCCTGATGTTTCTGGAAACAACACTTTAGGCTTCTCACAGGAAAGATCAGAGGAAGGTGGGTGGTGGTGTGTGTGTGTGCTCATGGGAATGATGAGAATGTGTGGTGTGTGTGTGTGTTCTTACGTGAATGATGAGAATGTGTGTGTGTGTGTGTGTGATGCTCATGGGAATGATGATGAGAAGGTGGGTGGGGTGTGTGTGTGTGTGCTCACGGGAATGATGAGAATGTGTGGTGTGTGTTCTCATGGGAATGATGAGGAGAATGTGTGGTAGGGTGTGTGTGTGTGCTCACGGGAATGATCGGGAGAAGGCGGGTGGTATGTGTGGTGTGCTCACGGGAATGATGAGAATGTGGGTGGTGTGTGTGGTGTGTGTGCTCACGGGAATGATCGGGAGAAGGCGGGTGGTGTGTGTGAGTGTGCTCACGGGAATGATGAGAATGTGGGTGGTGTGTGTGTGTGTGCTCATGGAATGATGAGGGGAATGTGTGGCCGGGTGTGTGCGTGCGCTCACGGGAACGATTGGGGGAAGGCGGGCGGTGTGCGTGTGTGTGCTCACGGGAGTGATCGGGGGAAGGTGGGCGGTGCGCGTGTGTGTGCTCACGGGAATGATGAGAATGTGGGTGGTGTGTGTGTGTGTGCTCACGGAATGATGAGGGGAATGTGTGGCCGGGTGTGTGCGTGCGCTCACGGGAGTGATCGGGGGAAGGCGGGCGGTGCGCGTGTGTGTGCTCACGGGAATGATGAGAATGTGGGTGGTGTGTGTGTGTGTGCTCACGGAAAGATGAGGGGAATGTGTGGCCAGGTGTGTGCGTGCGCTCACGGGAACGATCGGGGGAAGGCGAGTGGTGTGTGTGGTGTGTGTGCTCACGGGAACGATCGAGGGAAGGCGGGCGGTGTGCGTGTGTGCTCACGGGAGTGATCGGGGAAGGCGGGCGGTGCGCGTGTGTCCGGGCGCAGGCGGCGGCCGGGGAGCTGCTCAGCCTGCGCTGCTCCTTGGGCGGGAAAGGGAGCAGCCGCCGAGGGCGCTGCGATGGGCCACTCTGTGTCAGTGAGACTGGCTCCCGGGACGCCCCGACAGCTGCTGAGGCGTTGTCTGGGGTGTCTCTGAGGATGTTTCCAGAAGGGGTTAGAGCTGGAATCGGCGGACTGAGTAAAGCAGATGGAGCTCCCAAGGAGGGTGGCAGCGCCCGGCCTGAGGGGGCCCGAGGAGGGCGCGGTGGAGGCAGGGAGCTCTCCTCCCGCCGGGCCCTCGCCCTGCAGGCCTGGGCTGCGCCTCCGCCTCCGGGCTTTCCTGGGCCCCCGTTTGCACAGAGCAGTCGGGAGGCTTCTCAGCTTCCGGGATCACAGGGGCCAGCTGCTCGTCATAAATATGCTGAAATCGCTACCGCCCACCCACTCGAGAATCCGTGCCCGGAGAGCCCCATGGACAGAGGCTGCGGCCCACGGGGCCACAGGGTCCACCGTGACTGGGTGACCAACGCCTTCACTTTCCAACACATTGCTATGATATGCATGTAGAACTGGTTCTGTCTCTTTGGACAAAGTGACTGACACAGTGCCTTATTCACTGTGTCTAAAAGATGCTCAGGAGGGCTTCCCTGGTTAAGACTCCATGCTTCCACTGCAGGGGTGCAGGTTCGATCCCCCGGTGAGGGAACTAGATCCCACATATCTCAACTAAAGAGCTCGCATGCTGCAGCTGAGACCCAGCACAGCCAAATAAATAAGTATTAACAAAAAAATGAGTGCTCAGCGCACACCCTCAATATTGGGTGAATTATGTGGGCTGGCAGGCTTGAGGAGTTCTTGTAATCCCAGGACTCTCCTTTTCTTGGGGGGGCACACTGCATGGCGTGTGGAATCTTAGTTCCCCAACCAGGGATCAAACCCATGGCCCCTGCAGTGGAAGTTTGGAGGCTTAACCACTGGACTGCCATGGAAGTCCCCATCCCAGAATTTAAAGCTTTCAGGCCAGAATGAACAGTCTGCACAATGACAGTGCAAACCTGTCCAAACAGGTAGAAACTTCTGTGAAGCTGATAGAAATGTGGAGGCCACACTGCTCAGAGCCCATGCAAAGCTGCCAGCAAAAGAGGCTCTGGGAGCATGGCACCAGTTAGGAGGGAAGACGAGAAAATTTACAAGAAGATCAGGATCGATTCTCCGAAGTGTGGTGATTTAGATATCAAGAGAAACCTTTGTGAGAATTGATGACATCTGCAAATATTTTTGTAAAAATGACTGTGCTATAAAAAATGGAGGCTATGTTACACAATTAGAGTTGTTCTTTTAATTTATTTTTTAATTGAAAAATAATTGCTTTACAGAATTTTGTTGTTTTCTGTCAAACCTCAGCATGAATCAGCCATAGGTGTACATATATCCCCCACCCCTTGAACCTCCCTCCCATCTCCCTCCCCGCCCCCCCCCTCTAGGTTGATAAAGAGCCCTTGTTTGAGTTTCTTAGCCACACAGCAAATTCCCATTGGCTGTCTACTTGACACATGGTGAGGTCAGCTTCCATGTTGCCCTCTCCATGCGTCTTGCCCTCCCCTCCCCTCTCGCCATGTCCGTGAGCCTGTTCTCTGTGTCTGTGTCTATTGCTGCCCGGTAAGTAAATTCTTCAGTACCATTTGTCTAGATTCTGTATATGTGCATTAGAATACAATATTTCTCTTGCTCTTTCTGACTTACTTCACTCTGTATTATAGCTTCTAGGTTCATCCACCTCATTAGAACTGACTCAAACGCATTCCTTTTTATGGATGAGTAATATTCCACTGTGTGGATGTACCGCCGCTGCTTTATCTGTTCATCTGTCAATGGACAGCCAGGCTGCTTTTGTGTCCTGTCTACTGTAAATAGCTGCAGTGAACGATAGGATACATGTGTCTTTTTCAGTTCTGGCTTCCTCAGGGTATATGCCTAGGAGTGGGACTGCTGGGTCGTATGATGGTTTTATTCCTAGCTTTTAAGGAATCTCCGTACTGTCTTCCTTCCATAGTAGCTGTATCAATTTACATTCCCACCAACAGTGAAAGAGGGTTCCCTTTTCTCCACACCCTCTCCAGCATTTATTGTTTGTAGACTTTTTAATGATGGCCATTCTGACCGGCATGAGGTGATGTCTCACTGTAGTTTTGACAATCAGACATTTTTATCTGAAAAATTATTCCCGTCTATAAAATCTTGATTTATTCTTGCTTATTTTGAAAACCAGCTGAAGTTAAAATTATAATAGAAATGTCACTAGGTGTAATATTAAAAACATTTATTTAATTTTATTTTCCAAATAAAACTTCAACCCAAACCTTTTTTTCCCCCATTATTTCCTTGGTACCAGTAATCCTCAGACAACAAGGACTATTTTCCATGGTGTGGGGATGGGAAAAATTGTCCTAAGCAAGACAAAAATGCCAAAGAAAAAGACTGTCCGAACTGACTGCTAAAAATGTGATATTTTACATGACAGACTAATAACAAAACCAACTAAAAATAGAAAAATCTTTGTAACATGTAATCTGCAGGTGGTTAATAGCCATTATATAAATTATGTTGTACAAAAAGTTCATTTGGGGTTTATAAGATGGTATGGAAAGACTCAAATGAACTTTTGGTCAATGCAATAGAAAGCGAACACAAATCAATAAGAAAAAGAAAAATAACCCACTGGAAAACTGGCAAAAACCACGGCTGGTGGATTCATGGAAGAAGAAATGGGATGGGGTGAGACAAATCTGTGAAAGAATTTTTGCCTTTAACGGTAATCAGCAAGATGCAAATAAAACATCAAAACACCCTTCAACCCATGGATTGCCAAAGCCCTAGAAATAAAATGCAGTACTGGTGCTAAGTAGCTTCAGTCACGTCCGACTCCTTGCGACCCCATGGACAGGAGCCCTCCAGGCTCCTCTGTCCAGGGATTCTCCAGGCAAGAACACCGGAGTGAGTTGTCCTGCCCTCTTCCAGGGGATCTTCCTGACCCAGGGATCAAGCCCCAATCTCTCACGTCTGCTGCACTGGCAGGCAGGTTCTTTACTGCTAGCACTGCCTGGGAAGCCCTTTGCAGGTGCAAATAAATACCCACTCTTGCATGTATTTTCTCCCATTTGGAGACACAGTTTAGTAGAGTCAAACAAAATTATTCTGTGTCTGTCTTTAAATATAGCAATTGCTCTTCTAGAAGAGAAATCTGTCCCCTACAAATATACAGAATGGTCTACAAGTTGTCTGTAGGACTTAACTGGCAGTTAAGATTCTGTTCTTCCATCACAGAGAGCACGGGTTTGATTCCTGGTCAGGGAACTAAGATCCCACATGCCATACAGCATAGTTAACAATATAAATAAATACATTAATTAAAATATAAGTTATTTGCTAAAATATTATCATTGCAAAATTGGAAATATTGTAGTTACTGGGAATAACAGCTAATTCTTAGACAAGGCTCGCTGAGGGGTGGTGCTTTTCTAAGCACTTTACATAAACCTCCGTGAAGCCCCCTAATTGCTCTTATTACCACCATTATATGGATGAAGGACCTGAAACACACACAGTGAGGAAGCCCCTCAGCTTCCAGGAGGCAGAATTGTGGCGTGATCTGACTCCAGGTGGTCTGGCATGAGTCTGTGCTCAGCATCACTTGCTGTTCAACCTGCATTCCATGGAGGGTTGATTAACCAAATTACAGGACATCCTTACAAGGAACACAGAGACATACTGTAAGATGAAATGAATGGGTGGCCATGTACTCCATTTATGAAATACACAAACCGTGGATGTGTTGTGTATGTGTGATGTGCGTAGCGTGTGTGTTGTGTTGTGTACAGTATGTGTGGTGTGTGTGAAGTGTGTGTTTATGTGTGGTCTGTGTAGGTGTGTTGTGCATGAGCAAATGCATGGATAAGAGCAGACTGGAAGGGAACACCCAGACCCATCTCAGAGGCGGCAACTGTGAAGGGACCCGTGGCTAGGGGCAGGTGATGAGGGGTGCGGTGTGGGGAGACTTTTCATTTCTACTACACAAGTCTTTGAGTCATTGATTTTGTAGGAGAATATATTTATGACTTGGGTAGCTTTGAAATGTAGACAGTAGACACTGAGGCGTTGCAGGGACGTCTGGCCAGGCCCATGAGTCGCTGAGACGGTGGCCGGTGGCCAGCTCGCCAGGAGGCTAGGGCGGCGGGCAGGGAGGGACGCCTTCAAGGCTGGGGGGTGGGCTGGCGGCTGTCTGCCCCGCGGGGCCCCCAGCCCAGGGCCTAGGGTGAGAGGGGACAGAGGGGTGTCTCTTGCCTGTCACGTCCACACCACTGCTTATGAGAGGCCTTCCTAACCATAATATTCTCACAGCCGGCTGTGTCACTGGGCTTGTTCCTCACGGATTTCTTGCTCATTTTGAAAATTAGCTGAAGTTGAAATTATAATGGAAACATTGTCATGTGTGTCAAGTAAATTCCCTATTAATTTAAGCAACTGTTTAGGATTTATTTTATTTTTTAAAACATTTATTGGACTACAGCTGCTTTCAGTTCAGTTCAGTTCAGTTCAGTCGCTCAGTCATGTCCGACTCTTTGCGACCCCATGAATTGCAGCATGCCAGACCTCCCTGTCCATCACCATCTCCCGGAGTTCACTCAAACTCACATCCACTGAGTCCGTGATGCCATCCAGCCATCTCATCCTCGGTCGTCCCCTTCTCCTCCTGCCCCCAATCCCTCCCAGCATCAGAGTCTTTTCCAATGAGTCAACTCTTATGAGGTGGCCAAAGTACTGGGGTTTCAGCTTTAGCATCATTCCTTCCAAAGAAATCCCAAGGTTGATCTCCTTCAGAATGGACTGGTTGGATCTCCTTGCAGTCCAAGGGACTCTCAAGAGTCTTCTCCAACACCACAGTTCAAAAGCATCAATTCTTCAGCGCTCAGCTTTCTTCACAGTCCAACTCTCTCATCCATACATGACCACAGGAAAAACCATAGCCTTGACTGGACGGACCTTAGTCAGCAAAGTAATGTCTCTGCTTTTGAATATGCTATCTAGATTGGTCATAACTTTTCTTCCAAGGAGTAAGCATCTTTTAATTTCATGGCTGCAGTCACCATCTGCAGTGATTTTGGAGCCCCCCAAAGTAAAGTCTAACACTGTTTCCACTGTTTCCCCATCTATTTGCCATGAAGTGATGGGATCAGATGCCATGATCTTCGTTTTCTGAATGTTGAGCTTTAGGCCAACTTTTTCACTCTCCTCTTTCACTTTCATCAAGAGGCTTTTTTACAATGTGTTAATTTCTGCTGTACAGCAAAGTGAATCGGCTGTACGTATACAAGTGTTGCTGTTGTTTAGCCACTCAGTCGTGTTTGACTCTTTGTGACCCCATGGGTTGTAGCCCGCCAGGTTCCCCTGTCCGTGGAACTTCCCAAGCAAGAATACTGGAGTGGGACGTATACATATACCCACTCATTTTTGGATTTCCTTCCCATTTAGGTCACCAAAGAGTATTGAGTGCCGTTCCCTGCGCTACACAGGAGGCTCTCATTAGCTATTTATTCTAATACATTGTGTGTGCTTAGTCACTCAGTCGTGTCTGACTCTGGGGCCCCATGGACTGTAGCCCGCCAGGCTCCTCTGTTCATGGACTTCTCCAGGCAAGAATACTGGAGTGGGTTGCCATGCCCTCCTCCAGGGGATGTTCCCAACCTGGGGATCAAGCCAGGTCTCCTGCACTGCAGGCGGATTCTTTATTGCCTGAGCCTTCAGGGAAGCATTTTATACATAGTGGTGTTTATATGTCAGTCCCAGTCTCCCAGTTCATCCTCACCCAACCCCATCTAGGTCTTGCCTTCACATCATCCTTGTGCAGCTGTGTTTTCTGGAAGAGATCGTGGAGGTCTGGGTTATGCCAAATGCTTATTCCCAACACCCAGATTCTCATCTTATGTCTTGTTTGCCAAGACAATAGGCAGAAGCAGCTTTCATTTTCATGGGCTTCTTTTCCTGCATCCCTAAAACTGACCTTCCAAAAACTTCATCAAAAAACAAAAATAAAATCAGTGATGCCTTGCACATGGCAAACAGCTATTGGAGAAGGGGATCCTCCTGGGGAAGACATCTTCCTGTGATGCCAGGCCCTGAGAAAGCTGGTCAGAATCAAAGCATCTAGAGATGGAGGGAATAGAACATGACTACCTGGAGTTGGCAAGTCAGTAATGACTGTGGTTATCTGACTTTGGATGCTTTTGGGGGAAAAATAAACTTCAGATGGGCTCCCCTGGTGGCTCAGTGGTAAAGAATCCACCTGCTAGATCAGGAGACATGGGTTCGTTCCTGATCCAGGGAGATCCCTCACGTCGCAGGCAGTTAAGCCCGGGTACCAGTTATTGAGCCTCTACTCTACAACTATTGAGTCCATGCTCCACAACAAGAGAAGCCCCCACAATGAGCGGCTCAGCAACGGCAGCTAGAGAGGAGCTCCCTCTCGCCATAACTTAGAGAAAAGCCTGCGAGGCAGCAAAGACTCCAGCACAGGCAACAGGAAAAAGAAAAAAGCTTAAAGAATTAACTTATGTTTCATACATAGGATCCTGAGAGCATTATGTACTTGCAGCATTCGATATATATATTTTTTAATATTTCTTTTATTTCTGGCTGTGCTGGGTCTTAGTCGCAGTATGTGGGTTTTAGCTCCCTGACCAGGGACTGAACCTGGGCCCCTGGGCTGGGAGCATGGTGTCTTAGCCACCGGACAACCAGGGAAGCCCCTCAATGTGCTCTTAATGACGGTCTATGAAATGATGGGGTGCAGGAAGGAGGTGCTTCCTGCACCCAAGAGATGCTCCCAGCTTCAGCACGAGGCAGTTCAAATGGACTTTGCCATCTCATCCTCAGTGGTAATCTTTTTCAGTTAATTCTCAGGAAGACAGATGTTTCCAATTTAGCCTTGAAAAGTACACAGTAATAAAATAATCTTCAAATTAGCATGGGGGTAGGGCCTGCTGTTTACAACCTGTTTTGGAAAAAAAAGACTCTGGCTTTGCCTGTTCAAGTGTCCATCAGAAAGATGGGTTGCCAAGCGAACATTACCATGTTGTCTTCTGAACTTTAATGTTTAGACGGTGATTTAGACATGACATTCTTTCTTTGAAGCGCTCTGCAGAAGCTGACCCAGTATTTATATGTTTGTCAAACATGAAGTTCCTTCTACTTTGTGTGTGTGTGTGTGTGGTCAAAAAATCTGCCTTTCTGATGAGACCTCATTAAATCTTTTTTGAATATTGGGCCAGATTTTTAGAAGACACTAGAGACCTGCTCCACTGGTTAAGCCTCCAAGGGATGAAAGATTCCAGGAGTGAGTCATGATTTAACTCAGAGAGAATTTGAATGAGCAGTGAGAAATGACAGACGCAGCACAAGGATAAGAATCTGCCTGATCATTTACTTTTAATTTTTGATTGATGTGGAGTTGGGTTACAATGATTCAGGCGTCCATCAAAGTGATTCAGAGATAGATAGATAGCAGATTCTTTTTCAGATTCTTTCCCATTATAGGTTATTACAAGATATGAAGGATAGTTCCCTGTGCTATACAGTAGGTCTGTGTTGCTTACCCATTTTATATATAATAGTGTATACCTGTTAACCCCAAATTCCTAATTTACCCCCCGCCCAACCTTTCTTCTCTGGTGATCATAAGTTTGTTTTCTATGTGAGTCTATCTCTGTTTTGCAAGTAAGTTTATTTGTGTCATTTGTTAAATTCCACGTATGCGGGATATGATATATTTGTCTTTGGCTTATTTCACCTTGTATGGTAATCTCTAGGCCCATCCATGGTGCTGCAAATGGCATAGCTCATTCTTTTTGAAGACGGAGTAATGTTCCTCTGTACACATGTGTGTACATGTGTGCATACACACGCCACGTCTTTGCCCATGCCTCTGCTGATGGACGCTTGGGTTGCTCCCACCTCCTGGCTTTTGTAACTAGCGCTGCAGAGAACACTGGGGTGCATGTGACGTTTTGAATTAAGAGTTTTCTCCTGATATCTGCCCGGGGAACAGGATCGCTGGGTCATATGATAATTCTAGTTTTAGTTTTTTTAAGGACTGGCCATACTCTTCTGGCAGCCCCCAGGTTGGACTTTGAACGGGGGCAGCGTGCACTCTGGTCTCCACGGGCGCAGGGCTGCCAGGTGTGAAGTCCCACCATTCTGCGGGAAGGACCCCAAGGAAGGGCGCTGGGGCTCCCTGGAAGGCAGAGGGATCCGGCAGAGCCCAGGCTTTCAGACATTTCTAGCAAGATACCAGGCATATGAGTGACACCTTCTCAGGCCTTCCAGACCCAGACCAGCCCCCAGCTGAACAGCAACTCGTGACCCAAGGCAACAGCACAAGGATGTAAAAGAATCGCCCCACTGAGTCCTGCCCACATTCCTAACTCACAGAATTGTGAGCAGTCATTAGCTGATTCAACAGCTAATTCAAGCCACCACCCTTTGCACAGTTTATTGATATGGCAATGGGAAACCGGGGTAGCGCAGTCGTGTATTAGTCGTCCAGTGTATCCAGCTCTTTGCGACCCCCACGCACCATAGTCTGCCAGGCTCCACTGCCCGTGGGGATTCTCCAGGCGACAATGCCAGAGTGGGTTGCCATTCCCTTCTCCAGGGGGTCTTCCTGACCCAGGGATTGAACCCGGGGCTCCTGCTCTGCAGGCAGATTCTTTACTGCCTGAGCCAGGCAGAGAATTCAGACACTGTCCTCGTGCATCTTGATAGAATCTACTCCTGGGATTGCACTGTAAGAAAAACCCAGGAAGAAGGATCCTCTAAACATTTCTTCTTTCTCCAGAGGGGAATCACAGACACCCTGAGAGGCCGAGATTTGACTAGTGCCAGGTTACCGCTCTTCCTAAGTCTCTGTGTTTTTTGCTAAGTCTCAGCACCTGCTGCAAACAGATTTCCAAGGGCGAGGCTGTACCAGTCCATCACCTGTGCAGGTTTGAATCTTCCTGGTCATGCGGCCTTGGCTCAAGGCAGGACCTGCTGCCGGAACAGTGTCTTTTACTTGTGTGTGTGTTTCTTAGTCGCTCAGTCATGTCTGACTCTCTGCAGCTCCATGGACTGAGCCCACCAGGCTTCTCTGTCCATGGAATTTTCCAGGCAAGAATACTGGGTTGGTTTGGGTTGCCATTTCCACCTCCACGGGATCTTCTCGACCCAGGGATTGAACCCAAGCCTCCTGCATCTCTGGCATTGAGAAGCAAACTCTTGGCCACTGTGCCACCTGAACAGTGGGGTTCCCTGATGGCTCAGCAGTAAAGAACCTGCTTGTCAGTGCAGGAGACATGAGTTCTGTCTCTAGGTTGGGAAGCTCCCGGGAGAAGGAAATGGCAACCCACTCCAGTATCTCGCCTGGAGAATCCCATGGACAGAGGAGCCTGGCGGGCTATAGCCCATGGGTTCACAAACGAGTCAGACATGACTTATCAGCTAAACAACAATGACATCTGTATAACGTCATCTTACTTGTACCCCAGGTCACACCTCAGTGCTTCTAAATGATCACATCTCTCCTTCTGCCTTACAATGTGGATAAATGAGTGATCGGTGAGGTTGTTGCTGCTGCTAAGTCACATCAGTCATGTCCAACTCTGTGAGACCCCATAGACGGCAGCCCACCAGGCTCCTCAGTCTCTGGGGTTTTCCAGGTAAGAGTACTAGGGTGGGTTGCCATTTCCTTCTCCTGATGGGTGAGGTTGGTCTCCCATCAAATGTCGACTTAATCTATATCACAGTTGTTTTAAACTGGGAGTTTTCACCAGGAGACTTCTCATAACAAGCACAACTATAGTTGGGGAAAAAGCCACAGTGAAGTGCTTGTGTTTGATCCTTGTAGGCGAGGATAGAAAACATCACAGGCTACAGAATTTACCAGCTGCCCGAGCCTCAGCATATAGCACACAGGTGGTTAGATAAAGCAACACTATTTACTCAGCGTGAATGACTCCTGGCTCTAGACCCACGGGCTATCACTGAATCCAGCTCAGCCATCACTGAACTGAAGCTGCCTCCACTGGACTGTGTTGGCCAAGTCGTCCTCTGAAGGTAACGGCTTTTATGAAACTATGTGAAAAAAACCTAAAACTCCGATGTTATTTCCTATCTTACAAAGGAGAATGGCTATTAAACTGATTAGTATAATGAATTCTATTTAAGGATTTTCACAACTCTTTTTCTGTTTTTAGGAGAGGTACCTTGAAACTGACTATTCTCTCAATCGATTGTTTGAATTTCACTTTTTTGAGACATTTTCTGTACTGAATTTTGATATGGGTAATTTCTGGATAGAAACTTAAAAATCCAGTTGGTTTAGTTTCCCTAGAAACAATTTCGAATCCCATTTGTTATGCTCCTTCATTCGGTGGGAAGCCCTCGATGCGTATTGAATTGACATTTTGGTTTCTGTTAGGGTCATGTATGTGTTCTAGGAGACACACGAGTTTTTGCTGAAGATTTTGCATTCTGTTTTAATTTCTATGACATTTTAAGACAATATTAGCATATTTCAGATATCTGAATGACCACATTGTAATTAAATACTGCCACAAAATTTCAGTGTCTCTGCTTGCTTCACATTTAATTTATGAGCTTGCTTTTAATTTATTGTTGCAGAGGAACTGTATCTATCACTTCAGTTCTAGCTTTGTGTTTACATACATGTTACTTTATTAAGCTCGTTTCTTTGTGCCAGGCATTGATCAAAAAGCTGCATGAATTATTGCCTTTGTTCCCCACAGATCAATGAGTTATACTCATACCGTATATGAGGAAACAGAGGCACAGGGGATAAAACTGAAGTAACAGAAGAGTTGATTCAAAAATTTTAAGTAATATTAGAGATTGTCAACTTACGTAATTGAAAAGTCCAGAGGATACAACTTAGTGACTAAACAGCAACAGCACAAAAGATCGATCTTGCTTCAGGTATGGGTTGATCAGGGCGCCGACCCAGCCTCTCTGTAATCTCTTTGGCTCAACCCTTTCTGTGTGTCGGCTCCATTTTCTGGTGGGCTTCTCTCAGGATCACAAGAAGGCTGCCTTCTTCTGCCAGGGCCACAAGTTTCCTCATTTATGTTTGGGGAGAAAGAATCATTTTCAGCACATTGCCACACCAAGAATGAAAAATCCCATATCATAACATTAGTTACAAAATACAAAGAAAAAAATTTTGCACGCTCATCACCTGTCATAAAGAAAACAACAAGTATTTCACTAAAACCAGAAAAAAGGATATTGTGAAAGAGCTAGAGAGTGATGAATGAAACGTAATAGTAGGAAACCATTACTGAAGATTTCATATGTATAGAATGTTATCAGTAAATTACAAATAAAACTACCACGCCTGCCTGCCTGCTCAGGTGCTTCAGGCGTGTCCAGCTCTTTGCAACCCCATGGACTGTAGCCTACCCGGCTCCTTTATCCATGAGATTCTCCAGACAAGAATACTGGAGTGGGTAGCCATGCCTTCCTCCAAGGAATCTTCCTGGTCCAAGAAATCTTCCTGAACCTCCGTCTCCTGCATTGCAGGTGGATTCTTTACCAATGAGTCACTGGAGAAGTCCAAAACTACCCTAGGATCCAGCAATCCCACTTCAGGGTATTTCTCCAAAAGAACTGAAATCAGGATCTGGGAAAGACTGTTTCATTCCCATGTATATTGTAGTATTAGTCAAAATAGCCAAGAGGCGGAAACATGAGGAGCTTGATATATACACACTTTGGAATATTATTCATCTTCAAAAAGGAAGAAAATTCTGATACATAGTTCAACATACATGAATCTTGTTGAACCATGTAAAACGATAATAAATAATTATGTTAAGTGAAATAAGCCAGTTACATAAGAATAAATGCTGTGTGATTCCACTTACATGAAGTTCCTAAAGTAGTCAAATTCAGAGAGACAGAAAGAAGAATGGTGGTTTCCAGGGACTAGGGCAGTAGGAACAGGGAAATGGGAAGTTGCTGTTCAGGGGGTAGAGTTTCAGATTTTTGAGATAAAGTTTTCTAGAGCTCTGCTCTACCACCATGATACCCAGAGTTAACAATACTCTACACTTAAAAATTTATTCAGAGAGTAGATCTCACGTGACAGGTTTTTAGCCACAGTAAAAAGCACCATCATCATCACTGCTAACTAAGTTACTTCTTATGTTGTTGCTTGGCTTAAATTTTGTGAATATAAATTAAAACGTTTTTAAAATTATGTGTATGTTTTTGCCTGTGCTGGCTCTTTGTTGCTGCCCAGGGCCTTCTCTAGCTGCAGTGTGTGGGCTCTCATCACAGTCGCTTCTCCTGTTGCGGAGCATGGGCTCCAGGTGCTTGGGAGTCAGAAGCTGGGTGCACAGGCTTGGCTGCCGTGTGGCACGTGAGATCTGCCTGGACCAGGAGGGAATCTGCGTTCCTTACACTGGCAGGCGGATTCTTAACCACCGGGCCACCACGGAAATCCTACAAAATGTCATTATAATGGCATTCATATATTTACTAGCAGTTTCTGTCTTCCCACCTTATGTTTGCCTTTAGCATCTCTCCAAATTAAAACCTGCCCTGGATGCTTAGAAAACTAGCTCTCATGGGTGGGGGTGGGGCACGGCAGTGATGCCAGCATCTTAGGGTAACTCTCCGTGGTTGCAGTTTTCTTAAATTAAGATTTAACTAATGGTGCCTCTGAGTTCATAATGTGAGCAAATTTCTAAACGTGTTTTCCCATAGGAAATGTGCAACTAAATGGGAAGTCTCTTAATGAATTGCTTTCACGGTTGGTTACCTCTCCGTGGCTTGTGTTTACAACCAATTCTCAGAAATAATTTTTGCACTTCCAAATGAGCACTCAAGGTCAGGAGAGTGACTCGAGCTATAAGCTTGCAAGGACTGGCTATTCATACCATTCTAATCATTTCACGTTTTAAAGGAAGTTTTTCTCTACTTTTAAAATTTAAATATATATTTTTAAAGTTTTACAATGTTGTGTTGGTTTCTGTCATTAGTTCAGTTCAGTTCAGTCTCTCAGTCATGTCCAACTCTTTGCAACCCCATGAATCGCAGCACGCCAGGCCTCCCTGTTCATCACCATCTCTCGGAGTTCACTCAGATTCACGTCCACCGAGTCCGTGATGCCATCCAGCCATCTCATCCTCTGTTGTCCCCTTCACTTCCTGCCCCCAATCCCTCCCAGCATCAGAGTCTTTTCCAATGAGTCAACTCTTCACATGAGGTGGCCAAAGTACTGGAGTTTCAGCTTCAGCACCATTCCCTCCAAAGAAATCCCAGGGCTGATCTCCTTCAGAATGGACTGGTTGGATCTCCTTGCAGTCCAAGGGACTCTCAAGTCTTCTCCAACACCACAGTTTAAAAGCATCAATTCTTTGGCGCTCAGCCTTCTTCACAGTCCAACTCTCACATCCATACATGACCACAGAAAAAACCATAGCCTTGACTAGACGGACCTTTGTTGGAAAAGTAATGTCTCTGCTTTTGAATATGCTATCTAGATTGGTCATAACTTTTCTTCTAAGGAGTAAGTGTCTTTTAATTTCATGGCTGCAGTCACCATCTGCAGTGATTCTGGAGCCCCCAAAATAAAGTCTGACACTGTTTCCACTGTTTCCCCATCTATTTGCCATGAAGTGATGGGATCAGATGCCATGATCTTCGTTTTCTGAATGTTGAGCTTTAAGCCAACTTTTTCACTCTCCACTTTCACTTTCATCAAGAGGCTTTTTAACAACAGTGCAAATCAGCAATATTTACACACACATCCTCTCTCTCCTCGTCTCCCTCCCCTCCCCCTATTCCATTCTGTGGACGCAGTCAGGGAGCGAGAGGGGGACAAATGGAGAAAGTGACATCAAAATATACACACTGCCTGGAGTAAGATGGACAGTTGGTTAAAGAAAGACTTTTAACTAAAGTAATTTGTTTATGTCTTAGTACCGAATGAATTTTTTAAAAAATCAAATTCCCACTTATCCATAATAGAATAAAAAACATCCTTTTGGATTCAAAGGTAGTATACTGATAGGTTCTGAAAAGATCAGGGACCAGCAACTTTCTGAACCAGAAGGTTGTGGCTCTAATTTAATAGGTTTTTCTTTTCCCATGAGTTTTCTTTTCCCATTTATTTTTTGATTTATTAAAAAAAATTATAATTAATTTCTTACACTATTATCTGGGTCAAGAATTATTGATAAGAAGGCCTTGAGGACTCAGAGTTCTATACAGATGTGTCTCAGGGTTCTACAAAGACCTTCCCAGGTGGCCACATTCAGACCCTCAAGGACAGTCCACTTGCATCTGCTTTGTTTCTGAAATGAAGAAGAGGGGCTGTGTGTAACCTGGGTGTCACCTGACAATGTGGAAACCCAGCCTCCTGGAGCACGGACTGGACGCTAGGGAACCTGGGACACACAGTTGCACTGTGACCTTGACCTCTGTGTTTGTCAGCCTCGCCGCTGAAGAGAGTCCCAGACAGCAGACATTTACATCTTGCAGTTCTGGGGGCTGGAAGTCCAAAATCAAAGTGCCAGTCAACTAAGTTCCTGATGAGAACTCTCCAGCCTGCAGATGGCTGCCTTGCTGGGCTGTGCTTAGACCGCAGAGAGAGGAAGCAAGAGAGAGAGAAAGGGAAGCTTGCTTCCTGTTCTTGGTCACTTTAGTCGTGTTCAACTCCTTGCGGCCTTGTGGACTGTAGCCTGCCAGGCTCCTCTGTCCATGGGGATTCTCCAGAGAGAATACTTTACTGGGTTACTATGTCCTTCTTTCTTACAAGGGCACTAATCCCATAGTGAAGGCTACACCCTCATAACCTCCTTTAACCCTAGATACACCCCAAAGGGGCTTCCCTTGTGGCTCAGTTTGTAAAGAATCCACCTGCAATGCAGGTTCAACCCCTGGGTCAGGAAGATCCCCTGGAGAAGGGAATGGCAACCCACTCCCGTATTCTTGCCTGAAGAATCCCATGGACAAAAGAGCCTGACAGGCCCCAGTACATGGAGTTGCAAGAGTCAGACATGACTTACCAACTAAACCCTCACCATCACTTCCAAAGACCCCATTTCCACATACCATCATGTTGGGGGTTATGGTTTCAGCACATAAATTTGGGGAGAGGCATAACTCAGTCCACAATAGCCTCCCTTCTTAACCTTTCTTCTGTAATAGAATCTGAGCTCTGATTTTCTGGGACACATTCAGGAAGAGATTGGTATCTTGATTTTAATATTTAAAAGACAATTCTTATTAGCAAGTTCTCAGGAATGTCAAAGTTTACTGAACTGATAATTACATGTTATAAAACTCAAAATCTACTCTGATGCCTTCAATGTAAAAAGTTAACCTGAGGTATATGTTAAGATTGTTATCACTTTCTTAGAGAAATTTTTACTGTAAACACACATTCTCATTACTACCCAACATTCCTTTGTACTTGTGGGGTCCACTGAGTGTCGCAGAAAGGGTTCTAGCCTAGACGTCCCAAAGCTTGTGTTCTAATTCTGCCTCTGGAGCCTACAGATGTAAACTGCCAAATTTTCTATCTTTAAAAGCCTCTTCCCCCATAATATTTGGGAGAGGTGGATGTCTCCCACCTGCCCCCAAGGGGTTCATTTGACCTTTTAAAGCTACCTTGCCATCTTTTCTACTTCAGGCTCTAGTTACTTCACTACTGGTCTCAGATAATCCATTGCCTGTAGCGTGCCTGTGTGTGTGCATGCAGGCATGCAAGCATGCGTTCATGCAGTGAAAAGGCCACTGATTGAAGAAGACCTTTACTTTCAAGTGATAATTATTCAAGAGCAACCAGCCAAGGAAAAGGAAACTATACCGACTCACATAAGCAAATGCTAGAAAGAGCAGGGATGCCCCAAACGAGGGCACACTCTCTTTCTCACCTCTTTCTTCCTACATTGCTTCATTCTCCTAAATTATTTTGCTCCTTGGGGTTAGAATCACGGCTGCTGCGATCCCAGGGCACACATCTTCCCACCTTTTCCCTGAGAGGAAAGGGCTTCTTGTAGCTTCTGCTCATCAAAACTGGAGGAGACTCCTGATTGGCCTGGCTTGCACCCTGGGCCAGCTACAAGAGCCTCTCTGGGGCCCAGGGCTTCCCCTGGACTCCTGCGACCTGGAGGTGACGCCCTGCAACCCACACACGGACCGCCTGTTAGAGTAAAGCAACACCCCAAAGAAGAAAGGGGGTGCCAACATGCCCATGGTGGGAACAGGGAGCTGGGCCCCCATCTCGTTTCTCCTGTTTCTACTCTAGTGAGGCGGGCTCACCCCCTCTCTTTGCAGCTCCAGGGAGCATCTCTTTACTTTCACACATTGCTATCTGGGGAGATCAACTTTCATTAAACAACTGCAGGAAATAAAAGGGAATGACAACATGAAGTGAAGAGAATAGCAGACCGTATGCGGACGTGGCCCAGGGTCTAAGGACAAGCTTGCGAGGTAATCAGCCTCCCACGGGGGACGCTGCTCTGACGCGTCCCCAGCCTTCTGGGCCTCCTTCCTCCAAGCTCCACCTTGACTTTCTGCCTGATATTTGGGAAGTCCGTTTGATAGTAGGGCTCATTACACCCCCAGGGTATAGCTTTCTCCACCCCCAGTACTTTCCCAGTCTTAGCAGGTCAGTCTAGAAATAGCATCCGAGGAGCGCCGGCTCTTCACTACTCCAAGAGCCCCAGACTTGTCCAGGCTATAGCCTTTGGTACCATGGTTTCAAAATACCCTGTGTCAGACTCTTCCATGAGGCTGTCCTGGCAGACTATCCAGGGCTGTTCCTTATGCCCTGCCGCCCACGTGAGTTGCAGCAGTGTATATTTATTTCCCTAATTGTCTTGTAGAAAGAGAGAGGAGGATACTGACCTCAAGGTTTTGTAATTGCAAGGCCTCCTTATTCACAGTGGAGTTCTTTTCACTTTGGATTTCAGATCGTCTCCTAGGGCGTCTGCTGGCGATAATAAACAGGCCCATTACTCAGCCGCTCCCTTGGCTACTAAGAAGACCTTGCCAATATGATGAATTTTCTGCTTAGAGAGGCTGGATTAACTCCTTAGATAAGGATCACACTTCCTAACCTCTGTCCGGGGAAAAAGAGGATTTTTTCCCCTCTTTCCTTTGTGCAAGTTATTTTCCTTCAGTATTCACAGCAAGCTTGATAATATCTTTGACGTGTTATCAGTTCAGTCAGTCGTGTCCGACTCTTTGCGACCCCATGGACCGCAGTATGCCCGGCTTCCCTGGCCATCACCAACTCCCAAAGCTTGCTCAAACCCATGTCCATTGAGTTGGTGATCCCAGTGTTATGTTATGTTATGACGTGTTATGGGTGACCTAAAAATGAATGTAAAATTTGCATTGTCCTCCATTATATATCTGTTTATTACATAAGTAATGCTTTAAATTATTTTCCATTGAGCAAAATGTATTTTCTGAAAAGATGTGTCGTATTCACTGTATTAAGTTGTTCTCTAGCTTTGGGTAATTCTTAGCAATGAGTTAGAGAAGTCAGAGGAAATGGAATTATAGCCTTTCCAACCCCCTCACCTCCAATCCCCAATCTTCTGAGCAACTTTGAGGAGCCCAACCTTCACAAAACTGAGCCTTAGGGACATATAACCTCAACCAGATCTCAGGAGGTGATGAGTGAAACAGACTCTCCAGACAAGCTCAGGATAGAAGGCAGGCCCTCTGGCATTTGAAAAGCCCTTCTTTCAACAACTTCTTGACTTGGGAGTTGAGCTTCATGTACTTCCTGGCTTCTTATGAATCACTGACTCAGATCTTTCTCGGCTGGACGGAGCACCACCGATCCCCGTCCGTTCCTGGAGACCAGGGACTGGGTGTGCGTGTGAGCTGGGACCTCCACACTCCTCTGGATCCACCGGCCGTGCACTGCTGCTCAGCCTCCATTCACTCTCCTCCGATAGCCACACCCCAGGACTACTCTGGGGAGCTCCCGTAATCCACTCTCATTCCATCGACTTCTGGTGGTTTTGGCTCCTTTGAGGTACAGAACATATGACTCAAGTCTGGCCAATCAGGGTGGCTCTGTTCCCTGGCCGGGGACCTGATCTGACTCAATCAAAATAAATAAAATTCAATCCTATTGGGCTGAGCGCCCGGAAGATATAGTCTAGATCTTCTGTAGACATCTTGTGATCAGGAAGAGAGAGACTGTCTGAAAATAAGGCCAAAACATAGAAAAGACTATGGCCAGTGACCAAGTGATGAAAAGAAACCAGGTCCTGGAAACCCTGGCATCTACGCCATGCTTGAGGCCCAATCTGCCCGGAGCTCCTCAGTTACCTCAGCCAATCAGTCACTTTTCTTTTCCACATATGCCTGTGCTGGGCTGTTTAACCGCTCAGCTGTGTCCGACTCTTTGTGACCCCATGGACTATAGCCCACCAGGCTCCTCTGTCCATGAGGATTCTCCAGGCAAAAACAGTGGAGTGGGTTGCCATGCTCTCCTCCAGGGGATCTTCCCAACCCAGGGGTCGAACCCAGGTCTCCCGCATTGCAAGCGGATTCTTTATCATTTGAGCCACCAGGAAAGACCAAGAATACTGGATTGGGTATCTAATCCCTTCTCCAGGGGATCTCCCCGACCCAGGGATTGAACCCAGGTCTCCCATATTGCAGGCAGATTCTTTACCAGCTGAGCTACCAGGGCCGCCCCCTTGGATGCCTATTTGGGTTGAGTTTTCGGCCTTTTAGAACTGAATAAAGTCTAACTATATATTCCACGTAAGCAGGAATCTTGCCTGCCCAACTTTCTTCTGTATCCGAGAGCTGAGAGCAGATGGTTGTCACATAGTGGGTACTCAGGAAATATTTGTTGATGGGACTTCCCTGGTGGCCCAGTGGTTAAGAACAGTTGCCAGCGCAGGGAACATGGGTTTGATCCCTGGTCCGGGAAGATCCCACATGCCGTGGGGCAGCCACGGCCCTGTGCCATAACCACTGCGCCTTGGAGCCTGGGAGCTGCAACCTGAGAAGCCGCTGCACGGGAGAAGGCTGTGCACGGCCACTAGAGAGCAGCCCCGCTCGGCAACTAGAGAGAGGCCGTGCGCAGGGGTGAAGACCCAGCACGGCCCAAAATGAAAGCAATAGATAAGTCCTTTACCAAAAGGAATAGTTATTGAAAAAGTGAGCTTTCCAGGTGGCGCAAATGGTAAAGAATCGGGCTGCCATGCAGGAGACGTGAGTTCGATCCCTGGGTCGGGAAGATCCCCTGGAGAAGGGAATGGCAACCCACTCTAGTATTCTTGCCTGGAGAATCCCATGGACAGAGGAGCCTGGGGGCTACAGTCCATGGGGTCAGAAAGAGCCGGACGTGACTGAGTGACTGAGCACACGAAGCTGAAGAATCGTGAGGGGAGGGAGGAGGGAGGCCTCGTGCTCAGGCAGGGCGAGTGCCAGGTCCCAGCTCCCTATTTCCTGAAGCCCCAGTCCTCAGCTTCCATCCTGGTCTTTTCATGGAAGCAGAGAGACGATGGAGGAGAGAAACCTCAGACTCCCCTCCAACCCCTGAATGACAGCTGCAGGCTCAGAGCCAGTCTAAACAAGGCTAGTATGATTACTGTGTTATCAGAAAAAAACCCTCAAAAAAAAAAAAATCCCTCCCCATCATCTGAGACTTCAATTCCTCTAAGGGGTTGCAGAGTCCAACACAACCGAGCACACGGCACATCAGATTATGAGGTAGGATATTCTGCTTTAGCTGACAGGATGGCATGTCTTCCAGAGATCCTAGGCTTGGTGCATGATTTGATTTAGAGAATCATCTTGTGAAGAAGTGGTGAATGCATTTTAAGTTGACGAGGCAACTTTTCAAGATGTGGGAGGAAGGGTGTGTGTGTGTGTGTGGTGTGTGTGGTGTGTGTGTGTGTGTGTGTGTGTGTGTGTGTGTGTGTGTGTGGTGTGTGTGTGGTATGTGTGTGGTGTGTGTGGTGTGTGTGTGTATGTGTGTGTGGTGTGTGTGTACGTGTGTGGTGTGTGTGTAGTGTGTGTGTGGTGTGTGTGTTTGGTGTGTGTGGTGTGTGTGTTTGGTGTGTGTGTGTGGTGTGTGTGTGTTTGGTGTGTGTGTGTGGTGTGTGTGTGTTTGGTATGTGGGGGTGTGTGTGTGGTGTGTGTGGTGTGTGTGTGTGTGGGTGTGGTGTGTGTGGTGTGTGTGTGTGTGTGTGGTGTGTGTGTGGTGTGTGTGGTGTGTGTGTGTGTGTGTGGTGTGTGTGTGGTGTGTGTGGTGTGTGTGTGTGTGTGTGTGGTGTGTGTGTACGTGTGTGGTGTGTGTGTACGTGTGTGGTGTGTGTGTAGTGTGTGTGTGGTGTGTGTGTTTGGTGTGTGTGGTGTGTGTGTTTGGTGTGTGTGTGTGGTGTGTGTGTGTTTGGTGTGTGTGTGTGGTGTGTGTGTGTTTGGTGTGTGGGGGTGTGGGTGTGGGGTGTGTGGTGTGTGTGTGTTTGGTGTGTGGGGTGTGTGTGTGTTGTGTGTGTGGTGTGTGTGTGTGTGGTGTGTGTGTGGGGGTGTGCTGTGGTGTGTGTGTGTGTGGTGTGTGTGTGTGTGGGTGTGTGTGTGGGGGGGTATGTGTGAGGTGTGTGTGTATGTGTTTGGTGTGTGTGTGTGTGGTGTGTGTGTGTCTGTGTGTGTGGTATGTGTGGTGTGTGTGTGTGTTGTGTGTGGTGTGTGTGTGTGTGTGTGTTTGTGTGTGGTGTGTGTTTGAGTGTGTGTGTGTGTGTGTGTGTGTGTGTGTGTGTGTGGTGGTGGGCAGCCCAGAGGAGTGAACTGCAATGGATTTCGGTTACTCTTTGCCAGCCGGTGACCGTGTCCCTTTGTTCTGACAGCCACGTGTGCCTGCCTCCTGGGCGGGCACCCCTCCCCGTCCCTTGATCATACATCCACATTCAGAGTCGGGGTGTCAGTTTCCCACGTACCCACGACCCAGGCAAAGCCAAGGAAGCGCTTTGAGGGTTCTGAAATCTGTGGGAAAGATTTTCTTGCCGTGTCTAGCTGGAATTGAAGCTTAAATACAAGAAAGCCTGGAACTGTGAGAGCTACCTTCTGACCACGAAAAGAGAGCTTATCTGAGGATAAAGCCAACATACAGAGGACAGTGGAACAGAGCAAAAGCTAGCGATGCCGGGCCTTAATGTTGTATTTTAATCTGCATCACAGTGCCTGAAGTCTACTCTAGCCGTAGTTTTCAGGTAAATGAGCCAATACATTCCAATCTATCAAAATATACATTTTGTTGGATTTCGTGCCAATTTCAGCCAGAGGAGTCTGTCTCAGCTGGTACCTTGAACAACTGCCACACTCTGGGAGATGTCTGGAGGTGATGACTCAAAAGACACCCTGAGTCAAGGACTCGCTCGGGTGCATGTCATTTATTCAGGAGGTGATTCCTGGAAGCAGAAATGAGGGGGTGAAGTGGGTGAGACGGGAAGAGTCAATCCCACTGGGGACAGCTGAGGAATTGTGTGAAATACAACTCAAAGCTGTCCCACCAGGAGACGGTGGTGGGGTTGGTCTGGGACATTTAGATACTGGCCCCAGTCCTCTCTTATTTGGTAATGTGACTGTTCCTGCATCTGTCAAACACCTCACCTGGTTGAAGGGCACCAGAGCAATAAGGACTTGCTCTCAGGAGAGTGTCTGGGAGTCACATGGCAAATCTATGCTCACCCTCCTGAGGGTTCCTAAAGGATAAACTGATAAACAAAGCCCTCACTCTACACTTGGAAGCAGCTTATTCTGCATCGCGTGACAAGGACTCTAGACTGGCCAGACTCTTTGTTTAGAATGTATTTCACTGAAGCGCAGTTCTCAGTGCTGTGTTAATTTCTGCTGTAAAGAGACTCACATATATATACGTGCTCTTGTTCATGTCTCTTCCATTGTGGCTTACTGCAGGATACAGAATCCAGCACCCTGTGCTCTGCAGTAAGACCTTGTTTATCTGTCGAAGAGACAGCAGTTTGCATCCGCCCCTCCCAAACTCCCACCCACTGCTGCCCCACCCCACGCTCTTCCCCTTGGCAGCCACAAGTCTTTCTCCAGGTCTGTGAGTCTATTTCTATTTCACAGACGAGTTTGCTTGGCCTTATTTTAGATTCCACATGTAAGTACTGTCATACGATGTTTCTCTTTCTCTTTTGACTTCACTTAGTGTGATAATCTCTAGTTGCATCCATGTTGCTGCAAATGGCATTATTTTAAATTTCTTTTTAATGGCTGAATAGTATTCGATTATATATTGCCGGGGTCCAGCCCTGGTGGATCCAGGGTGATTCAAAGGTGGGGATGGAGTAGGCGTCCTAGAAAAAAAAGCTATTTAATTATAGATACATAGAGAGATTAGAAGCGGATAGTGTAGTAGGAAAATTAGTGGAGAAAAAGAGGCTGAATAACTGGTTTAAGTGGAATACTAATCACCACTTACGTAGGTCAAAGGCGTCTTTCCATTCTCCTGAAGGAGAGGAGGCACTGAGGCCTCCCTGGCCCGATCTTAGAAGCCCAGGCAGAGTTAGTAGGCTTGGTGTGTACCCCCATACCAGATGGGAATTCAGCCAGGAAAACGGGGAGCAAGAAAGAAATGACATGGGGGAATCAGCTTTCAGAAACTGATCCCATTTCTTTATTTTTCAGGTTTTCTTATATACCTTTTGTAACATATAGGGATGAATACAGAGTCACAAGGGGGTCAGCAGACCTGACCCTTGTCACAATCAGTTGCTTCATATAAAATTATACAAAGCTCTTATGAGTTTTTACATCATCTTCTGTCCATGAGGTCTGCTAACGTTTTATGGCCCTTTCTGATATGGGTCAGTTAACCAGAAAACTTATTTTTCCAGGGGTGATTTTTTTCTTAAATCAGGCGCCACCCTCCAAATAAAGTTGCATTCCTATAAAGTGAGGGTGTAGTGAGTTACAACTAGGAAAGGAATTTACTTAACCCAAGGTTAACATGATTAATCTTAAAGGTTAATACTTATTTCTCCTATATGCTAGTTATATTCATTATAAGGGCAGGGAATATGGAGATTTAGCAGCAAACATCAGCCCAACAAATGAAAACCTTTCACCAATGTACCTTTTACAATCTATTTAGTCTTAAGATAGTGATAAAGTCACATTTTTGCATAGCAAGGACACAGTGATTTATAACAAAGTATAGTGGTCTATAACAAAAAGAGAAAATTCATTAACTCAAAAAGTCTAATATTGCTAACATCAAAACTACTATATTTCCTTTTCTATATTCCAAATACATTGATTAATATAATCCCAGGTGCCTAAGGATATGGAGGCCTGGCGGCAATCAAATGAGAAAAGCCCTATGCTAATTAAGACTTTCAAAATCCTGCAAACCTCTCTGTGCTGTTTATGGTTGAGAGGTTGTCACACAAGCTAGTCTGTCAGCAGAGGTTTGACCTGAGACATCCTTGTCACACCCAGGGCAGGGAATTAGCAGTAATTATTGACAGGACTAATGAAAAAACCCTTCACCAATATAATTCCTAATCAACCCACTAATACTATACTAATGATCTTCTAACTTCTCAAAACAGTCTGTATTTAGAAAGTTTTAAAGCATCCCATGCCTCTCACAGTTGCGAGGGTTGTAAACAATCACATGTGGCTGGACGAACCTATACAGGCAGGCTAGATAACCTTCAGAGTTTGTTAAGTTGAAACACTCTTGTCACGCCCAGGAATTTTTGTTAACTGGAGCTGCAAGTTAACTCCTTCTCCGAGAGAAATGGTTATGGGGGAGAGCTTCCTGTAAAATACTCTGGTTTTGGGGTAGATGCTCGGGAACAGGGGGTTTCCTGAGGCTTGATCACGCCTTTGCGTATGCCAAGCGTCCTTCCTCATGGCCTTTGCCATGGGCAGAATTCCTCACGCTGGCCCCCAGAAATATATGGACCACATTTTCTTTATCCATGCATCTGTCAACGGACATTTAGGTCGCTTCCATGGCTTGGCTATTGTGACAAGTGCTGCTGAGAGCAAAAGGGGAGCACGCATCTTTCTGGATTATAGTTTTGTCCACATATTTGCTCAGGAGTGGGATTGCTGAATCACATGGCAACTCCAGTGTTTGGAGGACCCTCCCTACTGTTCTCCGTAGCGACTGCACCAATTTACATTCTCACAGGTGGGTCATGTCTTTGATCCACACCCAGAAAAGCTCCAGAAAATTCTCCTGAAGGACCACAGCTGCTTAATCTCACTTCAAGGCTTCACTTTGGAGCTTATCCTAAGCTCTTCTCATTCTAGGGATAGGAAATGGAGACAGGGGTTGAAAATGGAGCTGTTCCCAGGACCAAGTCTAATCTGTATGGCGCTTGGGCTGGAATCTTGGACCCTCTTGGTCTGGGCCAGATTCAGGGCATGGGGCAATATTCTCCATAATTTACATTTTGTCCTTCTGTAGGCGCCCAAGACTAGACTGCTGTTGACCAGATGGCTTGCGTTTTATGGGGGAAAAAAGATCCCCACTTTGTCAGGATTAAAAAAAATGCCCCAAACTAACGAAAACTTAAGGAACCCAATGCGTATTATACGTGCTGATCAAAGTGAAGCATTGTTTTAGAATGTTGTTGATACAGGTCTTGGGACTGTGTGTTCATAAACATAGCGCTCTCATGGGTGGAAGAAAATTCCAATCTAGGTTATTTTTAGAGAAAATTGTAGCTCTTTGTTATGCCTAAAATAGAAAGATCATATTTTCAATGCCTTTGTGGCTGTATCACGTTAATGAGAACCATCAGACGACGTGGCCCTCATTGAGTTTAGGTACACTCCTCACACAAGAAGGCAGGTGGTAAGCACACACACAGTTCCTTTCCAAGGGATTTAACACTTGCTTATTGAATATGTGGGCTTCCCAGTGGCTCAGATGGTAAAGAATCTGTCTGCAATGCAGGAGACCTGGGTTCAGTCCCTGGGTTGGAAAGATCTCCTGGAGAAGGGAGTGACAACCCACTCTAGTGTTCTTGCCTGGCTACAGTCCACAGAGTCACAAAGAATCGGGCACGACTGAGCGACTAACGCTTTCATTTTGTTTCTTATTGAGTACATACTAGGGCTTCCCAGGTGAGGCTAGTGGTAAAGAACCCGCCTGCCAGTGCAGGAGATGTAAGAGACTCAGTTTGATCCCTGGGTTGGGAAGATCCCCTGGAGAAGGGCATGGCATCCCACTCCAATATTCTTGCCTGGAGAATCCCATGGACAGAGGAGCCTGGCGGGCTACAGTGCATGGGGCTGCAAAGAGTTGGAGATGATTGAAGCAACTTAGCACCCATGCGTGCAATGTCTAACACACTGCTGAGTGCTGAAGGAAAAAAGTGTGTCACATGAGTCTCAGTTATTCCCTTCCCGCTAGGAGTTTCAAGGAGCCACATCCACACGGGGGTGGCTGGCGCGGCTCAGAACACCTGCTGTTGGTCGTTAGTCACATCACAGTAACATCACCTTCAAGTCTCATTACCATACCCGTCTACATGTGGGTTTCAGCTCCGCATCTGTGGGGTCTTTTCCAACCCACCCTTCTAACTGGAAAATTAATGTTTAGGGATAAAGTCTTCAGCAATACAGTAATATTTTACCAAATGATTGAAAACCTGAGCTCTCTGAACACAACTGGAAAACATTATTCAGAACAGTCAAGTTTCCCGGATGGCTCTGGGCCCAGTTCTTTGAGGGGATGGGGTGGGACACAGTCTCTAATTTGCTATCTTGAAAATGATTAACCTTTTATTCCTGCCTCACCACGTGGCTTGTGGGATTTTAGTTTCTTGACCAGGGATTGAACTCGAGCCCTCTGCCATGAAAGGACAGAGTCCTAACCACTGGGCTTCCAGGGCTTTAGTGGTTGTGGTGCTTGGACTTGGTTGTTCCGAGGCATGTGGGGTCCTCCCAGAGCAGGGATCAAACCTGTGTCCCCTGCATTGGTAGGTAGATTCTTCACTGCTGTACCACCAGGGAAATCCAAATTTGGCTGGTTTCTGGTTTTTGGCTGGGTGAGGGTGGATAGGGTCTGTGGTTAACACAGGAGGAGACAAGCTCTGAGTTTAAGAGCTCTGATCTACTTTTATTCCTGGCACTTTTTATTAAAAATCAAATAATCCATCAGCTCACGTTGAACCAACCCGTCAATCAGTCCATCAGGGATTTATAGGGTTCCCTTACTTTGAAAACGCTTCCCAGGTGGAGCAAGTGGGAAAGAACCCGCCTGCCAATGCAGGAGATGTAAGAGACAGTAGTTTGGTCTCTTACAGTAGTTTGGTCGGGAAGATTCCCCTGGAGGAAGGCATGGCAACCCACTCCAGTATTCTTGCCTGGAGAATCCCATGGACAAAGGAGTCTGGCAGTCTATAGCCCACAGAATAGCGAAGAGTCGGACATTACTGAAACGCCTTCTAAAACGCGTAGAGGCTTACTTTGAAAAAGTTACTATTTATTATTTTAAAGTAACACATGCACATAGTTTTAAGAAGTCAAACAGTTCTACATAATTTACAGCAAAAAGAACCAACAGCCCCTTGTTCTGCTCATCCCCTTGTGGCTTTCCTCTTGCCAGAGCTGTGACTTCCAGCTCTTCCAGTTCTTTCTCATGTTGTTTATTTCCATACGTCAGTGTCATCTGCCTACCCTATTTCTCTCTGTGATTTTCCAAGCTTAGATCTCCCCCTTTGGCCCCTAACTGAAGAAAGTGAGGACCTAGCTCACCTGCCTCACCCACATCCCAACTCGTGTCTTTTCCTATTTTCCCAAGAGCCTCATTTTTTGTTGTTAAATCAATAGTCCATGTTTGCACTGGGAGAACCAGGTAAATATTGCTCACAGCCCAGCCAAAGGGTGAGCTCAGAGTCTATTTACTTCCTTATGAAATGTCTTGGTTTCTCAGATGTTAATCATGGCCTCATTTGGTCATCTATTTGTTGACTTCATTTCCTGGGACCTGTGTCTCTGACCTCCTACTGCTGTTGTGAAAGCCCAGTATATTTTCAATATTCGCACGCCTGTTGGTGTTTGAGTCCATATTTTTTTTTTTTCTAGAGACATCTCTCCTGGACACCTCTGTCCTGCAGCCCCAGAGTGAGCTGGTCACTCTGCAGGCCCACACTCCAAGGGCACGTGGAGCTTCCTTTCAGCTTTCTCCTTTGCTGGATCCTTGCTTCTTGGATTTGCTCCCATGTGTAGGTGGAGCACACTCTCCTGTAGTTTCCTGAGAGAAGGCATGTGGTGAGGGGTCATGAGTATGATGAGTGTTTTGTTTGTATTACGCGTAAGAGAGGACGAAGAGGCAGGTCTGTCTTATCACTGGTCAGGTTCCCTGTGAAGCAGGTTCTGAGAAGAATCTTTGAGATCTCTAATCTGTTTCCCACCCTGTGGATTTGCCTGTTTTGGACATGTGGTCCTTTGCAACTGGCTTCTTTAAAATATCTTTTAGTATTTATTTATATTTTTTTATTTGTGTCTCAGTTGTGGCTCATGGGATCCTTAATTGCAGTGTGCAGACTCCCAGTTGCACCACGTGGGACTGAGCTCCCTGACCAGGGATTGAACCCAAGCCCTTGGGAGCGCGGAGTCTTAGCCACTGGGCCACTAGGGAAGTCCTTGGTTTCTTTCCTTTCATACAGTGCGTTCAAGGCTCATCCATGTTGCGGCATGTATCAATACTTCATTTCTTTTCTTTTCACTGTCAAATAAATTGTATAGGTATACCACAATTTGTTTTTCCTTCATCAGTTAACAGACATGTGTTTCCAATTTTTGGCTATAAATGAGCAATACTGCTGTGAACGTTCATGTACAAGTTTTAGGAGGACTCGTTTTCATTTCTCTTAGGTATAGACTGGAGAGTAGAATTGCTGAATCATGTGGTAATTCTCTGTTTAAAATTTTTAAGAACTGCCAAGCTGATTTCCACAGCAGCTGCCCTATTTAGTTTGCATTTCCACCAGTGTGAAGGAGGGTTTTGGTCTCTCCTCATCCTTGCCAACACTTGTTATTATCTGCCTTTTAATTACGACCATCTTCATGAATGTAAAGTGGTATTTATGGTTTTGATTTTCAGTTTCTTACTAATAACGTTGAGCATAGTTTCATGTGTTTATTAGCCATTTGTGTATCTACTTTAGAGAAATGTCTATTTAATCCTTTGCCTATTTCAAAATTTGGGTTGTCTTTTTGTTACTGAATTATGAAAAGTTCTTTGTGTATTCTAAATACGCGCTCCCTAACTGATTTGCAAGTACGTTTTCCCATTTTGTGGGTTGCTTTTTCCTTTTCTTGATGGAATCATTTCGTCATAAAAGTCTTTCATTTTAATGCAGCCAATTTATTTCTTCCTTTGTCACTTGCACTTTTGGTGCCATATCTAAGAAACTAGTCTTAAGCTCACAAATATTTTTTGTTTTGTTTTGTTTTCCTCTACAAGTTTTATAGTTTGAGGTCTTACATTTAAGTCTATGATCCTTTCTGAGTTAATTTTTGTGTATAGTGTGGGGTAGGAGTTCATCTTCACTCTTCCGCGTGTATGGAAGAGGCGACTCTTTTAAAAAATTCAGTGACTATTTCATTCTGGGCTGCGCTGGCCCTTTGTCTCCCTGGACAGGCTTTCTCTAGTTGCGGGGCGCCGGGGCCGCTCTTCACTGTGGGGCTTCTCCTGTTGCAGAGCCAGGCTCCAGGGCTCGTAGGCTTCCGAAGCTGCAGCACGCAGCCTCGGTCCTTGTGGCGCTCAGGCTCCAGAGAGCAGGCTCAGGAACTGTGCTGCCTGGGCTGAGCCGCTCTGCAGCACGCGGACTCTTCCTGGACCAGGGATCGAACCTGTGTCCCCTGCATTCACAGGCTGGTTCCTATCCACTGGGCCACCGCAGACGCGCTATTCTCTTTTAATTGAAGTGAGTTGATTAACAGTATTGAGTTAGTTTCAGGTGTATAACAAAGTGATTCACTTATATGTATATTGTTTTTCAGATTCATTTCCTTATAGATTATTGGGAGGGATTGAATATAGTTTCCTGTGTCATGCAGTAGGTCCCTATTGTTTATCTGTTACATGTAGCAGTGTATATCTGTTAATCCCAAACTCCTAATTTGCCCCTCCCAACCCTTTCCCCTTTGGTAACCATAAAACTGTTCTCTATGCTGTGACGCTGTTTCCATTTTGTAAATAAATTCATTTGTATCCCATTTTAGATCCCACATATAAGTGATATTGTATGGTATTTGTCTTTCTCTGTCTGACTTACTCCACTTACCCCGATTCTCTCTAGGCCCCTCCATGTTTCTGCAGGTGGCATTGGTTCATTCTTCTTTATGGCTGAGTACTATTCCATGCTGTGTGTGTGCCACATCTTCTTTATCCATTCATCTGTCTATGGGCATTTCAGTTGCTTCCATGTCTTGCCTGTTATAAATGAGCCCCGGACATCTTAATTACAGAGAGAGGTCAATTTTGTGACTTGAAGTGATCAGAGGACATTTTATGACTTGGGAGGGATCAGAAAACTCCTGAAGCCCATCCTGAGCAGGGAGGAGCTAATCCTAGGGGAGGAGCTAGTTTAGTTCAGTTCAGTCACTCAGTCGTGTCCAACTCTTTGCAACCCCATGAATCGCAGCACGCCAGGCCTCCCTGTCCATCACCAACTCCCAGAGTTCACTCAAACTCACGTCCATCGAGTCTGTGATACCATCCAGCCATCTCATCCTCTGTCATCCCCTTCTCCTCCTGCCCCTAATCACCCCCCCAGCATCAGAGTCTTTTCCAATGAGTCAACTCTTCGCATGAGGTGGCCAGAGTACTGGAGTTTAAGCTTTAGCATCATTCCTTCCAAAGAACACCCAGGGCTGATCTCCTTCAGAATGGACTGGTTGGATCTCCTTGCAGTCCAAGGGACTCTCAAAATCTTCTCCAACACCACAGTACAAAAGCATCAATTCTTCGGTGCTCAGCCTTCTTCACAGTCCAACTCTCACATACATACATGATCACTGGAAAAACCATAGCCTTGACTAGATGGACCTTTGTTGGCAAAGTAATGTCTCTGCTTTTCAATATGCTATCTGCTGCTGCTGCTGCTAAGTCACTTCAATCGTGTCTGACTCTGTGTGACCCCATAGACGGCAGCCCAGCAGGCTCCCCCGTCCCTGGGATTCTCCAGGCAAGAACACTAGAGTGGGTTGCCATTTCCTTCTCCAATGCATGAAAGTGAAAAGTGAAAGGGAAGTTGCTCAGTGGTGTCCGACTCTTAGCGACCCCATGGACTGCAGCTCACCAGGCTCCTCCATCCATGGGATTTGCCAGGCAAGAGTACTGGAGTGGGGTGCCATTGCTTTCTCCAAATATGCTATCTAGGTTGGTCATAACTTTTCTTCCAAGAAGTAAGCGTCTTTTAATTTCATGGCTGCAGTCACCATCTGCAGTGATTTTGAAGCCCCCAAAATAAAGTCTGACACTGTTTCCACTGTTTCCCCATCTATTTCCCATGAAGTGATGGGACTGGATGCCATGATCTTCGTTTTCTGAATGTTGAGCTTTAAGCCAACTTTTTCACTCTCCTCTTTCACTTTCATCAAGAGGCTTTTAGTTCCTCTTCACTTTCTGCCATAAGGGTGGTGTCATCTGCATGTCTGAGGTTATTGATATTTCTCCTGGCAATCTTGATTCCAGCTTGTATTTCTTCCAGTCCAGCGTTTCTCATGATGTACTCTGCATATAAGTTAAATAAGCAGGGTGACAATATACAGCGTCGATGTGCTCCTTTTCCTTTTTGGAACCAGTCTGTTGTTCCATGTCCAGTTCTAACTGTTGCTTCCTGACCTGCATACACATTTCTCAAGAGGCAGATCAGGTGGTCTGGTATTCCTGTCTCTTTCAGAATTTTCCATAGTTTATTGTGATCCACACAGTCAAAGGCTTTGGTGTAGTCAAGAAAGCAGAAATAGATATTTTTCTGGAACTCTCTTGCTTTTTCCATGATCCAGCGGATGTTGGCAATTTGATCTCTGGTTCCTTTGCCTTTTCTAAAACCAGCTTGAACATCAGGGAGTTCACGGTTCACGTATTGCTGAAGCCTGGCTTGGAGAATTTTGAGCATTACTTTACTAGCATGTGAGATGAGTGCAATTGTGTGGTAGTTTGAGCATCCTTTGGCATTGCCTTTCTTTGGGATTGGAATGAAAACTGACGTTTTCCAGTCCTGTGGCCACTGCTGAGTTTTCCAAATTTGCTGGCATATTGAGTGCAGCACTTTCACAGCATCATCTTTCAGGATTTGAAACAGCTCCACTGGAATTCCATCACCTCCACTAGCTTTGTTCGTAGTGATGCTTTCTAAGGCCCACTTGACTTCACATTCCAGGATGTCTGGCTCTAGATGAGTGATCACAGCATCGTGATTATCTGGGTCGTGAAGCTCTTTTTGTACAGTTCTTCCGTGTATTCTTGCCACCTCTTCTGAATATCTTCTGCTTCTGTTAGGTCCATACCATTTCTGTCCTTTATCAGAGCCCATCTTTGCATGAAATGTTCCCTTGATATCTCTAATTTTCTTGAAGAGATCTCTAGTCTTTCCCATTCTGTTCTTTTCCTCTATTTCTTTGCATTGTTCGCTAAAGAAGCCTTTCTTTTCTCTTCTTGCTATTCTCTTGAACTCTGCATTCAGATGCTTATATCTTTCCTCTTCTCCTTTGCTTTTCACCTCTCTTCTTTTCACAGCTATTTGTAAGCCCTCCCCAGACAGCCATTGTGGTTTTTGCATTTCTTTTCTGTGGGGATGGTCTTGATCCTTGTCTGCTGTACAATGTCACGAACCTCTGTCTATAGCTCATCAGGCACTCTATCTGTCAGATCTAGGCCCTTAAATCTATTTCTCACTTCCACTGTATAATTATAAGGGATTTGATTTAGGTCATACCTGAATGGTCTAGCAGTTTTCCCTACTTTCTTCAATTTCAGTCTGAATTTGGTAATAAGGAGTTCATGATCTGAGCCACATTCAGCTCCTGGTCTTGTTTTTGTTGACTGTATAGAGCTTCTCCATCTTTGGCTGCATAGAATATAATCAATCTGATTTTGGTGTTGATCATCTGGTGATGTCCATGTGTAGAGTCTTCTCTTGTGTTGTTGGAAGAGGGTGTTTGCTATGACCGGTGCATTTTCTTGGCAAAACTCTATTAGTCTTTGCCCTGCTTCATTCTGCATTCCAAGGCCAAATTTGCCTGTTACCCCAGGTGTTTCTTGACTTCCTACTTTAGCATTCCAGTCCCCTATAATGAAAAGGACATCTTTTTTGGGCATTAGTTCTAAAAGGTCTTGGAGGTCTTCACAGAACCGTTCAACTTCAGCTTCTTCAGTGTTACTGGTTGGGCATAGACTTGGATTACTGTGATATTGAATGGTTTGCCTTGAAAACGAACAGAGATCATTCTGTCGTTTTTGAGATTGCATCCAAGTACTGCATTTCGGACTGTTTTGGTGACCATGATGGCTACTCCATTTCTTCTGAGGGATTCCTGCCTGCAGTAGTAGATATAATGGTCATCTGAGTTAAATTCTCTCATTCCAGTCCATTTTAGTTTGTGGCTGTGCTTTGCTGGAGGAGCCGTGAAGAGATACCCCATGCCCAAGATAAGAGAAACCCAAGTAAGATGGTAGGTGTTGCAAGAGAGCATCAGAGGGCAGACACAGTGAAACCATACTCACAGAAAACTAGTCAGTCTAATCACACTAGGACCACAGCCTTGTCTAACTCAGTGAAACTAAACCATGCCCGTGGGGCAACCCAAGAGGGTGAGTCATAGTGGAGAGGTTTGACAGAATGTCCACTGGAGAAGGGAATGGCAAACCACTTCAGTATTTTGCCTTGAGAATCCCATAAACAGTATGAAAAGGCAAAATGATAGGATACTGAAAGAGGAACTCCCCAGGTCAGTAGGTGCCCAATATGCTACTGGAGATCAGTGGAGAAATAACTCCAGAAAGAATGAGGGGATGGAGCCAAAGCAAAAACAATACCCAGTTGTGGATGTGACTGGTGATAGAAGCAAGATCCGATGCTGTAAAGAGCAATATTGCATAGGAACCTGGAATGTCAGGTCCATGAATCAAGGCAAATTGGAAGTGGTCAAACAAGAGGGAGGAGCTAGTGGGAGACCAGGAAAGCAACCCTTTTACCAGTGCGTCCCTCCTGCATCGTGGGTCCACGGACGCCCCCATCCTTGGGTTAACATATGTGACCCGAGCCTGCGCTCGGCTCTCTGGCATCGTCTCACGGTGTTCTTGCCCACGGCTCACTGGACTCTAGCCGCAACAGCCGCTTCCGGCAAGGGCCTGCTCCAGGACCGCCATGTGCACTGTGCCCTGTGTCGAGAAATTTCTCCCTGTTCACTTGTTTCACGTCCTTCAAGTCCCAGATGTTTCCTCTCCAGAGGGGCTCAGCCTGACTTCCCAGCCTCAATTAGGTCTTTTCAGTTATTTTCTCAGAAATGTTACCCTTTTCCTTTGTATTTTTACACAGTGCCCTCTTGCACATTCATTTGGGTGAGTGCTGGTCAGTCTCCTCTCTAGTTGGGGCTTGTAGCCCCTGAGCACGGGAAGCATGTCTGTTTCACTCCCAGCATCCAGCGCAATGCCTGGCATAGAGTAGGTGCTCAGAAAAGCAGTTGGGAATGAACAGAAGTGCCAGCGTCAGGAAACAGAGCAAGAAAACGCCCGTGCAGATTAATTTCCACACTGCCCCTGGGGTAGGTTTTCTCACCCTCAGCACTACTGACATTTGGGGCCACACCGTCCTTCGTGGAAGGGCCATCCTGTGCACTGCAGGACATTTGGCAACATCCCTGGCTTCTACCCACTGGACACCAGTAGCCTGTCTGACCTCCCTCCCTCCCCCACAGTTGTAGAAATCGACATTATCACCAGTCATTGCCAGATGTCCCCCAGGCATAAAACTGTCCCTCATTGAACACGGATGTTTTAAAGACACTGAGGCTGCAGAATGGGAGGGGGTGTCTTTACCTTGAACTCCACATACTTTGGTAGCATATACAGCTTCCACAGAACGCAAGTGCGCCTTCCATTAAAAAAAAAGGGGTAGGGAAAAATTTGGGGATGATGATGATGTCAGCCTCTATAGAGATGAAGACGGTCATTGAGGAAGCATTTGGAAGTAGCTTTGATAGCTCAGTTGGTAAAGAATTTGTCTGCAATGCAGGAGACCCTAGTTCAATTCCTGGGTCAGGGAGATCCCCTGGAGAAGGGATAGGCTACCCACTCCAGTGTTCTTGGGCTTCCCTTATGGCTCAGCTGGTGAAGAATCCGCCTGCAATGCAGGAGACCTGGTGTCTATCCCTGGGTTGGGAAGATTTCCTTGGAGAAGGGGAAGGCTACCCACTCCAGTATTCTGGCCTGGCGAATTCTATGGACTACAGTCCATGGGGTTGTAAAGAGTTGGACATGAATGAGCAAATTTCACTTTTAGACCAGATAACCAACAGGGACCTTCTGTACAGCACAGGGAACTATACTCAATATTTTGTAATAACCTATAAGGAAAAAGAATCTGAAAATGAACACATATATAAGTATGTATAATTGAATCACTGCTGTACAGCTCAACTCAGTCGCTCAGTCATGTCCAACTCTTTGTGACCCCATGAACCATAGCACGCCAGGCCTCCCTGTCTATCACCAACTTCCAGAGCTTGCTCAAACTCATGTCCATCAAGTCATGATGCCGTCCAACCATCTCATCCTCTGTAGTCCCCTTCTCCTCCCACCTTCAATCTTTCCCAGCATCAGGGTCTTTTCCAATGAGTCAGCTCTTCACGTCAGGTGGCCAAAGTACTGGAGTTTCAGCTTCAGCATCAGTCCTTCCAGTGAATATTCAGGACTGATTTCCTTTAGGATTGACTGGTTGGATCTCCTTGCAGTCCAAGGGGCTCTCAAGAGTCTTCTCTCATGCCAGAGTTCAAAAGTATCAATTCTTCAATGCTCAGTCTTTATGGTCCAACTCTCATATCCATACATGACACTGGAAAAACCATAGCTTTGACTAGATGGACGTTTTTGGCAAAGTAATGCCTCTGCTTTTTAATATGCTGTCTAGGTTGGTCATAACTTTTCTTCCAAGGAGCAAGTGTCTTTTAATTTCATGGCTGTAGTCACCATCTGCAGTAATTTTGGAGCCCAAGAAAATAGTCTCTCACTGTTTCCATTGTTTCCCCATCTATTTGCCATGAAATGACGGGACGGGATTCCATGATCTTAGTCTTTTACTGTTGAGTTTTAAGCCAGCTTTTACATTCTCCTTTTTCACTTTCTGGAGAAGGCAATGGCACCCCACTCCAGTGCTCTTGCCTGGAAAATCCCGTGGACGGAGGAGCCTGGTGGGCTGCAGTCCATGGGGTTGCTAGGAGTCAGACACGACTGAGCAACTTCACTTTCATTTTTCACTTTCATGCATTGGAGAAGGAAATGGCAGCCCACTCCAGTGTTCTTGCCTGGAGAATCCCAGGGATGGTGGAGCCTGGTGGGCTGCCATCTATGGGGTTGCACAGAGTCAGACACAACTAAAGTGACTTAGCAGCAGCAGCAGCTTTCACTTTCATCAAGAGGTTCTTTAGTTCCTCTTCACTTTCTGCCATAAGGGTGATGTTATCTGCATATCTGAGGTTATTGATATTTCTCCCAGCAATCTTGATTCCAGCTTGTGCTTCATCCAGTCCAGTATTTCTCATGATGTACTCTGCATATAAGTTAAATAACAGAGTGACAATGTACATCCTTGACGTACTCCTTTCCCAATTTGGAACCAGTGCTGTACACGTGAAACTAACATGATATTGTAAATCAACTTTATTTCAATTTTAAAAATGGATGGAACTACTATTGTTCTTCATCCTATCATTTTTTTTTTTTTAAAGAAGCGGCTTAGAGATGCTATTGGTGATGGAGGTGGGGTGGCAGGGTGGATGAAGCCGGGTGACTGGGGATTTAAAGGGCCTGGGGAAACAGAGGTAGGGAACATCCAGCATTTGACAATGAAAAGAGCGAGGAAAATAGAAATAGATTAGAAGCTGTGGCTCCAAACACGTCTCAGAGGTTATTTGTTGTTGTTTAGTCAGTAAGTCCTGTCCAGCTCTTTGTGACCCCATGGACTGCAGCACACCAGGCTCCTCTGTCCACAGCTATCTCCCAGAGTTTGCTGTAACTCATGTCCATTGAGTCAGTGATGCCATCCAACCATTTCATCCTCTGTTGCCCCCCGAGGCTAATATTTTTCCTGATTTTTCTTTTTCTTGAATAAATTTATTATTGGAATATAATTGCTTTACAGTCCTGTATTAGTTTATATATATCCCCTTCTTGAGCCTCCCTTCCACCTGACCCTGAACTTAAAAATCCCAGAGAAAGACTTTTTTGAATTTGCTTAATCTGAGAAAGTTTTGGAAATACAGGAAGTTTGGCAGCAACTCCAGGATAATTTCACTTTGCAGACCCTGGTAGGTAGCTGAGCGCAGGCTCAGTAGTCGTAGCACACGGGCTTAGTTGCTCCACAGCAGGTGAGACCTTCCTGGACCAGGGATCGAACCCACGTCTCCTGCACTGGCAGGTGGATTCTTTACCACTGAACCACCAGAGAAACCCCGTAACTGCTCTTTAAAGGTCCTTTCTGCAAACACAGTCTCATTTTGCAATAGCTGGGCTTAGAACTTCAGTGTATGAATTTTGAGGAGGATGACACCGTTGGGCTCATGGAACACCGGTGACTGTCACAGGTGGGTTGCCGAGCCAGCTGCTGCCCTAACCAGTGCTGCCCATCTCCACTGCAAGAGCGGCCCAGGGGGCACTGCCGCCCTCTGCCCTCTGTTCTCTCCCTTTCATCCTCTCCATGCTGACACATGCCTTACGCTCCTAGAGCCTGGATGTGAGCTGACTGCTCATTTCTCCTGGGTGGACTCAGCCTCTCTGAATCATCTCAGGGCCACTCCTGTCCCTTTCCTTGCTCACTGGTCACTTGAACTTAAAGACATTGAATAACTGAGAGCTCAAGGCCACGGTGTATATGACAATGTTTGGGGCGTGGGAGGTAGGCAGGGAACCTCCCTGCAATGTCACGATCTCCGTGGTCCTCTGGGTGAACCAAGGCCTGGCTGGGATGGAAAATGCAGGCCAGAGGGAGCCTTTCCCTGGGAGGACTGTGCTCCTAGAGAGACATCCTGTTGATTCTGAGTCATTTCTGAGACAGTGTGTCAGCTCATGTTTTTGGGGAATTTGCTAATGACATGGTATCTCTATTAAATAGGTCTACAGAAAGGTAAAAATAGGTTGAACATCTTCTAAATAGCTCTGGCTCCCAGAAAAGTGGTCAAAGAGCAGTCAGTTCATTTTAAGGCAAAATAAAACTACTCTTCATCACCCCAACCACCCTGGTAATTCATCCCAGGACAAACAAGACAGCCCCCCACTAAAGAAAAGGCAAACGCTGTTCTTGCCTGGATGGCTTCAGAAATATGCTTGGATCGGAGAGCTCCAACTTTTCCGGGACTGATTCTTACAGAGCCTAACCCTTGTGGTTTTTTGGTAGGGAGGTAATTTCTGAGCTGGTTATGATTTGAAGGCGCTGGCCCACAGCTCAACTCTGCTTAAATTGGAACAAGATGTCACCAGTGGTCTCGCTTCCACAGTAGACACTTGAAATAGACTCTGGTCGGACAGACGGGGTCAGGCCACTCCATGGAGCTCTTGTTAGTTTCCGTGACTAGAAGTGACGCCCGCCTCCTGTCGCTGCGCTTCAAGTACCCTGCTCCGTGGAGGAAGTGTGAGTTGTTGTGGGTGTTTTTCTTTTTCTTTTCTTTCTTTTTTTTTAAGCCATGAAGGCAAAGGCAAAGAATTTTTCATAAAAACAAGTGACAAATTTCACTCGACTTTCTGACACATAGAAGGAAAAAATTAGTTTCTGCTTTGAAGCTAACCAGAAACAAATGGGACGGGTTCTCCGAAGGAAAAGCTGGAGTTTAGTTATGATACATCTCCTCCCAGAAATCTAGGAAATTATACATACTGTACCCTCTGTTTATAAGAATATGAATAACATGATTGTGTGCACAGGGTCAAGTGCAGTTCAGACGAGAATTTACTGCTTCGAAGTAGCAACAGCATAAAAGGCAGGCAGAGCTGCTGTTAACCCCTTCTTCACATGATCCAAATATCTTTCTCTTATGGGACACAGGTGGAAAGCTCCTTGAAGCCAGGAAATATGTCTTCAATGTCTTTGAATGACCCCTCCCCACACCCAGCATAGGACACAGGAGTCCCGTGCTGTAGACATTCTAGGGAATGGGTGACTCCCATTCGATCAAGGAGAGAAGCTGCTTTTGCTTTTGGAGAAACAGGAGTGGTTTTACTAGAGCGATATTGTTCTGAGGCCCCTGGGGGCTGAGGCGACTGAGGGTCATAACAATCGTGAACTTATATGTGTGTGTGTGTGTGTGTGTGTGTATGCATGCACGCGTGCATGCATACTCACGCACGTGTGTGTGCGCATGTGCATGCTAAGTTGCTTCAGTCATGTCTGACTCTTTGCAGCCCTCTGGACTGTAGCCCACCAGGCTCCTCTGTCCATGGGGATTCTCCAGGCAAGAATGCTGGAGTGGGTTGCCATTTCCTCCTTGAGGGGATCTTCCTGACCCAGGGATGGAACCTTCCCGACCCAGGGTTGGAACTCACGTCTCTTACGTCTCCTGGATAGCAGGCACATTCTTCACCACTAGCGCCACCTGGGAAACATATATATACATATGTAAGTCTGTATGGCGGGTTTCCCTGATAGCTCAGTTGGTAAAGAATCTGCCTGCCACGCAGAAGAAATTTTCCATTACTGTCTAGCCCAGGAACTCGGTTATGGTTTCCTGTGCGATACAGTAGGACGTTGTCTGTCCATCAGATTTTTAAACTGATTATAGTTGCTTTACAAGGTCGTGTTAATGTCTACTGCGCAGCAAAGCGAGCCAGCCGCACATGTGCGTGTGTCCCCTCTTTTTGGATTTCCTTCCCATTTGGGTCACAAGAGAGCACTGAGTAGAGCTCCCTGAGCGGTAGAGTATGGTCTCAGTTATCTATTTTATACAATATTTTATACTGTATTTTACATACAGCAGTGTATATATGTCAACCTCAATCTCTCAACTCATCCCACCCTCCTCCTCCCGCTTCGGCGTGTTTATCCAATCTAGATGTGGTAGTTTACGTTGGTTCAGTTCAGTTCAGTTCAGTTGCTCAATCGTGTCCGACTCTTTGTGACCCCATGAATCGCAGCACGCCAGGCCTCTCTGTCCATCACCATCTCTCGGAGTTCACTCAGACTCACGTCCATCGAGTCCGTGATGCCATCCAGCCATCTACTAACCCAAAACTAAAAAAGAGTAATAATAATATTTTTTTTTTATAAATATTTTTAAAACGTATACATTATATATGTGTATAACTGAACCATTTTGTTGTACAGCAGAAATGAACACAGCGTCGTAAATCAACTGTGTGCGTGTGCTGAGCCTCTCAGTTGTGTCTGACTCTTTGTGGCACTTTGGACCACAGCCCACCAGCTGTCGGTGGAGTTTTCCAGGCAAGAACGCTGGAGGGGGCGCCATTTCCTTCTCCAGGGGATCTTCCTGATGCAAGGATCAAACCCGCGTTTCCTGTGTCTCCTGCATTGCAGGCAGATTCTTTACCAGCTAAGCCATTGGGGGAAGCCCCTAAATCAACTATACTTCAATTTAAAAAAGAAAAGAACCGTGAGCTTGCTCTAAGTCCAGCCACTCCCTTCCACATCTCCCAGTTGGATGACATAGGAGCAACTGCCCCAGCATCCCCACCACTGTGCTTGCTGTGTGCCTGGCTCTGCCCTAAGGCTTCCCAGGCCTCCTTCCCACCCACCCTGCCAACCACCCAAGCTTGGGCACGGTGTTCATCTTGGAGACGAGGAAGGAAGGGCCCAGACAAGCGAGGCAGCTGGCCTGAGATGGCAGAGTAGGAGCCACGACCCAGAGAACGCACACTTGGGCCACCTCACCGAGCCGCCCTCCAAGATCCTCCCAAAGGGATGGACCTCTGATCCTGAAGCCAAGAGGTCTGAGACATCAGGTGGTCATAGCCGGAGAGCCTGGGAATGAAGTCAAGCCAGCGCAGGGGCGGTGGGGATGTGGGTAAATCCCCGCCTGTGACCCACTCCTCACTTCCCTGGAGGGCTCTGTTTCAAACAAGGGCATCCAGGGCAGCCCGAGCAGCAGAGCCACCCAAACCCGCGGGGCATTAGGAGAAGATGTGGGCAGGAGGTAGACGCGGAAGGAGCGGGGACAGCCGCTGCGCCCAGAGCCGCCCCAGGGTGGGGAGGACTGGGTGGGGAGAAGGGAGGAGGAGCTGGAGTCCAGCCCCGGCCCCGCCCTTGGGCCTCTGTGGGAGGAGGGCGGGGCCAGCCAGGGAGGACTGTTTATGGGCACCCCGGGCCTTTAACGAGCTCCAGATGATGGCGCTCTTCTTTTCCCCCTAGTTTGAGGCCCCGCTGAGTCACCGGGCCAGTCCCCAGGCTGCGGTGGGGAGGGGACGTGGGGGCCAGCGGAATGAGCCTGCAACCGGAGTCAGAGGGATCCAGCTGCGGGCTGCACCAGCTGTGGGCAGATTACTTAACAGCCCTGGTCCTCCAGGGGGGTAAATCCTGCCCACCTGCCAGAACTCTAGCCAGAGGGGTCCAAGGAGCAGAGGTGTTGAGAGCTACACCTGTCACTCGAGAAAACTTTGCTGAACGTTAGTGCCCCTTCGAAACTCACATGCCCTCCGCCCCCTAGTTAGGGGACTGCTCCATGTGCGACCTGCTTGGGAGGCGGAGGACACTTGCCTTCCGACTGGAGAGCTAGAGGGGAGGTGGAAGCGTTTCCTGTCCTTCTCCTCCTGTGTTTTTAATGAGGATCTTTGTTTGAGGGGATACATGCAGAGTTCCAGAGAATAGCAAGAAGAGATAAGAAACCCTTCTTCAGCGATCAATGCAAAGAAATAGAGGAAAAGAACAGAATGGGAAAGACTAGAGATCTCTTCAAGAAAATTAGAGATATCAAGAGAACATTTCATGCAAAGATGGGCTTGATAAAGGACAGAAATGGTATGGACCTAACAGAAGCAGAAGATATTAAGAAGAAGTGGTAAGAATACACGGAAGAACTGTACAAAAAGATCTTCACAGCCCAGATAATCACGATGGTATGATCACTCATCTAGAGCCAGACATCCTGGAATGTGAAGTCAAGTGGGCCTTAGAAAGCATCACTATGAACAAAGCTAGTGGAGGTGATGGAATTCCAGTTGAGCTGTTTCAAATCCTGAAAGATGATGCTGTGAAAGTGCTGCACTCAATATGCCAGCAAATTTGGAAAACTCAGCAGTGGCCACAGGACTAGAAAAGGTCAGTTTTCATTCCAATTCCAAAGAAAGGCAATGCCAAAGAATGCTCAAACTACCACACAATTGCACTCATCTCACATGCTAGTAAAGTAATGCTCAAAATTCTCCAAGCCAGGCTTCAGCAATACGTGAACCGTGAACTCCCTGATGTTCAAGCTGGTTTTAGAAAAGGCAGAGGAACCAGAGATCAAATTGCCAACATCCGCTGGATCATGGAAAAAGCAAGAGAGTTCCAGAAAAACATCTATTTCTGCTTTCTTGACTACACCAAAGCCTTTGACTGTGTGGATCACAATAAACTATGGAAAATTTTGAAAGAGATGGGCATACCAGACCACCTGACCTGCCTCTTGAGAAATGTGTATGCAGGTCAGGAAGCAACAGTTAGAACTGGACATGGAACAACAGACTGGTTCCAAAAAGGAAAAGGAGCACATTGACGCTGTATATTGTCACCCTGCTTATTTAACTTATATGCAGAGTACATCATGAGAAATGCTGGACTGGAAGAAACACAAGCTGGAATCAAGATTGCCGGGAGAAATATCAATAACCTCAGATATGCAGATGACACCACCCTTATGGCAGAAAGTGAAGAGGAACTAAAAGCCTCTTGATGAAAGTGAAAGAGGAGAGTGACAAAGTTGGCTTAAAGCTCAACATTCAGAAAACGGAGATCATGGCATCTGGTCCCATCACTTCATGGGAAATAGATGGGGAAACAGTGGAAACAGTGTCAGACTTTATTTTGGGGGGCTCCAAAATCACTGCAGATGGTGATTGCAGCCATGAAATTAAAAGACGCTTACTTCTTGGAAGAAAAGTTATGACCAACCTAGATCGTATATTCAAAAGCAGAGACATTACTTTGCTGACTAAGGTCCGTCTAGTAAGGCTATGGTTTTTCCTGTGGTCATGTGTGGATGTGAGAGTTGGAGTGTGAAGAAAGCTGACTGCCAAAGAATTGATGCTGTCGAACTGTGGTGTTGGAGAAGACTCTTGAGAGTCTTTTGGACTGCAAAAAAATCCAACCAGTCCATTCTGAAGGAGATCAGCCCTGGGATTTCTTTGGAAGGAATGATGCTGAAGCTGAAACTCCAGTACTTTGGCCACCTCATGTGAAGAGTTGACTCACTGGAAAAGACTCTGATTCTGGGACGGAATTGGGAGCAGGAGGAGAAGGGGACGACCGAGGATGAGATGGCTGGATGGCATCACAGACTCGATGGACGTGAGTCTGAGTGAACTCCAGGAGTTGGTGATGGACAGGGAGGCCTGGCATGCTGTGATTCATGGGGTCACAAAGAGTCAGACATGACTGAGGGACTGAACTGAACTGTGCTGAGTCACTCAGTTGTGTCAGAGTGTGCGACCCCATGAACTGTAGCCCACCAGGCTCCTCTGTCCATTGGATTCTCCAGGCGAGAATACTGGAGTAGGTTGCCATTTCCTTCTCTAGGGAATCTTCCGGAGCCAGGGATCGAACCTGCACCTCCTGCATTGCAGGAACATTCTTTACCATCTGAGCTGCCAGGGAAGTTAAGTGTACCTCAATTTTAAAAAAATGAATAGATGATAGCCCATGTGGTGAGCTCATACTGGTTCGCTCGGCTAGGGTGGAATGACATTCCTCAGGACCCCCTTTCCTGCAGGGTCCTGGGCTAGGACAGACCCCAGGAGACACTTATGTGGGGTCAGGAAGGTGGGAGAGGAGCTGCAGCCATGTTTGTGTCCAGATGTCCATCTGTACAGGGCCAGCGGGGGCCCATGTGGCCCCACCTTGCAGGGAGGAAGACTTTGTCCCCACCAGCCTCTGTCCTTCAGCTTCTCTGGCTCCTGGACCAGGGGAGTGGGCATCTTTCTGATGAAGGAGGCCAGCCTCCTGGAGGCATCCCCAGAGGCAGGGCAGTGAGAGGCCAGCCTGGGCTCCGCTCAGCCTTCTGCGCTGCCAGTGGACCCCACTGCACGCCCACCTTTCTTTGCCATCTTCCCGCCCTCGGGACTTCAGCTGCAAGTACACCGTGCGTCCACTTCTTGTTGAAAATCGACAGGTGATTACTCAAAGAAGGGCGGGAAAATGGTCTAGGCAGGAGGTAAAGAAAGAGCAGAGTCGTGAGATGGCAGAGTCTATGCGAGGAACACGGGTGGCTTGGTGTCTCTGGAAATAAGATGAGAGGCCAGGAGGAGAGGAGACTAGAAAAGGAGGAATTGGCCAGGCCACGAGAGGGACTCCAACGCCATGCAGGAAGTTTGGCTGATACGAGAAGCAAGGAGGCAGGCTTCTCCTCGGGTGATAAACGGGCCTTGGTCAGTTTCTGTAATCCACGCTTTGTGTTGGTCTCTGAATAATGTTCCCTGTGACACGACTTCTTTAGCATATGCTACTCACTTTAAGGAACGCTGTTATTTACTGTCAGATCACAAGACTTAGCGAACACGTATTCTGTGGGACTAGGGAAGGTCACGATGTCTAACAGATAAACCGAGGGTTTCAGGGGCTTTACAGCACAAAGGCGTCTCGTTCACATCACGCTGGTCAGATGGCTTTCCTTGAGGGCTCCTTATCACCCAGTATCTCGGGATTCCGGAATCCTTTGATCTCGTGACACTGCAATCTTCAATGCGTGTTCTGCGAGATGGCCAAGAGAGAGGACAAGATTGTGGACAGCCTTGCTGGGAATGAGGGTGGGGCAGAGGGTCACCGGCCGGGTGTGAGCTTCCGAAACGTGGGCCGGGGGAGGGAAATAAGACGGGACCCAGGCAATGGGTAGCATTGTATCTGCTGTCCTTATCAGTCAGGAGATTTTATTTACGGCTCCATCCCAGTAACAGAGTAACTATGTTAGCGCATAGTTGGGATCTGTGAGCTTTTTTTCCATTACCCAGTTTAGATTTTCTATTCTTATTTCCTTCCCTCTGTATTTTCATAGGAAAAAATTAAATTAACTCCAGTGTTCACATCACAACTGAATGCTATTATTTGAGCCTTTAAAATGACTTCTTTTATGTAGATGGCCTAGCCCTCTCTCTCTTTCTCTTTTTTTTTAAATTATTTGTTGTTTTAGGCTGTGCTGGGTCTTCGTAGCTGCATGGACTTTCTCTGGTTGCAGTGATCAGAGCCTGCTTTTCATCTTGGTGCACAGACTCCAGGGCGCACAGGCTTCCATAGTTTCGATATAAGGACTCAGATCCTCCCAGACCAGGGATCGAACCTGTGTACTCTGCATCAGCTGACAGATTCTTAACCACTGGACCCCCAGGGAGATCCTGAGCTGACACTCTCTTCATAAGCAGCCTTTTTATGGCAACGCATATGGAAGGGACGCTCTCTAGAACGTGCTTCCTTTGTTCTCTGGAATGAACACCTGGGTCCTGGGGATTGTTGAGGTTAGAGAACATCAGCTAACAAAAGTGTGGTCTGAATGATTTTGATGATCAGGGAAATAAGGAGAAAATAAGCTACCAGGATCCAAGAGCATTGTCATCCCCTCTGCTCGCAAGCACAGGCAGGATATCTCTGGTGTTTGGATTTACACCTTTGAATGTGTTTCCCTGTAGACACAGTGTTACAAATGGTGGTGAGGTGTACCCCCAAGAGAACCAGCAGTCTTGCACTTTTCAGGCATGTGATGGATACAGTAAATGAAATCAGACCATTTATAACACTGATTGTTGTGTGACAACTTTTAGACACAGGACTTACACTGTTGAAAAAGGTCCTGTTCTTTTTGATACTCAAGTGGTCCCAACTGACAGATTGTCATGGCGTGCTGTCTTTAAGGCCAGAATGATCAAGCACTGGGAAAGCTAGAAGATACTGCACAAAATACCACAATGTTCTAATTTTCCTGTAGAGAATTAAATTTTCCTGTCACATGCTCAGTCTGATGGCTAATTTTATGTGTCAACTTGACTAGGCCATGGTACCCAGATATTAGGTCAGCACCAGGCTTAGATGTTGCTGTGAAGGTGTTTTTCAGGTGAGTTCACCATTTAAACCTGTAAACTCTGAATAAAGTGGATATCTCTCCACCGCATGGGTGCGCCTCATCCAAACAGTCGAAGGCCTTAGGAGAAAGGGACTGGTCCCCTGGGAAAGAAGGCTGCCACATCAGCCCTTCTGTGAGTCTCCAGCCTGCTGCCCTGCCCTGCCAATATCAGACTTAGCAGCCCACATAGGTGAATGAGCCAATTTCTTTAAAATAAATCTCTGCGTGTGTATACCCTATGGGTTCTGTTTCTCTGCAGAACACTGACTAATAGAGGTATATTTTCCAAGCAAAGGAAAAAAAAATAGTATTTACTAATTTGCATCTAAAATATTTGGAATTACACATCCACAGAATGTCCTCTGAGAGATACTGACCCAGTTGATGAAGGAATCTGATGTTTCTTGTTGATTTATCTGTTGTCATCTTCAGACTTCTAATTTCTGTAAGTCCTTTACAGGGTGTCCCACTTCTGCATTCTCTGCTTGAGGGAAGAGAGCCCAAATGCTCGCAGGCGGGAGAACTAATAATCCAGTGGTAAAGCCGAGACCATTCACTCTTAAATCTATGAGGAGGATTGTTCACACTTTGTGCAAACTCTTTTTCAACTCTGATAAGGGATTACACCAAGGTTAGGTACACACGAACTCTATCCCTAGAAACAAAGGAAATTAGCACTAACCACTGTTAAATAGCATTTGGCACACAAGCCAATAGAAGAAATGAATATTTAAAATATGATGGAGACTGCCTCTGACCTACCCTTCTCAGTCTAGGCTTGGCTGGCGTTCTGACACTCTGTGTGATGTCCCATGGATGGAAAATGGCTGGGTACTTGAACAAGAAGACTCATGCAAAGAACAAAATGTCAGCTTTAGGAAGGTGATTTGTATTGCTTGAGATACTGCTGCTGCTGCTGCTGAGTCGCTTCAGTCGTGTCCGACTCAGTGCGACCCCATAGACGGCAGCCCGCCAGGCTCCCCCGTCCCTGGGATTCTCCAGGCAAGAACACTGAAGTGGGTTGCCATTTCCTGCGTGAGATCCTAGTTCCTAAGTAATGTGGCAGAAGGAAAGAGATCTTGTCAAAGAACTCAGGCTGTTTAGGGAGCAGAGCTGGTGACAAGTCTCAAAGCATTCACCTCTGTCAAAGGAATTAACATGAAACAGAAGCGAGAAGCTGTGAAGAAAGACGTGAAACAGAGGCTAATTTCCAGATGTCCTATCTAAGATACATCCTAAGAAGCATCTCATTCTTTTCTGTATTATGTTAGAAGACAGTGAGTTGGAAAAGAGTGAAAAATAAAAGGATGATTAAAAAGGCGGCGGGGGGGTGGGGAAGAAGGGCCAAGTTTGGAGTTAACATCGTTCAGCTCGTTCTACGACCCTCTTTTTCTTTCCTTCTTTTGGAAGCTGGGAAAGCGGCGTGCATCTCCCAGGTTAAAACGACCTGTCGGAAACCTCATCATGTCAGAAATCTGAGTCATACATTATCCGTGTTAAAGACGCGAGCGGCAGAGAATGCAGCGGCTCCCAGGAGTGATAGTGGAGGAGCTGAACATGAATGCAGACTGCAGCATCCGCGTGGATTTAAAACCAAGACTTTTCTTTGGGAAGGCAGTTGAGAGCAGAGGGGGAAACAGGAAGGGAGTTTGCACATACAGAGGAACTATGATGAGTTAAAAACAGAGGGAGTCAGGTCTCCGGGTGTGAGAGCGCTGTGTGGGATCTCGGCTGAATGACAGTCTACTCTCTGCCTTTCTAAAGACAATGAGAACTATTTTCACTTACACACTTATAAGGCAATCCTAAAGGAAATCAACCCTGAATATTCATTGGAAGGACTGATGCTGCAGCTAAAACTCCGATCCTTCGGCCACCTGATGCGAAGAGCCAACTCAAAGGAAAAGACCCTGATGCTGGGAAAGACTGAGGGCAACAGAGGATGAGATGGTGGACGCATCACCGACTCGATGGACGTGAGTTTGAGCAGGGCCCGGGAGTTGGTGAAGGACAGGGAAGGCTGGCGTGCCGCAGACCTTGGGGTTGCAGCCTTAGCCGCGACGGAGCGACAGCAGCAAGGCGGTGTTCCCTCCCCTGAATATTCAGCACACTGGCTGGGCTGCTGCAGGCTCTCCACACGCAGCTACGACATCAAGCGATTTCGTGCCGAGAGATGTTCTGAAATTAACACGCATATTGTGCCTTGGGATCCCGTCAGATTGTCAGAATTGAGTTCTGGGCATCTTGTTCTCAGTTTCGGGTTTCTTCCTTTCGACTGTGTGTCCTTGCGCAAATTAAGAACCTTCCCAGGTCTCCATTTCTTCCTCTGTAGGGTTGACTAGGTGGTCTTTCCAAAATTCTGTGATTCTTCGAAACTGATTTCTAGGTACCCAAAACTTGAACTACATAAACCTTATTTTACAATTGAATCAAATTCAACCCTGAAGATTCAAATAAATATTTATGAAGTACCCAGTATGTGCAAGGCGCCACATGAGCTGCTGGAGGTATGAGTCTGGGAGTATGGAGGCCTGCTTTGACTTCAGGAGCAGACCTGCAAGAAGGGTGGAAGTAAATACCAGAACCTTCCAGAACTCTTTTTAATAATTTAAATTTATTTATTTGCAGTCCTATCTGTAACATACCAGAGGCATCAGATTAATATGTTTTTCAAACTTTAAACCTTTACTTTTATATTGGGCTATAGCTGATTATACGACTTCCCTGGTGGCTCAGCTGGTAAAGAATCCGCCTGCAATGCGGGGAGACCTGGGTTTGATCCCTGGGTTGGGAAGATCCCCTGGAGAAGGCAACGGCTACCCACTCCAGTGTTCTGGCCTGGAGAATTCCATGGACAGAGAAGCCTGGCAGGCTACAGCCCATGGGGTCACAAAGAGTTGGACTCGATTGAGCGACTGAGCACCATAGTGGATTAACAGATTTGTGGTTTCGGCTGAACAGCAAAGGGACTTAGCTGCACGTGTGCATGTCTCCATTCTCCCCCAAAACCCCGCTTCCATCCAGGGTGGCACGTGACACTGAGCAGAGTCCCATGCGCTGCACAGTAGGTCCTTGTGTGTTATCCATTTTAAACATAGCAGTGTATACATGGCCATGCCAAACTCCCTGACTGTTCCTCCCCTCAGCAATCCAAGTTTAGTCTCTAAGCCTGGGAATTTCTTTCTGTTTTGTAAGTAAGTTGAGGGAAGCCTTGTATCCTTCTTCTGTAATGGTGAGGGGTTTTGGAACTGCGGAAGCAGTGGTGTGTTGAAAGGAAAGTAGGGTGGAGGCTCAAAGGGTAGAGAATTCACACATCCCCAGAGAAGGAGGAGACCGTCCCTGAGCAGGGAGGCTCGGAGAGCTTGTGGAAAAGACAGAGCATATCTTTTAAAGATTAGTATTAGTGTTTATTGGACTACAGTTGCTTCTAGCGTGTCTTGAGCAGGATTGCAGGGTATGTGTAGAGAAACAAGGATGACCAGGTGAAAGTGGTGAGTGTGGGCCATTTGCAGATGGCACTGAGTGCAGAGCACAGAGGCGGCCCTGAAAGGCGTCTCAGTGTTTCTGAGGGAGGCTGCTGGAGGACGCTCTGTGACAGAGAAATCGGAAAAAGAGACGAGAGATGGGGGGGCAGGAGCTCAGGAGGGGGAACGTGGGGAGGCTGCTGGCCGCAGAGCTTCCTCCTCTCTGCCCGCGGCCACTAGGGCATGCGTGGCCATGGCGGATGGAGAACCAGCGTGGGTGCGGATAGTCTGGTACCCAGACTCAGGGCTTCTGAGGCTGCCTGCCAGGGTTCCGCCAGGGCCCCCCCCCGCCCCGTCCCCGAAAGCAGCTTTCCAAGCCTGCATTGGACGCAGCAGCCCACAGCGGGGGAATTCAGCTTCCCCTGGCTGGCCCCCCACTGCTGTATTTTGGGCTGTTTCACAGTAGTTTGGTTCGTATCTCGATGAAATGGCTCTGAAGGGAGTGACCGTAGGGGATCCTTGTTTCTCCCATGAGGACGCGTTACATCATAAAGCCACATTAGAAACAGGAGAACCAGAGGTCCCTCTGGCTTTGATTGTTGACTTAGTTGCCTTTTTTTTTTTTTTAAAATGTTGTCTTTTTATATATTAGGGCTTTCTTGGTGGTTCAGATGGCAAAGAATCCACCTGCAATGCAGGAGAGCAGAGTCTGATCCCTGGGTTGGGAAGATTTCCTGGAGAAGGGGATGGCTGCACCTACTCCAGCATTCTTGTCGGGAGAATCCCGTGGACAGAGGAGCCTGCCGGGCTGCAGTCCACGGGGCTACAAGGAGTCAGACATGACTGAGAGACTAACTTTCCCTTGATCATTTCTGTGGTTTTGGCTGTGCTGGGTCTTCGGTGCTGTGCGGGCTTTCTCTAGTTGCAGCAGGCAGGGCCCATTCCCTGGCTGCGGGGTGCAGGCTTCTCCATGCAGTGCGGAGCGTGGGCTCTAGGCACGCAGGCTCAGGAGTTGTGGCTCCTGGGTTCGAGAGAGCAGGTTCAGGAGTTGCAGCGCGTGGGCCTGGCTGCTCCGTGGCATGTGGATCGAAACCAGGTCTGAGCCACAGAGGAAGCCCTTGACTTAATTGTTTTTTTTTTTTTTTAATTTTTGGCTAGCCTAGCTGGCAAAACAGATGAGGTTGAAATCTATATTTTTAGATATTCCTCCTAATCATACTAATTGTGTGATCATTGTTATTCTCTTGGGCCTTCCTGGAGGTTCAGATGGTAAAGAATCTGCCAGTAATGTGGGAGACTCGGGTTATTCTATTAGGAAGACGATCCTCTAAGGCATTCCAATTCTTGTTTTCTTTACTTCTTTTTAACCTGCCTGCTCATTTCTTTGGATTGTTGGTTTAAGCACCTCCTAGTATTTGGTGTGCCTGCTTGAAGGGGCAGCCAGAGAAGTTTCATACAATAAGGGCGGAGGGGAACAACCCTTGATAAAGGGGCTGAGGACTTGGATCTTGTCTCTGGGATGCTTCTCTGGGCGTGGGCTCTGCTGTCCTCCTCGTGCTCCCTGAGCACCCTCCCATCACTCCCCGAGACCCCCTCCCTTCTGGCTGCATCTGAATAACTGACCTCCATGTAATCTTATTTCAGGCCATTGAGTCACTAATAGGCCTTTTCTCATTTCTCTGCTTTCTTCCTCAGGATTTTTGCTCTCTTATCTTTGGGAAAGTTTCTATGCATTCATTTGTGTGTGTGTGTGTGTGTGTGTGTGTTTTTTGCTGTTGTCTTAGTGGACATAATCCATTTCTATGGAGCTTTAGTGTATCCCATTGTTATTTTAAAAATTGGAATGTATTGCTGTGTTGCTGCTGCTGCTGCTAAGTTGCTTCAGTTGTGTCCGACTCTGTGGCAGCCCACCAGGCTCCTCCGTCCCTGGGATTCTCCAGGCAAGAACACTGGAGTGGGCTGCCATAGCCTTCTCTGACAATGCTGTGTTCGTCTCTAACTAACGTGGGATACAACCACGTGAATCAGCTCTACCTGCGCGTACATCCCCTCCCTCTGGGCCTCCCACCCCCTACCCGACCCCACCCTCTGGGTCATCGCAGAGCACCCAGCTGAGCTCCCTGTGCTAGAGGTGTGTCAACGCTTGGAAATCCCACAGACTATGGGCTACCAGACTCATTTGACCATGGGATTTGGGTTGTCATTTCCTTCTCCAGGGGATCTTCCCGACTCAGGGGTTGAACCCATGTCTCCTGAGGCTGCTGCGCTGGCAAGCAGATTCTTTACCAGGCTACCTGGGAAGCTCCATGCTTCCCACTATCTACCAGTCTGTCCGCCCAGCGATCCATCTAGCTTCCTACCCCCACAGCTCCCTGCTGTCTTGCACATGGCTGTGTATATGTCAACACCGCTCTCTCAATTTGTCCCACCCTCTCCTGCGTGTGTGTTTTCACTAGACTGTTTCTATAGGAATCTTTCTTTTCTGTACCTTTTCCCCCGCTTTTATCTTCATTTATACAGTCTTGCCCTTTACAGACTAAACAATGGCTTATTCATTCTCCAGTTTTAGATGTTTGGATCTCTTGATACACATGTCAGAACAGATGTTTTCACGCAAGTGTGACTGTCAAAGGTAAATTCAGCTTTGTTGGCAACCCTTATTTTAATGAAGTTTGGATTTTTTTCTGGCTCTCTTTCCCACTTGTGGCCTTTTACTCCTTTGAAAATATAATATTCACTCTATGGCAGAATTATAGGTTATCCCCCTCTGTGGTTGGTATCTTTGCTTCTAAGCTGACTTTCTAAATTCTCAGTATGTTTGAATGTGATGTTTCTACAGTGGGTGGGAAAGCTTAGTTTTTGGTAGTTAGTCTTCTAAACAGTTGCCCTAGAAATGATAAACCCAAAGTTTCAGTACAGTTAACATATTACTCTACCTGGGAGATAACTCAAACACTCACACAGACCACAGTGTGAACCTTATGCTCAACAGAGAAAAAAAATCTGATGCACCAAAGGGAAAACCCAGGCAAAGATAAAAGGCAGGCCAAAGCCTCTTCAAAGCAGGGCATTTGTGCACAGTTGCTCAGTTACATATTTGGGGCCCCAAAAATGTTTGTGAAAAGTTCTCTGAAATTATTAGACCACAGTATTCCTTTCGAGTCAGAAAAACATTTTGAGATCCTGTGACATGAAGTGCAGAGGCTGGGCTTGCTGAGAAAAGAGAACAGCTGGGAGTGTTGATGACAGGCGGGGTGATACGGGAGTGACAGAGCTGAGGCTGTGTCTGTGGGCGTGGTGGGGACCAGGGGGTTCCAGAGCGGATGGGATGGGAACTTCGGCCAGAGAAAGGAGATGGAGACCATTGCATGCTTCAAGGGAATTCCAGGATTTTGCATGTGACTGTGGAGGATGTGGGAAAGGGAGTGGGAGTGGGCAGGGGACCCGTGAGGTGGGGAGACTTCCAGGTGGTCTCCATGGATGTTAACCTCACCCAACAAGCTAGCAGCTCAGGATGGAGAGCAGAACCGTGAACCAGAAGACTGTCTTTTCTCATGACCCTCTATGCCAAAATGTTGACCTGACATCCATGCAGCACTCATTCAAGAGTTCATCTGTCTTAAGTACAATCATAGGCTAGAACCTGGTTACAAAAATATATCAGACATGGATCTGGAGCGTGGCGTGCTTGGAGGAGGGGCACTTTCCGCTTGTGAACGTTGTCTCACAGCTCGCCTAAAGGAGCCAGCCGTAACTCTATGTTAGCACTTCTGATTTTTTTCCCCAACTTTAAAATTATAGCAAACAATTAAAAATTAAAAATACCCTGTGGGCCAATGATTTGTGGCCTCTGATTTAAACAATTGGAGCTATAGACACGTTGGGTTCTTCTGGTTCTGCCCCTAATGGGCCAGTGATCTTAAACAACACACCCAACTTCTCTGGACTCCACTGACCTCGTCTTTAAGAGCAGTAAGCTATACAGGATGGACTCTAGAGTCTTTCTCAGTTCTGCAATTCTATGATTTCCATGTCTCAAGTGAAAGTGAAGTCGCTCAGTCATGTCCGACTCTTTGCAACCTTATGGACTGTAGCCCACCAGGCTCTTCCATCCATGGGATTTTCCAGGCAACAGTACAGGAGTGGAGTGCCATTTCCTTTTCCAGGGGATCTTCCAGACCCAGGGATCGAACCCATGTCTCCAGGATTGCAGGCAGACTCTTTACCATCTGAGCCACCAGGGAAGAATCTAAATAGACTCTTCCAGTGTCTAAATGGACTTCTAACCAATTTCCACCTGCAAAGAAGGGGAGGAAGCACAGGGACTGTATCTTTCACGCTCCTCCTTCTGAATTGTGTGGTGTCAACAGAGGGCTGTTGACTCTGGGGAAGTTCATCATGGTGACCAATGGTGGCTAACTGGGCCCCAAGACAGGCTCAGGTTTGGGGGCTACCATGATGACCTTTGGTTTCCCTTACCCTCTCCCATGTTGTGGTCAACAAGGCAGGCATGGTGGTGTCATGGGCTTGTTTAGACAGACGTATGCTGGAATCTCAGATTTGTTTCTTAAAAAAAAAACCAAACCAGCAACTTTCACTTATTGATTTATTTGGCTGCACTGGGTCTTAGCTGCAGCAGGGGGATCTTCAGTCTTCATTACGCATGGGGGCTCTTTAGTTGCAGCACGTAGGATCTTTAGTTGAGGCACGTGAACCCTTATTCACTTAGTTGCTGATGTGGGATCTAGGTCCCCGACCAGGGATCGAACCAGGGCCCTCTGCACTGGAAGTCTTAGCCAGTGGACTGCCAGGGAGGTCCCTCAGATCTGTTTCTAAATGACGGCTATGATTGGGAAAGTCATTTCCCCAGAGGACCTGATGTCACCAGCTGTTGAGCTGGAAAAGACAGTGTCCCTCCAGTAAGAGCTTGTAGACTTCCCTCTGCCCCAGGAAAGCATCTTAATTCTTGTATGCAAGTCTATTTGTTTTTCTGTTTTGCCTGGAGGGCTACAGAGTTTAGCAGAAACCAAAGTATCTGGACCAAATTCATTTAATTCTCATAAGAATTGCTTTGACTAAGTTGTGATTGAATGCCCCAGCCTCAGCTCTGTTTTTTTCCCTCCCCTTCAAAATGACTGTTCAAGGCCTTATTCAGATGGCAGCTCAGTCTTTCGTATGCAGCAAGATAAAGGGGGAGCCCCTGTGAAGTGGGCTGGAGGGCTCACTGTGGGTCACCCTGGGGTCCTCACTGAGCTTTGGCTTTGCTGGACGAGGTGTGCGTGCGAAGGCAAGAGCTGAACTGTTATGACCAATAGAGAGGATGTTTAGAGGCTGTGGGTGAGGAGGTGGGCATTGGAGAGGATGGGAGGAGAGGAAAAGTGAGCTAAAGGGGCACCAGAGAAGAGTCCACAGGTCGGATGAGGACAGTGAGAGCTAGGCCACAGTTGGATGAGATGTCGCCCTGTGCTCGGTAATGTAATCCCTCCCTTTATCTCCTTGAAAAACCTTCAGGAAAACCAACATCACTTGCTAATGATGCTTTTTTGCTACTCTTTTTTTTTTTTAATTTGGCCGCATCGGATCTTAGTCGCAGCGCGCAGGGATCTAGTTCCCTGAGCAGGGATCAAACCCAGGCCCCCTTGCACTGGGAGTCTTAACCACTGAACCACCAGAGAAGTCTCTGATTTTTTCGACTTTTTTGATGTGAGGCGTCAATTTCAAGCTGTGTGGGGTGAGCAGGGGCCACCTGAACAGTCCAGCCACCCATGGGTTACACTGATAGAAGGCTCCCCATAATATTTTCTCACCAAATATTATCATCAGGAAACAGTACTTCTTGCCAAATAAAAGTGTATGCTTCCTGCTGTGGAACGAGAACTATATGACCCATTGAATGTTTTGTTTATTTGTTCAGCTTTGGCTAAACAAGGTTAAAACAAGATTTAGTGCACAATTGTGTAATATCACTCATTCCTGGTACATTCCTCTCTCTCTCTCTTTAATTTCTGACCTCTGTTTCCTATGTTTATTTTCACTGTTTATCTTGAATGTTTTAAAGACAACTCAGATTAGTGTTTTTGACCCCTAAGATCATTGGTGGACGCCAAGAAGGGTCTAGCCCATAGCCATCCACTGGAACCTTCTGTGACGCTGAAAATGTCCTCCATCTGTGCTGGACGCTTTGGGTGCCCACTAGCTACACGTGGCTCTTGAACATTTGAAATGTGGCTAATGTGACTGAAAAACTGAATTTTAAATTTTATTTAATTACCTTAAGTTTAATTAGCTACTTGGCTGGTAGCTGCCCTCTTGCACAGTGCAGATCTGTTTATAAATTAACAAATGCTTCTGAACATCTGAAAAGGGGTCCTTCTTAAGTTTAAATGTTCTTTTTAAAATAAGACTGATATACTTAGAAAAATCTTTTTGTGTAATAAGGAAAAATTATTGTGTTGCGTTTATGCAGTGTGGAATTATATGGAGGTTTAAACCCCATTTACTTAAAAATGACAAAATTAACCGGTACTTTTTCTTTACCGGAGCTTTTCTACTATCAATTTACACCTAAACTTTTACTAAATGACTAAAAATATGCTTGTCTAACCATCAGAGCTAGCTGATAATTCTTATTTTAAATAGGTAGGTTGTGAGAGACAACTTAAAAATAAATTTTACTTCTATTTCTTGACCTGGGTGGTGTTTATACAAGTGTTCTCTTAATAACTATTTGTTTAAAAGTTTTTACATACTTTATGTACTCTCCTGTATCTGTTAATTTTCACAGTAAAATACAAAAAAAAAAAAAATGAAGGTTATTCTTTTTCGTGTCAAAAGTCATCACATGATGAAGCTGTAAAATAGTCCATTTTGTAGACCAGTTAAGAAAAACTATGGGGAACCTAGAAATAAACCCAAGAACAAATGGGGATTTATTATATAATAAAAGTGACATCTCAAGTCAGTGGAGGGGAACATACATTGCATAAGAGGTCGTTGTTGTTTGGTTGCTGAGTAGTGTCCAACTCTTTGTGACCCCATGGACTGTAGTCCGCCAGGCTCCTCTGTCCATGAGGTTTCCCAGGCAAGAATACTGGAGTGGGTTGCCATTTCCTTCTCCAGGGGCTCTTCCCAACCCAGGAATCGAACCCAGGTCTCCTGCTTGGCAGGCAGATTCTTTACCACTGAGGCACCAGGGAAGCTGATGTAAGAATAGTCCCATCCCTCTAACGGCAGCTGAGAGGCCGGGGTGCCCCGTGCTTTGGGCAACAGTCTGGCCCCAGGTATAACATGACGCATTTGAATTCATATTTACTGGACTCAAATAGTGCCATTTGAATTTACATGTGTTCCAATGGAGTTTTTAAAATGAAGGTGTTGGGCGTCCGATTTAGCTATTCAAGATCAAGTTGTGTCATTTACTTTCTAAATAGTTAAGAGCAGACTTTGCTGTCACATTTCCCAAGAGTCTCTGTCACCTTCATGTCGCATGAAAGCTGAAAAAGTAAAACTCTCAGAAGGCTGTAAAGCTGGAGTGGGAGGGACGCCAAGTTGTGTCCGACTCTGCAACCCCACGGACTGCAGCGTGCTAGGCCTCCCTGTCCTTCACCATCTCCCAGAGCTTGCTCAAAAAGTGACTAGAGGAACCTAAATTTAAAAACTCACTTCTGAGGCTTCACTGGTAGCTCAGTGGTGAAGAGTGCATACTGGTTCAATCCCTGGTCCAGGAAGATCCCTCACGCTGCGAGCAGCTAAGTCCACGGGCCACAGCTCCTGAGCCTGTGCTCTACGGCCCGAGCTCGGCACCCAGGGGAAGCCCCCGCAACGAGGAGCCCCACTCTCTGCAACTAGAAAATGCCCAGGCGGCGATGAAGAGCCAGCACATCTGAAAATACATAAAAATAAAATCATTAAAAAACACACTTCTGGAAAGAAGCTTATTAATCTTAGGAAATTCTTTTCCCACCTTTGACCTGCAGATTTTAATTTCTTTTACTTCATTTTAATCTTAGTCTTTGAGATCCTTCCCTTGTCACATCCAAATTAATTCTAGGTAAATTTTGCCCAGGAGAAATGATGTAAAAAAATTAGAAAACACTGGTCAAGATTAAAAAATAATCTTTGAGTGGAAAAGAGCTTTCTATAAATTTGACTCTAAGCTTAAGAGAATCTCTTTGTAGCCCCAAACTTCATAAACAAAGTGAAAGCAGACAGACTTATCTATAACCTAATGATAATTGACAGTCTGATTTCCATAAAACACAAAGGACTCTTTCAGATGAGCTTTTAAAATATTAATATCAAAATAAGGGGACTTCCCAGGTGGCCCAGTGGCTAAGACTCTGTGCTTCCTTCCAATGCAGGGGGCTGGGTTCAATCCCTGGTCCAGAGACTAGATCCCACAGGCTACAACTAGGAGTTCGCATGTCACACATGAGACTGAGTGCAAATAAATAAATATTAAAAAAATATTAACACAAAAATGAGCAAATTGTCTAAACAGGCCATTCTCATGAAAGAAATACAAGTGGTCAGTAAATATAAGCCAATGAATATTTATCAAGTATTAAAGAAATTCATTATAAAACATACTTTGTTTTTAAAGGAAGTAGAATACTTTCAATTGGCCTGCAGAATTACATTAATGTATGCTATTTCTTTCTAAATTTTAAATGTACTGTGTGTACTACTAGCAGAGTCTTGGGCAAATGTTTTCTGTAAACATGACCTTTTACCAATTAGAATGGCTTTTTAAAAAAATACAATAATAAGTGCTTGCAAGAATGCAGAACAATGGAATTTTCATTCATTGCTGGTGGCGGTGCTAATGGAACCGGCACTCTGAAAAAAAAATGTGAGTGTTTTAGAAAGTTGAGCGCATACTTCTGTGCTGCTGTGGCTCAGCTGTTAAGGCATGTCCAGGTCTATGCGACCCCATGGCCTGCAGCACGCCAGGCTTCCCTGTCCATATCTCCTGGAGTTCCCTCACATTCATGCCCGTTGAATCAGTGATGCTTTGTATTCATCTCATCCTCCGCTGCCCTCTTCTTTTGTCTTCCATCTTGCCCAGCACTGGGGTCTTTTCCAAAGAGTCGGTGCTTTGCTTCAAGTGGCCAAAGTATTGGAGCTTCAGTTTCAGCATCAGTCCTTCTGATGAATGTTCAGTGTTGATTTTATTTAGGATGGACTGGTTGAATCTTCTTGCAGTCCAAGGGACTCTCAAGAGTCTTCTCCAGCACTGTAGTTCGAAACCATCAGTTCTTTGGTGCTCAGCCTTCTTCTTCTAGTCCATCTCTCACATTTGTATGTGCTACTGGAAAAACCATAGCTTTGACTATACAGACCTTTGTTGGCAAAGTAATGTCTTTGCTTTTTAATACACTGTCTAGGGTTGCTAATAGCTTTTCTTTCAAGGAGCAAGTGTCTTTTAATTTCATGGCTGTAGTTGATGTCCTCAGTGACTGGAGCCCAAGAAAATATGTCACTGCTTTCATTTTCTCCCCATCTATTTGCCATGAAGTGATGGGACTGGATGCCCTGATCTTAGTTTTTTGAATGTTGAAGTTTAAGCCAGCTTTTTTACTCACCTCCCTCACTCTCATCAAGAGGCTCTTTAGTTCCTCTTCACTTTCTGCCATTTGAGTGGTATCATCTCCATATCTGAGGTTATTGATATTTCTCCTGGCAATCCAGTAATCCCACTCCAAGATATTGACCCAAGAGAACTGGAAACATTTGTTCACATAAAAACTTGTCCATGAATGCTCCAGACTGGGAACAACCCAAATGTCCTTTGACTGGTGAATGGATAAAACAACCGTGGTACATCCAAGTCCTGGAATACTACTCAGAATGGAATAATAGGGAGAAAATTACTGGTTCATGTAACAGCATGGATGAATGTCAAATTGCCTCTTGCTAAGTGAAAGAAGCCAGAATCAAAAGGCTACATTTTATGTGGTTCTAATTATATGACATGCTGGAAAATGCAAAAATTACAGGAACAGGTCAGTGGCTGCTGGGAGTTAAGTGGGTGGGATGGGGTCCCCAGCTGAGAAGTGAAGGAGCAGTTTGAGGAGTTCTTACGGGAGGTGAGTGTTGGTCTGCGTCTTGATAAGGGGGAGGGCTTGACTTCATCATCTGCCCCACTCACAGCAGTGAACACCCCAAATAGTGAATCTCCACATACTAAAAGGTGAGTAAAAAGCTAATGTGTTTCTAAATTAAATGTTGGATCTAAAATAAAATGACATCTTTTTGTTCATTTTTTGATTTAGATATAGTTACCCAGACTCTTTTTTGAGGGTGAAATAAACATCTAGGTTGATGCGTAACATACGTATAAAAATGCACAAGGTGTGAACACACAGCCTGGTTATGCATGTCAGAACCCTCATGGCTTTAACTAACCGCCACCCAGATCAAGAGAAAGAGCGTTCCCAGAGGCCCTTCCTCTACCCACTTCCTCTTTTCCAGAAGGAGCCAATATTCTGACTTCTAACACCGTAGATTAGCTTCGCTTGCTTTTGAACTTCAAGTAAACAAATCATATTGTACTGAATATTGCACTCCTAATAGGCTTAGTCATATTTCAGACTAGTTTTCTGCCTCATTACGGGTGAAATGAAAGTGATAGTGGCTCAGGCATATCCAGCTCTTTGTGGCCCCATGGACTGTAGCCCACCAGGCTCCTCTGTCCATGGCATTCTCCAGGCAAGAATACTGGAGAGGGTAGACATTCCCTTCTTCAGGAGATCTTCCCAACCCAGGGATTGAACCCACGTCTCTTGCATTACAGGCAGATTCTTTACCATCTGAGCCACCAGGGAAGATAGGCCAATTAACAACAAGAAGACTGGACTGGGTAATAATTACTATGATTTCTTATACTTCTCCAATTTGAGGCTGTGAGTTGAGAAAATAGAGAAATATTTTTTGTTTGAAATACATTTTTGGCCAACCAAAGTAACCATCTTCTTTTTAAAGTGGGAAGTGCACATGGTACTATTCCTTATGATCTCTAGAATTAGATTTTTCTCCAGTATTATTTTCCCAAGCTTGGACAGACATCAGTCTTAAAATTGGCCTGATATACAGATGCTGTCATGCGATAGCTCCTTGGAACTTTACCAAAGGATGATCTGTGAACCTCTTTTGCTTTGTTCTTTTGCGATCATGCTTGACTTTAGCTCAGCTATATTTAAAGTTGTGGGGAGAAGAGATTTCTTGAGAAAGACGGCACCAAAGTCTGCTCTAAAATTGAATATTTGGAAACCTCCAGTAAAAGTAAATCCATATGGCAGGTCTGCTCCCAGCTTGATCCATGCACGATTGGGTCCAATATCCTTTATGAGTTTAGTGAGTGCACGCACAATCTTGCATGTGCCCTTTGTGGTGGAAGTCAATTATACTGGTTTTGTTTTTGTTTTTCTTTCCAGTGAGAGAACCTGGAGTATCACTTCTGAGTTTCTGGGTTGGGGCAGATTTTATTTTCTTAGCAGTAACCACACCACGAAAGAGGGAAACAAAGCAGTCCCTGACAAAAAGAAGTCTTGAAAAATAATATCAGTAACAAATACTAACTTTGAAGAGTTCAATGCATTCGCCAACCAACTCAAAGCCTACATTAAATAGTACACTCTTAGATCCTTCTCACAAAGCCTGATGGTCCAGTTGCTGTTTCCACTGTTAGAGGACACCCATAACCGCACAGCTCAAGGGAAGCGTGTTCCCCAGCTGGGTGTGACCAGCGGGGGCCCAAACCACCCTGGATTCCTTGGTTTTGATAACTCCCAAATACTCCGAGGCTTGGCCTTTGTGAACAGGACTCAGTCAGAAGACTCTTCAACTGTATTCTCTCATTCCCTCTCTCCACGATGTTGATGAAAGTTGCTCAGTTGCTCCAACTCTTTGTGACCCCATGGACTGTAGCCAGCCAGGCTCCTCTGTCCATGGGATTTCCCAGGCAAAAATACTCCGGTGGGTTGCCATTCCTTCCCCAGGATCCCTGACAGTTTTAATGAAATAAAATGGTTTGTTGTTGCTGATTAGTGAGTCTTGAAAGTATGGAAAAATTCACATATGTAATTATAAACCACTCCCAGAGGATTCAATAAATGTTGGCACTAAGGGTCATCAATTAAAATCAAAGAGTATTAGTGCTTTTCACCTGGCAAATGAGCAGCTGGGCTCAAAGAAAAGACACACTTGCCCAAGGTTCCTTTGGTAATCGGTGGCAAGGACAGCTGGTATCTTGGAAGATTCTGGTTTTCCAGGCAAGCCCTCTTTTCCTGTTTTCCTTATTCTCCCAGAATATACTGAAGTAGTTTAGGACTATTGCTGTGGAGGTCTGCAGATCTGAGCTGTGTCTCTGGAATTCTAGTTGAGATGTTTCAGTTCCGTTCAGTTCAGTTCAGTTCAGTCGCTCAGTCGTGTCCAACTCTTTGCGACCCGATGAATCGCAGCATGCCAGGCCTCCCTGTTCATCATCATCTCTCGGAGTTCACTCAGACTCACATCCATGGAGTCCGTGATGCCATCCAGCCATCTCATCCTCGGTCGTCCCCTTCTCTTCCTGCCCCCAATCCCTCCCAGCATCAGAGTCTTTTCCAATGAGTCAACTCTTCGCATGAGGTGGCCAGAGTACTGAAGTTTCAGCTTTACCATCATTCCTTCCAAAGACATCCCAGGGCTGATCTCCTTCCAGAATGGACTGGTTGGATCTCCTTGCAGTCCAAGGGACTCTCAAGAGTCTTCTCCAACACTACAGTTCAAAAGCATCAATTCTTCGGCGCTCAGCCTTCTTTACAGTCCAACTCTCACATCCATACATGACCACAGGAAAAACCATAGCCTTGACTAGACGGACCTTAGTCGGCAAAGTAATGTCTCTGCTTTTGAATATGCTATCTAGATTGGTCATAACTTTTCTTCCAAGGAGTAACTGTCTTTTAATTTCATGGCTGCAGTCACCATCTGCAGTGATTTTGGAGCCCCCAAAATAAAGTCTGACATTGTTTCCACTGTTTCCCCATCTATTTCCCATGAAGTGATGGGACCGGATGCCATGATCTTCGTTTTCTGAATGTTGAGCTTTAAGCCAACTTTTTCACTCTCCTCTTTAACCTTCGCCCTTTAACTCCTCTTCACTTTCTGCCATAAGGGGTGGTGTCATCTACATATCTGAGGTTATTGATATTTCTCCCAGCAATCTTGATTCCAGCTTGTGTTTCTTCCAGTCCAGCGTTTCTCATGATGTATACAGCCTTGATGTTCTCCTTTTCCTATCTGGAACCAGTCTGTTGTTCCATGTCCAGTTCTAACTGTTGCTTCCTGGACCTGCATACACATTTCTCAAGAGGCAAGTCAGGTGGTCTGGTATGCCCATCTCTTTCAGAATTTTCCACAGTTTATTGTGATCCACACAGTCAAAGGCTTTGGCGTAGTCAAGAAAGCAGAAATAGATGTTTTTCTGGAACTCTCTTGCTTTTTCCATGATCCAGTGGATGTTGGCAATTTGATCTCTGGTTCCTTTGCCTTTTCTAAAACCAGCTTGAACATCAGGGAGTTCACGGTTCACGTATTGCTGAAGCCTGGCTTGGAAAATTTTGAGCATTACTTTACTAGCATGTGAGATGAGTGCAATTGTGTGGTAGTTTGAGCATTCTTTGGCATTGCCTTTCTTTGGAATTGGAATGAACACTGACTTTTTCCAGTCCTGTGGCCACTGCTGAGTTTTCCAAATTTGCTGGCATATTGAGTGCAGCACTTTCACAGCATCATCTTTCAGGATTTGAAACAGCTCAACTGGAATTCCATCACCTCCACTAGCTTTGTTCGTAGTGATGCTTTCACTTGACTTCACATTCCAGGATGTCTGGCTCTAGATGAGTGATCACAGCATCGTGATTATCTGGGTCGTGAAGCTCTTTTTTGTACAGTTCTTCCGTATATTCTTGCCACCTCTTCTGAATATCTTCTGCTTCTGTTAGGTCCATACCATTTCTGTCCTTTATCGAGCCCATCTTTGCATGAAATGTTCCCTTGATATCTCTAATTTTCTTGAAGAGATCTCTAGTCTTTCCCATTCTGTTCTTTTCCTCTATTTCTTTGCATTGTTCGCTAAAGAAGCCTTTCTTTTCTCTTCTTGCTATTCTCTTGAACTCTGCATTCAGATGCTTATATCTTTCCTCTTCTCCTTTGCTTTTCACCTCTCTTCTTTTCACAGCTATTTGTAAGCCCTCCCCAGACAGCCATTGTGGTTTTTTGCATTTCTTTTCTGTGGGGATGGTCTTGATCCTTGTCTGCTGTACAATGTCACGAACCTCTGTCTATAGCTCATCAGGCACTCTATCTGTCAGATCTAGGCCCTTAAATCTATTTCTCACTTCCACTGTATAATTATAAGGGATTTGATTTAGGTCATACCTGAATGGTCTAGCAGTTTTCCCTACTTTCTTCAATTTCAGTCTGAATTTGGTAATAAGGAGTTCATGATCTGAGCCACATTCAGCTCCTGGTCTTGTTTTTGTTGACTGTATAGAGCTTCTCCATCTTTGGCTGCATAGAATATAATCAATCTGATTTTGGTGTTGATCATCTGGTGATGTCCATGTGTAGAGTCTTCTCTTGTGTTGTTGGAAGAGGGTGTTTGCTATGACCGGTGCATTTTCTTGGCAAAACTCTATTAGTCTTTGCCCTGCTTCATTCTGCATTCCAAGGGCCAAATTTGCCTGTTACCCCAGGTGTTTCTTGACTTCCTACTTTAGCATTCCAGTCCCCTATAATGAAAAGGACATCTTTTTGGGTGTTAGTTCTAAAAGGTCTTGTAGGTCTTCATAAAACCATTCAACTTCGGCTTCTTCAGCGTTACTGGTTGGGCATAGACTTGGATAACTGTGATATTGAATGGTTTGCCTTGGAAATGAACAGCGATCATTCTGTCCTTTAGTTAAAGGGATTTACGGGGCCATGTCGATGGACAGTCTGAGGGCAGGGGGACTTTGGGAATGGCTTGATTTGGCAGCTCTATGGTGTCTTCTGAAACAAGGCTTCTTCTTTTCCATCTTTCCATTTAGCCATCGGGGGTGTCCTCTGTGTGGTCATAACCCGGCTGTTAACAACTCCCTGGTTGGCCTGCTTCTCCATCAGGACCACAGAAATGAGTGAGGGGGTCATCCTGGAAGCCATCAGAATATTGACCCTCACCTCTCCTTGGGTACTTCCCTGGTGGCTCAGATGGTAAAGAATCTGCCTGCCATGCAGGAGACCCAGGTTCAATTCCTGGGTCAGGAAGATCCCCTGGAGAAGGAAATGGCAACCCACTCCAGTATCCTTGCCTGGAGAATCCCATGGACAGACGAGCCTGGTGGGCTACAGTCTATGGGGTTATAAGAGTTGGACACGACTGAGTGACTGAGCTCCCGTCTCCTTCACTGTCTCCCGGACTTTGCTCAAACTCGTGTCCATTGAGTCAGTGATGCCATCCAAACATCTCATCCTCTGCCACCCTCCTCTTTTGCTTTCAGACTTTCCCAGCATCAGGGTCTTTTCCAATGAATCAGCTCTTTGCAGCGTGGCAGCTTCAGCATCAGTCCTTCCAGTGAATATTCAAGGTTGGTTTCCTTTAGGACTGACTGGCTTAATCTCCTTGGAGTCCAAGGGACTCTCAAGAGTCTTTTCCAGCACCACAATTTGAAAATATCAATTCTTCAGCAATCAGCCTTCTTTGCTGTCCAGCTCTTACATCTGTACATGACCACTGGAAAAACCATAGTTTTGATTATTAGTCACTCAGTTCAGTTGCTCAGTTGTGTCCAACTCTTTGTGACCTTATGGACTGCAGCGCGCCAGAGCTTGCTGAAACCCATGTCCATCAAGTTGGTGATGCCATCCAACCATCTCATCCTCTGTCATCCCCTTCTCCTCCTGCCTTCAATCTTTCCCAGTATCAGGGTCTTTTCCAATAAGTTAGCTCTTTACATCAGGTGGCCAAAGTATTGGAGCTTCAGCTTTAGCACCAGTCCTTCCAATGAACATTCAGGAGTGACTTCTGTTAGGATTGACTGGTTTGATCTCCTTGCTCTCCAAGGGACTCTCAAGAGTCTTCTCCAATACCATAGTTCAAAAGCATAAATTCTTTGGTGCTCAGCTTTCTTTATAGGCCAGCTCTCACATCCATACGTGACCACTGGAAAAACCAGAGCCTTGACTAGACAGACGGTTGTCAGCAAGTAATGCCTCTGCTTTTAATATGCTGTCTAGGTTGGGCACAGCTTTTCTTTCAAAAGTTTGTCATAGCTTTTCTTATAAGACTATACAGACCTGTCTAAACCTGTAGCTGTTGGTTAACTTAAACTTGAGTCATATGTATTGTTTTGAAATCACATCCCCTTAAAGCATGTATGTGGCACTGAGGCAAAGTGGGTGTTGAAAGCAAAAGGAGATAGTTGCCAAGAAAAGGAAAGTGCATGTAAGGAGGAAGCTCTGGGGTCCACTGTAGCTGCAGACATCAGAAATCAACCTGAATTAGCTGGAATCAAAGGGGAGAGTTAATTCCAGGAATGTGGGTGTATCTCATGGAACCCGGGGACAGGGAAGCAAAAGGGTGTAGGGGCGGGGGAGAGAGTCAGGACCCCAAGATGGGCCCTTCGTCTCTCTCCTTGTCTCGCTCTCCCTCCCTCGTGCTCTCTCTCTCTCTCTCTGGCTCATCTCCTCACAGGACTTTATTGTTTATAGACCGTCAGGTCCTAAGCATCAGTGCAGACAGCAGAAGATGGCTCTCAACTCATGTACGTTCATATCCTTCCAACTTTCCACCAAAGCAGAAACTGACATGCAGCCTTTGATTTCCAGTTCCTCATTCCTGGGAGATTCTACACGGCAAGTTCAGTTCAGGAACGTGCTCTGAGGTATGCAGGGTGTGCCAGTCCAGATAAGACCCCTGGACCCCTCTGTGTGGGGTGAGGGGTGATGGGGCCCTGGCAGGCTGATGGTCCTTAGAGAGGCCAGGCTAAGAGGGCCCCCCCGAAGCCCCCTGGAGAGGGGGTATGCTCTGCATGGTGTTTGTCCCCTCGATGCCTGTGGGAAATGCCCAGGCACCTTCTGCTAGTTAACCTGCTTCCACGCCCCCAGGATGGGCAGGTCTGGGGTGTGGAGGGACGGATGTCCAGAGGTGAAGGGGCCCATGGCACTGGTAAGAAAGGAGAAGCCTTTCTCTTAAACAACTTCAGAAATCTGAGACAATTCTACTTTCCAGCTTCGAAACCAAAAGGAGATGTTTGCTGACTCACACACAGGCAAGCGTTTCTAGTGTTTGAAGCTAAAAGCTGGCAACAGTTGGTTCTCAGTGCTTTCAAGCCCAGAGCTGCATCCCGACCATCCCTCCCGGGGTGGGGCCGCTTCCTCCCGGGTGTTCGGATCCCAGTCTTCAGTCTTAGGTGTCCTGCTCTCTGTTTACATTTGCCAGCCCCACCCTTTCCTCGGGGAGGGTGAGTCAGCGGCTTGGTGGTGATGTCTGAGGTCTGACTGCAAAGTCAGACAGTGATACTTCTGGGGGCTTAAAACTCTCCATTGCAGTGAGGGGTCGTTTAGACCTTACCTTTGAGGATAAAACTATCAGACAGCTTTTCCCCTCTCTGTTTTATTGTTTTACAACTTCCTCCTAAACCTAGAACAATAGCCTTATAAGCAGGCAGGAAATCCCTCTGCCTCTATTGTAGGGAAAGAGAAGTGAGTGGAAGACTTGGCGACCTCCTTATCTCTTTTAAAACAGACTGTGGTTGTTCCCTTTCAAATGGGTTTTACTCCGAGTGATTTCAAACTTTCCACAGCAGATCAGTGGCGGGACCTTAGGGTGGCAACGGGTTTTAGCTGAAGAAGTTGAAGGGGTTAAGAACATGAATAAACTCCAAGGCAGATCTCCTCAAGGAAACAACCCTAAAACCCTAAGGAATCTGAAAGTAGAGTGTGTGTGTAGGTGGCTGGGTGGGGGGCGGTAGTGGGGAGGTGGGGACCCGAAAGAAGCTGAGATCACTGATGGCCACTGTTAAGCCTGCACTGTGAATTTATTGGTTTGGATGCTGGTTACCAATCAGGAAAGCTGGGCGTAACTATGTCTGTAGCACGTAAACTTGTCAAAGTTCTCTCTCTCTTTTTACCCCCACATTCGTGGTGTCCCTTTATCCTCAAGGGATTTCCAGGTGGTGCTAGCGGTAAAGAACACAAATGCCGATGCGGAAGGTGTTGGAGACGCGGGTTCCATCCCCCAGATCGGGAAAACCCCTGGAGGAGGAAATGGGAACCCACTCCAGTATTCTTGCCTGGAGAATTTCATGGACCCAGGAGCCTGGTGGGCTAAGTCCTAGTGACAACAGGTTGAAGATTCTGAAAGTGTTACTCACTCAGTCGTGTCGGACTCTTTGCGACCCCAAGGACTGTAGCCCACCAAGCTCCTCAGTCTGTGGAGTTCTCCAGGCATGGATACTGGAGTGGGTTGCCATTTCCTCCTCCAAGGATCTTCCCGCCCCAGGGACTGAACCCTGGTCTCCTGCATTGCAGGCAGATCCTTTACCCTCTGAGCCACCAGGGAAGCTTATTCTGTGCTTATTCTTCTTCTGTTCATTGTCTGTGGTGGGTCTGCTCAACCTCCTGTGTTCTCCTTACTTTTATAGCTGCCTTGAACTGTTCTGCTTGAACTGACTCTGCAAGGGGGCTGGAGAGAGTCAGGGGAGAGACTTACCTACATCTCCCTACAGTCAGTCTTTGGGAGAGAGAGAGGAGAGACTTACCTACATCTCCCCCTCCTCATTCTCCCCCACCTAAGTCTCAAAACATTTTGAAAAATCTTAAAAAGCACTTTTTTGGGGGTAAGAATTTTGCTGATTTTCTTTTTCCCTTGTGGATGTGCATCTGGGCAGATTTAGACAGAAGCGGGTAGGCAATGGCACCCCACTCCAGTACTCTTGCCTGGAAAATCCCATGGATGGAGGAGCCTGGTAGGGTGCAGTCCTTGGGGTCGCTAAGAGTCAGACACGACTGAGCGACTTACACTTTCACTTTTCACTTTCATACATTGGGGAAGGAAATGGCATCCCACTCCAGTTTCTTACCTGGAGAATCCCAGGGATGGGGGAGCCTGGTGGGCTGCCGTCTATGGGGTCGCACAGAGTCGGACACGACTGAAGCGACTCAGCAGCAGGTAGGCAAGGAAGAGGATGAAAGCATAGCAAGCTGATTCCTAAGGTGTGGGTTTCTCTGGGTAACGGGACCTGCGGTGGGCGGTTTTGTCTTGTTTTCTGGCTGTACTGGGTCTTTGCGGCACGCGGGCTTTCTCTAGTTGCGGTGCAAAGGCTCTAGAGCGCGCAGGCTCAGAAGTTGGGGCTCCTAGGTTTAGCTGCCCCGCGGCATGCGGGATCTTATTTCCCCAACAAGGTGATGAAGCTGCATCCTCGGCATTCCAAGCAGATCCTTAACCACTGGACCGCCGGGAAGTCCTTTCCTGCAGTGGTGTGATCACGCAGGTTTCTGTGCATTCACACTTGGGGCGGTAGAAGGTGAGGGTCACCACAGCAGCACTGCTCGCTCGACTCAGGAAGTCTGAAGGCTCTTCAGCACAGAAGAAGCCCAAACACGAGAAAGGCTTTCTGGAAGGAGAGCTGCCCCGGTTATGGCTCCGCCGCCCGGGAAGCAGGCACCGCTCGCGGCTCCTGGGGCCTGCTCCTTGCCCGGGCGCCTTCTGCCAGGCGCCCTGTCTGCAATGCCCACGGCCTGAGGCCGCTTGCGTGACTGGCTTGTGGAGGGCCTTGGACATGTCTTGCCAGAGCACCTCCCCAGTGTTTTGGAAATAGGTGAGCTGAGGTGGCCCCAAACTGACATGACTCACGCGAAGGTAACCAGGGTTTGGGTCAACTTTCTATGACCGTGACGAGAAGAATGGTTGTCTGTCGCCACTAGGCAACTGGCCTGGGCCAAGTTTACTCTTAAATGTGGGTTGCTAGGGATATTCCTAGCAATCATTAATAATTACGGCAATGATTCATCTCTGCGTCTCCTGGAGTTTTGTTTTTTGACTCAACCGTGAGTTTATCGACAAACACAAAACTGCGATGTGCTCATGTCACCCGCTTCAGGAAGTACACAGCCTCGGCGGCTTCCTGCTGGTCTTGGGAGAAGGTGACTTCAAGTGTTCATCGGTGACTTCGAGTCCTACCCAGCTCTCCAGCCCCCTGCTCCAGCCCCTGCTCCCTCTGGGCCTCCACCAGCCCTGTTCCTAGTTCTTCAGATGCTCCAGGGAACAGTGGTCCACCACCTGGACTGCTCTTTGCCCCCTCGCTGATATCTTTTTCTTCTTTTTCCTTCCGGCTGCGTTGGGTCTTTGTGGTGGCGTGTGGTCTCTAGCTCTGGCACGTGGTCTTGGTTGCTCCACAGCAGGTGGGGTCTTAGTTCCCTGACCAGGAATCGAACCCGCATCACCTGCATTGAAAGTCCCACGATGGGTGTCTTTCTTGACAGCCCTGAGTAGGTTCAAGTCTCTGGACATCAAGCGCTAAAGTGCAAGGCTCTCCTGACGAGTCCTGGCCGCGACTGCTTTGTCAAGCTTATGCTGTGACTCTTTGACTCACATCCCAACTCGATCCCCCTCACAAGGACTGACATCTCTCACCTCTATATCTAGACACCTAGAGCACAATAGGTGTTTAATAATTTGTTGTTGTTGAGTCACTCATGACTGACCTTTTTGCAGCCCCAAGAACCGTAGCCTGCCAGGCTCCTCTGTCCATGACATTCCCCAGGAAAGAACACTGGAGTGGGTTGCCATTTCCTTCTCCAAGGGATCTTCCTGAATCAGGGATCAAACCTGCGTCTCCTGCATTGCTGTGTGTTAAATAAATGATGAAGTAAGCCAGAAAGAAAAACACCAATACAATATACTGACACATATATGTGGAATTTAGAAAGATAGTAATGATGACCCTGTACGTGAGACAACAAAAGAGACACAGAGGTATAGAACGGACTTTTGGCCTCTGAGGGAGAGGGAGAGGGTAGGATGATTTGGGAGAATGGCATTGAAACATGTATACTATCATGTAAGAAATGAAGCGCCAGTCTATGTTCGATACAGGATACAGGATGCTTGGGGCTGGTGCATGGGGATGATCCAGAGAGATGATATGGGGTGGGAGGTGGGAGGGAGTTTCAGGATTGGGAGCTCGTGTGCACCTGTGGCTGATTCATGTCAATGTATGGCAAAACCAATACAGTATTGTAAAGTAGAATAAAGTAAAAATAAAATAAAATAATAAATAGAAATTTAAAAAAAAATGATGAAGTGAGTGAAAAGAAGGTCAGAGCAAAATAAACCCTAGTGAGGAAATTACAAATAAAATCAGCCCTTGAATATAAAAGTTATTTCTTAGAGCAAAATAGAGTTATCGTTCTCACAGACTTAAATTACTTATGTAACACACAGTTGATTTTTTTTTTTTTTTTTGAGAATCCCATAACTGAGTCCCACATACAACATGATAGATGGCCATTATGTATTTTTTCCTTCTCTGTATTTTTCTTAATGGGAGCGCATGGAACTTTCCAAATATCACTGTATGATTGGAAAAAGTGAAGCGGTGCCATTTTGGGGGAGGAGGGGAAGAAAGGGGAAAGATTCTGAAAAGGGTTTATGTTTTCTAATCAAAGTCAGATGTAGAACTGATTTTGTGTCGCTTCAGGAACACGCTCCATTTTCTCCATCAGTGGTCTGGTCCAGCACTGGAGGTCCAGTGGAAGTCCCTTGCAGACGAGAGTGTCCACCCGCCGCCCTGTGTCTATACATTGGCTGTCTGCTTTCAGCAGAGCAGAATCGGCACTCTGGGCAGACCCGAGAGAACTCTGAATAAGAACCTGCTTGAGAAAGATTTCCTTACAAGCTAAGCGTTACATTTCCACTGACAGAAAGGTACTGCTGTGTGGCCGTAAAAGCTGGCCCGGACCCTGTAACCTTTGCAGCTCGCAGTGTTATTTTTGGTTCATGCCAACACGGATCACAGCTGTGACTCAACAGAGCCACTGAAACAAGAATTCAAAGAGTTTAAAGAACAGCGGACTCAGAAACGACTTTTTCCCCCTTACGGTGTCATTATGCCACATTTCTTGTAGTTTACCTTTACAAATTTACCAACTGCATACAGATGAGCTCAGCTGTTGTTTGGCATCCCGAGGCCTGAGCTGCGTCAGCAGGCTTCCTCAAATCCCACTGCAGGCGATGGATGGTGGAGCTTTCCTTTCTGGGGTGTTTGTTTTACGTAAGTAATGACTTACTTTGCAGAGGTTAAAAAAAAATCCTTGTTGATATATTTCTCCCTCAAATAAACCCAAAATAGAGTTGGGGTTTGATGTAAACCTTGGTAATTTCCCATTCAGAGGTGACAGCCCGTATCAATTGCTTCTGTGCTGGGTCTTGCTTTCTCCCCCATCTGTGTTAGACACACGAGGCCATGAACTCAGAGTGAAACAGGCATGGACTCCAGTAGACTAGATACGAGTCTATTTGTCAACATCCTTCAGACGTTTGGCTTCATTTAATTTTTTTTTAATTTTAGAAATACTTTATGTATTTGGCTGTGGCATGTCTTGGCATCTCAAAGTACCGCATGTGGGATCCAGCTCCCTGACCAGGGATTGAACTTGGGCTGCTTGCACTGGGAGTGAGGGATTTTAGCCCCTGGATGCCAGAGAAGTCCCTTGGCTTCATTTTATTGATCCCCACTTAAACCTGAAGAACAATCCAGTTTTCCTCTTTGAGGATGCATAGGAAAGGGGACGCAGAAGAAGTGATGGAGTTACTTATCTACTAAGTTACTGCATTTTTGCAGAAGAAATGATGGAGTTACTTATCTACTAAGTTACTGCATTTTTAAAGAGGTGTTTTAGATGATTAATTTAATTTTTGACTGTGCTGGGTCTTTGTGGGTGCGCAAAGGCTTTCTCTGGGCGCAGTGAGCAGGGGATGGGGCGCCACTTTCCGCTGCGGTCCTGGGCTTCTCCTTGCAGAGGCCTCTCTTGTTTTGGAGCCCAGGTCCTAGGTGCGTGGCTCAGTGATCACAGCGAGCAGGCTCAGCGGCTGCAGCCTGTGGTCTCCAGACCACAAGGCTCAGCAGTTGTGGCACTCGGGCTTGGAGACTCCGTGGCCAGTGGGATCTTTCTGGACCAGGGACTGAACTGGTCTCCCTTCCTTTGCAAGGCAGATTCTTAACCACTAGACCACCAGGAAAGCCCAAGTTACTGCATTTTTAAGCTCTGTGGGAGCTTAAAGAATGTAGACTTAAGAAGTCTATGGACTAACTATGTTAATGTGCTGTTTTTTGTTGTTATTTGTGAGAAAGATCATTAATCAAATATTTTACAGAACCAAGGCAACAGGCAGTGCCTTCGACCTGTTTTCTCTCTGGGACAGACCCAGCTGCTGCGTGGCGCTGCTGCCGTTGCTCAGGCCTGCCACTTACAGAACGCTCCAGAGCAAAAGCTATGCGGTCTTAGCACACTCACTGCGATCAGACTGAGCTCCGCATTTTCCACCTCAGTGTGAAAGGTGGAAAAATAATTCTGGAGCTCTTCGTTGAGTAGCAAGAGTATTAGCCCCAAAGAAACTCTATTTCTATGATATTCCTTGGATGTTAGTGGGAGGTTCCTCTCTAAGGCGAGTATACAAATCCTCTGTATGTACTGTCTTCGGGTGTCTACTCTACAGAAAATGGGCACTACTTGGGAAGCATCTCATCTGAGATTGGTCTTTTAAAGTTGAGATATAATTGGCATCACGTTCATTAGTTTTAGGTAGTGGGCTGCCCAGGTGGCTTGGTGGTAAAGAATCTGCCTACCAATGCAGGAGATGCGGCTTCCCTCCCTGGGTGGGGAAGGTACCCTGGAGGAGGGCATGGCCGCCCGCTCCAGCATTCTTACCTGGAGAATCCCATGGACAGAGGAGCCTGGCGGGCTGTAGTCCACAGGGTTGCGAGAGTCGGGCGTGCCTGTGGTGGCGGAGCACAGCACACTGCTTTAGGAAATACAACAGAGTGAGTCAGCCTATGTATAGGCTGCAAAATGATTACCATACGATGAGTCAGCATCCATCATAATACAGAGTTACAAAGCCTTTTTCTTGTGGTGAGCATTTTTAAGATCTACTCTCTCAACAACTTGCAGACATACGATGCAGTGTTGCCATATGCAGTCACATGCTATGCATCACGTCCCAGGACTGATTTGTCTGATAACTGGAAGCTTGTCCCTTTGGCACCCGTCACCCAATTTCCCGCACCTTGACTGTCAAAAACCAGTCTCCTCCCTGTATTCCATATCTATGAAGTCAGTTTTGATTTTGTCTTGTTTTTTAGATTCCATACATAAGTAATTCATATAATATTTGTCTTTGATTTCTTTCACTTAGCATAATGCTTTCAAGATCCATCCATGTTGTCACAAATGGAAGGCTTCCTTCTTTTCATGGATGAATAATATTCCACTGTGGAAATTGTTGTCCTTATTTTTAATAAAGATTAATAGAATTTTCACACTAGGAGAGTCTCCAGAAATCATGTGGTTTTGCTACTTTTTATAGATGCAGAAAGCAGCACAGGGAGGTTAAGGAACTTCTCTGAGGTTACACAGCTAAGCAGTGGTAAAATTGGGCTTCACAGGTAAGTTCAGTATGTCCTTGAATCTTTACCTGCTTCAGAATAAATTGGTCCAGAGAACTGAGTGTTCCCAAGAATTTAGATTCACAAATCTGAAAAAAAAATTATTTCAGTCACAAAATGTTGTAAGAGAAAACACTGAGAATATTGAGTAAACATTGAAAATCTTAGCACAAATGGACATTGTTCCTACTGAAAGAAAAAGTGTTTCCCGTATCCTTCTGTGTATCTTGATTTTAGGTTATTTTGGAAGTTGCTGAAATTCAGTTTGGCAAAGCAATTCACTGTGAAAGACATGTTAGGAAACTAAAATTTTCTCTACTGACTTTCTATCAACAAATGAGCACTGAAATGTTATCTATAGAAACGAAGATTCATTTGTTCCTGGCACACATGAGGAGCTCAACAAATATTTACTGAATGGTTGAATAAGAACTGCAGGGCTGTGGAGGTTAGCCTGCGATTACAGACCCATTAATAAGGTGTTTAAACCTCAGTGTTGAGCAGAACAAGCCAGACACAAATCAGTGTCTTGCGTGATTCCATTTCTATGAAGTCCACAACCAGGCGAGCTACTAAGACTGTTGCAAGTCAGGACTGTGGTTATCTTTGGGAGGAGCAGCTGCTAGAAGTGGGATTTAAAGGCTGATTGTGTTGTTTCGAGCTGGGTGCTGGTTATACACATGGGCTGAGCATGTGAAAACTCACCAATAGCCACGCACATTAAGACACATGCACGTTCTGAATGTATATTGTGGCTGTTGTTCAGTCACGGACTTGTGTCTGACTCTTTTGCAATCCCATGGACTGTAGCCCGCCAGACTCCTCTGTCCATGGGATTTCCCATGCAAGAATACGGGAGTGGGTTGTCATTTCCTCCTCCAGGGGATATTCCTGACCCAGGGATTGAACACACATCTCCTGCATTGGCAGACAGATTCTTTACCATTGAGCCCCAGGGAAGTGTGAATGTATATTACACTTCAATAAAAAATAAAGAACTATATGTAACATTTCATCTTAGGAACAGAGTTAGCCCATGAAAGAAATTTCCATCGGGTAAGTTCAAAACAACAATGACCAAAGGTGGGGTGAGGGTTTACCCTTCATAATTCTGTAAAATGTGCACCACTTACACTGTCGAAGAATAAATAGAACTTTGACTCTGGTTTCAAAATGCATGCAGCTGCCTCCATAGATTTCTGACAGTTTTATCATGTAGTTGACAGTTGCAAAGCATGTTTCAGACCTCCGGATGATACATGCAGACGTCAGTAGGGCTTGTGTATCTTGTAAGACTGAAAAATGAATTCACAAAAATAAACTGTGATACTGCTCCCCTTGACTTTCTTTGTCAGCTTTATGAAAGCACTTTCGACATAACTAACTATATATATATAGGGGTGAAGAATAATGTTTTTAAATTAGTAAATTAGTTTTTGTTTTGAGAAGTCAGATCTAAGTAAAGACCTGTTTTAGGAAAGAGTATGTTAGTATTAGGGCTTCTCAGGTGGCTCAGTGGTAAAGAGACCACCTGCCAATGCAGGAGATGTAGGTTTGATCCCTGGGTCAGAAGACCCCCAGAGGAGGAAGTGGTAACCTACTCCAGTATTCTTGCCTGGAGAATCCCATGGACAGAGGAGCTGGGTGGGCTATACCCATGAGGTCCCAAAGGGTGGTACATGACTTAGTGACTGAGCATGTATTATGCATTTTTATAACTGCAAATTTACACTAACCATCAGTAGATGTTGTTGATGGTAGTCGTTAAGACTGTGCACGGTGTGGGTGGAAGCCGACTGGGAATGTATTGAAATGTAGCAGATGAAGACCTCAGTCCATAGCCATTTGGGGAAGAAGGAAGATGGGGAGGAGGCTGGAGGGGATGTGTGCTGGGCAGGGACCGAAGGAAAGCTCCTGGAAGTGGAACACACGGAAGCACTTGGGCGAAAGGAAAGTTACCCGTCACTGATAGGGAGATCATGGTGAGGACGCTGTGGGTGTGAGACACACACAGGCTGCTGATGAATCCAGAGAGCCACACCCCCTGGGGTGACAAGGAGGCGTGACCAGTGTGTGCACGGGGCATTTTGCCCTGATTCAGGGGTAGGAGAGACACCTCCTTTGTTGTGACAAAAGTAGAAGATGATAAGGTTGCAGATTTGGTAGGAAGATGAAGACTTTGCTTTGCAACAGTTTCCCACCTGCTATGAGGCAGGAGGCTGGAGACTGAGGAGGTAGAAACTCAACGTTTACTTTGGCCCCCTGATGTGAAGAGCTGACTCGTTTGAAAAGACCCTGATGCTGGGAAAGATTGAAGGCAGGAGGAGAAGGGGACGACAGAGGATGAGATGGTTGGAAGGCATCACCACCTCAATGGACTTGAGTTTGAGTAAACTCTGGGAGCTGGTGATGGATAGGGAGGCCTGGCGTGCTGCAGTCCATGGGGTCTCAAAGAGTCGGACACGACTGAGTGACTGGACTGAATTGAAACTTAGCATTGTGTGGAGACAAGAGAACATTCCTTCAGCAGTGTCCTTGGGAAACTGATGAGTATGACCTTGAGGCTAATCTCCATACTGGCTATGTTTCCCCAGCAGCGTTTGGGTCTCATTGAGGTTTGGGAGAATGTTGGAAGAGTTACTGGTTGATTCAGATGATCAATATTTTACAGTTAGGTGTGCTTTCAAAGACGCGTCTTGTTTTTATCAAAATGCCAGATGTGAATGTGGTGATGCTGGATGAATGGACAGAACTCACAGCGTGCCGACATGGCATTTCTGGCTTCTGTGTTTATTTTCTTGGGATGAAAAGCAGAGACTTAGGCAAAGAATTAGATGTTGGAAATTCCATTTCTGGTTGCTGAATTTTACTGGAGTATTACATACCCCGTGAGGCTGGTGACTAGAGTTTTAGTAAGCCCCAAGATTGGACTTCCCAGGTGGCGCCGGTGGTAAAGAACCTGCCTGCCAACCAGGAGACCTAAGAGACGCGGGTTCGATCCCTGGGTTGGGGAGATCCCTTGGAGGAGGGCATGGCAACCCACTCCAGGATTCTTGCCTGGAGAATCCCGTGGACAGAGGAGCCTGGTGGGCTACAGTCCACGGGGTCGCTCAGATGACATGGCTGAAGTGACTTCGCACACATGCACAATCCCCATGAATAGCCTAGAAATATTCTTTTCTAGAATTCATGGTCATCTCAGTAGGAAGAACCGCAGCAAGCCCTCAAGGGCACACTCCTCTGCCTTCTCTGAATTGTACTAGACCCACCAGCACACCCTCTTGGCTGCACACACATCCCTTCTTGATCTTGTACTCACCTCCAGCTTTACTGGATCATTTTTCCTTCCCAGGAGATCTCCTTCTTCTGTCCTCTCTGCTTCTTCACTTTCCATGGACTTGCCTTATACACCAGTTTCCATCCCTCTGCAATTCCCTCCCTAGGATCTCAAAGGATGTTCTGATGGTTACGATCCAGGGAAGCACTTCAAACGCCACCTCATGACACCTCCGATAGCGTTTCCACCATGGAATCTCCTCCATATCGAATAAGATGGCACCACTCTCCTGGTTCCCCACCCACCTTGGTGATAATTCCTAGTGTGTTTTCTGGTCCCCTCTTCCTCATCTGACTCCTAGCATGTCAGTGGCCTCTAGAGCTCCAGCCTGGGCCCTCTACTGACTCTACACTTAATGCGCTCACACTTAGGACTCCAGCTTCCAAATCAGTGTCTCTAGCCGGGTGTTACTAGGGCACAGTCGTGTACGGCCAACTGAAGCTCCAAAGAGCGCCAGTAAGACAGGTCTTTATGTCTCAGCTCAGGAAAGAATTCAGCAAGAGGCAAAGCGATAGAAAAGAAGTGATTTACCAAAATGGGACGCTCGTGAGGTTTACATGCAGGCAGGCGAGAAATATCATGCCCCTAGAACTCACTGGGCAACAGTTTTATAATCAAAGGAAAAGTGGGGAGGGGAGAAGACTTTCTTTGTCTTCCTTGAATGGACCTCATGCTTCCATCATCCGCTCCTCCTCCAGGCTGAGCAGGCGAGTTTTCTTGTCCCCACGTGGTCAAGCTAGGTCCACAAATTACGGTTTCTCTCTGTGGGCAGAGAGCACGTCCTGGGGCCACTCACTTCCTGAGCTCCCTGGGCAGCATGTAGCGCTCACGCCACCATCATTGTGCTCTCTGGGGGCACGTCTCGGGCTTCTGCGGCCTGGTTTTGTGGCTAAGCAAGCCTGCCTGGCTCTCTGGTTAAGCAAGCCTGCTCTCCTGAGTGATCATTAACTTCCAGGGGGCTCCCATATTTCTCCCCTGATGTAATCACCTCCTTTATCCCTTACCTCTGTCCCTGGCATTCCCCCTCCAGGTGGTCACTCTTTTTGCTCACAAGGGGGTAAGGGGTGACTTGACCGACCATCAGCTGTCTCCTGCTGGGAGGGGGCAGAGGCCTGCTGGGGAGCAGTAAACACCGCGCCGACTGTCCCTTCTCTGCTGGGAGAACGGCAAGTCACTGTCCCTCTGGGGAGCATCATCCTCTTAGCCCTCTTAGTTGATAAGCATTAGAGGATGAGTCTACAGAAAGATAGAAATGAAAAGAAATCCCTCAACAAGCATTAGAAAAGTCATTAAGGGATTGTAACCATGATTTTGAAGATCCAAACCGCTTTTCCCCAGACAGACTTTACATCTGCAGGAGGGTCGTTCAAGGCTTCAGTCTGTTTCTTTTGGCTAGGCTGGGAGTCTCAGTGTTTCGTGCTTGAGGGTCTGTGGGGTCTTTATCTCGCTCACGGATTTCATCTGCTCTGTTTTCCTTTCCTGTTAGTACCCTTTGGTGATATGGGCGGCCTCCTCGTCCCTTGAGACACCGAGTGGCCCCTGAATCAGCCAGTAAGTCCCTCCCATTAAAGAAACAGGGCGACCAGGCACAAGCAGAAGGGATATAGAGCAGCTAGCCACTGAGGCTGCAGAAAAGGGGTCCCCGGGAGGTGTGCCCCTGTCTTTTCCTTGACACTCCATGATACAGTTCTTACAGTCGTTAAGATTTGCAGTCCTCTGGGTTAAGGCCGAGAAGGCTGCGCCAGCGTCTGCTGGAAATTGATGCGGTGGCCCGCCGCTTCAGGGAACACTTAGGCGGTAGTGGGCAGACGGCACCTCTAGGTAGAGCCCCTTCTCACCTCGGGCCCCTTCAGTCTTTTGATTGTGAACTCATCAAAGGCCAAGGTTACCCGTCAGTCACTGGCATCTGGAACGAGCCCTCTGCCAGTGCCCTGGCTGTTTGGAAAGGGCTCATCGATCCCAGTCTTCCCTCCCGTGCCCCTTCGGTCACGCGGGTGCACTGGTTTTGTCGGGGTGCCCGTGGGCCGTGCGGTCTAGCCTGGCCAAGTCAGCCCGGAGAGCCCGGCCTCCCTGGGTTGGTTTCCAAGTGGACAAAGCCACTGTCGCCACTCCAGCCTTTCGTGTGTCTCTCTGGGCGTGTTCGCCCTCTTTGGCCATATCCTTATTATTGGAAACAGAATAAGCCAATTGGAGAAAATCGCTCATGGCGGTCTAAGGGCTGGCAATTATTTTTTGCATGTCTTCCCCAACCCCCCACCCCCCGATAGCTGGGGCAAACTGGACTGTGAAATGGGTAACAGAAAGGGCCTGTCCCTTGGGTGAGGAAGGATCCACATTTGTGAACTTTTTAAAGCCTCCACTAATCTCCCTTGAAAACGGAAGGATTTTCATCTGGTCCCTACTGGGCTTCTTTCACTTTGTCGTAATTAATGGGTTTTATTGTGAGCTTTTCATGCCATCTATTAAACCGTTAATCGTATGGCCCCATCTATCTCTATCAATAAAACTTATCTGGTGATTCCACTGTGAGTCTGCCTCGGGGACAGCATTCTTCCCCACCCAGTGTGCTGTGTGACCTACTGGGGCTGGGCGACTTGCTGGTCAGCGAGGGCTCTGTCAGCGTGGGCTTTTCCTGTAACAGCAGTGACTGGGGTCTTGGCTCCTACCTCTGAGACACCCCTTGCTGGAGCAACCATTTTCATGAATTTAGCAGCTTTCACCCGGAGAAGGCAGTGGCACCTCACTCCAGTACTCTTGCCTGGAAAATCCCATGGACAGAGGAGCCTGGTGGGCTGCAGTCCATGGGGTTGCTAAGAGTCTGACACAACTGAGTGACTTCACTTTCACTTTTCACTTTCATGCATTGGAGAAGGAAATGGCAACCCACTCCAGTGTTCTTGCCTGGAGAATCCCAGGAACGGGGAGCCTGGTGGGCTGCTGCCTATGGGGTTGCACACAGTCAGACACGACTGAAGCGACTTAGTAGCAGCAGCAGCAGCAGCTTTCACCGGAGCAGTAAATAGCTATCCAAAAGTTTCCTTCCAGTGCCAAAATCCCTTTGGACTACACATTTCATAGCCCAGTCTGCTCCAGACATCAGGTGAAAAAGGATTCAAAATCACTGCCAGTCCTCAGAACCCTATGAGTGATTTACTCCAATTGGCTTATTCAGTTTTCAGTAATAGAAAGCAGTCAAAGTGTTAGTCACTCAGTTGTGCCTGTGACCCATGGACTGTGGCCCGTCAGGCTCCTCTGTCCATGGGATTCTCCAGGCAGGAATATAGCAGTGGGTTGCCATTCCCTTCTCCAAGGGATCTTCCCCACCCAGGGATCGAACCCAGGTCTCCTGCATTGCAGGCAGATTCTTTACCATCTGAGCCACCAGGGAAGCCCCAAGATTAATAGGGGTATGGCCAAAGAGGGTGAACACACCCAGGGAGACAAGCGAAAGGCCCACATGGTGAAAATGGCTTCATCCTCTCAGAGCCCACCACAGGGGAGCCCGGGCTTTCTGGGCCAATCTGGGTGGCCGTGGTGCACCACATGGCCCATGGGTACCCGGGCGAGTCAGTGTGCCCGTGTGGACATAGGACGCTGCAGGAAAGACTGTGACCCATGACCCATGTGCCCTTTGCGAGCATCCAGGGGTTGGCAGGGGGAAAGCCCCAGACGCCAGGCACACTTTCCTGGGGATACCCCCTTTTCCTGGGACCCCCTTTTACCCTGGGACCCCTTTTCTGCAGCCTCAGTGGCTAGCTGCTCTATATCCCTTCTGCTTGTGCCTGGTCGCCCTGTTTCTTTAATGGGAGGGACTTACTGGCTGATTCAGGGGCCACTCGGTGTCTCAAGGGACGAGGAGGCCGCCCATATCACCAAAGGGTACTAACAGGAAAGGAAAACAGAGCAGATGAAATCCGTGAGCGAGATAAAGACCCCACAGACCCTCAAGCACGAAACACTGAGACTCCCAGCCTAGCCAAAAGAAACAGACTGAAGCCTTGAACGACCCTCCTGCAGATGTAAAGTCTGTCTGGGGAAAAGCGGTTTGGATCTTCAAAATCATGGTTACAATCCCTTAATGACTTTTCTAATGCTTGTTGAGGGATTTCTTTTCATTTCTATCTTTCTGTAGACTCATCCTCTAATGCTTATCAACTAAGAGGGCTAAGAGGATGATGCTCCCCCAGAGGGACAGTGACTTGCCGTTCTCCCAGCAGAGAAGGGACAGTCGGCGCGGTGTTTACTGCTCCCCAGCAGGCCTCTGCCCCCTCCCAGCAGGAGACAGCTGATGGTCGGTCAAGTCACCCCTTACCCCCTTGTGAGCAAAAAGAGTGACCACCTGGAGGGGGGAATGCCAGGGACAGAGGTAAGGGATAAAGGAGGTGATTACATCAGGGGAGAAATATGGGAGCCCCCTGGAAGTTAATGATCACTCAGGAGAGCAGGCTTGCTTAACCAGAGAGCCAGGCAGGCTTGCTTAGCCACAAAACCAGGCCGCAGAAGCCCGAGACGTGCCCCCAGAGAGCACAATGATGGTGGCGTGAGCGCTACATGCTGCCCAGGGAGCTCAGGAAGTGAGTGACCCCAGGACGTGCTCTCTGCCCACAGAGAGAAACCGTAATTTGTGGACCTAGCTTGACCACGTGGGGACAAGAAAACTCGCCTGCTCAGCCTGGAGGAGGAGCGGATGATGGAAGCATGAGGTCCATTCAAGGAAGACAAAGAAAGTCTTCTCCCTCCCCACTTTTCCTTTGATTATAAAACTGTTGCCCAGTGAGTTCTAGGGGCATGATATTTCTCACCTGCCTGTGTATAAACCTCACGAGCATCCCATTTTGGTAAATCACTTCTTATCTATCGCTTTGCCTCTCATCTGAATCCTTTTCTGAGCTAAGACATAAAGAACTGTGGTACTGGACCTTCTCAGAACCCCCTAAATGACACCCCAAATAGCTCCATGTGGACATCCTATGAGAGCCTCCAATGCAATATGTCCAGAGCGGAGCGCATCTGCTGCTGAACCCCACCTCTGGAAATGCCTGTGCTCTCCACCACGTTCCTCAAGCCAGAAACCAATGGGCCAAGGCTGGCATCTCCCTCACTCTCTTCCTGGACATCGACCGCAGAGACCCAGCCGGTCTCGATCCTAAGTGCATTCACCTCCATCACACCTGCCATTCCTCCAGCTCAAGCCCGAGACATGAAGACACCCTTTCCTTTCCCTTCCTTCCCTCTTATTTCCAGACGCACCAAGATGACCTGCCTGCCACAGTGCCCGCAGAGCCACCCTTCTAACCTGCGAACAGAATCTTGTCACTCCTTTGCAGAAAACTCTTCCACAACCCTGTTCCACCAACGGTATATAATTGTTACTCCTTAGTAGGGCATACTTGGGGCTTCCCAGGAGGCTCAGCAGCAAAGACTCTGCCTGCGGTGTCGGAGATGCAGGAGCCACAGGTTCGATCCCTGGGTCGGGAAGATCCCCTGGAGGAGGACATGGCAACCCACTCCAGTATTCTTGCCTAGAGAATCCCATGGACAGAGGAGACTAGCGGGCATGTGGTTGCAAAGAGCTGGACACGACTGAGTGAGCACAGCAGGGCCTTACAGGTCTCTAGACAATTAGGTCTGTTTTTGTGCCTTTAGCCTCAGCTTTTGACTCAGATCTTAGAGCCCTTGCAAATCAAACATATGGATGTCCTCATCAGGAGTCATGGTCTTCCTTTCCTTGGCCTTTGTGCATGCTGTCTGCTTTCCTGGGGCAGCCTCTGATGGTTGTCCATCCCACAAAGCGAGACGTCAACTATCTTCCTCTCTCAGTCACTGTGTGTCCAAAACGGAGAACAGAGAAGTAATCCTTTCCAGCGACTGCCTACAATTTAGAGGCATTCACTCCATCGAGGATTTTTCAGGAGACAGCTCCTTACCCGCCTCAGCCATGACTCCAGTCTTCCTCCCATACCCCCAGGAGTGCAGAGAGGGGGACCCCTTGGACTCAGCAGCCAATGGCCTGGGTGGGGGAAGCTTTTCCCTTCCTCACCAGGGAGGCAGGGCTCTTTTCCCACGTGGGGAGCATCCAGAGAGCCACTCGCAGACATGAGTGACTTGCAGGAGGGAAGGCTGGAGTCTCACTCCTTTACTTCAAGCTTGTGAAGCTGGAAACCCAGTAGTTTCCTCTGGGGTCTCCCTGGGAATAGAGGGGAGCATGGTGAAGGGATTTGTGAGGGGAGCTTGCTGGGTATCCCCCAGGGTTAGGAGCATGTGTATCCATAGAAACAGCCTCTGCCTGACATTTCTAAGGTTAGATGCTTTCTAACTTGAACAAAAATTTATTCATGGGTCTTCAACTGTGGCATGCAGGCTTTCTCTGGTTGTGGAAGGCAGGGGCTGCTTGTCGTGGTGGCGTGCGGGCTTCTCATTGTGGCGGCTCCTCTTGTCATGGAGCACAAACTCCAGGATGTGAGGGCTTCCGTAGATGTGGCTCATGGGCATAGTTGCTCTCTGGCAGGTGGGATATTCTCAGACTAGGGGTCAAACCCGTGTCTCCTGCAGTGGCAGGTGGATCCTGATTCATTGTACCAGCAGGGAAGTCCAGAGACTTTTCTAACTTTTGCCAGAAGGGTGAGTGCATGTGTGCTAAGTCGCTTCAGTCGTGTCTGACTCTTTGAGACCCCAAGGACTGTAGCCTGCCAGGCTTCTCTGTCCATGGGATTTCCCAGGCAAGAGTCCTGGAGTGGGTTGCCACACCCTTCTCCAGGGGATCTTCCTGACCCAGGGATCAAACCGGCGTCTCCTGTGGCTCCCACACTGCAGGCAGATTCTTTTCTGCTGAACCACAGGGAAAGCCCAGTAGGGTGAGTAAGAACCGCGATTTAACATAGTTTGGATAAAGAAGATGGCTGTTGGGGGCCTCACTGCAGTTCTCTTTGGCCTTCAGAGGACATGGAAAAGACCTTCAGTGGCTTCCATGGATAAATAACAAAGAGCACTGAAGTTAGATGAGGGGCAGGAAGGAAGGCCCTCCAGGAGGCATCTGGGCCAGCAAGGGGATGCCCGATGTGGGGGAGATGACTGAGGGCCAGAGGGACACATGGTACCCCTTTCTGAAGGGGTTCTCAGTGATGGTGAAGGCAGGGGCAAATCTGAACACCACCTCCACCATATGTACATGCCCATATATACCCATACATATGTACCCAAACACATGTCCTGGGCATAGAGAAGCTATGATATTGCCAGAGGGCGGCAGCAGCGGGTGGCTCAAAGATGCTCCCCATCGCTGCCGCCAGCAGGGTGTGAGCTGTTTAGGATAACCTTTGCTTTCTTGTTTGTTTCTTCAAGTCCTTACCCCTGGAGGAGGGAGGCCCAGGATAGGCAAGCTGGCAGCGAAGCAGACCACATCCTTTGAGGTGCTGATAAAGGGGAGTGTTGAGGAAGATAAATAGCTTTAAAATCACACACACACACACACACACACACACACACACACACACACACACCGAGTTTTAGAAGCTAAGAAAATATCTTTGGAAATAAGAACAGTGATTCCAGTGCTTGAGAATCTCTGGTCAGCCTCTCCCTGATTTTCTTAAATACTGAACATGTCTAAATTATAAAATTGACACCAGGAGGGGCACACAAGATATTTTGCAAACTTGGGCTCAAGTCATGGAATATTGTCTTATGGATGAATTAACTCCTCTGAGAAATCATTTCAAACCTATGAACATCCATTTAAACGTTAGCCATACTGAAGGAAGAAGAGCAAGATATCAAAGAAGCTGACATTTTAAACAAGATACTGAATATAAATCAGTGCTCATCAAGTCAAGATGTGCATCAAAGCAGTAATAAATTGACACGTTCATTTCCATCAGTGAGGAGACCAAAGCTGTTCATTCCTGCAATGAGGCAATCATATTCGACATCTGCCTATTTTCTGATTGGGAACGTTTTAAAAGGCAGATGATCAAGAATGAGGAAACATACAACTTTATAACACAGTTGAGCACTTTTCTTAGTTATACTTAAAATGGATTCTAGGGAAAATAAAAACAGAGTAGATTTTGTGTTTTGTTTTGGCAGAATTCTGAAGAATATGCTGAGAAGTTATAATGTTCTGTGAGAAAATCTTTATGAAACTTTTTTTTGCTACAACTTTAAAAAGTTTTAAATTTTATAAAGGAGTATAGTTGATTTACATTGTTGTATTTCATAGCTCAGTTGGTAAAGAATCCGCCTGCAATGCAGGAGACCCTAGTTCCATTCCTGGGTCTGGAAGAGCCACTGGAGAAGGGGTAGGCTACCCACCCCAGTATTCTTCGGCTTCCCTTGTGGCTCAGGCGGTAAAGAATCCGCCTGCAATGCGGGAGACCTGGGCTTGAGCCCTGGGTTGGGAAGATCCCCTGGAGAAGGGAAAGGCTGCTCACTTCAGCATTCTGGCCTGGAGAATCCCATGGACTGGACAGTCCAGCTGAGCGGCTTTCCCGCCAGTGTACTTCGCTGCTTTCGGATGTGCATATGACTGACTCTCTTTGCTATAGGTTTTTGTCGGTTATCTACTTTATACATTGTTGTTTAGCTCCTAAGTTGTGGCCGACTCTCTTGTGACCCCATGGACTGTAGCCTGCCAGGCTCCTCTGCCCATGGAATTTTCCAGGCAAGAACACTGGAGTGGGTAGCCACGTCCTCCTCCAGGGGAGCTTCGTCCCAAGGATTGAAGCCACGTCTCTGGCACTGCAAGCAGTCTTTACCGCTGAGCCGATGGGGAAGCCCATTTTTACGCACAGCAGCGTGTATATGTCAATCACAGCCTCCTTATTCATCCCTCCCTTCTTCCCCTTTCAGTAACCATAAGATTCAGGTCAGTTCAGTTCAATTGCTCAGTCGTGTCCGACTCTGCCGCCCCATGAATCGCAGCACGCCAGGCCTCCCTGTCCATCACCAACTCCCGGAGTTCACTCAGACTCACATCCATCGAGTCAGTGATGCCATCCAGCCATCTCATCCTCGGTCGTCCCCTTCTCCTCCTGCTCCCAATCCCTCCCAGCATCAGAGTCTCTTTCAATGAGTCAGCTCTTCACATGAGGTGGCCAAAGTACTGGAGTTTCAGCTTTAGCATCATTCCTTCCAAAGAAATCCCGGGGTTGATCTCCTTCAGAATGGACTGGTTGGATCTCCCTTGCAGTCCAAGGGACTCTCAAGAGTCTTCTCCAACACCACAGTTCAAAAGCATCAATTCTTCGGTGCTCAGCCTTCTTCACAGTCCAACTCTCACATCCATACATGACCACTGGAAAAACCATAGCCTTGACGAGATGGACCTTTGTTGGCAAAGTAATGTCTCTGCTTTTCAATATGCTATCTAGGTTGGTCATAACTTTTCTTCCAAGGAGTAAGCGTCTTTTAATTTCATGGCTGCAGTCACCATCTGCAGTGACTTTGGAGCCCCAAAAAATAAAGTCTGGCACTGTTTCCACTGTTTCCCTATCTATTTCCCATGAAGTGATGGGACTGGATGCCATGATCTTCGTTTTCTGAATGTTGAGCTTTAAGTCAACTTTTTCGCTCTCCTCTTTCACTTTCATCAAGAGGCTTTTTAGTTCCTCTTCACTTTCTGCCATTGGTGAAACATTATCATAAGGTTTTGACCACTGGTTATGCAGACAGACGGTGGATCCAATAATGGGCGTGGGATGCTCCTTCAAAATCTTAGTTTGACATTTTTTAGTGAAGACACTGAGGTGCTGCCCTGTCTGAGCTTCTCACCTGAGAGTGAGTGGCAAGTGATGAATCCCCCAGCTGTGTTAAGGAAGAGCCAGTGGGGCCTAGACAGTTGAAGGCCCAAGGCTGGAGAAATGTAAGATGTTTTACATTTCGACCCCGTTGAGTTGAGGTGTCTCAGTAAGTTGGTTACTTAACACTGTCAATCCTAACCATAGTTCTCTAGCTTTCTTTTGATCAAGATTTCTGTTTCTCTCTTCTCCATATTAGTTTTCTGTTGCTACAGATCATCTCGATATTTAGCAGCAGAAAGCAACAAACATTTATTATCTCACAGTCTCCATAGGTCACAAATTTGGGTGCAGCTTACCTGGCTTACTACAGTATTCCCCTCTGGGCTTTCCTACTTTTATGCTCTGCAAAGCAGCCTATTAAATAGCTTAAAATACAATATCAGAGTCAGTTTTCCTTGGTTAAAGAGTGGTTTATCCTTTATCCTTTGATGGTCTGAATTCCTCATGATACTGTCTGATATATCTCGGCATATCATTCAGATCACTTTTTAAAAAAAAACAGCTTTATTGAAGTATAGCTGGCCTACACAGAGCTACACCTATTCAGTATAAGCGGTTCTATGAGTTCGGACATGTGCAGACACCAATGGAACCTTCACCACAGTCAAGGTCAAAGACGTTTCCACCACCTCCAAAAGTTTCTGTATGTCCTTCCTTTCCTTTTCTGGGTAAGAACACAGACCATGAGATCTATCCTCAGTAAAACTTTTTAAGTGCACCATAGGGTATGGTGAAGGAAATCCCCGATGGCTCAGCGGCAAAGAATCTGCCTGCCAGTGCAGGAGACTGGGGACACTTGGGTTCGATCCCTGGGTCAGGAAGATCCCCTGGAGTAGGCAATGGTAACCCACTCCAGTATTCTGGTCTGGGTAACCGCCATGGACAGAGAGGCCTGGAGGGTGACAGTTTATATTGTTGCAGAGTCAGACATGACTAAGCACAACACACACACGTACACACATACAAACACACAGAGGGTATGGTTAACCAGAAGCATTAGGCTGTACAGTGGGTTTCTAGCACTGATTTTTATATATTTCTATATATGTATATATTTTTGCTTTTCTTTAATTATTTTGGCTGCTCTTGGTCTTTGTTGCAGCATGCATGCTTTGCTGCAATATATGGGATCTTAGTTCCCTGACCAGGGATTGAACCCTGGCCCCCTGTATTGGGAGCTCAAAGTCTTAACCACTGGACCACCAGGAAAGTGCCCTCTGGTTCTTGCATAACTAGAACACAGCAGTCTTGAAAACAATGTGTCTTGAGTTTCTCTGATAAAAAGAGAAAATGACCTAGAACTAAGGTAATTACAGTAAAAGGCTTACCATGAAACACATACTTTCGTGAACCTGTAAGTGATAATAGGATCATTTCATTAAGTGAATGGGCTTCCCTGGTGGCTCAGAGGTAAAGAATCCACCTGCAGTGTGGGAGACCTGGGTTCGATCCCTGGGTTGGGAAGATCCCCTGGAGGAGGACCTGGCAACCCACTCCAGTATTCTTGCTGGAGAATTCCATGGACAGAGGGGCCTGGTGGGCTATAGTCCACGGAGTTGCAAAGAGTCAGACACAGCTGAGCGACTAAGCAGAGTCCAGCAGCATTTACACATCTCCCCCTCAGCTCCCGCCTCACAGCGGGCAGCGGCCACCATCTTTCCTTGGCCAAGAGCGTGGTTGACAGGAGGCCTGACCCACTGGTGTTGTCTGGAAGGGCTGTTTTTGCATTGATTCTGGGGCGTCTGAATTTGAAACAGGTGTATGTGTGCATCTGAAAGAATCTGTTCCAGATGTCAGAAGCTTCAGTTCTGGTGAGGGACGTGAAGGAAAATTAGGAGAACAAGTGTCCTATTCACATGCTAGGAAAATAAATGTTTTACTAATCCTTAAATAACATTTTTACTCTGAGGTGTATTGGCAAATTTTAGTTTTATTTCTGTATGAAAGTCTCATTTTTATGAGAGTGATTTATACACATTTAAGGAGTAGAGGTGATTGCTAAAATTAGCTTTGGTGATCCCATGCTAATGTCTGTGTGGGAAGAGAATCATGTTGTCTCAAAGCTCTGACATTTTGCTTATATTTAGTGAATAGTGTAATATTTATTATCATTGGCTACAGTTTAGTTTAACTATTATGAATGCACATAATTTCTTATGTTTTGAGATCGTCTCATGGTAGAGAAAGTGTGTGATGGGAAAATGTCTCAGGCATTCTCTTTTCCCACCCAAGCTGTTAACCAATAAAATTCTATCACTGAATAAATGTTGACTTAGCACCTTACCATGTGCCTGGCACTGTGCTAAGGGCTGGGATACAAAAAGCGTAGTCTTGATTTCAGAACAGGTAACAGAGAGATGCAGTGATTGTTGCCCATGCTAACCAGGCTGTGTATCTGGAGGGCGACTGAAAATTTATTGATTTGTGAGTTGCTCTGTCTACCACCCTAGTTCAGTTGTTTAAAGGGTAAATTCACTAGCCTCTGCATGAAACTTGGTGAAAATTTTTTTCGGCAAGATCTTTCATCGACCTCTTGTTCCCCAGTCTCGTCACATGAGCTCAGGTAGCCAGGGGCCTGCGTGGGCTGTGGCTTTGTAAACACAGAGCAGTCAGGGTGCATAGAAATTGTTCACTTCGGTGATTCTTTAACAAGAAACTTACCGGGTAAAAGTACTTCAGGTGTGTTTGAAATTTCTGCCCTTTCCTGCATTCTCATCGTGGAAAAATACGTGTAGAAACTGTACTCAACGCAGACACGATTTCTTTGCACATTGCTAGTAGTAATTCCCTGGTGCGTTTCAGACGCCACACAAAACGCCACACAGAATCCCAAACAGCAGTGCCTGCTTACTTTTGGAATATAAAGTACGAGTCTTACTGGAGCGGATTTGACTTATTCCGTCAAAGGAGAAACGAGCATGCAGTCATCGACAGGCAGAGGAGTGATTTCTAGAAGGAACTACATTAAAAAAAGTCCTCCGAGGATTCAATGCAAGAAAAATTTCTCCAGATACCATTGCATTTTTCTACTCGACCAGGAGAACGATATAACCCACCATTTCCATTTTTGTCTTGCCCCGAGGCATCTCTGAGCTAAATACAGTGCTTAATTTCTGTTATGATTTTAGATACCTGCCTGATGACTTGGTTCAAATCTAGTAATTTTTGATTTTCCTATTTTTTTAAAGAAAATATTTCTTTATTTATTTGTTGGCTGCTCTGGGAGTTGGTGATGGACATGGAGGCCTGGCGTGCTGCAGTCCGTGGAGTGGCAGAGTCGGACAGGACTGAGTGACTGAACTGAGCTGGACCGGGTCTTTGTTGCTGCGCGCGGGCTGTCTCAAGTTGCGGTGAGTGGGGGGCTACTTTCTGGGTACGGTGCTTGGGTTTCTCATTGTAGTGGCTTCTCTTGTTGAGGGACACACACTCTGGATGCACAGACTCAGTAGGGGTGGATCACAGGTCTAGTTGCCCCACGGCAAGCGGAATCTTCTGGGATCAGGGATCCAACCTGTGTCCCATGTATTGGCAGGTGGATTCTTAACCGCTGGACCATCAGGGAAGTCCTTCCTATTTTGTCCTGTGTTTTAATTAAGCTACCTTTATTTGTGTTTGGGACTATATGGAATTTGTTAAAATCGATTAAATCACCAGCTCCATATCACAATGACAATAAAAATGACTCATGCGATGGTTGGTGGGAACCGTTCTGGAACCAACATTTGGGTGCAGATCACTAGTATATGGGTATTTAAAAGTTGACTCCAAGAGAGAGTGAGTCCTTGTCTCCAAGGACTCTTGCCCCACAGAGAGACACCCGGGGGCCTGTGTGGGGAAGACTGGCCCTTCAGGCAGCGCTAACACGAGTGAGAGCACTCCTGCAGCACCGGACAAACCATGCAGATGATGGTACCACAAAGCCTCTGAAAACTCAGTTGGCACTGGAGCCAGCCATGCCTACAAAGGAGGCCAGCACCTGCCGGCTAGACCTAGGCAGGGCAACTGCCTGATCGAAGATATAAATAGGACCCAGAGTCTCATGGGCTTCTCAGGTGGTGCTAGTGGGAAGAACCCACCTGCCCATGCAGGAGACGTAAGAGACGGCGGTTTGATCCCTGGATTGAAAAGGTCTCCTGGAGGAGGGCATGGCAACCCACTCCAGTAATCTTGATTGGAGAATCCCATGGACAGAGGAGCCTGGCGGGCTGCAGTCCGTAGGCCACAGTCCAGAGAATGACTGAAGTGACTTAGTGTGCATGCCCAGAGATTGGAGACAGAATAGAGTGCCCAGGATGCAGAACAAAAATGCACCAAAACAAGCAAAGTCCCAGCGAAAAACCCGCTCAAAATCCCCCAACCGCCTGCCAGGCCAAGAGTCACGAAAGCCCCAACTGACTGACCAACACCACCTCGAAGATCACTCAGGTGTCAGATGACCTCATCTCACCCAAATCATCAAGGCTGTCAAAGCAGCTGTCCTGAAAAATGCTTCCACAGCCGCTTACAAATTCCCTGAAACAAACGAAAAAGCAGAAAATCTCAGCAAAGAAACAGACGTTATAAAAAAAAAAAAAAAAAGAACCAAATGGAAAGAATACAATTCCAGAAATAAAAAAACTCACCAGATGGGCTCTGGTGGAGTGGAGATGATAGAGTCTCTGAGCTGCAGGGCGCACAGCAGAGTCCACCCCTTCTGAAAAAGAGAGAAAAGAGACGGATGAAAGTGATCAGGCCCATTGCCATTATACATAGCACCTCCTTGGGGTTTTATGAAATTGTATGTATTTTTAACTGGAGGGTAATTGCTTTACTTGGTTGTGTTGGTCTCTGCCATACGTCCATATGAATCAGCCACAGGAGTAAATGTGTCCCCTCCCTCCTGAACCTTCCTCCCACCCCCGCCCCACCCCCTCCACCCAGGCTGTCACAGAGCACTGGGCATGAGCGGCCTGCATCGTACAGCAAATCCCCACTGGCGGTCTCTTCTACACCTGGTAATGTGCACGCGTCAGCGCTGCCCTCTCAGTTCGTCCCACCTTCTCCTCCCCCTGCTGTGTCCGTGAGTCTGCTCCCTATGTCTGAGCCTCCACTGAGCCCTGCAGACCTGACGCAGTTTTACGCTGTCATCCCCTCTCTCCACTAGGCTGGACTTGTTGGCCTCCCTTGTTCTTGCTCAGACACAACAAACATGCCCCTGCCGCAGGGCCTTTGCACCTCCTGTTTCCCCACTGCCCAGAAATCTCTTCACCCAGATAGCCTCCAGGCTGATTCTCTTTTCCTCTGCTGGGTCCGGACTCAAGGGTTCCCTCCTCAATGAAGCCTTTCCTTGCCATCCCCACTCCCCACCCCGTCTCCCTTGTTTGATTTTTTTTCCCACAGCCCTTGTCACATACTACATACTTCTACATACTTACTAGTTTCCTGTTGTTGTGAAAGAAAATTCCACAGCATCGGTGGCTTAAAGCCGCACAAACTTCTTACCGTCACAGTTCTGTAGGTGGTCAGTGGGTGGCCTTGGTTCCTCTGCTCTGGGTGTCCCCCCCACCCACCCCAAGGCTGACATCAAGGACCCAGCTGCCCAGGGCTCCCTCCTGGAGTCTCTGGGTGAGAACCGCTCCCAGGATCATTCAGGTTGCTGGCAGAAACCAGAATTAGACTCTTGTTCTCACTGTCGCCTGAGATCTGCCCTCGTTTCTAGAGGTGCCTGCACCCATGGCTCTTGGCTCTTTCACCTTGAAGCCAGCAAGGCGACTCCAGTCCCTTGCAGGCTGCTCTGTTTCATTTTCCTCCCTCTTCTGCTCTTTGTATAAATAAAGATTTATGTATATATTTTAGTATTTATTTAGTCTGCGCTGGGCCTCCATTGCTGCACTCGGGCCTGTCTCTAGTTGCGGCAAGAGGGGTCTGCTCTTCGCTGCGTCGTGCGGGCTCCTCATCGTGGTGGCTTCTCTTGCTGTGGAGCATGGGTTCTACATGCTTGGGCTTCAGTAGCTGGTGTGTGGGCCTCAGTCATTGAGGCGCACAGGCTTCATTACTCTGTGGAATCTTCCCGGACCAGGGATCAGACTGGTATCCCCTGCATTGCAAGGTGGGTTCTTAACCACTGGCCCACCAGGGAAGAAGCCCTCTCTTCTGCTTTGTGGGACCCCTGTGATTACATTGGGTTCATCTGGTTACTACAGAATGATCTTCCTACTTTCTGCTTAGCAAACTTAATTCTGTCTGCAAAGTCCCCTCTGCAATGTACAGAAACATACTCACAGGTGGAATACGGAGGGCTAAATCACAGACACAATAGCCTGCCTACCTGAATATATTTTCTTAGTTTTTCTGTTTATTGTCAATATTCTCCTTCTAAAATCTGACTCTTTGGTGTCCCCAAACCTTGAGTAGAGCCTGGCACATGTGGGTGTTCAATATATGTCGTTCAAATATTTGTCCCATGAATGAATGAATGAATGAATACAGGTTGGGTAATTAGTAGCAAGTGTCCTGTACGTCTCAGTGGTAACTGCCTGCAATGCAGGAGATGTGGGTTTGATCCCTGGGTTGGGAAGATCCCCTGGAGAAGGAGATGGCACCCCGTTTCCTGGCCCACTGGGGAAGAAGCCCCCTCTTCTGCTTTAAGGACCCCTGTGATTACATTGGGCTCACCAGTGTAATCTCATTTCCCAGCATTCTTGCCTGGGAAATCCCAGGGACAGAAGAGCCTGGTGGGCTGCGGTCCATGGGGTTGCAAACGGTCGAACACGACTTAGCAACTAAACGACAATAACAGTATCAGCATGTGCTTTCCCGTGGGTGCACATCTCAGACTTTCTCCCTCTTTCAGAGGCGGCCTCGGTTTTCATTTTAACCTGATTTTATCCAGTACAGTGTGGTTTCCCCCCCCCACACACACACTGCTTACAGCACTACCAGTGAAAAGGATCGGGAGTAAAATCAGGTTATATTTTCACGGGACCTTCTGGTTGACACACCAGGGACACATCCAGAGGGAACCACAGACGGGTGGAGCTCAGAGACCTCAGGCACCGCCCAGTGGAACTTAATGTTCGGTGATTTCTTGGAACCAAACTCCAGGGATAGTAGAGCTAGTCATGGGACTGTGTTAAGCATTGTTTAACTCAGTTAAAAAAAAATTACAGTTTAGTCTGTCCATGTCAGTTAACCCATGAACATTTCAAAAATGAATCTTCTGGATGTTTCTAAAGATTCTGTGGCTTTATATAACGTAACCCGTCTAAATCCTCGGATGATAAAGATGTGAGCTGGTGAGAAAAGTCTGAGGCACACACACACAAGTAACAGGTTTGCCGCTTGGGTTACAGTGTGGAAAATTTTTCTGGAAGCAGATTTATGTATTAGTTTTTCACTTTGCCACCAGATGTCCTTCATGAGTAGGAAAATATGATGGCTCGCATGATATTTTGAAGTGTGAATGCCCAGCATTTTTGAATAGTTGACAGTAAAAGGAAAGTGTGAGTGGATGCAAGCGTCGCCACAGACCTCTGGACGAGACCTGTATTTTGAAGGCTGCTTTACAGGTGTAGCTTTCAGAAGCAATGTTTATTTAACTCTCAAATTCTCATTTCTCATACTCTGCAAACATTTACTTACCATATTTCCTTTTCATGCAACTCCAAATTGACATTTTGAAAGTCTGAGCAAATTATTTTATTGAGAAATTCAAGTTAATACTCAAATCCTTACAGGAATATAGAAGATAAAAAGGTAGTATTTTAAGCGGAGTTGCCCAAGGATTCCAGGCGACCAGACCTCAGGCTTTTAAACACAAGAGCAGCATATCTTACAATGCTTCTATGTTAGATTAATTTTAAAAGCAGCTACTTACATCTTGCGAAAGTCAGTTGAGAGGGGCCCAGGTATGATTTAGTACACAAATCAAAGACGGCAATTGCAGTTTATTGCTAATAATAGAATTCAAAGGAAAGCACAGAGTATAGAGTATTTGTTGCCCCAAATTAACAGCAGCATCTTTTAAAAATAGAAATTATTTGGTCATGTGTGTCATAAATGTAAACTGGAAATCCTCATAACATGAAAGGAACATGAGTAACTGCTATCATAAACACTCTGTCCTGTGACCGACCCTGTGCCCTGACAGACCCCTGGGTACAGGATTCCCATCCTACCCCCGTGTCATCAAAGGCAGAGAGCAATCCTTCGCTTTTCGGCAGGGGTTCCTCAGTCCCCTACTTTGTGGGCAGGGCTGGGACCGGCAACCTCCTCCAGAAAACGGAAGGCCATCTGCACGAAATGTCAGCCAAGCTGCCAGATGTTTGATATGGATTGGCTTCCACATCCGGCTTCTTGACCGAATTCCTCGTCTTTCCACCCAGATGTTCTGGAGAATTGCAGAGAGCTTGACGAAGCCGGGCCAGGCCCAGAGCAGAGGGGCTGTGATACTGTGGCGTCCTGCAGGGGGCGGAAGCTCCCTCTGATTTCCCTTCATCACAGAGCCCAGCCGACCCTGAGAGGCAGACCTGTTCTGGCCCTTCCTCCAGCCCTCCTGAGTCACATCGGGACTTTGCCCCGCCCCTACTCCTGGGTCTTCTGGAGGAGGGTTGGAGTGGGTGATGGGCAGGGGTCAGAGAAGCGGGGATGGGGTGAGGTGGTGGTTTGGCGTCCCTTATCTACCTGGAGTTGAGATTGGCTTGAAGAAGCAGTGGTCCCAATTTTGACTGTATGAAAATTTCAGAATCATATCTCTATACCTCTTTCTCCTAACAGATCCAAGACCATGTTTGAGCGTTTTCTGACAAACACGTGCACATGTCGGGCGCTGGGGATGTGAAGAGAGCACATCCTCTTCTGTGGTCCTTGGTCAAACGTCACCGTCTTTGTGGCTGTTGTCATATCTCACATCATATGTTTCCCCTCTGGCTCTTAAGAGAGTCGTGTGCTCTTGTGTTTGTCATTGAGAGGCACCTCCTTTTTCTACCATCTCACAACAGGACCTGAGAGTACTTCTTGGTGGAGCCCTTGGCAGAGCTGACTCAGGGTTGCTGCACAGACGTTGATTACAAATCACTAAGGGCCGTTTTAGACCCAGGTCGTTTAGACCCATCTACCTCTTACCAAGGATCTGAGTAAAGGTGACGGTGGTGTGCTTGCCTGAGTTCTCTGGCTCCTGTAATAGGTGCGTGTGCAATAGACGAGTCATGGTCTGCCTTTGTGTGCTGAAGGGCACAGGCCTCCCGAAGTGCCCTATGCTCAGGGTTCTTTGGCTTTCCAGGGCTTTCCCCACTGCCCTGACAGGCTGGAGCTGCTTCACTCTTCACGTGTCTCACTAGAAGTCTTAAGAAGGCGTGACTGGGTTCGAGAAAGGAGGAAGCCCACACCTGCTTGCTGAGACTTCAGATCTTCTGATCAGAGCTCATGGGGGCTGCAACGACTTCATGCTACTAACAGGTCCCAGCAGAAGAAAAAGGGAGATGGAGGCTCTTGAATTCTAAGGAGCCTGGAATCCCAGACCAAGGGCGTGATGTGTTCCTCTTTTCAGATGAAAACAACCCCTGCAGGTTAGGAAACTGGCCATCAGTGTGGCTGATGTTGTCTTGCCTGAGAATAATGGCTATATTAGGACATTTGTAAAACCAAAGTCTATCCTAAAGACCAGTGTGTCTGGGCTGAAACAGGACAACAGGTAAGAGCAGTCCAGTGAGTGGTGGGGGGTGATGGGAGGTAAAGACATTTACCCATTCAAAAGAGATTCTTTCAAACAAGGTAAACATGCTTATAAGGTGTGAATCAGCAGAAACCTCATGATCCCATAAGATCACAGATCCTATAAGGCTCTATGTATTTGGTTGCTCTGGCTCTCAAATGCCTTGGACTCTGTGAACCAAGGCAGCCAGGTCAGTATTGATTTCTAAGGCACATGTTTTCACCAGGTAGATAAAAGATCAAAATGTTTTACGAGAACTTCCTTCTAAGATGCACCAATAACTGGCATTTTTGGATGGGAAGAGCAAATGAATTTGCATCCTGGATGGCAGATAGTGGTGGTGGTGTTTGGGTGGAGGGGGCAGTGTCTTTAGCTGAGAAGTGAGCCTGCCATAAAATTATAACGCTTTTTACGTGCTTGATCTTGTCTAATGTTCCCAGCAACCAGAGTTTCAGGGCCCTGTCTATAATGGAACATGCCAAGCCCCTACAGTTACTGAAATTACCTGTACTTCACCTCAAGTTTTACTGATCTTGCTTCGTGTGAATAGAATGCATTTCAATACATTAAGATGCAACCTTAACAGATAAACTGGAGAAGCACTAAAACCTTTCCAAGAAGATGGCGGTGGGGGTGCGTTTTTCTATTATAGGATCTGGTTACACCAGCTTTCTTCTGGGGGCTAGCTTAAGAAGTGGAGTGCCAGTACTTGGTTGCTGATTTGTTTGCTAGTCTTTTGGTCCCCTGGACTGGCCCCCTAGGCTCCTCAGTTCATGGGATTCTCCAAGCAAGAATTCTCCAACCTACTGGAGTAGGTTGCCATTCCCTGCTCCAGGGGATCTTCTCAACCCAGGGGCCCAACCTGGGTCTCCTGCACTGCAGGCAGATTCGTCACAGAGCCACTAGGGAAGCCCCTAAGACACAAAGCCGAAGCCCAAATGAAGAAATAAATCAAAATACTGTGGCCCAAGCCCTCTGGACGAAGGGTTTGGCTTATAGTTGACCCTCTTGTGGCTTTTGGGAGCAGCTTCTCCGCAGCTGTGCCCCAAGTCCCAGCAGCTGTCTTGGAGAAGCCACGTGACTGTTAAATGACTACGTTACATCAATAAGAGAAAATAAGGAAGGAATGGGAAAATCATTTTTCTGTTCTTCCTCAACTGAGTCAGGTGACACTGATTTAACAGCTGACTTTACTTTTATTTAGTTAAAAACATCAGTTTAGGCCTTTAATGGAATCGTAAAGAGCAAGGTTTCCATTGGGCTCTGATCAGATCGTTCTCCCTACCGATGATCTGGATGCCTTTCTGAGTCGCTGCTCCCGGGACGCCTGCGAGAATTCTCTATACTTGAAACCTACGCTCGGCGGAGGCGCCGCCTCCCGGGAGAGGGAGGGTGCAAGAAGGGGGCGGGTCCATTTAAATGCCGACGAGGCGCGCCTATCCATTGGCGGCCGGCCTGTCCGTCTCCAGAGGGGCGGGGCGTCCCGGGGGCTGGAGTGCGGTACCTGGGCGAGAGGCGCACCAGAAAGCCCACGTTGGCTGCTGCGGGCAGCGCGGCTCCGAGAGGCGGGAGCCTGCGAACTCCGGCGCCACCGCCGCCGCTCCGCTCCGCGCCCCGGCCCGCGTCCCTCCCATCCCTGCTGCGAACCGGGGCTAGGCCGGGGTGGGGGCAGCCGAGCCAGCACGGAACGGAGAGCAGGATCCTGACCGCCTGCGCTCGGGCAGGGGAGCAGAGCGCCAAGATCTCGAGGGCAATCCGGAGACCGAGGGGCGCGCAGTTTGTGAGCGAGAAGGAAGTTCAAGCCTCGCCGAGAGGGCTGGAACCTTGGGACGCCTCTTCGCCACGGCCGGGCCCTCCGGCGGGTGTACACTTCACGGCGGCCGCGCGAGCGAGGCGCAGGCGTGCGCGGGGGCGATGCCGGGCATCCCCCGACGCTGGTGAGCCGCCCCGGGAGGGCTGTGCGCCGGCAGCGGGACCCTAGAGTAACTGCCCCCTGACCCGCCCAGGGGGCGAGGACGCCCTCTGCAGCGCGGCCCGGACTCGGACGCACCTGGCCTGGACCTTGCGCCTCCGGAGACCGCCGCGGGAGTGCGGGGTTTCCCCGTGCCCCTCCAGTGGTTCTGCGGCGGGGATCGCGCCCCCTCCGCCTCCCCTTCCAGTCCGGGCAACTGGGGGCGCCCCAGAGAACCATGAGAGATAAGGACTGAGGCCGGGAAGGGGAAGCGAGTCCGCCGAGAGGTGGCGGGGGAGCTGTTCACGCCAAGGGCCACCGCGGCCGCGCTCCGGCCTCGCTCCGCCGCTCCACGCCTCGCGGGGCCCGCGGGGCCCGCCCGGCCCGGCGGGGATGCTGGGACGGACGGCGCAGTGGCTGTGCTGGTGGTGGGGGCTGTTGTGCAGCTTCTGCGGGCCCCCCCCCTGCCCGCCGCGGCCGCCGCAGGGGGCGTTGCTGGGGACGGCGGGAGCCCGGGCCACGCGGAGCGGCCACCCCCGCCGCAGACCTCCTCCTCGGGCTTCCTGTACCGGCGGCTCAAGACGCACGAGAAGCGGGAGATGCAGAAAGAGATCCTGTCGGTGCTGGGGCTCCCGCACCGGCCGCGGCCCCTGCACGGCCTCCCGCAGCCCCCGGTGTTCCCGCAGCAGCGGCAGCAGCAGCAGCCAGCTCGGGGGAGCCCCCGCCCGGGAGGCTGAAGTCTGCGCCCCTCTTCATGCTGGACCTGTACAACGCCCTGTCCGCCGACGACGAGGAGGACGGGGCTTCGGACGAGGAGAGGCGGCAGCCCGGGCCGCGCGGAGGGGCCGGCGCATCCCAGCCTCGGTCCCCATCGCCGGGCGCCGCGCACCCCCTCGGCAGCGGGAGCCTCCTGGCCACCGGGCCTGGCGGGGGCGCGTCCCCACTGACCAGCGCGCAGGACAGCGCCTTCCTCAACGACGCCGATATGGTCATGAGCTTTGTGAACCTGGGTGAGTATCGGGGGCGGGGTGGGTGGGTGGGTAACGTAAAGATCAGAACATCCTCCCCTTTCCAGTCTCCTGGGCGCGGGGCGCAGGGAGTGAGAGGGTGGAGGAGCCCCTGGTGCTGGGGGCCCCGGCGGGGAAGCGCGGACCGGCCAGCTGCCCTCTTACCACCTGCGCGGCCCGGGGGCGGGAGAGGGGGCGGCCCGTGCGCTCCCAGCCTGGCTGCTCGCCGCGGTGCAGGGGCGGGCTGGGGCGCTGGGTCCCCAGTGCGGCGCTGGCTGGCGCGTCTCCGCGAGTCGCCCAGGCACAGTCCGCGCTTTTCCCAGTTGGTGCCCGGCTCGGGCCCCGTTAACTCGTCTGTGGCAGAAAAGTCCTGCCCGAGTGGGGCCAGCTGGGACGGAGAAGGCGCTTCAACACTTTCCCCTCCTGTTTGGTTCGGCGTCCTCAACTCTCTGAGAGTGCCTGTTCTCCCACCGGGATCTCAGAGAATCCCGGAGCAGCTGAGAACTTTAGAAAAGTTGACGATTGTGGTTAAGTAGTGTCCACCGATTTGAGGGAGGAGGGATGCACGAGGAAGTCCCGAAAGGACCGCGGGAGGCTCGCCAGCCCCGGCCAGTCTGGGCTCGCGCGGGCTTGGGGTCGCTCCCCTAGTACCCTCGCTCACATGTCTTTGGCCCGAGCCCCCAAAGGCTGAATTCTTGATCTGCTCGGCCCAAGCTGCACGGGCAGAGAAAGGGTGCGCGTTGGGGGCTGGGGTTGGGCCGCGAGCTGGTCTGAACCGGTTGCCAGGCAACAGAATGGAAATTCAAGGGCGGCTAAATCGGGCTCAGCCGCAAATGTTCTGTGGCAAACCCGGACCGAGTCAGAGCTTTTCCCCCCTCGCGTCTTCGCATCTGTAAATGAGAACGGCGTGAGGAGGACTTCCCCAGAATCTGTGCCTCCGATCTGTGCTCTTCATTCATAAACTGACTCAGCGTAGACGCAGCGATGTAGGGGCCGCGCTCTAGGCAGGGAGAAGTGGGGCGCAGGAGCCACGACCCGAGCGGGCTCATCCGCACGGTGGGGTGGGTCTCCGCGGACTTCCCTTCCGGGACGAGACGCGCGGCTCTGCCCAGGCCCCTAAGTGGGTTTGCAGGCATTGCCGGAGCAGCACCCGCGCCTCCAAGCCACGTCGGAGACGTCCGTCTGTTAAGGACAATCCCCATGTCAAAAACCTTAAGCGAGTCTTTTATAAGTCTTTCAAGGAGAGAATCAACTCCGCTGAGCTTTGAGGGAAGAAAGGACTGGGGCGGAGGGGCGGGGTTCCGGAGGGTATGGAGCAAGACCGCAGACGTCCGAGGGGGTGCAGGCATCCTCCTGGGAAACTCCTGACGCAGAATCTCACAGGGACCGGAGGCTCCAGGCCTGCTTGTCTGGCTCCTTGCAGCGCCACGGGTTCTGATTGGACAGGAGTTTTCACAATTTATTGGGATCAAAGCCGAGGTGGAGCCACCTCCAAGAAGTATTCTAAGGAAATTCTCAAGCCAGTCAGTCAAGCTGGGGCACCGGGGAGGCACCGGCGCTGTTCCTTATTCTAACATCTCTGCTGCTTCTGTCTTAGTAAATTCCATCCCCTGCCCTCGCCCTCGTTACACCGCCCCCTCCTCTAATCCCCTAAATTTCTTCCCTTGGAGAAATGTTTCATTGCCTTTTGGGGGTAATCCCCAACTTGAACAAAGTGGGAAGAATAGCACTTGTAACTTCTTCAGGGACAGTTGTATCACACTTTCCAGAAACAGTTCCTAGTTAAGGTCGTGGTTCTCGACCGGGCATACATGATGCTGGGCTGTTCCCCAGAGCAGTTAAGTCAGGATCTTAGTGGCCATGGTCCAGAAACACTGGCACGGGAGATCCTGACCTCTGAAGGCAATCAAATCGCTCCCGAAAGCAGTTAACAGCAATGCTTCTTTATGCCAGTGGCTCCCAAACATTGCTGTACATGAGTCACCTGGAGGGCTTTTAGGCCTAGATGTCCATGTGGTACCCCATCAGTGAAATCAACGCGTGGCTGAAAGCTGGATATCAGTGTTTTTAAAGATCCTCAGGTGATTCCAATGTTTAGGAACCACTGGTATTTGAAATTGTAAGTTGGCCTGAGGCAAGTTTGTAAAGTTTGACATTCGCTGTTTAGTGACCTCCAAGTTCTCCCTCACTCCTTGCTTTTCTGAGCTTTCCAGGTCTACAGGTACATGTGGCTTCTGAGCCACACTGCTTGAAGCTGCAACCGTTTAACATAGTATCTCCCTAGGGATTTTTCAGAAAGCTTTTTAAAGATTCAAAAACAGCACTGAAAAACTGTTAAAGAACTCAATAATAGTGTCATTTCAGGCCAGGGACAGGCTGTTACAAAACAAGAGACTCCTAGGTAGGGAGTTCTGCCACAAGCCCTTCTTAGACTTTCTGATTGCAAGTTTTAGCTATCTGTAGATCCGGTTCTGGACTCCACATGGGTAGAGGAGAAAACCTTTCCAGGTAAGTTGAATCCAAGTCACAAGCCATGTCACCTGCCACTCAGGCAGTGCTATTTAATATTAATCCATTTAGCAGTAGGAAAGGAGGATTTTATTATGAGAGGCTAAAAATGTGATGAAATCTGATTACCACAGCTTTGATCATTAGGACAGTACATTTGAAGGAAATAATTGTGCTGTGCTAAGTCACTTCAGTTATGTCCAGCTCTTTGTGACCCTATGGGCTGCAGACCACTGGGTTCCTCTGTCCATGGGGATTCTCCAGGGAAAAATATTGGAGTGGGTTGCCGTGCCCTCCTCCAGGGGATCTTCCTGACCCAGGGATGGAACCTATGGCGCTTATGATTCCTGAGGTGGCAGGTGGGTTCTTTACCACGAGTGCCACCTGGAAAGCTCAGTCATTGCTTCGCAGTGTGGATTCTCTACGGGTGTTGAGACAATCCACAGAGTTCTTCCTCTGTGTCAATGGTGTTAGTTGCTGTATTACATGACTACAAGAACCCTACAGAAGGTGGCAGGATGGGTTTTAAAGTGTTCTTACATACCTACTGAGTTACCTAAGTTACAAACTGAAAGTTACAAAGTAAGTTACAAACTGTAGGTCTGAGGGAATGTGTTACATAGTTGTAAACATCCTTCTGGAACAGAAGAGTAACTTGCTTATGAAATACATTGGAAATGCTTGGAGCCTTGTCAGAGAGGCATCATCAAGGAAGTATGAATCAACAGGATATATTTCTTTTGCATATCCCCAAGGCTGGTCATTTGCTATTTGTGTTGACCGTTTTACACTCTCTGGGTGAACAGTCTGTTGATGTGTAACTTCTTTCGTTCTAACCGGCTGGTGTGCAGAGTGCCTGCCAGGCAAGCTGGGTGCTCGTTAACCTGCATTCAATCCTGGCCACGGGTGCCTTTTCCTACTTGTTTCCTAATGCTGAAAATGTCTTGGCAGCCTGATAAGCAAGCCTGCCAATGTGGTGACCTTGGAGAAGTATCCTGAACTGTCTCAGGTCTTAGCTTAAAACTCATCTTTGAGAAGAAACCTTCTCTAACCACTTGGTAGAAACTGGTGTGGCCCCCTCCTTCTCACTTGTTTACGGTCACCATACCCGGTTTATTTTCTTGGTTTCACTTATCACAGGGAGTGCTTTTTTTTTTTTTCTTTTCCTTTAAAAATTTGCTTACTCATTTTGTTTGTCACCACTCTAGGATGTCAGCCTCAGAAAGCAACCAGGCTTATCCACTGTTGGAACCTAAGTTCCTAACACAATGCTGAGCATACTGAAGGTGCTTAATCAAGAGGGAATGGAAGGAGACATATTCATTTAAAATTTGCATTTCACTAATCTGTTTAGGGGATATCTGATTTTGTTTAGCTCATTTACAAGTGGCATACTGATTTATTAGCTTTTTAACGTATTTGTTTGGGCTGAGCTGGGTCTGCATTGCCTCACATGGGCTTTCTCTAGTTGCAGCGAGTGGGGGCGTCTCTGCAGGGGCCTCTGATTGCAGGGGTTGCTGTTGCTTGTTGCCGAGCACAGGCGAGTGGGCTTAGTGGCCCTGAGGCACGCGGGGTCCTCGCAGATGAGGGCTCGAACCCGTGTTCCCTGGATTGACAGGTGCATTTGTAACCACTGGACCAGCAGGAAAGTCCCTACTTGATTTTTTTTTTTAACTTTTGTATTGGCGTATAATGGCACCCCACTCCAGTACTCTTGCCTGGAAAATCCCATGGGCGGAGGAGCCTGGTGGGCTGCAGTCCACGGGGTCGCTAAGAGTCGGAGACGGCTGAGTGACTTCTTTTTCACTTTTCACTTTCATGCATTGGAGAGAGAAGTGGCAACCCACTCCAGTGTTCTTGCCTGGAGAATCCCAGGGATGGGGGAGCCTGGTGGGCTGCCGTCTGTGGGGTCACATAGAATCGGACATGACTGAAGCGACGTAGTAGTAGTAGTATAGCTGATTAATAATATTGTGATAGTTTTAGGTGAACAACAAGAACCTACACAATTTTTATTAAGTAAAACATTTGAGGTAAGTGAAGACAGGTAATCTCAGTGTCTGAGATTCATGATAATCTGATGTTTATTTTCAGGCTTCATTAAACACCTATTAGTTACCCATGTGTATATTAATTCATAATAGGCATTACGTTTGAGAGTAGTGCAAAGTTTTAGTTTAATCTCTGCATTTCAGACTTTAATGAGGTATTGATATACAGATGCTAGTGAAAGTCACTCAATGGTGTCCAACTTTTTGCAACCCCATGGACCATACAGTCCGTGGAGTTCTCCAGCCAGAACACTGGACTGGGTAGCCTTTCCCTTCTCCAAGGGATCTTCCAACCCAGGAATTGAACCCAGGTCTCCTGAATAGAAGGCAGATTCTTTACCAGCTGAGCCACCAGGGAAGCCCACCGATGCTAGGATAAAATGGAAAAAAAAAAAACCCCCAAAACTCAAATTATGGTCAGAAAAGGAATCAGCATGTGTTCCTACAAGTAACAAGAAACTTATTGTACTAAAAATACTGGCAATCTTCTGAACAAAATTACTCTTGGGAAACATAAATTAGAAGAAAAATGGAGTACTCTTTCCTTGGATTTGTAACCAGATACACTGTTGTGTCTTTTTCTTATATGATCAGTGGGCCTATTTTTCATTTAAGCTGCCTGTGTTTAGGAAGATTTTTGTTAGGAGAAAATAAATCCATGCCTGCAAGCTATTCACAGCAAAAATAGTTTGAAGAACTTGATTACAAGAGTGTGGCTCAGAAAAGCAGTGGATGGTCCCCTAAAGAGATTTCAAATATTAAATGTGAAATTCAGTGGTATTTCAACCAAGTTGTACAAAATGTTCTTAAACTTGGATCAAAGGGCAAGCAGATACCATTGTTTAGCTCTCAGATGGTGCTTCCTCTGAATGTCCTTCTAAGAATGGGTATAAATCCTTTTTAGATGTGTTGAGTCATTCTTAGTTCCTCTGTTGAGAACTTACCTCTGATTCGCATAGAGGAAGGATTCCTAGTGATATAAACATCTGTGTCAGTGAAAAAAATCCCACAGTTCAGCACTTTCTTCAGCATGTAATTGCTTCATCCCCGTGCCTTCAGAGTTTGGCTACTTTGAATGTTGGGTTTCACACGTTTTCCTTGGATATGGGATTGAGAGGGTGAATACTGGATGTCAGAGACTCTCAGATGACCAGCCCCTCTCGTCTTGCGCCTCTCCCTTCTGTTTACGAAGCTGAGTTAGGGAAGTGAGGCGAGTACCATGTCTTGGGTAATTAATCAGCTTTGGGTACTTTTTCCTCTCCTGTTCACCATCCTGTTTAACACTGGATCATTCCATGGGAGGCTCTGTTTCTTAGTATGAAGACGTTGCGCTTTTAATTTTTCCGTTGGAGCCTTATTCTGGGTTTTCACTCTTGTCTAACTTTGTGACATCACCTTTGGTGCCTGCAGCAGTGGGAAGACAAGTGGGCGATATTTTAATCAGATCGAGTTCCAGAGTAGTCCAAGCTTTCGTAAGTATGAGTAAAGGGGTAGAAACCAGTGTAGATGCTTGGTGCGAGCTGAGCCCTCGAGAGGCCCACGCATATGAACAGCCGTTACACATTCACCTTCCACCTGCCGCCCCAGACCATCAGTCTACCCAGCCTGTCCCAGGCCGACGACATAGCTGTCCTGGCCGCACGGTGTCTCCTAGGGGCTGGTGTGGGCGCAGCTGGCTTTCTCTCCTCCCCTTCTGTTTTCCCCACAAAGAGCCGGCGTGTTCTTCTGTCTTCATTTCTGTTTTCATCGTGATAGCTGAGTTGCTTTTATGTAAGCACATTTGCTCATAATATCCTTACCTCCTGGCTCTCCTCTCTCCCACCTTTTGTCCTCTGGAAACTTGGGACCAGAAGATACCCCTAATCCTATCAGTGATTTAGGATAGTGGTGACGCTTGCGTTAAGGAGAAGGAAAGCCAGTCTTGTTTGCATGAAAGCTAAAGAACCGGGGATATATCAGCCTCTACAGTCCTGTGCATGCCAGAAAGTCTTGAAACTGCAGTTATACCTGTTTGTCTTCCTCTATAAGTTTTTTTAAATTTTTAATGGTTTTTAGTTTTGTTTTTATTTATTTAAAATTTTTCATTAAAGTGTAGTTGATTTACAGTGATATGTTAGTTTCAGTTGTATTGCAAAATGATTCCGTTATCCATATATGTATATGTATCTATGTATCTTTTTGAGTTCTTCTCCCTAATAGGCTGTTACCAGATATCGAGTATGTTCCTGTGCTAAACAGTAGGTCCTTCTTGGTTACCTATTTTATATATAGTAGCATATATATGTTAATCCCAAACTCCTAATTTAGTCCCCTCCTCCGAGCTTTAGAAATGAGACATTGTAGCCTGCTGAAGTTGATCGGACTTTTCGGCCCCACTTACTAGTGTTTTGACATCGTGGTCCTCTGCAGTTATTTCTTCCCCACTGGCAGTAGGTAGAATTTCAGCCTCCTTATGAAGCTAGACCCTGGAGCTGACTTCAGACACGGAGCTATCTTCCATGACATCGCTTTTCTGGAGGAACATGCCCGGTGGTGGACAACCTGTGTTTTAAGCTGGGTTTCCTTTATCCATTGGCAGCTAGAGGTGATTGACCCATTTGCGCCATCCGTAGGTCCTAGAATTTACAGCATGAAAGGTTCATGTCATCTCTTCTGTTAGTTACACTTGTGAGAGGTACTCAGGCCCACTTCCTCCGCACTGCCGGTGCGTCTCAAGCTGAGGAACGACCAACAGAACCACTGAGAGAGCCTAAAGCATCTGAGAAATAGGGCCACAGAGTTGTTGGGCAGATGTGAGTGGTTAATTCAGGAGAAATTAAAAGCATGCAAGACTGCAGCCCAGGGCAAGAGGTGGGGGGCCCGGATCTGGAATTTTGTTGATTTTCTTTTTAGTGGATAGCATTCTCTCCTAGAACTCTGCTTTTAGAAAAAAAAAAAAAACTAAGCATCTCTATAAATATCCTCCTCTTTGGTATGCTGAAGGACCGTTGACCTTAAAGAGTTGTTTTCTTCTCCAAAAATGAGCTGAAAACCACGTTGCCCTGAGCGGCATTGTTCTACTGATGTTCACAGGCTCTGATTCTCTTCCTGCCCTGCCCATGTCCATTATTAAGGAGACTGGGTCCATAATAGGGATGCTATCTAAATTGCATCAGGTAATTCCTGGATGGGTCCCCACGGTCCAGTTATCTCCAACCCAGTCTCAGATGACTGGGCTGAAGACTCCCCTGCAAGCATTTTTGCAGAATGAGGTTCTAGTTCCAGTGGGAGAGCCTTCCTGGCCCTTGGGTTCATGGGCACACGCCCTTGGTTTCTGATCCTGCCAGATAGGTCGGGGATTGTCCCACGCCTCAGACGTCCTTGCTCCGTCGAGCTGACTTGATGTTCAGATTGTTTTCTCATCATCTGAGCAGTCCGAGGGGGAGGGAGCAGGCTGACTTCTCAGCAGGCAGGCGGCACAGCCCAGGAGCCCTCTCTCCGCCGAACTTTGAAACCAGCTGACAGCTTTATTACGACTCTCCTGCCCCTTAGCCTTTTCACCTTGTCCAGAGTGGAACTTCCAGCCCTTCACATCTGTGTCTCTTGGTGGTGGTTCCTATGTTTACAGTCTTGTTGGTTTCCTGTTCACGAACATGGGCTGGCAGAAAATTCTGACTTGCATATCGGGAGAACAGGAACTAACCACTGCCTCGTCTGGGTTATTTTCTATGCTGCTGTGGCTGGGAGATTTTTATAATCGACCTTGATCTCTGAGACCACTTAACTTTCTCCCCACCTCCCCTTTCAATCTACTAATTGACATACCCTAAAGACAGAGCTTTGTAAACTACACCATGAAGGGCTAAAAGTTTCACTTTTTCCCTCCAGAGGTTATTGAACACACCTGTATCAGAATAAATTAGCAGAGAAGCTACACAGTAAAAATACTTTTTAGAACAGTCTGTCTATAGTAAAACGGAGTGAAAAGCTCAGATTTCCCACATACGCCCATACCTCCACGTGTGTCCAACCCCTCCCAGGACCACCATTCCCCACCAGATTGGTGCATAGCTTACAGTCAATGGGCCTGCGTGGACAAAGTGTAACTCAAGGTCCATAGTTTGCACTATTGCTCACCGTTGGTGTTCTCCATTCTGTGGGTTTGGGTGAATGTTTAATGACATGTGCCCATGGTTATGGTATCATATGGAGTAGTTTCACCTAAAAATCTGTGGAGAAACTGTACACTTAGCTGGAAAAGCAAATCAATAAAAATCCAAAAATTCAGCATAGAGTTTGGGGAAGAGAAACAAAATACCATCAAAGAATATTGTTTGGGCAGCTCTACCCCATCAGTATATGAGTAGTTTTGATTGACTGTGTCGGCCTTATTTTGTGTTTCTGTGCGTTGACAGCAATTCCATTAGAAACCCCTCTCTCTCTTTTTTGTAAGTCTAGGAGTTTAAAGTCTTTTCTCCTCCACATGCTTTCAGTGAGGCGTCTGTCACCATAGTACCTAGACAACCCCTCAGGCAGAGATACGAGCGATTAAATTTCTCCCCTGGCTTGTGCCCTGTTTGATCCGTGCTCGGCGGGATTGGGGGAGTAAAAGAAAGCAGCCTGAGGAATGGATAAGAATCAGGAATTCTGTGCTTGTAAATTATTAAAATTCGGGGGGGATGTTATTGGGGAGAGGGGTTCAAGTTTTCAGAAAGGAAGAAAAAAATTGTTAAAACTTCGTGTGAGTTTTTGGATCGAGAAGGTCACAAAAACACCTTTTACTCTCTTAGTGGCAGGATCAGAGAACTTGAAAAGGTTTCCTCAGGAGAGACTGTTTAGATCAGATTAAAACTGAATTAACAGAGACTCTGTAAACTAGTGGTCTTTGTAGACTAGGCTCATTTGCTTTGAACTGTTATGCGTGAGAAAAGGCTGTACCGATTAATGGTAAATAATGAGAAAAGGCAATAATCAGGTAACACGGTAACCCCCAAGAGTGCTGTTGAACAGATAGCTGGCGATTCATCTGAGGTAGGTTGGGGACCTGTGAGCATTTCTTTACAAATATCGCAAGGTGAGACCCTCCACGAATTCTCGCCAGTTCTCCTTGAGTCAGCTCTCTGTGTGATCGGGGTATTTTCTCAGTTCTAGCTACACAAATCCCTTTATTGCCTGACACATCCCTGTGGAGCAGAAACCTCTCAAAGAGGAGCCTGGCCAGGGCTGTGTCAGTGCGTTGGAGGAACTCGGCTTGCTTCTGTGTCACCTGACTTAGTATCCATGGTGGTTCTGCGTGCTCTCTGGTGGGAGAGAAGTCTTTTCCTCTGTTAAACTTTAATTTTTTTTTGGCTGTGCCGGGTCTTCGCTGTTGCGCGTGACTTTCTCTGGTGGCGGGGAGCGGGCTCCTCACGAGGTGGCTTCTCTCCCTGTAGAGCACGGGCTCTAGGCCCAGGGGCTTCGGCGGCTGGGGCACGTGGGTTCATTAGCCGTGGCTCGCGGGTTCTAGAGCGTGCAGGCTTCAGTAGTTGGGCACACGGGCTTGGTTGCTCCTTGGCACGTGGCATCTTCCCAGACCAGAGATTAAACCTGTGTCCCCTGCATTGGCAGGTGGATTCTCACCCACTGTGCCACCAGCACCATCTGGGACAGAAGTCTGAGCCAAAAGGCTTATGGAGGGTAAGGTGAGGAGGACTCAGGTGTCTTCAGCTGAAGCTATTTGCAGAGTTGCGTTTCTCCCAAGGGTCATGGGGAGAAGGCAATGGCGACCCAATCCAGTACTCTTGCCTGGAAAATCTCATGGGTGGAGGAGCCTGGTGGGCTGTAGTCCATGGGGTCGCCAAGAGTCGGACACGACTGAGCAACTTCACTTTCACTCTTCACTTTCATGCATTGGAGAAGGACATGGCAACCCACGCCAGCATTCTTGCCTGGAGAATCCCAGGGACGGAGGAGCCTGGAGGGCTGCCGTCTATGGGGTCGCACAGAGTCGGACTGAAGCAACTTGGCAGCAGCAGCAGCAGCAGCAGCAGCAAGGGCCGTGGAACCGGCCTCTGCGCTTTGCTGGGGTCTCTTTAGGGCAGAATCCCCTCGTACCAGCTTTGGGAACCCCTCTCACCAATCTTGCACCTTGCTTGCATATCTGCTGGCTTGAGGCTGTTTGTTGTATAGCACCTACGTGTCATCACGGGTAGAGGTGGAAGCCTGGACGGCTCAAGCAGGTGAGAGAAACCCCGTGGAGCTTGCTTTCCCCCTCTCCTCTTCCTCCCATTAATAAATTTGGCCACCACACTGCCTTTATTTCCTCTTTTACATCTTTTTCTGTGATGCTTCTGCCTTTGGTTGTCACGAACGGCACACTGTACACACCGCTCCATGGAGTCTCATAGCTTCCGCCACCACAGTGACACATTGCTCACCGGAGTGGTTTTTTCTTGAGGGTGATAGAAAGTGCTTTAAGGCCTCTTCAGTGCAGAGCTGAAGAGAGAGCGCTTGATTAAGATTCCAGAAGCTTAAGCCTCCTGTCTTTGTGTTATCCCTTTTTAGCCTGTTCAAGCCACTTAGCCAAATCTCAGCGTGTTTCTAGGTCTGTAGATGTGACTGTTGGGCTGGATCAGCGTTTTCCCAATAGCATTTCATGGGACACTTCTCCCAAATGCTCTGCAGAGCAAGAGCATGGAAGCGCTTAGCGTTACATTCTTCTTTTGGAGATCCTGTGTCTGGGAGCATGTTTAAGTCTTGACAAGCCCAGCAGTAGGGAAGTCTGCTAACATGCTTTTTTGAGCTTTTGAGCTGACTTTTGCTGTGTAACCCCTTTCCCCCATGAAACATCCTTGTGTCATTTCTCTGCCCTAGTAGCCTCTCCTGACCCTTCCTGGGTCTACCTGTAGAGCAGGGCCGAGACCACAGGCGGCTGCCTTTCCAGCGGCTTTGGCCATCTCTGGAAGGGCTGCCTGGTGCCTACTTCCACGGGTGGCCCCAGGCCCTCTTCTTCTGAAGGCGGCCATGGCTTTGGGCTGTTGCTCGTCTGTGGGTTGTCTCACCGTGACTTGCTTGCCTCTCCCATTGTGATGCCAGCAGTCCCATGCATTCAATTCCTCTGTCATAAGCACTTGCTAGGGTTTCTCTTTCCCTGGCTGGACCCTGATCGCCACAGCCTTTTCATTCTCTAGAATATAGCAGAGAAACCCCAGACTTTATAATGCTCAGGGGTTCTAGGAGTGTTCCATGTGTGTATCTTTGATTAATTTTTTCCAACAGCTTTCTTGCGGTATCACTGACATACAGTAAGCTGCTTATTTAAAGTGTATGATACGATAACCCTTGACTTACATAAGTGCCTCTGAAGCTATCACCACAATCAAGATAGTGTATCCAGAGCTATTCTTTTTGAATGGTTGCCTATGCCAGGAAATGGAATAATATCCTAATATAGAGGAAATGTAGTGAAAACCCCATCTTTCATTGATGCCGTTTCAGTTCATGCTTTATTGTATGTGCTTGGAACATCCTTAAGAATGGAATTTGCTGAAGATGCTTGTGAATGATTATTTTGGATCAGAGAACTCTCCAGGGTCAAGCCCACTCTTTGCAGTGTTTACTGGCTTCCATCCTGTGTCTCACCTCCCGTGTTTATTTTTTTAATAGGAAATCATAATAAAAATCAGACCGCTTCTGATTTTAAGACCAAGCATCTGGGGCCCTTTGGGGATGGTTAGAGATGGTTGGCATCTCCTTGGTACTCAAGCTGAAAGGATTTGATGCTTCAGGTAAACATCACCAAGATGCTTACTTGTGTCTCTGTTTTAAATTCTGGCAGTTGAGGTAGGGCCCAAGTCCAAGACATTTAAGAAAGCAGACTTCAGTTTACTCCTGACTTTCTCCTGCTAGGCTCATCCTTCTTCAAGGATTCTGGAAGCTTAAATAGAACTGCATCCTTGTTTTGTGTGTCTGGGTGGCGGGGGTGGTGTAAGAACATGTAAGTATTGTATTTCTTTATGGCCTTTGGCTTTGAAGAGTGACTGACGTCACTTACCCTATTATCTCAGCAAGGAAGAAAATGGACTTTATAGCTGCAGATTTGCCATTACTAGGTGGGGGTTAAGCAGCTCTGTAGTGGGTGTTTTAGTCTCTAAACCGTGTCCCTTTTGGAATCTCATGGACTGTAGCCAGCCAGGGAGTCTCCTGGCAAGAACGCTGGAGTGGGGTGCCATTTCCTTCTCCAGGGGATCTTCCCCATCCAGGGATCAAACCCTCATCTCCAGCACCGGCAGGTGAATATTTTGCCACGGAGCCACCAGGGAAGCCCTAACCATTTGTAGATAGGGGAAAATTTGGAGAACGGGGCGGAGAGAATTGTTATTGAGAGTCGTGTTAATGTTTCAAATAGCACCCAGTCTATTCACACGATAGGACAGTCTGGTGAAGTTGCTGAGCTCTCTCCTCGCCTCCCCCACCACTCAGCGAAGCTCGCCCAGTTTCTGCTGTCCTCTGACTTCTGTCCCCATCACTCTGGGGACATTCTTCTATCAAAGGCGACTAAGCACCCTTCCTTGAGTCTTCACCCTCCTCTCTGAAAGCCTTTAACCTTCTGACACACCTTACCGCCTGCTGCAGTCCTGAGAAATCCTCTACTTAGCTTCTGCGACTCTGCTTTCTCTTTCCTGGTTCTTTTTCTGTCCCCTAGATAGCTGTTTGGGAACATTTCCTGAAAAGCAGAAGATTCAGAGGGTTGGCCTGTAATACTCAACCTGCACACGGGGCTGGGATCGCCATGGGTTTGGGGTGGGGGAGCCCACTCAGATGCAGGAATAAGGAGGTGATGAGGCTGGGTGGCACCTTTCAGGTGATGTGCATGCAGGCTGAGTTGGCTGCGGTGATGGGGCCTGGGAACTGGGGGATCCTGGCGGCCAGATGTCAGCCCCAGGGAGGTCTCCACTGGGAGCCCCTGATCACGTGAGCCCCTCTTTTTACTCGCCTGTCCATTCAAAGTGTGGTCAAAGTTTGCTTCTCAAACTGTTTTTGTGCAAGTCCTAGTTGGGTTTTTAAAATGTCCAAATGTCCAATTTCTGTGGACCCCTACTTGTGTCAAATTCATTAAAAATGAATGATTAGAGAAGGGAAATGGAAAAAAAAAAAAACGTAAAAATTCAAACCTCAGTTTGTCAGATCCCACTGATATAAAATGATCAGTCAAGTGGTTGCCAAACCGCCCGGGCAGTTTCCATGTCTGCGCCCGTCTCATGGCAGGACAGTCATTCAGTTCGGAGTCAGCACAGACCTCTCGTTGTGGATGCAATGAAAGCCGTCCTGGAGCCAGCCAGGACGTGGGGGCTGCTGTGGGAATCTGCACTTGAAGAAGCCCGTGTGGACGGAGGGTGCTGACCGAGGCTTGAGGGCCAGGATGCAGACTGCTCAGGGGTGCCCTTAGTCCAGCCTCATGCCCACATCCAAGCGGTTGCAGGACCTGCTGTTTCTCCGTCTGAAATCTCACTCCCATCTGCCTCCTGCGTTCTTTTCCCTTGTTCCCCAGATAAGGTCTTTGCATCCTTGGCCTGGGGTGCTGTGCCGGCCGCCCTTGTACCGGTGCCAGCTCGGTGTGTCTGTAGCACAGATGTGACCTGTTTCCCCCTCCATCACCTCCATTGGCTCCTCCTCCCCTGAGGAGGCCAGGATGCCATCTGACTCCACCCTGTTTCCTCTTCATCCCTCCCCTCCTCATCTCCACTGCCGTTCAGCCAGCCACGTCTGCTCCGTGATTCCCTTCCTCTGGCCTTTTCTCCCGATTCCTCTCTCTTTCGTTGTATCTCTGCCCGTTTCCACATTCTCCGTGGGACCTGTTTTCTACAGCCCAGCTCCCAGGCTGTATTCTCGAGGAAGCCTTCTGGACGTTTGCTCACCACGCGCCGCGCCTCTTGGAAAGAACGCTGGGGTCTAGTGACGTTCCCTGGTGCCGCGCGGCTCGTTTGAAGGTCAGCTGTGTTGCGGATGAGTTTTGTGTGGTTTAGAGGCAGGAGCTGGGAGCCTTGTGTTCCTGTGAGGGCGCTGCCACCTGCCTGCTGGGGGGATTCGGGCAAATCACTTTCCACACCCACGTCCCTGATTCTTCATCATACAATGCTTTGTTCACCTGGATGCCTCTTCTCTCCCCAAGTACCTGCACTGTGCCTTACTTTACACATACTCAATAGATGCTCGTGGGGTGGATGGGGTCAGTTTCTCTATATGTAATGACTGCGTGTGGTCGTCTCTCTCTCTCTCTCCTTGGAGTAACCCCAGCTATTGCAGAGAAGCCTCAGTGTGGTGAATCCCTGCAGATCAGAGGCACGCTTTCAAACTTGCATGGGCACCGGAGCTCATAAAACAAGACACTGCTTTCCTGCTGGGTTTACATTCTGTGACTTTCTGGATGGTAGAGGGAAGGGAAAAAAAAGGCTTTGGAGAGGAGAGACGTTATTTTTCCTCTTGCTGATGTCAGTCATTATGACTTTAAGAAGTGTTCATCGAGTCAGAAGTGCTGCTGGGTCTAAATTTAAGTTTCCAGCTTGCACCCTGACTCCGCCCGCAGGTGCCGACGCAAAATACTTATCTTGTCAGCTTCTCCTGGGGACGGCTGGCTCGGCTTCCAACGTGAAGGTGTTAGACACTGTTTGCATAAGGGCTGAGGGAGTGACATCATGTCTATTGAAGCAAAGTCACTCAGCTCCCCACTAAGCAACAGAGAGTGTTTAAAAACCCAAACCAGATCAGAACTCAGGGCAGGGTTGAGATTCTCCTACCAGGAGCAGTGAGGGCAGGCCAGGGAGAGGGTGGTCTCTCGAGTGGGTGCCTGGAGCAGAGGGGGGTTATCACCCCCACCTGTCTTCTTTCCAGACCATTGGGGAAATGAATCAGGCAGAATGAACCTCCGAGCAGTCAGTTGGAGACAAGGCTTAAGTGGGAGCAAGTGGGTCCAAACAGGTTGGAAAAAACATCAAATGAGAGTAAGGGCATGCGAAATGGGATGTTTCTCTTTTTATTGGCTGTTAGAGAAGTTGTTTAAACAGCTCTTTAGTCCTTAAATTATCGTGAGACAGGTAGGTCTCAGGACAGAGAAACTTGTTTTCCTTCCTGATCCCACTTCCATTTTGCTCTCCTTACCAGACTATGCCAGACATAAACACTCATTTCCAGGATATGTATTAGCCCTGGCGTGGAGGGAAGAGACAGACATGGTGCTGAGGGAGCCAGGGAAGCAGCAGATGTAGTTCTTTCACAGTTTACTTGATGAGCTGTAGGATGTTGCCACGGGAACTATGAAAATGAGATGCGTCAGTCTCATCAAGTGATGTTCTGGTGTGTTTTACACCTTTTAAATATATGTAGCTGTACTTTTCTTAGGAGAAAAACTAAATGTCTAGTTTGGCTGCAGACAAAAAATCAAGTGAGATGAAAATATTTTAAATCAGAGAAAACAAAGTGATGAGTGAATAAAGTAGTTGCAGAGGAAGGTACATGAATACAGCATCAGTCCATGCAGCCGCTCAGTCGTGTCTGACTCTTTGCGACCCCATGAGTCGCAGCATGCCAGGCCTCCCTGTCCATCACCAGCTCCCAGAGTTCACTCAGACTCACGTCCATCGAGTGGGTGATGCCATCCAGCCATCTCATCCTCTGTCGTCCCCTTCTCCTCCTGCCCCCAATCCCTCCCAGCATCAGTCTTTTCTAGTGAGTCAACTCTTCACACAAGGTGGCCAAAGTATTGGAGTTTCAGCTTCAGCATCAGTCCTTCCAATGAACACCCAGGACTGGTCTCCTTTAGGATGGACTGGTTGGATCTCCTTGCAGTCCAAGGGACTCTCAAGAGTCTTCTCCAACACCGCAGTTCAAAAGCATCAATTCTTTGGCGCTCAGCTTTCTTCACAGTCCAACTCTCACATCCATACATGACCACAGGAAAAACCATAGACTTGACTAGATTCCCTTTATAGCCCACCAACCCCAAATAAGTAGTTTATAGATAATAATTTTCCAGATTGGTTTATAGCATAATTAACAAATAGAAACCATGTGTACTTAAGGCATCCATTGTAATGATTTGCTAATTGTGAAATACTATTAAAAACAATGACCATGTCCGTCACCTCACATAACTACCGTTTTTTTCCCCTTTCTGTGAAGAGAACACTTAAGATCTCTGCTTTTAGCAGATTTCAAGTATATACTGCAGTGTTAATTGTATTCACATCGCTCTGCTAAGATCTCTGGGACCCATTCACTTGGCGTAACTGAAACTTTGTGTCCTTGGGCCCCTGTCTTCCTGTTCCTTCCTCTGCCCCAGCCTCTTGCAACCACTCTTCCACTCTCTGCTACTAGGAGTTGGGCTGTTTTCGAGTCTCTGTGTGGGTGAGATAACACAGTATTCATCCTTCTCTGTCCGGCTTATTTCACTTAGGATCTGGTCCTCCAGGTTCATCCACGTGGTTGAGCACGGTGGGTATTTCCTTCCTTAAGGCTGAATCCTGTTCTGTTGTTACGTGGGTCCCACGTTTTCTTTTCCATTTATCGACAGATACTCGGGTTGCTTTGCGCCTCCTGGCTAGTTTACTGTTATTTGCCTTCGGCCATCTTCAGGATCCAGCAATAGCGTAGAATCTTGCATCCCCAGGACTCGCAAGGTTAAGGAGTCTGGGTGGTTGTACTTATCTGCCTCTCCCTTCTTCCCCTTTGGCTTCTGTAAGGAGCATGGTTCATCTTGCATCGGTGGGGCCTCCTCTAACCGTGACACTTCCACTCACCTCTCAGGGCTGGATGACATAAGAGAGTCTTTTCTGAAGTGGATGGCTCATGCCTTTGGCTTCTCTTCTCCTCGAGGCCCTTGTTCGTGGACGGTGGGATTGCTCACTCCTCCCCTCGCACCCGATGTCTCCTCTCTCCTTCAGTAGGCATTCTGTTCCTGTTGCTCCTCTGGGGCCTGGCTCACGGGAAGCTGAACTCGGGGCCGAAACTCCTCCCAGAGCGCCACTTTGCACCACTAAAAACCACAGGGACAACCCCGGGTAGCCCCGTTCCACTCTGCGAAAATAAAATATGTCACCGGAGCGTTTCGCTGGAATGAGGACTTTATTTCCATGATTCTAAGGTCAGCTACAGTACATGGTTTTTCCTACTGGCAGCAAACATATTTTACCAAACTCTTACCTAAGCGCTTTTCGTTTACAATTCCACAAGGAGCTCTTGGCTTCCTCCCTGTTGATGCCTGCAAATATTGTGATTGACTTCCACACCTTTTGAGGAAGCCGATTCCAAGTTGTGATTCAGCTCTTAATTTTGGCTAGCGTTTTATTGTGAACATTTTCAAATGTATTAAAAAATGGAAAGATTTTGCAGTGAGTCTCTATATACCCTCCACGGAATGCAAGAAAAGACCCAGCCATAAAAGGGTTACGGGTAACACGCAGAGGCTAAAAGATGTTGGTTCTGCTGTTGAATCACTTCCGATTTGGGGAGATACAGTGGTGGAGAGTGCCCTTCTGGGCAGATAAGGATTAATTCACGGGAGGACTTGACCTACAGAGCCAGGAGTGAGTAGCTGTGCCTTATTTTAAGTTGCTGAGTTTGTGGGCATGTGTCACAGCAGCAATAAAGGCAAAGCAAAGAACAGTGGTGGGCACGCAGGGCCTTGGCACTCGTCTTTGCCCCTTGGGGTTCCTTGAATTAGAACCTGTAAATGGGGGCGAGACACTGCCTGTGTTTGGATGTGAGCCTTGCCCCACGTCTGTTCCGTTTTATCACCTGGAGAAACAGAAGTGGCAGTTACGTTTAGTCCTCGGTGTGCTTGTGAAGAGTCATTGAGTTACTCTCTGAGGTGAGCTTAGCACTATACTGAGTGTATCTCTCCCTCTTTTAAATTATCTATTTGTTTGATTGCACCAGGTCTTTGTCACGGCATGCAAACTCTTAGATGCATCATAGAGATCCAGTTCCCCAACCAGAGATTGAAGCCAGGCTCCTTGCATTGGGAGAACAGAGTCTCAGCCCCTGGACCACCAGAGTCCTCCCCTGGGTGTATCCTGAGTGCTTGTAGTTAGACACCGCTATTGTATGTGTTGGCAATTAGAAGCCATAGAAAAATACCTTCGAGTTCTTTATCCTGCTCTTTAACACCTTATCTTCTGATGCTCAGAGTGAGGCAGTCCATGCAGTCTTTTGTTTTGTTTTAACTTTTTATATTGTATTGGCGCATTGCCAGTTAACAGTGCTGTGATGGTTTCAGGTGGGCAGTGGGGAGACTCAGCCGCACACATACATGTACCCATTCCCCCAGACCCCCACTCATCCAGGCTGCCACACAGCCTTGAGCAGAGGCCCCTGTGCAATGAGAAGCCCTTGTTGGTTATCCGTTTTAAATATAGCTGTGTGTACATACAGATTTGTAAGCTCTTCTGGAAAGTACCTAGGCATTATTGTACTCTCTGGAACGTGAGGGGATGATGTTTTTGAGAGCAGTCTATAAAGCTGAAGGACTGCCAACCTAAGGTAAAGTAAAGGAAGGTGTTTGGGGGGCACACCAGTTGTGGGGCTCATAAATACCCCGTGAATAAGCTCAGTGCCTCTGGCCTGCTTCTGACTGGGTGGAGACGGTGGCTGTTGCTAAGCCTGCCCGAGCCGAATGATCCAAGATTCACTGTCGATGTCTGAATGGCTGTCATGTACTGAGACACATTCTAATTCTGTAGGCCTGTAATTTTGGAATTCCGTAGCCCCACGATTTCTGTAGTCTGTGATTTATTGCATCCCAGCATGGCCCTAGGCTCTGGGACTGCAAGTCTCCTGCTGTGTTGTAAAGATGCCCTGTTCCTGGGATCAATAGAGGATGAACCTGTGGAAAAAAACTGGAAAACTTTTTTTCCAGGGGAAAAAACTGGAAATCCCTACATCATTTAGCCAATCAGGTAACCTAGTGAAACAGGAAACGTCTCAGTTCTGCCATCTTGAGCCCCTACATTACTGCCACAGGTTTTCTGTCTGTCAGTAGAAGTGCTTAGAACTTTCCTATAGATACTTGTTGCCAAGATTGTGTTTCATTTACAAGAGGCACCACTGATGAACCTTGGCACCTCCACCTGGAGGGCTAAGGATTGGCATTCTATGTAATTGATATGCTTTTCGGAATATGAGGTTCTGCTTAGCTCAAGTTGCCAGCGTTAGGGAAATTCAGCATTTTTGAGGGGGAGGGGAACCAATTTTTATCTTGTGAATGTTGAATTTTATGAATGGTCATATTTCCATTTTTCTTGGTCGCTAGAAAACTCTGAACTACTTCTATTTATTATATAGCATTTACTTTTCTCTATTTTCTTGCCTTGTTTTTCTTTCTATTTCTGCATCTCTCTCATGTTTGTTTTATAAAATTGTATTTCTGTTAATTGTCTCAGATGTGCTTTCAGTATGATGTGGGGGAGAAATCACTGCAAGATCTGTAGTAAGTTGTCAAATCATCAGCAGGTGGACAGTAAAGAGACTCACATATACACGTATCCATTCTGCCTCAAACCCCCTCTCATCTGGGCTCCTCGTGGCATTCAGCAGAGTTCCCTGAGCTCCACGGTAGGTATAGCAGGGACCTGTCATCTTGGGGTCCAGTATCCCCACACATACTTCTGTGACGAGGCCTGTGGGGTACTTCTCTAAAGAAACGGCCTATATACCCTGTTACGTCAGCATGTGTATGGGCTGGAGTCTTTCCCCAAATGGTTAGGTGTCATACACGGTCTGCAGTGCAGAGGGGTCGGTGTGACATCACTTGGTGAATGATCTCTGAAGGCAGGTTGAACTTGACATTCAACATGCTTTGTCTCTGCATCACGGGCTTCAGAATAATTTCAAGAGCTTGTTTAGAACGTGCCATCCTGGACTTTCCTCCCAGGGGTTTTGAATCAGTGTGTCTGCTGTGGAATCAAGGAATCTGCATTTTAAGAAGCATTCTAGGCTTTGGATACAGGCTGGTTAGCAGATCTGGTGGTAGGAAGTTGAAAGAGTTGAAGTGAGGTATTGAGGATTGCTCATTAAATGTGTGAGAGTGAGGTGACAGTGTGTGAGAGATTGGGGCGGAGTGATGGGGTGTGCGTGTGGACTCAGACAAGAGAACGTTCATCGACATCGCTAACGCATCACTAATCGGCAGGGTGCAATCTTTCCCCGAAGAAGTGCTCATCAACCTGGCTATAAACACCACATTGAATCCTTCCTAGGTTGGGATTTTGCCAGGTAGGTTTAATCGAAAGACCATGAGATGGAAAAGTTGAAGCTGCTGAAAAATAATTAGTGCAATGGATGATAGTATGTGAAGCTGAATGAGGATAAAAGTAAAATTCTACTTAAAAAAACAAACAAACACAACCATTCTAAATGGTTCTTAGTCAAGTGGTTCACGGGACCAGACTCTTGAGAAGCACTGTGCTGGAAGGGTGGGTGGGATTTAAAGGGCCGGTGTTCCTGAAATGAGCACTCACAGCAGCAAAGCATAAATTGTGTAATGCATAGGAACGGTGCCCAGGAGGCTGAAGGGGGACCCCGTGTGTACTAAGGGGATCCTGCTGTCACTGCCGTTTGTAGGTTCATCCACTTACATGTCAGAGCTGCCCTTGTGTCCCAGGCACCAAGGATGCTCAGATCTCACAGTCGTGTCCTCCTGCAGCAGGCTGTTCAGAAGGAAGAGGCTGATGTTTCCACACACAGGACTTTGGGAGTGTACCAGCTTCTGTGATGGAAATCTGTTTGAAAGTGGACGTGTTAGTCGCTCAGTGACGCTTTGCAAGCCCATAGACTCACCGCCTGCCAGGCTCCTCTGTCCATAGGATTTCCCAGGCAAGCATACTGGAGTGGGTTGCCATGCCCTTCTACAGGGTATCTTCCTGACCCAGGGATCAAACCTGGTCTCCTGCATTGCAGGCGAATTCCTAACCATCTGAGCCACCTGGGAAGCCCTAGAAATCTGTTTTTCCGCTTACCAGGGAGTGATGAGAGCAACACGTGGAAGCAGAAGTTTCTGGATCTGAACCTTGAGCCTATCTTTTCTCCCTTTTCCATTTCTGAGCAGGCACAATGGCTGTGACTTAGCCCGAGATGCCACCCAGTGACTTTACAATAACTGATTGCCATTGGCTGGTTTGCTTGTGTTTTACCTGTCCTTCTGCTACTTAATTAAATGAACTCCATAAATAGAGGGACCTCCACTAGGTATATCTTGCGATCTTTCCAGCTGGTTCTGGAATTTAAAAGTTAAAAAAAAATCAAAGTCTCTTTGATTTTTTAAATTCTCTATTCTTTAAAAAAAAACAAAGTGAACATTCTTTATTTGAAAGAGACTTAATAAAGGGTATGATTTTTAATAACTTGGTTACTCTTTCCTTTTATGTCTGGTTTCCATGGGCATCAAACACTTTGAGGTTAAGCACAGGTAGCCTCCTCACCTGCTTGTCTGCCCCAGTTGGGTGACGTTAGAGCTCTGATTCGATCCACCTTGTGTCTCTTCTTGGGCTGTCTTGGCTGAGATGGGGGAGGGGTCCACTTAAGGATGCGGCCTAAGCTGCTCTTCATCGGGAGCCAGAACGGAAATTCTCAACCTCCTTGCTCTTGGCTGCAGCCCAGAGCTGCGTATGCTGTTGGACTAGTCTGTGCTCAGCCACGTCATGCTCAGCGCCTTTGATGTCGCTTGAAGGCGGACTTGACCAAGTGGTATTGCCTCCTGCTGATACCTAGGTGAAAGCCAACACCATAAAAATGAATGTTTCCCTGGGAGCTCTCTGCTCTCACTACTACCTGCAGGCCCAGCCAGCCACACTGCCAAACTGGTCAGAGAAAGAACTGGCTTGAGAGTTGCAAAGTGTGTTTGGCAGAGGAGTGAAACCTAGCTCCATCTACTAAAATGCACTAGACAGGTCAAACGCTTTAATTGGAAACTTCAAAACACACACACACACCCTCTTAATTTGCTGTGTTATAAAAGCAATTTGGTAAAGAAATGAAAAGTACAGATGAATCTTGGGCTTTTTAGGCTTGCCTTGTCCATGAGCCCACCCACCTGAATTTGTAGAAAACAATACTGACTGTTGTTCTAAAAGATTCAGGGGTACTGCAGATATTTCAGAGTCTGTAATTGGGTCGACACATACATTCTCTGCCCGAGAGTATGACTGCAGAAAGATTTGGCAGTGTGGATTATACAGAGAGATCATTAAATTACATTTACAGATCTCTGTGGAGCAATCATGGCATGTTAAGAGCTATAATGGCCACAGAATGAGACGCGGCTTCTCTCCAGCGGAGTCACTCCTGTCCAGCTGATCACAGGCAAACCGGCCACCAGAAGATACCCAGGGCGCTCTTTTTCAACATGCGTGTTTTCTTCAGATTCTCTTAGCTATAATGTAAGATGTTTTTCTTTGTGAGTCAAGTGAGATTGTATTTCAGGGAGTCTCGTGTGGACCTCGGTGCAGCTGACCCCATAGAATGATGCAGCATCAGAGCCCTTTGGTTTAAGGAGCCCTTTGAATGGCACCTCATCCCCTTCACCACTGTTCTAGGAGGATGGCCACCTAAAAGCTGCTTGAAACTTTCATGTCCCAGGAAGTTCACGGCTTCACGGAGGTGCTTCGTTTACGGTTTTGACTGTGAGAGTTGACAGTTCTGTGCCCGAGCATCTGTGTGTGATAACTTCCTTCAGTCGTGTCCGGCTCTTTGCCACCCCGTGGACTGCAGCCCGCCCTGCTCTGTCCGTGGGGTTCTCCAGGCAAGAATACTGGAGTGGGTTGGCATGTCGTCCTCCAGGGGATCTTCCCAACCCAGGGATCGAACTCGGGTCTCATATTTTCTGCACTGGCAAGCAGGTGTGTGTGGGTTTTTTTTTTTTTTTTTTAACCACTAGCTCCACTTGGGCCACGCTCAGTATAATTTTCCATTTCCTTAAAACTTCTTGGTCCTTGCTCATTCTTCTAGAACAGAGGTTGGGAACTTTTTCTTAAAGGGCCAGAGGGTAAATATTTGGGGCTTTGCAAGGGAGAGTCTTTGCCCTAGCTACTTAACTCTGCAGTAGTGCAGAAGCAGTACTTCAAGAAAATGGCAGTCTCATTAGAGTAGATTCCAATTAAATTTTATTTATAAAACTCAGTAGCTAGCTCATGAGCTATACTTTGCTGGCTTCTGTTCTTAAACTACATAATCCAGGTTCTGAAGATAAATTGCTCAAACTTTTAATTCTAGGCTAGTTCCATGACATATATAGGGGAACTTGCCCTCCATTGGTTCTGCTGGGTGAGTTAGTCTAGGGACCTCTCCAGTCATCCAATAGATAAAAGACTCTGCCTCCAAGGCAGGGAGTGTGGGTTCAATCCCTAGTCTGGGAATTAGGATCCTGCGTGGAGTGCCAAATAAATAGAACTGTTAAAAAGTAATTTGCTTTAAAAGTCTTATCTGCAGTCATTGAGTCAATCTTAAAGTCTTTGAGTCCTAATAGAAATGAATTTATAACTGGAATTAAAGTTTTCTTTTTTGAAAAAAGGGAGTAATTTAAATTCTCTGTGATTTTTCGTGCCAGAAAGCAATACATTCAAACAAGAGCTTTTGCTGTTCCATCCTTGAGCTTTCTGGGATTGGCAATTTGCAGATAAGGAAGATGCAGGTGAACAGAAACCTTTGCCCCTGAAGTACAGGAGATTTATATGGCTCTGCATACAACCACTGTTTCAGCGCCGGGGACTAGCCTGTAGAAGTTGTTGTTTCAGCCGCTAAGTCACGTCCGACTCTTTTTCAACCTCATGGACTATAGCCCAGCAGGCTCCCCTGTCTCTGGGATTTTCCAGGCAGGAATACTGGAGTGGGTTGCCGTTTCCTCCTGAAGGGAATCTTCCCGACCCGGGGATCGAACCTGGGTCTCCTGCATTGACAGACCGTTCCCCACCAGGCAAGCCCTGTCCTGTGGGTGGATCTGCAGAAGAACTCCGCGAGGCCCGGTCCACATGGCTGGCCTTTTGCCCTTTGTATGTCCTCTTTCCTGATGAGCCTCTTCTGTAGGACCACGGCATGCCCGAGTCTCATCTGCTGAACATCATGAACACCTACGCCTTGTTCAGGGGATCAGTGAGCAAGGTCAGCTAGGAGTCAGGCTCTGTCATGCTGCCAAAGCAGGTAATATTAAACACAGGACCAGCCTTATTTTTAAGATTTCTCATTATATGTGGTAATAACACTGCTGTTAAAAAAATACTGGTCTGAGTCCAAAGTCATTTTAGGCATTCAGCGAGGCTTCAGCACTTTAATGGTTATTAAAGCCAGTCCTGATCTCAATCAGGCACCTGCTACTTAATTGATCCAATGGTCACTGGCCAGCTCTGTCTCTTCTCTATTAAGTAACTCTGTCTCCATCACCCGTTGACCTTTTCTTGACTTTTTATCCAGAGAGGGGAGAGGACAGAGGACATGAAAAACAGATTCGGAGGGAGCAATCGTTCCTGGTTAAAATGAACCTGGAGGAGAGGGTTCTTGCTCCCTGTCACTGAAAGCATGGTCTGCCTCTGCTAGGAGCATGTTAGAAATGCGTCATCTCGGGGCTTCGCTGCTGGCTCAGTGGCGGCGAATCTGCCTGCCAGTGCAGGAGACACAGGCTCGACCCCTGGTCTGGGACGCTCCCACGTGCCGTGGAGCGACTCAGCCAGGTACCACAATGATTGAGCCTATGCTTTAGGGCCCGGGAGCTGCACCTTGGGAGTAGACCCCGCTCACCACAACTGGAGAAGAGCCCGCACGGCAATAGAGACAACCGGCTCAGCCGAAAAATAAATAAAATTATATGAAAAAGAACTGCATCATCTTAGGCCTAATCCCATGTCTTCTGATTCAGAATCTCATTTTTACAAGGCACCCAGGTGGGGTTCATTGGCAAATTAAAGTTTGAGAGGCACTAAACTAATTCACAGCCTTCTTCACAGAGCTAACAGGTAGGGGTGTCTTTGTTCCAGAAATGCCATTATGTAAGAGGAGCTTGAGTTGTTTCTTGGGCGATAAGTGGGGGAAAGAAGTCAGACGTTCAATGGCGTTGAGACTACAAAGTCAAATCATTCTGAGTTCCCAAATGATAAGTCTTCTTCTCCGGTGTATGCACCTTTCTCCTTTTTAAATAACTGTTAAATGGTGTGGATTTTCCTCTCACCACCAGCTTTTCCTCTTGTGTTTTCATTTGCATTCAGTTCAAAATATTTTAAAAATTTCCCTTGTGATTTCTTCTCTCATCTGTTGATTATTTAGAAGTATGTTCTCTAATTTTGAAACGTTTGAGGATTTACCGATTCTAGTTTAATTCCACTGCACTCTGAACACAGGACGATTGCAGTCCTTTTGAATTTTGGTCTTGCTTCGGAGCCCCGTGCTATCAGCCCCCATAGCTCAGCTGGTAAAGAATCTGCATGCAATGCAGGAGACCTGGTTCGATTACTGGGTCAGGAAGATCCACTGGCGAAGGGATAGGCTACCCACTCCAGTATTTTGGCCTAGCAATTCCATGGACTGTATCATCCATGGGGTCACAAGCAATCCAGACACAACTGAGCGATTTTCACTTTGGAGCCATATCTTGAATGTTTCTTGTGCAATTAAAAAAAAGAACGTATGTTCTGATGTTGAGTAGAGTGTTCAGTAAACAGCAATTAGGATACGTTGGTTGATAGAGTTGTTCAAATCTTCTGCATCTTTTTAAAAAAATGTTATTTATTTGGGCCATTCTGGGTCTTTGTTGCTGTGCAGGCTTTTCTCTCGTTGCCATGCTCAGACTCCTTGCGATGGCTTCTCTTGTTATGGACTATGTTCTTTAGAAGCGTGTTCTTTAATTTTGAAACATTTGAGGATTTCCCGACTCTAGTTTAATTCCACTGCACTCCGAACACAGGATGATGCGGATCCAGACTTTAGGGTGCTTGGGCTCAGTAGCTGTGGCACACAGGCTTAGTTGCTCTGCAGCTTGTGAGATCTTTCCGGACCATGAATGGAATCCATGTCTCCTGCACTGGCAAGTGGATTCTTCACCACTGGGCCACCAGGCAAGTCTGAGTCTGCTGTCTCCTTCCTGCCTTTCCATCTGCTTCCGTCGATGACTGAATGTTGAATTCTCCAACCATCATGAAGGATTCGCCCACTTCTCCTTCAGTCCTCTCGTTCTTCTTTCAGGGTTTTGAAGCTTTGTTTTTAGGGGAGTGCACATTTAGGATTGCTCTGTGTCTTAATCAGAGAAGGCAATGGCACCCCACTCCAGTGCTCTTGCCTGGAAAATCCCATGGATGGAGGAGCCTGGCGGGCTGCAGCCCATGGGGTTGCTAAGACTCGGACACAACTGAGTGACTTCACTTTCACTTTTCACTTTCATGCATTGAAGAAGGAAATGGCAACCCACTCCAGTGTTCTTGCCTGGAGAATCCCAGGGACGGGGAGCCTGGTGGGCTGCCGTCTCTGGGGTGGCACAGAGTCAGACACACGTGTCTTAATGAACAGGACTATAGTGTTAGGGCTTCCCCCGATGGCTTACATGGCAAAGAATCTGCCCGCGATGCGGGTGAGGCTGGAGTTCGATCCCTGGATTGGGAAGATCCCCTGGAGGAGGAAATGGCAACCCACTCCAGTATTCTTTCCTGGAAAATCCCATGGACGGAGGAGCCTGGTGGGCTGCAGTCCATGGGGTCGCTAGGAGTCAGACACGACTGAGCGACTTCACTTTCATGCATTGGAGAAGGAAATGGCAACCCACTCCAGTGTTCTTGCCTGGAGAATCCTATGGACAGAGGAGCCTGGTGGGCTGCAGCCCACGGGATCGCGGAGAGTCGGACGCGACTGAGCGTCCGACTGGCACTGCGTCTATAGCATTATGCAATGTTCCTTTTTATCCCTGGTAATATTCCTCGTTCTGAAGTCAGCTTGCATCTGAAATTATTATGGCCAGCCCAGATTTCTTTGGTTAGTGTTTGCAGGGTGCAATTCTCCAACCTTTGGCTTTTCATGTATATGTATGTAATGTGTCTTTTATATGGCTGCTTTTTAAGATTTTTAACTGTATCACTGTTTTTCATCAGCTTTGTTTTATCATGTGCCTTGGTCTCATTTTATGATTCTTCTGGTTAGAGTTTCTTGAGTTTCTCGGATCTGTGAGTGGGTAGTGTTTGTCTTCAAATTTGGCCATTACTTCTTTAAATTGCTTTTCAGTCTTCCCCTGTTCTTCCTCTCCTTCTGGGACTAAAATTCCCAAGACACTAGGCAGGTTTATATTACCCCACAGTTCACCAAATCCTGTGTGTGTTTTCAGTCTATTTTTATCTGTCTCTATGCTGTCTCATTTGACATCGTTTCTATTGTTATGACTCAGCCTCACTAATATTTTCTTCTTCGTTATCTAAAATGCTATTAGTCTCATCCAGTGAATTTTTTTTTTTTTACTCCCGGAAGTTTCGTGCATGTGTTTTGTAGCTTTGTTTCCTCTGCATACCATTTTCCTTTACATTCTTGATATATATTTTTTAATACTTTATTCTACATTACAATACTGTATTTGTTTTGCCATACATTGACATGAATCAGCCACAGGTGTCCACGATCTCCCAATGCCAAAGCCCCCTCCCACCTCCCACCCCACATCCTCTCCCTGAATCATCCTGTGCACCAGCCCCATGCATCCTGCATCCTGCATCGAACATAGACTGGCACTTCATTCTTACAAGATAGTATACATGTTTCAATGCCGTTCTCCCAAATCATCCCACCCTCTCCCTCTCCCTCAGAGTCCAAAAGTCCGTTCCATACCTCTGAGTCTCTTTTGTTGTCTCACATAGAGGGTCTTCATTACTATCCTTCTAAATTCCATATATATGTGTCAGTATACTGTATTGGTGTTTTTCTTTCTGGCTTACTTCACTCTGTATAATCGGCTCCAATTTCATCCATCTCATTAGAACTGAGTCGAATTTATTCTTTTTAAGGGCTGAGTAGTACTCCATTGTGTATATGTACCACAGCTTTCTTATCCATTCATCTGCTGATGGACATCTAGGTTGTTTCCATGTAAGATTTCTAATCGCCAGTCAAGGCCCTTGTTTGCTCTTATCTTTCATTTGAGTCTGTTTGTTTTGACTTTGACTTTTGGCTATATACCATATAGTCTCCTGTTTCCTTGCATGCCCATTCATTTTGGCATTGGTGTTGTGTGCTGCTGGGTTTTTGTCATATTCCTGTAAGGAAAGTTAAATTTTATTTTGTTGTGCAGTTGAGTAACTTGCAGATCTATTTGAAGTTTGCTTTTTGTTAAAGTGGACACAGATCGGCCTTCATTTAGAAATAATTTATCTCCCTAATAAAGCACATTCTTTTTGAAGATTGTACCCAAAGCTCAACATATTATTGTGTTTCTGCACTCTGGTTCTTGGGGACACAAACTCTTCGCAGCCTTGCATGACCTCTGGGGTTTTTTTGTTTTGTGTTTTTTTGGTTATAGCTCTTTCTATCTTGGAGGTTTTACTGATTCATGAAAAGTTCAGAATTCAGCTGCAGGCTAGAGAAGGCCCCTCTGCATCTCTTTGGAGCTTGCTCTCTCTGTGTAGTCCCCTCTTTTCTGGTACCCAATCCTGCAATTTAGCTATGTTGGTCTCCCCAGACTCCAGTCTAAGTCTCTCGAACTCGGTGAGATTATTAGGTTCTACATGGCCCCACAGAACTGAAATTCTCTCTAGGCAGGGATCTAGGGCAATCGTCCGGCTCACATTATTTGTTTCATAAACTTTTATTCCTTAGTTTTCTAATTGTTTTATGCTTGGAGGGCAATTCCGTAGCATTTAGTCTTCATGGACAGAAGGGAAATTTCCATTGGATGGAATAAAGTAGTCAGAAGACTGTGCTAGTTAAATTATTTCATTTGCAAAATTCATAATACGGTATATTAACTTCCTGGGGACTCCATGACAAAGTACCATAAATTGGATGGGTTTTAGTGGAAGTTGATTCTCTCATGGTTCTGGAGGCCAAAAGCCTGGAGTCAGGGTGTTGGCAGAGCTGTGCTCTCTGAAGCCACTGAGAGTCTGTTCCATGCCTTGCTCTTCACTCCTGGTGTCGCTGGCTCTCCTTGTTATTCCTTGACTTGTAGAAGCATCACTCCAATCTCTGCCTCTGTCTTCATGTGGCATCCTTTCTCTCTCTGCTGTTTTTATGTCTTTTCACCCCTTCTTATAAGGATGTTAGTCACATTGGATTAAGGGCCCACCCTACTCCAGTTATGACCTCATCTTAATTTTATCTGCAAGGACCCTACTTCCAAATAAGGTCACATTCTGAGCTTCTGGGAAGGATGTGAGTTTTGCAGGGGATACTGTTCAGCCCGGTACATACAGGTCCCCAAAGTTCTTCTGATCCCTTGAAGCTATGGTTTGTCTCTAGGTTGCTCATTCTCCCTCAGAGACAAAGGAACTCACCTGTGACTCTTGACAAGGACGTTCTTTCTGCTGAAGCAAGACTCGTTTCAGAGATGCCGCTTGCCCCATTTTCAGACCCCATCCTACCGTCGGTCTGCCGGAGTACTTTGATGGTTACATCCAAAGCTTCATCTTCAGAGGTATTTCTGCACTCTTCCTTTGAAGACTCCCTGCTCTGCAGGAAATCCCATCCCGTGGTTCTCATTCTTTCAACAGCCCTCAGTCGTGACTGTTGATCACCACTCCCTAGCCTAAGAAAATGGCCACTCTCTGGAAGTTCACATGTTTGAGAATCCTGCCTCAAATTATCTTCACCGTTTCTCTAGAAGAGGCTTCTGTAGATCAAAGCTCTGCAGAGAAGCAATGGAATAATCATGGCAAACTAGTCTTTTGGTTAGAGAAGAATGCTCACACATGGGGCTATGTATGTGAACTCAGTTGTATCTGACTCTTGGCAACCCCAGGGACTATAGCCCATGGGCTCCTCTGTCCATGGAATTTTCCAGTCAAGGATATTGGAGTGGGTTGCCATGTCCTCCTCCAGGGATCTTCCTGACCTAGGAGTCGAACCCGGGTCTCTTGCGTCTTCTGCGTTGGTAGGTAGATTCTTTTTCACTAGCGCCACCTGGGAAACCCCACGTGCATGGGGAGGGTGTATAACATTTTTCGCAAGCATTCCACGCACCGCCTTTCAGAGCAATAGCTTCTCTCTGGAAAGATGGTGATGTGTGCAGATTCCAGCATCTCTGAGTTCATGTTGAGGATGTGAGTGCCAGTTCAGTAGCCCATTCCCTTAGATAAGCGATAGTCTTCCTCTGCCAGGCAGGAAGCTGAGTAAAGGGAAAGATGCTCACTCAAGGCTAGGAATGACTGGCAGAATCAGGAATCGCTTGAGAGAATTCTAGCTGAGCACACACCCCTGGGCATTTTCGAAGGACCAAGAAATCCCTCTGGGCTTCTGTAGGTCCTTGTAGGACTTCACCAGGTTCGTGTTAGGGAAAATGCCTGTGCCGTCAGCTCTGGTTTGCCACCAGTCCCGTGTAGAACAGGACCAACAACCCCCTCTCTTCCTTACAGAGCTCTGTGGTCTTGCATGTTAATTCTGACTTCTTTTGAAGAGCTCTGGTGATAGTGGCTGGAAGAGGAGGCTTGGGACGCCTTAGGGGGCTGGCCATGGGAGACCTATTGCCAAGCTTGGCACATGAGGAGAAGGGCGCCTTCGGGTCGGGCTGCGCTTAGCAGTTTAGCGGCCAGTGTCTTTGTTGACCCAACCGCAAGCCCTCTCACCTTCTCCACCCACCTCCGCGGCCTGGCATGTACCACGGGGTGGGGGTGGAGCGTGTGGTCCCTTCTTTGCTGCTTCACCTTGTCCACAGGTGCATGTCTAGTTTGAGGAGCGGCTGCAGGCAGTGATGGGGCAGAAGCGTCTCATGTCAGACCCGCGTGAGTGGTCTGTGTACACATCCGTGCTTCTGGCCAGACTGAGATTTCCTGAGAGCAGGACTTGTCCCATTCCTGTGTGTCTTTGAGCACAGAGCCTGGCACATTAGCTCTGGAATTACCTTCTAAATGGGAGCTTGGTACAAGGACGGCTCTCCTTTTCCGGAGTGTCGTTCTCACTGTCAATCTGGGGATCATGCCTTCAGTGATTCAGGAGATGCTGGCAGATGTTAAGTCCCTCCTGGCCGTGTAAATATCCTTACACTAGTAACACCTTCCATCTTACCAGAAACCTGCGCTCCTAGGAAGATCATGCAGCGTTCCTGAACAATCCCATCAAATGGGAATTTTGCCAGATGGTTCTTTGGGCAGCTCAAGGTGACCTGTCAGAGTGCAGGTGGAAAAAAAATGCAAGTCGTGTGCTGTAGACAGCTGGCATTCAGGTTTTCCCAGGTCCTCCATCGCACTCTGCACACTGAGGTCCAGAACACTGTGTTTCTTTCTTGGCTTGCCACTCACTAGCTGGTAATCTTGCAGCCACTTAACCTTTCTAGATCCCAGTTGCCTCCTCAGTAAAACCCATGCTCTTTTTAATCCCTTGGCTCCAACTTGGTTTGAATTTTAACTAAGCGACACGTTTTATGGAATTAGGTATCTCAGATTTTTTTCCTTGAATTTTGTATTGGGGGTATAGCCGATGAACAACGTTGTGATGGTTTCAAGTGAACACTGAAGGGGTTCAGCCATGCGTGTCTGTGCATCATTCTCCCCTGCGCCCCCTTCCCATCCAGGCCGCCACAGGACCCTGAGCAGAGCTCCATGCGCTGCACAGCAGGCCCTTGTTGGTTATCCACTTTAAATATGGCAGTGTGTCCATGTCTGCCCCTATTCCCTAACTGAAGGACCTCAGATTTTAAAAGCGCACATGGAGTGAAAGAACAAAGAAGTAAAATTTAAACACCTGCTGATTCCATTCTTATTTTTAAGAAACCAGACTTTCCTATTTCTTTTCTTTTTTTTTTTTGCACTGGTGTGATGAATAGTAGTAAAGTTAACAGAAAATGCAGAATTATAATCTCTTCGGCCGTTTTCTTGAGTCTGCATGTGGATGAAAGGGAAGGGATCAGTGGAGGCGGCAGCCTCCCACCTGGCTTGACTGTTGGGCGACCCTGGGCAAGTCTTGTAACTCTCTTGGACTGTAGCATTTTAACGTGTGAACAACAGAGGCCTGTGGAATAAAACATAAAAATCAAAGTGAAAGTCCTGAATGGATCAAAACATTCTGTACGAAATAAACATTGTGTTATGAGACCTCCCAAGTGAGTTTTCTTTGCCTAGTGCTGTAATCAGGGGGTGGAAAGTCTCCAGCTAATCCTATAAAATAATGTAAGCCCATACATCTGTTTTCTCCCCCTGATCAGTGATGCACGGTCTTGGCACCACCCCTGGTGCGGTTGGCTTGGCCTGGCCCCTTGCGTTGAGTGTTAAAGTTTCACTGTGAAACGATATCCTCCTCAAGGTGCAGACTTTCTCCTCTTGTTTTCTGCTTTTCTCAGTAACATTTCTCCAGGACCATCTTTGGACGACTTACATGCACAGCTGTTCGATGAGACTACATTGGAGCTTATGAGTCAGATCGCTGTTCCCATAATGTTTGTGAAATCACTTCTGAAGTCATAGATTTGCATCACGAGCAACCTGTTTGACAGTCCAAACATTATGCCGTCCAGCACTTGGCTGGTTATTATTGCGAGTTTTCCAGCAGAGCGTTCCAACATCATATAATTGGGTGGGAGACAGAAGGAGCACGGTGCATTATTTTAACATAAGCTTCCAAGTGCATTTCTCTTTTGGGGAGATGGAGGAGGACATAGGATGTTTTGGAATGGACTCAGTGTGATCAGGTAATAGCACAGAAAATCCCAGTCCTGTTGAGGGGTAACCAAGCCCCACAGTCACAGTCTGTGTTTAGTGGAAGTGATAGGAGTGGATGGATTGGGATGGCGCCCAAGACCTAGATGCAGCTGCTGAAGCGGGCTTTGTCTCTCAACCCTGACCACTTTGCTCTGCTTTACATGCTCTTAGCCAACCATCTAGGCGCATCTCAAACTGTAGCTCCTTCTCTAAGCCTTGACTGGCCTCTTTGGGGAAGATGCCAGCTTCCTTTCCTTGAAGTCTTCATACCATTTGGTTGGCACTTTCTGATGGCTGGATTGTCATTTATTCACTTTTTCCGCCCCTTCTGGTCTGTCCATCACCTCCTTGAGGATACGGGCAGAGTCTTACCTTGCATTTGGTGTCAGGAAAAGCTGGTGTCTTCCTTAAGATGGAGGGAGCCACCTGTTCGAGGGAACCTGTGTTCAGTTCAGTCGCTCAGTCGTGTCTGACTCTTTGCGACCCTATGAATCACAGCACACCAGGCCTCCCTGTGCATCACCAACTCCTAGGGTTCACTCAAACTCATGTCCATCAAGTCGGTGATGCCATCCAGCAATCTCAGCCTCTCTTTTCCCCTTCTCCTCCTGCCCCCAATCCCTCCCATCATCAGGGTCTTTTCCAATGAGTCAACTCCTTGCATGAGGTGGCCAAAGTATTGGAGTTTCAGCTTTAGCATCAGTCCTTCCAGTGAACACCCAGGACTGATCTCCTTTAGGATGGACTGGTTGGATCTCCTTGCAGTCCAAGGGACTCTCAAGAGTCTTCTCCAACATCACAGTTGGAAAGCATCAATTCTTTGGCACTCAACTTTTTCATAGTCCACCTCTCACATCCATACGTGACCACTGGAGAAACCATAGCCTTGACTAGACAAACCTTTGTTGGCAAAGTAATATTTCTGCTTTTTAATATGCTATCTAGGTTGGTCATAACTTTCCTTCCAAAGAGTAAGCATCTTTACTTTCATGGCTGCAGTGATCTTTGCAGGAGGAGCCCCCAAAATAAAGTCTGACACCGTCTCCACTGTTTCCCCATCTATTTCCCATGAAGTGATGGGACCAGGTGCCATGATCTTCGTTTTCTGAATGAGCTTTAAGTCAACTTTTTCACTCTGCTCTTTCACTTTCATCAAGAGGCTTTTAGTTCCTCTTCACTTTCTGCCATAAGGGTGGTGTCATCTGCATATCTGAGGTTATTGGTATTTCTCCCAGAAATCTTGATTCCAGCTTGTGCTTCTTCCAGCCCAGCGTTTCTCGTGATGCACTCTGCATATAAGTTAAATAAGCAGGGTGACAATATACAGCCTTGATGTACTCCTTTTCCTATTTGGAACCAGTCTGTTGTTCCATGTCCAGTTCTAACTGTTGCTTCCTGACTCTGCATATAGGTTTCTCAAGAGGCAGGTCAGGTAGTCTGGTATTCCCATCTTTTTCAGGAACATGAACATCTGGAAGTTCACAGTTCATGTATTGCTGAAGCCTGGCTTGGAGAATTTTGATCATTACTAGAGTGTAAAATGAGTGTAATTGTGTGATAGTTTGAGCATTCTTTGGGATTGGAATGAAAACTGACCTTTTCCAGTCCTGTGGCCACTGCTGAGTTTTCCAAATTTGCTGGCATATTGAGTGCAGCACTTTCATAGCATCATCTTTCAGGATTTGAAACAGCTCAACTGGAATTCCATCGCCTCCACTAGCTTTGTTCGTAGTGATGCTTCCTAAGGCCCACTTGACTTCACATTCCAGGATGTCTGGCTCTAGGTGAGTGATCACACCATCGTAATTATCTGGGTCGTGAAGCTCTTTTTTGTACAGTTCTTTTGTGTATTCTTGAGAAGTTAACACTTTTTAGTTCTGGCTGTACTGGGTCCCCAGTTGTGGTGAGGGGCTTCTCTCGTTGCAGCACACAGGCTCTAGGTAAGTGGGCTCAGCTAAGCCGAGGCATGTGGGGTCTTCCCAGACCAGGGTTTGGATCCTTGTCCCCTGTATTGGCAGGTGGGTTCTTCATCCCTGGACCACCAGCTAAGTCCTGTGTGTTACTTTTCAAAGAACGTGTCCAGGCCATGCCGTGACCCCCAGGCTTGCCATCTGATTCGGACCTGAAGGTTTGCTTTAAAAATGAGGTATCTTTCACTGGGTTACTGAGCACCTTGTGTTGCTAAGAGTTGACTTGGATTCAAACCCTTGGGCAGTAGTCCTTGATTTCCTGGAGTTTACAGCCTATTAGGGGAGAGAAGATAAATACAAAACGGAGAGATATGCCTTAAGTGGGCTTCCTGGTGGCTCAGACAGGAAAGAATCCTCCTGTAATGCAAGAGACCTGGGATCGATCCCTGGATTGGTAAGACTGCCTGCAGAAAGGAATGACAGCCCATTCCAGTGTTCTTGCCTGGAGAATCCCATGGACAGAGGAGCCTGGTGAGCTACAGTCCTTGGGGTTGCAAAGAGTCGGACATGACTGAGTGACTCACACTTTGACCTTCATGACGTATTCTAAGAGCTGGCTGAGTGAAATGGTCAATGCATACTACGAGATACGGCAATTTAATCCGTGGCATACAAGATAGTCTTTCTGGCTCTACAGGTTATAGTGTTCACAGCAATATTCCGCTGTGATAAAGACACAACTCAGTGTGCGTGTGTGTGCCTGTCCACACGTTACGTGTTCTTCCAGTGACTGCAGCATCCTACCAGAGCACTGGTTGTGCATGAATACTCACATTGTCGCCCGAGGAGAGCAGCAGCAAGATGACAGAGGAAACCTCTGTGCTTGGCTTGATGTTGAAGCTGCAAGGTGACGCCAGAGTGCAGCCAGCTGACGTCTGCTTTGCCTTCGCGGTGTCCTGGGAGCCTGAGAGCAGTGGAGGGGGGTGGTCTTTGAACACTTGGGACCCAGCCCCCAAAATGCGACCGTGTAGCGTCCCCCCTTCCCAGCTGCCCTCTGGACTCCTTGTATTTGCAGCCCCTGCACTCGGCTTTGCAGATACTCCTGTGGATTCCGTAATTCTTGGGTAATAGGCGAGCCTTTAGAGACGCCTGTTTCAAAGAATGGAGCATACACTCGGGGAGCAAGTTTAGAAACAGCTCAGCGATGTGCTCAGTCTCCACTCTGCAGCTAACCCTGCGGGAGGGATCATTCAAAAGACATTGAGGAGGAATGAAAATACAAGACACCCCTTTACTTTGAAATAAGAGGATCAGAAGGATTCATAAAAAAAAAAGGAATGATAAAGTTTGGTATTTTTATAGAGAATAATGATCCTCTTACAGCTGACTTTATTTTAAAGTTGGGAGGGGCACTCTTAGGGGAATTAAAAAAACAACAAACCACCAGAAGCCTAGTCTTTTTCTGAACGGAAGAAGTTTGAAGAAAGCATCTGCCTTTGCTTTTATGTCAGAGATTTTATTCACATCTTTTTAAAACTGCTTAGAAAGGAGGCTGGTGAGTTTCATGCAAAGATCTCCTTGCTGCAGGCGACAGCTGGCCAGATGTGGAGTATGGGTTGTGGCTTTGGCTCCATCGTGCCTGAGTAGGACCGCGAGGGGCTCACAGAGCCATCCCTCCCCTTGTGGCCGAGGAGTGAGGACCATCCCTCTGCTGGTAGGAAATGACAAGTTCAGATGGACGCCCATCTGTGACCTGTTGGCCCCACTTAAAGGGAAGATCGATGTCTGACTATACAGCAAACAACTCAAGGTTTTCCTCCACGGCGACGTTGTCTCTGCCCACCCTCTTGGCTTCCTCCGATAGCAGATTCTAACTGGGCAACAAGGTCTGATATATTGTGCTGTCTGGAGAGGGAGACGCCAAAAGGCAAACTCCGCAGGATCCAGCGTGTGTGTTCTGTGCGCCTTTCTTGTCCTGTAAACAAACACAGCTGTTGAGTGAAAGATCAATTCTCAGAAGCGATATAAAAACTGCAGTTCCCTGCCAGGGGGACCCCAGCAGGGGGAAGGGGGTACGTGTCCGGGTATCTGCCGGGCACTCTGGGAGAAGCAGGGTGGATGGAGAGGCAAGCCTGGGTTTTCAGCTCAGGCTGAAAAGTGTTTAGAATGATGAGTGTGGGAAGGCCTTGGGGGAAAGGAGTCTGAAATTTCATCTGCTTTCCTCAGATGAATCCTCTGAATATAAAAGCACTCAAAGTGTTGGTCGCTTTACTGTCTGAACCACCTGGGAAGCCATACAAGCAGGAGACTGTCCTTCTCTGGAGGGGATGGAAGGGGACGTTTATCTTCCCCTGCTTATTTTAAAATTATCTGCAGCTTCGAGAAAAAGGTATTAGGAATTCATGGGCCCAGCAGCCTGTATTTATAGCTATTCCGACTAAAATGAGGGGCTTCTTGGGTAGCTTAAAAGGTAAAGAATCTGCCTGCAATGCAGAAGACCTGGGTTTGACCCCTGGGTCGGGAAGATCCCCTAGAGAAGGAAATGGCAACCCACTCCAGTGTTTTTGTCTGGAGAATCCCCATGGACAGAGGAGCCTGGCGAGCTACAGTGCTTGGGGTCACAAAGAGTAGGACATGACTGAGCTACGAATACACACACACTCCGGTGAAGTCTCAGACCACACTCCTGTCTTTTCCCCCTTGACTGCACAGACATGGGCTCGCTGCCTGGAATGCTCATAGCGCGCGTGTGCAGACGCCCGCTGGTGGTCTGTTTCAGTGACGTTCCATGGGGTCGGGTTTCTGTGGTCCTGTTGCAGCCACACTCTTGTTGCTGGACCTGCAGGGTCCCCGGCAGTAAGGAGGCCCGAGGGAGGCCAGGAGAGAGAAGCCAGGAAGGGGTTTTTTTTTGTGCCTGGAGACCTTATCACCTTGGCTGTCAATGGCTTTGAGGGTCTACACCTGCCTTCACTGGACGGACTTGTATTAAACACTTGCTGTTTGCCGGGAATTCGTCTGACTTCAGGTCCTCTCTCCATGTTGGGAGACTTGCCATACATTTGAATTTTTCTCCTCCTCTACTTGCAATATCATTCTCAGTATGTCACTGTCTCCTTGGCCCTTGGTCCCTTTAAAGAAGGATCATAGATTGAACGTTCATAAGTGTTAAAACTTGAATAACTCATGTTCCCTCCAGAGTGCAAATCCAGGCTTATTCCGTAGCCGGTCCATGGAGTTGCGGCCGGCCACCTGGTGCTTTGTGGGCGGTTTTGCAGAGGCCCACGTGGGGCACACCCTGCAGTGGCCAGCTGGACACTCCGAAGGGACATGCTGCCTCTTCCAAGGGCTGGGGGGCGACCCTGGCCCCTGGGGCGCCATCTGCTTGATGACAGTTTGGTCAGACACACGCAGTGTCCTGTTTCACTGTGTTCTAACTAACAGTGACTTAAAATGTTCCAGAAATGGACTGGTCTTGAGAATTTAAAGCCTCGGGTTTCTGGAGAATTGGTTTTCTGAATCCCTCTCCTAATTGGTTAAGTTGGTTGGCCCAAGGATGCCCGAGTTTGTAGGTTTATTTATCAGAGAGGCTAGGCTACTTTCCCAGAGAGAGGGGAGCCCCAGTTCTTTTCAACATTTTATTTTACCTGCTTCTCAGAATTTTAAGAAGGATGAGGGCAATTACATCCGCTCTCACCGTTATAGGTTAGGAGAAGAATCCCTCTTCCCCGCCCTCCCAAGAAGCAGACTGCTGAGGGGGGTCAGTCCTCGCTTGGTTCAGGTGGGTTAGCTCTGTTCCGAGTCTCGCCTAATGTTAGCAAGAATAGGTGAGCGCATTAGAAGCGCATGGCAACCAAAGCTCCGTCCTCACCTTGTCAGCATCAGCACCATCCGGGGACGAGAGACCCGGTGAGTGTTCTGCATGAACTCGCCGCCCTGGCCCACTTCAGCAGACGCTGGTGGAGGGCAGGTGCTTCCTGTCACGGCCACAGAAAATTACCCCCAAGTTGTTGTTGTTGAACCTCTGTTGTTGTTCGGTCGCTAAGTTGTGTCCGACTCTTTGTGACCCCACGGACTGCAGAATACCAGGCTTCCCGGTCCTTCACTATCTCCCAGAGTTTCCTCAAACCCATGTTCACTGAATCAGTGATGACATCTAACCATCTCATCCTCTGTCACCCCCTTCTCCTGCCTTCAATCTTTCCCAGCATCAGGGTCTTTTCCAATGAACCAGCTGTTTGCATCAGGTGGCCAGAGTATTGCAGCTTCAGCTTCAGCATCAGTCCTTCCAATGAATATTCCAGGTTGATTTCATTTAGGATTGACTGGTCTCATATCCTTGCTGCCTAAGGGACTCTCAAGAGTCTGCTCCAATACCACAATTTGAAAGCATCAATTCTTTGGTGCTCACCCTTCTTTATGGTCCAACTCTCACACCCGTCCGTGTCAGCAAAGGGATGTCTCTGATTTTTAATACACTGCCTAGGTTTGTCATAGCTTTTTTCCCTAAGGAGCAAGTGTTTTTTAATTTCATGGCCGCAGTCACCATCCACAGTGATTTTGGAGTCCAGGAAAATAAAATCTGCCACTGTTTCCACTTTTTCCATTTCTTTTTGCCATGAGGTGACGGGGCTGGATACCATGACCTTAGTTTTTTTGAATGTTTCCAGCTTTTTCACGCTCCCTTTTCACCCTCATTAAGAGGCTCTCTGGTTCCTCTTCTCTTTCTGCCATTAGTGACTTCAAGCAGCATGAGTGCTGCTGCTACATGTGTGTAGACCAGAGGTCTATGTGGGCCTCACTGGGTTAACTCCAGGTGTTAACCCGGCTGCATCCCTTAAGGAGGCTCTAGGGGAACCATTGCCTCACCTCTTCCAATTGATAGAGGCCGCTTGCCTGCCTTGGCCTGGGGCTCTTCCTCCATCCTTGAGTCTCTCACCCTCTTCATCACTTCTCCTGCCTCCCACGGTGTAACCCGACCTTGTTACGTTGGGCCCAGCTGATACCCTGGGACTACCTTCACATCTCAAAATCTGTGACTCAATTGCCCCTGCAAAATCCCCTTTGGCCATATACCCTGGTTCTAGGGTTAGAGCGTGCCGTTCTGTGGGGCCGCCACCCTGCTTGCTACCGTGGGGCTGGTGCCTGCTGATGGCTGGCCGTGTGTAAGTGGGACTTTCTTTCTGTGTTTAGTATGTGCTCCCAGGTGCCCTTGGAGGTTTTGTAGAGGTTTGAGGATTGTATCTTAAAAAATTTTATTTTTAATTGGAGAATTGCTTTACAATATTGAGATGGTTTCTGCCATACAGCACCATGAATCAGCCACAGGCCCACATATGTGCCCTCCCTCTTGAACCTCCCTCCCACCTCCCACCCGATCCCACCCCTCTAGGTTGTCACAGAGCCCTGGTTTGGAGGATAGCATCTTACCTGCAGATGTTCTGTGGGGTTTTGTAGTCTTCCTTCTGATGAAGAGTTTGCTAAAATGGGTTTTTAGAAATAATAGGATAGTATATAATGGCAGACTATTGTGCTTATATGGAGGCTTGCTCTTTTTAATAATGTACACAAATAAAATCAATAGGTACATTTGAAGGCATGCCCTTTGTTTGGGAGCCTTTGCTGGGCGACAGTAACGGAGACAGATTCCATCCCTGTCTTATCTGAGTCCCACCCGGACAGTCGGATTTAATAGGTTGGGTGCAGGTGGTGCTTCAAGTTCTCGGCTGTTTTCCTCCCAGATACAAAGCTGCAATTTTTCGTGTTTTGTTATCTTAGGTGAAAATGTGATACTGTTAGTGTCTTCAAGCCAGGGACGATTTTTACTTGGGTACCAGCTAATAAATCTTTTATACCATTGTTTTAATCTCTTGACCTAATTCTAACATGCCTGTCCTATTGGAATCTGGTTCTGAGCCTTGCTCTCTCTCCTCAAAATGTTTTGTTTCTTGCCTTTTAGTATGCCTTGTAATTTTTTGTTGACAGACGTGATGCAGTAGGTCAAAGGAACTGCGGGAATTAATAAGCCCTGAGGAATGTGGTGGTGAGGTGGAGGGGAGGAGATGGAATGTGTTCTCCAGTCCTGGGGTTACAGGTCAGTCTTCGAGTGAACCTGTGCTCCTGGCCATGGACTTCAGAGCGCCTCGATTTTTCCCCTGTGGAGGGACAGGGCGGCTTGAGGGAGCGGGGAGTCAGGAATGTTCCTGCTCCCAGGCTGGTTGGTCTCTAGGCCAGGTGGGTTTCAAAATGACCACTTTCCCCCTCTTCCTGTTGGAATCCCGAGGGGATTTTTCTCTGCTCTTCACTGTGAGAGCCTGGTTGAGTTCCTGAAGAAGGTGAAACGTGTGAAAGCCTGGGGTCCCCCCTGGAGTTCTAATTCTCAGAATTGTCTGCAGCGACCCCCCACCCCCACCTGCAATTCTGTCTATTCAAGTTCAGGATTTCCTACCCCAGGGCTGGTTCCCACAGCGACTTCTGCTCATGAGTCTCCGCTCCTGTCAATTGCAATCCTCTGTCCGTCTCTCCAAGGTCAGGGGCAGTGTCTTGCCCATGCCCTCATTTCCTCTGACGGGTCCAAGAAGAGTTGCTGGTTTTCAGTTTGTTTTGCTTTGCTATTTGTTCTTAGAATGGACTGGTGACTTCCAAGATCCTTGCATGCCAAGCCAGAAGGGAAAGGGACTAGCTTTCACTGGCATGCCTGCGTCTGCGCTGGATCCCCTGGGCTTCCCAGACTCTCCCAAGGGCTCTGCCCACGTTGCCTCCACTTCTCCAGGCCGCCTGTCTCCTGGTTTCGTTTACCTGATTCTGAACCTCGGTCTCTGGCCCCGTGGTGGCCTCACCTCGACTTCCTCACCGCGTGTGCTCAGCATTCCCAGTTTTTCTCCTGTTCTGGCCGATTCTTGTGGCTCCCCTGGAAAGTGGCCACCCCAGGCACACCTGCCCACATCCGAGGGTCTCCTCCTCCTCGTTTCAGATCCTCTCGAGGACTGGCTGCTGCTTCCTGTCTCATGATTCTGCATGGTGAAGGAGAGTTTCTCTCTCCTTGAGATACTTTGCCGTGATGCCTGACTTGCGCCTTTCTTGTACTCATCACACTCCATTCCCGGTCAGGTGTTTTGTTCTCGTTACTTTGTGTTCTTTTCTGCCACACTGTAAACTGCAAACACCAGGGGTCTTGGGATCAGGTCTTAATCACTGCTGTCACCGCTCCAGCACCTGCAAGGTCGGTGGTGAGGAAATCTAATAGGAACTTTACTCCACTAACTAGATTAAACCATTTAAAGGGATCACAGATTCCCCCAAACCCAGCGTACTCAGTACATACATGATGTGTTAGTATCACAGTGAGGGTAGGATGAACAAAGGCAAACACGGGACTCGATGTCCCAGTGGTTCCTGAGTTAGGACGGAGATGGATTGCAGGTGGGAGGAGCCAAGCTGGATGTTGGAAAGAATGAGGCTGAGCTGCGCTCTCAGCTCTTTGTAACCCAAACTTGCCAAAAGGACGAGCAGCCTGGAAACTGCCTAAGTCAGCAGTTTGGTTTGTTAGGTTTGAGAATCACCTGAAGTGCTTTTAAAATCCTGATGTCCAGATTGCAGCCCACCCTAAATCTATCGCAGTGTCTGGGGTGGGCACTGAGCATCTCACTCTTAAAGACACCCCAGCAGATTCCTGGCTGCAGCACAATTGGCAAGCCAGGGGCTTCTGCCTCAGAATCTGTGAAGTTGGGGGTCAAGTTCAGCACAAGTGTTTGTGGTCATCACCTCTCTATTAACATGACCTCTTCCAGGTTTGTTTTTCTGCAATTTTGAGCCTCATAATTGAAAGTCTGAAAGATTTATCTGGTAAATTCACAGAAAAGTCAAGCGTGGGGAAAATACTTAAGGTAGAATTTTGGAATGTCAGGGAAAATATTTAGGAATAGAACTATAATTTGCAAATTGTAATTTATAATTGCAGTTATTTTAAAGAAGAAAAATGATGCAGAGGTTGATTTTTTTTTTCTGGGAGTTTTTAAGTAGACCACTGTATCCATCTTCAAATAAAGATAAATTTGAAATTTTTTTTCCAAGATTCTTAACTATCTTTTCCTTGTCTTTCATCATTTAGGACCTCTGAGAAGCCCTGGATATTACATATTTTTATTATAAAATATATAATCACAACAGTGGGCAACCTTCAAAGTAGTGACTTGTATAAACACATTTTCTAATGTTGAGTCATTCTTGCATCCTGGAATAAACCCTTGTCGTGTACAAATATTTTAATAGACGCCTATATTTAGTATCTTTGGATACAGGCAAATGAGACTGCTGTACATTTCCATTTTCTATCCTTATTCAGTTTTGATATGCGTTATACAGCTACTTATAGTATGAACTTAAAAATGATTACAGATTCTTCCTTTTTTAAGTGCATGGAACAGTTTATATACACAGTATAAAACACTTAAAAAATAAGCCAGATCCTGTTTTTAAGCAGTTGAACATACTTTTACATGAATTGCTGGCTGGGTGCTTATTCATGAGGTGTGTAACTCAGTTGCTCCAGCTCTTTGCCACCCCATGGACTGTAGCCCACCAGGCTCCTCTGTCCATGGGAAGAACACTGGAGTGGGTTGCCATTTCCTCCTCCAGAGGATTTTCCCAACCCAGGGATTAAAGCAGCGTCTCTTGGGTTGCCAGGCAGACTCTCGGCCACTAGCGCCACCTGAGAACTGCTGGTCTAAGGCAGGTGTCAGCGGGCCCGTCCAGTCCTTAAGCCCTAGACTTGGTGGCGTCGTCACATCGTCCTCCAGCTGTTGTGGTGGTGTTTGTGTGGCTCTGTTGGCCGCAGCCCTGGGTGGCTGCTTCTGTGCCTAGAGGGTCAGCCCTGAGTGCACCTGGCTGAGATATCTCCCCTCCCACATCATAATGTCGTACACAGGGTTTTATGTGAGGTCATTACTGTCCTTAGTCCCATTGCTCAGATGACGCAGCTGAGGCGGAGAGGTTCCATAACTTTCTCCAAGGTCACAGAGTGAGTGATGGAGCCAGACCCTGGGCTCTCGAAACCCAGCCCCAAGTCTGTGTTCCGATGCTTTTTATAGTCATGTGATGTTGCCTTGCTGATAGATTTGATTGAAGACTTTGAATGGGGGAGGCTGCAAAGGAGGGGGTCCCAGGGGGTGAAGACACAGCAGACTGCTTAGTGCAAAACCGGATACCTCACCAGTCATCGCTTTTAGACATCCTTTTGGTTGTCGCTAGATGGGGCTTGTCGCTCGGTGTGCCCCGGCGTTGCCCATCCTCCCCTCTCGACACCCCTGGGAAGGCCACGTTCATCTTCCTCTGTTTCCCGGAACACTTCTGCCCTCCCCCAGCATCGCCACACTCATCCAGGTCCTAAGCCACGCGAGAGTCCCCAGAGAGTGGGGACACCTTTCCATTTCATTGTGCTCATTCATTGCAGGGGATGTTCCTAAGTCATCCTTCTCACTGTTGCCTGTGCAGAATCACACCTGTAGGGAGTCTTTATCTGGCTGAATCTCGAGCCTGTCCCGTAGCTGTAAAGGCCCACAGCCTGTTTGGTTAGTATCAAATGTATTGATTTATAATATGATGTGATCGTGACTCTTGAGACCAGACAAATGCAAGCAGATGGTGGGCCGTTCTCCCCCTGGGAATGGCCAGCCAAGTCTCAAAAGTGGAGGCCAGTTTATTGATGTGCAGTGAGGTTGATCACTGTCAACATGATCAAGTATTGTTTCCTCTCGCAGGACCTGTCTCCTGGGGTCTTCTACTTTGGGAATCATGCTATAAATAGGTGACGAGGCAGAACTGGGACTAGACTACAGGAGCTTCTAAGATCGGGGTCTCTGGGGCCAGTCTGGACATGGGTGGGTAGAACCTGTCTGCTTGCAGCTCTGGCCCCTTCCTTCCTAAGGTCTGGTGACCAGTGGTGACAAGCACCCCCTTGCTTACTGTCCGTTAGCACATTCCTACCTTCTTCCTTTAGATATTTTGTGAAACATTTGATCTGATTACTCTCATACCTTGAGAGCCTAGGAACCAATCTTTCTCTTTATGATGATTCAGTTGGATTCATTATGAGTTGCTTTAAAATTTTGTTTTCCAAAGGCAGTTTTCTCTTTTTCAGATTCTCAGAGGGGATTTCCCACTTTAGTGCTTGTACGCTGTTCATAGTCAGGAAGATGACTAAAGATAGAAGAAATTAGATTCTTGGTTTGCACAGAATTTTGTCCAACGGATGCTGTTTCTGTAGTTCCCACTTGTACATGCTCTCACGTAATGCATATAAAACCCAAGGGTAACCCTCTATTGGCCCCCACCTCTGTGTCCACACAGTACACAGCCCAGTAGACCCAGTTTTCCTATAGATGGTGGCATTTGGGGCAAAGCAGGTACATCCTGTTTCCCTTTGGAATGAAGGGCTGAGAACACTTGCTTTGAGTCCTGTTCATTCATCACGATGTGTTTTCTAGTGAACGTGGTTGGGGGTGGGGGTCCTGGGGAGGAAGGGCACAGCCGAGACACTGGTGTGCCCCCTGCAGACGGGATCAGTGACAGGGAAAGGATGGACAAGCGAGCCAAACTTGTCCGCAGGCCTGGACCATGTATAAACGTAAACTAATAAAGAGCCTGCGAATGACTCAGATGACTCTGGAGTGTGTGCCTTAGTTCTGTTTCCATTAGTATGTGTGCACATTTGCAGACTTTCAAAAGAGCATCCTTAAGTAAAGGTTTTTTGAGGGCATAGGAATAGAGAGGAATGTGAACAGTGGGTGAACTGGGGCACTGGACTTAATGTCAATAGTAGACAATTCTACAGTGAACCTTCTAGTGTCATTAATCCGAATGCAGGTGAATGGATTGTATGGGGTTTCCACATGTTTGTCCTGCCTTTGGTCTTCATATCTGGGCAGAGTTAGAGGGACAGGTTCCTTCTGTCCTTTGCTCTTTCTCCTGGGAGAGACCCTTTGCTCGAGCCTGTATGGAGTTTGGGGGTAACGGCTCGTTACCCCATCTGTAGTGATTTCTCAGGACTGTATGAAAGGGCCAAGAGCCCAGATGTCTTTGACTATCACCTCTTGTTATCTTCAGAGGGCCTGTGTCTTTCCAGCCTCACTGGCCCAGGGTTGGCTAGTCCTGAGCCAAGCTGGCGAGTGGATGCCAGTTAGTGATGGGACTTTGATTTTGCCAAATGGGGTGTGCATGTTAGAGTAAGGTTCCCCCTCAAATCGGCTTCTGCATGCAGAGATCCACATGGTGCCCAGTCAGCTCCAGGGTCTGGGGGGCTCCATTGGGTCTGTGGCAGAGAGAACCCTCAGCTCACCAGCTCCTGTCCTGACTGCTTCCTTTCCACTCAGGAAAGGGCCAGGAGATGAGGGAGACTGAGGATAGCCCCGATTCATCTAACTTATAAAAATGTGACTCTTTTTCAGACTCCAGTATTTTATTACATCTGGTTATGAGTCACTGTGGTTGAAAAACCACCGGGCTCAGAAGAGGCTTGCTTGGCTGGCACGGTGCTGGTGGCAGGCAGGCAGGGGAGGTCCTGAGAGGTGAGCAGTTGATGGCAAGCATGCCCTGCTCATCCCCAAGTACCAGGGGGCAAGAAAAGTGGGGAAGAAGACCTAGGCAGAGCCCAATCAAAGAACGGAGGACGGGTTGCATGCTCACCGTGGACCTGGCCCATCTGGCAATAGAATATCTTGTCTCAGCATCTTATGATGTCCTGGGTGGATCAGGCCCGCAGTTTCACATACTAGAAAACTAGAGCTCGGCGTGTGGCAATCCCGGACTTAGCTCACTCAGCCGTCAGCGGCAGTGCCAGGCTATAAACCCGTTTAGCCTGCTCTTTCTTTCACATCACAGCTGCCGGCTCACGTGACGGCAGGTGGCAGACTCCTGCTCAAGGAAACGGGGTCAGGTTCCCAGCAATTCTCAAGGAGAGCAGGGTCCCAGCGTAAAAGTGAGACCGGGGTGGTCTTGGCATCCACCTGGGCACAGATGGGGGGCCTGACTGAGGGCAGCCGCTGGCAGTGGTTGGGCAGGTGTCTCCTGATGGCGTTGTGACTTAGGTGACTGGGGTGGATGGGAAACCCGGGGTCTGGTCCCCAGCCCACTCACCTGGGACTGCTGTGTACCTATTGGTTTTTTAAAATTCGTTTACGTTTGTACATTTTGATCTCCGTCAGCTCTCTCCCCCAAATGCACCCACGTTGCCCCTCTGACAGCCACCAGTCTGTTCTCCGTGTCTGTGAGTTTGTTTCGATTCTGCACATCAGTGAGACTGTGCAGTATTTGTCTTTCTGTTTGACTTGCTTCATTTAGCATAACGCCCTTATGGTCTCTCCATGTTGTCACAGATGGCAGGCTTTCCTTATTTTTATGGCTGAAAAATATTCCATTGTGTGTATATCTGGGCTTCCCGGGTGGCGCTAGCGGTAAAGAACCCACCTGCTGGTGCAGGAGACAGAAGAGATGCGGGTTCAATCGCTGGGTCGGGAAGATCCCTGGAGGAGGGCATGGCAACCCCCTCCAGTATTCTTGCCTGGAGAATCCCATGGACAGAGGAGCCTGGCGGGCTACAGTCCATGGGGTGGCAGAGTCAGTTACAGCTGGGTGGCCAAGCACACACGTATTACATATGTACACCACATTTTCTTTTTCCGTTCATCCATCGGTGAACACAGGTTGTGTCTCTGTCTTAACTGTTGTTAAAAATGCTGCAGTGAGCGTGGGCATGCAGATATCTTTTGGAGTTAGTGTTCTGCTTTCCACTTCTTACATTCCCAGCAGTGGAGTTTCTGGACCGTATTATAGTTCTGTTTTTAGGTTTTTGACGACTATTGTTTTCCATAGGGGCTGCGCCAGTTTATTTCCCCACCAACAGTGCACGAGTTCCCTTTTCCCCACATCCTCATCTAAGCTTATTGCATGTCTTTTTGATGATAGCGTGTCAGGTGATAATTGCATTGTAGCTTTTTTCCTCCTAGTTTTATTGAGATATAACTGATGTACAGCACTGTGGAAGTTCAAGGTGTATAGCATAACGATTTAACTTACATCATGAAATGATCATCACAGTTGAGTAAGCCTCCATCTTTTCAAATGGATACAAAATTAAAGAAATAGAAAAAAAATGTTTCCATTGTGACGAGAATTCTTAGGATTGACTCCGAACAACTGTCATATAACATACAGCCGTATTAGTTCTGTTTTTATCATGGTGTAGGCGATGGCACCTCACTCCAGTACTCTTGCCTGGAAAATCCCATGGACGGAGGAGCCTGGTGGGCTGTAGTCCATGGGGTCGTGGAGAGTTGGACATGACTGAGCTACTTCCCTTTCACTTTTCACTTTCATGCATTGGAGAGGGAAGTGGCAAGCCACTCTGGTGTTCTTGCCTGGAGAGTCCCAGGGACGGGGGAGCCTGGTGGGCTGCTGTCTATGGGGTCACACAGAGTCGGACACGACTGAAGTGACTTGGCATATTACATCCCTGGTGCCTGTTTATCTTATCACGGGATCTCATTATGGTTTTTATCTACATTTTCTGATGATTAACGTACCCGTTGGCCATCTGGATGTCTTTTTGAAACCTGTTCTTTGGAGCTTTGGCGAACTGGGAAGAGGGCTTAGACTCGAACTGGAAGCTTCTAGAAAGGGGATGATTCAGCGTGAGAGTGAACCTCCTGCCTTAAGGTGTTTGCTCGCGGAAGGAGGGCTTCCTCTGGCTGGTGGACGCAGGATGTCGAGAATGCCATCTTGGTCAGCATCCGCTCCATCCTTCTCCTAGAATCCCTTTCTAGAAGTGACGTCCATTCCCCCATCCATACATGGTGGAGGAACTGAAGTACAGGCCTACATGAGGAGTTGGGAGGCGCCCGCTTGTGGGTCGGTGTGTATTTTGGGGCCAGCTGCTTCTCCGGGGCCGGCTGAGATTGCTGTGGTCCTGGGGCTGCTGTGGGCCAGTGGCTTCCTGACCGCCTGCTGGCTGCCCCTCGGGTGGGCTGTTCTGGAAGGTTGCTCACTCGAGAGTCTGCACCTCCCGCCTTTCCACCAATTTTATCAGCGCGTCTTTGCCTGAATTAAGACCCTTCCTGCCTCACGTTGCTCAGCTGGTTCTGTGATCTGCGCCTGCACCCTGGGGAGTCACCTATACAGAGAGTCACCGAGCGGTGGTGCCCAGGCAGCCTCCGTGCTGGGATGGCAGAGCAGGCGGGCTCCGTGCGCTCTGCACCGTTTCCACTGCCCACCCTTTCTTCCGGGTGTTTTGTTTCGTTTTTAATATTCATTGGTTTCTTTGAGGTGGGTCTTGGTTGCAGCACATGGGCTCTTCGGTGCGGCCCACGGACTCTCTAGTCGTGGCACATGAGCTCTGAAGTGTGAGGGCTCCGTGGTTGTGGTGCCCAGGCTAAGGTGCTCCATGGCACGTGGGATCTTCCCAGACCAGGGATCGAACCCATGTCCCCTGCATTGGCAGGCGGATTCCTAACCCCTGGACCATCAGGAAAATCCCCCATTTATTTTTTTAAACTTTTACTTTCAAATAAGTTAAAGCTTTTAGAAAGGGTGTGGTGTCATATCTGTTAAATGGTTTAACTGAATCAGATGATAAGAATTTATAACTGTGTCCATGTTTTGCAAGAGCAAGACCTAAAACCTATATTTTCATTTGCGTTGCTCCCGCCAGAAGAAATGTATTTCCAAAGTACTGGGGAAAGAGAGGAAATCCATCCCAGGAACCCTGGGTCAGCCTCTTGCTCGGGCCATGTACACGCTGCGTGGCAAGCGTGAAGCACAGACAGCAGAGACGAGCTCCTGGGACTGTGTTCCTGCTCCCTGGCCTCCCCTAGGCTGCGCCAGTAAAGCCGTTCTTGTAACCACGTTTTTGTGGTGGTTCTGTATGCAAGTGCTGATGTTATCACTTAAGCTGGCAGGTCTGAGGTCCTGATGATTGCTGTCGTTCAGTCGCTCAGTCATATCTGACTCTCTGTGACCCCGTAAACTGCAGCAGGTCCAGCTCCTCTGTCCTTCACTATCTCCCGGGGTTTGTTCAAACTCACGTCCATTGAGTTGGTGGTGCCATCCAACCGTCTCATCCTCTGTTGTCCCCTTCTTCTCCTGCTTTCAGTCTTTCCCAGCATCAGGGTCTTTTCCAATGAGTTGGCTCTTTGCATCAGGTGGCCGAAGTATTGGAGCTTCAGCATCAGTCCTTCCGATGAATATTCACGAGTGATTTCCTTAAGGATTGACTGGTTTGATCTCCTTGCTGTCCAAGGGACTCTAAACAGTCTTCTCCAACACCACAGTTGGAATACATCAATTCTTTGGTGCTCAGCCTTCTTTATGGTCCAACTCTCACATTCATACATGACTACTGGAAAAACCATGGCTCTGACTATACAGACCTTTGTAGGCAAAGTGACATGTCTGCTTTTAATACAGTGTCTAGGTATGTCATAGCTTTTCTTCCAAGGAACAAGCATCTTTTAATTTCAGCAGAATGGGAAACATCAACAGCCTTGTTTGCTGTAGTCAGTGAACTACACGTGGATTCTGGAGACTCAGACAGCCTGAAAGAGCATCAGCAGATGCTTCTAAGAATCTCTGAAAGCAATTTCAAAATGTTTGTGTTAAAAGCTTCAGCAGCAGATGTAAGGCCCGAGCAGAGTGATGTTGTAAGAGACATACTGAACTTGGAACCAGAGGAGCTGGGTGTCAGGCCTTGCTCTGCAGTCTTAACCTGAGCTGAGTTATTTAGCAACGGCTGGTCTTGGTCATCTTGTTTGTGGAAACTTAGGGGTTGAAAAGATCATTATGGCATCCCTTCTGGCGTTAAAGGTCTATATCTCTAAGTTACTACTGGTCCCGTGACTACTACCCTAACAGCTTGGTTGTCTGATTTACTCCTGGGGGGCTGAGGGGGATCCATGGCTCACAGCCATGGTATGTCCTCTGTGCCTGTGCGGTTCAGGTGGTCCTGATGCTCACGCACTCATTGTGATGACTCCTCACTGAATCCGAGTTCAAGCTGTAGCTGACAGGTGCTTAGCCTCTCATACCGTCCTCATTGTCCATGGTATGGAATGTCCTTCATTCTCCAGAGACTCGAGGCTATTTACTGCTTGTTATTATTGTGAACCAAGAGTGTGAGACCTTGGCAAGAAGTACCCTGTGATGGGCTCTCACCAGCAAGCCGTGAGCATCAGCTTCACGCTGTGGAATGTTGCAGTGTTTCACACCCTGCTTTGCAAATTTATTTGTTCATTCACATGTTACACAGATATTTATTGCAAGCTTTTTATGTGCCACACATTATACCATAGGATACAGGATGGACAGAACTCGTGGATTCTGGGCCGGGGATAAATATTAACAGCAGCCACAACCAGCAGGTACACGCAGATGGGGACGTGGGTCAGAGAGAAACTGTCCTGGATCCTACAAGTGAGTTAAGATTCACCTGGAAGCCAGGGGGGTGGCTGGAGGGAATGGAGGTGAAGAGGTGTTTCCACCCCTCGGTAGGTGTCAGGGAGAAAGATGAGATGAGGAATTCACAAGACTTTTCTCAGTAAGAGTTGAGCCACTGGCATCCCTCTGTGTGGCCACCTGGATGAATCAGTTATTTGGTGTCTGCAGGCTGTGCTTGTGCTTGTGCTCTGGAAATGTCTGGAGCACCCATAGCCACCACTGAGGGCCTAAGATACTTTTTTTCCCCCAAATTTCTTGCGTGCTCTGAAAAAATCATGCAGATTTTGCTTTCTGTTCATAATATACCTTGATTATTTTTCATGTTAAAGTGTGAAAGTCGCTCAGTCGTGTCTGACTCTTTGTGACCCCATGGACTCCACAGTCCATGGAATTCTCCAGGCCGGAATACTGGAGTGGGTAGCCTTTCCAGGGATTGAACCCAGGTTTCCTGCATTGCAGGCGGATTCGTTACCAGCTGAGCCTCGGGAAGCCCATTGTTAATGTCATGTGTTATCACCTAAAGAGTAAAGTGGAGTCCCCATGAAGATGATACATCATCAGCCTATGAAGCTGGCCTCTCACTGGCAGAGTCCGGGCGCCCAGCTCACGTTCCCCAGCTGCAGGGATGTGGACGGTCAGCTCTGTCTGTTTCCCACTACTTGCATTCCAGTCAAAGCTGACCTTCTTTGCTTGGCAGTCCAGGTCACACGAGCTCTTCTTGATTACTGGGGAGGAAATTGCTAAGGTTCTTTATCAATTCCAGCGACTTAGTTCAGTGTTTATAATCCCTCCTCTGTGATTCTAAAACTAAACATTCAGGGTGGCAAAGAAGGCATCTTTATTTGTCATCACTTGAGAAGAAACGTCACACATTTTTAGTAACTTTCTATTCATTCTGCTCACATTAAGATGAACTAGCACTTCAATATAAGACTTTCTGTGTTTCTTATTGAAAAATATTGATGAAACCATCAAACAGCATCCTTGGTTGGTTATGTAGCCAAGGGAAGACTCAAAGGCATATATTACAGTGCTTGGAAATAATGTTTGACTACTGATGAAGCCAAATTCAGAGCTGAAATAAGAATCCGGTACTTTTTAATATAATTGCATTAATATCTATTTCGTTTTGGCCGTGCTGGGTCTTTGCTGCTGCTCAGGCTTTTGTCTAGTTGTGATGGGAGGGGTTGTCCTCTAGGTGTGGTGCTTAGGCTTCTCATTGCCGTGGCTTCTCTCCTTGTGGAGCACGGGCGCCAGAGTGTGTGGACTTTGGTAGTTAATGGCACATGGGCTCACTCGTTGCGGTTCCTGGGCTCCGGAGCACAGGCTCAGAAGTTGTGGCTCATGGACTGAGTTGCTCTGCGGCGCGTGGGATCTTTCCGACCCAGGGGTGGAACCCACGTCTCCTGCACTGGCAGGCAGATTCTTCACCACTGGACCACCAGGGAAACCCAGGAATCCGGTGTTGAGATAGTTGCCCAAGGTCCACACGAAGACTTTGAGAGGACTTCTCACACGGCCCCTTTCAGTCCTCCACTTTGGCCAGGAACTTAGCACATTGAGAAGAGATTTTCATAGAGACTTTGATGTTACAAAAGACAAATTTAGCAGAGGAAGTAACATGACCCTAGGTTCTCTGCTTTCTAGATTTGTGGTTTTTCTTGGGTCTCCAGGAGGAACGGTGGTGCCCAGGGAACTCCTCCTCTTTATTTTATCATCAAGCTCCCTGCCCATTTCCAGTGTTTCTGGAGGAAGAACCTCAGTGTCCTCTGGGTCGCCAAGGCTGTTTATGCAGTGCTCCGCGCCCCCCGGCCCCAGTTCGTCCTTACACCTCACTCCTCTGCTTTACTCTCGGTGGCTGGCAAATTAGGGGCTTCCCTGGTGGCTCAGATGGTGAAGAACCTGCCTGCAATGTGGGAGACCCAGGTTCAATCCCTGGGTCGGGAAGATCCCCTAGAGAAAGGGAATGGCTATCCACTCCAGTATTTTTGCCTGGAGAACTCCATGGACAGAGGAGCCTGGTGGGCTATAGTACATGTTGTCAAATTGAGAGTAGTAAGTATAACACATATTTAGATAATGTTATGTTAACATTCCCGTCGATTTGGAAATACAGGCCATGCCCTGAGCTCCCCATGACAATAGGAGTGGAAAGAAGGGGAGAGGATGTATGTACACAGAAAAGGCATACAGCAGGGTGAGAGTCCTGCAGACCAGTCAGGGGTATAATATAGCCACAGCTTGAATAGGTATTTAAATAGTCCCAGAGCTCTTCTTAGAAGGTCCAGCACCCTCATTAGCCCTGCACAAAGAAGTCATAACCAAAAATGGCTGATGCTGTGGAGCTCGAGAAGGTCCCGTAGCTTTCTAAATGCTGGCCTCACCTTCGGGGTCCCTCAGGAAGTGGGGCGTCTCCTGTGCCCCATCAAGGAAGGATATCTTCCAGCTGAGAAGCTCACCCTTGGCCTGGGAGGCATCTTCTCAATCAGAGTGCACGGTCAGGTGAAGGACAGAGGCCGGGTTGGCTGGATCAAGCCTGGGTTGCTGGTAGGTGGCCCCTGAGTGCACCCCAGCCATTAGGCCGTTAACACTCCTCCTGTGTGTGCATACTGCACACTCACAGGTACGTACACACAGGCACACATCGGGTTAGGAGAGAGTGGACACGTTTCTACGCACAGTGATTTTAAAAAATTATGCAAAGTCATCCATGAATACTTGCTTTTAGTGGGGCATGCTCTTTAGAGCCCTCAGCAGCTCACCTCCCTCCAGGGACCCTGGTTAGCTGCAGTAAGCCCTTCCTTCAGGTGCCTGTACTGGACGGGGAGACGGGAGGGTACACGGGGCTCCCGCAGGCCAGCTGCAGACATAGGGAGGGCCTTGTTTCTTAGACGTCTGGCGCTTGCATGCTCGGGGAGGGAGGCGGGGGAGAGAAGTGGGGAAAAGCTGGAGGAGCTGGGACCAGTGTTAAAATAAAGCAAAACCAACACACCAGCCTAATGAAGACCTGTATCTCTCTGGCATCATCATCATTTTAATAAACAGGAGAGGGGGAAAGCTGAAAGTAAAGCGTCAAACCCAAGCAAACACATCAGAACGACCGAATTAGTTCCCTGTGCAAACACGCCTCTCTATTTAAAGCTCGGGTGGCTCAGTGACCCTCCTCGGAGGCCGCTTGCCTGGGCGGCTGAGACTTTGGGCCCCGTGGCTCCCGCCCCGTATGGGGCCGCGCCTGCATACGTCGGTGTTTCCTTTGGCTTCCAGAGGTCAAATAACGATGGCACGGCCCTTCTGTTTTCCCTCCTTTCCCAAAATGAGTGCTAATAACTTCTATATAAGGAACATTACCTGTTGGTTCAGGAGGTCGGTTACCTGCCCGCTTTCAGAGGCGCATCTTCCTGGAGTGGGCAACCGTGCCGTTGGAAATTACTTTAAATAACTGTTTACTGACTGTCGGCTGACCTTCAGAGCACAGTTGGAGACTGTGTGGAGAGACGTGTTGGATCAGACATGAGGAGGTGACCTTTCAGGCGCCCTCGTCTCAAAGCAGCGGGTGTACACGGAGGGTAAATGTGCCTTGTAGGGAAATAGGCGTGTGTGCGTGTGTGACATTAAAACCCAAACGTTATCAACAGCTAACCTGTACTGAGCATGATGCAGTTAACACTGTGCTCCATTCTTGGAGTGTGCTGTCTGGTTCTATTTCCACAACAACCCTGGAGGTGTTCATGTTAACCCCATTTTAGAGATAAGCAGACTGACGCTCTGACGCAGCGCAGTGCCTCGTCCAGGCCTCAGAGTCAGCGGCAGCACAGCCCAAGTGTGTCCTGAGTCCGAATCCCACCCCTGGCCGCTGGAGCTTTCTGTCTCTGTGTGAGTGAGTGGGCGTGGAGCTGTTTCCCAGGCATTGCGTCTGTGCTGCAGTGTTTGTAAATTTCTTTCAGTGAAGCCCCGGGGAAGCTTGAGAGAAGCAGAGCAACTGAACCTGCTGTCTAGTCTTGGGATCTCATGCCTTAAGAAGAGTCTCGTGTGTACACACACACACACTCTCTCTCACATACAATATATCTGACTGTGCCAGTGCCTTAACTGGGACATGTGGGATCTAACTCCCTGACCAGGGATCAATCCCAGGCCCCCTGCACTGAGAGCACAGAGTCTTAGCCAGCGGACCACCTGGGAATGACCAAGATGGTCTTGCTTTGACCCCGCCCCGTTTCCCTGGAGTTTGGCTCTATGAAGTGACGTCCCAGATTCTTCCTCCCGAATGAGTCAAAGCAGAGCTTGTCTCGAGCCCAGGACACGGGACCCTTCCCTCATCTGGTGCTTCTCTTATCTGCCTCGTTCTTTGGATATTTAGTCATCTGCTTGCCTTGCTGGTTATCTTCGTCTCTTGCTGTTCAGTCGCTCAGTCCTGTCTAACTCTTTGCCATCCCACGAACTGCAGCACGCCAGGCTGCCCTGCCCTTCGCTGTCTCCCAGCGTTTGCTCAAATTCATGTCCATTGAGTTGGTGAGGCTATCTAACCATCTTATCCTCAGTTGCCCGCTTTTCCACCTGCCCTCAATCTTTCCCACCATCGGGGTCTTTTCTCAGGCGTCGACTCTTTGCATCAAGTGGTCAAAATCAATTGGAGCTTCAGCATCAATCTTTCCAGTGAATATTCAGGATTGATTTCCTTTGTGACTTATTTCTCCAATAAGATGATAAACGTTTTGAGGGTAGGTGCTGTCCAGCTTCTTGGTTTTCCCTCAAGTTCCTAGCCCAGGCCCTCAGATGTATGGGTGTTCAGATATTTCTGATGTTAGCGTAACATTAGGCACACCATGCAACCCGGGAAGGAGGGGTAGTGTTTCTGGACTCTGCTGCTGGTGGCCAGATGATCTTGGCAGTTCTGGACCCCTGTGGGTCTCGCGAAGGAGCCCACCAAGAGGACCCAAGCACTGGCCCGATCACCCAGGTTACAGCCCTCCAGGTGTTTGTGGCAGGCGCCCAGCCGGCCAGACACAACAGTCAGGCGAGCACAATGCATTTGAGCGAGCACAGTGCATTCGCGTGAGCACAGTGCATTCGAGTGTGCACACAGCCTTCAAGTGTACTGGCTGTGGTGCCAGGTTGCCACGGTGCCCTCTGGGGGGGTGCTCAAGTTACTACCTCCACTCATCACCACCTGGGTGGATTTCATCTCTAAGGAGCTTTTAATTTGCAAGTAGCGTACTTAACTGAGAGTGATCGTGAAACACTGTGACTCGTGCAGAGAGCGGTTTGCTTTCCAGAGTGTTCTCAGGTGGGTGCATCCATGGCTCTGCAAGGTGCTCCCACGAGGCCAGGAGCCCCGTTTAGCCGGGAGGAGTGAGGAGACGCCATCTGAGGTCAGGGAGGGGCCTCCGTGGTGCCCACTGTGTTTTTGTGGTGTCTGGGGTGGGGGACGTAGCACTTGGCTCCGCATGCACTTTCCTCCCTGAAACCACAGGCTGCCTCTGGGAAACCAGTTTGCAGCTCTGGTTCGCCTCATCCCACCTTGCTTCATGGGCCGTGTGTGGTGGCGTGGGTTTGACTTTAGGCGAACCTAGATAGCGCACACACCCAGTTGTTTATTTCGGTCCTGTTTCTGCTTAGCTGTGGCGCTCATTCGTCACGACTTATTCTGGGCAGCCGAGAAGCTCCCGCCCGTGCCATCTGTGACCAGTTTAATTCTGTGTCTCCGGGTGTCACCACTGGTACCAGACTGACCGCCCACCCTGGTAGCATTTTTGGTTCTTTTTTCTTTTTAAAACCCAAGGAAAGCCCTGCACACTCTTAGTTTTCTTTAATCCTTGAATTAATCTAAGTCTTTCTTTTATGTCCCATATAGCTTCTACCTAGTAAGCAGGCAATAAGTATTTGTTAAATGTGAGTGAGCAGTTGTATTTTTATCCTGTACCCTTTGCAACTTTCTAATCCAAATAGTATATAGTAGTCCCCCCTCCTCCGCTCCTTATCTGTGAATTTACTTTGTGGGGTTACCGAGATTGGCTGCCATTGGAAAACAATACATGGAAAATTCCAGAAATAATTCATAAGTTTTATTTTTTGTGTTTTATATTTTCATTTTTATTTTATACTGAAGAATAGTGGATTAACAATGTTGTGTTAGTTTCAGGTTACAGCGAAGTGATTCCGTTTATATATACATGTATCTATTGTTTTTCAAATTCTTTTCCCATTTAGGTTATTATAGACTATTAAGCAGAGTTCCCTGTGCTAGACAGTATAGGTCCTTTATTTTAAATATAACAGTGTGTTGCTGCTAAATCTCCACATTCCCTGCACTTATAATGAATATAACTAGCATATAGGAGAAATAACTATTAACCTTTAAGATTAATCATGTTAACCTTGGGGTAAGTAAATTCCTTTCCTAGTTGTAACTCACTACACCCTCACCCTATAGGAATGCAACTTTATTTGGAGGGTGGCGCCAGATTTAAGAAAAAAATCAACCCTGAAAAATAAGTTTTCTGGTTAACTGACCGGTATCAGAAAGGGCCATAAAATGTCAGCAGACCTCATGGTCAGAAGATGATGTAAAAACCCATAAAACCTTTGTATAATTTTATATGAAGCACTTGATTGTGACAAGGGTCAGGTCTACTGACCCCCCGCGTGACTCTGTATTCATCCCTATGTATAACAAAAGGTATATAAACAAACCTGAAAAATAAAGAAATCGGATCAGTTTCTGGGAAATAAATAAATAAATAAATAAATAAATAAATATAGCAGTGTGTGCATGTCAACTCCAAACTCCCAATCTGTTCCCCCGCTGACCCTTCCCGCTGGTAACCGTAAGTTCCTTCTCCAAGTCTGGGAGCCTGTTTCTGTTTTATGATTAAGTTCATTTGTGCCATATTTTGGATTCTGCATATAGATCATATCATGATAATTGTCTTTCTGCCTGACTTCACTTTGTGTGATCTCCAATCCATCCATGTTGCTGCGAATGACATTTCATTCTCTCTAGTGGCAGAGTAATAGTCCATTGTCTATATCTGTACCACGTATTCTTAATCCGCTTACCTGTCAGTGGACATTTAGGTTGCTTCTATGTTCTCGGCTGCGGTAAACAGTGATGCCATTCATGGGGTGTATGTGTCCTTCTGAACAAGGCTTTTCTCTGGACATAGTAGAAGTAGAATTGCTGGACCATGTGGTTGTTCTAGGGCTTCCCTGGAGGCTCAGGTGGTAGAGAATCTGCCTACAGTGCAGGAGACCCAGGTTCAATCCCTAGGTCAGAAGGAGCCCCTGGAGAAGGGAATGGACAGTATTCTTGCTTAGAGAGTCCCATGGACAGAGGAGCCTGGCAGGCTATAGTCCATAGGGTTGCAAAGAGTCAGACAGGACTGAGTGACTAACCCTTCCACGTTCACAGAAGTTCTATTTTTAATTTCTTGAGGAACCTCCACCAGTAGTGTAGGAGGGTTCCCTTTTCTCCACACCCTCTCTAGCATTTATTGTTTGTAGACTTTTTGATGATGGCCATTCTGACTGGTGTGAAGTGATACCTCCTTATAGTTCTGATTTGCATTTTCTCTAAAAATTAGCTATATTGAGAATTTTTTCCATGTGCCCACTGGCAATCTGTATGTTTTCTTTGGAGAAATCTCTGTTTAGGACTTCTGCCCATTGTTTGATTGGGTGGTGGTTTTGATTCTGAGCCACATGAGCTGCTGGTAAATTTTGGAGATTAATCCCCTGTTGGCTGCATTATTTGCAAGTATTCCCTCCCATCCTGTGGGTTGTCTTCCTCTTTTGTTCATGGTTCCCTCCATGTCTTAAGATGCCTGTATTTCTAACATTCATGTGGTTTCCTCCTCTCCAGTTTCCTTGTGTGATTGTTGACTTTTTTTTTTTTTTTTGCATTTCATTATTAGATGTGTGGCTCATCTTCTTGCATCCCTCCTGCTTATTATGTAAAGCAAATCTTTTTTAAAAAGAAATATGAAAGTCACCTTGCCCCATTTCTTCTGAAGTGAATTGGCCATCTTCACGAATACCTTGATGGGCATAGGTGTGTGTGTGTGTGAGTGTGTGTTTAGATCAGGTGCTAGTCATGTGTTCAGACTGTTATCACGAGTAGCATTGCAAAACAAAGCTTTTCTGAGCCAAGATACATTTTTAAAAATTCATACCCCAGATACTTTTTCCAGAGTTCCCCTCCCACACACCAATTAACACATTTGGCAAAATTTGCTTTTTCTTAGAAAATCCTTTGAACTTCAAATGATGGTATTTTATACAAGCATGAGAGAAGCTCAAACAGAAGAGAAGGAAGTGTAGTAGCTTCATCTTGGAGGGAGTGTGAGAAACCGTCTTACTTCTCGGTAGATGCTAGTGCCGAGCTTGGAGGAGCAGTGGTGGGAAGGAGAGACAGGTGATCCCCACAGAGACTGGCCGCCTCCTGCCTCGGCTCACCGCTCACCCGGCCACTTCCTCCTTCCCCGGCTCCACCGTGCGCTGAGGGAGTGGAGGAGGGGTTTGTGTTTATTAGGGTCTGAGGTGGGCTGCTCAGTGCAGGAAGGGGAGGTCCCTGGAGTCATCTGCCACCTACTTAGGAAGGAATCGCTAATGCTCACTGGCAAACCAAGAGGGGTAGTCATGGAGACGAGAAAGTCTGGATGGATTCTGGAGGAAACAGATTCCCCCCTGGACACCTATTCCAGGCACCTGGAGCAGGGCCACTGAGGTTGAAGAGTGTGGACTCACACACTTAGAGAATGAACTTCCAGTTGCCCAGGGGATGAGAGAAGGAAGGGATAGTTAGGGAGTGTGGGATGGACATGTGCACACTGCTATATTTAAAACAGATCACCAGCAAGGACCTTCTGAACAGCACAGGGAACTCTGCTCAGTGCTTTGTGGCAGCCTGGATGGGAGGGGAGTTTGGGGGAAGTGGATACACGTACATGTATGGCTGAATCCCTTCACTGTTCATCTGAAATTATCACAACATTGTTAACCAGCTCTGTGTGTGTGTGTGCTAAGTCGTTTCAGTCGTGTCTAACTCTTTGCAACCCTGTGGTCTGTAGCCCACCAGGCTCCTCTGTCCATGGGGACCCTCCACTCAAGAATACTGGAGTGGGTTGCTGAGGCCTCCTCCAGGGGATCTTCCTGACCCGGGGATCAAACCCACACATATCTCCTGTACTAGTAGGTGGGTTCTTTACCACTGGGTAGAAAGTGGGTATACCCAGAGCAACCTGGGTATCAGTTCAGTTCAGTCGCTCGTGTCCGACTCTGCAGCATGCTAGGCTTCTCTGTCCTTCACCAACCCCCAGAGCTTGCTCAAACCATGTCCATTGAGTTGGTGATGCCATCCAACCGTCTCATCCTCGCTTGTCCCCTTCTCTTCCTTCCTTCAGCTTTTCCCAGCATCGGGGTCTTTTCTGGTGAGTCAGTTCTTCACATCAGGTGGCAAAGTACTGAAGTTTCAGCTTCAGCATCAGTCCTTCCAAAGAACACCCAGGACCAATCTCCTTTAGAATGGACTGGTTGGATCTCCTTGCAGTCCAAGGAACCCTCAAGAGTCTTCTCCAACACCACAGTTCAAAAGCATCAATTCTTTAGTGCTCAGCTTTCTTTATAGTCTAACTCTCACATCCATACATGACTACTGAAAAAACCGTAGCTTTGACTAGACGGACCTTTGTCAGCAAAGTAACGTCTTTGCTTTTTAATATGCTGTCTATGTTGGTCATAGCTTTTCTTCCAAGAGGCAAGCATCTTTTAATTTCATGGCTGTAGTTACCATCTGCAGTGATTTTGAAGCCCAAGAAAATAAAGTCTATCATTGTTCCCATTGTTTCCCCATCTATTTGCCATGAAGTGATGGGGCCTGGGTATACCCCAGTACAAAAGAAAAGGTTAAAAAAAAAAAAAAGGCATGGTGGTTTACCAGAGTCTGTGATGATCCCCTTCCTGGATTTACAAAAATGGGTTTGTCTCCTACTCACCAGGGCTACAGCGGGAAAAAAGGTAACAGGCTTATTGAGTTTGGCACTCTTCAAATAAATGTTGTTTCAAAAAATGTCAGGAATTATTGCTGTAATTAACACAAAGCTAAAGCTTAAATAGTGATGCTTAATAGGCTTCTTTCTCTTCATGTGTCACAACTCTGAATCCTCGCTGAGAGCTTTTTTGATAAATGAGAAAAGGGGTCTTTGTGTTTGAAATTGGGAATTGTCAGACTCTTAGTGGAATTAGCGTGTTTATTATGATTTGTCTTCTCGAGAGGCCAGCCACAGGGTGCAGCCTGGGGGTTGGCGGGGAGGGGAGCATCTTGTCCTTTCAACTCCAGTTTCCTCTCAAGCTATGAAAGGAATAAATGGGGACGCACCACACCGCGATCTTCTTAAACTCTTCTGTCTGCTGCTGGCAGAGGCGTGAGGAGCAGGCGTGTGTTTTGTTGTGTCTTGCAGGCTTCTCTTGCCTGAAAGAAAAGTCTGTTTATGGAGGGGAGGACGTGGCTGAAAAAACACTTGTACATAAAACAGCTGTTAAGTGAATCTCCACACACCGAGATCAAGAGAACGTGAAGAAATATGTCCATCCAAGGATCCCTCTGCCAACTTGGAGCCTCCTTTAGAAAATAAATACAGCCACGCTACAAGTTTCTGGTAACTTAGTTACTGAAAAATAAATTGAGCTACTTAGACCCTTGAACCTTGATTAAAAAAAAAAAATCTCTGAATTCTATTGCAGTGATGCAGATGAAGCCAAAGAAACTGCAGAAAGTTTCTTTTCCCTTTGGTCATAAATGGATCCTAAAGAGTCCTGAAAATGTGCAAAGCAGAAGCTCAGGCTTCCCAGTAGAAGGAGAGCAGGTCCCTGATGTTTGCTTCTTTAAACTCCATCCATGATAAGTCGGTATTGCTGGGTTACTCAGCTTCCTTTGAACTTTCCTTCCTTGGGGCCTGGCACGGTAGAGGACAGCTGTGCTGGGCGTCTGCCAGGAAAAACTGGCCTTTCCCCTAGCAGAGCACATCTGGCCACACCTTCCCCCCAGCCCACCAGGAACTCCTCAAAGGATGGATCAATCGCCTTTGGCGTCTGCTCCGCAGTCGGAGTGCTGTTGCTACAAGGTGAGGGCCCTTTAAAACTGTATGCTCATGCTTGGAGAATTCTGCCCGTGCGCTACAGAAGTTTTACAGTTTATTTCCAAACAGCTGCTTTTCCCCTTCTTGAGTCTGTTTTTCCTTTTTTTTTTTTTTTTTTAAACAAAATCCCTCCGGAAACCTTTCAGCTCACGTCCTTGGCCGTGCTCCCTTAGTAGAAGCCCTCACATTCCTCACCATGCCATGCCCCCTGGCCGGCACCTGTTGCTATAGGCTGGCCATCACCTTCGCAGGTTGCTCTTCTGTGAGTTAGAATTTTGGGGTATGTGTCCCAAACCTCTGTATGTTCAATCAGCCTGGAAAAGACAGACCCCAGGGACAAGCAAGCCCTCTGGAGTGTTTTGGGAGGCAGTCCAGAACGTAGAAGGAAAAGCTGAGTTTTGCAGCTTATAATGCACACTCTGAGCATCAGTAGAAGGGTCCCATGTGGGTGACCGAGTTCAGGGGGTGTCAAAGGAAGAATTTCCTTGAGGGCCCGCCACGTGACGGGCGGTCCCACTTGGAACTCCACCGGCAGCCAGCTGTCAATCATCCTTGACCCTTTCAAGGTAGAAAGAATAGGAATAATTCAGACCCACAGATAACCCCAAATCTAGGTGATGGCATTGACATCCTGATTTGGTGATCTGTTCCCCAGTGGAGCTCAGTTGACTAGTTAAGAGTTCAACCTCCTCTCATTCCCTTTCCACTGATGGTCTGAGAAGGCCAGTGGGGAGAGGCAGATGTCCCATGGAAGAAGGTGGAGAGGGAGATGGGAGTCTGGAGTCTGGAATCTGGGAGGCTCGGTCCTTGAACAGTGAGCTCGAGAAGCGTGGATCATGTCTGGGGAAAGGAAAATGTGTTGACTCGTACTTTGGCCAGCGGTCCATTGCAGATCTACCATCTGTGCTGAAGAATGTGCCTGGATCTCTCTGAAAGAGCCCGAGTTGAGTCAGTGTCTGAGCTGGAGTCTCACCTCTAAAACAGTTATCAAGGATTTCGGGATGAGGGGCTGCAAAGCCAAGAGAGTGAAAACAATCCATAAAAGCGTGTTTGGCCAGCTCTCAAAAATCTGAGACACTTGCAACATAGCCCTTGGCTCGGCCGGTGGATTTTTCCCATTCATGTGCTCTTTTGACAGATGAATTGTTGCAGGCTGCGAAAAAGCTCTAGGAGGGATCTGCTAGACTCCTCACTCCCTCGGAGCTGGGGAGCTGTTTCTCTGAAACCCTGTTAGCAAGGCAAGGGGCCGCTAGCTCAGTGTGGCAGGCTGTTTGGCCACCCTTTGCTCTGTTGGAAAGGGTCAAGGCCACATTTGACTCTGGCATATTTGTCTGTTAGGTTGGAATGAAGACTCTCAATTTAGTAACTATTCGACACTGGTCGAACTTTTCTGGAATTTATATTTCTTAACTCCTGTGGAATGTTTATTACTCTCATTATGGTAATAATGAGAGTGCTTACCCGGAATCCCATAAATCACGGGATCCTGGCATCTCCCTTCTAGAGTTCTCCCTCCTTTCTACTGTGTGGTGGGCTCACATGTGTGTTTGGCAGGCTTTGCTCACCTTCTGGATTGCCGACGATGCTATACCTATTTTTCTTTAAAATCAAAAGCCATTTTGATAAAATTATGTCAAGCTGGATGCCTGTTTCAGGTGTAGCTTCCTTCACACCACATGTGATGAATGTGACCTGTTAGCATAGAAACCAAGGGTTAATATTTAGCGACAAGAGTGGCCAGTCCCTCATGTTACAGGAAGTCCTTGACCAAGTTTAGAGGACAATTCCTTTATTAAAAATTTTTTTATTGAAGTGTAGTTGATTGACAATTTTGTGTTAATTTCTACTGTAAGCACGGTCACTCAGTTATACGTATATCTATTCTTTTTTATGTTCTTTCCCATTACGGTTTATTGTGCATGCTAAGTCCCTTCAGTTATGTCCAACTCTTTGTGACCCTGTGTACTGTAACCTATCAGGCTTCTCTGTCCTTTGGATTCTCCAGGTAAGAATATTGAAGTGGGTTGCCATGCCCGCCTCCAGGGAATCTTCCCAACCCAGGGATCCAACCCTTGCCTCTTATGTCTCCTGTATTTGGTAGGCAGGTTCTTTATTACTACCGCTACTTAGAAAGTCCATAGTTTATCATAGGATACTGAATATAGTTCCCTGTGTTATACAGTAGGACCTTGTTCATCCATCTTATATATAATAGTTTGTATCAGCTCATCCCAAACCCTCCCCCTTGGCAACCATAAGTCTGTTCTCCATGTCTGTGAGTCTGCTCTTGTTTCATAGGTATGTTCATTTGTCCTGTTTTAGGCTCACATATAAGAGATATCGTATGTCTGCCTTTGTCTGACTTCACTTCACTTAAGATGATAATCTCTAGGTCTACGTTGCTACAGATGGCATTATTTCCTGCTTTTTTATGGCTGAGTAGTGCTCTGTGTGTGTGTGTGTACACACCACATCTGTATCCATTCATCTGTCAGTGGACGTTCAGGTTGCCTCCATGTCTTGCCTATTGTTAACGGTGCTGCTGTGAACATTTGTGTGTGTGTGTGTGTGTACACACCACATCTGTATCCATTCATCTGTCAGTGGACGTTCAGGTTGCCTCCATGTCTTGGCTATTGTTAACGGTGCTGCTGTGAACATTTGTGTGTGTGTGTGTGTGTACATACCACATCTTTATCCATTCATCTGTCAGTGGACGTTCAGGTTGCCTCCATGTCTTGGCTATTGTTAACGGTGCTGCTGTGAACATTTGTGTGTGTGTGTGTGTGTGTGTGTGTGTGTGTATACACACCACATCTTTATCCATTCATCTGTCGGTGGACGTTCAGGTTGCTTCCATGTCTTGGCTATTGTTAACGGCACTGCTGTGAACATTTGTGGGCATGTGTGTTTTCAAAGTATGGTTTTGCTTGCTATATGCCCTGAAGTGGGATTGCGGCATCATATGGCAGCTCTCTTTAGTTTTCTGAGGAACTTCTCCACAGTGGCCACGTCTGTTTACATTCCCACCAATAGTGTCGGAGGCGTCCTTTGTCTTCACACCCTCTCCAGTGTTTAGTATTTGTAGACTTTTTGATGATGGCCATTCTGACTGGTGTGGTACCTCGCTGTTTTGATTTGCATTTCTCTAATGATGAGTTGGCATCACCGACTCAATGCACATGAGTGTGAGTAAACTCTGGGAGTTGGTGATGGACAGGAAGGCCTGGCGTGCTTCAGTCCATGCGGTTGCAAAGAGTTGGACACGACTGAGCGACTGAACTGAATAATAGGCTATGATGAGCATCTTTTCATGGGCCTATTGGTCATCTGTGTGTCTTGGAAAATAAATTTCTTACATCCACGAAAGAGGCTGGAGTCCTCAGAAGCCTTTTGATGGAGCTCAATCAATTGAATTTAGATCTTCAAGTGGTCTTGGGTGGAGAGGCTCGGAAGTACTACAGAAAGAAGAGTTGTCACTTGTATGTATTAATAATGTAGAAAGGACTGGGGGATCTTTCAAACGCTCTCTGTACTAAGAGTGACTTCAAGGGATGCAGCATCTTCTGTTGTGTGTACATATACAGGTTGTATATGGCACCGAATGCAGAGAGGCTTAGCACTGTTCTCTGTGTTTATGTAAAGAAACCAGGAACCCCCTTCATACCTTTTCAGCCAGCAATGAAAGAGTCTCTATTCACACAAACGGTTTTAAAGGCCTTTGTTACAGTGTATGCTTTAAATACATATGCTTTAAATGTATTTTCATAAAAATGTGGAAGTTATAGACTTTCATATTTGAAAACTGGCCACCAATATAAAACAAACCAGGCCAATCAAAAATGTAGTCACTGTGTTTTTTTCAGTGTAAATAAACATGTCAACATGTACCTCCAAACAACCATCTGACTTCTGAATTTAAACTCTAAAATATATAGCTGGGAATGGCAAGGGATTTGCAGTGAATTTGTCATCTGATGGAAATAAAACATCTCCACCCTTACTATATCATCTCTGTTTGTTTTAAATAAAAGTTTTCTATACTTTTCTGTCCAGGGCTCTCCCTCGGGAACGCATGCTTGAATTACTCTTTTTATTTGGCACCCTGGATGCTTCCCCCAGCAATCTGTGCTTGAAGATTCTGGAAGGGAGAGAAGAAAGTGGAGGCAAGCAGAAGAGAACCAGCTATAGTCTCGGTCCAATCAGGCTTAGGAAACAATTCATAAGGCGACTGAGGTTCTGGAAACGTCATTACTTTTAAAATCCATCTGTGCTCCTGCCCTTCCAGGAAGTCTTTGTCACCCCTTGGCCCCCCCAGGGATTTGTGGACCCGCGTTGGGAGATGACTGATTGAGAGCCCATGACTCTTAGCAGCCATCTACGTAGAAAGGTCAATGAGAAGGGCCTCCAAAAATACTCTGAGAAGTAAAATTAACTGAAGAGTAGATGGAAGCTTAGAAGTAGGTAGTGAAATGCAGAGGAGAGTGAAACTCAGGAGGCTGCCGTTCACATGCATCTCAGACGGAAAACGTGGGGATGGTGTTGGGGGTACGGACAGATGGACGGACAGATGCTCCGAGGGCCATGGGCATCAGTGACTTGCCCTTCAGCACCCATTTCCAAAGTGTCTCGACAGCTTCCCTTCTGGAAGGAAGTTGTTTCCCAGTCATCCTTTCCCAGCTTGCAGGATTTCTTCTGAGACTCTCCCCTGGCTGGCTTTTAAACAGTGACCCTCGTATCTTTTCAAGATGCAGGAGGTTCTTTAGAGTCTGTGCTGAGCCTGGCCGGCGTGTAGTAGCTGCTGGACGTGGGGGCCGCTGCTGTTACCCCTCCGACTGGCCCAGGGTGGGGGCTGCTGGCTGGACCGCATCTCCTGCAAGCTCAGCATCGCCGGTGTTCAGTGCTCAGTGTTCGGTCCTCACTCGCGATCACCCGCCTTGTCCCATCCACTGGGCGATGTGCTGGGCTCCAGAGGGCGCTTGTGTTATCCCCCAGTTGCCTCCCTCAGCCGGATTTCTGAGCCTGGCCCACGAGCTGGGACGCTGGCTCGGACTTTGTGTGCACGGCCGTTCTCACGTGTGTCTGTGTGTGTTTATTTGAGTTCGTTGTCAAGCGTTCTTGACACATGCTCCCCTCCCTCCTGCCCCCTTCAGTATATGGAGAAATTTCCTAGCCTCCAGTAGCGAGTATCACGTGGGTGGCATTGGCAGAGTTTGTCAGTGTTCACCGCGGTCTTTCAGGCCTTTGTAGTCAAAACAGAAAAGCCCCCCAGTTCCCCTCTCAGCATCTGTAAGATGCTGCTGTACCCCAGACACCTCTTTCCGCGGATTTGCCGCCACTACGTCTCTGATCTTTGATCGTCTCTAAGGATCCCCTTTTCCTCTTTCCCTACTGTCATACAGAAGAGCTCGGAGGCCTCCTGTTGACCAGCTCCAGCCCTTCCGTCTCCTCCAACCCACTCGTCTTCACTCCCCTGTGTGGGTTCAAATCTGTCCTTTCTGCATGCTCCTTCCCTGAGCTTTCAAACACGTGCTCGTGGGCCCCACCTTCCCAGAAGGCCTCCCCACCTCCCCCCGCGGCCAGCACCGCCTCCTCCTGCCTGGCCCCCGCCCCTCCCTCTGCCGACTCTCCTGTGTGTTAGTCTGACTCTTTTTGACACTACGGACTGTAGCCCGCCAGGTTCCTCTGTCCATGGGATTCTCCAGGCAAGAATACTGGAGTGGGTAGCCATTGCCCTCTCCAGGGGATCTTCCCGACCCAGGGACTGAACCCAGATCTCTCGCATTGCAGGTGGATTCTTCACCAGCGGAGCCACCAGGGAAGCCCGTCTGTTTTCCCTGGAAAGATGTGGGCTGCATTCTTTGCATGTGAGGTGGCAAATTTTTATTTCCTCTTTACTCAGATTTTGATTTTTACAGTTTCTCAGCATGAATAGACGCGCACCTTCCACAGTTTTCGCTTCGCTGGTCTCAGCTGCTCTGCGGGACTCTGAAGGGTTCCCAGCAGACCCATCACCGCTGCGTGTTCTCGGTGGCTCCCGCCAGCCCCAGTGAACCTGCGCCATGGCGCCCACGCTGCTGTGACATGTCTCCCGTGGCAAGCATGGTCTTCCCCTGGCTCTGCGATGTCCGGTCTCAGTCTGTCCTCTGCCTTCCCGTCCCTCTGTCGTCTTTCCAGCCCCCCTTCCGTGATCGAGTTCCCTGGGCTCTTCTCTCAGCCCTCCGCATCCTTCTCACTCTCCATGGCAACCTCACCTTCTCCTGGGGCTTTGAGTGTCCCCCAACCCATGTCAAGTCCATATTCCTGACCCAGAATTCTCTCTCTCTCTCCCCCCACCCAGACCCTCCTGATTGCCTGAACATCACCCCCTCCAAAGAGCCCTCAAAGTCAACATGTAGGAGCTTGCTTCATTCTGTCCCCCCACGCCTGCCACTCCTGCGTTCCCTGTCTAGTGAAAGATGTTGCCAGACACTCAGCTTCCTCCACCAGCAAAGAGGGGCATTATCTTAATTCTTTCCTTTCTGTTACCCGACTCCTGCCCATTTCAGTTGCCAGGTCGTATCAGTTTTACCTTCTAGTCTATTTCACATCTGTCCACTTTTTATCCTTCTTGACCCTTCATCTCATTTTGTAAAGTGTGTGTATCTTTTCAGTGGCAACTTATTTTTCTTTTTAAAATATTTGTTTGCTGCACCAGGGTCTCAGTTGCAGGACGTTTAGTTGCAACATGCAAGCTCCTAGTTGCGGCTTGTGGGACCCTAAATCACCTAATCCCTGATTAGGGATGGAGCCCCGGCCCCCTGCATTGGGAGCACAGAGTCTTGGCCACTGGACATCCAGCAAAGTCCCTGCTTCTCATTTAAAAGTCAGTCCCCTGGCAGACTTCCTTGACCTCCCAAGGACAAGTTAGGCTCCTCTGTCGGTCAGAGAAGCAGGAGTAAGAGGGCAGCTGGATGGACGGATGTTAATGATTTTCCCTGTGTGATGCCTCACCCACTGGTGGGAGCTGAAAGTTCCAAATCTGCAGAGCGGCCGACAGGTTGCACTCTCAGGTGGGAGTTGCTGAAGTGGTCTTAAGGCAGAGCTTCTTATCACCTAGGAAACCTGTGTCTACTCTCGAGGCCTTCAGCTGATCAGATAAGCCTGAGGACAGAGTCGGGTCCTGAGGAAGGAGGAGCTGGCCTGGGGAGGCCATCTGGAGGGTGTGCTGGGTGGTGACGAGGTGGGAGGAGAAGACTGCGGGGTGTAAGATAACCTGCTCTCCTGGGGTTCAGGGAGGCAGGGTCCAGCCCTCAGAGGGCCAGTTTGTCATGAAGCTGCCTCGATCCAGCCCTGGAGGGGATGATGAGCCATGGAAGGAGTTGAATCAGGACTGAGGTGACCAAAGGCTTCATGGGATAGAATGACCACGGGAAGCAGAGAGATGAGATGGGCCGGGGTAGTGACAGAGCAGGCGCAGAGCAGGAGATGAGTTCCGAGGTCGCCAGGGAAGCCACACTGGGATTCGCACTGATTGGAAAGAGGAAAGGGCGAGGAGGGAGGGGGTGTTGGAGATGATGCCAGACGCCTGCCTTGGGTGCGTGGGTGGAGGTGATGCCTCTAAAATGAGGTAGAGGCTGAGCGTGTGGTCAGGGTTCTCCAGAGAAACAGAACTGGTAGGATATATCCTGGGTCTGTGTATTTATATAAGTTCACATGTTATATGTTTACATGTTAAAATTATTCATCAGTACATTATGTGCGTGTCTTGTTAGGTCACTTTAGTCGTGTCTGACTCTTTGCGACCCCATGGACTGTAGGCTGCCAGACTCTTCTGTCCATGGGATTCTCCAGGCAAGAATACTGGAGTGGGTTGCCATGCCCTCCTCCAGGGAATCTTCTGGACCCGGGGATCAAACCTTCATCTCCTGTGTTGGCAAGCAGGTCTTTACCACTAGCACCTCCTGGGAAGACTTCAATATATTATGCATTTATATATAAAAGGCAGAGACATTACTTTGCCAACAAAGGTCCATCTAGTCAAAGCTATGGTTTTTCCAGTAGTCATGTATGGATGTGAGAGCTGGACTATAAAAAAACTGAGTGCTGAAGAATTGATGCTTTTGAATTGTGGTGTTGGAGAAGACTCTTGAGAGTCCCTTGGACTGAAGGGAGATCCAACCAGTCCATCCTAAAGGAAATCAGTCCTGAATATTCATTGGAAGGACTGATGTTGAAGCTGAAACTCCAATACTTTGGCGACCTCATGTGAAGAGTTGACTCATTGGAAAAGACCCGGATGCTGGGAAGGATTGAAGGCAGGAGGAGAAGGGGACGACAGAGGATGAGATGGATGGCATCACCGACTCAATGGACATGAGTTTGGGTAAACTCCAGGAGTTGGTGGTGGACAGGGAGGCCTGGCGTGATGTAGTCCATGGGGTTGCAAAGATTTGGACACAACTGAGCACCTGAACTGACCGAGGTATTTGTTATTAGGAACAGGCTCCTGTGTGTGTGAGATGGATAAGTCCTGGGGTCTATGAGCTGAAGACCCAGGAAGCTACTGGTGTGATTCAGTCTTGAATCCAAAGGCCCGAGAACCCGGAGTCAGTGGAAGAAATCCCATTCAAGGGCAGGAGAAGTGAGATGTCTCAGCTGAAGCAACGATACAGGAGAAGAGGGGCAGGATCTGCCTTCCTCCACATGCTCCTCCACTCAGACCCTCAACAAATTAGATGATGCCCATCCCCATTGGGAGGACCATCTCCTGGGCTCATTCTACCAATTCAAATGTTCATCTTATCCAGAAATGCTTGCAGATACACCCAGGAGCAGTGTCTTATCTGGGCATTCCATGACTGGTCAAGGTGGCCCATACAATTGACCCTCACAAGGAGGAACAGATGGGTTTGGGAGGAAAAAAGGAGTTCCTTTGGACATGTGCTGAGTTGGAGGTCCTCCTGGGGAATGTTAAGCAGGCAGTTGGAATGAAATCTGTAATTCATGCAGGGCAAGACTTGAAGTGTAGGATCTGGAGCCTACTGCGTGCAGCTGTGGTTAACCGTGGGATGGACCCAGTTGTCCAGGGAGAGTCCCCAGGGCGAAGATGAAATGGTCCCCAGGGAAGATGCAAGTGGGCGAGGACGACCCTGGGAAGGAGGCTGAACAAAATCGGAAATGCGTGACATCTGAAAGCATTCAGGGGATGAGAGTCTGCCTGGCAATGCAGGGGACGTGCGTTTGATCCCTGCTCCAGGAAGATCTCACATCCCTTGGAGCCACAGGCTCCAACTGTTGAGCCTGTGCTCTGGAGCCCGGGAGCCGCAACTCCTGAAGCCTGCATGCCCTAGAGCCCGAACTCCACAACAAGAGAAGCCCCCGCAGTGAGAAGCCCATGCAACACAACTCGAGTGGCCCCTGCTCCCCGCAGCTAGAGAAAAGCCTGAGTGGCAGTGGAGACCCAGCCAGCCAGAAATAAGACAGCATTCTGGGAGGAGGGCGGGGTGGGTGGGGTCAGTAATGCCACGCCCCATGGAGAGGCCTCAAAAGAAGACAGGGAGGGCCAGTGGGGTTGCCAGGGGCATCTCACCCTGACCAGAGGGAGGGGTGGAGCCAGACCGCAGCTGGCACAGCTGGGGAGGCCTGGCTTCTGTTGCAGGCAAGGCCCTCCTGCCTCTGCGGGTAAATAGTACGTTACTTTCACCTGGTTCCCCACATCGCTGCCTGAAGGCGTGTTAATGGACATCTCCCCTTCCTCGTGTGTAGCAATATGAGCTTTGTCTGGGCTTTGTCTTGATGCCAGAATGTCTTAGCTAATCTCTCCTCAGTTCTTTTCCATTATATTAATATTATGGACGATCTGTTTAGAAAAAGATAAAATTATCCGTATGTGTCAAATGTCTTTTATGGGGCCTGGAAATCATAGCAAGAAGTTCCTATTTTGCCAGATAACGTCATGCTTATAAAACAATGTCATTTTTTTCCCCGTGTTACTTTTCATATACTCAATACATAATGGAATTTTAGTTCCATTTCATACAGTATTTACTCCGTAAAGAAATTAATGGCAGACTGCTTTTTAACAAAAGTTGCTGGATTCACAGTTGAATCCAGCCTTTAAATTCTGATAGTGAAATAGTCTTCTGATTCTCAAGTCATAGCTATGTGAATCTTTCTGGATAATTGGGTTTCTTTTTCGGATCTTCATACAGTCTGAGGTGCATATGCAGAACCCTGGGTTGTGCTTTTGGTCCTGTGGGTTGGTATTTATTTTTATTTATCGATTTAACTTACAAGAGTCTGGACTTCAGTGTCTTCTTAAAGTACTGCCTGTTTGCAGGCTGACAAGTGCAGTAATGAGAATTTGGTAAAGCAATAGGAAACTTTGCAGTAACTGCAGCAAATATACATCATCAGACTCTTTGTGGAGATGACACACTGGAAATTTCAGGTGGTGCTTATTTTTAAACGCATGCTCTATTTCATGTGCCCCTAAGTCCTCAGGCTCCAAAATAAATCTAGTAAGGCAGCACACCACGCACCCCCACCCCAACCCTTCCATCCACCACACAAAACATGGGCTGTTACAAACCCCAGGCAATGAAGTGTAGAGTTGCTTCAACTTTCTCTTGGCATCTACAGCCAAAGAACTAATATTCTGAGAGGTGATGTATTTTAATCCTAATAAGCACCTACAAATTCATCGCGTGAAAAGTGAAGGTTAGCAATCGACCTTGGCAAATTGATGCTTATAAATTATTCCAACGTGAAATTGTGTTCTAGGTGAGGCACAAGAGTGGGTGTTGAGAGGGAGCAGTAAGCCATCAAACTTCAAATGGCGACATGTCATCACACCACTGTTCTTGTTGGACATTATTCACAGGCGTGCCTTTGATTTATTTTCTCTCACTGGGTCCGTAAATCTCTTGCTTGGAGAACAAACTGCATGAGTCGTAAGTTCCATGGGCCAAGAGATCGCTTGGTTCATCTCTCAGAGTTCAGCGTTATTACTAACAGCCGCAGAACAGCGGATTGACGCAAGCTTTCGAGGACCCCAAGGTGAAAGAGAAATGATTTTACACACTCGACTTTTTTTTTTTCGCACGTATTTCTTTTCACTAAGTGAACTTTTCTATGATAATTCCTTCCATTATGGTGTTTTGAGAGAAGTCCAGAAACTGGCAGTTAAAGAGATCAGACTCTCAGTTAGTCCATCCTTCTCCTTGGGTGGGGTGACTTCTACCTGCCGTTGTGATATGAGCCTCATGCTTCTGTCATCCTTTTCCTCAAGCTAAATATGCTTCTAGAAGCTCTCTCGTTACGTAATCTTGATCTCTTAATCAGTTGACTTGCTCGGGTGAGTGAAGCACTAAGGAAGGAGACCAAGTCTTGGATTTAACACGACAGTCTCCCAGTATTTGATATATGGACATAAATGGACGGAGTCCCTTTATCTCTGTGGAGTCCATCAGCCTTCTTATATTTGAACACATTATTGACTTGGGGGTGGTTTGCAGAAACGAATGCCTGTGGCCGGTGATTTGTTTTGTAAGTGAATGTTGAAATGTCTCCAGTCCACAACGTTCAGGTAACAAAAGATGTGTTCGTATGTCTCTGCTCAATAACGGGCCAAGGGCCCCTTGTAGGCCAGATCAGCTTCTTGCCCTGGGTCATACGTTTCAAACTGGACGCAAGACCAGAGAGCTGAGGACCCTGGGCTTAGCAGGAACCACAGAGACCGTCTTAGTTGTCAGGGTGGCTAGAATGGAATATCCTAGACTGGATGGCTTGTCAACAGCAGACAGTTGTTCCCCAGAGTCCTGGAGGCTGGGAAGTCCCAGATCGAAGCAATGACAGGTCTGGTGTTCATGAGCATCTGCGTCCTCAGCAGGCATGGGCACAGCTTGCCCTGTGTCCTGGGTCCTCAGATGGTAAAGAATCTGCCTGCAGTGTGGGAAACCCAGGTTCCATCCCTGGGTTGGGAAGATCCCCTGGGGAAGGGCAAGGCAACCCACTCCAGTGTTCTTGCCTGGAGAATCCCACGGACAGAGGAGCCTGGCGGGCTACAGCCTGTGGAGTCACAGAGAGTCACAAGCGACTGAGCGACTGCCACACACACATCACACTCATGGTGTAAGGAGCACAGACACTCTCTGGAGTCTCTGTTCAAAGGGCACTGATTCTGTTCAGGAGCGCTCCACCTCTGTGCCCTAAGCACCTCCTAAAGGCCCCACTCCCAATAGCATCACATCAGATCAGGGTTAGAATTCCAGCGTGTGAATTTGGAGGCGGGGAGACAGAGCATTCAGTCTGTGGCAGAGGTGATCTTGCTCACCGTCTTTGCCTTACAGGTGCAGACCTGAGATAGAAGGACAAGTGCCTGTTCCCATCACGTAGACTCTTAGAGCTGGTGCTGGCTGGCCACCCCCCAGTCCAGTTCCCTCCTGGCGTTTCATCAGATAGCCCAGAGCACTGCTGGACGCAGCACCCATCCATACTAGTGTGGTGTCTGTGTTCCACGTGTTCCCAGGTCTGGCTCCCAGACAGGGGCATCTCATCAGGCCTGCTCATCTTGAGGGCGAGGCTCAGAGGTCCCGTCTCACACTTGCGCACAGACCTGTGCCACCCACAGGAGTCAGGGTCAGGGGCGGTGGACAAACCAGACACCTGCTGATATGAAATGTTTGTAAATGGTCCTCAGTGCCTATGCTGCGTGTAGCCCGAGGAAGATGACCTGTAAAGTAATCCTCTTACATTCAGATTTAACAGTGACTAGCCTCGACTTGGGAACCAGAGAAATCCCAGCTTGGATTAGAGGGGGTTTTATTTCACAGATTCCGTGGCCAGACGCCAGAGTGATACAGGAAGAGCAGGAGCGTGGTCACCGCCGGGCCTTCTGGCAGCCTGGGGAGGTTGGATCATCTCATTACATCATCTTTAATTATTACCTCTTGACCTCACTCACGCGTTCTCACCACCTCATGGACTGATTTTAATTGGTCAGTAGCCTCAGAGTAACAAGCTTACTCGAACTTTCCAACACAGAGCATGAAATCTTTGGCTACTGCAGATTCCTGGGTTCAGATGGTAGAATCTGGCAGCATCTCCAAAGGAGGCAGAGAGAAGAGAACCACTTATTCAACAGGATAACCTCATTTGGGGGCCTGAGTGCCAAGCTAATTTGTTAAAATTACTGCACTCGGTTTGCAATGATCCATTTCAAGGGTTATTTACGTTGTGGATTTTTCAGTGGTCACTAAGGCCCTGCCAGTCAAAGCAGGGGGTCAGGGCTGGATGCTAAATCAGTAATCGTGTATAAAGTCGAATTCTGAACACTGCCAGTAAATTGGGTTAAACTGGGGGAGGCCTATTGAAGTTATTGAAGAGAAAAATTAGTATATATGTATTTTTATTTCAGAGAAAGGCTATTTAATGCCAACTGAGTGTCATTGTGCAAATTGCACAATGGGCCTCAGATTTTCAATATAAATAAGGAAGAGAGACCAAAATGAAAAAGTCTCGTACAATGCCAACACCAGATAAGCGCAGGGCTGTTAGTTAAAATATCCAGAGGAACGGATAATCGGCTAGTTAAGCATATCAGTCAATCAGTTCAGCTTTATAAATACGCAGTCCTGATTTAGAGTTGACAGCTCCCCTGTGCTTTGTCATGTCCAACTCTTTGCGACCCCGTGGATTGCAGCCCACCAGGCTCTTCTGTCTGGATTTCTGAGGCAAGAATACCGGAGTATTCTTCTCCAGGGGATCTTTGCATCCGAGGGATCGAACCTGCATCTCTTGCCTTAGCAGGCAGATTCTTTACTGCTATGGCACCTGGGAAGTCCCCCAGAGTTGACAACAGCCCCAGCTAAAACCTACATTCCCTTGTATTTTAGTTTGTTTATAAAAGAAATGTCTACAGGGCTTAAAATCTGAGAATCTTTAAACCTTGAAAGCTCTGATTTTAATCCCCACCTTCACTAGCAGCTGAGCCTGTTCACTTGATAGGGAACATTTTTCCACTTGTTTAGGGGGAACCCCTTGCTTATGGATAAGTGCAGACGTCAGCAGGTCAGGTGCCATCGAGAAAGCAGACATGCCAAATGAATGAAGTCCTGAACTGAGGTTCAAGTGCTCATGCTTCTTGAGTTTGTGTCTTGTATCATCTTTATCAGTGTGTCTTGTCTTATCCCAAAGAGGCAAATGCTATCATGATGAAGGTGTGTGTGTGTGTGCGTGCATGTGCACACACACGCATGCACATGGGTTTTATCTAAAAGTAGCCTCCTTACTCTCTGGCATCTTTCGTCCTCTTGTGAGCCCCTCCACACACACGTCACGTGTGCACTAGACTTTATCTGCTATCACGGCTGTAAAGCGAGACAATCCTGATCCTGGCTCACAGTAAGCAGTAGAGACAAATGAGATGATAAATATGAACATTCTTTGGACTCTTAGGGAGAGAGCTCTTACATGCAGACTTAAAATTGTCTCATGAGGTCCAGTAGTTCCAGTGGAAAACTTTGCAGTTAATCATTAATGTCCATAAAATATTGGAGAGCACACATTGCCCGCATGTTCGCTTTTTGCCTTGGAGCCGCTTTGTCTCAGAGAATCTGTCAACATTTACCTCCTGAAGCTGCTCTTCCTTTGTTCCTCCCCTCTCGCTCCACGGTTCTGGAGAGCTGGACCTTAAACTAGATCTGGATGGTGGCCCTGCTGGGTTCTGTTCTTATGGAGCTCTGGGATTTCAGTGGTAGCTCTCCTGCTACCCAAAGAGTTTTGTTTCCCCTTAGGGGTGAGTTTATATATTTAGTGATTCTGGGGGCTTCTTTTGAGGCTCAGCTGGTAAAGAATCTGCCTGCAATGCGGGAATCCTGGGTTTGATCCAGGGGTTGGGGAGATCCGCTGGAGAAGGGGAAAGGCTACCCACTCCAGTATTCTGGCCTGGAGAATTCCATGGACAGTCCATGGTGTCGCCAAGAGTCGGGCATGACTGAGTGACTTTCAGCGATTCTGGGGTTCCTTTTATTGACCATTTTACTTCCATGTTTATGAGCATAGTGAAAGTATTTATTGGAATGACTATTTTTCAAGCCAATTGATTCAACAATACTTCACATTTAAAAAATGTATTGAAACATTGTTGATTTACAGGACTGTGTTAATTTCAGGTAAATAGCAAAGCATTTCAGCCAGCCACACACACATTTTTCAGATACCCCTCCACTACAGGTTATTACAAGACATTGAGTACATACATATGTACCTAAGTATATACTACTGTTTTTCAGATTCTTTTCCCTTATAGGTTATTACAAAATGCTGAGTATAGCTACCTGTGCTATACAGAAGGTCCCTGCTGATTGTTCCTTCTACATATAGTAGTGTGTACATGTAATCCCCAACTCCTAATTTATCCCCCACCCCCCATCCCCTTGGGTTTCCCAAGTGGCACCAGTTGTAAAGAGTCTGTCTCCCGATACAGTAGACACAAGACATGTGGATTCGATCCCTGGGTCCGGAAGATCCCCTGGAGCAGGAAATGGCAACCCACTCCAGTATTCTTGCCTGGGAAATCCCATGGACAGAGGAACCTGGGGCGTACATAACCGTCCATGTGGTCACAAAGAATCGGGCACACCTGAGCACGCGCATGGACGTCCTTCCCCTTTGATGACCATAGGTCTGCTTACTGTGCGAGTCTGTTTTGTTTTGTAAATAAGTTCACTTGCATCATACTTCAGATTCCACACATAAGTGACCCCAGATGCTTGTCTTTCTCTCTCCAACTTCACTCCACTTCCTGTGACAGTCGCCAGGCCCATCCACGTTGCTGCGGATGGCATGCTTCCACTCTTTGCTTGTGGCCCAGTAGGATTCCACGGTATATATGCACCGCGTCGGCTTTGTCCATGGCTCTGCTGATGGACATTCAGGTTGCTTCCACGTCCTGGCTGTTGCAAGTAGTGCTGCTCGGAACATTCGGTGGTTATGTCTTTTTGAATTAGTTTCTCCAGATATATGCCTAGGGAGTGGGATTACTGCCAATAAAATGTCATTAAAGAATTGGTCAGTGCATACATTCTAGTGCCAGGGAGTCTTTGCCTGAACTAGTCAGGGTCGGGGGTATTCATGTTGTGGCCATAAAACCAAGGTGGGCCACAAATCCTGGACTTTGACCTTGATTCCCATCAGTTGAACTGGTCCAGCCCAACCTTTTCTTTGTCAGCTTTAGGGGAAAGCATCAGCTCGCTTCACGTCGGAGGGAGACTTGAAGAATTGAGATTGTTCTCATTTGTTCACTTAATTTGGAAGTAGAACTGTTTCTCCTTTCCAGGATGCAGTAACGAAGGCAGAGATGAGGGAGAAAACATTTCCAAATGGATGATTCCTCCTGTGCGAATGAGGGGAATTGCTTCATCCTGGTGGCTGAGCCTTAACTTTTTCAATAGAGCATTTATGAACTCAAACCCTGTCCTCTCAGAAACTTTCTTGCCGAGTTCCCAGACTGTGTTGTTGATTGTTTTCTGGGAGACAGTCCTCTGTTTTTGGCATCGCCTGGTACCGTTGGACCTCAGTCCGGGTCTCCATCGCGGAGCTGTGACGCACTGTGAAACTCGAGAGAGAGGCACCTGTGGGCTCTGACGCTCGGGCTGGGCTCGGCCAGGCTGGGCTGAATGCAGCCTTAAGAGCAGATCCAGGTGAACAGGAAATCGTTTCCTTCTGGCCAGTGTGAAGCTCCGGGGCCGGCAGTGGTCGGACGGGGAGGCCCGGGACAATGGATGCTGCCAAGTCACGCTTTGCCCACGGGCTTGGCATCCCGGAGGATCTCAGGTGACTCACGCAGTAGCTCAGGGGCAAAGGAGGCCTGTCCAGAGAATAGAGCAGTGTCAGGGGAAGCGCCTTCTCTGGGCTTTTCCCCCTGAATTGGGGAGAGAGGGTGTGCCAACCTGGGGCCGGTGAGAGCTCAGGGGCTTGCAGAGCATGGCAGGGGCACAGACACCTTCTGGATCACCACGAGGTCTCCGCTGAGTGGGCCCCGGGGGAGGGGGCCTCTCCTGAGTGGTCTCTGAAGGAGACATAGGGGGTGGGGTGGCAGGAGGAGCAGCAGCAGCTTTGCATGATGGGATGCAGATGGTTGTAGATCCCCAATGGGTAGGATCAGCTTGATCTGGGTCAGGGTGACATGTGTGCTGGTCCGAGGGCTGGAGGAAGCCCTTTCTGTCGGGGGTGGATACAGGGTGCCCTTAAGGAGACAGGGATCCAGAGGGCAAATTCCAGATCAGCTTCCTGGATGCGGAGAGCTTGCCAGCAGGCCATTGAGAAGGCATTTGGTGGCCAGCTTGCGAGACCTTCGGCTTGAATGAGAACCTTATGTGAGCCATTTCATTCACCTAATTCAGCTTATCTCTTACTATGGTCAGTTAGGAAGAGAGAAGCCCTCTCTCTGGGTTACAGATATTTGGGATTTCAAAGAAAACTGTGATTGACTGAGTGCAGTGGAGGAGTGTCCTATGGGAAGTTTTCCTTCACTGGGTCGATGAAAACTGAGTCCCTCTGTGTTCCTGGCCCCAGCCCTGCAGGGGTGGATTAAACAGATGTGCTTCTGTCCTCCTGCAGGCTGTTGATTTGTATAATGGAGTGTCATTCAGAGACTAATGACAGTCCTGTGAGTCACTGAGTTATGTCTGACTCAGTTTTCAACCCCATGGACTGTAGCCTGCCAGGCTCCTCTGTCCATGGGATTCTCGAGCTAAGAACATTGGAGTGGGTTGCTATTCCCTTCTCCAGGAGATGCTCCCAAAACAAGGATCGAACCCATGTCTCCCACATTGCAGGCAGATTCTTTACCATCTGAGCCACCAGGGAAGCCTCAGTGATAGCCCTGAGACTTCATCTCTTTTGAACCCTGGTTTCCAGGGGTTAGCATAAGTCACGAGTCAGGGGCTTTCCATACGGTGGCCAGAATTAATGGATTGGACACAGAGTTCAGCGTGACCTTGAATTTGAAGCATGACTGAGTTAGAACACTGATATTTGATAAGCTTGAGTTAGACTTTTCATCGGGCGGGGGGGCGGGGGGGTGGAGAGGGGGATGCTTCAAGGGCAGAAAATTGTCCAGAGAAGTCTCCGTCCGTTTGAGGACACTACCACCACTCTCTCCTTCCAGGGGATTGTCCCGACTCAGGGATCTAACCTAGATCTCCTACGTTGCAGGCAGATTCTTTATCATCGAAGCCAGCAGGGAAGCCTGGAGAAGGTGCAGCCATTGACAGCCTGGGCATCTTCTGAGCAGGTTGCTCAAAGGAGAGGGCCGTGGTGGTGCCCTTGAATGGACTGAGACTTTTTCTCTGGATGGCCTTCTGCCCTTGAAGCATCACCATGGTTTCTTCATCCCAGAGGGACATTCTGAGCCAACACCCTTTTTCCAGATGCTGAGACAAGTTGACCTGGGGCCCATGTGGCCTCCTGGCTCAGCACACATGTGCTGGAGGGGAGGAGCTGGTTAGGCACCGGCAAGTCTGTGCTGAGTGCCTGCTTCATGCTAGACCCTGCCAGGGGCTGGGACACAGCCGGGGAGAAGGAGAGACCTGGTCCCTCCACTGATGAATCTCATTCCCCAAAGGGAACAACCCAGAAAGAAGTCAACAGGGTGTAAATAACATCACTCAAGCTCTGCGGGGTGCTAGGAAAGAAACAGACAGGGCTGAATAGGAAAAGAACAGTCTCCAGATGGGGTTGGCTAGGGCTGGTCCCTCCATGTGAGGAGAGAAATGAAGGATTATTGTTGCTGAGTCGTGTCCGACTCTTTGTCATCCCATGGACTGCAGCACACCAGGCTTCCCTGCCCTTCAGTCTCTCCCAGAGTTTGCTCAGATTCATGTCCATTGAGTCGGTGATGCCATCCCACCATCTCATCCTCTGCCACCCTCTTCTCCTTTTGCCTTCGGTCTTTTCCAGTGACTCGGCTCTTCACATCAGGTGGTCAGAGTATTAATATTGGAGCTTTAGCATCAGTCCTTCCAATGGTTTAGGTCTGATCTCCTTTAGGATAGACTGGTTGGATCTCCTTGCAGTCCAAGGGACTCTCAAGAGTCTTCAACACCACAGTTCAAAAGCATCAATTCTTCAGCATTCACCCCTCCTTATTGCCCGTCTCTCGCATCTGTACATGACTACTGGACTGAAGGGTAGCTGAGACCTTCCCGTCTCTTCTAATGTTCCGAGTAGGTCCCTCAGCTCTCACTCGAGTGGACTCCTTATTGTTTGCTGCACATTTTTCTCATCAATTTAGGTCCATTGTGGTACTACCAACTTTGCATGTCAGGAAGTATGCTTACCCTGGGCTACAAAAAGGGGTACCATGTGGTCCTTGAGCTCAGAACCCTCATTTCAGGAGGATAAAATGTAATTATATTGATTCAGTAGTACATGGTAGATTACCGTATTTCATCTAATCCAAGATACGATTGATGATTGCATGAAAAACAAACCTGGCATACATTTTTCAGCTGCCTGAGTCTGTCCTGTAGCAAAGAGCAGCGTCATTTCATCTGACGTCTGGGCAGTGGAGCGAGAGTTACCCCCTGAGCTCACTGTCAATGCCGTGTGTGATGTGGAGTTTGGAAATGCTGTCTTGTGGATTACGGAGCCACACGCTGACACTCAGGCATGCAGGATGGTCTGGAGCGAGTCAGCACCGTTTTTTGGTCTGGTTGCCGTCATCTCAAGAAGTAGCATGAGATGTGTATCTTTTAAGTTGAGAGCTGCTGCCTTTCTTTGTGGTTCTCTGCTAGGCTCAGGAGCCGTGTCTGTCCTGTTATCTTATTGTGACAGTTCAGGATGGATGGAATTTTAATTGCGTAGAAGCATCAGACACTCTGAAGGAGAGCACATTTAAGCCCCTTCGAGTTCTGTGAGGGATTCAGGGAGAAGGAGGGAACGGAAGCGAAGGGCACATATTTCATGACGACCAGGAAAGAGTAAACAGTGTCAATATTTGGTTCAAGAGCTCTTCTGCTTTAGAAGAGCTCTTGTTGAACCATGTAAGGCAAAATAAACCCCACAAAGAGCATTTTGAGGGTCAGAGATCATAAAATATTCTAGCACAGTAGTCACAGGGCCATTAAAATCTTAAATACTCCGCGATGTGAAAAATGTCCCAAGCGAGGCTTCCCACACTGAGCGGGGTCAGCGTGGACAGCACATTTGGGTCTGTTTATCTCCGGTTGGAACGACACATGACTCCAGCCACATTGCATCTCATTACTGCTCGAGTGTGAAGTGTCCACTTGGAAAGAATGTGAGCTCCCACATGTGAGTGTTGCCGCGTTCCGAGATGTGGGGTCAGCAATGCGGCTGGACGCTTTTAGGAGATTAGCATCCAACAGATTTTCTGCAAAGCCTGCTCAACACGTCCAGTTAACTGTCTGGTGCCAAGCTCCAGAGGCCCGGGGGCAGGAGGCCAGCACCGTTCCCTGAGCTCCCCCCGCCTTGCAGACTTCCTCTCTCATCGGGGGAACAGGCGCTTTGCCTGCTGGTGACCGAGGCATAGCTATCCCACCCAGCTCAGTGACGCCGATTTCTCCTGTAGCGGCCACTTCCTAGCAACGTGGCGGAGTCTCGGCTTGTGCTGCTCACTGAACAGCAGGCCAGTAACTGGGAGATGAGCTACTAGGGCAAGGAGTGGCGACTCTATTCAGAAAGCCAGCCCGTGAAGACAATGGTGAGCTCATGCCCCAGAGAACCAGCTTGCCAGAGTTAGAACTTAAGCTTCTTGTAGACTAAAGTCAAACATTGCCTGGTTCCCATCGGTCTCTGGAGGGGATGTGTTCATTTCTTCCTCCTGCAGTCATTCACAGAGGGGCCTGGTAGGCTAAACAAAGCTTCCCAGACACCCACCAGAACATGAGATGTAAGAGGCGAGGGTTTGATCCCTAGGTGGAGAAGGTCCCCTGGGGAAGGCAGTGGCAACCCGTTCCAGTATTCTTGCCTGGAGAATCCCATGGGCAGGGGAGCCTGGTTTGCAGAGAGTCGGACATGACTGAAGTGACTTCGGACCAACAGAAACAAAGATATTTTAGCATAAGGTGCATTACCTGGGAGGCAGAGTCCCAAGAGTTGGGTCATTGTATATAAATTTAAGTTTATAGGCAACATCCCTTTAGTGATTACCTTGTAATAGAAAACAAAAGTTCCTCCTTATTACAGCAAGATGAGGCAACCTATTGGATTGGCCAGGAAATTCGTTTTGGTTTTGAATGAACCTCTTGGCCAACCCAGTACAAGTTATACCCCCTTCTTTCCGTTTCTAGGATTTCTAACCAGCTGATTTCCTTATGGACAGACATCTTTATAATCCTTTGCATTCTTATCCTGAAAATGTGTACACCTGAGTGACTACGCTCAGGTGTAGGTTGTAACTTCTTCCCTAGATTTTTGACTTGTAAATGTCTGGCTTTTGTGGTTGTGCAAATGGATTCTATTGGCTGGATGTTTCTATTGGCTGATTCTAAGGAACACATACTTCTTCTGGGCCTGACATGTAGAAAAGAAAGTGATTTTAATAAAGGGAGGATTTCACGGTGGCCTATAGAGGACTTTTAGTACAGTTTGCCCTCTGTGTCTGCAGGTTCTGAATCCATAGAATCAACCAAGCTCAGATCCAAAATATCTGGGGGAAAAGAAATTCAGAAAGTTCCCAAAAGAAAACTTGAATTTGCTATGCCAGCAACTATTTATATATCATTTACATTGTTTTTTATTACAATTTGGGGCCTCCCCTTGTGACTCAGCTGGTAAAGAATCCTCCTGCAATGCAGGAGACCTGGGTTTGATCCTTGGGTTGGGAAGATCTCCTGGAGAAGGGAAAGGCTACCCACTCCAGTATTCTGGCCTGGAGAATTCCGTGGACTGTATAATCCATGAGGTGGCAAAGAGTTGGACATGAGTGAGCAACTTTCACTTCCCTATTACAATTTTACATACCACTTACATTGTATTAGGTATAAGCAACCTGAAAAAGTGAAGTGTGTTAGTCATGTCTAACTCTTTGTGGACCCATGTACTGTGCCAATGGAATTCTCCAGGCAAGAACACTGGAGTGGCTTGCCATTTCCTTCTCCAGGGGATCTTCCAGACCCAGGGATCGAACCCAGGTCTCCTGCATCACAGGCAGATTCTTTACTGTCTGAGCCACCAGGGAAGCTAAAGATGATTTAAGTATCCAGGAGGATGTACACAAATTATTTGCAAATACTGTGCTATTTTATATAAGGGACTTGAGCATCGGAGGATTTGGGTATCCAAAGTGAGTCCTGGAGTCAGTAAATCCGTGGATACCAAGGCCTTTCCCCAATTATCTTTTTCTTTCTTGGAGTTGAACCGCTCTAAATATTTTACATCTTAATGAATTCCACTTAGTCTATCCATAACCAGATTACTTTTAAAACAAAAATTTAGTTTAGAATTAAGGTTTCAGGGCTGTTTAATATGATGTAGCTAGGCTGGTAGGAAAGAAAAACTTCACCTGTCATGGGATGAGGAGGGATTGGCCTATCACCCCCTCACCCCATCTTCAGTTTAAATCACAATATTGAAACTGAAAGTTCCTCTAGTCTTCATAACTTCCCGATGAAGGTATTCCATCATCTCCATGCCATTACATTTCATCATTAACAACTATATGCACATCTAATTTCAACATCCCTTGCTTCAGATCATCACTTCTCCACTTACTCTAAGTGGGAAGGCGTGGGTCTTCCGCTTATGTAATGCTTTCCTTACAGCTGTCACTGAGGGAGGGAAGAAGAGCATAGTGCCCGCAGGAGCCTCGTATGCTTTGTCCTATCTCTGCCCTTACCATACACACAGAGCAGAGGTTCTCCAAGTGTGGCCCACAAGTCAGCCACAGCAGCATCTTCTAAGGAGTCATTATCAGATCTGCAACTTTTAGGCCCCTTCCCCAGGCCTCCTAGAGACTCAAGGCGAGGGAAGGACCAGCAGTTTGTGTTTTCACGAACTCTCCAGGTGATGCAGAGGCATGTTAAGTCTGGAGAAGCCTTGCTATTAGAGGAAACTGGGGAGAGGCAGTCCCAAAGGAGAGAGGACGACTCAGACCACCCCAGGAAGGGCAGACTTCCCTGTTGCTCCCTCTTGCTTCAGCTGCACCTTGCAGACAGGCGTGGATGGCTCCCTCGGTGGCCCAGGGGCTGAGACTCCATGCTCCCAGTGCAGGGGACTTGGGTTTGATCTGTGGTCAAGGAACTAGATCCTGCATGCTGCAACTAAAACCTGCTACAGCCAAATAAATAAATATTTTTAAAAAGAGTCAAGCATGGAATGCAGCCCTGCTCAGCCCTGTGCCTGTGAATGATACCAGTTCTTTTTTGTTTTACTAACCAGTTTTTAAATAAAATAAGTTCGCATGTAAAGGACTGCACTTAAAGTCAGTTCATGCTTTGGGTTGGCAGAAGACAAACTTCTCTACAGTCTGCACACTTAGGGATAGGGGGTGGAGAAACATTTGTCAGGTAGACCAGTTGGCCGTGTTGTTGTGTTGCTGGGAAGCTGCTCAGTGCCTTTGAGGGGAGGTGGGGACTCCTGCAAATGTGCCTCAACCAACTGCTTCAGGTTCCTGTGCTGCTGTTAAGACTGTAAGCTCTGAATTGCCTGTGTTCAACTTTGAATTTATTCTTAGAATATAGGAAATTGAAAGACCTGACTAGTCTCTGAAACCTCTCCCTTCTTCCTGTCCAGCAGGCACCAAACTTGTCAGAATTTATTCACCCCAACAGAGCGAACCAGGCAAATGTCCAGTTACTGGGGTCAGAACCATCCTCTTCCCATTAGCACCTCTCTGCCTTGAGATGCTAGAGAGCTTGCGATCATGGGCGAATCCAGGACTGACTTTTTTAAGTTCTTTGGCAAGAGCCCTGCTGCTTCTCATGAGCGTGTAATACAGAAACACGCCTCTTTTTAATGTCTATGATGATACAAATTTAAGAGCGAAGGCTTAAACATTCGTCCTTTAAAAACTTCTGGCTTGAGTTTCTTTAAATGGAACTCTCTGGTAGCTTTCTTGTGACCTGTAATAATGCATTGGAATGAGTAGGAAATGGATATCACATGTTTCCTGGGCCTTCCTCGGGTCTGTGGCTGCCTGTCGTTCAAGGGGTTAATGGTGTCCACGTCTTTCTGTTTGTGTGATGAGGGATGAGCGAGATGTGCCTCTTGCCCTCGACCCAGGTTTGGGGGAGATTAGCTGTTCTAAACAGAAATGGAAGAACAACCCAGAAGAATTGGAGAAAGAATGCGTAGCAGCGGCAAAAAGAATCCCCCCCCGCCCCCCGCGTGTGGCTGTATAGAGGCGGAAGGGGATGAAGCGTGGTTTAGAAATTAAATGCAGACCAACTGCTCTTCTCCTCTGAGAACGGCCAGAAAACATTTAATCCAGGAGATGCTCTGGACCACAGACTGCATCCCACCCACTGCCATTCGGTGGAAACTTTCATACTGTGAAATAGTTGGACATGGTTATTACTGCAAAGGCTGTTGGTTGTTTTTTTAGGGCTTTAGAGCCCAATGGGCAGACAGCGTGTGATTGTGTTTGAATTTCTACTACACTGGGCTTGAGAAAAAGGCTGTGTACAAACCAGCCTAATTGGCCTGAATGCTTCAGAAGTCTTTAGGGAATAAAACATCGAAGACAACCAAATGCAGGGAAATGGAATCTAATCATGAAGATGTATTACTTCTCCCAAATCTCTTATATGTGAAGCCACTTACCCCTGCATTTGTGCGCTGAGAAAATATTTGATGGCTGCTTGTTAGGAAAGCAAAGGCATTGCTAGCCCAGTTTTTAAGCCGTTGAAAAAAATATAGATCTCTATTTCCACTGCCTGCTCTATAGAGTCCCAAAGTTAGATCTAACTTTCTTGGTTAATTGTATGTATTGATAGGAAAAACAGATAAAAATATACATTTATCTGGTATGAAGGTCCATCTAGTCAAGGCTATGGTTTTTCCTGTGGTCATGTATGGATGTGAGAGTTGGACTATAAAGAAAGCTGAGCACCAAAGAACTGATGCTTTTGAATTGTGGTGTTGGAAAAGAGACTTGAGAGTCCCTGGGACTGTAAGGGGATCCAACCAGTCCATCCTAAAGGAAATCAGTCCTGAATATTCACTGGACAGACTGATGTTGAAGCTGAAACTCCAATACTTCGGCCACTTGATGCGAAGAACGGACTCATTGGAAAAGACTCTGATGCTGGGAAAGATTGCAGGCGGAAGGAGAAGGGGATGACAGAGGATGAGATGGTTGGATGGCATCACTGACTCAATGGACATGAGTCTGAGTAAATTCTGGGAAATGGTGATGGACAGGGAGCCTTGGCATGCTGCAGTCCATGGGGTTGCAGAGAGTTGGACACGACTGAGCGACTGAACTAATTGATAGGGAAAAATAGATAAAAGTATATATTTATCTGGCTCCATGAAGAATGAGACGTTTTCTTTTGCCGAGTGGCTCATCTTATCCATCAATAATAAAATGGTGCTGCTCAAGTTATGTGACTCCAGCCTGTCAGAAAACAGCTTCAAAGCATCTTGAATTCCTAAAGCCCTAAGGGGCATTCAAGAAGTTCAGCTCAGTAGCCTAAATGTACAGATGAGAACAGGAAGCTAAACTCAAGCGGCCGTCCCAAGGCTCTAGAGGCGGCTGGGGAGGTGCCAAGCCACAGGGGCCTCATCGCCCCCGCAGGGTGGCTGCCCCACTGCCCCAGATGTGCCCGAGGCACGGACTGGGTTCTGGCCTCCATGCTGAACCGAATGCCCAACACAGTAAAGAAAGAGAGAGTCACCGCTCTGGAGCAGCGCACCGTGGTTCTGCCTTAGATCTTTCTTCCTCAAGGGCTGCAGAGTGGAGCTTGGAAAGTGTGAGAATTAACTGTTAGGAAGGGCATTTTCCAAAGGATTCATTCTGTGTAATAGCGGCCCTCGTTGTATTTTCCTAAACGTGTAAAGCATGAAAATATATGTGTATCTTTAAAAAAAAGTTTGATTTTTGTTTTAATTGAAGTTTAGTTGATTTACAATGTTATATTTCAGGTGTACAGCAAAATAATTCAGTTATACACACACACATACATATATATTAGTTCAGTTCAGTCCCTCACTCATGTGTGACTCTTTGGGACCCCAAGGACTGCAGCACTCCAGGCCAACTCCCAGAACTTGCTCAAACTCATTTCCATTGAGTCGGTGAGGCCATCCAACCATCCTCTGTCATCCCCTTCTCCTTCCGCCTGCAATCTTTCCCACATCAGGGTTTTTTCTAATGAATCAGTTCTATGCATCAGGTGGCCAGAGTATTGGAGCTTCAGCATCAATGCTTCCAATGAACATTCAGAGTTGATTTCCTTTAGGATGGACTGGTTTGATCTCCTTGCGGTCCAAGGGACTCTCAAGAGTCTTCTCCAACACCGCAGTTCAAAAGCATCAATTCTTCAGCTCAGCTTTCTTTATGGTCCAACTCTCACATCTATATATGACTACTGAAAAAAACTATAGCTTTCACTAGATGGACCTTTTCAGCAAAGTAATGTCTTTGTGTTTTAATATGCTGTCTAGGTTGGTCATAGCTTTTCTTCTAAGAAGCAAGCGTCTTTTAATTTCATGGCTGCAGTCACCAAATCTGCAGAGATTTTGGAGCCCAAGAAAATAAAGTCTGTCACTGTTTCCACTGTTTCCCCATCTATTTGCCATGAAGTGATGGGATTGACTATGCCAAAGCCTTTGACTGTGTGGATCACAGTAAACTGTGGAAAATTCTGAAAGAGCTGGGAATACCAGACCACCTAATCTGCCTCTTGAGAAATCTGTATGCAGGTCAGGAAGCAACAGTTAGAACTGGACATGGAACAACAGACTGGTTCCAAATAGGAAAAGGAGTACATCAAGGCTGTATATTGTCACCCTGCTTATTTAACTTATATGCAGAGTACATCACGAGAAACGCTGGATTGGAAGAAACACAAGCTGGAATCAAGACTGCTGGGAGAAATATCAATCACCTCAGATATGCAGATGACACCACCCTTATGGCAGAAAGTGAAGAGGAACTAAAAAGCCTCTTGATGAAAGTGAAAGAGGAGAGCGAAAAAGTTGGCTTAAAACTCAACATTCAGAAAATGAAGATCATGGCATCCGGTCCCATCACTTCATGGGAAATAGATGGGGAAACAGTGGAAACAGTGTCAGACTTTATTTTGGGGGCTCCAAAATCACTGCAGATGGTGACTGCAGCCATGAAATTAAAAGACGCTTACTCCTTAGAAGAAAAGTTATGACCAACCTAGATCGTATATTCAAAAGCAAAGACATTACTTTGCCAACTAAGGTCCATCTAGTCAAGACTATGGTTTTTCCTGTGGTCATGTATGGATGTGAGAGTTGGACTGTGAAGAAGGATGAACACCGAAGAATTGATACGTTTGAACTGTGGTGTTGGAGAAGACTCTTGAGAATCCCTTGGACTGCAAGGAGATCCAACCAGTCCATTCTGAAGGAGATCAACCCTGGGGTTTCTTTGGGATGAATGATGCTGAAGCTGAAACACCAGTACTTTGGCCACCTCACGTGAAGAGTTGACTCATTGGAAAAGACCCTGATGCTGGGAGGGATTGGGGGCAAGAGGAGAAGGGGACGACCGAGGATGAGATGGCTTGATGGCGTCATGGACTTGATGGATGTGAATCTGTGTGAACTCCGGGAGATGGTGATGGACAGGGAGGCTTGGCATGCTGAAATTCATGGGGTCACAAAGAGTCAGACATGACTGAGCGACTGAACTGAACTGATGGGACCAGATGCCATAATCTTCGTTTTTTAAATGTTGAGTTTTAAGCCAACACACATACATATATATGCTTTTTCAGGCTCTTTCTCCTTGTAAGTTATTACAAAATACTGAATAGAGTTCCCTATACTATACAGTAGGTCCTTATTGGTTGTCTGGTTTATAAACATCAGTGTACATATGTTAATCCTAAACTCCTAATTTATCCCTCCCCACCTTTTCCCCTTTGGTAACCATAGTTTGTTTTCTGTGTCTGTGGGTATGTTTCTCTTTTGTCTATAAATTCATTTGTGTCATTAAAAAAATTTTTTTTTAATTATTGAATTTTTTGGGCCATGCTCCGTGGCTTGCAGGATCTTAGTTCCCCAGGCAGGGATTGAACTTGGACCCTTGGCAGTGAGAGGAGAGTCCTAACCACTGTCCCACCAGGGAATTTCTAACATACTTTTTTAGATTCTACATATGAGTGATACACTTGTCTTTCTCTGTCGGACTGACTTCGCTTAGGCGGATAACTCTCTAGGTCCATCCCCGTTGCTGCAGATGGCATTATTCCGTTCTTTTTAATGACTGAGTAATATTCCGCTGTGTATACGTACCACATCTTCTGTGTCCATCCATTTGTCTATGGACAGTTAAGTTGCTTCCAAAAGTACATGTCATCTTTTGAGAAGGGGAATCTCAGAGTGTACGAGAGGGGCCACCCCTTGGCCAGCTGTGATTCTTGGGGATGGAGTTTCTGAGATGAAATGGGCTTCTGGTGTGTTCCATGGGGCTCTAGCAACCGTGTGGAGTTCAACCACTGGGCCTGGAGTTCTAACCTGACCAGAGGCGTGCTTTGAAACCCTGGGTCTGAAGCAGGGCCCGCCCCTAGCTGATGTAACTTTTCCCCTGATTGGGAAGTGCCATGTTGAGGACTTGAAAAGTACACTTTCAGCTCAGTTAAGCTCATGCTTTGTGGCTAGCTCGTGCTAAATGGTGTCAAGGTCGTGGGTAAGTGGACTGCTGTCCGCTTCTGGTGGTGCCAGCTGCCCTGTGTCCCAGCCCTGACACCCTCCCAGATGCCCTGTTATCATGGCAGCGATGCTTCCCATCTACCGCCCTTACTCTGCTCCTGTGCCCGGACATCTTCTCCTGGATGCCCCACACTCCTGGCTCCCCTTGGGGGCAACTGGGGGTCCCCAGGGTCCAGGTCTTGGAGCCAGCATCAGGTGGACATGGGGGTTCGTGAGGGCTGAGACTCGGCGTACGTGGCGTGTCATGGAATGGGAAACACTTGCTTGAGGGATGAGATGATGGGAAGGGGGGACAGCAGGCACAGGCGAGGACATGGGAAAAGACTCTTTGGGAGGAAGGTCTGACTTGCAGGCATCACTGTTGGCCTGGTAACTGGTTGCCATGGGGATGGGTCCCTTGATATGGGGCAAGTGTCCCCTAGAGAGAAGTATTTCCAGGAGAGCCCCTTCTGACCCCCTCTCTACCTGAGACAGCATGATTTGGGAGGCTGTTTATAAAGCACTCAGCGTCCTGAGACAGGGTCTAAGTTCAGGGTAGTATTCTGTTCTGTAACTTACCGGTAACACAGGGTATAATTTGACCTAATAGATTCCAGGTCTCCTCATTGTGTGTCTAACATAAATTCACGTGCCTTCTCTCTGCCCTTGGTTACACTTCTCCAGGTAAACTCCTGCAGAGATGAGACGTCTTTCTACAGATAACTTCTATGATGGAAGTACCTAATTTTCTCTTTGGGCTGTAAAAGCCACAAGTGATGAAAATACTTACATGTTCTTTTTCAACTGGGATTGCTAACTAAGTGCGGGGAAAAAGTATGTATGAAAATTGCTGCCCTCCAAATGGCTATGAGAGCTCAGGGCAGTGCCTCTGCTGAGCTCTGTGCAAACACAGGCAGGTGTTCAAGTAAGGAGAACAGGGTGGGGGGCGGGGCAGACCAAGGGCCGAGACTCCAAACTCAGCATCGGCTTAGTGGTTCTGGGTTAGATCACGGCTTGGTACAGTTGATAGACTTTGATAGAGCTGCGTTACAACTGGATGGAGACAATGGGGGACTTTAGGGAGAAGGGAATGATGCTGAAGCTGAAGCTCCAGTACTTTGGCCACCTCATGTGAAGAGTTGACTCATTTGAAAAGACTCTGATGCTGGGAGGGATTGGGGGCAGGAGGAGAAGGGGACGACAGAGGATGAGATGGCTGGATGGCATCACTGACTCGATGTACATGAGTTTGCGTGAACTCCGGGAGAGGTAATGGACAGGGAGGCCTGGTGTGCTGCGACTCATGGGGTCACAAAGAGTCAGACACGACCGAGCGACTGGACTGAACTGAATCGAGAATCTGTTTACTTATTCTCAGGACCAATAGTGAATTGTCTCCAGACAACAAGTACCTAAACTTTTTCAATCTTGGGAAAAGATTCCTTTTCTTTGCTCAAAGAACCCTATCCATACCAGCTCCCATGAACATTGGCCTGAACCTCAGATGCATTTTGAAATTCAGCAGTCTTAGGCAACATGAAGTTTTTTCATTTTCTTAGATTTTACCTTATTTTTAAAATTTTTATGGAAGTATAGTTGATATATACTCTGTTAATTTCTGCTGTATGGCAAAATGATTCCGTTATACATATAAACATTCTTTTCCATATTCTTTTCTGTTATGGTTTATCATAGGATGTGGAATATAGTTCTCTGTGCTATACAGTAGGATCTTGTTGCTTAGCCATCCTATTTATAATGGTTTGCATCCGCTAATCTCAAACTCCCAATCCTTCCCTCGCCCACACCCTCCCCCCCTCTTGGCAACCGTAAGTCTGTTCTCTATGCCTGTGAGTCAGCTTCTGTTTTGTACATAGGTTCATTTGTGTCTAATTTTAGAGTCCATGTGTAAGTGATATCATGCAGTGTTGGCCTATCCGGCTTCACTTAGTGTGATCATCTTCAGGCGCATCCACATTGCTGCAGATGGCATTGCTCCATTCCTTTTCGTTGTTGAGTAATATTCCATTGTGTATATACACCGTGTCTTTAGCCCTTCATCTGTCAATGGGTATTTAGCTTGTTTTCATGTCTTAGCTATAGTAAATAGTAGCCAACAGGAATTAAAAAAAAAAAATTAAGCTGTTACAAACTGGAAGAAAATAAAGGTAATTATCTAGTGGGCCCCTGGATGGAAAAATACATCCTAAGTAAAGTGATAGGAAATTGTATTCTATATAGATATGTTATATACACACATTTCTTATACATAAGGAAATATACCTATATGTTAAACTACATAAAACTTTAAAATATGTCAAAATATAATTAAAATTATACAAATACCTTTGTGATACTATCTCTTGGTTTATTTTGATGCAAATACAAGACCCAAAGCTGCTCTTATCGTGAATCCATAAAAATCATGAAGAAAAATACTAAAATTGAATTTAAAATATGCAAAAGTCACCCAAAAACATTGAGAAAGAAATGTGTGTCTATGGTGTATTTTCAACAATTATTTCTCAATATGAGGCACACCCATTTGTAAGCACCCACATGAGCACTCTCTTCCAAGTCTACACGTTTTTTCTCAGCAAATTTCCCTGGGAATGGTGTTACTGTCCTTGTACTTATTTTCAGTGATCATTGAGAAGGTCAAATACCATCCTTGATGTGGTTAAAAGATCTTAATACCACACATTTTTTAAAAAGAATTGTTTTTACATGGACTGTTTTAAAAATCTCTATTGAATTTGTTACAATCTTGATTCTGTTGTGTTTTGGTTTTTGGCCCTGAGGCTGGTGGGATCTTAGCTCACTGACCAGGGATCAAACGCGCACCCTCTGCATTGTAAAGCAAAGTCTTAACCACCTGGGCTACCAGGGGAGTCCCAATACCATGCATTTTGTGCATTGCTGGCTTTCTCTCCCCTCTCCCCAGCTTTCTTATTTACTAATTTTTGTCCTGACTACATCTGACATGCTGCTGCTGCTACATCGCTTCAGTCGTGTCAGACTCTGGGAGACCCCATGGACGGCAGCCCACCACGCTCCCCGTCCCTGGGGTTCTCCAAGCAGCATTTGGAATGACATGGGTTTTAAGTACATCACTATCCACAGCATCTGTCTTCAGTTAACCTTTGGGATCCCCTTGATTCTGTGCACCTGAGTTGTGAATAGTCAATAGTTGTGAACAGCCGGTGCGTCCTTCACGCCTCATGCCCATGCCCTCTCTGCTCCGCTCCCCGGATCCAGCTGGGGCTCAGAGTGAAAGCCCAGCTGTTCGTGTTCTTGTTTGGCCACCTGGTGGCCGTTGTGGGGGAAGAGTGACAGTGAAGTTGGACCGTCGTGTCTGACTCTGCAACCCCGTGGGCGCTACACCCCGCGGGCTGTAGCCCCCCAGCCCCCCAGCTCCTCTGCCCGTGGGATTTTCCAGGCAGGGGTACTGGAGTGGGTCGCCATTTCCTTCTCCAGGGGATCTTCCCAACCCAGGGATCAAACTCTGGTCTCCTGCGTTGCAGGCAGATGCTTTACCCTCTGAGGCACCAGGGAAGCCTCAGGGACATCCTGCTGTTCTGAGTTTTCCTCGCAGAACAGGACCGGGCAGCTAATCCTGTCCTCCCACCGACTTTCTAGGCTGTGCTTCATCTTCTCCGTTTATAGATGGGGAAGCAAAGAGCTCGAGTAACTTGCCGAAGATCACAAATTGTAGAAAGGACAAGAGCTAAGATTTGAACCCAAGTCAGACAGGGTTCCGCTGCTTGCTGCTGTTGCTAAGTCGTGTCTGACTCTCTACGACCTCATGGATTGTAGCCCGCCAGGCTCCTCTGTCTTCCCACTATCTCTGCTGCCATATAACCAATTATCACACATTTAGGGGCTTAAAACTATATCCACTTGTTAGCTCACTTTTCTGTAGATCATAAATCTGGGGCTCTTGGCTGGCCTCTCTGTTTAGGGTCTCTTAAGACTGAAACAAAAATATTGGTCAATCTAGTTTCTTCTATGAAAACTCTTGGAGAAGCTTCTACCTTGAAGCTTGTCCAGGTTTTGGGAAGAAGGTGTTTCCTTGTGGTTGTAGGACTGAGGTCCCCATTTTCTTGCTTGCTGTCAGCCAGGGCTGCTCTGGATTCTAGAAGCCTCAACAGACTGTCTCTTCCTCCATTTTTAGGAGCTGATAGTGACATCCTGCCAGGAGTTACTCTTATTTCATCTTTTGCCACCAGTTGGAGAAAACTGCTTTTAGAGGGCTTCTGGGCCTAGATTAAGCCCACATGGATAATAGTCTTCATCTTGATTAACTTTAAATCAACTGATTAGTGGTGGTTTACTCAAGTGGTGTCTGGCTCTGGTCCCCATGGACTATAGTTCCCCAGGTTCCACTGTTCATGGGATTTTCCCAGGCAAGAAGACTGGAGCTGGCTGTCATTTCCCGGTGCAGAGGATCCTCGTGACCCACGGATCCAAACCGCGTCTCCTGCATTATAGGCAGTCTCCTGCATTGCAGATGGATTCTCTCTCTACCAACTGATCCACCAGGGAAGCCTTAACTACATCTGCAAAATCCTTTTGATGGGTAATATAATCATGGCTTGATATCTCCTCCTATTTTCAGTCCTGAGGATTTAGGAGATTTAGGCATTTGCCTACTCCTGCCAAAGGCCAAAAGTGCTTAACTTTTTTTTTTTTGGTCCTTAAGATATTTGTGTTCCTCATTTCTTTCTGTCCTTCACCACCTCCTGCTGTTCTTCAGTTTTATTTCAGATTTTTTTTTATCCTTTTACATAAAGCACACATATCCTCTTAATCTTATCTTTTGTCATCATCTCTGAATTCTTTGTGGCTTAGGGTGGCACAGTGTAGAGAATCCACCTGCCAATGCAGGAGACATAAGAGATGTGGATTCGATCTCTGGGTTGGGAAGGTCCCCTGCAGGAGGGAATGGCAACCCATTCTGGTATTCTTGCCTGGTAATCCCACGGACAGAGGAGCCTCACGGACTTCAGTCCATGGCGTCACAAAGTCAGACATGATTGAGCACACATGCAGGCTGAATTCTTCAGCAGCAACTACAGGGAGCTTCTCTCTCCATCTTTCTCTCATTAATCTCTTTCCTTGGGCCATTGGATGCAGACACATGGATGTGACTTGATCCCCTAGTGCCCTCAGCTGGCAGGAACCAACGTGTCTCATCTCGGTTAACCTGTTTGGGATAAAAAATGAGCTCATTTAAATATTTTTCAAGATACTCAGATTACGTGATGCCAAGCTTCTAAGTTACCTATTGTGATATGATTTGTTCTTTCCTTTCTTGGGTCTTTTTCTCCTGATAAGACCAGAACTCCTGGGATTTAATCAAGGGATCACCCATGGATTCTCTGGCCAAGTAATCAGAGCCTTTAGTCCCAGTCCTTCCTGGAAGCTGTGGTACCAAAACACTGATAATTGATGGATGTAAGGATAATGTTGGATGAGTGGCAACTACCTGTGTGCATGCAGAATAGCAGAGAGCCTAAAAGCATGGACTGTGATTTTAAAAATTTATGTGGACTGAAATTCTTACTTTGACACTGATAGGCTTTGGGAATCTGGGCAGGTTTCTCATCAGTAAATAAGAATGATGTTGCTGTTCCATTGCTAAGTCGTGTCCGACTCTTTGCGACCCCATGAATAGCAGCACGCTAGGCTTCCCTGTCCTTCACTATCTCCCAGAGCTTGCTCAAACTCATGTCCATTGAGTCAGTGATGCCATGCAACCATCTCATCTTCTGTTGCCCCCTTCTCATCCTGCCCTCAGTCTTTCTTGGCATCAGGGTCTTTTCCAGTGAGTTGGCTCTTCACATCAGGTGGCCAAAATATTGGAGCTTCAGCTTCACCATCAGCCTTTCCGATGAATATCCAGGACTGATTTCCTTTAGGATGGACTGGTTGGATCTTCTTGCAGTCCAAGGGACTCTCAAGAGTCTTCTCCAACACTACAGTTCAGAAGCATCAATTCTTAGGTGCTCAGCTTTCCTTATGATCCAACTCTCACATCTGTACATGACTACTAGAAAAACCATAGCTTTGACTATATGGACCTTTGTTGGCAAAGTCATGTCTCTGCTTTTTAAAACACTGTCTGAGATTGTCATAGTTTTTCTTCCAAGGAGCAAGCATCTTTTAATTTCATGGCTGCAGTCACCATCTGCAATGATTTTGGAGCCCAAGAAAATAAAGTCTGTCACTGTTTCGTAGTTGCAAACATGAATTAGATATTTGCAGATGCCCCTCCCTGCTTGACACCTAATAGGTGTTCAGAAAAATGCTGCTATTATTCCTTTTGCTGCTAAGAATGAATAATGACAATAGCAACGCCATAGTCTTGTCTGAAATTAAACTGCAGTGAAGGTTTCAAAGGTGAACATGGTTGGAGAATGGCTGTATAGTTGTAAATTAATACTAAATTTTAAAAAATAGTAAGTACTATAGTGAGGTCTTTAAGAATGGAGGAAAATGGCTAAATTCATTCGCATTGTAATTAACCATGAGCATTTCACAACAAAGATGTGCTTAGTATCAGCATCTTCCTTTGTCTCTCCGGTTGCTGGATTTCCCAGCACAACCCATTTATCCAAAAAGAGTAAGAGGAAATAGAACACAGTAGGGTAGAAATAGTGGTTCTGTGAAAGTGAACGTGTCGGTCTCTTAGTCGTGTCCAGCTCTTTGCAACCCCGTGGACTGTAGCCCCCCAGGCTCCTCTGTCCATGGGATTTCCCAGGCAAGAGTACCAGAGTGGGTTGCCATTCCCTTCTCCAGGGGATCTTCCAAACCCAGGGATCGAACCCCCGGTCTCCTACATTGCAAGCAGATTCTTTACCTTTTGAGCTACCAGGGAAGCCCCAAACCTAATGGTTGGCAGGGCATTTGTTAATCATTTGTGCATCAACGTCGCTTAAGCTGTGTTTGTCGGCTGAGTGGCTGCAGTCAGAAACTGAGACGTTTGGAGTGGGAAGAGAGAGAGGGGGTGCTTTTACCCTTAAACATCTCCCACAGTGAGGGCCTACAAGTCCTGCCCTCTGGGTTGCAGAGTCATTGGTTAGTAGGATGCTCAGAAGGGCTTGTGTATATGTTTTCCTGAAGGGTGTTTTAAGAAAGGAAGAGAAAAGAAGGGAAGAATAACCATATGTCAAATAGACAGCTAATGGGAAGTTGCTATATAACACGGGGAGCTCAGCCCGGTGCTCTGGGACAACCTAGCAGGGTGGGACGTTAGGAGGGAGGGTGATTCATGCTGATATATGGCAGAAACCAACACAGCACTGTAAAGCAATTATCCTCCAATTAAAATTAAATTTGTTTCCAAAAAAAAGAGGGGAAGAATAAGTGGAAGAGGTGAGGAAGAGGACAGTGTTAACGTGTGACACCTGCATCCTTCAGTTGCGTCTTCACCACCGTCGCCAGAATAAATGTCCTCCCCATTTTAAAGGTAAGTAAGAAATTTAGAGGTCAGATAACTCTTCAAGGTCACACATCAGTAAGTGGTAGAGCTGGAATTTCAACCCAGATCTGTCTGACTACAGAAACCTGTGCGTTTCCCACTGGTATATGACTTTGGATTCTGGCCCAAAGTAAAATGCCTAATTAGGGAAGATTATAGTTTCTGTGCATGCTGACCTTTATTGTGGACCAATTAATGAAGCTCTTAAGAGCTGGTTGTGTTTATTAAAGGGCGTTGGCACATCAGAGTGTAGTCTGTTTTGTTGGTGGTTGTTTTCGGCTTCACTTTTTGCCCCTAATGCTCAGTTTTCCTAGAGGAGTTATATATTAGGTTAAAAAAAGAAAACTCAGTGTGATATCAGAGTTCTATAGAATGCAAAAACTTTATTCCTCTACTATTTCTAACACTGGTTATTAGCTGATTGGTCTTTTATTGTGTTAGCACTTCAGTGACTAAGAGCAGATCCTTCCAGTTAACCAGTATCATCTATTATGTTGAACTCTACGGAGGAAAGAAAGTGAAATTCAAAAGAGGAGGGATAAATTAGCTCAGGATTAATGTAAACATCACACTACTACGTATAAAACAGACAGTCCACAAGGTCCTACTATATAGCATAGGGAACTATACTTGATATTTTGTAATAACCTACGAGGGAAAAGAATCTGAAAAAGAATCTATGTATAAAATATATATGAAGTGAAAGCTGCTCAGTCATGTCTGACTCTTTGTGACCCCGTGGACTATACAGTCCATGGACTTCTCCAGGCCAGAATACTGGAGTGGGTAGCTTTTCCCTTCTCCAGGGGATCTCTGCAACCCAGGGATCGAACCTGGGTCTCCCACATTGCAGGCCAATTCTTTACCAGCTGAGCACACATATATTTATCATTTTGCTGTAGTAACAGCATTGTAAGTCAACTATACTTCACTTGAAAAAAAAGAAAAAGCCAAGATTATCACTCTGCAGAAATGAGCTTCTAGGCAGGTCCTTGGCCAAGGAAGCATTCAGTCTAATTTAAAATGACGCCTTGCCCATGAACTTGACAATTTGCAGAGTGCTCTTTACATGTGTGAATGAGCTCATTTGATTCTGATTATTTGTGTGTGTGTGTGTGAGGGGGAGAGGAGTGTACTGTGTCTTCAAGATTCTTTCAATCAGATGTTATTTTCTTCTGACCTTATTTCTCAGTAGGAGCTAATGATATAGACGTTATGCAGGAGCCGCAGTCACCAGGGACTGATGTATGTTTATTAAGGCAGAAAACCTGCCTTGTGTTTTAAAGCTGAATTAGAAGTGTTTCTTAAAATTTTACTGACCTTTCAGCTGACTTGAATGCAGGTCTTCTCCACCCTTTCCTGTCGTGATAGACCTGGAGCATTTTGGTTGAGAGAACAGTATTGAAACACACACTACCGTTTGTAAAAGAGTCAGTGGGAAGTTGCTGTATGAGGCAGGGAACCCAGAGCCTTGCTCTGTGAGGACCCAGAGGGGTGGGATGGGGAGGGACGTTTAAGAGGGAGGGAGGATGTGTGTGCCTGTGGCTGTTTCACATTGATGTAGAGCAGAAACCATCATAGTGTAAAGTCATTATCTTCCAGCTAAAAATAAAAAGCAACCCAGCCTTGGGAAGAAGGGGCTTTGGGAATCATCCTGCTGAGAAGTGTGGAAGCAGAAGTACGGAATGCCAGGCTGTGTGCCCTCCGTGACTCACCAGCCAGGCCCGTCTGTCGTGGGCAGCCGGTCACGTTACGAGGCCGACAGGTGAACACAGCCAGGTCCTGTCTCCTTGCCCACACGTTGTTTGTTTAACACATTTGTAATTGGACTCTTTCCTGAAATTTTTTTAAGAGCATGAAATAGACCAAATCCGTGGCTTAGACTATTTTGTTTTGCTGATTTTTCTCAGAATTTACGCAACACAAAGATCAAAAAAATAAGCAAATATGTGCAAATGAGTCCAGTTTTCCTAATCTCACTGCTGTGGAAGTATAAAAAAGTGTTCCAAACACATTGCTTTTGTAAGACGAGAGACAGCATCAAGCTTGTTTTATACTTTGGGGACATTTTATGAAGGGGATTTGAGGAAAAAAGAGATTTTGGATTCTTTATTCCTCCTTGTAGGATCATGATCTTTAGCTTGTTACCATCACTTGTGAATCAGAAGCAGCGCCTCTGATTCTGATTTGGGGAGTTTTTCCCCCAAAGTTGCCAGCAGCTGTGGGCAGTCACTGACATCTTGATGTGAGCTGTGCATTGCTGACGACTGGTCTTCACTGTAACCTGAAGCTTTTCAAGGTTCCCTTTCTCATGGACACTGTCTATGATTAAACACCAGTCACAGACCAGCCCCAAAGGGAAGTGCTCCCAGTGGGCATGGAGCCCTGACTTTCTTCTCTTCAACCGAGGTGCCACATAGAGCTTCAGTTTAGTTGCTCAGTCATGTCTGACTCTTTGTGACCCCATGAACTGCAGCACACCAGGCCTCCCTGTCCATCACCAACTCCCAGAGTTTACTCAAACTCATGTCCATTGAGTCGGTGATGCCATCCAACCATCTCATCCTCTGTCATCCCCTTCTCCTCCCGTCTTCAATCTTTCCCAGCATCAGGGTCTTTTCCAGTGAGTCAGTTCTTCACATCAGGTGGCCAAAGTATTGGAGTTTCAGCTTCAACATCAGTCCTTCCAATGAACATTCAGAACTGATTTCCTTTAGGATGGACTGCTTGGACCCAGAGCTTGGGCTCCTGGAATTTGGCTCCATGTCCCTTGTCTTCAGAGTGAACAAGGAGTGGAGCTGCTTGTGAAACTCGGGGTCACGTGCAACTGTCAGGGTCTACCTGGGTGAGAGGTTATGTGCAGACACGTTGATAATATTGAAAAAGGAAAAGGCCGTCACAATCTGGGGAAAGGCAGTCCTTTTAATGAGCTGATGTTGCCTTTTATAAAAAAATATAAATACATGAAATTGGCAAGACGCTCTTTTCCAGTTTCAGAGAGGGATATCCAATGTCTTACCAGGGAAAGACCTGAGAACATGAGTCATTAGAGGAAGAAACAGTGCTCATGAGGATGAAGTGAGTTGTGAGAAGTGGCTGGACCATAAAATGAGGGAAGGAAGGGGACCAGCTGTGGTGTGGAGTACACGGGCAGAGGCCCAGCCAAAAGGCTTGTGTGTGTGTGAGTACATGTGTGTGCCCACGTGCGGACACGTGTGATGTCTAATCCAGGTAACTTCTAGAATCTGAGGTTTCCTGGAGTAGATGTCCCAAAGCAGTGTGATGACCAGCCTGGACAGATCCTGGTTTTAGCCCTCAAAGGTCCGTGTCCTAGAAAACCCCTCAGTCTCAGGCAAACTCAAGTGGTAGGTCTGTGGCCCTCTTATTTATAGATTTGTCTTTCAGGTCCCTTTTCATCCTTCCCTCACGGCATTTTGTTTGAGGCAGGGCCACGAGAAGGAAATGTCATTCCCAACCCTCCTGTCGCCCTCCTCCCCTCAGTTCTGGTTTCTCGTTTTGACCCTGCCTGGTCCCTTTCACAGAGCTTCCCCTGTGGCTCAGTGGTTAGAAAAAAAAAAACAACTCTGCCCGCCAATGCAGGAGACCCGGGTTCAATCCCTGGGTCAGGAAGGTGCCCCTGGAGAAGGGGATGGCTGCCCATACCAGTATTCTTGCCTGGAGAATCCCGTGGACAGAGGAGCCTGAGGGCCTACAGTCCACGGGGTCACGAGAGTCAGACACAACTGAGCACACTCGCGCAGTCCCGCTGCCAAGGCGGTCCAGCCCAAGCAGGACGAAGGGAACTTCAGAGACGGCGCGGACTCTGGTGTCTGTGAACTGAGGCCGTGCCACGGAGGCTGCAGATCCTTCCAGAACACTCAGGGAGCCCGGGCCCCTGGCCACCTCTGTTTCCAAGCCCAGTTGAGTGGACTTCCTTCCTGGTCTCGAAGGGGTGTAAAGGGACAGCTTCCTTTGCTGTTTCTTGTCGGCTCTCTTCCAGCCAGGTCAAACCCTTCCCGCCCTGGTGTCACGCTGCCGTCCCTTGTTCTCACCCTCCCGAGTGGCGAAGGCCTTTCCGTGTGTCCGTCTTCCCACTGGACATCATCATCATCAGGATGGGCCAGGTTGGTCACCGCCTAGAGGGACAGTGGAATGCCCTTGTCAGCATGGGTTAACCCGAGGGCAAGTTAGTCATTCACGGCTTATTTTGTGCTAGGCTCCTCACTGCCTCCATGAAGCATTTGAAGGCTCTAAAAGAGAAAGGTTGCAGCCCAGCCCATGAATTGCACTCATCGCTGGAGGCCCTGGTGGCAGGTTTTGAGGGAAAGGTCCTGAAGATCTAGGGTGGTTTGAATAATTACTCGTGACTTGTCCTCATTCCTTTTATACTATTCAATGCTTCTGAACTATGGTGTTGGAGAAGACTCTTGAGAGTCCCTTGGACTGCAAGGAGATCCAACCAGTCCATCCTAAAGGAGATCAGTCCTGGGTGTTCATTGGAAGGGGTGATGCTGAAGCTGAAACTCTGGTACTTTGGCCACCTGATACGAAGAACTGACTCATTAGAAGAGACCCTGATGTTTGGAAAGATTGAAGGCGGGAGGAGAAGGGGACGACAGAGGATGAGAAGGTTTGATGGCATCACCGATTTGATGGACATGAGCTTGAGCAGGCTCTGGGAGTTGGTGGTGGACAGGGAGGCCTGGCGTGCTGCAGTCCATGGGTTCACAGAGTCAGACACGACTGAGCGACTGGACTGAACCGTCCTCATTCTTAATCTCCTTTGGCCTTGGTTTGTCCGGTTTTTGCCAATACCAGACAGGAAGAGAAAAAGGGAAAACTGATGTGAGTGAACCAGGCTAAGCGGCTGGTGGCACCCACTGCATGCAGGCCCCACCTCCTGTGTTGGGACCACTGTGGGGTCCAGGGCAACTGCCCGTCAAGTGGGGACCAGACCCCACGACTGCCTGCTGGACTCCTTTGTTAGCGCTGTCCTTCCTGGTGTATGCGGGGTGCCCCCGGGGACCCCCCAGGCGGCCTCCTTTCTAGTCACTGCCTCTCTTCTGTCTCATTTTGTCTTGTGAACCACAACTTTGGATCCTCTCACTGCCCGTGTGAGGCTGGGCTTGGTCCAAGGCAGTCACAGCCGCTCACCCAGCTGAGCTCCAGGGACGCGTGCAGTCGGTGATTCCTCCTGAGCCCTGTGGCCCTCCTCACCTCTTTCTCGGGCCCACTTCTCCCACGGCAGCCGGCTCATCTCCTCGGTCTGTGATCTGAGATCCAGAGAGAACCCAGATCTTGTGACTTGGCCAAGGGAGCCACCAAGGGAACCGCCCGCCCCGTGGGCTCCCCCACCCTGTGGACCTGCTGTGCTTCAGGGAAAACAAAATGTGAAGTGAGCGGTTTAGCTTGGACCTAATCTGGAGGCAGATCAGTAACTCTACACTGGGAGCCGCTCTGCGTCGTGTTCTCAGGAAGGCAAAGTGAATCACCGCAGCAAAGAATGTCCTCCAATCATGAAAGATAATGTTTGAATTAGGAGACAGAGGGAGGGTCACCGAGAAGCCTTTGGCCGTCGCTGCCTTGCGCCTCTGCCTTCCCTGCCTTCCTGCAGACTGATGCTTGGGTAAGGATCTTCTCCTCCAGCCTGGTTTTTCCTAAACTCAGCCCCGAGGTGAAATGACAAGGTGGCATTAGACACAAACTACGGTCGGGCAAACACGTCTAGAGTGGTGGTTTTGAGTGGTGGGGCTCCAGGAAGAGGGGATGAGAACCTGAGCTTCTAGCTCCATCCAGAGATGTTTTCCCTGCCCCACTTGTTAATGAGGAAATCAGAACCAAATGAAAAACACGAACGAGTGCATACCGCCAATCTGTCACACTTGAGTGTTTCCCATCTCATTTCTGACTTTCTGACTTTATATTATCCATCGTCGTCATTTCTGGAGAACAAAAGGCACTGCAGTAGGCTGGAGTCGGTTTCACTCTTATAAATAAAACTGCCGAGAAGTTATGTTGTTCAGGTAAGGATTAGCTGGTTAACCCAGGAGTTGCATGATTTTTTTTTTCCCCCCAGAACAGGGAGAGGAGAGCCATAAGTAAAGTCCTGTGTTTCCCACTCTTTTGACCCTCTTATAGGTATTTTCTGCTTTATTTTTCTTCCAAATCATACAGTCAAATGCTTAACCTTAGTGTGTCTGTTGTTGTTTTAATGTTGGAAGCATACTGATAAAGTCTTGGAGTCAATTAGGGCTAAACACATCGGCATTGCTGTTGCTCAGGAGAGACCAGGAGGGCTTCCCCTAGAAAGAGAGAGAAATGGCCCAACAGCAGCCCAGGAGAATGTTTTGTTGTGTTTTGGGAGGATGTGGCCATTGACGGTTTATCTTTGCGAGGAAAGTAACTGCCCTCTTCCGTGTCCTGTGCTCAGAGGGCTTGGCCGTGCTGTGGGGACCCCTTGAACTCCATGGGGGGCTTTCCATTCCCTTGTTTAGGAGATGGCAGCTGTGATCGCATCTGGGGGTTAGAGTTGCATGTCTTAGGTTGACCAGAAAGGGCCCGTGTGTCTGACCCTTGCTGCGGCCAGGCCAGGCCCGCCGGTGCCTGGGCAGTGGGGCCCATCACCTCCACGTGGGCAGTTCCCTCGTGCAGAGAAGGTGCGCTCAAAGGCCACCTGCTCTGTGCAGGTGCTGGGCAGGCACTCAGGACACAGAAAGTGATGGAACAAGACGCCCCTGTGGGTGCACACTGCAGGGCTTTCCACCCTCAGCACCGGCTCACCTGTGCTCTCTTCCTCTGGCTGAGGGTTTGGGTGTCACTGGGGTAAAGGGGGAGGTCGAGAGCAGTGGCCCCCCACAGTCAGACCACCTGGGGCTTGGATGGGAGCCTGAGAAAGTTCTCTCCCGATCCTGTGCTTGGCACGCCCGACTCTGGGCCGTGGATAATAACAGGTCATCTGATGCAGTGTAACTGAGCAGGAATCTGAAACCCTGGTCCCCTTGGGAACCGGGGCAAGAAACTGGCCTGTCAGTTACTCTTAACTTTTAAGACTTGAATGTTTCATCAAAACCAAATAGCTCCATTGTCACGGTCAGAAGTCCACTGTGGAAAAAGGCAGGATTTAGTGTTTATTTAAGCTGCCACCCAATGAGAGAAACTGGCCCCGTGTAGTTCACGTCTTAGTTATTGAAGGACTGATTTTCTGTTCAGTGGATTGGTCACGCTCTTGCTCTCTCTGCAGAAGGGGATGGAGGCAGTGGGATTTATATGCTGCGAAAGGGTGTACGTGAAGAAAATCCCTGATGGGATGGGCTTCATAAAAAGATGTGCCTCTAGTGCTTTACATCCCTGTTGGGCATTGCTTCCCAGATGGCTCAGCGGTAAAGAACCTGCCTGCCAGTGCAAGAGGTCTGAGAAACTTGAGTTCGATCCCTGGGTCAAGAAGATTCCCAGGAGAAGGAAATAGCGACCTGCTCTGGCATCCTTGCCTGGAGAATCCCTTGGACAGAGAAGCCTGGTGGGCTGCAGTCCGTGGAGTGGCGAAGAGTCGGGCATGACTAGCCCACAGCTCAGGCTCTGTCTGAGCGTCTTTGTGCCTGGGGTCTGAATTCTGTCTGCCTGTGAGTGGAAGTTACTTCTCCATCTACGCATGGTGTCACCAAATCGGTAAACACAGGCGTAATACCCTCTAGTAAGTGAGTTATTGATATTCCAGTACATGAAAAAGAAGTAGTTTCCAGAGTTTAGGCTGCTCTGTAGATACAGCAGGTTGTAAACAGCGGCTGACAGGCCAGAAGGGAGCCGCGTGTGGGTCTCACAGCCTCGCCTGTCGGTCCTGTGTTCTCGGCTCCTGACTTTGGAACGAAGAAACGATAGCTGTTTGGTGAGCATCCCTCCCTTTTCACCTTTCCCAGGATGTCTTTGGAGAGACGCTTCCTCTCTCCTTAGAGCTTGATGATCAGGCCCCTGTCACTCTTCCCACTTTGTTGGCCTCTGAAGTCCGTTTTCTTCTCTTGACGCTGCATATCTATTTTCCCTCCCCGTGGTCTCTCCCGTAACTCCCCCGGACTAACTGCCTTTATAACCAGAGTCAGCAGACATTTATTGTGAGCCTACTTTGCACACATACAAACCCACGCCCCTGATGAGCACAGACAGGGCTGTGTGTTCACTCCTCACTCAGTTCTTCTCCAGCCCCTCTCTGCTCAGATGTCCTGCCCAGTTTGGTCCTGAGGAGGGTCCTTGACTAATTCCCTGAGTTTTGGGGACAGGCTGTGTTTAAACCCTAATAGGTAATTATTAATTTCTCCAGCATTCACTCTGGGAGTCTGTGGCTGAAAGGAGAGATGAAGAAGAACAAAAGAGAATGAAAGAGGTGTATAATAGAAAACAGGCACTCAGATCCATGTGCACTCACATTCTTAGAAGTGCTATTCACAACAGGCAAAAGGTGGAAGGAGCCTACCTGTCCTCCAGTGACGAACCAATAAACATAATGTGGCATGTGCGTGCCGTGGGATATTATGCAGCCACAAAAGGAATGGAGTACTGATACTTTCTAACACGACCGATGAGCCTTAAAGAAGCAAGTCACAAAGGGCTGTCTGACTCCATTCTTACACTGCATCTGTAATATGCAGATCTGTGGAGGTGGGGCATAGATTGGTTGTTGCCCGGATCTGGGGTGGCGGGAAGGGGAGCTGCTGCTTAATGAGTGTGGGTTTTCTTTTGGGGTGATGAAAGTGTCTTGGAACCAGTTAGTGATGGTGATCACACAATACTCTGAGTGTACTAATGCCACTGAATTATTCACCTTGAAGTGGTTCATCTTATTACGCAAATTTCACTTCAGTTTGAAAAAGAGTGAAAGCTAGAGAAAGAGAATGTCAGAGGTCTATTTCTCTGAATTCAGGATGGGATTAAAAATCCATTCTGTCTTTCTTGCGCATGGTGACCTTGTGATATGGCTTGAGTGTAACTGAAGCAATTTGAGCCGATTAATTTCTTTCCTTTGTGCTTTAAAATTTAACATGCTTTGAGTTCACGTCCTGAACACTGAGTGCAAAGCAATATGAAAATTGGTGTTCTGGGCCCAGCGTGCTGCGGCTTCAAAAACAGTTAACCTCGACAGATGTGTCGTTGGTCCCCAGGTTAACACTGGACACGACTCAGTCACTGCACGTTCTGGAGGTTGGCCCTGAGGCTTGGGGAGAGACCCCCGGGGCTAGGGTGTGAAGCCTGGCACCACACTTGCCCTGGCTCCTTTTGCCCGCTGGGGACTCTGGCGCCCAGGAGAGAGCAAGGAACGGTCCTGAGTCCTGGCTGCTACATCCATTTGACAGTCATTCTTGTGCCCTCCAAGGGTATGAAGATGAATGTGTCCTGGACCCTGCTTTTGAGGAGGCTTATGGTCTAGCAGGGGAGCCTGGCAGCCACACTGGGACCAAGGTGTGCGGGGGCGGTGGCCGAGGAGGAGCAGGTGGGTCAGTGGTCAGAGAGACCTCTAGACCATGCCGTCCAGTAGAACTAGCTGTGACGATGGCGTGTCCCCTGATCTGCTTTCTGATACAGTATCCGCCAGCTGAGTGTGGCCACTGGACACTTTTAATGCAGCTGGTGGGCCTGAGGAACTGCATTTTCACTTTAATCACTTTACATTTAATTAACTGCACATGGCTTCAGCACAGTCATAGAAGGTGAACTCCACACGAGCCGGCAATTTTTTGGCCGGTTGGGTCTGGCTGGCTGGACGGAGGTAAAGCCGGGCAGCTTAACTGGGTAGTCGATGAGTCTCCTTTTGTGCATGTTAGGGCTTCAGGCACACGAGGGATGGTGCTGGATGGACATGGACACTTAGGGCGAGTGGTGGGCTGGAGATGACTGTTGGGAGGCCTCAGCATAAAACCCTGGCTGCAATCCTAAAAGTGAGCTGCGTAGGGAAGCCTCTGCATGGCCTGTGAGTCCTGTTGATAACTGTGGTGATCGCGTGTGCTCTGCCTGCCCGCTGGGACTGTTCAGAGAAGCAGATGAGATGATGTGTATGGCGGTGCTGGTAGAGGCTTCAAACATCAGGCGGGTTTTATAATCTCTTTCGGAATGGAGAGGACTGTGTCCCAAATGTTATTTTTCAGACACAAAGATAAAGGCTCCAGATTCTGGAAGGGTTGCAAGCTATATCATTCGTAAGGCCCTCCTGCTAACAGATGACTAGGTCCAGGATAAACAGAGGCAAGTATGTCTCCGGCAAGAATGTCAGGGACTCTGGAACATCGTGGAGGGCTCCCTCGGGCTTGTTACTGTAAGCAAACAAACATAAAAGCGGGGTGTCTGGGAGTGCAAATACCAGCGCCACTCAGATCATGAGACCAGCTCGAGGTCTAGGCCAAGGTCGGGGAGTCGTCCCTGAGGGTCTCAAGTGAAGCCAGGGCCCCCTAAGCTTCTCGAAGAGATCACTGACTCTAGCTTGCTCATGTTCCTCTTAGAAGCGAATGTACATTTTTTTTTTCTTAAATAAAAGCAACTCCAATTTAAACATTTGGGATGAATTTCAATTTAAAAAAAATTACCTGAAAATTTCCAAACACCCAAGAAGGTAAAACCAGCAAAAGGAAAGTCACTGCAAGGATGGGAAGACAATGAGGATTCAACCCTCTCGAGGATTTCACATTTTAGAAAAGAAAAACCAAATTAGAAAAAGGAAGACGTCTGTATAGGAAATACAAAGAAGGAAATTTGTATAATATATAACAGTGATGAAGGACAACCGGAAATGACAGAGTGGACCGCACAGCAACCATGGCAACAGCTATTGGGAAATTTTTTAAAAATCGTTAAATGTCAAACTAATAGATGGTTTAAACTATGCATTAAATACTCAAGAGAGAATTGGTGAACTTGTAGATGGATCCGAAGAGATGATTCAGCCCAGAGACGAGGAGGTAAGACATAAATGTGCAGTTTTAAGAAGTGCAGGAATTGGGGGCTTCCCTGGTGGTCCAGTGGTTAAGAGTCTACCTTGCAATACAGGGGACACGGGTTCGATCCTTGATCTGAGAAGATCCCACGTGCTGCAGAGCAGCCAAGCCTCTGTGCCGCAACTACGGACCCTGAGAGCTGGGACAAGCCCCCCGCGATGAGAAGCCCGCACGCCGCGACGCGAGCACGGCTTCCCACTCTGCGACCAGAGGAAGCCCGCGTGCAGCCACAAAGGCCCAGTGCCGCCGAAAACATCGAGACAGGTAAATACAATTTTAGAAAAAGAAATGCAGACGTTAGAAAGAGAAGGACTAACATAATGTCCGTGTAAGAGTCATCTCAAAGCAAACTGAAGTCCAGTGTCAGCCCAGCAGAATCAGTCAAAGACCGCACAGCTCACAGTGTGGTCGTGAAGCTGTAGCACAGCAAGAACAAGGCCATGAAAGTGACCCGAGACACCAAGCCATCCAGGAAGACAGGATGAATCTGATACGATCCATACAGACCCAAACTCCTCTCCTCAGCCACAGTGAGGACATTCCACCTGATGCTGCTGTGCCATTGAAACCAGAGGTGTGCCAGAGTTGACTTTTCTCTTTGGGCTGTCCCATTTGTTTGTTTTGACTGAATGTGTGCCCAGTCGTGTCTGACTCTCTGTGACCCCATGGACTGCAGCCCACCAGACTCCTCTGCCCATGGGATCTTCCAGGCAAGAATATTGGAGTGGGTTGCCATTTCCTCCTCCAGGGGATCTTCCCGACCCAGGGATTGAACCTGCATTTTCTGTGACTCCTGCATTGCAGGCAGATTTTTTATCACGACCCACTGGAAGAACACTTTTGACTGAAGACCTCAGATTTATCTATGAAAAAAATGCATATTATGTACACTGATGTTTACTAAACATGGTCTGATTGCTTCTTTATAGCAGTCCTTAGGCAGAAACATGATTCTTTGCTCTCTTTAGGACCTGATAAAGCTGCCACTGTTCAGTTTAACTCTGTTCTTGTGATCTGTGTTTATCAGGAGCCCAAGTGTGCCCTCTCATGTTAGCTGAGGTCTGGGTCTTGTTTCCACTGTCAGTGTGTGTGGTTATAGCTATTGAACATCTTCCCAGTCTAAAGTGATGTGAGTGTCTGGAGGGGCAAATGAGGGAGAAGTTCTAAAATGAGGTTTTCAAAATGAAAAGTGACTTGGTTAACCCTCATGGCTAATGATGATACGTAGCCACTGTGAAGAAGGCTGAGCGCCGAAGAATTGCTGCTTTTGAACTGTGGTGTTGGAGAAGACACTTGAGAGTCCCTGGGACTGCAAGGAGATCCAACCAGTCCATTCTGAAGGAGATCAGCCCTGTGATTTCTTTGGAAGGAATGATGCTGAAGCTGAAACTCCAGTACTTTGGCCACCTCATGTGAAGAGCTGACTCATTGGAAAAGACTCTGATGCTGGGAGGGATTGGGGGCAGGAGGAGAAGGGGACAACAGAGGATGAGATGGCTGGATGGCATCACGGACTCGATGGACGTGAGTCTGAGTGAACTCTAGGAGATGGTGATGGACAGGGAGGCCTGGTGTGCTGCAATTCATGAGGTCACAAAGAGTTGGACACGACTGAGCGACTGAACTGAACTGAGCCACTAATTTTGGTCCTAGAGCTCTTTATAATATATGTACTGAGTCTGATCTTTAAAACTTATTTGGAATCCAAGGGCAGCCTTGGGAGGTCCTTTATGGTGACTTGATCTGGTCGTCATAGAATCATAACATACATACATCCCCTAAAAGTCCACGTAAAAGCAGGTGAAATCAACAGTCTTGCTCCAGTACTAACTTGCAGTGTCAGTTTTCCTGGTTTTGTTGTTGTTCTGAGTTATACAAGATATTATGTGGGACCTCTCTCCGTTTTTTAATGAACACTATTTTGCAACCAGTTGTCAATCTGTAATTTTTTTAAGTGAAATTTATGAGGAAAATATCATCTAGAACATAGAGCATGACAGCCAGGAAAACAGCTTCTTCTTGATTTCTATTTATAGGAGTGTCGGTTCAGAGAACATGAATACAAATACTTAGAAATATTTGGTGAATCCCGGAGGGTAAAGGGTCATGGGGCGGTGGTTAAAAATTGAGTTGGAGAGTTTAGCTCAATGTCTCTATGACCACTTAAGGTTGGAAGCTTATCACAGAAATGTCAAAAGGCCACCATTGTTACAACTCATGGAAGACTAGCTAGAACTTTGTGTTGCCTAAAATGAAATCAGCTTGTGCCATAGCATGAAAAGATGATTACTGTTGCCAGTGGAATGGTGATTTTAAAAAAGGGGTTTCCAGTTTTTCAAGTTTGGTCTAAAGGGGAAGCATTAAGCATTTGGAAAATGTAGAATTTATTGTGGAATGAACGTATGATTGACCTTGAACAATGGGGGTTTAAACTGTGGATACACTTACATGGGGATTTTTTTCAGTAGCAAATGCTACACACTACACAGTGCATGGTTGGCTGAAGCTGAGGATTTGGAGAAACTGAGACTATGGAGCACCAGCTACAAGTCACACTCGGATTAACCCCCCAGTTGTTCAAGGGTCAATTGTAATTCTGTTAACTAAGCCATAAGAATTAACCATTGAATGGGTCCAGTTAGTGAGAAAGCTATGAATTTGTGATACTCTTAAATGTATTAGAGAGATTATTCCAATCTTTTCCCTCCCTCTTTCTTCTTTTATATTTGCAGTTGGTGTCTTTATTTTTCTCTAGACAACTTTAGTGTATATAATTCAGATTTTGTGGGATGATACTCAGAAGATACTTCTATTAAAATATCTTTATCATCAAGTTAAGCAGGTAGTGAGAAAAAGAAAAAACCTTCAGTAAAATGAGTCAAGAAAAACAGAATCCACAAATAAACAATATTATTTAATCTCTGCAGAGATTAAATAGAATACTTTGGAAAACTTTCTGACAATAAATTTGAAAAATTAAACTCAAATTGACAAACCTCTAGAAAATACACACTGACTTGAAGAAAAAAGATAGCTTGTTTAAAGGAAAGATATGTTTAAAGGAAAATGAATAATTAAAAATGTTCACCAAAGGAAAACACCAGGATCAGATGCTACCAATAAGTTTCCCACACTTTCCAGGAAGAGATCACTTCTTGAAAGAGAATGAACATTCTCCAGCTTGTTCCAAGAGCAAGCATAACTTGAAATCAAACAACATCATGAGATGAAACCATCATCAGAGTCACGTAGGATCATGAATGCCAAGTTTTCAAATCATAAACTGGAAAAGTAGCAGAATACCACGTCACACCGTCAGGTCAATGTCATGGGCTGTGTTTGTGCCCCCAGAATTTATACTGTAGAAACCCTTATCCCCAGCGAGACAGTATAAGGAGTGGGGCCTTTGGAAGGTAATTAGGTCTACGTGAGGTCATGAGGGTGGAGCCCCGGGACAGAATTAGTGTCCTTATAAAAGATGAGAGCTCACAGTGTGTTCCTCTGCCTGCCTGCACCGAGAGGCTATGTGAGGACATAACTGGGAAGGGACAGGACCTTCAGCAAGACCAGCCCTGCTGGTACCCTGCTCTCCGGTTTCCAGAACTATGAGAGATACATGTTTGCCGTTTAAGCTACCTGATCTGTTGTGTTTTTGTTATAGCAGCTGTAGCTCACTGAGATGGTCAAGGAAGCAGTTTGCTAAACTTTCTTTTAAGGTCCACAGTTTTAACTTGTCTCTTCCTCCCCTGTTGTGTAGCTTGAGCAGCACTGGGCTGGACTCCAGCACAAAACAGAAATGAGCATCCTCCCCTTCTTCTTGGTTTTAAAGGAAGTGATTGCAGTGTGTCACCACAAAGACGGTTGTTAATGTAGGCTTTTACAGACTCCTTATCGGATTCACAGAGTTCTTTCTATTCCTGGTTTGCTAGTTGAGAAGAGACTCAAGAGACAGTTTAACCAAGTGTGAGGAATGGACCTTATTTAGCTCCTAATTTCAACAAATCCACTGTACAAAGACAATTTTTGAGGCATTTGAGGAAATTAATGATGGACTTGGTACAGGAGGACAGTGAAGAGTTATTTAAACTGAGCTGTGATCATACATTGCGATTGTGTAAGAAAATGCCTACTTGTGTGGGGAGTTCCCCGGTTGTCTAGGTGTTGGGATTAGGCACTTCAATGCTGTGTCGCAGAGTTCAATCTGTGGTTGGGAAACTGAGATTCTGCAAGCTGCATGATCAAAAAAAAAGAAAATGTTCACTTTTAATTTCTTTTATTGTAATATACACAAAACATAAAATATACCACTTTAGCCATTTTACTCTACAAGTTCTGTGACTTTAAATACATTCACATTGCTGAGCAGCAATTCGTCATTTCCAGAACCTTTCGATCTTTCCCAACTGGACCCAGGGCCCCATTAAACACTAACTTGTCATATACCCAGACCCTGGAAACCACCATTCTTCTTTCTGTGTCTATGAATTTGATGATTCTTTGTTGTTAATTGCTAAGTCATGTCCAACTCTTTTGGGGCCCCATGGACTGCAGCCTACCAGGCTCCTCTGTCCATGTGATTTTCCAGGCAAGAAGACTGGATCGGGTTGGCATTTCCTTCTCTGGGGATCTTCCTGACCCAGGGATGTAACCCACATCTCCTGCATTGCAGGCAGATTATATACTATTGAATCACCTGGCAAGAAGTGATTACTCTGGGTATCTCACATAAGTGGAATCCTATTTGTCCCTTTGTACTGTCTTATTTCACTCAGCAAAATCTCCTCAAGGTTTATCCCTGTGGTAGCATGTCTCTCATGGCTGAATAGTACTCCTTGTGTGTATGGACCACATTTTGTTTATCCTTTCATCCATAGTGGATACTGGTTCGTTCCTTTTTTTTTGGCCGTTGTGGATAATGCTGCTATGAACGTGGTGTACAAACATCTGCTGGAGTTCCTGCCCTTGATTCTCTGTTGATTCTTTTGGATGTCCCCACATAGCCCAAAGTGGAATCGCTGGATAATCATATGATAATTCTGTTCTTTTTTTTTTTTTTTTTTGAGGAATCATTTTTTTCCCACAGCAGTTGCACCATTTTACATTCCTACCAGGAGTGCAGTGCACAGGCGTTTTACTTTTTCCATATCCCCACCAACATATGGTAAGAAAAATGCCATTCCCATAGAAACTCAGCACAGCACTAGCCAATGGGCAGTGGGGACCACCCGCCCCGCCTGGAGAGCTTTCATGCTTAGCTGTGGTCTTGCCTAGATTTTCCCTGGGTATCTGTAAAACTCCCATCATGTCTCTGAAAGGAAGGACTTTAGAAGCAAAAGAAAAACTAACTACTCTGTGATCTGTTGATACACATATATGAGGTAAAACCGTTCATTTTTAAAAGGCAAGGGACCGCCAGACACTGTTCATGACCCGAGGTTCCTTTTGGGTGGAGGTGGGGGTTGGCTTCGGAGAGAAATATTGATCTCCTTCCAGTTTTTAAGTTGGGTGCTGATTTCCCTGGTGCTTTGTTATTATGCTTCGTTACCTCTGTGAACTCACATATATAGACATACTTTTGCATGTTATACATCTTGCATTTATAATTTTAACCCAGTAACATTTATTCTTTCCTGCTGTGGCCCCTATCTGTTGGCCAGAGGTCCAGTGCTGCTCTGAAATTTCAACTAGTATTCATCTGAGGCAAAGAGAGAGAATAGAGTGATTTCCATAAAGCTAAATTGATTCAACTCCAAGGATTGTGTATATCCTTGAATTATGTCCTTCCTACTCGATTTGGTGTTAAAAGGACCTTTAAAAATAAAATCAGAGCATTAAAAGGGTGCAGTCTGTTGTCTTATTTGCTCTATTGTCCTTACAAAAGGTAAACAGAAACAGTAGATACCCTTGTGTAAGGTCATTACCATAAAAAAAAAAGTGTTTTCAGGGGTCCTCGAAAAATTCTAGGAATTGTTGCTTCAGAGAAAGCAGCTCTGTATTCAGTAGCCAAACTCCAAGGCTGATTATATTCAAGACTGGGATGTCACTCACCTTCCTTTCCAGAGAATGTATTATACTCTCCCATTTAAAAAGCTCATTTGGAGGAACATTAGTCAGCCCTGTGTGAAGACTCATGAGTAAGTCTACTTACACCCAGCTCAGGGGACCTACAGTCTCAAATACCACCAGCAGATGACACTTACAATGAACATTTACCGGGCACTTCTCTACCACTGACTGTTTTGTACAGACCCTTTCAATCTTCAGGAATGTTATTTTCCCCATTTAACCGATAACTGAAACTTTGGCTAACATCTTGCTCAGAATCACTGGAGTAAGAAAAGGGGGAGCTGGAATTCAAAACCCCTGGGGCGCTCCCCGCTGTGGTCCACACTCCCGGTTACCACTCCACTGGATTCCACACATGGCACCATCTTGGAGAAGCCAGAGGCAGTGGATCCCCCGCTCAGCCCTGTCTCATCCCGATGTTTCGGGAGCCCAGTTCACAGAGCTTGAAGGGGGAAAGGCTGAGCTCGTTGGCGCCCTTGTGCGCGCGCTAAGCTGCTTGAGTCGTGCCGGGCGCTGTGACTCGTGGACGGTAGCCCACCAGGCTCCTCTGGCCATGGGGTCCTCCAGGCAGGAATGCTGGACTGCTTCTCTATGGTGGTCTTCAAACGCACTTGTAGCAGTGATTTGATTGTGCTTTCTTCTTGCATCTATGAGGCATTCGCAGATGCACGGTGTGAATCCAGCTGCGGGCGGGTGTGGGGGGAGAGGCGGCGTCCCCCGCGTGCTTCCGCTGCCGGCGCTGAGGCCTCGCAGGAAGACGCCGTGGCGCCCACCGGAGGGGCCTAAGACGCTCGGCGGGAGGGCTTGACGCGAGCTGGGCAGCGATCGGAGACGCCTGGGGCGCTGAGGAGACGAGCAGGTCCTCCAAGGAGGATGGAAGCCCAGCAGGAGGAAGCCGAGCCCTGCGGGGCGCGCCGAGGGGAACGGGGCGAAGGCGCGCGGTGCGGCCGCGACTTCCAGCTCACGCGGCACCGGACTGGAGGGCTTTGGACGGCGCTCCCATCTTCTCCCTTTTAGACTCTCTCTCTCTCCACATCTGCCTGCGAGCGGCTGCCAGGACCCTTCCTTAGTCACACACCTCGCCTCCCAGGATTCCGACATCCCTTCTCCGGGAGACCCGCGCGCAGCTTGCCCCTCCCTGGCGCGGCCACACGCGCCCTCTCTCCTCCCCTCCCCCTCGTCCTCTCCGGCTCGCCCTTCTCTTCTCGGTCGCCCAAGACGGTGGCTCGGAACAAGGGACAGCCTCTCAGTCTGGTGACGGGACGAACGCGGTGGCCCCCTGCGGGCGGCGGTGCAGGGCAGCCGGCTGGTCCCGGGCGGGGCGCTGATCCCAGCCGGCCCGCCTTGGCCTTCCAAGATGGCGCCTTCCCGTGACTTCCGGTGGGCCCCTGAGGGGGCTGGGGCGACTGGACTCTCCTCCCGCCTGCCTTCTCCTTCCATGGCCTTACACACCACACAGCCTCCTACATGGTTACCTTGGACTTCCTTGTAGCACAGGGGTTCAGAGCAGTGGGACTTCTTACCTGGTAGCCATCTTGCCTCAGACATGCATCCCAAGACGCCTAATCAGAAGGAAAGTCAAAACTGAGGAGGCAGTCTCAGAGGTCACTCGGCACCACCGTCGCTGCCTCTTGTTGGTCCAGAGAAGGTCACAGAGCCAGCCCAGGGGAGAGCAACCACCCAAGGGTGTGAATGCAGGAAGGTGTGGTTTACTGGGGGTGGCATACCTCTCCAAGGACTAACGTTTCTCATGTATTGAAATGTCTGTCCCTGTCACTCTTCCTGACTAAAATACTTGTCACTGCTTTGGACCTTGCTTTGCATTCATAGTTTTTTCTGTTGTTTATATTAATGACTTCTCTGAGGAATTCTTACACATTCTCTCAAAAGAATCTTAATATGCTTTCATTTCTTGATACTAAAATTTCAGCACCCAAGAAGCCCTATAGAATAGCTCTGTGACTGTGTTTTAGAAAGTCTCTTTGGGAAATCAGATTCGGTTCACCTTTTAACCACTGATGATAACACAGCAAACTGAAAAGGCAGATCAGTTTTAGAGAAAAGTGATCCACCATCAGGTGTGGGTGTCCTTGGATGAACTCCCCAACAATGATACTTTTCATGCTTGGCCACTAATTTAAAAACCTGTTCTCTTGTTGAGGCTAAATGGTGACTTGCTTTCTGTATGGATCTTTTTTTGTTGTTTTTCATACTTCTATTCAAACTCTTTTACACAAGTGAAGGTTTACCCTTTTTAAAAACAACTCCTTCTCCTCTTACCCTTCCAAAGGGATAAGTTGAAACTAAAAGATTTGCTGCACAGTCACATGGCAGTTTCAGAAATTCTTAAAAATCTCATACCGGTGGATGGCTTAACTTTCCCTAGCTTCTGCAATGCCATTGAGGTCTCAAGCTCACATAAAGAGTTATTGGCTTTTTCTTCTTCTTTTTTAAGATGCTAAATCTGCAAAGCTTTTCCCTGGTGATTATGGAGAACAGCACACGTGGGAGAAAGTGGGCCACTGGAGGTGGCAAAGAACTTTTCTTTTCCTACCCACAAGCCCTGAAGAAACTCTGCCAACAAGGATTAATTTGCTCATGAGATCTTACTGTGGTTGCCATTAAGAAAGAAAAAACCCAGCAGGAACAGCAGGGCAGAAGCATTTCTGAGCTCAGGGGAGAAGAGTTGGGTTTTGTGGTGGGAAGTGGGGTGCTGGTTTTCTCCCCTACAGTGATGAGGCTGACAGCATTTCTCTCCCTTGGACTCTGTGTGGACATCTGAAGGCCAGCTCCGAAGGAGGATAATCAGTAGCTCGTAGTTTTCTGTAGTTCGGCTTTATTAAAAGCAGGGGAAAGATTTCACTTTTAAAAAGCCTTTCGGCAGTTCCCCGGTGACCTCATGGTTAGGATTTGGCTCTGTTACTGCGGAGGCTCAGCTCCATCCCTGGTCGGGGATTGCGATCCAGCAAGCCACGTGGAATAGCCAGAATATGGGGAAGAGAAAGCTCGTCAATTTGATCCTTTCCCAGTTTTTAAGAAAGCCTTGGACAACAGCACGTCACCCCATTGGTGGTGTGTTTCCATGTTTCTGTCCTCATACTTGGGTTCAATCGACAAGTTAGGCAGACCTTGGCAGCTTCAAACCCAGAGGGTCCCTCCTCGCAGAGTTATTCAGCCCCCAGTTTCCTCCAGGAGAAGGAAGCAGTGGACTTCAGTTAGAACAGTGTTTTCCATGAAGCTTCACACTAAGCCCCTCAACAAAAATTTCCACCGGCCATCAAGCAAAACACAGCAGACCCTGAAAGCTTCAGACCCAGGTGGAATGCACCCCCGACCGCCAGGACCCCCAGCAAAGGCCAGCTCAGGGCTGCCCTGGGTCTTGTCAGCTGCGTGGTGGGGAGAGAAGGAAACAACCCGAGGGCCAGGGCAGCAGGAAGAAGAGGGGCTGGGAGAGGTAGGCGGGGGGTGGACAGCAGAGGCAAGTCCCAGTCACTGATCCCTGAAGTCCTGCAGCTTCTGGGAGCCCCCCATTCTCCCCCTGTGCAGACGAGGACCCCTGAAGCCGAGTGTTTCAATAACTTGCTTTCATGCGACCTGATTAAGCTATTTAAAGTCTTTAAATAGAGTCTAAGCGTTGTATTTAATCCTTGAGTAAAATGAAGGATTTTCGTCTGAGCCTGGCTCCCTGGCCCACGGTTCCTTCCACCACCCCTGACCCCCTCTCAGAAGCCATGGGTAACTGGTAATCCTCTTATGAATGAAAACGGGGGACTTGCTCGAGGTGAGCCTGTGGCACTCAGCCAAGTAACAACAGCTGTCACTCTCTCTTGTTTAATCCTATAGTGGAGTACGACAAGGAGTTCTCCCTCGCCAGCGACACCACAAAGAGTTCAAGTTCAACCTATCCCAGATTCCTGAGGGTGAGGCGGTGACGGCTGCAGAGTTCCGAATCTACAAGGACTGTGTTGTGGGCAGTTTTAAAAACCAAACTTTTCTTATCAGCATATACCAAGTCTTACAGGAGCATCAGCACAGGTATGGAGGCTCAAGGAACCCCAAAGGGTCGGGCTGGGCCCCGTTTCTCACCCCATCACCCTGTAACCCCAAGTGTGTCTGGGAAAGGTGGCTTGGAGTTCAAGGGGCAGCCCACGGGTGTGACGAGGGATGTGTTCCCAGTGCTAGTTTAGCAGGCGAGAAGATAGTTTTGCTCTTGCGGTGAATATTTCCCAATAGTTTTCTTTTCTGAAGCTAGCCAGTGAATAGTAATTACTAAGCATCCTTTGTGATCAGAAACAGAACCAACTGGGAACTGGTTCCCAGTATTGCTTAGGCTCTCTTCTGAATGGAAAGTGAGGGTGGCTGACAGGTTCACACTTGAAAATTATATGAGGATGCTTACAAATGCTACTGAGTCAAATGAATAGCAGACTCTGTGTGCTAGTGATATAATATATACATATATATTGGTTGGTCAAAAAGGTCATTAAGATAATTGCATGAATGAACTCTTGGTCAAAAACCTGAATGAACATTTTGGTCAACCCAATATAATGTCTTTGAGTGTGTGTGTGTATATGAATGGATGTGTCTCAAATGTATTTTTTTTTTTATCATGTAGATGCGACGGAATAGTAGACTTTATTTTTTTTCCATGTCTGTATTATTCTTGTTTCCTGAAATGAGGCCACACATTTTACAAAAGAACTGTGTTCTTGGGGCTGCCTAGCAAGTAAAAGAATCCTTCCATGGGGTGAGTTTTTAGAGCATTGGAGGGGCTAAGGGATGGAGTAGTGCAGCATTTTATTTCAGTCCTATATAGACAGAGAACAAGCCCACAACCTTGAAATTTTGCTTGGTCCTTAGGGCTCAGCTGAGTGGCTGGGTCAGATGGAGAGCTTGGGGCAGAGGTCAGCACTGCCTAAGGTTCTCGTCGGGTAGCAACTCAGCACGTGATAGGATTTTCTGGCAATAATATGGTAAATCTGAAGATAAAAGTAAGAGGATGCAGAGGGAAGGGAACTCCCCACCCCTTCGTTTATGGACTCTATTAGCTTGGGTTTTATAAACCAACTCCAGATTCTTGCTTTTGGTCCTGGAAGTCTGTTGACTTCCCAAGGAAGTCCAAAAGTCTCGGCCAAGAAGGTCCAAAAGAATGAGTTTTGTTTCTCCTGGACTTATGGATCTGTGTGTGGGTCTGTCTCAATACACACACTAAAATAATATCAAATGTGAACTTTGCCCCACACAAGAACTGTTTTGAGAGCACTGCTGACATTTGACCCTGATGCATATTCAGGGTCCATTATGAGGAAAGTGGAGAAGGAAGGATGTGCCAGGCTTTGGGGACACGCTGGTGTGGGACATAGACACTGACCGTTGTAGGTGAGTCTCAGCTACATAATAATAAATAATAAGTCAAATAGAGCTGCTGTGAGATCTTTATTACAGACCAAAATTTCAGAGTGGAAGGGAAGTTTTCTGATGTCTGATTATCACTCCTAAATTAAAATATATTGATCAATTTAACTGTTAAGGGTCTCTGTTGAGAACTAAATTCTTCATTGCTAGCTTTTCATCTTTCAGTATTCCAGAGAGATTCAGTATTCAGTGACTTTGGAATCGCTCTGTTTTGTTGTTTAGTCCCTAAGTTGTGTCCAACTCTTTGCAACTCCATGAACCGCAGTACACCAGGCTTTCCTGTCCTTTGCTATCTCCCTGAGTTTGCTCAAACTCATGTCCTTTGAGTCAGTGATGCCATCCATCTGTCTCATCCTCTGTCATCCCCTTCTCCTCTTGCCCTCAATCTTTCCCAGCATCAGGGTCTTTTCCAGTGAGTGAGCTCTTCTCAGGTGGCCAAAGTATTGGAGCTTCAGCTTCGGCATCAGCCCTTCCAATGAGTATTCAGGACTGATTTCCTTCAGGATTGACTGGTTTGATCTTGCAGTCCACGGGGCTCTCAAGAGTCTCCAACACCACAGTTTGACAGCATTAGTTCTTCGGTGCTCAGCCTTCTTTATGGTCCAACTCTCACATCTGTTCGTGACTAATTTAGCCATTGACTTTCAGTTTGCCTAATTATCAGTCTCATTGCCTTTCTGTGTTGGAAATAATCCGCTGGTGCCTTTTTGGCTCAGACTTCTGTTTGGAAAGCACAGTTTCCTCTGTTCTGCAGAATAAGCTTCATGGTGAAAACACTGGACTGGAGCTTTTGTGACTATGATTTTTTTTTTCAAAATTATTATTATTTTACCAAAGAGAGAGAGTACACACTAGCAGACTATTTGTGAGGTTTACATTGAGCTTCAGCCAGAAGTGAACAGCTGCCTTGAGCTTCAGATGCTGGTGTCAGGCTTCCTCCGGGCCAGCAGTGAGCTTGGAAAACAGACTCCCCAATGGTCCCAACCTTTGATGACTCCCTGTCAAAGCAGAGCTGTAATCGCTCTGCCTTCTAGGACGGGAGTATTTGGCGATGGATGTGTTTAACTTTTGTGCATAGGAAAGGGGAAATCCTGGGAGAATTGGGAGAATCTCGTGCTTTTGAAGAGTTCCTGCTTGCCTAGGAGGAGACTGTCTTTTCTTATCAGTGGCCTGGAGCCCAGGATGCCTGTGGCCTCCTCATGTTCTTCCAGAGGCCTTCAGATTGAACCGCAGGACCCCTTCTGGGGAAGGTCCCATCTCCCCATCTGTACCGTCTTGGGGTGTCTTGGCTAAAAAGGACTCTCCCGGCTCATGAAGAAACATAGCTGTTTAATCTGTGTTTCAGTGAAATTTGTAGCATCTGATGGATCAACTTAAGACATATGTGTGTTGCAAAAGAGTTGGCTGCCTTGAAAAAAAAAAAAAAAAAAAAAGGCAGGTTTTTCATTGCTGAGTCATACCCTCAGCTGGGGCTGAAGGAGTTCTGTGTCAGACCTCCTGCTAAAGGGCAGCTAGGGAGTCTGACCCAGGGAGGGTCAGGAAAGATGCTTGGAAAGGAGGCCCTTGCTGTGAACCCTGCAGAAACCTCATGCCTCTGGTAAAAAGTCACTGGACCAGGTAAGTTAAAAAACAGTGATGACTAGATGGTGTTTTGTTGAAGCAGCTGATACATTATTCAAAACCTGAGAATAAGCCTAGAGATGAAATCTAAGTCCTGAAAAGAACTGGAGCAACTCGTGGAGTGGAGGGGGTTGGCAACCCAGAAGCACACATGTGCTCTTTGTAGTTTGTTTATTTTTAACTTTTTATTCTGTATTGAGGTATAGCTGAGCAATAATGTGATAGTTTCAGGTGGGCAGTGCAGGGGCTCATCTATGCGTATCCATGTCTCCATTCTCCCCCAAACCCCCTCCCATCCAGGCTGCCACATCGTATGGAGTGAGTTCCCTGTGCTCTGCAGTAGGTCCTTGTTGGTTACCCATTTTATTTTTAGAAATAATTTATGTATTATTTTTGGTTGTGCTGGGTCTTTGTTGCCAGGCGAGGGCTTTCTAGTTGTGGTGAGTGCGTTACTCTTCATTGCAGTGCACAGGCTTCTCATCGGGGTGGCTTTTCCTATTGGATCACCAGCTCTAGGGCCCTTGGGCTCAGTAGTTGTCGCCCAGGGCTTAGCTGCTCTCCAGCATCTGGAATCTTCCTGGACTAGGGATCAAACTTGTGTCCCCTGAATTGGCGGGTGGATTCTTACCACGGTGCCACCAGGGAAGCCGCTTTGTTAGTTATCCATTTTAAGTACAGCAGTGTATACGTGTTTATCCCAGACTCCCTAACTCTCCCTTCCCCCATTTTTACCTCTGTAGTATGGAGTGGGGTTGATAGTTTAAGATGAGTTTGCTGTTAAAATCTTATGTTAGGAATTGTTATATTTTTATGATGACTGGTGGAAACTGGCAGTTATATCATGCTCAGAGTTTGGGAAAGACCTTCCCAAATCCCTTTCTTAGAGTTTAGCCATGACCGCATCAGATAGTTGGGCAGGCAGTTTACGCTATAGAAGGATAAAATACGATGTATACACATTGTGTCAAGTCCAAATTAGGCCTAAAGTGTGGTCTGCTCTGCTTACTCAAAGTCATCCCCATGCCGTGGGGACAGTCCCAAGGTGAAGTGCCAGAAAGAGGGAAACGGTCCCCTTATGGCACGTCTCGTGTGTTCAACTCCTCAGCTTGGATAAGAACATCTCAAGGATGCTCCTGTTTGGGTAGCACAGGAGACAGCTCTGTTGGGGGTAAAAATGTGTCTGTTAGAATTCAGGCCTTTGGCGCTTTGCCTTTGGGGACTCCCAATGGGAAAAACCTCCGCAGACCTTCATGGATCTATTGGTCAAGCGTGGATCTGTTAGCAGCTTTTCCAAAGGAACGGTGTGGAGGAGATGAAAGACTAAATCACTTGGGAGTACTTGTATTTAGTCACGGTATGGTGTCTTAGTCCATTTACTTTACGTTTTCTCCTGCATCTCATCCATGTTGAGCTGTCTTCATATTTGGGGGCTGCTCTGATTAAGTGTCAACCTTTATTATTATGTGTGGCAGCATGATGGTAGCATGTCACTCACTCCATATGTACTCACGTACCTTTATATTAATAGTGCAATTTGGGGGCCTTTAGGAATATCATTCTCATCTATATTTCTTATTTGGTTAAAGATATGCTTTACCTCTTAATTCACTTTTGTATATATGGAAGTCAGCATCTCTTGGAAGCCAGACAGAAATGTTTTCAGTGTCTGAAAGATGGTTTTGTTTGGTCCATGGATTGGCCCCACGTGCCTCTGCTAGCTGTGAAATTCTGTACTCTGTGTGTATATGTTGCTTGGCAGTGATAGTCTGTCTTCTGTGCGTGTGACAACTTTTTTGTGTTTTACCATGGTGCAGTCTTTTGGAAGACATTTAAGTGAGAATTAATTACCAGATTTCAAAGTCAGTTCCCCTGGTATAAGCAATAGCACAACTTACTCCTGTGTTTGCAAACACAGGAGTAGGAGGCAAACAAACAGAGGCAAAGTGGGAGTTTTTTGTATATATATAGTTTTTTCAGTTTGGATCATATGCTTCATCCTAACGTTAGCATCGTTTTTAGGACTGGAAGATGTGCAACTTTGAATCAGGGAAACAGGGCAATACTGTGGTGGAGTTGGTTTTTAAAACCGAGAAAGATATCCTTAGGCTGCCCAGAGGCCATGCTGGTGTAGTCCTCAAGAACAAGGCCAGACTGAATTATTGTTCGTGTGACTAAGTTCATCAGTGCTGACCTGTTTTTAAGATAGAATATAATTGTCCTGGGAGAGAAAATAACTGTCGAAAAGCAAAAGCAGTTTTCCAGACTTTTAAATTTGACACACTACTCTGAACCATTCACAGAGATCGGGAACAGAGGAATCAGTCAGGAGGGGCTTGGAGAAGAGTCCAGGTTGGGACGGGTCTGAGCCATGACTAGATGCTGAGAGCCCGTGAGATATGGAAGTATTTAGACCAGCAGAATGAGCTCTACTCTCTAGTACTGGATATTTGAGATCAGGTGAACTATGGACGTAGATTAGAGAGTTTAGATATAAGAATAAAAAAACCTAGTTGACCCAGGACCACTTATTGAAAATACTTTCCTTTTTCGTTCACATCAGTGGCATGTTTGTCATAAATCACGTGATCACATAAGTGTGGGTCTCTGTCTGAGACCTTCTGTTCTGTTGGTTGATTTTTCTCTTCTTGTACCAATATTATGCTCTTAAGTCTTTTAGTTTTATGGGAAGTCTTGATATCTGGCGTGTAAGTTCTCCAAATTTGTTCAAGCTTTTCTTGGCTGTTGATGGTCCTTTGTAGTCCCACGTATACTGTAAAAGCAGTGTTTCAATTTCTACAAAAGAAACTCTGTTCTGAAATTCTGAATCTACTTGGAATTTCATCAGATTTAGAGCTCAATTTGGGATGAATTGACTCTCACTAATTGTGAATGGTCCAGTCCAAGAATGTTTATTTGGGTTTACTTTTAACTTCTCTCGGGAACCTTTAACAGTTTGTGGGGTCTTGAATATTTTTATTAGAATTATTCCAAGTATTGAAGTTTCCATCCTATTGTGAGTGGTATTGTTATCTTTTAAAAATTTCAGTGTCTGATTATTTTTTGCTATACCCATAGAAATACAATTGATTTTTAGATATTGATCTTATATCCAGCAACCTTACAAATTTACATAGTCTAATAATGTTTCTCTGCAGGATTTTAGAATTTCTATGAATATAATCATGTCATCTATAAACATTTTTATTTTTTCATCATAATTCTTATATTTTCGCTTTTCTTATTGTGCTTACCGGACATCCAGTGTAATATTGAATTCCATAGACTTATGGTAGATTTCTAATCTGAGATTGGAAATCTATCAGATTTCTGATCTATAAGGGGGAAGCATTTAATACTGTACCGTTAAGGACAATGTTTGTTATAAATGTTTTTGTGGACACTCTGAATAGACTTAGGAAATTCTCCTCTATTTTTAGTTTGCTATGAGATTTTTAAAATTAGAAATTATGTGGATTTTTTTCTGAATTTTGGGGGATGATTGTAGTTCAGTTCAGTTGCTCAGTCGTGTCCGACTCTTTGCGACCCCATGAATCGTAGCACGCCAGGCCTCCCTGTTCATCACCATCTCTTGGAGTTCACTCAGACTCACGTCCATCGAGTCCGTGATGCCATCCAGCCATCTCATCCTCGGTCGTCCCCTTCTCCTCCTGCCCCCAATCCCTCCCAGCATCAGAGTCTTTTCCAGTGAGTCAACTCATCTCATGAGGTGGCCAAAGTACTGGAGTTTCAGCTTCAGCATCATTCCTTCCAAAGAAATCCCAGGGTTTATCTCCTTCATATATCTATGGGTTCTACATCTGTGGAGTCAACCAACCACACATCAAAATATTTTTAAAAATTTCAGGAAGTTCCAAAAATTTGAATTTGTTGCAACTATTTACATAGCGCTTGTATTGTATTAGGTACTATAAGTAATATAGAGATTTAAAGTATAAGGAGGACATGCATGGGTTAAATGCAGATATACTACATGATTCTATGTAAAGGATTTGAGCATACATGGATTTTGGTGTCTAGCTCTTTTTGGTATCTAGGATTGGGTCCTGGAACCAGTCCCCCAAGGATACTGAGGGATGTCTATAACCAGTCACATTCCTGGAACAAACCAAACTTGGGATTTATCCTTTTAATATAACACTAGATTCTAAGATCATGTCTGAAAATTCTGTTATTTGAATCACCTGTGGGTCTATTTTCATGATCTGTTTGCTCCATTGATTTTTCCTCATCTGGTCTTATTTCTTAGCATGCCTAATCATTTTTTGAAATTTTATTCTGGACTTTATTTATGAAAAACAGTTCTAGATACTGGTGTCTACTTCACTTTCTTCTGGAAGGCAGGCAGGTCACCTTGTTCTGTTCAAATTGAAGCCAGGTTTCTGGATATGTTAAGGCATCTCTGTTTCTTGTTTTCCCTGGTGGCTCCGACGGTAAAGCGTCTGCCTTGAATGCAGGAGACCCAAGTTTGATTCCTGGGTTGGGAAGATCCCCTGGAGAAGGAAATGGCAATCCACTCCAGCACTCTTGCCTGGAAAATCCCATGGACGGAGGAGCCTAATAGGCTATAGTCCCTGGGGTTGCAAAGAGTCGGACATGACTGAGCGACTTCACTTTTACTTAGCTCTTTAGGGGTCTCAGCTGAAGATCTAGGTTGTTTACCAGAAGTTCTCTTCCATGGTGGGCTCTGAACTCTTAATTTTTAACTCCCCAGCATTGAGAGACTGCCAAAAATTCTATTGTGCTTTTGTTTAGCCTCTAAGCAGTTTCTTTCTGCTTGTTTTCTCAGCTTCTTCCTCCACGCAAACACAGCCTAATATTTGGCAAATGTCTCAAATGGAAATATTGGAGTTCATGGCAGTCAGGCCTTGAAGAGCCAAGGTCCTAGAGGAAGGGACCCCTAGCTTCTATGAGATCACATTGATGAGCTCACTTCTGTGCAGTCCTCTGGGACCTTAGCCCTCCAAGTCATAACTTCCTGAAGCTCCAGTTTGCATTGCCAGCCAGTGATACTGCTCCAGGCTCTGGGCTGCTACCCCATTCTGTTTGACATCTTTGCGGTATGCCAGGAATTAGCAAAGGCCCTGAGATGAAAAAGCAATGGCAAAGACGGGGCTCAGCCTTGATGCATTTCTCTTCTCTCTGACCTCTTGCTCCATCAAGTGTTTACCTTTCTTGGTTGCTCTAAGATGGCTTCAAACAGGTTTGTGATTTTAGCTGTTCTTAGTAAGTGTTCATTTGATGCACCATAGCCCAAAGCACCCATCTCTGAAGTGTCATATTTTTATTTGGAAATCTTTATAATGAATCTCTGCAGACACTGATGTTGGAACCAAACAGCATGATTCTGGAAACCAGACCTGAACCCAGTCGTTGGGCCGGCATCCAGGAGATGCATGTTCCTAGGAAAGCGTTTCTCCCAGACCGACGCTCATAGAGTGATGGCTGTGTGACTTCCGTCGGATGCTCAGTGCTGCTTCCCGAAATGAAGTCACACGAACTCTTATCTCCACTGACCTGAAAGTGAGATATCTGGGACTGTTCTTTTATGAACAGAAGGGCAAATTTGAGAAAGGCGGGATGGGAGAACTAGATTGATGTTTGGGCAGAGGAAAATCAAAGCCTTCTTATCGCTGTGCCCAGCCACGCCTGTTTCTCTTTCTGAATCTGGCTGCCACAGGTTCCCACCCTAGGGACTACTGAAATCTTTCTGCTGGCTTGATAATCCCTGGCACACTCAACCTGGGCCCCAACGAGCACTGAACTTTGTAGTGAGTGTTTGTTCCTTTGCTCCTGAGAAAGGGATAACGTGCCCGACCCACACCTGCGGTTATGTAACCAATTAGTTTCATCTTCTTAGTCAAGAGCATCTTCCTTAGACTTAGAAAGACCCCCTGAATTCAAAGGGGAAAACAAGATTCAAGAAGCTAGCAAACTTTCTTCCCCCTGCCTGTCTACGTTCTATTCTTTGGAAGAGTAGCTGAGAATGTTAGAGAAGAATTTAAAAACAAGGACAAATTTTGGAGAGGGGGATGTCAGGGTATGGGGAACAGGAAGAACTTTTGTTTGGAAATTGTTTACCCACTTGGTAAACGTGGCAGAGAAAAGAAAATAGGCTTGTTTCTGGAAACGATGCTGCCTTCTCTATTATTCACACCCAGCTGTCTTAGTTGCCAGCATCTCCCAGCTGATGTCCAGCTTTGTGGGAGGCAGGCCATGGTTGCAGTCAAGATTTTTTTTTTCCTGTTTTAAAATCACAAATTAGCAGCACTTTTATTGCCAAAGTTCCCCATGTTGGGCAAGGGTGTGGGTGTGGGCATGGGTGATAAAAACTAAAACATAAAATTTGCCTGTGAAATGTTTAAAAGGTGGCAGAAATTGAGAGGTTGTTGCTGACCCACGAAAAGATGCCGAGATTCTTGGCCTCCAGAAGAGAAGAATTCAATCGGGGCCAGAGACAATCAGAAGAATGTCTCAAGTTTGAGAAAATTTTACCAGACCCACTCCCATTCCCACAATTTACATTTTAGGATAGCAAGATTAGAATTTAACAATAGAAAGATCCTACCAGACCCACTCCCGTAATATACATTCTAAAATATCAGGATTAGTCAGAAGGTTTTCAAGAAGGAGAAACTGTCCTCAAGCAGGACACATTGTTGTTGTATAACCCTTAGTACAGAGTTTAAACTGAGTTGTTTGTTGTATAATCATCACTTCCAGGCTTAAAGATAAATACGTTTTATGTGATTAGGACTAAGGAATGTAGAGGAAAAAAAAAAAGTTTGTCCTTTCCTCCTCCTTGAGAATTCCAGACCCCTCTCTCCTTGAGGACCTCTATCAACCTACCTAGGAACTGACTCTCTCAAAACCTCATTCAGTCTGTACCCAATCACTGGGGCGTGAGGGGATATATACCCCAGTGTGTTGTTATTGTTCAGTCGGAAAGTCATGTCTGACTCTTTGTGGCCCCATAGACTGCAGCACACTAGGCTTCCCTGTCCTCCTCTACCTGCTGGATTTTGCTCAAGTTCATGTGCATTGAGTTTGTGATGCCATCTGACCATCTTGTCCTCTGCCGCCCTCTTAGCCCAGTGTATGGGAACATTATTGCATCTATGTGGTCGCCGAGCGCAGGTTAGGTAGCCTTGAACTCGAACAAAGTAACCTTCCATCTTCCCCTGCTCCCTGTCTTGGACACACAGAAGCAAGCCTTCTGATAATCCTTCTACTTTGGACTTAATCTCACCCGTGATTCTGATTGTTAGTCTCACTTGATAAATCCCCAAGGGTAAGGCCAGTCCCCAAGACCATCAAGCATTTACTCATGAAGTCTACATGACTTGGTACTATTTTAGAGAGAGAGGCAAGGTATTTTGAGAGCTGACAGCTTGGAACTTGAAGTCTAAACAGCAGGCCAAGGTCATTCTCCTTGTACTTTAGAGAGAGGCAGAGTGCGCGATGACAGTGGCCCTGAGTGTGGTCCCCAGACCAGCGGCAGCAGCGCCACCTGCGAATCTGACCGGGGTGCAGGCTCATAGGCCCTGCCCCCGAATCTCCAACAGTCTGTGTGTTAACACAGCCTCTAGGGGAGTCTGGTGCCCACCGGCCTTGGGAACCTCCGTGGTGATGGCTCAGGGCCAGGTTGCCTGGGTCCACATTCCCACTGTACTTGTGTCGGCTGAGTGCTGTGAGCAAGCCGCGTGACCCACATGCGCCTCCGTTCCCCGCTCTGTATGCCTGTGATGGTGTGAATACTCTTGGGCAGTTGTGGAGGAGCTAATACATATAAGAGCTGTCCCATGGTGAATAGCATGTAAGGGCTGAGCTGTGTTACTATCCTGACAGCAAAGGGGTTTGTGTTGGTTTGTTGAAGAAGAAATGTGCCTTACTGAGTTTTGGTGCCTTTGATGCTTAAAACTTCTCTCTGTGCCATGCTTGTCCTAGAAGTGAAAACTGGGTAAATTCAACTGCCATAAAGTCAGTGGGAGCTTGGCTGATTATATAATATAGTATATGCCATGTTTAGTCGCTCAGTCCTGTCTGACTCTTTGCAACCCCATGAACTGTAGCCCGCCAGGCTCCTCCGTCCATGGGGATTCTCCAGACAAGAATACTGGAGTGGGTTGCCATGCCTTCCTCCAGGGAATCTTCCCAACCCAGGGATCGAACCCAGGTCTCCCTCAATGCACGTGGATTCTTTACTGTCTGAGTCACCAGGGAAGCCTAAGAATACTGGAGTAGGTTGCCATTCCCTTCTCCAGGGGATCTTCTTGACCCGAGAATCAAACTGGGGTCTCCTGCATTGCAGGTGGATTCTTTACCAGCTGAGTTACCAGGAAAGCCCAGTATATACTGTATAGTTGATGTAATATCTGGAGAAAGAAAGGACAGCCCACTCCAGTACTCTTGCCTGGAGAATCCCATGGACGGCGGAGCCTGGTAGGCTGCCGCCCATGGGGGTCGCAGAGTCGGACATGACTGAGCGACTTCACTTTGCTTAGGTGGGCTTCTCTGGTGGCTCAGACAGTAAGCAATCCGCCTGCGAGGCAGGAGACCCTGGTTTGAGAAGATCCCTTGGAAAGGAATGGCAACCCACTCAAGTATTCGTGCCTGGAGGATTCCATGCACAGAGGAGCCTGGCGCGCGACAGTCCCCGGGACTGCAGAGAGCCAGACACAACTGTGTGATGTTCACTAATATAATATGTAACATATACAGCATATGAAAGAAAGTGTCAGTGGCTCAGTCATGTCTGATTCTTTGTGACCCCATGGACTGTAGCCTGCCAGGCTCCTCTGTCCATGGAATTCTCTAGGCAAGAATGCTGGAGTGGGTTGCCATTCCTTTATCCAGAGGATCTTCCTGACCCAGGGATCGAACCCAGGTCTCTCGCATTGCAGGCAGATTCTTTATTGTCTGGGAATAATAATTACCAGGGCAACCCTGTAATACATAATGTATATGATTTGAGTAACAAGAGTGAATGAACGTTATTATATATGTAATATATAATGTATGCATTATTATATCATGTATACAGTAATGTTCATACAGTAATAATGCATACATTATATAGTACGTATATAATGTTCGTTCACTCTTGTTACTCAAATCTGTGTGTAGCACTTACTCTGATTTGTAGTGCTCTGTTTTCAAATATTCTGTTTCTTTTCTATCTTTTTAGTTGGTAGAAGTTTACATGTGATTCTGTATGTACATTACATAAGAAAAAAGTAAAAACCCTTGCCTTAGTCTCTGGTTTTCTAAAATGATTGATTTTTGACTTTCATTCTGTTTGAAAATTGCACTCTCCTTCTTGCATAAAGATGACCTTGATGCCCCTGGAGTGGTTTACAAGGGGACCTCTGCTGTTCGTGTCACAAAACCGGGTGTGTCTTGTTTGAGGTGACCCTTTGACAGAGTCCGTAGACTGAGAAGGTCATGTGTCATTGAAGAAAGGTAAACAGCTGTGGACAGACCAGGCCCATTGTGGTGACTTGTCATAAATAGTGTCTCTTACACACCTGAGTCACGAGCAGCCTTGACCCAGCGCGGTTCCTCCTCAGAGGATCATTCTTGTGAAAGATCCTCTCCCTCCCTGGATGTGTATCAGTGATGGCTGTATCTAGACAGGGCGTTGTGCTCGGAGGGGAAGAAGAGAGAAGCCGGGGAGGCTGCTGGCATCCCAGCCATGGGTGTAAGGCATCTCGACCTTCCTCCTCCTGCCCTGACATGCCAAGTCACCCCTGACTGCTCTCTCCTGCCAGCCCCGAGCATCTGAAACCTGACTTCTGTATCCAGCCTCCACTGGCACTGATGGGCAGTGGATTTGGATCGCTGACTTAATTCCAAGCCCTTGCTGGGTGTTTACTTACCTCTGCCCTATATATTGCAAAAAAATTTTTTTAAGTAGAGTTGATTTATAATATTGTGTTAGTTTCAGGTGTATGGCAAAGTGATTCATATTTTTTTTTCAGATTCTTTTCCACCATAGGTTATTACATGATAGGTGAAGACAGTCCCCTGTGCCATACAGCAGGTCCTTGTTTATTTTAAGTATAGTCGTGTGTTATCTGTTAATCCCCAGTTCCCAAAGTGCGCCTCCCCTGCTTTCCCCTCCAGTAACCGTAAGATCGTTCTCTATGAGTCTGTTCCTAGTTTTGTAATTAAGTTCATTTGTATCATCTTTTCTTTTTTTTTTTAAGATTCCACAGATAAGCAACATCACGCGGCATCTGTCCTATGCTTTTCTTGACTCCACTTTTTGTATGCGTGGTGGCTGAGAGCCGGGCCTCCAGCTTCAAGCTCTAGTCACCCCCTGAAACCCCGTGTGGCCGTGACACACCCCACCTCTGCAGGCTGCGAGCTGCTAGCTCCGGAAGGGAGCCGTGACGGGACCGGCCTCCCTGTCCTCTGGGGGCCGGCGGAAGCGCTCAGCCAGCACCTGAGCGCTGGAAGCCTGGGAGGTATTTGCTGCTCCGCCTGCCCGATAGCCCAGTTGTTGTTATTATTATTTTTAGGTAGACCAGTTTGTAAAGTCTTTATTGAACTTTTCAGTTTTATTGGTTTTTTTGGCCACGAGACCTGTGGGATCCCAGCTCCCCGACCACGGTTTGAACTCCACTCCCTGCGCTAGAAGCTGAAGTCTTAACCCCTGGACCGCTGGGGAGGCCCCGAGCCTGGTTACTTTAAGTCCCCGTGCTCCATCGCCCCTGCTCTCAGGGGCCTGAGCACCCTTGTTTGCGTGGCTGTCTTTGATTTGGCCTCAGTGCCCTGAGCCCTGGAGCTCAGCTGCAGCCCCCATGTGTGGACCCCCTGGTCTCCTAATCGGCGAGGACCAGCCTTGTCCTCCCCGGACAGTCAGCGAGGTGTGGCCCGGAAGCACCGCCAGGTCCTGGGGGTGGGGGGCCGAGTGACCTGCAGCAGCGTCAGGTTGCAGTGCAGGCTCCCGTGTCCACCAGCCCACCCACCCTGCAGACTCCGTTTCTTCCCCGTCATGGTTCCGCGTGCCTCCTCTGTCCTCTTTAAAGCACACCATTCCCCTCTTTTTCCTGTCCTCTGCTGTCTCTGCCCCATTTTTGGATGATGGCCTCTGTCCCATCTCCTACTTTCTCACCTGACAGACTCCCCATTCGTCATGAGCCCTACTTTTGAAATATAAATCTCATTCTAGCTCAACCTAGATAGCTTATTAAAAAGCAGGGACATTACTTCCCCCAACAAAGGTCCATCTAGTCAAAGCTATGGTTTTTCCAGTAGTTGTGTATGGAGGTGAGAGTTGGACCATAAAGAAAGCTGAGCACCAAAGAATTGATGTTTTTGAACTGTAGTGTTGGAGAAGACTCTTGAGAGTCCCTTGGAGGCAAGGAGATACAACCAGTCCACCCTAAAGGAAATCGGTCCTGGGTGTTCATTGGAAGGACTGAAGCTGAAACTAATTCTTTGTCCACCTGATGCAAAGAACTGACTCATTTGAAAAGACCCTGATACTGGGAAAGATTGAAGGCAGGAGGAGAAGGGGACGACAGAGGGTGCAATGGTTGGATGGCATCACTGACCCAATGGACATGAGTTTGAGTAAGCTCTGGGAGTTGGTGATGGACAGAGAGGCCTGGCGTGCTGCAGTCCATGGGGTCGTAAAGAGTCGGACACAACTGAGCGACGGAACTGAACCGAGCTCTTCGTACCAGCCATATCACCTTCATATCTTGGGCTGTATTTCTTTGCATCCTTGTTACAAGTCCTAAGAACGTGGGGCCAGTTGCCCCCATTGACGCCCTAGCTACCAGTTCCCCTCAGCCATAGTGCCCCGTGGGCCCTGTTGGCCCTCGGGGGGCAGTCCTCACGCTGACCTCCCCACCACATCCTCGGTTTAGAAGCTGCTCCTCTGATAAGAACGTGTCTGGTGCTTCCCTCAGGTCCAGACTGGCCCCACATCGCTGTTCCTGGTTCTGTATTATTTCTGGATGAGAGTCTTTTCCTGCCTTCCAGAACAGAACTGATGTCTTCACATCTTCACTTCAAAGCTTTGGACTTGTGTCCCCTCTTGCTGTTTTCCACGAACACCCCTCATCTGTCCGCCCACAGTCACCTTAGTGGCGGGGTTGGGGGCAGTTTGTCAGCAGGGGCTGTGACACACACATTGAGGGGGGCTTTACAGATGGCAGGCCAGGCGTGCCCCCCACAGACCCTGTCCAACAGCTGAGTAAACGCCCCGCGTAGCCACACCTACTGCTCCAAGCTTGGAAAAGACGACAATAGCGTTGCCTTCCAGCTCTGAGCCGTGTAAACAGGAAAAACTGCTTCCCCTCTGAGGAGTCTAAGACTTTTCGCTCAGATGTTTCGCTGGCCTCCAGACCATGGGATGGACGAGAGAGACATTTTATTCCTTTGTTGCGGGTGGTCTTTCATCATGATCTCAAAAGGCGGGAAGGCCCTTGTGGAAAACTTGGGATCCACTAGCTTCTGGCCTTGACCGAGACGTGTCTGTGCACTCACGTCTGAGTCGCAGTTTCCTCAGCTGTGAAATGAGGGTAATGCTACTCTGCCTGCTTTGCGGGATGGCCCAAGCCAAGCAGAGGCAGGCACTTTGTAACGGATTTAAATGAATGCTCTTCATATTATGATGCTCATTTTAAGCTGAGTACTGAATTTAGTCATGTTTCTGTCCTGTAAGCTCTCCACGCAGGTTTCCAGCACCAAGGGGTCTGCATCTTTCCAGGGAGGGCAGAAACCTGCCACTCTCTGCCCCTGACCCCATGGCATCAACTCACCCTGAGTTGACTGTCCCTGTCGTTCCCTGTCACAACGTATGTGTCCCTCACCCTGTCTGTCCATGATCCCTTGGGTTATGTTAGCTGGAAACTGTAAAACAAACAAACAAAAAAACAAACCTGTGTATGTAAATATAAGATCAGCCCTGTGGAGTCCAGTGGAAGGAATGGGCTCAGTGAGTTTGCCTCACAGGAGCCCAGCTGGCTCACAGTGGGGCCGACGCTGACTCCAGTCTGCGGTCCACACGAACAAGGACTTGGTTCTTAACGCAGGCCGTGTGTAAAGGTGTTGATTAAAAGAAAAGTATTGATGCTCCGAAATACCATATGAATCCTGGTTTCCCCTTCCACAGAAAGTAAAAACATGTGAGGACTGTCAGGCTCTCATTAAAAAACAAAAACAAAATTTAGTAAATGCTCATCTGTACTAATCCTGATTTTAGTATTTTTTTCATCCTTTTCTTCACGCCACCCCCCACCCTCCATTTTCTTTTAGAATTCATTAGCCATAAAGTAAACAGTCACAGGCCCGTTTGCTTATTTTTTCTTAAATCTAAACACCTCTGGCATGATCAGTTGTGAGGCTCCCGCGGACGTGTCTGTGCTGCACCCCAGTGCCTGCGCACCCTGACCGACGGCGCCGGGTGTGTGTCCTGTGTGATGGGTGGGCGCGGGCCGCTGTCCTGCCTGCATTCTGACGCCGGGCAGGACTGCGGGCTGAGCCGGGGCCCTGTGCCCTCACCTGCCATCTCCTCTCTCTTCCAGAGACTCAGACCTGTTTCTGCTGGGCACACGCGCGGTGTGGGCCTCGGAGGCGGGCTGGCTGGAGTTCGACATCACAGCCACCAGCAACCTGTGGGTCCTGACCCCACAGCACAACATGGGGCTGCAGCTGAGCGTGGTCACGCGTGACGGTGAGTTCAGGGACTCCGGGCCTTTGCCTCCTTGGTGGCAGGTGTGGGCAGCCGTGGTCCCCAGGCGGGCCCCCCGTTTCCCAACCTCCCAGAGCCTCGGTGGACAAGCAGAGACCTGCCCCAGGGCCTCCCAGCAAAGCCTTGGGGACAGTTGGGATGGTTTGGGAGCCTCAGAGAGGGGTAGGAGTGGGGTGCTGAGTTAAAGAGGAAGGCCAGGGGCGAGGTCTAGGTGCTGAAGTTGAGTAGGTTTGTGGAGGCCCTTCCAGCATCCTTCCTGCAGTGTCAGAGCTTGGCAGGTCCCAGTCCCCTTGGGCTGGACCCAGTCAGCCCGTGAAGCCACCTTCCTGGGTGGGAGACATAAGATCGGGAAGATGGGCGTGGACAGAAGATAGCAGCAGAAGCAGGGGAACTGGGGGTCCCGCCACCCCTTGCCCTGCCTCCTGGGACCTCGGCAGGAAGAGAGGGAGGAGGCTCAGGGTGCCCCGTGTCTCCCCGCACGTGGGCTCCTCCTCTCTGAGGGCACCTGGGAGGCTTGGGCGTGTGGCCGCAGGTGGACGCCAGGCTTTGGTGCCACATCTCAGAGGTGTGCTTTGGTATTTGCCTTGCAGGGCTCAGCATCAGCCCTGGGGCGGCAGGCCTGGTGGGCAGGGACGGCCCCTACGACAAGCAGCCCTTCATGGTGGCCTTCTTCAAGGCCAGTGAGGTCCATGTGCGCAGCGCCCGGTCAGCCCCGGGCGCCGCCCGGCAGCAGGCCCGGAACCGCTCCACCCCAGCCCAGGACGTGTCGCGGGCCTCCAGCGCCTCAGGTGGGTTGGGGATGCCGTCTTCCCTGTGGGCACCGGGGCATCCGTGAGGACACAGGACCTGCCAAGGCTTGCAGACACTGCGCAGCGTCTGCAGGCCCCCCACGCAGCTGTAGGTGCCCTGGGTTATCTGGACAGGCGCCTAGGCCGTCAGAGGGGAGCCCTTGTGACCCCAAGGTCGTCTGCAGGTTGAGACAGCCTCAGTGTCTGTTGTTCCAGAAAAGCATCCTTCTGTCTGATCAGATTTCTCCCAGCTCTTCATTCCCATAAAGATCCAGGGAATGACTGCATTTTCTCCAAACTGCATTATGCCCGGTAACTCTTGACGAACAGACTTCATGCATTTGTAGAGGGCGGGCTCGTGTTGGTCAGTGTGCTTGGCTGGGAGTGATAGCAAGTCCATTCCGGCACCCCCTCTCTGATGGGTTTCATTGTTTTTCATTCAGCTGGGAAGTTTGGGGTTCTGCCTTGAGATGTGGTGAGACTCACGGGCCCAGCGGACAGCAGGAATGCCTTTTCCTGTGTCCCTTTGTTGGTGGCGTTCTCAGAAAGCCTAGCTTGACACGTGGTGCTGAGGAAGGCAACCTCAGCTTCAGGACGAGAACGCCTCTTCTGCAGTAGCTTCAGCAGACAGCTGGTCTGGGTCGGAGCTCAGCCCTGGAGTTAGGGGGGTGGGGTGCGGCCCCCACCCCACCCTGCCCCGCCTGCCCTGAACGGGCATGTTCGGGCGAGAGAGAGGAAATAGCCCTCTCTGTCGGAGTGTCAGCTCCTTCCCATGCAGAGCCGCAGCAGGAGACGCAGAAGTCCAGTCTTCAGAACAGGAGGCAAGGCGTGCAGGCGCTGACGTGCAGCACAGAGCTGGTCAGTGTTGAATTCAAAGCAAGGTGCCTCTTGCTCTAAAAATGCGTGCTTGCAGGTTCTAGGTTTCCTTTCCCTTTAGCCCAGAAATCAGGCACGAACTTGAGGGTTCACTTTGGAATTTGTAGTCAGAGATCCTGCTTTCCTCATAAGTGCTCTGTAGCTTGGCGTGGGTGCGTGTGCTAAGTCATGTCTGACTCTCTTCAACCCCATGGACTGTAGCCCGCCAGGCTCCTCTGTCCATGGATTCTCCAGGCAAGAATACTGGAGTACATTGCCGTACCCCACTCCAGGGGATCTTCCTGGCCCGGGGACTGAACCTGCATCTCTCTTGTTTCCTGCACTGGCAGGCGGGTCCTTTAACACTGACACCACCTGGGAAACCCTACTTTGTGACTCAGGACGAACCTAATCCAGCTCGGCTTTGGTTTACCCAGCGGTTAAGTGGGCATGGTTGATTCTCAGTGGCTTTGCTGGGGTTGAATGAGAAGCATCGCTCTGGCTCAAAGATGAGATGCCTCCAACCATAGGAAGTTCTTAGCAGGTATGTCAGACTCCTTGGAAGGGATGTAAAAAATGTCAGGAAGATGCATTTACTCTTCCAGGCGACTTTAAAACAATGTCGTCTTCCGCGGCTGGAAAGAGTGCGTGGAACTTTGCAAAGCACCCAGTTTTTCTCTGGGAAGCAGTGTCTTCACTCTAGGTTCTGACTCAGCCATTTCTGTTACCAGTAACTTGGATGTGGAACCAGAAGGTGCACCACCCAGCATGATGTGACATTTTGCCGCTTGTCCTCTTGGTGTTTCTTGGGAGCGTTGCCCAGCATGGGTGTTCCTGTGTTTACCACTAGAAACAGTCAGGGCTAGGGTTTAAAGAAAAAGAAGTGATGACTTTCCTGTATGCGCTTTGGAGGAAGCCTTCTGAACAGCAATCATCCCGGGCTTCTCCTCGGGCATGGTGATGCAGCCCGCCAATGGCGGCCGCTCATGAATGAGCTGCGGTCAGTTTGGTGCTGGGACCTCAGACATGAAGGCAGCTCTTGGGATGCTGATTGCTTTTTTTTTTAATGAAAATTTCACTTGATTTATTCCACCTCCCCTACCCCGCCAGTACACACATAAAATTTCTAATTGAGAAAACATGTCATCTCTGATTTGGGTTTCTGTGGCATCACTGAATTATTCTCTTCCAAGTCCCTTTCAGCATTTTGTTTCCAGTTTAATGAGTTTAAATTAAATATGAGTATTAAAGGTGGACTGGTTTGTAAGAAGAGGCAAGTATATCTGCTTTTTCTGGGTCTTCCCACCCACCACCTTCCAACCCTGTACTCTGGAATGGCCTTTGTTCTTTTTAAAGGTAAGAAGGCAGAGTTCCTAACAAACGCCTCTGCCCTCACAAAAGGGGGTTTAGACCCCTTACTCTGCAGGGTACTCCCTCGCCCACACTATCTTCAAAGACTCTCTCAAAATGGTCCAATTAATGATCCGGGTTAGACCCACTGAAGTATTGCTTTACTTAAAAAAAAAAAACCACATGTATTTCTTTATTTTTTGGCTGAGTCAGGTCTTGGTTGCAGGATGCAGGATCTTCGTTGTGGTTCATGGGCTTAGTTATCCATCCAGGGATCAAACCTGCGTCCCCTACATTGCAAAGAGGATTCTTAACCACTGGACCGCCAAGGAGGTCCCCTGCTCGCTCTCTCTGGTTCTTTCCTCCTTACTTATTCTTGCCGTCAATGGGGACGGATGTGCAGAGGCACTCGCTCTTGGAGAAAGGATTTCCAGAAAGATAACGATCTGCTGCCCAGGGGCACAGACCAGCTGGCTCCTGTTTCTTTCTGGGCTGTTGTGGGGCCAAACGCTTCTGGGTCTTCAGGCACTTTGTAGATGCTGCTGAGAGCGGCAGCTGTGGCTGCGTGACTCTGTGAGTCCAGGCGGGCCTTCTCCTTGTGAGTCTTTCTGGAGGTTGGAAGAAGAGTGTGTTGGCCCCTGCTGCCCCCATCTTCCACGGTGTGCTCCTAGGGAATTGACATTTCTCTGCTCAAACAACCAGCAGCAGTAGCCCAACAGACACCGTCCTGCCCCTGGGCAGAGGCGTGAGCATCAGTCCTCCACCTGAAACGTGGCAGGGAAATATGCATCTGTGTTTGAAACTGAGCTGCCAGTGCTGGAGACGGCAGGACCAGTCCTCAATGAGGGAAGGGCTGAGAGCCTGTCTGCCCCTCCCCGTGCTCCCCCACATCTGCCCTCACATCTCTCCTTGGCCTTCTAGCGGACTTTCCAAACACATGCACCAAAACAGTGGGTTTGGACCCAAGTCTCCCTGGATGGGTTTGACTTCCCCTCTGTTTGCACTTCTCCAGTGGGCTTGCGTATCGTCTGGACCATATCATTCATCGTTCTGACACATTTTACTAGTCCTGGTGCAAGCCCGCTGGGGGTTCCAGTGACTCAGCCACTGATTCTGTGGTGCCCACCCTGTCCATGGTTCCCATTAGATGGTCTCATTCTACCTGCTGCCACCCACCTTCTTTCACAGTATCTTTCTCTCCAGTTCCATGATGTTGTCTCCAGGGGCACTGACACCTGACCGACCCATTACAAGAGTTGTGAACAAATAGCTTTGAGGATGGTTCCATGTGGCGATTCTAGATTCTGTTCTAGCTCATTTTTTTCAAGATCTTTCCTACACCTCTTTGGGGCAGGAGTAGTTAATGCAATTTCAATTCAGCTCGTGAGTCTGAGGTTTTCTGCATGTCTACCAGCTGGCTGCCAACACCACGAGTGAGACTTGCTCTATGTTTTGGCAGATGGTGTTAAAACATTTTCTGCCACTTGGAACAATTATGTCAAATTGGATTAGCTAACTTTGGGTCCCCTTCATCCTTCATGTTCATGGTGCCATCGCTCAGCCCTGCTGACTGTCATGAACCAGTAACTTCCCAAGACCCACTCTCTCTTCAAAATGAGCTCTTCATTGATTCAGATGCTACCTGTGGGCATCTCTTAAATTCTCTTTCTATCTTTTTCCGGCCCACCGAAACATGTATCTTTAGGGATCCTGGGAGAAAAGGTGGCTCTGGTACATGTAAATGTTCTGCTGACCTTCTGGTTGCTAGTTCATACCTTCTAACTCTTGAACTTTCCAGTTGGAACCATTCAGTAGGCTTCCAGCTTAAGAAAAGTAAGCAGAACTCATCACTTGCAAAGCAGTAATGCAGGTACTTTATTATAACTATCACATCTTTTGCAGTAGATTTCAGGGAATTTCAGCCCACAGACTAGGGGTGCTCCTCCTCACAGATCAGTGTTTGCTCAGCCTTTCAGTTCTTGGCAGCTTGTCCCCTCTGGTTCCTCGTTTGCATCCATGGGTGGACATGCCAGAGGTGCGTGAGCTCACCCACTACGGACATGAGTTGCTTGGACAGAATGGACGTGGGTCAGGGCTGTGACATAGCTGTTTATAGTTCTTCAAAGGCATTGAGCTACTCTGGTGGCTCAGACAGTAAAGAACCTGCCTGCCAGTGCAGGAGACGTGGGTTTGATCCCTGGGTTGGGAAGATTCCCCTGGAGAAGGAAAAGGCAACCCACTCCAGCATTCTTGCCTGGAAAATTCCATGGCCAGAGGAGCCTGGCAGGCTACAGTCCACGGAGGGTGCAAAGAGATGGACACAGCTAAGCAACTAACCTTTTAAAAGGCACTGGAGATTTTGTCATTTTGACCTTAAATTCAAATTTTAGGGCCAGTAGCGTGGCTCCCAGATGTCTCGGTCAAGAGGTAGAGGCTTGTCCAGGCTTTTTAAAATGAAATCAGAACTTAATTTTCCCCAGCTGTGGAGGACAAGTGTGGCATGAGTGATTGGAAAGTTGAATTGTTCCAAACTCCATATTCATTACACTTGACTCTCTTTTGCCATTAAGCCCCTGTAGGGTAAGAGTTGCCAAGGAGTGAAGCTGACTAGAACTTGACCTTCTCCTCCATCCCTAGGGTTCACCCCTTATGAATGTGCGTTTGGCCAGTGGGTGAATGAAAAGAGGCATAAACAGCTGCTGCCAGACACTCAGATAACCCACTGAGCACTGCCACCTCCCAGGAGGGCACTGGGGCCCAGGCCCTCCTAGTGAGGGACTGGGGGCAGAGGGACGTGGAGCAGGGAGTCTCAGGGCTCAGCCTTGAAGGGACGTCTCTGTCGTCAAGATCCTTCGCTCCCTGTTCTCTATTCATCAAGACAAAGGCTGAGAAGAGATCAGAGCCCAGACTAAATGGAGCCGTGTGAGACCTTGAAATCCTGCAGCCCCAAACGAGTGGGATGGGCCTTCACCGTTGCCTCTCGTGCTAACCATCCCGCCGTAAACAAAATCGAGACACGGAAAGTCAAGCTGCCCTCTCCCCCGCCTGCCCCACCTCCCCAAACACTTTAGGAGATTATCGACACCAGAAATCCTGCAGCGTCATGGCACAGGAGCTGGGCTTCCCTTGGCAGGCCTCTGAAGCCGCGTGGATCATGGGGTACATGGGAGCCAGAGGCACCTCTGGGAGAAGCTGGCAGATCCTGTGGAGGTGGGCAAGAGCGGTCAGACTGGCGCAGACAGAGGTGCCGGGGAAACAGCTGCTCTTTGTCCCTGACCTTGTCATTCTAGGCTGGAAGGGGGATGAGAGCAGAGAATTGTTGCCTCTAAAAAACAAGTTTCCTCTGGGAGGACTAGCCTGAGCTCGGAGAAACTGGGCTGTGTGGACAGCATGCTCTGTGCGCCTGCTGTTCTAGTGTTTTCCTGGCAGAGCGTGGGGGCCTGCAGCTGGCGGGGCCTGGGGTGGGGGAGGGGCAAGACCAACCCCCACAGCCCTGGGGTGGGGGAGGCGGCAGAAGCCCTGGCTCCTCCCTCGGGCCCTGGGGCCGCCCTGCCTCTGTCTCTTCCCTCCCCTGTGTTTCTTCTCTCTCCCCCTCTTGGGGCTGGAAAGGCAGCAGGCCTGCTGGATCCCAGGGCTTGGGCTGACCTGGGTGTGAGGAGGGCCCTCTCCCCGGCCCCCACCCCCTGCTCAAGAGCCAGAACAGCGGGGGGTGGGGGGGTGGGATCGTGGGTCAGCCAGAGCTGAGTGTCGGCGGGAGCCCTCGCCCACGTCATCTCAGTTCCAGCCGGCAGGACGAGAAACTTCCCTGCTTGCATCCTGACACCAGCCAGGGGTCCTCCGGTCCGGTTCCATCCTGACCTCCCTGCCTGGGGTGGGCACAGGTGCCATGAGGTCAGGGGCTCTGCCTCCTTCTGATGCCCCCTGCTGGTCTATCTACTGGGGGATTCAGGGCTTCTGGCAGCGCCCCCTCCCAGTCTGATGATACTCTGGAGCAACTCCTGGGCCTCAGGGGAACGCTGCACTCAGGATTCCAGTGGGATTATAAGGGATCCAGGGGAGAAACAGCCCCTCGCTCCCCCTCTGAGAAGAGCAGCTTGGGATGCGGGGCTCCCCCAACCCCTTGCAGGGATCCGGCAGGTCGCGCTCCACACGCAGACATGCCTGCACACCTGTGGGCTCCCCCAAGCCCCGTGTCCAGAGCCATCACATGGTACTCAGGACTTGACCTCTATCTCCAACCCTCCTTCTCTGGAGGTCAGGCTGGCCTGAGCTCTTTCTGGGGAGCAGACCCTATCCTGGGCTCTCTCGGGACCCACGAGGAGCTGGAGTGATCACACAGAAGGTTCCACGGTTTGGGTCACTCTTCACGCGTCCTCATGCTCATTCCACGACTGCTCTCTCCCCTTCCGCCTCGTAACTGTCCCTTCTCTGACCTCCAGCAGACCCCCCACCCCGCCCCCTCCGTGCACGGCGTCGATTCCGTTTTGTGCTGGAGTGAGCTGGGCGCGTCACGCGTCACCCCTGCCGCTCCCCGAGTCGCTGGAGGGCAGAAGCCTCGTCTGACGGGGCCCCGTGTTTCTTGGGGAGGGCATGTCACACAGAAGCGGCTCCGTCAGCCCTCGATGAGCGGGGGGCGGGTGAGAAACCAGACTGGCGGGGCCTGACTCGAGAGAGGTGTGCACGCTTCTGCTGACACGCCGGGTGCTGCTCTCCTGGGGCCGCTTAGTGCGGGCTGGGGGACACCGGCCCGGTCACAGGACTGGACAGCAGTGTCCCCCACTCCTGGCCTTCCGGCCAGGCCTGGCTCTGGGCCGCCCCCTTCAGGAGGCCCTTCCTGCCCCCAAGCCGTCCTCACGGGCTCCGAGCAGCTTCAGGACGGTCCCTGTTAGAATCAGAACCTGCCGGTGTGTTTGTTTTGAACGTGTCCTGAGTTAGGGCTCTAGGGCCTCTTGGTCTAATAGGGGATCACGACACTCCCGTTACTAAAAGGGGTCCACTCAGGTCAGCGCAGGTGTGTCACGATGGGAGCTGGTGTGCCCGACCCCAGGGTAGAGGGGAGACAGCGTGTCAGGCGGCCGAGCGGCTGGCAGCCTGCGGAGCTCCGGGTGCCCCAGGCCGCGGCCAGCGGGGGCTCGCCCGTGGCCAAGGGCCCGGGTGAGGCTGTGAAGGAAGGAATGAGGGAGTTACCGGGCGCGCCTTCTGACCCCCAGCAGACTACAACAGCAGCGAGCTGAAGACGGCCTGCAGGAAGCATGAGCTCTACGTCAGCTTCCAGGACCTGGGGTGGCAGGTGAGTGCTCCTGACCGACTCGGGGTCTTCTTGCATCCTGAAGGCGGCAGCGGCCGTCAGCAGAGACCTTGCACTTCAGTCTGGAAGGTTCCTCCTGGGAAGGTGCTTAGGAGCCTTTCAGATGCCCAGGTCTTGGAGGGGAGGGGCGACAGCCCGTCCACTTGTGCTTGAAGCACCCCGTCCCCGCACCTCTCCAGGGGCCCCCAGGTGCACGGCCTCCAAGTCCCTGCAGACCCATAGCCAGCCCAGAGCTCTCCCCTCGTTCTCTCTTGGTCCCCAGGGCCTGCGTTGCTTTGGCATTTCAACAATGTGCGCTGGGTTTCGAGAAAGGGCTGGAAAAACTGATCTGACAGTTACCAGCTCATGCAGACTGGAAGGGCACCTGTGTGCTGCCTCCTTCCTGAAGCCGCTGCTCAGGCAAATGCTAGGTGCCACGTGACTGGAGATGGTTCCCGTGTGCACGTGGCATTTTCGGGACAGGGGAACCCTGGAATCCAGGAGGCACCTCTGGTCCAGGTTCCTGGAGCCGACCACTGGCGGGCCTCCAGGCAGGCCGGGGCAGGTGGGCCCAGCCGGGGGTGGGGACCAGGGCTCGAGAGTCAGACTGAGCAGGTCTGCACCTTGCTCTGCCCCTCAAGCATTCTTGACCCCACGTCTGTCTCCTTAGCTGCCCTGAGCGAGTGAGGCCTTCTCACGGGGTTCCTCAGCGCCCAGGGGTGCGGAGCATGTGTGCTGACCCCTTGTTGTCTCCTTTTGTATTCGGTTAAGGACTGGATCATTGCCCCCAAGGGCTACGCTGCCAACTACTGTGATGGAGAATGTTCATTCCCCCTCAATGCACACATGAACGCCACCAACCATGCCATCGTACAGACCCTGGTGAGTGCAGGCCGGCTCCACGCCACGGGCGGGGGGGTCAGCCAGGACCCGGGGCCGCCCCTAACGCTGCCCCTCCTCCCGTCTCTGCACCAGGTTCACCTCATGAACCCCGAGTACGTCCCCAAACCGTGCTGCGCGCCCACAAAACTGAATGCCATCTCGGTGCTCTACTTCGACGACAACTCCAACGTCATCCTGAAGAAGTACAGGAACATGGTCGTGCGAGCGTGTGGCTGCCACTGACTCGGGGTGAGTGGCTGGGGACGCTGTGCACACCCTGCCTGGACTCCTGGATCACGTCTGCCTTAAGCCCACAGGGGGCCCCGGGACGAGACCCCAACGCAGACCTGAAGGGGCCCCGTCCACCCCTTGCTCACACTGTGGGCGTTGCGAGTAGCCCTCGGGCTCTAGGAAGCGGTGCTCGAGCGTCTGAAGTCTGGGGACTGCTGAAATGTAACTTGGAAGGGTTCCCCTCTGCACCCTCCCCAAGCCCACCAAAATCAGTTACTGCTTTAGATCCAAGCTCCTTGTGGTTTTAGAGAGTAAATAGGGAAAAGAATCTTGAAGTAAAAGTCGTCTTTGGCTCAAATATCAGTGGGTTCAGGAGTTTCTCAAAGGCAGAGTTTGCAGATCACGGGAGGGCTGATACAGCCGTTCTGACCTTGCCCTGGGAACCTGGGGCTCAGCTGGGTGCCCTGCGAGTAAGTGCCTTTTGTCTCCGTCTTGCTGGCGTGTGTGGGCATTTTGTTGGTGTGAAAGGATACACTTATTTTAGTTAAACTGCATCCTTTACCCCTCTCCTCGCCCCGGCATTTGCTGTTTTCTGTGCTAGGACCAAAAGCAGAGAGAGAGACCCCCTCTTTGAGGGGGAGGCTCCACAGAAGAGAAGCCTTTTCAAAGCCATCGTCTAACTGAGCGACTCGTCTGCACCCCTTCCCGTGGGGACGGCTCTCTGAAAAGCTCGCTTACAATAGGACAGCCGCCTCTCCTGTGTCGGTAATGCGGTTCTTGGACGGGACAGCGTCCTGCGTCAAGGAGTTTAGACCAGCAGAGGCGATGGGCTGAGGATTTCCCCAGTCATCCAGACTGCAGAAGGGGTTAGGACAGGCGTGTGGGTTGGAAACCGAAATCACGGTTTTCTGTCGAAAATGAGACTCAGATCAAAGTTAAGAATGTTTTTAAGATGTCTTTTTCATGATCATGTACTAGGAAACCAATTTCATACTAAACTGATTAAATACATTTATGATCTATATCTGCACTTACAGCTTTTTGTAAATAGAAACTATAATTTATTGTCTATTTTATATGTTTTGTTGTAACATTTAAGGAAAGACCAGACTTTTTTTTAAAAAAGAGTTTATTTAGAAAGTATCATAGTGTAAACAAATTGTACCACTTTGATTTTCTTTTAAAACAAGACTCAATGCAAAGCTGAAGCCACTCATGAGGATTGTGCTTCTCTAGAAAGTTGGGTTTTTTTAAAAAGAACATCTGTGAACCATACATGATTAATAAAGATCTCCTTTAAGGCAGAGGCTGGCCGGGATCCTGCTGTTTCGTCTGCCGCAGACAGTGGACGGGGTCTCGTTTCTAAGCGGCCACGTCGCCTGAGCAAGGGCGGTGGGGCGAAGGGTGTTATCATGAGGACTAACTGATGCTGAACGAAGTACAGGTTACATACCTTGAGGGAGCCTAGGCCTACGGCAGCTGATTTCCAGGGGCGTCGGTATAAAGGCTTCATAACCCAGGATGGCGTGAATCAGGACACCCGGGACGTGGCCGACTGCAACCCTGCCTGCTTGGTCTGAAGGTCGAGTTGATCCCCTCTGTACACAGGAGATGCGTGGCCTCCTGGAGGCAGACCGAACACAGGGCGTGCCCCGCCACCCACTGCTGCTTCCGGTCTGGGCTCTGCTGTGGGGCCGCGGGGTGTCCCCGGTCCCTGACACCCAACCTGGGAGAGTTCGTGCAGTCCTCCTGCCCCCTCTTGGGAGGCAGAGACAACCAGAACCTTCCTAGGAGTCCTTAGAAGGTCACGACGAGCTGTGTGGCACTCCCCCGTCCAGTTTCCACGAGAGACCTCAAATCCTGACGTTCACAGGGATCTGGCTTCACGTTCCCTAATGAAATCTTGCAGGAGACAAAAGGATTCCTTGCACAGTAATAAGCAATCGGTCAAGTGTCAACACCCACACGAGGCTATGGCAGCGGCACTGTCTTACTCAGGCACGTGTCACGGGCACAGCGGCTTTCACAGCGGCTCACCACCCTCCGTGAGAGGCACTCGCAGAGACAGGAGGTCCAGGAGGGGCTGGAAAAGTGGCTCTTCCACAGACATCGGGGATTTGTGTGTTAAATCTGCTCCAAGCTATGGACCAGCCACATATGAACAAGTCATGTGATCAAAGCAACTCAACAGGGCCACACGGCAAGGCCACCTTGCTAGGACTCGTGGGCCCTTTGAAAACAACACTTTGGATGAGGCTGTCACCAGAATCACTCGAGAGCCAAAAAGTAGTCTGGCAGTTGGGTTTTCCTCGACTCTATTTTAGTCTCAAAGGAAACCATTTCGATTTCACCAAGAGCAGGTTAAAGCGGGGAATGGATGGTAGGTTGCCACCGAAAATATTTAGTTTGCAAAGGGATTGTGAGTTACACGTTTACTTAGAGAAACTTAAGAATCTGCAGGGTGTGCTGGTTTAAAGACACACACGGAGGAAGACAGCACGAGGTTAGTACATTCGGATCTCTGAGTCACCGCTGTGGGGAGCGGGGAGCGGCCGAGGGACAGCGCCCGCCCGGGCTCACAGTTCGTCCTTCGCCTGACGCAGGACGAAGCGGTGCAAGGAATCCAGATCACGGCTCCCGCTGTGCTCGCCGACCTTTTCTCCTCCACGGAAAAGCAGCAATGTGGGATAGCCTCGTACCTTAAAGAAAGAAAAGAAAAGCTTAAAAAACAGCCCGATTCATGCACAGAGTAAAATCAGAAAAGATCCTTGAGTTGAGCCCAAAGAAGTCTGCAGCTAGATTTTCAGAGCACACAGACCCTCAGCAAAGTACCTGAGGCTGCAGAAAGAAAAGCCTTGGGGCTCTATCTCACTTTTCAAATCCAAACGAAACACCAGATTAGCACTGAAGAGGCACTTCACCTTGAAGTGGTGTCTCGGACTTTCACACCAGCCCTGGGGAGCTGAGGGACCTGGTGCAGCTGGTGGGGGCCTGAGAGGCTGCACTCTCGACAGGCTCCCAGGTGACGGGCAGGTGCCCCGAGGCCACACTGAGAAGCGAGAGCCTCAGGGACACACACCTGTCCACTACGGCTCACCTCTTTTTCTCTTGAAAACAGACACACCGTCTTCTAGTAAGCAGATGACGTTTGTGCTGTTATCGCTAATAAACACCAGAGGCCTCAGAAGTTCAGAAACAAAAACTCCAAGTGTTCTAGGCTGTTCAATGGTGCTAACGGCTTGGAAAGAAGGCAACAGCTGCATGAAGAAGGCAAGCCACGCGCCTAGCCTGCTGGTGCAGCCCTCCCAGCGGCAGGGTCGAACACTTCCTGCACGGAGCGCCGCCCCCGGGTCCGAAGAGCAAGCTCCTCAGGCGCTTACGGGGAAGGCGACGCACCAGCTGCTCGGCCAACGAGAATGGTCCTGCAGGCGGGGTGCTGCCCTCCAGCTCTGAGTCTCAGCTCCCGCCAGCCGGGGAAGCGTCAACCCCTACCCACCACCACGGAATCAGGTGCACTCACAGAGGAAAGCCTTTCTTTTGGGAGAGCAGCTCTTTCTGCTTTTCAAATGAAAGGAAAAAACCTCAAAAGGACATGAACACTTTGTTGAGAGGAGGGGGCAGCGTGAGTGACCTCGAAGGAGGCCACGCCGCCCCATCACAGTCCCCGGGAACCCCCCGACCCCCCCGCTCTGTCCCCAGGAGGCTCTGGCCACGCGGACCCACCGAGTACTTGCTGCAGAGGTTCCGTTCGGCAGTGCAGTCCACCTCGGCGATGGTGACCTCCGCCAAGCCGGGGAAGTCCTTCTTGGAGAGGTCCTCCCAGGTCGGGGCCAGGTCCTTGCAGTGCCCGCACCTGGGGACAGAACGTGCCGGTGCCGCTGAGGCGCTGGGTCCGCTCACCCACACGGCACTGCCCAGACGGCCTCCTGGGCCCAAGTTATAAACGTCAGCCTTCCTCCTCCCCTGCCCCCCCCCCCCCAAACCCAAACCCAAGATGTCTGATAACCGGACAGACGCAACACGGCTGAGAACGATATTGAGCTGGGAAACCTTCTCTGCGGTAAACTGCAGGCTCCCTTGTTTATAAGTGTACGTGAGCAGGAAACGAGACCCTTTTTAAAAGTCACTTGAACGCCAAAAGCAGGGTAGCTCTCTTATGGTCTCAGACGTTCAAGACAATTCGAAGCTTCCTTGAGGCGATGAGCCTCATTCCAGCCCAGCTCCCCCTCACACCTGGCCCACACAGCTTTAGGCTGCCAAAAACACTAGACACACCTAACAGTTTTAAAGGCATTATTTCCTCGTGTTTCTGCTCTTTAAGAAGAACGGGACAACTCCAAGTCAAGCTGCTTAGCTTTGTAGCTGTTACTCATGAGCCTTGGAACGAAAGCAGCCAAGGACCAGAAGTGATGCATGGCGACCTTACTTGTGTTTAGAAACAGGATCCTATATTCTCCTCCACATTTTTTCCAAATGGGCTGTTTCAAGACAAAGCTCTCCTCCCAGTTCACAGCTGAGGAAACTGGGTTCCAGAGATCTAAGGGGCTTCCATGGTCACAGGTGTAAGGCACAGCCCGGAACCCGCTGTGTTCCCACCGCCTCCGCTGCCTTGGTCTGGAGCAGCCCCCACCTCTGCTCCAGTGCCCAAAGGCCGCGGGCCGGGCTGCGCAGCTGGCTGACACGCTGCATGGCTCCAGCGGCAACCCGAGCTCCAGTCAGTTCCCCTCTAACATCCCAAGACGGAGGGGCAAAGCTGTATCAGGAAGTTTCACGGTGCTGAACCGAAACGGCCATCGTGTGGAACAGCACCCAGATCCCACACAACGTCCACGTGATGCTGGCCGTGGCGACAATCTTCTGGTTCAGTGTTTTCTCCAAAGCAGATTGAGCCTGAACCTCCTCCTCCACCAAACTTCCGCCTACCTGAATGCAGGAGCCGAGCGGTGGCCCGTGCTTCTCCCCGAGAGCACGACTGTGTGTGAGCGTGGTATGCGCCCAACACTGAGTCTGGAGGCTCGGCGCTCCAGCGGGGAGTCAGGATGTGCCTTGAGGGCGTGACGGCAGAGCAGCTTCTGATCCAGCAGCCACTTACCACGGAGCGTAGAACTTGACGAAGGTGACGCCTTCCGCGACGGCGTCGTCGGAGTTCCTCTCTGTCAACGCCAGCACGGTGCCCTTAGGGGAGGGAAGAGCCGCAACTCACACACAGCAGACACAGCAGTGTGGGCCAAGTTTTGGGATCCCGGAAACTCCGGTCAGACACCTTTACCATGCTGCCATGTGCTCCAAGGCTACACACACACCCCCACACAACTCACTCTTCACAAAACATCAGCAACCAATCACAGGTCCCACGGTCCAGAGCCTAGGAGATGCCGTGCAGACGGGCGGGCCACGCCCGGGCCTGCAGCCCCAAACACTGACCCAAGTCCAAACCGCCTGGCCTCCCTGAAGTCTGCACACCTGTTGCTTTTCTCCCTGATTCTAGTGCTCTCATCTATGGATTTGCAAAAAGATTTTCTTCTCTAAGGAGCATAGGCACTGATGTGTTTTACAGATACACAGGCTACTTTCCGTCTTAGAATTCAAAGTTAATGTGAAAACTGTTCAGTCCCAACTCAGGAGAATTCAGGGCAAAGGGGCAGCGAGGCAGTCTGCTCTGGAAGCGCTTCCGTCGGGATGGCTCTTTACAGAACTGTATCTGCTCCTCCGAAAGTGGACGTGCCATCCACACGTGGGGCAAGGGCACGCGCTGTGTCATGTGGCTGCGGTGCCCCGGCCGCCCCCTCGAGTCCCGGTGCCAGCACCTGGGAGGCCGTCTGGACCTGCCACCTTTCTGTCCGGAGAGGTGACCACACTCCCGAAAGATCCACTTAATGGTGGAAAAGGTGAGTATAAATAGAAATCGTCTGGGCTTGATGAAAGAAAGCATCACAGTGTATCATTAGGCTGGATCTGCTGTGAGACATACTCCCCGACACGGGGTCCGTAACTACCAAATCATTTGTTTACTTCTTAAACCAAAACGTCAGTGTTTAACCAACATCCACGCAGTCCCCAGGCGCTGAGGTTCCCGCAGAGGGCGGGGGAGGTCCACCACGGCCCCACGTGGGGTGGAGGGGGTAGGCGGCCGCTGGCTTTTCCAAGCACGGACGCCTGGCCTTGGGGCGTGGTGGCTCCAGCCAGTCACAACTGCCCCATGAACGCTGAGGCTGGAGGGTCACTGGGGGGCAGGGAGGGCGTCCCCAACAAGGACCAAGGCGCCCTGTCCCGGGAAAGAACCCCACGGGCTGTGTGGACTGAATCAGCAACACGAGGATTCCACTTAGGAACTAAACTGACAACCACGCCTAACGGTTCCTAACTGAGCAAACACAATTCTGATTCCCCGAGTAGTCTCATTCTCACCCCTGGCTTCGGCTTCTACGCAAAGCTGCAGACATGGGACCCGACTCATCTTGGGAGACAGACATCGGCTGCAGCTTCAGACGCACACACTGACCTGTGGCGTCCATACCCCCGCCCAGCCCTGAAAACCGCTGCCCTCCTCCTCCCGCCCCTGAGCTCGGTGCACCGTCCCTGGACGCCCCAGCGCCCGCCCGGCGTCCCTGGCCAGGCTTGCCACTCTCCACCCCGACGGGCTGGTGGAGCTGGACTTACCGCAGCTGCGGGGGCCCAACGCCGCCCATCTCAACACAACCCTTTTTGTCTCCCGCACACGGACTGCGGCCGGGCAGCTTTCTTCACGTCCCCTTCTGCTCCAAGCCCGCCACAGGCTCCCTACAGCCCTCTGACCCCTGGCGGGCCGACAAGGCCTTCCCTGGCGCAGTGGCCGCCGCCTGTCCGCCCCACACGGCGCCCCTTGTCCTCCTCGCCCTGCCTGCCCGCTGGCCGCCACGGGCCGTCCCGAACACTGCCGGCCTACCCCCGCCCATCGGGGCAGCCCCTCAGCTGTTCGCTGACACAAGGGCAGCGATGACTGAACCCAAGGGAAGAACGCTCCAGAAACGTGGACACATGCTTTCAGGACCCTTGTCTCACACCTGCTTCAAGGCTTTTTAAAGAGAAACCCCTACAAACACGTAAAAGCAGGCGATGAGGCTGTGTTGAAACGTGGACCGCGGGCTGTCCCACACTGTCCCTGGTGGGCACCCACCTGGTCGGCCGCAGGCTCGGCGGCCAGTGCCGGGGCCTCCGAGGGGCTGGGCGGGCTCCGGGGCAGCGTGCCCTGCACTCTGCAGCTGCGACTCCACGTACTCCCTCAGCGAGTCCAGGTCCCGCTTGCCCTTGTACTGGTCCACCTGTCGGGGCACAGGCACACGTCAGCCCTGTGGGCCCTCCCGCTGCCTGCCCAGGACCCCTGCCTTCAGGCAGCTCCCTCTGGGGGTCCCGGCCAGTGGTGTCTGCTGCTCAAATGTCAAGGCAAAGCATAAATGATCAACCCGAGCTCTGCTCTGGGCAGAGAGCTTGCAGGGCCTTCCTTTGGGGAACCGAGGGTCACCAGGTCTGGGCACAGTCCATTGGGCAGGAATGGAGCAGACGCTGAGCCCCTCAGAGGTCGGGGCCAGAGCAGCAGAGTGGGACGTGGATCCAGCTTGTTCTAAAGAAAACCTGAGCCTGCAACGCCGCGTGTCAACACCTGATGGTGCCTCTCAACCGCCAGATCGCACCAGGGGACCACGATCCCCTCGTCCCGTGACGCGCGTCCCTTTCAGCCAGAGCCCAGACGGCCTGTGCCGGCAGCTGTGCGGAGCTCAGTCGCTCAGTCGCGTCCGACTCTTGGTGGTCACACGGACTGCAGCCTGCCAGGCTCCTCTATCCACGGGGATTCTCCAGGCGACTGGACATCGGAGTGGGTTGCCGTGCCCAGTTAACCCACTCGACAGCTCAGCTGGGGCAAAGACACACCTCCTGTCTCCACACAGAGACCTGAACACGTACCTTTTTGCCGTCTCGGAACCAGAGGAGCGTAGGATAACCTCGGACCTGGTTTCCTGAGCAGAGTTCATAGTGCTGTGTGCAGTCCACCTGGAGAGAGAGAGACCGTACGCCCACTCAGTTTCTCCGAGGGCCTTCCTGACCAGCTGTCTGTCGGACACTCAGCACTTTTTCAGAAAGAAAACTACTCAAGTCCCCCAAAGGCAGCATCTCTGCAGTGTCTGCAGATTCTGGAGAGACCTTTCCCAAGAACTGCTCAGCTGCCCCTAAGTGGAGGGGACAGGGGAACAAGATGAACTTCAGAGATGCGATTTTTACTCACTTAAAAATGCCAGCTTTTAGGAAGTGATCGTTTACCTGAGCAGGTTACCAGGTGGAAAAGGGACCCTACCCTGACACCTGGAGAGGGGATGGCGGGCTGCTAGGGACAAAGACCCCCGCCAGTCACAAAGTGAGCTGAGAAATGTCTTCTCAGGTCTACAGCCAGACCACCCTCAACACACCTGATCTCATCTCATCTCGAAAGCTAAGCAGGGTAGGGCCAGGTTAGTACTTGGATGGGAAAAATGTCTTCTCAGGTTCAAGCTTACAGAGTTTTAAGATTAAGGGGGAAAAAGTCATCAGTTTTAAATAGGAGTATTTAGACTATAATAAAGAGACAAAACTGGGAAAAAAAAAGTCTAAGTCCTTAACAGGCAACAGTGAAAACTTCTTTTAACGACACTAACTTCCGAGGTGTTTGCTCTGAGCCCAGGTCTGCGCTCAGCGCTTCACTGTCACCCACGTCAGTCAGATCTCGTCCTGGTTTTGGAGAGCGGGAGACAGGGGTGGAGAACTGCTTGAGGAGGCTGGCCACATCTGTCTGAACCCCAGGTTTGTGCTTTTGGCACCTCCCTGTACTGGGCAGATCCTCTTATTAACTACCGGACACATGGCGCTGAGTCTTTTGATAAAAAGCGATGCAGGCAGGGGTGTCTGGTGGGTGCTGGGTGACAGATGAGATTACAAGTGCTTGAAGATCCAGAAGCTGCCCTAGATATTTCTAGAAAACCTGGTGGTTAGGCACCACATCTGGCTTCCCCACGTGAAATAGCAAAGGATTCCGGGCAGCAGGGTGAGCGGGTAGGGCTCATTTCAGGTGGGTCTTTTGTACCCTTTGTGGGCATGCAGCCGAGGTCCTTTAGGAACCAGCTCCTGGGTGAGACCCAGTGTGGATGGTCTCCGAGGGTGTCCAGTGACCACTCTCTACGGCTCCATCCCAGGTCTTGGCAGAAAGGCCTCTGGGGCTGCCAGTCCAGAACCGGCCACTGCTTCAAAATCAACCAAGGAGCCAAAGCCCTAATTTTAATCTCTAGAATGTAGAAAAGCCAGCACTCTCGAAACCAGGTTGCCACCTGTGAAGGTGAAATGAGTTATCAAGTGGCACACTAAATGGAATTAATAAATCAAGTTTGTGACTACACACACAGAATTAATAATGGGCCACTCGGCTAATTAATCCAGCCAAAGGCAGCCTATTTCCAGTTCAACAGGGGCACTCACTCACCTTGCCAATCTTGACAGTTTCGGAATGTTCAAGGCCCAGAGCCAGCTGTTCCCAGGTCGGAGCCAGAGCTTTGCAGTGACCACACCACGGGGCGAAGAACTTGATGAAGTGGTCTCCTTCAGGGGGAGAAGGCAGGGACGGGGAGAGAGTGATTCACAGCCACCCACACAGACAGACAGAACGGGCGCGTCTCAGCTCTGTCTTCCTGCAAAGCTCAGCTCAGGGTGAACCCTTCAGCTGGTAGGAAGTGACTCCCCATCAAATACGTCTCTATCCCTGAGTTCATGACCATCCTTAGAAAGGCATTTGTCACCTCTGAAGGACACCAGGGAACCAACTCATTATTTGGAAAACTGGCAATAAAGGGGACGAAATGGGCGCTTGTATAGCCTGTCTTTCCTGAGATGAACTGCACTCTGGATAACGGAGTGATAACCAAAGGCCAGTTACCTCTTGCTGAAAAAAAAAATGAAGGGCCGCTGTCATTTCAGCAGTGGTGCTGGCTGGCATCTCTGGTGAATTATGGATCTGCATGGTGATGGGAGAGGCTGCTGACATCAGGGAGAGACAGCCCAGCCAGGCAGCCGCGCCACACCCCTCAAAACATCAAATACAGAGCAAAAATGGCCCTAGATCCAACTGCCAGCTCACATGGAATAGAGACACGAGGGCCCGGGGACAGGGGGCTGTATTCCACAGCCTGGAAATACGACGAGTCCCCACTGAGGGGAACGTGCAGGTCAGACAGTCTGTGTGCTTGGCAAACAGGAGGCAAGGGAGAGAGAGATTCTGAGGGAACAGACTGAAGGAGACTTAGGAGAGAAATACTTTAAAAAGGAGAGAGACAGACCAGCCTCAACTACCGTGCTGCAGGGCACACTCGGGTGACGAACTGGGAAGGAAAGTGAGCAGTGGTTCCGCACGGCCAGGCAGGGCTCTTGGGGGAGAGAAGGAAGCGGGCGGGAGGGAGCCGGGACATGAGCTGGACGGCGGCTACGGGCTGACTGCTTTATAACCATTCACTGCCCCTACACTGCTTTCTGTATCCGGGTTTTATTTCACGGTAAACTAGAAGATTAAACAAAAAACCAAACACTTGAATATCACTCTCTTGGCTAGGAACTAAACCACATCATGACAGACACAGAAGGCTTTTATCTCGGCTCTTCAACCTTGACCAGCCTAGGGCAAACAAAGGTGTCAGGCTGCAGGCAGGGAGAGAAGCAACCAGCAGCCCTGACCGGAGCCGGGCTGGCCGGGTGGCGCCCAGGGGCATCTGGTCAGCGCAGCAGGGAGGGGTCGGAGGGACCTGGAGGGGAACTTGCTTTGACAGTCAATGTTTCCTATCAACTATACCTCAGTTCTTTAAAGAAAAACAAAAACTACACACACACACATATATACACGTATGTATTATATAAATACATATATATACACATATATATTTTATCTATACATATATATACACATACATATATACATAAAAGTAGCTGGTCTGCAAGGCTGGAACCCTGTCTCCCCAGACAGGCCCGTCACCGCCCTGAGCTGTGAGGTGGAGACAGCGGGTGCAGGACTTCCTGGTGCCTCAAGGGGAGCGGGGTCGGGAAGGCGGGGCAGCACTTTCCCAGCAGACCCGTGGACTCGGCCCCTCGGAAGGTGACCCGCTCAGGGGGTCGGGCTGGGCTTTGGGTGGTTCTGGTAATACATCCTGCAAGGAGTCCCAGCCCGCCTCAGTGACTCCCGGAGAACAGAAACCCTGAAGGCCCACTCCCGGAGCATCAGCACCAATAATGACCTCTAATTGAAAATGGAATGTGGCTTGCAGGCATCACAAGTGATTCCAGCCTTGGAGGGGGGTGGGTTTTCACTCCCACCAGGCAGGACCCACAAGGTCAGACACAATTTTAGGCCCTTTTTCAGAACGGTCCTGCCTCAAGTCACACAGAGGATCTCTCTTCACAGCAGCATCTAAGAGCGGAGGTCAGCCTAGCGGCTGGATTCACATTCAAGCCCTTCACTGCTGAGCCGACGCTTCTGAGCGTGTGAAGGGAGGTCTTACACACATTATTAACTTAAGAAACTGTACTAGGGTCACTGGCATTTAGGAGACTAAGAAAGTGAAAGTGAAGTCGCTCGGTCATATCTGACTCTCTGCGACCCTATAGACTGTAGCCCACCAGGCTCCTCCGTCCATGGGAGTTTCCAGACAAGAGTACTGGAGTGGGGTGCCATTGCCTTCTCCAGGAGATCTTCCCGACCCAGGGATTGAACCCGGGTCTCCTGCACTGTACACAGACGCTTTACCGTCTGGGCCACCAGCGAAGTCCCAGGAGGCTACGATGTGGCATCAAAACAGTAGCTTAAGGGTAAAGAACACCTATCCTGATTTGTGTGTTAGAACGGTCCCAACTAAATTCTGCTTCAAACAGGTACGAGAAACCTTTGTTTCTGCCTCAGGTCAGTCAGCACGTGATTAACACTAACAGAAACAAACATCTCATCATCCAAGGGCACGGGCCGGCCTGTGCACAAATTAGGTGAGCGCACCCAGTCCCGACGTGTGCGAAGCGCACACGTGAGGCTTCAGCCTGGCACCAGAGCCGGCCTCTCCATCAGATGGAGACGCGTCATCTGCGGGAGGAAGAGCGCTAGACACAGGTGTCGGCGGCGCTGCACGAGAGAAACCCGGGACAAACGCCACCCGTGCAGTGGCCTCCGAGCCCTCGAGCTGCGAGAGAAGCCCTGGCCACCCGGGAGGTCGGAGCCCAGGCACGCCCTGCCCCCAGGGTTGCGGCCCCGCCCCTAGCCACGCACGCAGGCACGCACGCACGCACGCAAGCCCCACGCACGCAAGCCCCACGCACGCAGGCACGCACGCCCGCGCCCGCCCGCCTACCTTGCGCCACGTGCAGCTCGAAATTGCCGGCTGAGAGCTCATACAGTCCCTGCTTGACCTCGGGGTGCGCGGCGGCTCCACCGCGGGCTCTGGAGTCTGATGGGGAGACGGAACAAGAGTCACCGCGGAACAAGAGTCACCGCGGGTGTGCGCCGAGGCACCATGGAGCCCATCACGACTTATGCAGGGAGCCTTCTGCCGCCCCCGCCCCCGCGGGATGCTGATGTGGCGAGGGGGGCCGCGGGGCAGGAAGCAACTTAATGGGGGCAAGAGGCCCCTGGGCAAGTGCTGTCGGACTGATGCTCCAGGGCAGCCAGGGGACAACCAGCACCCCCACCCACAAACCTGTCCTTTGCTGCCTTCAGACCCAACCCAACAGAGCAAACTGAAGCATGGGCCGCCTCAAGCCAGCACCCTGCTGGGTTCTTGGAGACGAGACCCAAGAAGGCTGGCAGAGCACAGCAGCGAGCGGCACCGAGGGACACAGAGGGGACAGAGCAGATAGCAGGCGGACCCAGCCACGCTGTATGCGCAGCAGCAGTAAGGAAATCTGGGAAGGAAGCTGAAACTCTGAAGAGCTGATAAAAGAAAAAAGATGACAAGACGGAAATCTGGACGGATTAAAGGCCTCAGAGAGAAAAACCACAGGGAAACGTGGGCTGTGCCTTTAAGAATGTAATTCATGGAACTAATCTTGGGACAGAAACGGGAAGGGACAAGAAGTGGCTTTTAAAAAGGCGCTTCTCCAGCACCTGAGCAGACCCTGTGTGACAGCTACTACTAACCCTCAAACCACACCATTCCAGGTTATCTCCATTTTTTCTTAGGCTAGCACGTCTGCAGTCTCCAACCAGAGCAAGCAGAGGAAGAGAGATGATCACTGAGACATTACTGTCCTACAGACACGTGGGTGTCTTATTATTCAGTTCTTATCTAGGGGTTCGTATTTCTATTAGAATGAATATCCAAGTTAAGTCATTAGAAGCTTTCAAAATGCTGAGAGCTCAACACTGGGCAGGGTTGTAACAGAAATGCAGCATGAAGTTTCTACTTCCGCTTCGTTGACAATACTGAACCTTTGACTGTGGAGACCACAATGAAGAGATGGGAATACCAGACCACCTTACCGGCCTCCTGAGAAATCTGTACAGTTAGAACCGGATGTGGAACAACCGACTCGTTCCAAACTGGGAAAGGAGTACGTCAAGGCTGTATACTGTCACCCTGCTTATTTAACTTACATGCAGAGTACACCAGGAGAAACGCTGGGCTGGATGAAGTACAAGATGGAAATCAAGGTTGCCAGGAGAAATATCAATAACCTCAGATATGCAAATAACAACACCCTTATGGCAGAAAGCAAAGAGGAACTAAAGAGCCTCTTCATGAAGGTGAAAGAGGAGAGTGAAAAAGCTGGCTTAAAATTCAACATTCAAAAACTAAGATCATGGCATCCGGTTCCATCACTTCATAGAAAATAGATAGGGAAACATTGACAGACTTTATTTTCTTGGGCTCCAAAATCACTGCAAATGACAACTGCAGCCAGGAAATTAGAAGACCCTGGCACTTTGGAAGCAAAGCTTTGACAAACCTAGACAGCATATTAAAAAGCAGAGACATTACTTTGCTGACAAAAATCTGTATAGCCAAAACTATGGTTTTTCCAGTAGTCATATATGGATGTGAGAGTAGGACCATAAAAAAGGCTAAGCACTGAAGAACTGATGCTTCTGAACTGTGGTGTTGGAGAAGACTCTTAAGAGTCCCTTGGATGCAAGGAGATCAAACCAGCCAATCCTAAAAGAAATCAGTCCTGAATATTCATTGGAAGGACTGATGCTGACGCTCCAATACTTTGGTCACCTGATGAGAAGGGATGACTCATTAAAAAGACCCTTATGTTAGGAAAGATTGAAGGAAGGAGGAGAAAAGAACAACAGGATGAGATGATTGGATGGCATCACTGACTCAATGGACATGAGTTTGAGCAAGCTCTGGGAGCTGGTGAAGGACAGGGAAGTCTGGCGTGCTGCAGTTCACTGGGTCACAAAGAATCGGACACAACTGAGCAACTGAATAGCAGCAATATGAAGCTTTCTGCTGCTGGCTTGACTTTCACGCTACGTTTGCATCAAGTGCTAAGGACCCACAGAGAAGGGTGTCTGAGAGAGTGATGGCTAAGGGACAGTCAGTGAGTTCCAACAAAGTGAAAGAGGAGGCTGGATGTGGCTGTGTATAAGATGTTCAAAGGGCCTGCGGTGGTAAAACGCCCGTTTGTGGCACCAAAGGAGCACGTCTTTGGTCCTTGTTCCATGGCAGATAAAGATACATGATCATTACAGGAACTTCACCGTGTGTCACAGAATGGGTACTGTCCCCACGCGGGGACAACATGGGCTCAAGAGTCTTAAGAAAGCAACCTGGGGCTTCCCTGGTGTCCAGGGGTCAAGAATCCGCCTGCCAATGCAGGAAACATGGGTTTGATCTCTGGTCTGGGAAGATCCCATGTGCACAGGAGCAACTAAGCCCGTGAGCCACAACTACGGAGTGTGTGCTCCAGAGCCACACTCCGCAACCAGAGACGGCCCCGCAGTGAGAAGACTGCACCCCGGAACCAGAGCGAACTCCTGCGCCTCAACCAGAGAAGAGCCGCGCAGCAGTGAAGAGCCAGCACAGCCGAAAATAAAGACGCTTTTAAAACATGAAAGCAGCTCGGCACTACTCAACAGGAGCTCTAAAAGCGGTCTGGCTTTTTTATTGTTTGCCTTGCAAAGTTATGTTTGGATCTATATTCTAAAAAGTCACGCCAAAGTAGGGGGAAAAGTCCTTCATAAAGATAGCGTTTCTGATGAGAGAAAAATTATCAACCTGAATGTGCAATGACAGAAAAAAGCTGACAGAAAAAATGACAGAAAAACTCTGGCATATCCGGAAGATAAAATATGATCACTGTAAAGATGTTCAGCTATATAGAAAGATCATTAATGGAATGAACCATGTCTATGTGATGATGACTACTTAAGGTAAAAATACAGAAGGAAACATGGAAATATAAAAATTGGAGAAGGTAAGAAATGGCAGATTTCCCTTGACTTTAATATATTACCATAAGAATATGAGGGAAAACCCTAAATTTATCCTGTTTAAATAGGAAAACATATATATTAAGTTATTTAAGTATAAATACAGAAGGGCTTCCCTGGAGCCCTGGGTCGGGAAGATCGCCTGGAGAGGAAATGGCAACCCACTCCAGTATTCTTGCCTGGAGAATTCCAGGGACAGAGGCGGGCTACAGTCCATGGAGTTGTAACAAGTCGGACACGACTGAGAGACCAACACTTTCATAGAAGTTTTTAAAGTTTTCACTTAAAGTTTTCACTTAAAATATAAAGCACATGGAGCAGCACATTCTTCACATGGAGAATAATTTTGGTTTGTAATATGAAGTCTGAATACTTGAATTTTTCTGTAATAAGCCACCCTATCATCATTTCCAGCAATTACTTGAGATGCCCACGGCTCTGAGACGCCAACATTTGGCAGGGGGGTGACTGAGGTCCGGGTGGGGGCCATGCGGCCATGCCCCCAGGACAGGCCCTGAGGCGGGCAACGCTGAGCCTCGCACCGGCCCCAGCCGTGCTCTGGGCTCCACCCCGAAAGGGATGTCGGCTGGGCAGATGGCGGCTTCCTGCCATCCTGACCCTGGCTGATGGGCTTCCTGAATACAGCCAGCACAGAAGACTGGCCTTTCGGTGAAAAACTTACTTTAACTGTTTTTGGAGACTAGGAACTCTCCTTTAAAACTGGCTTCCTCCCGCCTCCAGAGAACACCAAAAAAACAACCAAAAAACACAACAACGTTAAGTTTAAATCTACGTGAAAGTTACACCTGCTGCTTTCTTGTCGTGACAGAGATGCAAATTTACTCTGAGGGGTTTGTGGTTTCCCTGTCACCTAAAAATTAGTCACAGCTCTGGTCCCCACCTCCTCAGCCCTGCATGCCAGCGGCCTGTCTGGGTGGTGGCGCTCAGCCCTGTGGACTGTAGCCCGCCGGGCCCCTCCGTCCAGGGCATTTCCCAGGCAAGGCTACCGGGGGGCTGCCACTTCCTTCTCCAGGGGGCCTTCCCGACCCCGAGAGCAAAGCCCCCGAGACTTTTCAACATGTGAGATAAAAGCAGCACTTGGGAAGCTGGGTTTCTGATGGGCTCTGACCTCCACACAGAATGTAGGGGCGAGCTGAAGGAGCACACGGACACCCCCGCAGGGACAGCAGAAGAGCCCTGCAGCCGCCCAGGCGAGCCAGGCCAGCGGCCGCGCAGCTGAGGCCAGGCCACGGACACGCGCCGAGACCCACGCTCCATGCAGACCTGACCCACGCCTCAGCAGAGACGCGCAGCGGCGCCCTGGGCCCCTCTGGCTCCGCCACGGCCCAGCCCGGCCTCTGCGGGCCCAGAAAGCAGCGCGCACGAAGGGACACTCCGTGGGGGCTCCCGGTCGCCACGGTTTATGGCAAGATGAAGACGCCCATCGTCCACTGGAGGACTGAGGACTACAGAATTTTCTCAGGAACGCTACACATAACTATGTCTTTAAGAAACATCTCAGTGACACAACACTGTAAGTCACTACACTTCAATTAAAAAACAACAGGCCTCAGAAATCAGAGTTTCCACGATTATATCCCTCGGAGTAGGGAGTAGGGGCCATCAAGACAGAGAGAGTTCAGGGTATTAAGTCCTATCATCAGCAACGCCACTAGGGCCGTGGGGCTGAGAAGCTCAGCAGATTCACACTGGGGGTGCAGCCCAAGGCAGTGGGGGAGCCGGGGGCTGTGGAGCTGGGAGCTGGGCCAGACACCCCGGCAGAGGCCTGGCCCCCAGGAGGCCACAAGCCCATCTCTGGTGCTGAGGAATGAGCGCGATCTGAATGATGCGTCAGACGGGAGTGGAGGGTATGTTAAAAAGGAGTAAGCGCACTTCTGTGGGCGCATTCTGAAAATAGTTGCCGACGACCCTGACCGCAGCCAAATAAGGGGTGGGGAGACCGGAAGACCAAGCGCTCAGCACTGCTGGGGCCAGAGGCGGACACGCAGGACCGGCTCCACTGCACCCCGCCCGCCACTCCCCGACTCTTCTCCCTACTTCTGTGCGTGTTTCAACATTTCCATAATAAAAAGCTTGCTAAAACTTCATCTTTTCCCAGTAAGGTACTTAGAGAGTACTCAAATGCACAGAGACAGAATATAGCGTGAGAGGTGCCAGGGGCTGGGGGAGTTAGTGTTTAACAGGAACAAGGTCTCTGCTTATTGTCCATCTGCTCAGTCCTGTCCAACTCTTCTGCAGCCCCGTGAACTGTAGCCCACCAGGCTCCCCTGTCCATGGGATTCTCCAGGCAAGAGTACTGGAGTGGGAGCCATGTCCTCCAGGGGATTTCTCTCAACCCAGGGATCAAACCCATGTCTCCTGCTTGGCAGGTGGGTTCTTTACCACTGAGCCACCTGGGAAGCCTGGGTTTCCACTTGGGAAGATGGAAAATTTCTGTGGGTGGATGGTTGCACCGCATTAATACCACTGACTTGTACATTGGAAAATAGTTAAGAGGGTAAATTTTATAGTGTATTTTATCAGAATTTTTAAAAATTGCAACAACAACAAAAAAGTGAATCTTTACCTATGATATCACTGAGTTCTAAAAAGTTGCTTTAAGATGGTAGCTAATCTGGCCTCTTTACTACCCGTCAAACGCAGGAGGAAAGCGGGGTGGCCGTGTGTGCACTCACAGGGGGCTCCTCGTTCAGTGTCTGCAGCATCCATTTTTCCAGGGCCTGGAAATCCCGGGACCCTGGTACTTCACAGCTTGGCCAGGCTTGAAGAACTTCAAGCTGAAAGAGTAACAGAGGATTAGAAGGAGTAGACTTTAAAGCACTTCAAACTAATCCGAGCAAGGAATAAACTCATTTAGCGAAGCAATAATAAAAATGGGGTGTCGGCGGGCTGCAGCTCACCCCTGCCCCTCTCTGATAACGCTGGGGGAAAAAAAAGAAAAGCAGTGTTTGAGGAGGTGGCATATTCACTTAATCCTCAATTTTTAAAAGTTTCTCATGTTATTCTTGAAAAACAAAACCAAGGTGAACATGTCAGGCTGGGCCTCGCAGATCCAAGGACTTGGGGGTAAGAGCTCCCCAGGTTCCCCTGCCTCGTATTCGTTGTCCTTTCCCGGCTTCAGTCGTTTTTATGTTCTGCATTTTGAAGAACAATCTAGAACTGTCATGGAAACTGCACTGTTCTGCAGTAAATTTATTTCCAGGCTATTTCCTGTCAGTTATTCAATTTTCACAAGGCATGACTATCTAGCTACAATGAGAGTTCAAGTTTCCAACTTTAAGCACAACCCTGACTTTGGTTGATAACGGCCTGTTCACTTGTCCCCAGAGAAGGACTCTTCTATTTTTCACACACATGAGCCTCTGAAGGCATCTGCACATGGAGCACAGAGTTCTGCCTTCGGAGGGGAGTGGGGACATCACCTGGCTCGGTGGCAAAGAAATCGAGCGCCAATTCAAAAGACGCAGGTTCCCTGGGTTGAGAAGATCCCCTGGAGAAGAAAATGGCAACCTGCTCCAGCATTCTTGCCTGGGAAACCTTGTGGACAGAGGAGCCTGGTGGGCTACGGTCCATGGGGTTGCAAAGAGAGTCAGGTGAGACTGAGCGACGAAACAACAGAAGACATCATCAGAGACTGAGATGAGCAGGTCCCAACCCTGGGTCACGGCCTGGGCGATGAGGCAATGTGCTCCCAATGGAACGCAACAGAAGGCGTCAGGGATGAAGGGAGGGGGAGCGAATAATTCTTCCACTGACAGAATAGAAGGGGGTCAAGGATGGAAGGGGAAATATGGCTACTAAAACACAGCTACTGAAAAGAGAAACACAGACTCACATTTTGGGGTAAGCCTACCCATCTAAACACCCCAGTGCTTCCTGGCATGTATGTGGATTTTGTTAGGAGATGCCCAGTGTGCAGCATCAGAATATAAAAAGATATGCAGAAATCAGAAGTGTGTGTTTGGATAGCTAACCCAGAAAGGTCCTAATTTGAAGCTTCACACCAAACAAGAAAACCAACACACTGGCTGCAGAAGGCATTCAAGTGAGAATGGGCTTACCAACCTCACCCGGAAGCTCAGATCCTGTGACAGGCTAGAGGACACCTCCAGGTGACTCCTGTGAAGGGTATCTCCCCCTTCCCTGGCAGCGTATACTTTTATAACCATGGCAAAACCCCACAGTCTAACTAGACTTGGCCAGTGTGTCCCTTCCTTCATGAAGTTTAACATTTCAAGCGACTTGACCTTCCCTCACGCCTGTGACCACTGGCACCCGCTCCCTTGAGATGCTCTGGAGACATGCGCCGTGCCCATGGAGGACTGGTGCGACCCATCCTCCATGCCTCCCTTTCGGCCAGGGACCTCCCTCCAACAGAGCGCTTCAGGATGGAAATGAGTGGCTCCTCAGGGCGTTAGAAGGAACCAGGCGTTGCTGACCCCACCTCTTGTTTCTTTGCTAAGGCTAAATGCAGGAGAGCCTCATCTGTTCATTTTTCCTCATCCGGTGTACACTGACTGAAGCGAAACGCATTTTTAAAAATCTCTTTCTGCTGTTGGATTAAAAAACCTTTCTAAGCTGCCCAAGTCTAAGACTCTGGAAAAGTTCACAGACCCTGGGGAGAGACAAGCTTCCCTGATGGGGCATCTGACTTCACTTTCACCATGGATGGAGAGGCAGGCCGGCAGTGGAGAGCAGGCCATTGGGTGCAAGCGCCAAGGACAGCCCCAAGCCTTTCTGCTGCTGCCGAACCTCCACTGTGGGCACTAGTTTTCCTGGTGAACTGTCTCTCTCTCAAGGAGACTGCAGGGGAGACAATCCCCACTGACGGGGCTCTCTGGAAAATGGCAAGACAATGTCTTACCACCATAGATGGGACGGTGTTATGGTTTTCTTGTTTGGTGGGACGACTAACAGAAGATCTGCCGGAAGTCCTGACCCATGCTACCACAGACTGTGACCTGAATTAGAAACAGGATTTGCATGGAGGCAATCAAGTTAAAATGCGGTCAGTAGGGTGGGCCCTAAGCCAATATGGTGTTTCCCTGACAGCTCAGTCGGTGAAGTATCTGCCTATAATGCAGGAGACCCCCGGTTCGATTCCTGAGTCAGGAAGATCCCTTGGAAAAGGAATAGGCTACCCACTCAGTATTCCTGGGCTTCCCTGTGGCTCAGCTGATAAAGAATCCGCCTGCAATGCAGGAGACCAGGGTTCGATCCCTGAGTTGGGAAGATTCCCTGGAGAAGGGAAAGGCTATCCACTCCAGTAATCTGGCCTGGAGGATTCCATGGGCTGTATATTCCATGAGGTCGCCAAGAGTCGAATACAACTAAGCAAATTTCACTTTCTTTCTAAGCCAATATGACTGATGACTGTATAAAAAGGAAATTTAGAGAGACGGCACATAGGAGAAGGCTGTGTTAAGGAGGAGGACTGGAGTGGTGCTTCTCCAAGTCAAGGAATATCAAAGACTGCCGGAGCCAGAAAGAGGCAAAGGAGGATCGCCAAGGGCTTGCAGAGCCTGGCTTTCTGGCTTCTGGCCCCTGGGACCATGAGAGTTTGCCTCTGTTCTTTGGGGGCACTCTGCCTGGCAGCCCTAGAGACCTCCTTCAGCTCTGCCCCTGCTAACATTTTCCCAGATGATAAAGGTGCTTTAATGGCTCAACAGGAAGATCTCAAAACAGCTTCTGGAGCACAGGCAGCCTTCTCTAGGGACCTGGGAACCCAAACTCCCTCCCTCTCCAATCCTTTACCCCCATTAAAGGTGCCAGGAAGGGATGACAGAAACACTAACGCGCTGCCCCCGCCCCGCACCGCCCAGCATTTACAGCATCATCTGATCCAGGCCTCAAAACGCCTCTAGAAGCCCACACAGGTCAACCTATGAAGGCCGTAAGGCCCCTACATTTTATACAGCACGCCCCCACCTCCTGCATTCTGTGAAAAGAATCTGGTGTTGGTTGTGATGGTCACAGGGCTCCTTCCCAAACCATGCAGTGGGAGCTGGTAAATCTCTTTAACAACTCTAGAGCAGGGTCTGGTTTTCTTGGAAAGATCACATCTTCTAAAAATCAAATCAGGATGCCTGCTCCAACAGGGCTCTTTAACATCTGTGAACTGAGTCTGTGCAATCACTGATGGTGCACCCAGAGAGCTGAGATGAGCAGGTCTGGGTGAGCCTCCCCTGCCTCTCTGACACCCCCTACACACACCTGCTCAGCCCTGTCACTGGTTTACGGTGCACACAGCCACACACAGCCAGACATTCAAGAGTGGACACCAGCCATCTGCAGCTCCTCCCCTCGAAGTCACAAGCTCTCAACAGAGAACTGGCCCCACAGTGCACTGGCTGCTTCTCGGGGGTGCTCTTCGCCTAAAGTGGAGTTTACTTTAAAGGCAACACAGGACAATGATACCAACAGGCACGTACATATGGCAGGAAATTCTGTCTCTAGTGCTCTGATCTGACACAAACTTGAGTTACCGTGCCCAGATCAGCAAGCAGTCACCAAAGATCAAGAGTCCCAGAGCCCTATGGAAATGCCAAACCTCCGAATGTTGGGGGAAACCTTAGCATGCACTGGACGCATTCAGACTGGTGGCTGCACACACCAGTGCGGGGTTGGGGTGCCAGCATTTGACGTCACACTCGAGGCTAAGGACCGCGGCCAGAGCTGCAGGAAGTGAACAGCGGAGGCAGGGTCCAAACCGTGGCGTCCAGGTTCCAGCTCAGAGAGCCGGCCACTTTCCATGCGGCCTCCTCGGGTTTGAAGATCAGCTCGGGTCTCATACAGGATCAACTTCATTCATCAGTTTGAGCAAATATGTTGGGACCTGCAGTGCCCGACCCTCCTCCAGCCTTTTGGAAACAGCATCTTCCCCTTTTTGAAGACATGCCCTTCACCCCAACATCAAATGTGGAGTCCGGAAGGGGCTGCTGTCTTCCGACAAGATCCCGCCTCTCTGGCCACAAGGTCTGTGCCTGGAATGAATACTCCATCCACGGTGGGACAATCAGCAACGGGCCTATGCCCGCTATGGCAGCAGAGCGACGCAGAGCTGGCAAGCCGAGCCACCTTGAGCGGGTGCAGAGAAGCAGGCCTCCAGACCCGCGGAGCAGCGCCTCGGCCTCCCACAGTCTGCAGACTAAGCCAGCTCCATCAAGCCCCTCTTTGTTCATTTAGCCAGTTTCAACTTTTGTTCTTAAATCTATTTTATCTGCCAAGGAAACAGAGTCTCACTTGTCAGAATGACTGCACTTTTTTCCCAACAAAACGGCCCTTGTGCTGGTCAGCATGAGGAGTAACTCTAGAAAAGAGACTCAAGAATTAACAGCGTGACAGGCCTTCCTGATGGTCCGGGGGTAAAGACTCTGCCTTGCAATAACGCAACAGATACCAGTTCGATTCCCAGTCCAGGAGGATCCTACATGCCCTGGCGCAGATAAGCTGGTGTGCCTCAGCTCCTGAGCCTGGACTCTAGTCTAGAGCTGCAACGACTGGAGGCCCGTACGTGGAGAGCCTGTGTTCTGCAAAAAGAGAAGCCAACGCAGCGAGAGGCCTGGGCCCGCAAGCAGAGAGTAGCCCCTGCTCATCGCACCTAGAGGAAAGCCTGTGCACAGCCAGGGACCCAGCCTAGTCGAAAAACAAACAAATCTTACAAAAGAGACAAAAATTAACAGTGGCCAAAAATTCAGACAAAAAATTCCTGACAGTCGGTGTTCACTGGAACATCAGATGTGACAAGATCTCAGGGAGAACAATACCATTTCTGTCTGGCAGACACATTCTTAATTATATAAAAAGGAAAACTCAGTTAATTGAAGCCTTTTTCCAAACAAAGTACAGAAAAGCATCTAACACACAGCGCACATATAAACCCTCCCTAACAGCAGGGCCTGCCGGCTCCAAGCTGGAATCGCTCCCTTCTCAGAACTACAAAGAAGTTTCCCAAAACGCAACTTACACTTCGCTTGGCCCGAAGCGGTTGGACGAAAAACCAAGACCTGGAGGGCGCAGGACGCGCCCGTCACTCCCGTGGGGTCCCCGCAGCGTGCCCGTCACTCCCGTGGGGTCCCCGTGCCCGCCACTCCCCGTGGGGTCCCCTGCGGGCACCCGCGCCTGTCACTCACGTGGGGTACCCGCGCACACCCCGCGCGGAGCACACCTCCCGAGTCGGCCGTGCAGTCCACCTTGGCCACGTACACCTTGGCGTCCTCCATGCTGTTGTACTTGTCTCCCAGGTCGCTCCAGGTTGGCTGCAGCCGCTGGCAGTGTCCACACCTGCAACCAGGGGGCGGTAAGAAGCGTGCTAAGCGGGGGCGGAGAGGGCCCAGCCCAGCCCTCAGCCAGCCATCTCCTGCGGTAGCGGGGCGCTCTGATCCCACCCTTGTTCACACCGCAGTGGAGACGCAGCCTACCAGCCTACCGTGGCTACGGAACCTCCCGAGAGTCCCGGCAACGTTCTCAGCGAGGCACGGCGCCCGATGCCTTTCAACTTCGCCCCAGCTTACCTCTATCCACCTGCCTTGCTTCCTGGGCCGCCCCCACTGCTGGGCCCTGCCGGACACATTTCCAGGTTCCTGCAAGCGATCTATCTTGGCCGGGCCCTGGGAGTGAGCACGCCTTCCTCTGACCCTTCCTAAGCCCACCCAGCTGATCACTACTTGTTCGGGCTTTGTGTCACTTCCTCCAAGAAGTCAGCCTGGACTCCCAAGCTAGCCGGTGTTCCCGCTCTTCTCTCTCTGGTCCGAAGAGCCCCCTCGCTCCTCCTCAGCAGCTCCGCCCTTCTCGCTGCCACGGGCCCTTTAGGGTCAGATCTTCTCCACCATGTAACCCACTCTCTCCAAATACAAACCAGCCTCAGAATGAAATCCGTTCTGCATTCTCGCCAGTGAGAAGATTTAAAAAAAAAAAAAAAAAAAGCTTGTGGCCACCCAAAACTTCTAAATGTGACATGCTCAAATGGACACTTACAATATTCACTGCAAGAATTTAATGATGTATTTTAAAATCATCTATCATTTAAAACAATATGCTAACATAAAATGACTGCTTTTACTTGTCCCATTTCTTGATAGCATCAGTCTCTTCCCCATCACTAAATCTTTTTGAGTCATATGGCTGATCACCGTCTTTAACTGTCAGCTGTTCACAAGGCCATACTTTTGACACTGAGACCTGGATCTCAGACCCAGGTGCACTCTCACAGCGTTAGCGCACATGGTCTGCCCCCTTCTCCTGTTGAGTGGGAATTCCTGATCTCTGCCATGGAACTCCTTGCTGCAGTGCTTTTAGAGTGCTGTCAGAACACCCAGCACTTCTGAGTTCATCCTCAAAGCAGTTTCTCCATAAAATCAGTGTTAAATCCCCTTGCCTCTTTTCTTTTCTGACAGATGACCTCACCAGGAAGCATCTAAAGGCCGCACTAGAAGACCTTGCTTAAGCAAACCTGTTTCCCTAAGCAACACCTTCTAGGCCAGAGAAGAGAATCCTGCTTTATAAGAGACTCAAATACAATATGAATCCCTCTTTTGAAAGGTAACTGTGAGGGAAAACCACCGTCAGATTTAAGTAGATGTGGTACAAGTGCCAAGAAGACAACCATCTTCCTTTCTACAACTGGATGCCCGAGACACGTACTAAGTGCTTAGCAACTTCCCAGCAATGGTCCCATGGGTGCCTCACGGCCGGCACTCTGACTTTGGACCCTTGGGGCTACAGCACGACAACTGAGACTGCAGCTGCTTTGAGGCAGTTTGTGGTCAGCAACAGAGCAAAGCCACCTGGCCCTTTGGAGGCAGCAGCCCCAACCTTGACCTTGCTGTCACCAGATTCCATGTGACCGGAAAAGTGGCCATACAGAAGCTGTGACCTGACGCTGGCACACCACTCACCGCAGGAGGACAGCCCCCTGCGAGGCTCAGCACACAGGCACAGGGGCGACGCCATCGGTGGCCCCGGCCCCCGAATCCCGCAGAGACTGAAATGCAGAGAGACCAGGGGCAGCCCAGTGTACCCTAGCTCAACGCCAATCTGCTCTTGCTGCTGCTGCTGCTCCTGCTAAGTCGCCTCAGTCGTGTCCGACTCTGTGTGACTCCACAGACGGCAGCCCACCAGGCTCCCCCGTCCCTGGGATTCTCCAGGCACGAACACTGGAGTGGGTTGCCATTTCCTTCTCCAATGAAAGTGAAAGTGAAGTCGCTCAGTCGTGTCTGACTCTTAGTGACCCCATGGACTGCAGCCCACCAGGCTCCTCTGTCCATGGGATGTTCCAGGCAAGAGTACTGGAGTGGGGTGCCATCTGCTCTTAAAGTCCGTTAAATGCTGTCACAGAAACCCACACATCTGTTTAAATATTTCCTAGTAGACTATGAGAAAGCAAACAAAAACTTTAAAAGTTACTTTTTCTGGGAGCATCCACCTAAAACTCTGTAAGCCGCACACAGTGAAACAAGAATGTACTAGTCCTCTCCCTCACTCAGGCCAGGACTAGACGGTGAGCATTACAGAGACTCCAAATCCAAAACTCCATTGGCACTGGGGGACCTATAACGTCTACATGTCAGTCTTTCTTTAAAAAAAATAAACCCATGGGCAGATTTATCCCACAGAAGCAGACTTCAGTTAAGCAGCGTATTTAACTCCAACAGCTACTCTGAGAACACCTCCACAAATAAACTATCCACAACCATTACTTTACATTTCTATACCATTGGGTTCTAAAAATTCAGCTCCTTTGGTTCTTGAAACACAAGCTATCCCATAAATACAGTTAGTAAATGACAAGTCTGAGCCCGACCGAAAGTGTCGATGTAACTCCAAAAACTGAAATGCAGTAATAACCTGAATATGGGGGAAAGTTTCCTCCAACTTCTGCCAGCACATTTTCTCAACAGTAGGCTTTTCTCGGGCATCTTCTTCCTAACCCTTTTTGCATCCCTTCACATCTGAAGCAGTCTCTTGGCTCTGGGCAAGAATACTAGATTCTGCAGTGAAGCCTGCAAAGGCCTGGGCCCTAGACCGGCTAGCTGCGCCGCCCACAGAGGACCCCCCAGCGGGCATCCAGGCCCTGGGAGAAGGCCCTCGGTCCCTCTGCTCGTGTCCAGCGCTGGAAGTCTCTCTCTTGGACGACTCGCAGGGCAAGGGTCTCTGGGGTCAGCACCGAGGCTCACAGCAAAACCCCCATCCGGGAACCACGGCGGGGGCGGGGTGGGGGCTGGCTGTTCAACGCCTGTGGCTTTTCCCACCTCAAACTTCCCAGATGGCCAGGCCCAAAGAAAGCGGAGGGGAGTGCGCACCTGAAGACAGCCTTGGGGTCGGGGGGTCAGTAGCTCCTGTCACCCGGAGCACAGCTCGCCGCGTCCCCGGAGCTGCAGAGGGGGGCCCCAGCCTCCGCACAGCACCCCGATTCCGAGAGAAGAGTGGGAACTCTCTAATGTCCGGACCACCCCTCCCACCTCGCGAACGCAGAGCCTGGGAGTCCCTGAGTTTCACCAAAACCCCCAGGCCCACGTCCGCCCTGCGGGCGAGCACAGGGGACAGGAAGTCCACGTGTACACGCCGGACCCCGGGTGTCTGCACGGCCGCACGTGGCCTTCGGGTACCGGCCGAGCCGCAGGCCGCTGCCTCCGACCTGCACATTAGTTCGGGGCTGCGGGACGGGGTGGGCGGGTTCCGGGCTCCCAGCGGCCCCGATGGACAACGACCCCTGCCCCGACCCCCGGTGCCGGGACCGGGGGACGGAGCGAAGGAGCCGGAGCGCCGGCCTTTTCCGGTTCGGCCCTCGGGGACCGCCCCCTCTTGCTTGGTCCCGGCCCCTGCGCCACGTCAGCGGCGAGCGCCCGGCCCGCGCCGCCCCCGCGCCCCCCAGGCGCGAAAACCCCCAGCCCCTCGCCGGGCGCCCCAGAGCGCGAGCCCGCGCCCCCGCGCCAGCCCCGGCCCGACCAGCGCCCGCGGAGCCCCAGGCGGCGGCGCGGCCAGTTACCAGGGCGCGAAGAACATGACGAAGTGCGCGGCGCTCTGGATGCCGTGCGCGAACATGTCGGCCGTGTACAGGTGCTTGGCGTGCGGGTCCTGCCCGTCCCCACCTCCGGCCGCGGGGGTCCCGTCCGCCGCCGCCGCCCCCGGCTCCTGGGCCCGGGCGCCCCCGCCCGCCGCCGGCGTCCAGTAGCAGCAGCAGTAGCAGCAGCAGCAGCGGCGGCGGCGGCGGCGGCATGGCCGGGGCCAGGGCCCGAGGCCGCGGCGGGAGGAGGCGTCCGGCGAGCGAGGGCATCTCGGCGGGCTGGGCGCGCTCGCCCCGGCCGCCGGTCCCCTCCGCGGCGCCCGCCCCGCCCCGCCCCGAGGCCCCGCCCCGCCCCCGAGGCCCCGCCCCCGAACCCCGCCCTCCGGCGCGCGCCCGCCTCCCGGCCCAGACGGGCCCGCGCGCGCCCGGGGATCCTCGCTGGGAGCCCCGGGAGGGGTGGGCCGGGCCCCCGACAGTCTCCCGCGCCGGCCTCCCGCACCTGAGGGTGGAAGGACGGCTTGGGCCAATCGCGCGGGGGCCCCGCGCCTCCGGCCCCGCTGGGCCCGTTCTGGCGTGGGGCTGCGCCCAGGACTGAGGGTCAGAGAGGCCAGGCCCGGAGGCCACCGAGGGCGGTGTCGGCCTCGGTCCACCTCTACTACACAAAGGCGAAAGAAAGAGCGAGCTGCTGTCAGCAGAATTCAGGAGACTGAGCAGAAGTGGGCGAGGTTTACACCTGAATGAGGACCTCAACTGTGATTCTGGGTCCGAGCCCAGGGGTGTGATGGAAACGAGAGAAAAGCCGCTCACAGCTTCTTCCGGGACACAGACCCCGCAGGGTCCTCCCCCCGCCGGCGCCCGCCTGGCGTCCCCAGGGCGCCCGCGCCCGCAGGTGCATCTGGACGCGCCTGCTCTGGCCCCGTGGGCTGCGAGGCGAACCCAGGTGCGCCGCGTGTGAATCAGGCCCCTCAGTTCACACCTGCGCACACGCCCGACGGCTCGCCCCTAATTGAGGGTTAGGCCTCGCCCTGGGGCCTGAAGCTGAATCAGGAGACTCAAGTTGCCTCCTGGGGGCTGCAGTCTGGGGAACCCCAGGCAGTGACTGCGGGCACGGCAAGGGGAGCGCCCCATGACTCACCTGTCATTAACACTGTTCTGGCCACTCCTCAACCTAAGACCGCGGTTTGCCAAATACCAAGCCATCAATTTCCCCTCCAGACCAACCAGTTAACACTCAACAACCTGAGCGCCTTCTCCCCATCAACCCCTCCTTTCCCTTATCTCCTGTAATTCAAGCCCACCACATTTCTTGACAAATTCCCTTTCTTTCCACCACCCGCAGTGTTCACACCTTGATCAGCCCTTACCCCTGGCCCGTGCAGTGGCTAAGGGCCTCTTTCACTCATCAGCCTGGAAGGTTAACTTTCCCTAAGCGTGCCTTTGACCATGATAGTTTGAACACCCTCCCCAGCCGCCACCTACAGGGTAAAACGCAGTTCTCAGCCTACCGCTCCAGGCCCTTTGTTCCAAAAGTTCTGTGTCCTGTGAAACTCACTCACCGCTAGAAGCACAGGGATCCTCTCCAAAAGTCCTGTATTTGCTAGACTCCCATTTCCCTGTGCCTCGAACCTCAGGCCTCCCAAAATTTTCTACCAAAGCATCAGCACACATTCTTAGAGCCTTGCTACTTGACCTGTCTGACAAACACAGAAACACTGGAGCCCTCTCAAGTGTTAGCTACTTGTCTTTCACACCTGGCTACCTACCTCCGAGTCGGGAAGAAAACCCAGGCCTCCTTGCTCGCATTATTCCTCGGGTGGCACTTCTCCTCCTTCCTCCAGCAAAGCACCAGCTCCCTTTCGGCGGAAGCTGCTGAGCATGGCCCCCAGTGCTCTTCCGGTTCCAGTTCCGGTCACCCGGCACTTCTAGGGTCACTCCTACCCAGTCTTATTCGGGTAGCTCCCTCTTCCCTGTTCATTGAAGATTCTGGCTCCTTGTCACGTTTTCTCTGTTTTCATTCCCGGCACCTTCAGCATCCAGGTTGATGACCCGTCTCTCTCTGTCCCCCAGTGACTCCCTCCCCAAGGGAAACCCCAGAGTTTGTCATAACTTGACATCACAGTGTCTCCAAAATCTGCATCAAGGGCACCCCACTCTGCCCGCCCCTTCCGGTACTTGAAGCTCGCTGGCTCAGTGTCCCCTCCTCAGCGTCCCCGAGGGTTCACCCCTGAACCCTCAACACCCTGTTCTGCTCATACTCTCCTCGCAAGCCGCCCGGCTAGGATGTTTCCCTCACCTCCCGGTTAGATCCCGTGGCTTCTCATCCTATACTTCACTGCCTGGCAGGCCCTCTCGCAGTGACCCTGGCCAGGCTGAGACGTGGTTTAGTTCCCCGCTCTGTGCGCTGCTTGCAGACGTCGACCCTCCCCGCCCTCCTGCAGTTACCATCCCTCCCGGCTGTCGATACTTCCTGCAGAAAGTTGAAGCCCAAAGCAGAAACTCCCCATCTTTTTGCCACCAAATCTACAAAGCCCCGCACGAGTCCCTTTCCCCCAGTTCCGCGAAGTAAGGAAGTCTCCGTGCTCCAAGCCAAGGCGGGTGGTCCACAGCACTCCAGAGCCCGTCCACGTCAGTGAAGGGTTACCTTAGGGGACAAAAGAGACTTTGCAGGTGTAATTATATTAAGGATCTTTGGGGGCGGGCGGGGGTTATTCTGGACTGTCTCGGTTGGCCCTAGACGTCCTCACAGGAGAGGAGCAGGGGGGAAACGTGGGCATGGTAGATGGTGTGGCCAGAGCAGAGATAGATGTGAAGATGTTCAGCACCCCGGCCCACCTTTGAAGATGGACGGAGCGATAAAGAACAAAGGAAGCAGCTCCAGAAGCAGCTCTGGAAGCCAGAAAAGGCAAGAGACAGCCTCCAGAGGGACCTGTGGCCGTTCTGTCAATCTGACTTTATCGGTCCAGTGACACCGATCTGGACTTCTGTCCTCCAGGCTGTAAAAGGAGAAGCGCGTGTTGTTTTCATGACACCAGGTCTGGGGTAGTTTGTTAGAGCAGCCTGGGAGGACCCATAGCCGGCTGCGCCCGCCCCCGTCGCAGGCCTGCTCTCAGCCGGGCTCCTGCTGCAACCGCTCTCGCTCCTGCTGCAACCGCTCTCTCTCCTGCATGGATTCCCAACCGCTTCCCCTCTGCTGGATCATTCCCACCCATGGACAAACACACCTTCCTATTTCCTAACTTCAGAAAACATCCCTTGACTGCAGGAGCCTCCGGCTACTACCCCAATTCCGTAGTTTTCCTTTGTAGCAAAATCCTTCCACAACTATCCACAAGCCCCCTGCCCGTTCATTCTTCGTGCCCTTCTGGCTCCAGCACCCGGTGGACACCAAAGTCGCCGACGATATACCAGCAAATCGGAGGAACACTATACTCTCTATCTTACTGGGCTTCCTGGCAGCTTTGGGACAAACAAAACCGGCCGCATTTTGATCAGTGACCCACCCGCGATGCCTCTCATGCGTGCATCCTCCTTGGTGGCCTCCGCCCGGCCCTGAGATCAAAGCTTCTCGGCCTCCAAACGGCTCCTCTTGCCCTCTCTCTGAGCTCACGCACGGCCCTGGTGGACACACTGTCTGTGCGCTGATGACACCCGACCCTTCTGTTAACCAGCTGAGACCTTTCTCCACGCACTCACTGCCTATTTGGTCTCAGCATCGCCTGTCTCGCAGGCAGAGCCCAGCCTCACACACGGGACCCCGCACTTTGCTTGCCTTTCTGTTTCTCCGCCTCGGAAAATGGTCTCCTTGTGGTTGGCTCAAACCAGAAACCCGGCTCGCTCAATTCGATGCCCTTTTCCTGCGGCTGGTCTCACCCCACTGCAGCTCCCGGGCACATCAGCAGCAGTCTCCTCGTTTCATTTCTGAAACAGCTCCAGTCGACCCCTGCCCGCCCGCCCCTCCCACTACCCCAGGCCCCTGATCTCGTCTAGGAGATTCTCCTGACCGTCAGGCCCCAGAGTCCCTTCAGTCTGTCCACCCAGCAGCTACAAACGAGTCATAACACTTTGACTCAGTTCCCTTCAGTGGCCTCCTTTTCTCTTAGGGGGAAAAAAAATCCCAGCTCTTTGCTCTGGTGCTCAAGGGCCTCCAGAAAAGATATCACCTCCTCCCGGCCCGTGCTCTGCCGCCCTGGGTCTCAGCCCACGGATTACCCTAATCCCAGCCCCCTCTGCATTTCTGGCCCCGCATCGGCACAGCCGGGCTCGCTGCCCAGCTCTTTTCCTGGGACTGCCCTCGTGGCGCCCTCAAGTCTTTTGCCCCCATGGCACCTCGCAGCCCTCCGGAGCCCTGCCCTCGGCTTCGTGTGCTGTGTCAAGGGCCACACAGTTGAGTTTCCACGTGGCCCTTTCTGCAATCACTTTGATGTTGCTCTGTCGCACATTTCTGAGCTCACGTGGTCAGCCCCAGGAAGGATGCTGTCTGCAGTGCGCCCACCACTCCCTGCCTGGAACCCAGAGCCCATCTCCTCTCCGTCTCTCTCCCAGGCTCCACGAAGGCTAGATTCTGGTCACTCGCTCTTCCCAAGGAGACGGCAAGCTGCACCCCCTGCCTGCACCTCCCCCTTCTCTGGGCCAGTCACAGCCCTGCCGTCCCCGCGTGGCCCCCGACACCACCAGCTCAGAGCTCTTGGCCTCCCTGGCCGGCTCTGTCAGGTTCCTCCCCTCAGCTCCCAGGTCCCACTTGGAATGCCCACGCTTTCCCTAGCCCTGTACCCAGGTCCCCACTGCAGCTGGGAGGTGCGGGAGAAGCTGTCCTGCATGGGATTGGTGGGGGAGAACGCCAGTGGGAAGAATCCCTGCTGACGGGCAGGGCAGGGGGTGGGGTGGGGGCGGAGATCTACAGCGTTTGTTTCCCACCTGCTGAGAGTGAAATGAAGCCCCAGTGTGTTGCCACTTTGGGAAGAGGACCCCAGAGAACATTCTCTAAATGTGGAAACCGAAAGGCCACCATTTGAACTCTTTACCAGGTGCGTCCTAAGTTATAATTGGGCTACAGATGCTACTTTTAGGCAGGTACTGAAAGCACTAACATCCTGTTGTTCTGTAGGTCAGAACATTCTGGAAGGTGTTTCTGAAGAAGAAGAGAAACCATAGTTTCCTCAAGGAGCTTTTGTGATGGTTCAGATGTGATTGCTGAAAAGGGAGCAGAGCTGGACGATTGCTCTCAACAGAGAAAGTGCAAAGAAAAGACCAAAGCAATTTCCCAGTTGGTGACGATCAGAGAAATGCGGCTATTTTTAGTGCTTTAAAATAGTTAACGGGGGACTTTGCTGGCAGTCCTGCGGTTAAGACACCACACTCCTGATGCAGGTGGCGTGGGTTTGACCCCTGGTTGAGGAACTAAGATTCCGCATGCTGCAGAGTGTGGGGAAAAAAACGAAAATGGTTAATGGAAACTCACCTACAAAACAGAAATAAGAGTTACAGATGTAGGTTTATGGTTACCAGGTAGTAAGGGGCGGGAGGATAAGTTAGGATTGACAGTCACATACTATATATAAACTAGATAACTAATAAAGACCAACTGTATAGCACAGAGAAGTCTACTCAATACTCTGTAATAACCTTTGTGGAAAAATAATCTTAAAAAGAGTGGATGTGTGTCTTTGTATAACTGGTTTAAAACTCAACATTAAAAAGCAGAGACATCACTTTGCCAACAAAGGTCTGTCTAGTCAAAGCTATGGTCTTTCCAGGAGTCATGTATGGATGTGAGAGTTGGACTCTAAAGAAGGCTGAGAACCAAAGCACTGATACTTTTGAACTGTGGTGCTTGAAGAGACTCTTGAGAGTCCCCTGGAAAGCAAGGTGATCAATCCAGTCAATCCTAAAGGAAATCAGTGCTGAATATTCATTGGAAGGACTGATGCTGAAGCTGAAACTCCAATTCTTTGGCTACCTGATGCAAAGAGCTGACTCACTGGAAAAGACCCTGTTGCTGAGCAAAATTGAGGGCAAGAGAAAGGGGTGACAGAGGATGAGATGGCTGGATGGCATCACTGACTAAATGGACATGAGTTTGAGTAAGCTCAGGGAGACAGTGATGGACAGAGAAGCCTGGCGTGCTAGAGTTCATGGGGTCACAAAGAGTCAGACATGACTTAGTGACTGAAGAGCAACAATAACTTGATTCACTTTGCTGTATACCTACAAGTAACACAACATTGTAAATGAACTAAACTACAATAAAGTATTTTTTTAATAACATAAAATGGTTAATGGAGGGTTGGTATTTACTCACTACCCACAAAACCTCCTTGGTTAACACTGCCCATCTCCTCCTAAATGATTAATAGGTGCAGGAAGAGACATTCTAACATAAGAGATTCAGTTGTCTGGGAGATAAATCTTTCCAAATTCATGTGGGATGCCCGCTGGTGGGGGCGTGGTGAGGGGAAGAGTTCCCATGTTGAATGACGAAGCTGAAAGAACCATGCTGTTTCTCCATGTCTGGGGACATCCGGCTCCAGCCTTCCACCGGGGCACACGGGGTCTGTGCACGAGCTGCTCTTCGGCGCGTTCCTGCCCTGCCATCCTCCCACCACCTCCTTTGCTGGCTGCTCCCATGGCAGCTCGTCTTCCACACATTTCTTGGGTGCAAGGCCAACAGGCTGGCGCAAAGCTTGCCCGTCAGTACCCTGCCTGGGGCACGTCTTCCCACCGAGGAAGAAGGCCGCTTCCTCAGCAGCTCCTTTCTCCTCTCTGCCGTGCTGGCTGGTGCACATGGCCCTGGCCACGGTCTGCGACGTTCCCCATGAGCACATGGACACATCCCTCTCACGGTGCTCAGAGGCTGTCTCCTAACGGCCGCCTGAACCCCAGAGCATTATTCCAAACTCAGACTCCAGGGGAATGGTGGACCCAGCCCAGAGGGACTCATGGCTGTAGTCAGCTATGTTCCTAGCACAGGGCTAACAACCCAGCCCTGCTCCAGCGAGGAGAAGCACTGGGCCCAGGCAAGGCACAGCCAGGGTCTCTGCCCTCGGTGCCCAGGAGAGGGGTGCTGCAGGGCCCTTTGAGCACACGTGTCTAGCTGTCCTCTTCTGGTTGCTTCCATTCTGTCCTAAAAACAGGAGCCAGTATCACGAACCAAGACCAAAGCAGCCCTGGAGTCTGGAGAGGGAAGAGGAAGTCTGAGGTCCAGAAAAGCATGGGAGTGTGATGGACCAGGGTGGTCTGGCATGACTGACTGCTGGCCATGGGGACCCACCAGAATTCAACGGGACACACCTGGACTTCCTCCAGGTATGTTCCATTGTGCAGAGCCCTGTGTTTCAGTCAAGGGAGGGAGCAAAGGAGACAGGGAGCACAGTGAGAGCAGAGGCAGGAAAGAAATGATAGTACTTGACTATGGAACTGAAGCTGGTAAATTAATCAAACAATTCTCCGAAGCGGTTGTGATACTTCGCCATGTCTACATACAGTGCACGAGTTCATGACAGCCTTGCTAAGTAAGTTCCAGCAGGTCACTTGGCAATTAGTTTATTGGGAAGTCATACGCATGCTCCCTTCTCTGGTTCTGCTTGCACTGATCGGCTCAGCCCAGCACCACTTCCTGCCTGGGTTGTCTTTCTAGTCTCCTGGCTCTTAAGATGAGCTCTGTGTACTCCTGTCCAAACCATGTGCAGCTGCTTTTACCAAGATCATCTTGAGATAACAGGTCTAGTGTGTCACTGCTGAGTCTCCAGTAAAGAATAGCTCCATATTTCTTATAGGGCTTCCTGGTAGCTCAGCAGTTTAAAAAAAAAAAAAATCTGCCTGCAGTGCAGAAGACGAGGAGACCTGGGTTCAATCCCTGGGTCGGGAAGACCCCCTGGAGGAGGAAATGGCAGCCCGCTCCAGTATTCTTGCCTGGGAAATCCCGTGGATGGAGGAGCCTGGTGGGCTACAGTCCAGGGGTCACAAAGAGTTGGACGCGACTGAGCAAGCGAGCTGTATGTCATCTTAGGCCACGTCACAAATCCTCTGTGTGGCTTTCGTGGCTCCCTCTGCTTCTGCAATCTTGTCTCTCACACTGTGTAACTGTGCCAGAAGGCTGGTTTCCTTACTGCCTGTAGTAGGGTACATAATGCCCTGCGATAGCACCGGGTGCAGGAAAGGAATGGGATTGGAATAGGACTGGAGTGAGCCGTGTGTGTGCGTGTGTGTGTGTGTATGTGTGTATACATCTTTCATCTTAATATTTTTGCAATAAGCATGTCTTCATATCACTTTTGTAATTCTGTAATTGAAAAAAATTTAAACTTAATGGACGTGATTGTTGCAATTTGACGATACAGGTAGTTTAAATTTAAATGAGCACAGGTATACCCTTGACCCAGCAATAGGATAAACACCTTATCTTTGGAGATAATGTCACAGGTTCATTGTAGCATTGTTTAAAATAGCAAACCTTTGGAAACAACCCAATATCCCTTAAGAGAAGACTGAGTTAAAAATATATATGGTATACTCAGACTGTTTACAATATGAACAGCAGTGCATTTTAGTGGTTAATAATGGTGCAAGTCTCTGCATCGGACTGCTGACGTTTGAATTCTAGCTCTTGCCCAGCTGTGTGGTTCTGGATAATTTAAATGTTCTGTGCTTAAGTTTCTTCATCTGTTCAATGGGGACTCTAATAACACCCACTTTATAGATTTGTTGTAAGAAATTATTACAACATGATGAGTTATTACATAAAAAGTGTTCAAACCATGCCTGGTTCCATCTGTCGTTGAGCTGCTGATTTAGAAATATTATAATACTTATTATATATATATACATACACACACGTATACATATATATGTATCAATTCAGAGTGAATTAGCACTCATCTGTGAAAAAATGACAGAACTTCTCAGTGCTGGTACATTCAAGTGTCTAAAGAATTAGCATCATTTTATTCCTCTTTACTTCAAAGAATAATGCCTCATTCAATATTTCTATTTCATTTAATAAGCAGGTCCAAATTTCCTTTGTTTGACTCAAAATTCCTGGCACTTAAGGCAATGTACTTAAATTTAAAGTTTATAAACAGAGACCCTATGGAAAACTTTGGGAAATGTTAATATATATATATGTACACATATATACACGAGTACATTTTCATCTATTTCTTTTTAAACTGAGTAAAATTGTATCTCCATAGAAATAAAAGTATCCTTTTAAAGAATTTTAGTCCAAATTTAACATCTTCTGGATATGTCATTACCTTTTTTAAATTCTTCCTTAAAAAAAAAAATCCATGTGTATAAAGAAAACCAAAGTTTAAGACACTTTAATACCTGATTCCATTAAGGCAACAAAATCAGGTCTTTGGTCTACATGCATACAAATAATGGGACGACCATGAACCTTTGACCAGCACCAAAAACTAGGTCTTGAACATCTAGCATTTAGTCACTTGTGCCTTCTTGCTCCATGTTTCACTAAACATGGAAGAATCTACAGTCCCACACAGGCAGCTGAGACGTCATATAAACTAAACCGAGTGCATTTCATGATGGGCAAGCCCTAGTGATGTAACTGTAACTTTTCTGCTCCATTAAAACTCCCTTTGCATTTCTCATCAGCACGATGGTGTTATTCCCATTCTTCCAGCCAAATCCCAAAGGCCGCAGCCACCTCCTCCCTTGGCTATCAGGGAAGACACCCTGGGCATCTTGGGGGCGTGGTCTCGCTACGTGCAGGCGGGCAGCTCCGGTTGCCAGGGCAGCTGCTCACATCTGTCGTGGAGATGCAGGAGCATGGAATTTTGAGTTACGGGGCTGTGTCTGCCAAGACTTCCTGGCAAAGTGTTGTGTCTGCAAAATAGGACCTCCGTATGGATCTTCAAGAAATGCCCTTCACCCTACAAGGGCTTCCCTGGTGGCTAAATTGGTAAGGAATCTGCCTGCGGTGCAGGAGATCCAGGTTTAATCCCTGGGTCACGAAGATCCCCTGGACAAGGAAATGGTAACCCACTCCAGTATTCTTGCCTAGAGAATCCCATGGACAGAGGAGCCTGGTGGGTTACAGTCCCTGGGGTCGCAAAGAGTCGAACACGACTGAGCAACTAAACCACCACCAAATGCAAAAAAAAAAAAAGACCTAGTGACAAGACTTAACACCCGAGCTCTCAAGTCAAGGTCAAGTGGGGTGGACTTTGAGGTCCTTGAGGGGTCCTTTCTACTTACACCACTGCCAGTCCGTCCAGTCTGACCAGTGAGAGTGCCTAGGTTCACCTGGCTGGAGACAGGTGCTGTTTGTTATCTAGGGGGATGAAGGGTGCTCCCCACCCCACTTCATATATCGTAGTCTGAACCCTCAGTACCTCGGAATGCGACCGTATTTAAGTTAAAGAACTTTAAAGAGGTAATTAAGTTAAATGAAGTCATATGGGTGGGTCCTGATCTCATATAATTGGCGTCCTCAGAAGAGACTAGAACACACACAGATGGCAAGACCACGGGAGGACACAGGAGAAGAAAGGCATCTGCAAGCCTCAGAAGACACCCGCCCTGCTGGCACCGTGACCTTGGACTTCCAGCCTCTGGAACTATGAGAAAAAATACTTCTGTTGTTTCCGTGCCCCCATCTGTGGTCCTCTGTTGTGGAGGCCCGGGCAAAGTCAAATCCCATCCAAGTCTTCCCTTCACTGGGTGAGACTGAGCCTCAGGATGTCCTTCTGTTTTGGAGGGGGACCTGTGCTCGGGAACAGCCACCCAGGGGGCTTCTGCCCTGGAACTCAGCTCGAGGAAGGAGGCACCTCTTCTCTGATATCACAGTGAACTCCTTTTTCTCATTTTCCTCTTTGTGCTTTTTAACACAACAGAATACAAGACCAGTGAGAGGCAAACCAAGCCTAATTGCTAAGGAAGGTCCAGCCACGGTCCCCGTGGTCCAGGAAGGGGGACAGCCTGCAGTCCCCTGCAGCTCACAGTCCAAACGTCTGTGACTGCACGGGCGGGTCCCTGACTTCTCAGTAGGGGCCCTTTTCACACGAACAATTGACAGGGAAGAACAAATCTGACTCCATGTTGGATCTGTTTCTTTCCCCTGGACCTTTGTATTCTATTGCTTCTGCTACAAGTTAGTCACTAAAATGATACTGTGTGCTCAGAGATGTCTGATTCTTTTGCGACCCCAGGGACTGTAGCCCGCCAGGCTCCTCTGTCCCTGGGATTCTCCAGGCAAGAATACTGGAGTGGGTGGCCATTCCCTTCTCCAGGGGAGCTTCCCCACCCAGGGATCGAACCTGCATCTCTTGTGCCTCCTGCATGGCAGGTGGGTTCTTTGCCACTGCACCCACCACCTGGAAAGCCCAAAATGATGTCGCCCATAACTTAGAATATACATAAAGGCCCAACTACGGAAACCCTGCCTCCCAAGCCTAAACATTAGGCTAGAATACCTTTGTTCAGCTCACAGGAAAGTCTGACCAGGCCCACGGCCCACCCGCGAGTGGCTGCAGGAAGGAAGAAACTGACACATCCCCTCTGGAGTCTGGCCAGAATCAGGACATACTGCAACAACTTACCACCTTTTTACTTTACCGTGTCAGCCGCTCCCCCCAGCAACTGGTTCTATAAAAGAAACTATTAATAGCATCAGACCTGGGCAAGGTGGTTCTTTGGGACACTAGCCTGCTGTCCTGACAGTCTGCTGGCTTTCCAGACAGAGCTGCTATTCCTGCCCTAACGACTGCCTCGATTTATTGCCCTGTCGAGCAGTGAGCAAGGAGATCCAACCAGTCCATTCTAAAGGAAATCAACTCTGATTATTCATTGGAAGGACAGATGAAGCTGAACCTCCACTATTTTGGCCACTTGATTTGCAGAGCCGACTTACTGGAAAAGACCCTGATGCTGGGAAAGATTGAGAGCAAGAGGAGAAGGGGGGTGACAGAGGGTGAGATGGCTGGATGGCATCACCGACTCAATGGACGTGAGTTTGAGCAAGCTCTGGGAGATGGTGATGGACAGGGAAGTGTGGCGTGCTGCAGTCCACGGGGTCATAAAGAGCGGGGCATGACTGAGCGCCTGAACATGGGCTCAGTGAGCAATACCAGTTTGGACCTTTAACAGTCTGGGCGAAGCCTGGCTGGTAACCACGGAGCAGGCATGGTCAGTGAGTTAGACAGTTTTTGTCATTTATGGAATAAAAGACGTGAACGTTCCTTTGCTTCACATTTCAAATCACTCTCGGCCACTTCCGACCCTCTCCCATCCATCACTATAACATCTTTTCGGCCGAAGCTTATTTCCGACACCGGAACCGCTTTTGCTTTTGCGTTGCTAGGCAACAATATCCAACCACTGCACGCTCGTTCTATTTGTCTGTTCCTCCTGGGCTGGGCAGGATCGCTTCTCCCAAACTCACAGAGGAACCCTTGCTTTCAGGCAGGAGCCAGACCCACGACGGAAACACCATCCGCTGGGTCCAGCCACGGCACCCGGCTCTGTTCTGAGCTCCCGAGTCCTGCTCTTGACTCACCCGCCGCAGCCACGTCTCTCACGTTAGGTTTTCGATACGACTTTAAAAAGGCAAATGAACTAATGTGTGCCTTGAGGATTTAACCAAGCTGCCAGTGAAATGTTTTGTTTTCACAGCTGTGCTCGCACGCTGAGACGATGCCGTTTCAAGAGAGATAGCCTGATGTAATGCTGTGGCCGCGTGACTGTCACTGGGCTGAAGAGGAGAGCGCTGTGATCGCAATGGAAAAGAGAAGTGAGGTCTGCATCTGCGGACTCAGATCCCACTCGCTGCAATAAGCTCAACCTTTGAGCAAGGCTAGGAGGGGAAATTACTGCAAGCTGCTGAATACACATGACATCATCTCGCCACCCACAAATCTTAGGAGCATGGCAGGCCAGAAGATGGCATTCGCGCATAGGAAGACGACTCCAGCCGAGCTGACAGGTTCTGGGTTTGAGAGGACACATCGTCGCAACAGTAATTCTGTCCCCTGTGTTCTTTTTCCGTTTGGCACCTGTGGGCACCGTGAAATCAGGGCCACGACAACAAGCCATCAGCTTCCCCGAGCCGCGATCAAAGCTCCCTCTGTGAGGCGTTCTGTGAGCTTCGGAGCCCTTTCCCACTGGCGCTTTCACAGCCTGGGGCTTGGGAGGCTGGGGTCCGAACACAAGTGTGTGCAATTGTGCGGCCAGTCCTTAAGCTGCCTTTCCTGGCCTCACCACAGAGTTCCCACGCGCCGGTAAGACCCAAGTCGCCAAAGGTCACAACGAGGCTGCTTCCTGCCCGCGGACTCTGCAGCTGCTCCCCTGTGTTGCCCGGAAGGCGGGACACATTTTTTTGTGTGTGTTCAAATTCTCTTCCATTAAAGGACATGCAACTTCTTGACATGTGATTTTGGAAATGCTATTATATCCGTATCAGGGAACTGTGAGATAAAATATTTCCTGCCATATTGGCGGGCAATAAGTGTCATAGCCATCAGCGATTTCGGGCCTCCAAAAATGCCAAAAACATGAATAAGGGCGCCCCAAAGGGGATACAATGCCTGCTATTCAGCAGATGCACATAATTAGGTTTTAATCAAACTTACTCTAAAAATTGTTTGGGAAGCTCTTTGGATTTCAGAACAACGAAGGATTATGAAGCTATACCCAAAGAGAATAACAAATAACTTACTTCTTTTACATTAAATTTCCTTAACTGATAAAGTACTCTTTTAGGAAGACGCCCCCCGCAGTGATTGCTCCGGAGGAGGAGCAGCTGGGGGAACGCGAGCAGCGGCCCTTCGCCACTTCTGCCGCTCCAGACTGAACAGGAATTAAGGATGTGGCCCACTCGGGAAACAGGATCCGGCCCCAGACAGCCGAGGTGCCTATAAAAGGAATGAAATCAGTGAGCCCAGAGGCTTGAGAAGAGCGCCAGATTCCTTAGCCTGATATCTGGTTTTCCTTACTTAATAATAATCTCTGATGTTCAGGCTGCCCTCCCCCTTTGCTGCAAACTTGTATATAGCCTGCTGACTCCCACTTGGGCCTCCTCCGAGGAGTTTTCGCAGGGCTATGGAGATGCTGTCTCTTGGGCTCAGACTCCTTAACATTCCCACCAAATAAAATAACTCTCTACTTTCAGATTGTGACTAGTCTTTTAGTTGACAGAACTGTATATGCTATAATCATCATCGTGGGAAGAAATCAGAAAGCTACAGTTTAGAAGGAACAGATAGTGCCAGAGCCACGAGGCGCCTAGACGCAAGGCTTTGGGGGAAAAAAAATTCCTACATCTCCATTTACTCACTTTCAGGGCTTGGTCTGGCAAATTTAGGATTTGCTGAGAAAGCTGCTTATAATTAGGTTTTAATCAAACTTATTCTAAAAATTTGTTTTGAAACCTCTTTGGATTTCAGAACAATGAAGGATTATGGAACTATACTCAAAGAGAGGAACAAATAAGTTACTTCTTTTACATTAAATTTCCTTAACTGACAAAATATTCCTTTAAGAAGACAGCTCTATTTCTGTACTCTTTCAGTTTTTAACATTTTATAAATAACCTATTAATACTTATTGTTGGAAAAATGTTAAAAACTCCATCAGTAGACTTAAGGCAAAATCTTCCTAAATGACTTCCCTTCTAGAAGCTCCACAGATGCAGCCCAAGGCAGGGCAACACCTTGTCTGTACAAAGTCCTCTTGTGAGGTTCCTCACCTCCCTCTTCCTCCCTGATCCAGCCTTACCTTGATGCTTAGAGACAGGGAACAAGCGGGGTTAACTACACCAAGATTTTTCCCAGCTGTGATAGACAGCGGAGTGGCAGAGATGGGATGAGTGCTCAAGTGTTCTGCGTCTCAGCAGCCTTTGTGTTTTCTGCTGACACATCGGTTTACACCGTCATGGGGATTATTCTTAATACGTTGTCAGTGGTCAGGGGTTACTAGTGGGTAGACATCATTCACCTAAACAAAGGTAGACCAGGTCTCCCAGGTTGGTGGGGCCCAACCGACCCTCCCCTGGCTCCTGTGGTGGTTTAGCCTGGGAGTTTGGGAGCACTTTGCCAGATTTGTATAATGTCCCATCCTATCCCCCTAGCAGCTCGTCAAGTGGCCATTTCATTTGCTCTAAATTTACCATCATGTTCTTATAAATGTGTGTGATTTATCAATATTGATCTGCCCCTCGAAAATCACAATACGATCCTCCCACAATCATACTTGCGTCACCATGACTCCCAAAGAGAGCGCAAATGACTCCACGTACTGTCTGTCTTGAAACTGAATTCTAAGCAGCAGCACTCGGCACTCTTCTCCTTCTCCTCCTCCTGCTACAGTTGGCTTCTAGGGTTTCCAGCCTGTGTTTCCCCCATTCCAGAAACGCATCTCTTCAGGAATCGAGAGAGCCTTTCCCATTCAAGGGAGAACATTCCCAGACATCGTCTAGAAACCTTCCTGCATAACGTTCTGGAAGGCCGTACAGAAAGCTCTCAGGGACAAGGAGGTGTCAGGAGAAACGTGGGTTTGTGAGACTGATTTGGTGTCCAGTGGCATCCATTCGTAAGCGACCAATGCCCGTGACTAGCCAGGTCCTTCCTTGAGACCCAGGTGTTGAATTCCCTGGAAACACTTTCACGCTGTGCCCTCGGCAGTCAACACTTCTCTGTGGTCAATGACTCTCTTTGATGTGACTCACCTCCTTTTTATTTGTTGACTGTATCCCTTCTCCCTATACCAGAAGCTCAGAAATGTCAAAAGGAGTCTTTTCTGCATCTGTTTTCCCAAGGCCTAACATCATTCTGGAATTCCAGTGGAGCTGTTTCAAATCCTGAAAGATGATGCTGTGAAAGTGCTGCACTCAGTATGCCAGCAAATTTGGAAAACTCGGCAGTGGCCACAGGACTGGAAAAGGTCAGTATTCATTCCAATCCCAAAGAAAGGCAATGCCAAAGAATGCTCAAACTACCGCACAGTTGCACTCATCTCACATGCTAGTAAAGTAATGTTCAAAATTCTCCAAGCCAGGCTTCAGCAATACGTGAACCGTGAACTCCCTGATGTTCAAGCTGGTTTTAGAAAAGGCAGAGGAACCAGAGATCAAATGGCCAACATCCGCTGGATCATGGAAAAAGCAAGAGAGTTCCAGAAAAACATCTATTTCTGCTTTCTTGACTATGCCAAAGCCTTTGACTGTGTGGATCACAATAAACTGTGGAAAATTCTGAAAGAGATGGGAATACCAGACCACCTAACCTGCCTCTTGAGAAATGTGTATGCAGGTCAGGAAGCAACAGTTAGAACTGGACATGGAACAACAGACTGGTTCAAATAGGAAAAGGAGTACGTCAAGGCTGTATATTGTCAATCTGCTTATTTAACTTCTATGCAGAGTACATCATGAGAAACACTGGGCTGGAAGAAGCACAAGTTGGAATCAAGATTGCCGGGAGAAATATCAATAACCTCAGATATGCAGATGACACCACCTTTATGGCAGAAAGTGAAGAGGAGCTAAAAAGCCTCTTGATGAAAGTGAAAGAGGAGAGTGAAAAAGTTGGCTTAAAGCTCAACATTCAGAAAACAAAGATCATGGCATCCTGTCCCATCACTTCATGGGAAATAGATGGGGAAACAGTGGAAACAGTGTGAGACTTTACTTTTGGGCTCCAAAATCACTGCAGATGGTGACTGCAGCCATGAAATTAAAAGATGCTTACTCCTTGGAAGAAAAGTTATGAGCAACCTAGATAGTATATTCAAAAGCAGAGACCTTACTTTGCCGACTAAGGTCCGTCTAGTCAAGGCTATGGTTTTTCCTGTGGTCATGTGTGGATGTGAGAGTTGGACTGTGAAGAAGGCTAAGCGCTGAAGAATTGATGCTTTTGAACTGTGGTGTTGGAGAAGACTCTTGAGAGTCCCTTGGACTGCAAGGAGATCCAACCAGTCCATTTTGAAGATCAACCCTGGGATTTCTTTGGAAGGAATGATGCTAAAGCTGAAACTCCAGTACTTTGGCCACCTCATGGGAAGAGCTGACTCATTGGAAAAGACTCTGATGCTGGGAGGGATTGGGGGCAGGAGGAGAAGGGGACGACCGAGGATGAGATGGCTGGATGGCATCATGGACTCGATGAATGTGAGTCTGGGTGAACTCCGGGAGTTGGTGATGGACAGGGAGGCCTGGCGTGCTGCGATTCATGGAGTCGCAGAGAGTCGGACACGACTGAGCGACTGAACTGAACGGAACACCATTCTGGGGTCCTCCAGAAAGATTTGTGAATAAATGACAAAGGTAGCATCTCTTCCATTTCAAAGGAGAAAACATCTTTTGCCTGCGGAGCAGAAAAGCTGCGGCTGCTTTACTGCCTCTTTTCCTCAGCAGTGAGGAGCAGGGGGACACCCGCCCCCATCTATCAACCCCAGGGACTGTCTGTGGGATAAGGAGCCCCTCCAGCGAAAGGGCTGTAAGCCAGAGGCAGACTCCGACGAGAACCGGGTTCCCGGAGGCTGCTCTCCTCTGTCCCCATTTTAAAGTTCTGCATTTTTTCAACTGCCCAAAAGTTTCTTGGAAGGCCTCATTGTAATAAAGTCAGGTATGGGCAGCTTTTAAGGAGAGAAGCTAACGGAAATCCACCAAAGAAGGAAGAACTGTCATGAAGAGGGATTTTGCAATAACTTGGGGTGTATTCAGAGGCATATAATTTCTCCCAGTCCATCAACGCAGTGGGAATTTGCGGGGGAGAGGGGAAGGGAGGAGAAGCAGCTCAGGCTTCCCTGGGGGCTCAGACTGTAAAGAATCTACCTGTGATGCAGCAGACCCGGGTTCGATCCCTGAGTCAGGACGATGCCCTGGAGGAGGGCATGGCAGCCTACTCCAGTATTCTTGCCCGGAGAATCCCATGGACAGAGGAGCCTGGAGGGCTGCAGTCCATGGGGTTGCAAAGAGTCAGACAGGACTGAGCAACTGTGTGACACTTTGACTTTCATGAAGGAGCTTAAGGAAAGGCAAACACACACACACAGGCAAAATACCGATGAGGGCATCAGTGATAATTTGGGGAAACTGTATTAAAGCATTCCTATTGAGAAATGGAATATTTCCCGCTCTGTCAAGTAAGCAAAGGATGTCACGGTCATCAGCGGTTACAGTCCTCCAACTGGAGCCGGTGAGCCCTGGGAAAACTCAGGGAAGAGAAGGCCTGCTCTCCAGCAGCCACCACATACAGCACCCCCTGGCGAGCCGGGAGGACACGCAGGATGTGAGCGCTCGGGAGACTGTTCCCAGAGAGCTGCGGCGCACAGCCAGGGGACCGTTTCAGGGGGCCCAGACCCTGCAGCTTCCCACACACAGAAAGGCAACTCTTCCTTAATTGCACGTATCTGGCTTCTTTGATTAACAGTGGTCTCCTGATGCCCCCAGCACCTGCCCTTTGTTGCAGCTCTCCCGTATGTCTCAGCGTCCCTGGCCGCCTCCTCGGAGAAGGCCCTCAGAGCTCTCAGAAACACTGTCCCCAGGCTGAAGTCCTCATTTTGCCCCACAGGAAACTCAACTCACAATTTAATGTGCTGCAGTTTTTTCCAACACTTTATCTTGCAAACCACTACCAAACCTGTCTTCAAGAATGGAAGCATCCGCAAGTGACTGAAGTAGCCGTTTAGCGCCATCGAAAAGCTGGATGCTGAACTGTCACGAGAAAGGGCGCACTGAGGGCTTTTCCACAGTTCCTATCGCTTCCGACAACAGCCACAAAAATTATGGTTGACGACTTGGCAGACAACAGGGTCTGACACATGGTTAATAAGTGTTCCTTGTGAATATAAAGAATCACATTTTCTTTTTAAATATGTGCCCAATTTTAAGAAGTATGGGTATACACACATAGGTATGTATATGCTATAAGCAGTACTAATGTTTAAGTTTACTAAATACAGTAAAAATACTGTTAAATACTACATATAATCATTTAAACTACAGTACATTTTAATAGGTTTCACACCAGCCAACTCATATGGCATTTATGGGGTAGAGTTCTTTTTGAAAGTTGATGAGAAAATATTTTATTTGATGAGGAAATATTTTATTTGATGATAAAACATTTTGTCTAGTTGATGATGAAATTATTTTATCATCATTAACTTTCCTCATAAAATTGGAGGTATATTCCAACATGCAATAAATATCACAGTAAAGAATATTTGGAAATAGTAACGCTTCCACTGGAAACCCTGTTTGGAAAGCAACATCTTGTAACTCAATATATAATACTGAGACTTAAATGTTACACTTAACATTAAAATGGAGACTTAAAAAGGAGTTATATTATTTGAGGCTTAGCTAAATCTAACAGGAGATGGAAAAGTAGCCTACTTTAAATTAGATTAATTATTTTATTTCTCCCTCAAGGCAAAACATCCATATTTTAAACCACAAGCTTATCAAAGGACATTTACTAAATGTACCATGGATGGTATAAGAAGTGATTTTACCCTTAAAAATACTGTAACCCAAGAAATAATTCTAGACTGACTTAAGTGCTTCTTTGAAATGTGTAGGTAGAGTATGAACTCAGGAAGCCTATTATAAATGACTCATGAGTAATATAATTTGGAACAAAACAGAAGTCTCAACCAGCACCCACGGCCAAGTAAAGTAAACACGTCACTGCTCCCCACCTTCTAGACTAACACGGGGGTAGACTGGCTACTTCAAAGTGCTGATTGAACACCCGTGTGCAGGGGCGTTTAATTATTCTTTACTGTTTGAGTCCATGAAAAAAAAGGAACTATTCATACCAGTCATTTATCAGTGAATTCTTTTCTGAAGAGCCCATCTTTTTTTTTTTTTTTGGCTGCCCCATGCAGCATGCAAGATCTTAGCTCCTGGACCAGGGACTGAACCTGGGCTGTGGCAGCGAAAGCTCCGAATCCTGACCACTGGACCACCAGGGAACTCCCTTGCTTTCCTCCTCGAGTGGGAAAGATTTTGGGGGCCACAGGTTCCTTGAGTGAAACTTTTCTTAGAGCCAGCCTAGAGGGCCCACGCCGCTATGCCACGCGGGGCCACCCTAGCAGCCTCCCGCCTGCTCAGTTCTCCTCCCTGTCTCCAGGAACATGCACCTGAGTGGAATCAACCCATGGAAAATTCCTGGGAAGGTTCAAAAGCTCCTCTCAAAGTAGGAAATTATTAACTGCTGCGTTTCCCAGGCTAATTTTACAGACTAACCATAAAAAGGAAACTCTTGATGTTGACAGGTGTCCATGTTATTTTCTCACTGAAAACCCCAGTGTCTAGTAAATAATTCCAGCTACGAAGTAAAGACGAAAAGTGGCACTTTAAATTCAGATGATTCAAAAGTTTAGCTGTTCCTCCTAGGAGTTAATCACTCAATGACATCTTTCCTTTCCTAAATAAACGCTGACTTTTTGACATCTGGGCTGGAGCTCATGCATTTATGACTACGCTTGGTTCCTGGAGCGAGTGGAGTCGGTTACACAGACGAGTCACCAGGCCACACCTCAGCGTGATCGCCACGAGGACGCTGAGAGAGGGCTCTCAATAATGTCACAGATTCCAGCTCTGCAAGGAATGCCATCAGAGGAAAACGGTTCTTACACGGAAAACTGGCAGAGAAAGGTTGCAAAGTCTCATATTAAACACATCAGGCCTGGTTACTCTGCGGGACAACTCGCTGCTGCTGCTGCTGAGTCGCTCAGCCGTGTCCGACTCTGTGCGGCCCCACAGACGGCAGCCCACCAGGCTCCCCGTCCCTGGGACTCTCCAGGCAAGATTGCTGGAGCGGGGGTCATCGCCTTCTCCAATGCATGAAAGTGAAAAGGGAAAGTGAGGTCGCTCAGCTGTGTCCGACTCTTAGCGACCCCACGGACTGCAGCCCACCAGGCTCCCCATCCCTGGGACTCTCCAGGCAAGAGCGCTGGAGTGGGGGCCATCGCCTTCTCCAGAGAGGACAACGCAGCACAGAGTAAAGTAGGGTCAGGGCTCCCCTGGAGTCTCAGCGGCAGAGAATCCACCTGTCAGTGCACAGATGAAGGCTTCGTCGCTGGGTTGGGAAGACCCTCTGGAGAAGGAGATGGCAACACATTCCAGCATTCTGGCCTGGGGGAATTCCACAGACAGAGCAGCTTGCTGGGCTGCACTCCGTGGGGTCGCAGAGTCAGACGTGACTGAAGTGACTGACGTGACGCAGCCCAGCACAGAAGCGAGCAAGGGGAAGGTGTGAACAGATTCATACGTGGAAGAGCCCGGTTCACAGCCCAGACTTCCACGGGTTACCTGCTCCCGCTCATCACAGCTCAATTGCCTTTCAGATCTTAACGTTTCCCACTTTAGAGACTGAAATTCTTCACAATTTCCTGTGACTTGGAGATTTCTGAGTTTCCCAGCCAAATAAAACATTAACGCAATCTTAAAACCATCTCCCTGATTTTTTTATTTCTAAAGATAATCATAAAATTCACTAAAATTTTAAGAGGAGCCTCCATATAACTGCATGTTCACAAAGTCAATAAACTCCTTGAGACTGAAAACATTTCTGAAAAAAAAAAAGTTACCCAAATTGATGAAATTCTGAATAGACCAAATATCAAGAAAGAAGTGAAGATGCTTATCAAAGAATTCTTTTGATAGGCTCTTTGTTTTTACTGGTGAATCTTATGCAGTTCACACACACAAATTCTATAGTATAAAAACTGTTCCCAAATACAGAAAGTAAGTGTTTATCCAGAAAGCAAATGTGAAACTCATGTTACAGTTACTATTACTGAAACTAGAAAGAAATGAAACAGACCAATTTATCTATTGCTAATGGAATCAACTTCAATTTCCATGAAGTGCAGTCCAGACTATTAGGTTACATTGTGGGTTCTAGCCCAGATGGCTGTGTTCACCCATAGAAGTGCTGGTGGTCTTTGAAAGGGAAGCAGCCACTTAAGTTGATTATAAGCAGTAAGAACCAGCTCTGGGGTTCTAGCAGGTCGAGACCTGTCACCAAGCAGAGGCTCTGACCAATAGGGCTTTTTCTCTAAAAAAAAGGCACAATCCCTAGATAGTTATATATACATAACTGTATAATATAATATAATATAAAACACATTTATATATAATATAATTATATAATCTATATATTATAATTTTATATAATATATAAATATATATAATTATATAATATAGTAATATACGTTATATATTATATTATATATTAATATAAATGTGTCTAATAATTTTATTATATAAAGTAAAAATAAAATTAAAAAATATATAACAATACTAACATGCTGCTCAAGTCACTTCAGTCGTGTCCGACTCTCCCGCGACCCCAGAGATGGCAGCCCACCAGGCTCCCCCGTCCCTGGGATTCTCCAGGCAAGAACACTGGAGAGGGTTGCCATTTCCTTCTCCAATGCATGAAAGTGAAAAGCTTCAGTGAAGTCGCTCAGTTGAGTCTGACTCCTAACAGACACATGGACTGCAGCCCACCAGGCTCCTCTGTCCATGGGATTTTCCAGGCAAGAGTACTGGACTGGGGTTCCATTGCCTTCTCCAAATATATAACATATATAATACATAATTATATAATATCAGTATATTATATAAATATTTTATTAATACAATATAAAAATAATATATAACACAATATAACTGTGCTATAATATTAATACCTTATTATTATTATAATATATAACTATATCATATTATATATTAATATTGTTATAATTATATAATAAGAAGTATACAATACATAATGTATGTAATATATATACTATATAATAATATATGTAATATATATATTTATTTATTAACTTGGCAGCACCAGGTCTCAGTTCTGGCACACAGGGTCTTCAGTCTTTGTTGCCACATGCGGGCTCTTTAGCTGCAGCTTGTGGAATCTAGTTCCCTGCCTGACCAGGACTCTAAGCTTCCCCTGCAGAAGCTTTGGAGTCTTAGCTACTGGACCCCCAGGCCAGTCCCTAAGATGGTTTTAGTCTCAGTATCAGAGCCTCTATTTCAGTGTGACATTGCAATACTTGCAGACTGCTCACATGAATGAGAAAGTAATTCACGCAAGAAAGAAAACATTCCCTGGCACTCGGTGCTTTCACTGTCGTGACCTGGGTTCAGTCCCCTAAGATCCCACAAGCAACGTCGTGAAGCCAAAAAAAACCCCAAAACAAAAACTAATATTCCTTCTAATGGAAGAGCAAGGAAAACTCAGGGCACGTAAAAGGAAAGTAAGGTGCAGAGAGGAGTCTGCACAAAACGGAAACCTAAGGTTCCGATGTCCCTCCTGGAGGCAGGGGTCGGGCACTGCAGAATGTTTCAGGCAACAGGGATGAAGCAGGCCTGCATGGGCACCTGGGCACCAGTCCTGCAGAGGTCCACTGCAGCTGGTACCTCTGAGTGGTACTCTCGTACCACAGAGTGGCCAGGGCCTCAGATGGCCTGTCAGGGCAAAGCAGAAACAGCCTCAAGTTCCTGAATCAAGATATCAGATGAAGCAAGAACACACAAGTGGGGAAGTCACGGTGTCTCACTCCAGGCTGTGGAGTCTGACCTGCAGGTTAACGCCCTGCCCCCGCCACCACTGGCCCCAGCTCCCTAAGGATGTCGTCTCACTGCGGAGGAAGGGCAGGCTCTGGGCAGGAAGGACTGGAGTCTGCTTCTAGAGTCTGGCACACGGAGAAAGACTAATAAAGCTAATTATTTTTAAACAGCAAAACACTTGGGATATATGCCTTCAGCTGAAGTGCCTGTCAGTGGTGTTGCATTAATCATTCTGCAAAAACTTGTTAAGGATCTTCGAGGTATTTATTCATTGAAAGACAAGAAACGATTGCTGTCCACAAGTGGAAGAGGGAGAAAAAGAATAAAATACAACTCAGCCATAAAAAGAATGAAATTTTACCATCTGCAACATCTCTAGAATAATCCTAGGATAGACCTAGAGATTATCATACTACGTGAAGTAAGTCAGACAAAGACAAATACTACATGATATCACTTATACATGGAATCTAAATAACGAAACAAACTAGTGAACATAACAAAAAGAAACAGGCTCACAGATACCTTGAGTAAACTAGTGGTTACGAGTCTTTCTCAATTCTCAAAAATTAATTTAAGATGGTTCTTTGACCAAAGTGTATACGTTAAAAATACAAAACGCCTAAATGCGAACACAGAAGTTTTGCACAGGTCCTAATATCATAGAATCCTTGGATTTTTATCCAGGGTATGGACTCCAAATACACTTCAAGCATTTTGTCACAACTAATCAGAAGAGCTCTCAAAAAAGGGCAATACGGGGTCAGGGTTTGGTGGGTGAAACCTATGCGTAGTTGCTGGACGCTGACAAGGACTGCAGAGGCGGCTGCTGGGGTCAGGGGGCTGTGAAGGCGGACGCCCTGGCTGTGGAGCTTGGGTAAGTTAGGTGATCTTCCTAAGCCTTATTGCCGCCTGGTAAGGTGTGTGTTTGTTCGGCCCAACCTTGCAGCATGAGGGCGCTTCCCTGACCCGGGTCGAATCCATGCCTCCTGCACTGGAAGCTCAGAGCCTCAGCCACTGGACAGCCAGGGCAGTCCAACCTGGTGAGTTTTTGAGGGTTAAAGTTCATGATAAAATCCATGCAAAGCTTTTAGAATAGTAGCTGTTATCAAACAATACTTGATACAAATATGTAAGCTGTTATTACTGTCACAGGACCTTTGGACAAAGATCTGTCTCCATCTCGTCCACCTTTCCCAGGCTGTACAAACACAGAGAAACATATGTGAACTACCAGTATCACCAAGAATATATACATTCCCATTCACACACAACATCAGTGTTTTCAGGAAAAGAAGTGGTTATTTTTATAGAGTAGAGCCATGAGATGGAATTTAAGAGGTGAGGGATGCCGTCCATGTTTTATCAGGGAAAGGTTCACAACGGGAGGGGAGAGGGAATTGAAAGAAGGGGCTGGAACACGACGGTGGGGACCGTCCCTGGAGGTCCAGTGGCTCAGACGCCAAGTTTCCACCGCAAGGGGTGTGGGTTCCAGCCCGATCAGGGAACTAAGATCCCACAGGCCAAGCGGCGAGGCCAAGACAGTAAAACACAATGCTAAAAAAACCAAGCTTAAAAAAGAGCGAGTTTAAGAGATGCAGACAAATTATAAAGACGTCAGAAGGAGGAAAAGCAAGATGCTGAGGGGACTTCAAAAAACACCTTGTAAAAATTATTCCCTTAAATCCATGTGTTTAGCCCAGAGATAAGACAGGATGGTGTTTTTAAAGAAAAATTGAGTCTTTTTTATATACCTTTCCCCCTTCTCCCTTAGACGCAGAGCTATTTCCAGTGGGCAGAGAGGAATTTCAGTTCAATAAAGCTGTCTAATAGTGAGAGCTGGCCCGTCCTGGGACAGAGCTTCTGAAGCTAGTGAACCCTGGAGGCTTCCGAGTTCTTGGAGGCTTAGGGTGCTGCTGACAGAGGATCTTGGGAATTGCTGGCTTGTTTGTTTCCACCCGGAGCACCACTACCACGTATGCCCTTGAATGGAACACGCTTTCCCTGGGCAACTTTTAATTTAATAATCCGTGAGCAGGGTTTTCCTAATAGTCATTCAGTTCAGTCACTCAGTCGTGTCTGACTCTTTGCGACCCCATAGACTGCAGTACACCAGGCTTCCCTGTCCATCACCAACTCCTGAAACTTTCTCAGACTCATGTCCATCGAGTCGGTGATGCCATCCAACCATCTTATCCTCTGTTGCCCCCTTCTCTTCCTGCCTTCAGTCTTTCCCAGCATCAGGGTCTTTTCCAGTGAGTCAGTTCTTCGCATCAGGTGGCCAAAGTATTGGAGCTTCAGCTTCAGCATCAGCCCTTCCAATGAATATTCAGGACTGATTTCCTTTAGGATTGGCTGGTTTGATCTTCCTGCAGTCCAAGGGACTCTTAAGAGTCTTCTCCAACACCACAGTTCATTAAGTCTTTACTAAAAAGCTCTGCTCTGCTCACATCTGACTCTTTGAGACCCCGTGGACTGTAGCCTGCCAGGCTCCTCTCTGTCCATGTGGGTTGCCATCCCCCTTCTCCAGGGGATCTTCTTGACCTGGGGGATCGAACCTGCGTCTCCTGCTTCACAGATGGGCTCTTTACCGCCTGAGCCACCAGGAAAGCTCTCTTGGCATAGCCAGGTGTGGGCCAGTGTTCTGGCTTGCTGTAGTCTCTCTGCTGACTTTCCTTCTGTGTGGATTCACACAGGGAACAGCCATTAGTTCAGCAGCAGCTGGAAGGAAAACGCTCCCTAGTTTATCTCCAGGGAACAAGCATGAGAAGCTCTTCCATTGCTCAGAGGCCAGAATAACACAGACTAAGAATCAAGAGATATTCTCACCAGGCCATGCAGAGGGATGGCCCAGTTGGCACGGGCATGGATTGGATCAAAGGAAAAAAACAGGGAGCCCGAATGAATTTCCAGGCCTTCTGGACACAAGCGGTAGACAGAAAGGTATTTTATAATCTGTAACATTAATCTGGATTAAACACAGCATTGTGCTGATGAATCAGAGGAGACCACTGGAAACGGACATACCTGCATCACATATGAGCTGCCATGATGAACTGCAACAGAAGCGTTTCTTTAAGGCGGATATCATATTGACTTGAGTTTTCAGACAGAACTCTATATAAAACATTCCGAGAAAGCTGTCTTTGGTGTTGAAAGCTCCCATATCTGGTTTCAGGCCAGAAGTGACTTTTTTCCTTGCATGACTTAATGATGAGGCATTCGGTCATCCAGGGGCTACCTGCCTACGGAAACGTGCCATGGGGCAGAGCGTGCCCCCACGGTCTTCACATCTGCCCACCACTGCCTGCCCCTTCCTAGGACTCCCCAGCATGATGCCCACGCAGAATGCCTGGGGAGGGCCCCGAGGCTGACTGTGACCTTGTGTGCTGTGGTAGTAAGAGACTCACCACCCGAGAGAGACAGAAGGCACGGTTATTTATGGAGAGAGGGGCGGGGGACAGGCAGCCCCGGAGTCTGAAAGGAGCAGCAGCGGTGGGTTCGCAGCTGAGCCCTCCAGGGGCAGGGAGCCAACAGAGACCCCTGGAGGTGCTTCTGGAGACAGAAGGCAGGTGAGGGGCAGCCCTGGGGGGTCAGAGGTAGAGAACCCGCCGGTAATGCGGGAGACCCTTTTTCAATCCCAGGGTTGGGAGCAGGCCCTAGAGAAGGATGTGGCAGCCCACTCTAGTATTCTCGCCTGAGAAATCCCATGCACAGTGGAACCTGGTGGGCTACAGTCCACGGGGCCGCCGAGAGTCAGCCACGACTTAGCGAGTGAACGACGCCAACAAAAAGAGATGCGGGAAGCCCGGCCTCGACACCCTGAGCTTCCCGGAGAGACAGCACGCACTCGCTCAGAGCAGGGAGCTTCCCTGATGGGAACCAGGAGCCGACTGGAGCGGAACACACTGTGGCCCAACTTTTCTATTCAGAGTTAAGGTCAGGTGGGCCTTTGAGTTCCTGAAACAGGTGCTTTTGCTTCCAACTCCCATGTGCTCAGCACCCCAGTGGCTTCCGCACAGTGTAACCCTAGAATCCCCTCGAGTATCCACGCCCTACCTCCGCCCGTCTATCACCTTAGCCTATTTTCATAGTGCTTTCACACCAGCCTCGCATCTGAGGTTCTCACGTATGCCGGTCTATTCACCTGGGACCCTAGACCGGGGCCTCAGAGGCAGTGGCTTTTTTGTTAGATGCTGCTCTGTCCTGGTGCTAGAATGGTGCCTGGTCCAGAGGAAGAGCTCGAGAGATGGGGCTGAGTGGATCGGTGACCGAGCGAGTGAGTGAATGCATGCGTTGAAGACATGGCATAGGAAATGGTAGGATGTATAAAACAGAATATCAAGGAAATGGGAGAAAAGGGAAGCTGAGATTAGTTTGCTTGCAACCTGCAATCACCCACTATCTTCCAGGTCTGCCTGCCACTCCCAAGACACCCAGCCTGACCCCAAGGCTAAGCCCCCAAAGCCGACCTGTGAGATACCTGCGGGCCATATGGCCAAGGGCACACAGAGGAAGTTCCCTGGGAATGTGACTGATGATCTTTGATTCAGAAGGGCTGAGGATGACTGTGGTCACATCTGTGATTCAGCTGTAATCCAGCCCTGAAATGCTCAACCAGAGAGGACATCCCTCATCTCTGGGGTGAAGGACAAAGTGAGGAAGAGTGTGGCGTTGAACACAGTCTGGAGTCTAACGGCTTGCTCACTTATGTATCTTTTTGGTTTTAGTATTTATTCATTTGGCGGCACCTGGTCTTTGTGGTGGCATAAAGGCTCTGGTTCCCTCATTAGGGGTCGTACCAGGGCCTCCTGCATGTGGAGTCTTAATCCCTGGACCACCCGGGAAGGCCTGCTTCTGGATCTTTTAACACTTATCCCCAGGGAACCAAGGTTCAAAAAGGTGCACAGTGATCTGAACCATGGGATCAGACAAGATTTATAAGATTTATAGAAAATCTTAATAACCAGAGAAAGTCAAAGATGAATCCAAGACTTGGAGCTGAATCCGAAACTTGGAGCTTCCATGCCCGGGAGGACAGGGGTTTCTATAAACCATGATGGGGGATTTAGGACAAGCTAACTTCACTTTATTTTCATGATGTTCTATTCTAGTCAAGGCTATGGTTTTTCCTGTGGTCATTACGGATGTGAGAGCTGGACTGGGAAGAAAGCTGAACACTGAAGAATTGATGCTTTTGAACTGTGGTGTTGGAGAAGACTCTTGAGAGTCCCTTGGACTGCAAGGAGATCCAACCAGTCCATTCTGAAGGACATCAGCCCTGGGATTTCTTTGGAAGGAATGGTGCTAAAGCTGAAATTCCAGTACTTTGGCCACCTCATGGAAAGAGCTGACTCATTGGAAAAGACTCTGATGCTGGGAGGGATTGGGGGCAGGAGGAGAAGGGGACGACCGAGGATGAGATGGCTGGATGGCATCAAGGACTCGATGAACATGAGTCTGAGTGAACTCCGGGAGTTGGTGATGGACAGGGAGGCCTGGCGTACTGCGACTCATGGGGTCGCAAAGAGTCGGACATGACTGAGCGACTGAACTGAACTGAACTGAACTTCACTTTCGCTTTTTACTTTCAAGCATTGGAGAAGGAAATGGCAACCCACTCCAATATTCTTGCCTGGAGAATCCCAGGGACAGTGGAGCCTGGTGGGCTGCTGTCTATGGGGTAGCACAGAGTTGGACACGACTGAAGTGACTTAGCAGCAGCAGGGAATGAAGTTAAGTATAATTTGGGACTTGTTGAGCTGTACATGGGAGCAAGAGAACCCTCTGAGCCTGCAGTGGGCTGTGAGTGAGCCAGTGCAGAGAACCGAGCTAGAGACACAAGCTAGAACTTTATACAAAACCTGGACTATGCCCGGGGTACCGTGGAGAATATGTATCTGATCTTTGTCCCCAGTCCCTGGAAATTTCTAGACTGACCGAACCGTCTTTGTTGTACTAACAAGATGACTCAAGTTGGGTCAACTAGAGAGCTTCAGGATGGGGCTGATCACCAAAAGCCCAACTGTTTGGAATTTGGGACAAGCTCAACTCCCATGGCTCCATAGTGAAGAACTTGCCTGCCAATGCAAAAAGATGTGGATTCCATCCTTGGTGAAGACTCCTGGAGAAGGAAATAGCAACCCATTCTAGTATTCTTGCCTGGGAAATCCCATGGACAGAAGAGCCTGGTGGGCTGTACAGTCCCTGGGGTTGCAAAGAGCTGGGCACATGCACAATGTCCAGAAAGGAGGGGACTGGAGATGATTTAATCAACTGTTCCTACTTAATGAGGGCCCACCCTTCGAAAACCCTGGAGTTTTCCGGTTGCTGAACACACTGATGTTCAGGAAGGGTGGCCCAGCTGGATTCCACATGGAGAGGCACAGGGCTCCATGCCTGGGACTCTCCTAGACTGGGCCCTGAGCGTCCCTTCCATTTGGATCCCTTCTAATAAAACTATAGGTTGCTTTCCTGAGTTCCATGCATTATTCTAGGGGAAACCAGTCCGTCACAAGCGTGGGCATCTGTGACTCTGGGCTGGTGTCGGGAGAGAGAGGGCAGGCTGGTGAGACTGAGCCTTTAATGCACGGGCTGTGACACTCACTCCAGGCGGCTGGTGCCAGGGTGCACTGCAGGACACCTGCTTGGTGTGTGGACGGAGCGTACCCGAGCGAGTCACCGCGAGTGAAATCCACAACAGCTGCGAAGGCGCTGAGAGGTCTTTAGAAGCATGGCTCCAGATGGAGACGCTATTGAATCTTGTATTCTCTCTCTCATCATCTGGAGGCACTAACAGAAAGTCTACACGGCGTGAGGGGGAGGATTTTGCATAAACTTATCTAGGAGATGCGGTGCGGGACAGCCACCTTCGCCCTCATACTCCTCTGGGGACAACCATGTAAGGGAAAACGTAACCTTTACGCTTCAACATGTATAACGACAGGCTCTGAGGAAATATGGGAAGACTGATCTCTGCTTAATTCCTGGCATCTTTATTCCACTAATTCTAAGATGTCACTGATTTTTAAGACGAGTTTATAGCAGACTTTGGGGGAGGTGAGGAAGGACGGTAACCCTGACACACTAAATACAGAGATCCAGTGCGCGATGCTGTCTATTCCAGAAAAGCGACGTGTAAGAAAACCAAAAAGTATATCCTTAGATTTGAGAGAACAAGGTTTACCATAGCAATCATTCAGATCGTCTGTGCCTCTCTTTACGTTCAGATGACTTGCCTTAGACGCATTCAGTGTCATTCCTTTTTCCCTAATCCATTCTCTGTTCTAAAATATTGCTGTCTCAAAGTATAACGGTTTATTAAAAAACCAAGCCACCTAGATTAGAGGTAATGTGGCTGAGATAAGGGCCTACCTCATCTCATTATAAGCATTCTGACAATCAAAAAATACTTAAATTTGTCACATTAACTGAATTTTGGAAAACAAGTCTTCCCCAATAACCTGTTAGTACCTTCTATGCTGATAGTAACTGGCTTCGTCTCATATGCACATGTAAGGTGCTGGCGTCCTCCCTCCCCCGAGGTCCTACTCTTCTGCCTGGAGAAGATGACTCGGAAGATACCCGGAGGGCTTCTCCATTGCTACCTGCCCTCCAGATGGCTGGCCCAAGGGAGGCAGGCCGATAAAATCCAGACTCCTATTAAAATCCCCTCATCACAAGGAAGTCACTGCTATGCCTTTTTGGCCTTGACATTTCTGATTTATCTATACTGAGTTAGTCAAGTGCCTCACGCAAGAAAGGGGCTGCTATTGAAATCAGATGGCTAATTATAATTACAATCTTACATAGTCCAAGAGACTAATGACAAAACGCTTCGACCAAGATGTGTGGTCCTTACCCACACCGAAGCAATCTCTAGCTAAGCCTCATCTTCACTTGCCAAAATCTTGCTGAAAGTAAGGAGAGCCAGGAAACATGGCTTTCATTGGGGGTAAGACTCATACGCTGAGATCCCTCTTCAGGGGATTTAAATGACCAACATACAAAAACAAACCCAGGCACACATTCAGAAGACAAGGAGTGCCACGAAATCCAGAGGGCTATTTTTAGGTGACCTAGCACAACCCCGTAACAGATGCTTGACACACAACTTTTGGAGATGATGCTGATTAGCTTACAATAACTGACAGCGTGGGAGTGGGTGTTACCTAAGGGGAGAGAGAGCACTGTATTTACACACAGTGTAATTAAGTTACTTACACTGACAAGGGAGCTTTCATGTTGGACTCTTAAATCACTCTGTAAACATCAATTATGTATCAAGGTTCCCATAACACGGCTCTGACATCTGCTTTGAGTCCTTTTTGAAGGACAAGCCCTGTAACTTGGAAACAGAACTCTGATGCCTGGCTCTCCACTGCCCTCTTTCAAATGAATCAAGTTCATTTGTACTCACGCTGCACAGGACTTGTAGTTTCATAAGTGATTTACAGTTTAGTATTGTACCACTAAAAAAAAAAATCATTCCTTTATTGCTGTTTTAATTATCTAAAAAGTTCTATGAGACAAAGAAGGAAATTTTCAACAGAAACTGGCAAGGGACGTGCCACCTGATGCATCCAATGTCGGTGATTGGAACAGCCTGCAAAGCGACACGTGCCACCCCGAATTCTAAGGGGAAGCGAGCTGAGTTGCACAGCTCAGGTCCAGCCTGCCAGGCCGCTTCAGCTGCATCTCTAGGTTATCAAAGCCACCCCTGGAGAAGGAAGGATGTGTCAGGCTGTAGAAATCATCGAGAGGGTGATTTATAAGACGATCACAGCCTCATCTTGGGAGTTCCCAGGTAGTCCACTGGTTAAGCCTCTGCGCTTCACTGCAGGAGACACGGGCTCCATCCTTGATCAGGGAATTTAAAAAAAAAAAAAAAAGCAAAACAACCCTCATCTTGTCACACTATCATGTATGTTTTAACTCCAAGCAACTGAAAATAGATTCTCTTTTTCAGATGAGTTGCTTGTATTAATATATTTTTTTAATTACATCTCTGGAAACTCTTCTCTGCAGCATCAAGTATTAAGTATTCTTTACGCGACTTGGGATCACACTCCGTCCCTCTGGCTGACTTCAGAACACTGGCTCGTGTTGGACGGCGAGGACCAGGCACCAGGAAACCATTGCTAATTGGCCGCTCCATCCCTCTTTCCTCTTCAGCGTCTGCCAGGTGGAGCCCCAGCACGTCTGGCTCTCGGTCGCATCCTGCCTGCTATCTCTGTCTGGCAAACCACCACGCTGGGCTTCCAGAACAGGCACCGACGATAAGTAATTCTCAGCCCGCTCTGCCAAAAGTGTTTTTGGCCGACGGACCGAGGAAGACCATTGTTGTCGCTGGCGGTTATCTCTCGTCGACTCCGCTTGGCAGATGTGCAAACCCATCTCTCTGGTGTGGGGACGAGTCAACACACCGATAAACAAGACACATGGAGGAAATGGCAACCAGTCTTGAAAACAGAAAAAAAAAAAAGAGAGAAACACGTGGAGGTTTACTGGATGCCAAGACGTTTGTCCTCCACGGCTCGCCCCTGCTTTATCTCACTTCCCAGCCTTCCTATCAAAGAAAGGGGAAGTTCAGCGTTTATCAAGTGTGAATCGGCTGTGATGTTTGTGTGTAACTTACATAGCATGGAAAGTATTTTGGGGGGTTGCGGGTGCTGTTTTCTTTCATTGTGAATCTGCATCTTCATCCTTCATCTCCCCTTTGGTCAGACCCCGTGTTCTCAGAAGCACTGAGACTGTCAGTCAAGATGTTGACTGTCCTCTGAACAGCGGGCACGCGTGCTCAGTCGTTCGGTCGTGTCCGACTCTTTGCGACCCCGTGGACTGTAGCCCGCCAAGCTCCTCTGCCCATGGGATTTCCCAGGCAAGAATACTGGAGTGGACAGCCATGCCCTCCTCCAGGGGGTCTTCCCCACCCAGGGGTGGAACCTGAGTCTCCTGCACCTCCTGCCTTGGCAGGCAGATTCTTTACTGCTGAGCTCCCAGGGGAAGCCCCTCCAGAACAGATCCCCGTGTAATCAGGAAACCATCCTGAACGTGGCCATGGAAGTGCCTGTAGAGAGAGGAAGGCAAGCCTTCTCCTAAAGCAGGCGGGAACCTGCCGCAGACAAGGCTCTGTCCCTGAGCAGAAGCATAGGGGCGGAATGCGGGGGTGCGTCGCGTGTACCCTGTACACACGGCAAGACGCTGGGTCCAGTCATGGGCCTGTGCAGGTCACACACAGCAGGGCCAAACACAGGCTTTGTTGATTTAGCAGGAACCCCCTGGGCGGGCCCAAGGGAGGTGAGCGCTCAGCCCTGAAGGTGTGGGTCACAGTGAGGACAGGCAGGGGCATGAAACCTGCCCCAGTCCCAGGAACACCTTCCCTGCGGAGGTCTTGGTTGGACAGTTCGGTGTCACGTGGGCCTGGGATCACAGGAGAGATGGAACTTCCCTGAGTGACTCAGGGACGCCTCGTGTCGCCCTGCAGCACACGAGGGGGGGTCGAACTGCTCAGTGAGACTCTCGAGCGTGGAGGGACCGTCTGGGGCACCTGGACTCCTTTCTCCCCATATTACAGAGGCAGGAAATGACCCCACGCAGGGTAACTCGTCCAAGATCACACAGCCAGCTACTGGCACGAGCAGCATTTTAGGGCAGTTATCGCACTTCCCAGAGCTCCAAGTTCTTCCTTCCATAGCTCTCTGGCTTGCTGTTTGAAAGCATCTACATTTGAGCTGGAATTTCAAGTATGCTGGTACTAGGAAGGAAACGAGGTTAGAGCACTTGACCAGATAGGACATTCCAATCGTTATGTATAACTTGAAAAAAAGGGTAGGCATGAGTTGATTGGGTGAAGAGTCTGATGGACTGCTGTGATGACGATGAAGCAAGCACACGGGCTGGACCACAGGTGCCGCCCAGCTCAGTGGGGATGCAGACGGCGAATGCTGCTGTCTGCAAAACCAACTGCCCTGAGCTTTAGTTCACAAAGCAATTTCACACACTGGATCACAGTGAGGGTAAAACGGGGCAGGAGTCACGGCAGGGAGGGACCAGGCTAGGTCACATCCTTCGGTCAGTGTGGTGGTTAAAAGCAGGTTCAGGTGAAAAGGAATGGCAGGAAGGGAGAAGGGTCGGTCATCCTACAAAACACATTCAATGAGAAGTTAAAGTCTGGTGGAAAGTGGACGCTTTTTTTCTGGATTCATAGATTTTATAAATCTTGTTCAGTCGCTGTATCCGACTCTTTGCGACCCCATGGACTGCAGCACGCCAGGCTTCCCTGTCCTTCACTAGCTCCCTGAGTTTGCTCAAACTCGTGTCCATCGAGTCAGTGATGCCATCCAACCGCCTCATCCTCTGTCGCCCCCTTCTCCTACTGCCTTCAATCTTTCCCAGCATCAGGTCTTTTCCGGTGGATCCGCTCTTCACATCAGGGGCCAAACATCAGTCCTTCCAGAGAGTATACAGGTTCAAATGTGGGTCACCATCTATTCTGCACAGAACTCGAGTCAGTCACAGATGAGTCTGCAGTGTGTTTATGTTAGTTGTCACCTAAGTCCAGAACTCGGAGAAGGCGATGGCCCCCCCACTCCAGCGCTCTTGCCTGGAAAATCCCATGGACGGAGGAGCCTGGTGGGCTGCAGTCCATGGGGTCGCTAAGAGTTGGACATGACTGAGCGTCTTCACTTTCACTTTTCACTTTCATGCATTGGAGAAGGAAATGGCAACCCACTCCAGTGTTCTTGCCTGGAGAATCCCAGGGACGGGGGAGGCTCGTGGGCTGCCGTCTAAGGGGGCGCACAGGGTCGGACACGACTGAAGCGACTCAGCAGCAGCAGCAGCAGCAGCAGCATACAGACATGGGGTCACAAAGAGTCGGACACGACTGAGCGACTCAGCAGCAGCAGGTCCAAAACATGATTATTTCCACTGTGTGTATCTGTAACTTCACTTCTCTGCTAGGAGAGATACCTGCTGGGATACTGGGGTTTTAATGAGAGGCTCCTGGGAGGTCAAGTTACCAGCATCCTTTCTAAGCCATGTCCGTTTGTTCGTCCACATACTAAACCACTCATTGGAGAAGCACTTATTAAAATTTATGCTAGGAACAGAAGGAAACAGATAAAAAGACAGGGTTCCTGCTGCCAAGAAGTTGCTTGGCTTACTGATGGAATTTCCCAGTACCCCATGTTGCTCTTGGCCATGCAAACCTAAGATTTTTAGATTTTTGCTCGAGGTTTTTCCACTTAGAAAAAGAGGCCTCACTACCATTCACTGAGGTTGCCATTCAGGTAGGAGGTAGGGGCTCAGGCCCCGTGACAGCACTTGAGCCACAGCTGCAGGCGCTGGTGATGAGAAGACTGCACCCCTTTCCCTGAAACAGCGTGAAACCATTTCTTAGTGTTGCTCTTAAATCTCCATGGCAATGCTTGGCCCAGGAAGGGAGAAAATAGCTGCACCACTTCTGTACGTGCTGGGACACTAACGTCACGGCGGGCTGGGATGTGAAGGACTGAAGCTGGGTGGCATCGCTGTTTACAAGTCAGTGACAGTCGACCCTACCAGACATCCTCGGGCACACCAGCCCATGGCCGGTGGCTGCTGTTAACAGGACCGCTCACACACCTCCATCACTGCAGAAAGTTATACTGGACAATGCTGGAAACGGACTGGGTCTCCTAAAATGGTGGAAAAGTGGGGATTGTATGTGGTGCCCATAGGCTTGGCTGGCAAAAAGGAATCATAATTAAATATAATGAGAGATCTTATTTTAAAGGCTCAGCTGGAACATCCTAGCATGTAATTAAGCCAAACAACAATGATGGAAGCAAGTTTCTCCTGGCTCTGGGTATCTGGACGACCAACTGTTTTGGATCTTGTCTGTAAGACAGACAAGATGCCATGCCCCTGTGCTCAGCCACCAGAGGGGCCTGGGATCGTAACAGTGTAGACGCTATCCAGCTGCTGGCTGATGGCAAAGGCCCTGCAAAGTAGAGCACTGAGAATGCAGGCGGCAGGACTTCCCTGGAGGTGGAGTGTGAAGAGGCTGAGCCTCCACCACAGGGGACCTGGGTTCAGTCCCTCGCCGGAGAACCAGGGTCCCCCAAGCCACTCTGTGTGCACCCCCACCTCCTGCAAAAGAAAGAAAGGAAGCACGTTGATTCTGCACATTGAACAAATTACCGCACCGGCCTGCTACTGGATTCCAAAAGAGGGGAGAAATTCCTTTAACAAGAGAGTCACCTTATACACGTGACCGGACACTTCAAAGGTTTGCCCTTGACCTGATCACACGGCAGGGACGGAACGGAGTCCTTCTGCAGTGGAGGCTGTTATGGTGCAACTCAGCTTGCTCAGCTTGACATTATATTCTATGTTACACCCCGTGCACTTACTCAAATTCCAGTCAACCCGATACACATTACTCTTGATCTTAAAACATAAGAGAGGTATGTGGGTGCAGTCTAGCTTGGGTTGTGTGGATGTATGAGACCCGTAAAGATGTCAAATTGGTTAACGAGGGCTTAATGAGACTGGCCGTTGCTAGTTTATGTCCTGTCTACCCCCTGGTGGAGGGATTCATTACTAGTTGGAGCCAAAGAAGGAAGGGGAGAGAGAGAGAGAAAGGACCAAAAATAAAAGCATGAATTATTTCCTGAGTATCTATTCAGTCGCTCACTCAATAATCTGGGGTGTGTTGTTTAGAGGAGCCAGCCTGCTCCGCGGGGAGGGGAGCTGAAGCCCGGTCTTCCCCTTTGAGCCTGTTCTTTGCCGGGAACTGCGGCAGCAGTACAGAAGCAGGAGAGCCATCCCGCCAAGAGGCCTCATTCTGAACTGAAGGAGCCATCACTCTGGGTGCAAGGAAAAAAAAAAAATATATATATATATATATGTATAGTGAAGAGCTTTGCTTCTGGCAGGTCTGCAGTCCTTCCCTTGGCTGCGGATAATATCTAATGATTCAGAGGAAGTACTGTCCATTCTTCAAAGAGAGCCCAGCCAATTGTGCAGTGTTATTCTGCGGCACTGGAAGAAGCCAAAAACGAAGGGAGGCTGGGGAGAGTCCTTCCTTCCCAGCGACCAGCTCATCCTGCACCAGCAGGTTTGATTACCCTTATCTCTTCTTGCATAATGACAAGTGTTATGACTGCACAGAAGCGACTAGTCTTCCAAAAAAGAGAAAAAAATCCAGCCACAATATTTGCCTCCAGGACTGCCTGTGGCGGTAAATTCCTTAGACTGGCCACACACTGTGTGAAAAGCTATTTCTTTTGATTTATTCGTTTACCAGCGCTTAACTCCATCAGGCGCCCGCTCCCTGTGTTCTTACATTAGGGAACGAGGCAAAAAGAAAAGTCAGTTCGACTCACAGGCACAGAGGGCAGATTTGGGGTCGCCAAGGAGAGGGGGGCTGGGGGAGGGGAGGACTGGGGGTTTGGGGGAGCAGAGGGAAAGTGTTGTGAACAGGATGGACAAACAGCAGGTCCTACTGCACAGCTCAGGGAGCGACACCTGACATCCCGCGGTAAGCGACAATGGAAAAGAATGTGTGAGCTTTCATGCATATACACACGCAACTGAATCACTTTGCTATACAGCAGAAATGAATACATGTCAGCCCCTCTGTACATCAATAAATTAAAAATCTGTTCATTCTGCAACATCTCTTTCATTTAGGCGGATCTCATGTAATTTAAATATTCTTTCATCTCTGTTTCTCATACTCCCTACTGATTTTAAAAATTAATTTCTGTTTTAAAAACTAGCTTTAAAAAACTGAATACTATTAAGGACCCAGTGAGAATCATTCGGGCACCACAACACACAGAAAAAGTAAGCGTCTCCCCCTGCCTCCGACCCCCTGCAGAGGACCCGTGTCTCCCAGCCCCCATCTCCAAGCCAGTCGTCATTAACAGTTGCTGGTGTAAACCCCAGAGACGGCCAAACCCACGTGTGTGTGCGTTTCCTCCTTTTAGAATGCATTTTCACATTCTAGTATATTCTGGAGGGCATTCCGCTTCATCATCAATAAGGCTGCTCAGTCCTTTTTCACGGCTGCATTATATTCTGGTGTGAAGACATGATAATTTATGTAACCAGTTCCAGGTATTTATACTGGCAGGTTTTGATGTTTCTAGTTGCTTACTCATACATGTAAGACTCCAACAAAGACCTCTGTGTACATGTCTTCACACCCAGCACAAGTACGTGCACTTTAATAGCTGATAGGTATTTCCAGGTTGCCCTCCAAAGAAATAACATCAGTTTCTACTGTCATGAACTGCTCCCACTTCCTTGCCAACACAGTCTAATAACAGTCAGTCTTCCACCAACTGGCAGCTCTGTCTGAAAAACCACACAAAGTATAGGGACCTTCAGACAAAAAAACAGTTCCTAACACCGAGCCTTCTGTCCCAGCTCCTGTGAAACCAGGCCACCGCATAAGCCCTGAAACCTAACAGAGCAAAGCGACAGGACGAACAAAGCAGAACGGGATATACAAGCAAGCCAGCTAGCGCCGTGCGGGGCCCTGGCTGGGGCCGCCGACTCTGTGAACCGCTCGCCTGTGCTGCTGACTGTCGCTGTGTGTGCTGCTAGCAGGCGGGGGTGTGAGAAGCATCCAGGGTTTTCATCAGGTTCTCAACGCGATCTGTGACTTCTGCCCAAAAAGCTAAGTATCACTGACTTAGGATAATAAAAAAAAAGAGAGAATTAAATTCGTATAAAAATTCAAGTGTCTGGTTTAACGGCTTAACATAAGCTAAATAAGACTGCAAACCCAAACTCTTAACACATAAATATTGAAATCATGCTAGAGCACGGATTCTCAAATTCTGAACTCAAAAGAATTCCTAAAACAAAGGGTGTGGACCAGAGCGGTGTTGCCGAAGTTCCATTGTATCAAGTAGGGATGCTAACAAACACAAAAGAACTGGGTTCCGTCATCATTTCCTAAGACTATCTGAACACCCAAAAGTAGGAAGGATGTGACCTGGGAGCAACAGGCAGGGCTTTGTACTGGGTAAGTCTAACTCTGTCTGAGGGGCCCCTCACTATCTTACTTCCCCATCAACCCAGGGGCTGAATGACAGAGAGGAACCCCTGTCACGCGTCATCGCCACCTGTGGGCGGCCCGGGAATGACTGCCGCCAGGGACCTGCTCTCACCACACTCATGGAAGCCTTGCTTTTGGGCTGTGCTGCCGATGGCACCCACTCCAGTGCTTCTGCCCAGAGAGTCCCAGGGACGGGGAGCCTGGGGGGCTGCCGTCCGTGGGGTCGCCGAGGGTCGGACATGACTGAGCGACTTCACTTCCCCTTTTCACTTTCATGCACTGGAGAAGGAAATGGCACCCCACTCCAGTGCTCCTTCCCGGAGAGTCCCAGGGACGGGGAGCCTGGGGGGCTGCAGTCCATGGGGTCGCTGAGGGTCGGACATGACTGAGCAACTTCACTTTCACTTTTCACTTTCATGCACTGGAGAAGGAAATGGCACCCCACTCCAGTGTTCTTGCCTGGAGAGTCCCAGGGAGCGCTGGGGGGTGAGTCCTGGTGGGCTGCTGTCTCCCATGCCGGGGGAAATTGCACCCTCCAGAGTTCTTGCCTGAGACCCAGGACGGGGCCGGGTTTGGGGCGAGTCTGAACACGACTGAAGCGACTTAGCAGCAGCAGCCGAATGAGGCAGAGGAAAAAACTCCAGAGTCTGAGTCTTGGATTTGCCATTAGTTAATTTCAGCTGAGTTACTTGAAGCCTCTTTGAACCTTAGCTCTTACATCAGATGAGAATACTAACACCTGTCTTGTCCACCTCACAGGACAGGCTCAGATAGATAAATATGTGAACGTGTAAGCAAGGTTTTTTTTTTGTTTTTTGTTTTTTTTTTTTTTTTTTTTTGTAAAATATAATTTGATACAGCATGCAAAGCTGAGCCAGCTAAGGAGGAGGAGGTCAGGCCCAACCCCACTCCTCTCTGGGGATCACATATTCTTAATCATTATGATACAGCCTTTCCTAACATTTATTACCACTGTTACTACACTTACAAATCTTCATCCCAGCCAGTGGCTGAACATACAACAGTTATTAATGATTTGCAGGACTTGGGCTCCTTTAATATGTTAGCAACAGCTATGCCTTGAGATGAGAGGTCTTAGTGTAATTAACAAAGGATTTGCTCAGGAAATACTCAGCCTGATTACTTTTTATCTTCAGATATTAACCTTTGTAGATGATCTTAAGACCTATGAGGTGGAACCACTTGGCTACATTGCTAAGGAAGAAGATAGGGCATTACTGTATTCAAACTGGACATACCTGGTGAAAACGTAAAAAAAGGGGAAAGGACATAACGTTGGAAAGTCAAGTCTTTTGAGCAGTGTAGTCCATTTACTAAATTGTGAATTATAGGCTGGCATTAAAACAGTATGTGAGGCTTGCTGAAGACAAAAATAATCATACCCTAATGGACTCTCTGGTACATTGCACTTTCCTCATTCATTCAGTTTTGTGATTTATGTAGAATAAAACACTGTGGACTTTTTCTGTTAATCAAGACAGAATCATCTCTAGTTAAAGTTGACCATGGCTTTGGTAGGCGAGGGAGGTCAGGGGTCCCCCGAGGGGCAGCCTTGGCTGGGGCGTTGGCAGGGGGACAGGGTCCCCCAGTGGGGACGGTGGCACTGGGAGCCCCCCAGTGCTGCCAACCGTGCACGGTGCTGACCCATGCCAGATGCCACCCATGCCAGATGCTCCCCGTGCCCCCACAATGCTGAGCCCACCCTCTCCCCGTCCAGGAGCTCCCTGGCATTTGGGGGTACCTGTGGCCCCCAGCCTCCACCCTCTGCCCGGCGGCTGATGCCCCTCAGCCTTGGCTTCCAGCAGACTTTCCCCATCGCCCTCCCTCCTTCACCAGCCCGACCCCCGCTCAGGCAGGAGGGGGATTTGCCTCTCTTCAGCAGACATGTTGCTTGCACTTACTCTGTCTGGATTTCCTATCTGCTCCCTCTGCAAGGGACAGGCTTTAGAGACAGACAAGGTGTATGTGTGAATCTCACTCCAATTCTCTCTATATGAATTTTTAAAACATGTATGCAGTGGATACCATATGTTAGAAAGAGCTAAGTTCTTGGTCTCTTTAGTTTACTCATCACACTAAATCTCTGAGGCGGCTATTATTATTTCCCCCAGTGTACAGGTGAAAAAAAAAAAGAAAGTTCAAAGACATGACGTACAGTCAGTCATTTAGAGGAGAGGGGATACAAATTCCAAACTTCCAGAAATTCGGAGCCAATAAACTTAACCACCATTTATTAGCAACCCTAACCTTAGTTGCAGGAGCTTGAGCAAACTTTGTAATCTCTCTAATCCTTAATACTCTCATGTGTACACAGGGATATAAATGTCCACTTGGCAGGATTAATGACATTACATACGTGAAGCTACTGTCAGAAGAGTCTGGCGTTCAGAAGAGGCTCCTCAATGTTCTTCCCACTTCTCTTTTCTGGCCAGTAACACCACCCTCATCTTATACATCCTGCCTTTTCCATGAAGGCTCCTTGGAAGGTGGAGCAGAACTATGTCAGCCCACCGTGGTCTCTGCCGCATGCACAACCCAAGAGGCCTGAAATTTAGCTCTGAATTGTTTTCCAACCATTTTGCGTAAGGAGCTTTTGTTTTTCCGCCAGAAGTTTTTATAAGCAGAAGCACTGTCATACTTCACCTCCATCTCCTGTTCTTCCCAAAGTATGCTGTAAGAGCCAAATAAATGTGGACTGGGTGAGCGATGCAGCTCTCAGAGCCAGTCCAAAATAGATTTTTGCTTTAGAAAAGTTTCATTCTATATTTTGAAGTAATTATTAAAAAGGTATAACGATAAATGCAAATTCATAACCATTCCTTTACCCAGCATGGTAACAATGAACTGAAAACAAGGAGCAAACTGGAATTTAACTGTGATCTGCCTTACTGAACTGCTGTATTACCAAGGAAATCACGTTGATACTAGAAAACATTAATGGCATCCATCCTTAAATGTATATGGCAGCCATTAGGATTTAAGTGTTTCAATGTGTTGATTATTCACAGCTGGTTGTTAGAAAGACGATGAAGGGAACTGGGATTTATACAATGGCCTAATGGTTGTGTTAAGCCAGTCCTGGGAGTGAGCCAAGATAAGAGAACGGGAATGACTCCACTGATACAAACGAGAGCCAAACGCCAGGGCAGCTGGCTTAAGACTCCAGACACAGTCTGTTCTCCATAAGCCCCCGAACCGCGCCGAAGACCACTGGACCCGGCCCAGCAGACGCCACGGGAGGAACAGGGCGCTGAGACCTTGTCTGGCCCTCTTCCACCCGCCCGATTGACCTCAGCCAGGACCCAGAACCGCACAGCCTGCCGCCCACCGGCCACCCCGTTGGGGCACGAGCTCTCATCACTTAGCTTCATCACACTCCTCGCTAGGCATTCAGAGTGTCACCTGCTACCTCTTTAATGAAACCAACTGACCCATTTCCACCTGGAGTTTCTCAGTCTCTGGGCTTGAACAGAGCTTTCAGGAGTCCAAAGGAGACAGGTCCACAGCGTGGACACGTGGACCACTGGGAGCCAGGTGGAGGCTGCCAACAACACCGTCCAGCCAAGTGAGGTCAGGCAAAGTGGAAGGATGTTTTAAAGAAAGAAAGTCTCAGGTTAGCTATTTCCACTATTTCCAAAGAATCAACCAATTTCTGATATGGTCAGAAAAAAAACAAAACAATTTTAAATGCCGGTTTCACACTGTGTTTTTAAAAGTTACATATTTTCTTAGAGAAAAAGTCAAATCCTTTTGACTCAGTGTATCTGAATGAAAGGGGACTTCCTTGGTTGCTTAGAGGTAAAGAAACTGCCTGCAAGTGCAGGAGGTGCGGGTTCAACTCCTGGGTCGGGAAGATCCCCTCGAAAAGGAAATGCAGCTCCCTGGTGGCTCAGAGGTTAAAGCGTCTGCCTCCAATGTGGGAGACCGGGGTTCGATCCCTGCGTTGGGAAGATCCCCTGGAGAAGGAAATGGCAATCCACTCCAGTATTCTTGCCTGGAGAATCCCATGGACGGAGAAGCCTAGTAGGTTACAGTCCATGGGGTCGCAAAGAGTCGGACACGACTGAGCGACTTCACCTCACCTCACCAGCCTTCTTGCCAGAGAAATCCCATCAGAGGAGCCTGGCGGGCTGCAGTCCACGGGGTCGCAGAGTCGGACACGACTGACAACTGGACGACAACAATTTGAATGGAAAGACACTCAGTAAATCCCTGCTATTCCAGGCAGGGAGAATACTTATGAAACCCAACCAACCAGACTGAACATGGCCTATCTTTCCGCGACAAACTTCTGAAGACAGCCTCTACAGCCTCCCTGAGCTATCAGGGCCTCAAGCTTGTCTTCATTCTGCTGCCACTCTGGGGATACTTGCACACGATATATTGCACCCTTTATTTAGTAACGAGAGGCGTTTCGATACAAACATTCAGATGCAATCCAAGGCAGTTAACCCCTGAAGTGTCCAAACACCTTTACAACTGGCATCATCCAGGATCACCATCCAAATGACTGTGCCCAGTTTTGTCTCAGGACATGAAGAAGAAAACCTGTGTGTGTATCCCTGATGAGATGTATTGCAAAGGTTTCTTTCAGATAAGAATTCCAGAAGGCATGGTCTGAATACTCGTCCTAACTGCTAACTTTTGCCATGAATATCATTAGGCTACCTGGGCGATACCTTCATGGTTAAGGATAACAAAGAAGACAGCTCTTGTTATGAGTATTTATCAATCAGACTGTGGTGTTGGAGAAGACTCTTGAGAGTCCCTTGGACTGCAAGGAGATCAAACCAGTCAATCCTAAAGGAAATCAACCTTGACTCCTCACTGGAAGGACTGATGCTGAAGCTGAAGCTCCAGTATTTTGGCCATCTGATATGAAGAGCTGACTCACTGGAAAAGACTGATGCTAGGAAAGATTAAAGGAGAAAGGGGCGGCAGAGGATGAGAGGGTTAGATAGCATCGCTGACTCCATGGACATCAATTTGAGACAACTCCAGGAGATAGCAGAGGACAGAGGAGCCTGGCACGCTGTAGTCCCTGGGGCTGTAAAGAATCGGACATGACTTAGCAACCAAACAATAACCACCACCAATCTCTATTCAAGAAAAAGGAACCAAAGGGTTGAGAAAGCTCTCACAATACTATGAATTGTATCATACTGATTCTTTCTAGAGAATATACATTTCTTTTCTAGAAAGTCTGAAACAACTGTCTCAAATTCTCTTTAGGAGCAAAAGGAAACAATGTCATTAACGAGTGTAGTTCCAGGCACTGCAGGTCCTCTCTGGGATGGTTCCCATAAACGGACAACAAATAGTCCAAGGCCATCCTCACACAAATACAGGGTTCCTGGAGCAAAGATAAGCAGCTCCCTGGGCCAGAGCCCCTCTCAGTAACGCCAAGTGGGCAGTAATTCATTTCTGCTGGTCACTGGGCTCCTGTCAAGGAAACTGAATTGTCACACCTTCATTCACAACACCGTCTCATGGAATTATTTTTTCCGGATTCCTTAGGAAGTTAAAGTATTTGAGAAGAATCTCAGGAACTGTTGTTTCAGCCTGTTTTGTGAGTAGATAATTGCCTTCCAACTCCATTACTGCAGGAAATGATGTGTGTGGCATTGTTCCTAGTTGGGGGAGTGCCGTGTTTTAGCCAGACCGATACATGCTTATTAAACAAAACAAGAGCATGCAGCCCAAGTCACTTCGATGAACTCAGACTTTTTGAATCTGGTCTCTAGATAAGAGGCTGGCCCCAGACAACCTACCCACATACCAGTAACATTCTTTTGAAAGGGTGTAAGCAAAACTTGTTTTGAGAAATGAAGAAATTTCACCAATATTACTAAATGTGGTAACAAGTAACTCCAGTACATTAAGTGCTACCAAAATGGGTTCGGCAGAGACCTATTTGCAAGGCTAGAGTTTTCCCCTCATCTGAGTCTGAATCAAAGACCAGCCCGGGAACTAGAAGTCAAACACGTTTCATCTCAAGAAGTGCCTTTGAGTCCATGGAATATATTAGCTGGTCTTCCTGAAATGTGACATCATTTGTGGTGCCAGCTGTATGGGTGTGCCATGTAGGGATTTACAAAACTAGTATTCCTTTGGCTTTAATACGTATTTTGGGATCACAGAAAGTAGTCTAATCGAGCTAAATACTCCAAGGGGAACTGCTATGGACTTCACTTGAGGAAGCTTAAACCACTTATGATCTTGACCGATCAACCTTTTTAAGGGTGGATTACAAAGACTAATCCCTAGGGGACATCTAGAACCGATAGTGATGATGAGAATAAAACTTATAAAAGCAATATTAAACACAGCACTTACACGTCAGGCTCTGTTTAAAATATGTGACGAAAGTTAACCAATGAACCCCTGGAACAAAGCGGGTAGGTTCTGGTACTTTTATTACTGGTCTTTTAACGGGTGGGGATACTGGAGACAGGGAGGTTAGGTAACTCGCCCACGGCCACCTAGTCACTCTGCAGCAGAGGCAGAATTTGAGCTTACGGTGAATGCTCGGACCCTTCAACCATCCCAGCACTCATGATTCTCAGACTCTTCTGATTCAGCTATGATACAAGGATCATACCTCAGAGATGATTATTTGGACGGTTAACGATATGACAAGTACTGAACATTTTTGAAGTATAAATATTTTTTAATGGAAACATCACAGTTCTATTGTAATTCAATTTTAGTTTTCAATAGTTGCTACAGAAAGATTTTGGCTTTCCTTGGAACAGTATGCCGCAGTGCCATATGATAAGGCACATCGATGAAGAGGAAACCATCTCCATGGGACATCTATGCTTGGCACTGTCACGCGAAAGTCTAAGGACCTTTAAATGATTTTTTAAAATCCATTACCGAATGTAGAATTAAGCTCTTAAGAAATACCTCAGCTGCTTCATGTTACACTTTAAAAAAAAATCAGATGTAAATAAATCCAGGTGAAAGGGTGCAGCGTACCCACCCACCCACCCATCCGTCCATCCACTGGTTCAGTGAGTAAGTCCCACATGCCTGGATTACACGTGGGAACACAGAATGGATAAGGCAGCCCAGCTTCCCGCCCCCAGGACTCATGCTCTAGTCGAGGAAACACTAGATACCAACGGGAAGGTGCTATGAACAGAGCTAAGCAGAGTGGTGAGGGAGCTGGTAGGATCTGCCCCAGCACGCCAGGCAGGGAGCCCAGACGGAGACAGCTCAGATGTGTCCAAAGGGCAGAGAGAACCGCGGTGTGGCCGCGGGGGACTCGGCGAGGCGCGCGGGGAGGGAGCCGAGCCGTGACATTGACAGGACCCCGGCAGCCCCCGGGTCGGGGCTCTGGATTTCACTGCGAGCGAGAGGGTGTCAGCAGAGGGTTCAAGGAGGTAGGGGACAGATCTGGTTCGTGCCTTCTGAAAGATCCGTGGCTGTAGCGAGAAAAACGGATTGGGTGGAGCTGGGGCAGGGAGCAGCGGTGCAGGGGTGGCGGGGGGCGGCTGAGAGCGGGGCTGCAGCGGGAGCCGGGGAGCCGCGGTCACGCGAGGACACGCAGCGAAGGCGGGCGCCCCGGTTACTGAGCAGGAGCCGCGCAGCGAGGCAACCGGCGAGCTGCTGCGCGGGGCGTGGGGTCTGGGGGAGAACCCAAGTCCAGACTTTGATTCGCGCAACTGGATGAATAGCTGATGGTGCACACGGCGATGGGAAGGCTGGGGGAGCAGGCGGGAGAGGAGCAGGGGGCAGGAGGGTCAGGCACTGGAGCCTGACAGACGCCCTGGATTCCTAACTGGAGATGCTGACCAGGCAGTGAATCTGTGAGCGCGAAGTCAGGGCCGCAGGTACAAGCTGGGGCGTTGAGAGAATCAGGGCCCGGCTTCAGGGCAGAGAACAGGCTGGAGACCTCCCTGAGAGGCACGCAACGGTCTGAGAGCAGAGGGGTCCGCACAGCAGGGGGAGGCAGAGCGGCACTGCGTCCACCAGGATGCCCGGGGGAGAGGGACCCCCGAGGAGGAGGGAGGGGTCACCTGCTGACCGCAGGGGTCTGGCCCGATGGCGGCTGCTGGGGGTGCTGACAAGAGGGGCGGCAGTGGAAGGTGGGCCTGGGAGGGTGCAGGGCTGGGAAGTGCAGACAGCACCGAATATCCAGAGTCCTTCCGGGCATTTCGTTATGAGCGTGAGCAGGTGGACCCAGCGGCAGCTAAAGGAAGGGTCAGTGTGTGGCCTGGGGGTGGTGGGTGTGTGTGTGTGTGTGGTGGTGGTGGTGATGGTGGTGGGGCTTTTGCAGTTTAGGGGTCAGTTCTAGTACATTTGTAATATGTTAAATTAATGATTCTGAATAAGCTTTAACTTTGCATCTTTTCATCTTCTGAAAAATTAAAGAAAATTAATTTGATTCTAATTAATGTTTGAAACACATTTTTCCTTCTGTACACGTTTAATCAGTCTTAAAGATTCACTGGGCACCTAGGTTTGGCTCAGTCAGTCCACTGGCTGCTTCAGCTATGAATATTGCCTCTTACTTTTGGACTTGCTGTAACCTTGAATTTTCTTTTCCCAAACACTTAAAGAGGAGCTTGTCCTTTTCCTTACTAAAGCTGAAACCAGTACTCTCAGGCAGGCACAGGTACAGTGCCCGCCTTCCCCCTCGGGTGCTCTCTCCCTGCAGTCCCCACCAGATATTTGAGGTTGAGGGCCAGGTCCTTCCTTAATTCCCGCCACTCAGCTGACATCATCTTGCAACATTCTAAAGATTGGGGGTCACAAAACAGAAATAGTCACAAAAGTAAAATATAACCAGGTCAGCTGGTTTATAAAGCGTAACTCATGTATCTTTGAGCCTGGGCCTCCTATGAAGATGACACCCTGGCCACCTCCATGGTGCAAGGTCACTTGCAGCCCGCAGCCAGTAAGAATGCTTGTCAAGTGCGCTGAGACTTCTGAAATTCCAGATGAGAGGGGGTGGGGGTGGGGGGAGCGCCAGAGGCGAGAGAGGTTCTCACACCCACCTGGTCCCAAGAATCACTGTGCCTTCCACACTCAAGTGTGGTCTCCCTCTGTGCTCATCAGCCACCCCCGTGAGATGGTAACACCATGAACCCAAGATTAACATCCAGGCAAACGCACGTGTCTGATGCAGAAGAGACAAAGGCGCCCTGCTATCCTCCTTGGATCGGAGACACCACGGGGGACCTGGGATCTCCACCCCTACGCTGCCTCGATTCACTCATGTCTGTGATGGGGGGGAATCCGCTGGGGCAAGAGAGAAGGGAAGAAAAGAACCGAAAACAGAGCTTGCGGGCTGCTTGCCCCAGCCCTCCATCATTCCTCCAGCCCCGGTGAGAGCTGGTGGGCAGCCAACCTCACAGCCAACTTGGTGGCTCACAGCACATCCCACCTTCAAGAACCAGGGCGCTAATGCCGTGGGAGCTCTCAGAATCTGCAGATGGAGACCTCTTTCTCCAGCAGTGGGTTTAAAGAATTACCACCGTCCCATGAGAATGTTAGACATGTGTCTGTGGGTGGTGGTGAGAAGGAATTCTCTCATCTTCTTATCCACAACAAATCACTGAAAAGAAACTTCAAAATCTCTTCAGCAGCAGACCAGAAACTGTGAGCCTTCCCTGGGGAGTGGGATGGAGAACTCTCTGTTTTGAAGCAGTAACAGCAAGGAGAGGGAGACAGGAGGGAACCAGGAAGGATGGGGCCTCAGCCACAGAAGCCTCCCTTCAGCAATAGAGGGGCTCTGCCTCCCCCATTTCCACCTGGCCACGCTGCTTCCAGAGCTACAGTCCAGCTCCCACGAGGGGAGACTCAGATATATTTCTCAAAAAAAAAAAAAAAATCATTCAGTACAGAGGCTGATTACTGGCTTACAGCACGACGTACTACTGGTTCTGTGGCTGGTACTGTGATATTTTGAGACTGTGACAGTCTTTATGGGCTAGGAAAACCTAATCACTACCTACATCGCTGCTTCTATCGAAGCTTCATTCCAAGTTCCAAACAGATGACCTAAATTTTTAAAGGAAAAAGGGTCGTCGGGAGTCATTGTTCTTTTTCAGGGAGATAAAACGTCAAGTTTCGACTTTCACAGTATGCAGTGTATCTTAAAAGCTTCCCTAAGAGGAATAGCAAGTATTATAAGCTAGGTGACGACAAAGCAGAAGCCTGATGATGTAGGCTAAGAATACTAGAACGTGTTCATCCAGTCTTTATCTTCATAGTCAACCACTGTGAAACAAACGTGAACAGAAATAGCAAAGGCAATCCAAATTTCCCTTAATGAAACTCATCACTGAGCCTGATACTATGGAGAGAACTTTCCTTTTTAAACACACAGCACAAGGCCTAAGCATGGGATACGAAACAGCATGAAACACGTTCTTTGTTCTTGAACAATTTAATCTTCTGGGAAAGGAAATGGGAAATCCTTAAATAGGCGTAGCTGCCTACTAAAAGCCCATAGTATTTTCTCACTGATTACACAAAAGCAAAATATTTATCTAAGGCAAAGATATCTTTTGATATCTTAACATCTTTTGATCTTACTAATAATGATGGTGTTCTCAAAAGCAAAAAAAAAAAAAAAAAGTAACTTTAGTCACTTGAGCTGATTATGAACACATATTAAAAAAGCAACAGGGCAGATTATCTAAATTTTATTGTCGAAAGAAATATAATCAGCACATAGACATACCTATATATGGATGTTAAAAATTCCCACGATCTTAAATTCCAAACCAAGCTCTTCATTGCTATCCCTGCCCTGTCTAGACTAGGAATTGCTATTTTCAGCTTCGTTCTCAAAAACCCATGTGCTGGGTAGCAATTTTCCCTCTCAGTCACACAACTGACTCTACAGAGCAACCTTCCTGTCCTGTGGTAGTCTAATTAAACTACAGGGTGAACACAAATTAATAAAGTCACAAATGTGAAAACCAAGTGACGTTAAGTCTGTAAATTTAGCGATGGAAGCAGAACTAAAACTTAGGTCTTCTGACTCTCAGAGCCAGTGAACTTTCCACTTTCCAGTTTTATCTGATGTTTTCAACATCAGGTAAGTCTGTTAATTATCATTGGAATCTGCCAGTATTTTCATCTGCATTTTTTATAAACAAGGGCAGAAACCAAGCTTTATTAGTTTTTTTTTTTAATCCGTACCATTTATCTAGGAATATAAAGTGGCTGGATCACAGGTGCTTCATAAATGCTTACTAAACAAAACAAACCAGATATTCTGCCATTTTTTCATTCTCTAAATACTAGTAAATTCAAATTTTACCTTTAATCCTCATGATTCTCTGATAGTAACGTACACCGATAGCTCCTACTAGGAATTCCCTGATTTTAATCATGAGCTGCTCGCTTACAGGGCACGGGGTTCACTGTGATACTGTGTAATATTATGGTCCTGGTCCTTCTATTTCATTATTACAAGTGCACAACTCGACTGTAAGTTCCATTAGGATGGAGTGCTACTATTGACTATAGATCTCTCTGAATATAGCCAGACACAGGACAGTGCTTCAGTGAGTAAATGCATGTAAATTCTACTCTGGATCCCATCAGAGTGCTAGCTGCTTACTCGTGTCTGACTCCTTTTGACCCCATGGACTATGGCCTGGTAGGCTCCTCTAACCATGGAGTTCTCCAGGCACGAACACTGGAGCGAGCTGCCATCACTGCCTTATAAGGACCCCTGTCCTTATTTGGAAAGTTAACAGCCCCAAGCTCTGAGGATCTCCAGGGGATCTTTCCAGCCCAGGGACTGAGCCTCGGTCTCCCGCACTGCAGGCAGATTCTTTACAGGCTGAGCCCCAGGGATGCTCTTGGCTTCCATACTTAGTGGGAAAAAGATACCCTGACAACTCGCTCTTTAATTCCTATTATTATTTTTCACCAACTACCATGTTTTTGTCTCTAGAAACTTCATATCAGTTACATAACTTAAAGATCTGCATGTATTAAATATGAAGAAAGAAAAAAATACAGATCTCAAAAGTATCACTAACTTTCCAGAGATACTGTATATACTTTCCAAAATTTTGACATCTTTGCTTAAATTTATTATTTCTTACACATCTCTGTTCATAGATGGTATGCACCCATCTACACAGAACAGCTAAGAGACAGGGGGGAAAAAAATCTGTCATCATAGTGACACCTGCTGGTCTTTAGCTGTAAATTTTAGATCCTAAGTAAAAAAATAGATTCCTCAGCATCAACATTCTTAGTAAAATTAAATGCTGTTTTCCATTTTAGTAATTTACTAGATATATAATTAAAAACAAATTTACTCTATACACAATTGACCACATCAGGTTTCTGTTTGTGTGTGAGGCCACAATCTCACTGTAATTTTATGAACTATTTTTCTAAAAAAGGTACATCTCCCAAAAAGGTGCTTAAGCACTTCAGAGTACTGAAATAAAAAAAAATAAAATTTAACTTGTGGTTTTCTATTAAAATTCTCTACAAATTCTATTTTAAGGGACTGAATTATAGTAAACCTTAGAAACATTTATAAAATTATTTCTCTGCAGAATTATAATTTTAACCATACTATCATAAAAGAATCTGATCTATGAAAAAAATTTTAACCATCTAGCTATCTCTGAGATATAATTATAACATGTAACATTGTATTAGTTTAAGGCTATGTGTCTATCAGGAAATGATGGCAATGTTTAGTTGACATCATATCACAGTTAGTATTTTTTTCCTTGTGATGAGAACCACTCTTAGCACTTTTCAAATACACAATACAGTATTGCCAACTAGTCACCACGCTCTACCTTACACCCCAAAACTCATAACTCGGTATTTTGTGACCTTTGATCCACTTCATCCATCCCAGTACTCCTGCTGCTGGCAATCATCAACCTGTTTTATTCTATGACGTTTTTGTTTCAGGTTCTAAATCTAAGTGAGATCATTTAGTATGTGTCTTGCTCTGACTTATTTCACTTAGCATCAATACCCTCAAGGTCCATCCATATTGTCATAAATGGCAGGACTGACTTTTCTCATGGCTGAATAATATTCCAGTGTGTGTGTATATACACATGCATCAGTTTCTTTCTTCATTCATCCGCTGATGGGATGCTTAGGCTGTAGTTCTCAGTGTACAAATCTTTCATCTCTTTACACTTATTCCTAGGTATTTCACTCTTTCTGATGCAACTGTTAAGTGAGACTTTCTTCAATTTTTCAGATTATTTTGCTTTTGGCTGTGCTGGGCCCTCACTGTTGTGGGCGGGCCTTCTGCAGCTGTGGAGTGGGGGCTGTTCTCTCGTGTGGGGCACACATGTCTCACCGCTGTGGCTTCTCTGCCACAGACTCTAGGCGTCTGGGCTTCAGCACCTGTGGCGCAGGCTCAGCTGCTCCACCGAACGTGGATCTTCCAGACCGGGAATCGAGCCTGTGCACGTCCCCACACTGGCAGATGGACTCTTTACCACTGAGCCACCAGGGAAACCCCTTAATTTCTTTTTGATAGCTCATTGTTAGTGAACAGAAACAGCAGCTCTTTTGTACACTGATTTTATATCCTGCAAGTTTACTCAATTTATTACTTCTAAAAATTATTTTTCATGGAGTCTGTGAGAGGTAACACCACAGAAAAAGTAAAACTCTATTTGGAGATGACACTGACTTCTATTATAGCCGAGTTTTTCACTCCTAAATCGTGTTAACACTTCTATGGAGACTAACTTTTCCAAGCCTGCCTGATTTCAACTAGAACCGGTTTAAGTTTGGGGAGGAAAACAATCACTCCAGAGAAACAAATGAAGCCACATATTCTCTGTTCACTTGAATTTTTAAAGGCGTAGTACTTCCTGTATCGGCTGCAGAGTGGATCTGGTGGCCTTGGGGCTAAGACACATCGCAAGGGGCTGGACCACGCACTCGGCCCTTTTGCTTTAAGAGTTAGACCTCTTCCATCTGGTGATGGGCCATGTATTGGTCTCTTTTGAGTGGCATTCCTATTATATTCCAGCCTAGGGTACAATCTGACCATCCAGCAAATAGTGACATAGTTCTTTTTAAAAATAATTCAGCATATTTTAGAAGACTCAAATTCACATTCAGAAATTCCCTGCTTTCTGGAAACTTTCATGCTCTTTGTCATGGTGCGTACGTGGGTTGGAAAAGCATTTCCAGATATGAGACAGAATGCGAGAAGAGTTTGTTAGAGTGGGAGACGCTGTTACAACAGCAGGCGGGCTCATGGGAGAGCAGACCCTTTTCAAGGGCTAGTAGCCAATGTTTACTACTCCAGACAAAGAAAATTCCTACTGGAAGGGTGGCATTAGGGGATGGGTTAGGATGCGATGGGGTGGGTAACAGGGTGGTACTTCGCCTAACACGGGGTCAGGAAACTCGGGTTTAGACCCAGAGGCTCAAGGCGACAGTTGCTATGGCGATGGGTCAGTTCCAGAGATGTTTGTCCCGTGACCTTGGTATAGGGCGCACGCTCTTCACTTTCACAACAGACATACATTAGTACTTGGTTTTGCTAACCAAAAGAAATCCAAAGAGGGTGTTCATTTTTATGAAAAAGGTAGAAAACACATAGCTTTCAGCGTTGATCTTACAAATTGTTAGAGAGGCAGCGAGTACCGAGTAGCTCCTTCACTCAGCATCTCAGCATTAAGCTGCCACAGCTTTCAGCCGTGTCTGGGAGCACTCGGGTTTTATCTCGATTTATCTGTATTTTGTGCGTCCATTAGCAAGACGTGCTCTAACGTCACTGCTGCTTCACTCTGTGCCATCTGGCTTACAAAAGGTTGTACAGTAGGGAAGAGCCATAATTTCGAAGAAAAATTGGGGGACACATCTGTACTATGGATTTTCATATCACTTTAGGAATTTCTTTCATTAAAAAATGTATCGGTATATAGTTGATTCACAATGTGTTAGTTTCTGCTATACAGCAAAAAGTGAATCAGTTAATACGTATTAAGGAGTTTTTCTCCTTGAACCATGAAAGTACTGTTTATCTGATGTGCTGCTGCTAGTTCAACATTAGGCGAGCAAAACACTAAATTCCCTATATTTCTACCGTCTTACTCTTTCTCTCAAAACAAAGTGAGCACATCTGTTTAGAAGGATGAAGCAAGATTACATTATGTAAGGCACTTAAAAAGTTCACTGTAAGCTGTTATACAGATATAATTATTGTATTTACTTACCATAAATTGATTTTGACTATTTCCACAGATAGTTTGAATCCTGACTTTTGTGAGGATCAAAATAATGTAATTAATTTATTGCTCTGTTGAGTGCATCGTGTTTGAAAACCTATGTTATTTTCCTCGTTTATGGAACACAAATATGAAAATATCAGAAAATATGGCTTTGCTAAGGTGGACAGGGAAGTCACAAGAAAACATGGTTTTAGCAGTTAAAAAATGAGAAGAACAAGAAAGAGCAGGTAGTAAGTAAGTGACATGACTAATTACCATCTACTGGAGAAGACTCTTGAGAATCCCTTGGACTGCAAGGAGATCCAACCAGTCTATCCTAAAGACCAGTCCTGGGTGTTCATTGGAAGGACTGATGCTGAGGCTGAAACTCCAGTACTTTTGGCCACCTCATGCGAAGAGCTGACTCACTGGAAAGACTCTGATGCTGGGAGGGACTGGGGGCAGGAGGAGAAGGGGACAACAGAGGATGAGATGGCTGGATGGCATCACTGACTTGATGCCCGTGAGTTTGGGTGAACTCCAGGAATTGGTGATGGACAGGGAGGCCTGGTGTGCTGCGATTCACGGGGTCGCAGAGTCGGACATGACTGAGGGACTCAACTGAACCTATTTACTGTATGACTTTGAATTACACTAAGTCAATAAAATATTAATCTCTGCATTTGAGTTTAAAATTAATGAAATAATTGTAAAACCTTTCTGAAGGACGAAAAGCAGGCTATTAAAAATGCATTCTCTATAATGATCTAGCTTAAAATAGTTTGACCTGAATTAACATTTAAAATATTTTTTTCTGGTATTTTTTATCCTGAGATAAAGACTTAGAGCTGTAAAATGACAGAAGAGAGGCCTGAGGGTACAATTTCAGAAAAGGCAGTCATTACGCCAAATTAAACCCTCTGCCTTTTAATTTGCAATGGCAACCAAACCCAATGTATTGAAACATACGTACTGTAGAAGACAGTTCAAGAAGTAAACAGAAGTGTTCAGACTGAAAAACCTACGTGTGACAGAAGCAAAAAGGAGAATTCACAATGTACACTGGAGGGATCTGTGATTTCTCCAGATTTTCATGGAGCTTTGGGGTTAACACTACAAATCTAGCACTTCTTTCTACATACTTATAACAGGGACCTGGCACATTTTCACAAACTACAATAATGTCCTAAAAGAAAAAAAAATCCAAAATGAAGCACTCAGGTAAGAGTTATACAGGTTCAAAACAAGACTACTATGCTCGTATTTGCTTTTATTAGCTCAGGAATAGTAAAGAGAATTCAACAGAACAGATACAGTCGAATTAGCTCACAGACAAGAGATCTAATAATAAAAAGAAACCACCAAACAGAAAATATTCGGCACAATGACTGAAAGAAAAGATACCATCCTTTATACTAGAATACGGACATGGTGTTTTAGGAGGGAAATTTGAACATAATAAAATCAACACATACCTATCTAACATGCCATTTCTTTTTCTGGTAACTTTATTTTTTGACATTTCTAACTTTTGCTTTGTACTGGGGTATAGCTGATTAACAAACAATGCTGTGATATTTCCCGGTGAACAGAGAAGGGAGTCAGCCATACAGATACACATATCCCTCCTCAAACTCCCCTCCCATCCAGGCTGCCCCTTACCACTGGGAGGCATTTCCTGTGCTGTACCGTAGGTCCCTGTTGGTTATCCATTTTAAATAAAGACGTGTCACACACTATTTCTCACTAACTACTGAACATCTGAAATGCTAGAAAAAATTTTGACTTAAAAAAATATATATATGGCTGAGTTCATGGCAAATTAATGAAACTGAAGGCAGATTGGGAAAAGGTGAAATTCCCTAAGACAGTATGGCTACGGAGCTGATAACTGTCCCAGGTCCCACCCCTGACGCCTAGAAGGACCCCAGTTTTAAGGACTACACCTGCCCGGGGCAGGAATCATAGCCTGGGACTGTGCTGGTCTGCTCGGGCCACCGAAACACAGCTCCACAGGTGGGCAGCAGACACACAAGCAAGTTATTTTCACGTGGTTCTGGAGGCAAGAAGTCCACAATCGAGGGGCCAGGAAATCCCGTCCCGTTGAGACCTCTTTTCCTAGTTTGCAGACAGCTGCCTTCTCTGCTGTGACCGCACGGCCATGTGCACAGAGAGAGAGGGTCTCGTCTTCTGAGAACGCAGGTTCCGTCAGATCAGGGCCCCACCCTTCTGACCCCACTCAACCTTAATTACCTCCGTATAAGCTCCATCTCCAAATACAGACGCACTGGGGGCTGGGGCTTGAACATATGCATTCAGGGACATGGCTCAGTCCCCAGCAGGGACTCAGTCCTGGGACTGACTCCCCAAAGGGCACCTCCCAGGGAGTGAGCTAGGAAAACACCAGAAGTTTCTCGTCTGTGTTCCAAGTGGAGATATGAAGGATGAAGAAAGTCTCCAGCAACGTCTTCTCACAGCCTGACACTTGTACATTTGAGGAGGAAATTCACAAGGCTTGTGAGTGTTGGTGAGCACCCATACACACTGAAGGACAGCGAGGGAGCGGGGAAACCCAAGGGGAACTCTGACTCTGAAGTGGCCCAGGGTTAGCAGGGTCTAAAGGAACAAAATGGAGGTGCTAGAAAAAAATTAAACAAACAGCAAACTTCCCTGTTGGAACATATCAAAAATTCCCTAAATGGAGTTCAGAGGAGTGCCAATTCACAATGAAAATTCACTGATCACATCAGAAAACAAGCCATATACTTATTTCAGACAAAACAAACTATAGATTCAGATCCACAAAAAAAGGATAAAAATACTGAAATTATATACAGAATGTAAACATTGAAATTATATACAGAACATATAATATGTTAAAAGAAAGAAAAAGAGAGAATAGAGGAACTACCCCAAATGACCTAGAAAGTTTGAGGAAGAACCAAACCACACTTCTGGAAATGAAAAAATACAATCACAATTAAAAACAATAGATAGGTTAAGTACATTAGAGATAACGAGAAGACACAATTAGTGAACTGGACAATGGATGTAAGGAAATTATCTCGTGTTCAACACAGAGATAATGAGATAGAAAAATATGAAACAGAGACTATGAGATATAAAGAACAGAGTGAGATGGTGAAACTTAAGTCTAATCTGATTTCCTAAAGGAGAGAATTGAGAAAATGCAAGGTATATTACTCAAAGAGGTAAAAGCTGAAAAATTTTCATAATTCATGAAAGGCACTAATTCTCAAATTCAAGAAGCTCAGTGAATCTGAGTAGATTAATAAAAAGAAATCCACAGCACACAGGCTGTAGTATAATGACATTTGATTGCAGAATGTCAGAGATAAAGAACTTAAACTTAACCTGAACGTGAAGACTGACTGCCTAACAAAGGAATGCTGATCAACTGACTAGTGTCATTTCAGAAGCAACAACGGAAGCAAGACAATGGTGGAACAGTATTATTATAAAAGAGAGAAAATAACTGCCAATCTAGACTTGCATACCCAGCTAACTTTCAAGGATAATAAAACAGTAAACTTACAGGTAAATTTAAACAAATACTGACTGTATATAATAACTATTTTGGAATTAAACTGAGATAAAACTAAAATTCTAGACACTTATAAATTAAGGGAAGGCAATCAGATTTTGTTCAAACATCTGATGTTCAGCCTAGGCAAACTACAATTCACAGTAAGCATTAAAAGACAAAATTTTAGTTTTACCTTTTAAACTAGCAGAACAAAAGTAAATGGAAAAACAAAGAACTCAATGCGGAAGATGGGGGGGGACACCCAAGGACAGAGAGATAACAGAATGGCAGAACAAAAAGCACATCAGGATGGTATAAACAGACCCTAGAATGTCAGCAGTTCCTGCAGACGTGAATCAATCAACGTCTCCGCCTAAATGACAGAGAGAGAGAAAATAAGAACACCCAGTTAGCTTTCAGTGGGTACATGAAAAACACTGTTAGAAATAGAAGCTGTGACAACAAAATGTAAGATTCAGTTCTAAACGTAGAAGGTAAACAATTCTAAACTTGTAATATACTGAATAACAAAGTTTCAGGATATACAAAACACAAACTAATGTTAATTACAGAGAAAATTAGAAAATCCATTAGAACAGAAAATTTTAACACCTCTTAGGATCTGAAAGATCAAGGAGAAGAAAAAGAACATTAAAATAGAGACAATTTGGCCAATACAAGTAACAGTTTGGTCTACTGAACACCCAACAACTAGAAATATGCATACTTTCAAGCACTAACACAACATTTACAAAAACTGACCTTATTTTAGGTCAGATGGCAAATCTCAACAAATTGTAACGTTTCAGTCTTACATGAATCTATTCTTGGACCACAGTCCAATGAAAGCAGAAATCAATAAGAACAGAACTGAAAAGTCTCCATTAGGAAATTAAAAAAAAGAAATCCACATATGCAGTAAAAAAAAAAAAAAAAAAAGAAAGAAAGAAATCAAGATGAAAAATAAAAAAACAGAATTTTAAAACAAACATTTCTACATCACTTTATATTGACAAAACATTATTTCATTTGCTCATTAGAAAGTCATCCTGTGAGCCTCTCTGCTAGACAGCGTAACAGCAGAAATGCTGTTTATTATGTAACTACTAAAGCAAATGTTTATACATAAATAAAATAGATATCAAAAGTGATTTAGAAACTGAGGAAGAGTTCACTACTAAAAATGTTAAAAGGAAAGAGAACCAACCATCTCTTTTAGAAGGTATATTAAACAGCTAAGAAAGTTACAAAGAAGAGATTTAGCATCAATGCTTAAAGCTCAAAAAGTTCATAAAGTCATTTTGGTTTAAGAAGACCCTTAGATCCTCATATAATATATACAAACTCATATGTTAAAGTCTTTATTAGTCACACGAGATGAATGAACAAGGTCAAAAATCTATGCACAAGTGGAGGCGTCGTTACTGCTCACACACACACGGTCCCGGTTTCCTGGTTCCAGCATCTGGTCAGTGGTGCACCGGCAATTGATAGCTCTTCTGAAACTGCCTACAGTACAAAGGGAATTTTCATTTAGGGTTCCCCTCCCTTTTCATGTGCAGGATATTTTTGGAAGTATGTTTTCTTTTTCCATCCACTGAAAAGAGAATTAAGAAAATTCCAACATGCCTGCGTGTCAGCAAGTACTCTTTTTGGTCCAGGTACCAGAGGATGATGGATGAGCTTGTCAAGCCTACAGTAGCGGACAGAGGGAGTTGGCAGAAGTTCTGTGTTATTGAAAGAAATCTCAAATACTTATTTCATCTCCTCTATTAACTTTAATCACATTTTCAACATGCAGCCAAGAATGAAGCTTTGACAGTAAGCCATAAATTTACACAGGCAGGCATTGTCACTTTTCTGCAGGAGCAAAACTAAGATAACACAAGCGAGCTGGGTATTTTCTTTCTTGTGCCTTTCTTCACTGAAGAGCAATGAAAAAATACCTGAAAGGTCTGTCCATACCTCACATTCATTTGCCTTAAGTCTCTTGAAATTATTGCATATAATTCTGCTTGGTTCATGGTAAATAAAAAAAAATCTACTTAGTTCCTCAATTAGACTGTTAAATGCAGATTTTTAAAGATCACAGTGATGACAGAGTTGGTACATGTTTCACCGTAATACACCTGCTTATGAGAGCAGGCAGTCAACACTAAAAAGGACTTACGTTTAACATGGATCATTGGCCGTGTGGGCAAATACTTCTGGTTTACTCAGAGCCAGGATCTTTATACGGTTCCAGAGGGAGGCCTTGGCAGAATTTGCTGATTACTCATTAAATGGCTGAAACATGTAGAGACGTTATTTATCTTATAAAGCTTACCCACAGCAAAAACAGACATAAAAATGAGGTAAAGACTATGGGCAAGATTATGGTTCTTGGAAAGGTTAAAAGTCAACTGTGTTTCTGGTAAGCTTTTCCTTGTAAGCATGTCTTAAACAAAGCTGAAAACATGAAGTGTTGGAAGGCCACAATCTTAACAAGCATGTCTTGTTGTCCAGTGAAAACACAGCATTATACAACTTCTCCCAACAGGCCGTTCAGAGATCAGCGTGGCCCCATGTCAGAGCAGAGACGCGGTTCTGACGCTCCTCTCTCTTCAATATGATCTCTGCTCCTGGGACAGCTGTTTCTGTCTACGTTACTCATGGAATAACACTGTATACACTCCTTCAAGGCCACGACAGGCAGACACCATCTCTGCCTTCTAAGCCACAATGATCAACCAATATTAACCCTGCAGAAGGATGAAATAAATTGCTTCCCTAAGAAGTCTGTACTTACGGTTAGTTCTCTGAGATAATCAATCAACGGAAAGCAAGACTGGTCCACATTACCCGAGAGCACGTGGACACCGCCTTCCTCCAACTCCTTCCCCTTTGAATGATTATTTAGAGGCACTTGAAACTGGAAAGACACGGCACTCCTCTAGGAAACAGGGGAGAAGGCTCCGCCTTCCGATAGGGAGTGCCCGTCGAATATGTTGCTAAGCTTGAGGCAGAGGCTAAACGGTTTGGTGGGAGGTGTTCTTTTGGGGGCCTGGGATGTCGGTTTCTGCTCGTTCGTCCATCACTGCTGCGGTTCCCGTCCTCAGAAGGCTGAGAACCTCGCCAGGCCCCTCTCCATCTCGGCATGCTGCGCCCGCAGCTTCCCGCGGCCTCCCTGTGCTCCTCGTCCACTTCCGCCCGCTTGCTGTGCTGCTGCGCCATGAAATCCTCCCACCGCGCCACGTGCTGCTTCTCACGAGCTATTAGAAGGGCGTTATGAATCTGAGAAAGAAAAGCTGACAGTCACGTGACATTTTCTAGACAGTTATTTCGCCATGCAGGGAGACAAAAACAATTTTCTCTCTTGACATTTGCTCACTGCAGCCTAACAATCAGCTTGTAAGTCGCAATGATAAGACTCCGCTCACAGTTTTAATGTCCAACAAGAAAACAACATATCAGATACATCTAAGGCTTCTCTTACTATGCCTAAATGTGGGATTCATTCACAGTTCTGAAATTTCAAAAATATCTAATATTTTGAACAACAGATCCAAACACAACCCAAGTAAATTTACATACCTCTATTTCTCAAATTCCACTTAACTGCATATAATTTAAAATTAAAGAATATATGCCAAAAGAATCACTGTTGCAAGAAATTAAAATGCATGTCTTACACAAAATATCTTTTAGACACATTTAAAAGAACCACAGATTATTAATCAGTGGGCAAGAACTCAAGCAATCTTTTAGTTCCAATTCTTAAAGCAAATAAACACCAAAAGTATCTGGATCAAATATCTTAAGTTCATTTTGAGATGTTCCTTAATATTTCTGGATGAGGACACTAAGTGTACTTCTTCACGGCCACTGAGCTACTAAATCGTAGACGCAAAGGTAGGACTCGCTGACACCCAAATCTATGCCTTTTCTATCACAAATGCAAATCAGGTCATTTCAGGGACGTTTTTACACAGATGGCTAAAAGTCTCACACACACACACACACACAGCTACTGCAAGAGTATTTTTCTGCCAATCTGATCTAAAGTTCCTCAGCACCAAGGCTTCCCAAGTAAAAACAGGTCAGGAGTGAATCTGAAGTCTCAGTTAGAGTCAACCCCCTCAAGTATGCCCCTTGACCCACGGGGTCTGAGCAGCGGACCGTGGTGCGGAGAGACCAGGGCTGGGGTTTGCTGATCCAATGCGTTGGGGAAACAGGTTAGACAAAAGGCAAAACATGACTTTTTAACCTTTCAGCTTCAGAGGCGGTCATTCTTCAAAAGATAAAGAAAACATTAAGAGTTCATTAAATTCTTTTCATGGAACGTTGGCAAAACTATTATATTCTAAGAGAAAAGCCATAGTCAGATAAGAAAAATGCAAATAAACTTTATCAAAATGATACCCTGGCGTCAGCTGGAAATTAATTTCTAATAAGCACAGAGGATACTAACTAACCCTGCATGCTCAGAACCAAGTTGAAAAGAATTCTAAGATCACAGGAGTGAAGGTCATCTATTCCAGTTGTCAGGAAATGCGGTCTGCCTGGCTATGACTTCCCGAGAACACAGCCTAGACAGGGAGCCCAGCCGCTCCTCCATCTGAAGCAGCAAAGATGCCCCCAAACGCACCCCAGCAGGAGCCCGGCCCTTGGCCTGGCAAGCCAGTGGCTCTTCACAGTTAAAAAGGACTCTCCCAAGAAGGGACGGGGGTGGTGGGAGGCAGCCTCATGAGGGAGGGGGTATATGTACACTTACGGCTGATTTGTGTTGTAGTAGGGAGAACCAACAGAACATTGTAAAGCAACTATCCTCCGATTAAGGTCTCCCCTTTGGCTCAAACCGTAAAGAATCTGCCTGCAATGCAGGAGACCCAGGTTCGATCTCTGGGTCGGGAAGATCCTCTGGAGAAGGGAACTGCAACCCACTCCAGTATTTTTGCCTGTAGAATCTCATGGACAGAGGAGACTAGCGGGCTGCAGTCCACGGGGTCCCAGAGAGTGGGACACGACTGGGTGACTCACACTACTGCTACCCTCCAATTAAAAATAAACTTTAAAAAAAAAAAAAAGGAACAATCTTTTGTAAACAGTGAGCTAACTTCAGAGGACCATCCCCTGTGAGCAGTAATTCTGCTTTTAAGGTCAAATAAAGGGACTCTGTGTCAGTCTGAAAAAAAGATTCCTCTAGCTGAAACACTCTTGAAAAATCATAGTCTCATCTGTCCTTATGTTCAACAGATTCACACACCAACAGGAGAATGCAATACAGCAATCACACTATTTACCTGTAATAAGTAATTGGTTAAAATTACCTGTAATAGGTAATTATGGTTTGCAGTTAAAATTTCTAGCAGCTACCAAAAATGCACATATTAAACTATACATTCAAAAGTTGATGTTCATGGTAGTGGGAGTAATTAGTATTTTTGATGAGCAATCTGCAAAAATCTATCAAAATAGAAAGTGTAAATATTTATGGCTCAGTAATTTCTCTTGGATCAGCATTTCCCCTTCATTTTTTTAAAAAGAAGTATTACAGAAACAAATTCAAACACAAGAATATAAAGGAGAGTACCCCTCCTCTGCCCCACGGGGTGCCCCACATACACATCAAACCCATTTCTTTTTCTAGTGCTTTTACTAGTTGATGGCTACACTTGTAGTCTTTTTCTATGTTGATACAGACATTTACTCAATAACAAAGTGGAGTCATATCACACATGCTGGTCTGCGTGTACAATTTTTCAATAATGATACAATCCATACTAATGGCGCAGACAGCAGGAGTGAGGAGAGCTCCCCTGTCCGAGTACAGTTTACACCAGTGACACACAACAGAGAGACTGGATTTCATTAACACCAGGTGCCGGCGGCACTGCGCAAGGCCAGAGACCCAGGACCCCTCACCCCCAAATCCCTCTGTGGTCTGAGTTCTCAACAACTGCTGAGATTACTGTTGAAGTTCAGTAACACCCAAGTTTCAAACTAAGACAGTTTTATTGTTTATCCTTTAATAATAAACTATGAAGTTAATTTAAGGGACTTCCAGTTACAGAGCCAATCCTGGACAAATTGAGTCGCCTACACACGTTCATTTCCAAAATAAACTCCAAACAGTACAGAACCATCTCACACGCTTTCCTTAGATGCTCAGCCCCTCTAACCCCTGGGTTACTCAAAATTCTTGCGTTAAAAAGAAAAAAAAAATGACATAGCAGAGCAATTGCAGAAATAAAGTCTGAATTAGTTCAAATCCAGAATTCTACATGACAATGTTTACCTAAGTTTACATATGTTTACTATGTACTTAAAATTTTTATCCTGTGGAGACTGGGACCCACTACAATGGTTTCCAAAGAAATAAAGATAGTACTGCAATTTCTAGAATTTACTGTGAAATGTGCTTTTTATGAATCTCTTCCAGACTTATGTTTAATACGTCCCCAAACTACGTACATGTGTATTTTATCACAAGTTAAAAACTTCAAGTTTCGGGGTGGGTGGGGTTCCCAAATGAAATCAATTGCATACTCAAAGATGTAGACATGTTTGTTTTCTCAAGATAGAAAACCCCACTTTAAAAGAAAATAAAGGAAGAGTTTACTAAGGAGCTGTAACTCGGTACTATAAGTAATCAGCTATAAAGGTTTGTTTCTTTCTACAACAGAGAAACAGTAATAATAACCCAGCTTCCTTATGTCCCATTGGAGAGAAACATGAAGTCAGTCCTGAAGGCAAACTGTGTCCAGGACCAGGTCTATAAAAGAAGTGATGGACACATAAACATTTTTGCATGCTTTACTCTAAGTTGGTAATTCTCACTTGGGGGTGATTCTGACACTCCTGTCTTCTGGCCCCCAGATTTTTGGTTATTACAATGCAGCTTGGGGGAAGGGGTTATACTGGCATCTGGGGGGCAGCAGCCAAGGATGTGCTAAGCATCCTACATTAGACTCTACAACAGAGATTCATCTGCTCCAAAATGTCAGAGTGCAGAGAGTGAAAAACCTGGGTCTAAGGTAAAACTCTGAATAAACCAACAGTTGTCCAAAAGGTTCTCTGGAATATCTGTGAGTAATACATGTGCCTTTAATCTTACATGTGCCTTACGCAGATAAATGAGAAAGTATTAAGTGTCAGAGTAACAAGGGCAATTATTTTCAGTACTTAAAACACTATGTATGGTCACCCTGAGGGATCTGTGGGGTGCTGATTCCAGGACCCTCACGGATACCAAAGTCCGCAGATGCTCAAGGCCCTTAGAGAAATGGTACAGGACACAGCATGTAACCCGTACATCTTTCCACACAGTTAAAGTCATCTCCAGATTACGCATAATACCTAATACAACGCAAATGCTACGCAAGTACAACCTAAGTGCTATAGAAACAGCTGCCGGCGTGTGGCAAATTCAAGTTTTGCTTTTTGCAACTTTCTGGAATTTAAAAATATTCATTTAAAACATTTTGGTTGAATTCATGGATGCAGAACCAGCGGATATGGACAGCCTCGTGTACTAACCCACTATGTGCCATCTCCAAACTCTATCAAGAGAAATGGGTAAGCCACACTACCTCACTGCTCTCGTAACAAGACAAGAAGTAAGACTAAATCTAGTAAGTACTTGTGGACAAGATGAATCAAAGGATTCACATTCACTGTGTTATTATCTCTAGTCTTATTGAACAGAACTTCAAAAGTTGATGCTTGTGCATGAACCTCTGTAAACTAGTGTCAGGTATCAATCAACCCATTGTCTGCTTTTGACGGCTTATTTAAGGCACTGAATTTTATCAGCCACGTGTATTTTCATTTCACTACTTACTGGTAGCACCCAATATGCAACTTGCATTAGTTACTAGTTTTTAAGGCATATGTCAAATAGCTGGGGAATGCACACTGGTTGTTTGGAGTGTACTTTTAGGTATCAACTGCGGGAAATGTGACTTGGATGAATGACGTTTATCATGATTTACTTCCCACAGAATTCCACAAACTGTCTCGATATGAAAGCAAAAACGATTAAAGGCAACGGTCTATTTGATTCCATTACTACTCCCATCTTTCTTTGTTCTGAGAGCCATTCAAATACACAAAATGCAGCCCAGGGAATAACCAAGGAGCCGTTCACATTAGGCTGTAAAATCCAGCCAGAGGTCAGTTTTGCTTGGTACAGACTTGCTAGATGAGAAATTAAGCCTCACTTCTCTGTCTTATATATAGGTAGTCCCAAACCTCTGCCACACACAGTTGTGGCAAAACCAGGTATAACAGGTGAAAAAGAAAAAGACTTTAAAGATCCGTTATTTCAAATGCTCTGCTAACTAGATAAGTACAAATAAAGATATTTCAATGTATACTAAAATTCTCATTTTTAATATGTATTCCATTTAAAAAAAACAGTTCAATAACAATCTCTGAGATAATACCTATACTTAAGATGAAAATCCCCAAGGGCTTTATTTCTTGAGGCTTTTTTTTTTTTTTTTAAAACCAAGGGATAGTATCTTTTAATTGAGAAAATCATCAACAGGCAGGATTCTCAAGAACTTCACCAACTCTTCAGAGCACAGCAGGGCTCTTATCCACAGAGTGATTGCCTCCATCTTACCCAAATGATCGAGCTGGTGGGGAAAAATGCCACCTGACATTTGGAGAGTAACACTATTTCACATAAATTACACAACTCAGTGTATCAGGTCCAGAAACCATCAATCCACCCGGGTGAGAACAACCAGCATTTGTGTTGAAGCTCAAGAGCTTACCCAAGGGCATATGGTTAGCTAACAAAGGCAAGCACCTAAAAATAAAAGATACCATGTGTTTTTCCTCAATCTGGTAATTTTCCTCCTTAAACACTGTTACGACACCAAATGTGAAAAAAGTTCAAAGAATCAAGAAGAACCATCCATCCCCAAGATAATTTAATTTTAGGTTCTGCTCAAGAATGGCGAGAATTGCCATTTTATCAGAAATCAGAATTGCTCTGAGAATGTCTTAGAAACAAAGATCAATAAGGAGTGCACAGTCACATTAAGAAAAAGACTCTTTTTCATTTTTATTTTGAAAGCCATGAGAACTGCATATGTCACAGTCAGGGTTCTATCATAGTCTCCCTGATTCTCAAACGCAAACACGTCCCTGGTGCCTCCACAACAAACTGTTTCACATCTCACGCCTGGTTCTCTGTGCTCCTCTCCGGAAAGACCCACGTGGATACTCCACGCGCCAGCTCCCTGGACCCCCGACTCTCCCATCCATTGCTTCGCTCTCCCTGTCCCGTCCTACAGTATCTTTCTTCCCATCTTCCATCACTCGCATTCCTACACGTGGATCAAGGCTGGGCTGGGGTGCCCCCTTCCTCCTAGTAAATACACTTTTGCCTGGACCAAGCAAAGTTCCCCACAACTTTACAACAGGTCTTAACTTGATCCTACACTATATTAGTGTCAGTGGTTTGGGACACCTAGATCTTTAGCTTCTGTGTGTACAAACTGCCTTAAACTAAAATCTTTCAGCCCCAATGGCACCTAGTCAAGTGGAGACCAGAACAATACCTGCAGTCCAGCCGGGTCCCGCCCACCCCGCCCACGGGGGCGCCCTCGCCGTGCTCTCTGGACACCGGGCAGGTAGAGGCCCCAACTTCCCCGGCCAGCACGGCCCCACCAGGCCACAGGTGGGCTGGCAAGAGCCCTGCTTCCCCTTGGCCCACCGGGATCCTGTTCCTCCCAGGCAGCCTTCCCGCCTGGCTTAATTATCAAGTCCTTTTGGTAAGGCTTGATTCATCAAACTGCTGAATCTTTAAACTTCATATCAACATTAAGAGTTGAAAAGAAAGTTGAGAAATTTAAACTTGGGCAAGGTTCATTTTTTTTTTTTTGCAGTGGCAGATCTGTACCATTATCATGGATTAACCACACGCTGCAGAGAAATGGAGACAGTAACACTTGCTGATACACTACATGCAAAAAGGCAGTATTTTCCATATTTCTTAACAAGCATATTTCTACTGGCTGAGAGCAATAAATAAGTTATAAAAATTCTTTAAACTGAAAACACCAAAGTATCACGGGAACTTAAATTCTTGTGCTGTTTTTCCACACCTGAATTTAGTTAAGATATAATTTAAATAAGCAAAGCACTACCCAGCAAGTGATTCACACACTCTCAGATTAGTCATTAAAGAGCCCGTCCACAGGCACGAATGCCTCCTTCTCTAAAAAAAATATACATCATACACTCAAGGCTTCAGGCTCAAAGACTGCTATTTCCAAGCTGGTGGGTATTTTCTGTTCCATGTAAAAGTCCTATTCTTTCTCCTCCTAGAGAGAAATCCATTTTCAGGGAAAAGATGGAACATGTTGAAAAGGAAAAAAAAGAAGTCTGCAATCTGAGTGCAATTATGTGACTTCACGGACTCAGCACATCTTCAATGAATCAGCTATTTTTTAATCTTTAAAAAGCACTGCATAAAAGAAAACAAATTCAGAGTTTTTTTTTTTTTTTAAACCAAAAGTCACTGCTAATAATATGACGATAAAAGCCCTGGAGTTACCGGCTCCATTATCCAAAGGCTCCAGTTTTACCTTCTTTCGCTCCTGTTCCCTCTGCTGGAGTCTACACACCGAGTCAGTAGCTGCTTGCACTGAAATAAAGCAGACAGTGGATTTTCAGTCACCAGCCCTCACTCAAGGGGAGACGTATCTGGATTAAAAAACAAACGAAAAAACACTTGGATTGTCTTAGATCTCAAGAAACTACACCAAAAAAGCTGGTTTTGTTCGTGGCACGGTGGCTAAAAAGCGGAAAAAAAAAAAGGGGGAAGGATTTGGAATGGCATAATGAGAACCACTATCATTTGTGAGCCAAGGACATTTAGTACCAATTTCGATGACAAGTCACCATCAACAACCTCAAGATTCTCTGAAAAGATATAAAACACCTGATAAACGTACTCTTCCCTTCTGATGGAGGCAGCCTTTACAGCACCTCTGATGCATCCACTTCCTCCCTTCCTTTCCTCATCATACTGCTGCTCCCTTGCAGGCAGGACTTGATAGATGCCCAGAAAGCTCCAGTGACCTTCTGCTAGTCTTCTCGCCTCCTTTCCCATCCTTTAACTCACCCTGGCTGCCACTAGACTCAGGTTTCTCTGGCCTGCTTGCTTTCCAGTCAGTTCCCTTTTCAATGGATTGCAACAGCTGGTAATAATTACTGCAGCTAATTGCTGAATATGACTATGTGCCAAGAGCTGGGCTAAGTACTGTCCACGTTTTACTCCTCTCCACTCTCCTACTAGGCGAGGATCACCGTCCCATTTTATAGATTTTTGGCATCTATAAAAAGCTTACGTGTGAAGAAGTGAAATGTCCGTAATGTGACTAACAGACACAGAGAGCAGGACTTAAAATCAGACCCCGACTCTGCAGACTCGGCTCTCACCTTCAACACTCTACCCCTCTTACGGTTTCACCAAGGACAGTGTTCCATCACGCCAAACCTCTTCATTTCCCAGACCCATTTTATTTCTGCACGCACGTTTTCACTTATTCCGCTGGCTGGCGTGCAGGCTGAGAGTCAGCCTCCGTCAGTCACACCTAGAGCTGAGCTCTTACTCCCCGTGTAACTGCTCCGGGCGTGTTTGCTTCCTCACTCATTCAGCCGCTTGTCAGGTGATTTCTTGAGCATCTACTAGGTGCTACCGCTGCTGCTCCTCACCTCTCAGAATCTTAGTTCCTCATTTGTGAAATGAACTGACGACTGGTGAGAGGACTCAGGAGCTGACAGGAGAAGCAGGTAATGAAGTAGACAGCATGCTCAAAAACCACGGGAAGACTAGCACTGACAGTAAACCCACTCGGAGCAGAGGTTCTCGCACGCAGTGAGCAGTCAAGGGGCGTCTGCCTGCAATGCAGGGAGACCCGGGTTGCAGCCCTGGGTCGGGAAGATCCCCTGGAGAAGGAAATGGCAATCCACTCCAGGACTACTGCCTGGAAAATCCCACGGACAGAGGAGCCTGGTAGGCTACAGCCCATGGGGCCACAGAGTCGGACATGCCTGAGCAATTTCACTTCACTATTACTCTGCACCCTGGCCTCCCCAGGCAAAGTGCTTTCCTTATTCCTCTCCTCTAGTGATGATGTTTACGTTTCAAAAGCCCACTCCCCCGTTTGGTGCCTTCATAAAGCCCTCCAGGTGAATCCCTTCCCTATGTGGATTTACTCTTATTTGAAATTCTTTTATCAGGCAGGTGTATATCCTACCACGTGACCTTGCATTGCCTCAAACAGAGGCTTCCCCAGCGGTTTCACCTGCCCGAGCCAGCCCCAGGGAGCGCAGAGCTCGTGCAGGGCAGGCGCTGGGACTTCCTTCAGAAGAATGTTGGGCCCCTCCCTGGGAGAGCACGGCAAAGAGGAGGACGCCACTGTTAAACAGTCAAGTTTTCATCAGTAGCCATTTGTTCTGGTCAAATCAAAGATAACACTGAAGTACTAAAAGTGAAGGGGTTCCCAACCATCGTTTGTTCTAATAGAAAAGCTGAGAACAAAACGAAACACAAGTTGATTAGCTCTGCCTTCTTTCTGTGGTGTATTAATACCACATCATCTCTCCTGAGCACTGGCTCCATCATTTCCTGGTTTTCTTTTCCCCCTGGTTCAGAACATAACTTTTAAAAAATCCATTTTATGGACTTTGGGTGCCTCATCATTTTCTGGGCTTAATCTAAGAGTTACAGGAAGATGACATTTATTTTGCCGTTTAAAAACTTAATTAGAACACATCTGACAAAGGCACACTTTTCTTAGCACAATTATCCTTGTATTTAGAATACCCATTTGTAGAAATCTCAGTCTCTGAGGTAATGTATTTTTAACTTTTCATCCACATGACCAAAAAAAGGTTTGCTTTCCGAATTTAAGGAAACCTGCTTTCCTCAAATCTAAGAAAACTACCTTAGAAGTGACTCTACTTCTCTTTTCCCTCTCCTCACCAGTCCAGACTCCACGAGGAAAAGGCTCATTTCTCTAGCCTTTCCCATCACTTCGACTCCACGTTTAGGTTGCTCCTAATTCAGTAGCAACAGGAACAGATTCTATGAAGAACCGAGACGCCTCACCCCACCCCGAGAAAGAGAAAGTGGGTTGACAGAATTCTTAGAACTCTAACCCGCTTTAATTTGCAGAGAAACAGAGTGGGGGAGTAGGGAGAAAAGGATTCGATACGGGAGAGGCAGATAAGACAACGCATCCATCCTGCGAGCAAGCCTCAGCGCTCCACAGACGCTCCCTCAGAAAAATAATCATAGGAGTTTATTAAAAGACATCAAACACACGGCATGAAAAATGAGACCGCAGAACTAAGGAGACAAACAGAACCATAACCACAGTGTTACAGACCTAAAACTAACCAAAGCAGAAAGAAACAGAAGGAATGATGCTGAAGCTGAAACTCCAGTACTTTGGCCACCTCATGCGAAGAGCTGACTTATTGGAAAAGACTCTGATGCTGGGAGGGATTGGGGGCAGGAGGAGAAGGGGACGACAGAGGATGAGATGGCTGGATGGCATCACTGACTCGATGGACGTGAGTCTGAGTGAACTCCAGTAATTGGTGATAGACAGGGAGGCCTGGCGTGCTGCGATTCACGGGGTCACAAAGAGTCGGACACAACTGAGCGACTGAACTGAAGACTAAACAATAGGCAGCATTATACTGCAGAACGGAAAGCAAATACTGTAAAGCCTCACTTGTAAACAAAGTTAGGGGTCACAACTGAGAGGCTGGGGGTGGGGGAGAAGCAGAGGGCAGGGGTGGGGCCTTCGCCTCCCCAGCCCTGGCTCCTCACGCGCTCTAATTTGTGCCCGTCTTTAATTATTATTTTTCTCTGAGTGATCTTTCAGCAACAACTCGCTTACAACAAAGCGACAATTATTTTAATGTATTTCCTTCAGTTTTACTTGAGATTCTGTTCTGCTAAATTCAAGTAAAATTTAAAAATTAATACCTTAACTTAAAAATTGCCCGAGCCCATTCTTACCAAAAGTTCTCTTCTGCCCCTCACACCTTCCCAACTATTCATTCAGTTAACACCTCCACTCAGCCTTCTATTTCGATATACATATATACACAAAGATGTCGGCATGATAATTCACCAAAATTAAAAACCAATGGTTATCTTTAGATAACTGATTTATCGCTTTCTTCTTATTTTCTTGTGTCTACTTTCTTATTACTTAGACATATATCCGTGTGTTTAAATAATGGAAAATAAAGTTTTAAAAAGAGAGAGGAAGGCAGGAAGGGAGAGAAAATTCTTTTACTATGGCCTTGTCAGTTAACTTAGATTGAGAAACACCCTAGAGACCTTGTCCTCCTTACCCTCGCAAAAGGAGGACTGACTGGTTCCTGATTCTAAGCAAGAATAATAGACACTCAGCAGTGTCTCTGGGATGGAGAAATGTAAAGGCTGTGTCCTGATTGACAGGGTGCTGCGCAGGTCACTCTCCCCGCTTACACATCCTCCCAGAGCTCAGGGCCTTTCCGGGGTCAAAATTTCCAGAAGCCACAGGTGATTCCTGGCTCTATCGCCCCGCTCACCCAATGCTAGGACGCTCAGCTAGGATTCTATAACCGTCTCTGTGCCAACAGTCCAGGATGCAGCCCCCAACCCCCAGCAGCCCACTGTAGCTCAGTTTCATGCTCAGTGTTAGACCAACAGCTGAAGGTCCGCACACCAAGTTTTGGGAGTCTCAGCTGACCACAGGCCCAGCTCAGCTCTCAGAAGTGCAGAGCTAACACAGGCCTGACAGGCACAAGACAGAGCTCCACCGTCACACTAACCTCATAGCTTAACTTTAATTTACTTGGATGAGAGTATATCCCATAGATAAACACAAGCCAGCATCGTGGCTTAAAATGTCAACTTTTCAAACATGAAATTCCCCAGGAACAGCAGCTGGGCCCAGGCCAATTTTTAAAAAACTATGCTGGCTCTAAAAGCAAACGATTATCTCCATTATACCTGTGACGTTCGTGGATGAGAGACACAAGGCCGTCTTTAGGCTGGAGCCTACTGGGGAAGCCACTCCTGTTTCCAGCAGCAGCAGTACCCCAGGCCGCTGTGCACTTCTAATGCTGAAACTTTCATTATCGCCTCACGTTTTAATTCTTCCTTTTAGGAAAATACATTTACTGTCTGGATTCCCTGTGACCTCTAAAAACTTTGCTATTTCACTGTGAAGACTATGCTTTAAAAACAATTTTTTTAAATTTATTTTTGGCTGTGCGGGGTCTTCACTGATGGGCTCCCTCCAGCTGCAGTGAAGGGGGGCTGCTCTCCACTGTGATGGCAGGCCTCCACTGTGATGGCTCCTTTTGGTGCGCAGCACGGACACTGGAGCGTGCGGGCTCAGCAGCTGCAACACGGGAACAGAGCTGCCCCACGGGTCCAGGGACTGTGGGCCAGGGACCAAACCTGTGTTCCCTGCACTGGCAGACCGATTCTTAACCACTGGGCCACCAGGGGAGTCCCAAGACTATGCTTTTAACATGAGGCTTCCCAGCAGAAACAGCAATGACCCAGGAATTAAACGGATTGAAAAAAACTAATTATAATCCCACTTATTTTTATATACTCAAAGTGTATAAAAGGGAAGTTCCAGCACATCTCAAAAGCACACACAGGCATTCTGATCAATAAATCTGAGTTTTATTTCCAGTGTAATGTCTAAGACAGCTTCTCAAGGTTAAGGAATTGACTGTATGAAGGAGCAAGGGCATGTCTGCAGCAACATGTAAAGCCCGAGGTCAGGTTTAGACTCTCCCCTCTTCCACTCAGAGAAGCCACATGTCACCCTGTCCTCGCCAACCTCCTCCTAGCATCCGAGGGCACAGACTCACCCGGACTTGCACACACACACCCTCATGTAACCTGGTCATTAACCAAACCCTCCTGCCTTTCCCCTCACAGGCCACTACGTCACCAGCCTTTGGAGATCGTGGACACCTGTGGCTGATTCATGTCAATGTATGGCAAAACAAATACAGTATTGTAATTTAAAAAAAAAAAAAAACCACTCAACATTCAGAAAACTAAAAAAAAAAATACTTGTTTATTTGGCTGCACCAGGTCTCAGCTGTGGCATGTGAACTCCCAGTTGCGGCGGTGTGTGGGATCTATTAATAGCTCCCTGTCTGGGGACTGGAACCCAGGCCCCTGCAATGGGAGCGCGGAGTCTCAGCCACTGGCACCAGGGAAGTCCCGGTGCTTCCCTTCTCCCCTAGAAAGACGCTGCTTCGTTTTCCGCCCCTCATTATTTGCCTGTACCCTCTGTCCTTGGACAGACTGAACAGCATCAATGTGGGTTTGAGGGGAAGTCCTGAGTTTCTTCTAACACCTCTAATTTTAAACTCAGTTACTCATAAAACTCCTTTGATTTTATAATTTGCTATGTTTAAAAAATATTCTTTTTAGCAAACCTCTTTCCACATTAAAACATTTGGCTTAATGCAAAAAGTGATAAAACACAACATTTACGACAGGAGTTTTTTTTTAAGTTAAAAACTCTGGTGTCCTGCTTGGCAATGAAGCTTCATTGCACACCCTAATTCCTGGCCATCAGACATTTTCTTGCAGATACATTTATTAAGGTTTCAATTTTCTTACATCCTGGAAGGGAAATCTTACATGCCCACCCTGTTGGGGAGGTTGATGCTCTGAACATCAAGGGCAACACACACTCATCGCTTGACTGCTGAAACTGGGCGGCTTCCTCTCTTGTCTCCACCTCCCACCAAACAAATATCCCAGGAAATCCGTTTGGGCAGAGTGTGGATTATGAAATAAAACAATATAAAAACCGCTGGCTTACATCGCTGGAGAACTTGGTTTAAGCTGTCTTGCATTGTTGCTCTACACGTCGGAAGAGTATGTTCATTTGTCTCATGGATCATATTCTTCAGATTTTCAAGAACTCGCATTTCTCGAAGACCACGTTTTTCCTTTTAAAAGAAAAGTACATATTGTGCCTTAAATCTTAGCAATTACTTTTGAGACTTCCACCCAAGTTCTGGTTGCTATGTTACTACTTATTACTGAAATTCATACAGCCTTCTTCTAATTATTTGGCGATGACTGAGGTCACAACCTGGAGGTCTTTTTAAATTACGAAATGCTTCAAAAGTTGCAAATATGAGTCATATTTTCATACCAATGTTTAAAAATGGGCATAAGAAACACTAAAAGAATAAGAGAGACCTAGATTCCATGCATTTCATCTGTGGCAAAGAAATGATCAATTTTAAATTACATTTTGTTGTTCTTATTGTCATAAAGCTTCTATTATTATGCTCTGATTCCACTTCACTCAAATAAAAGTGTCTGGGAAAAGTAGTAACATGTGGGTTCTCCCCTATGTAGACGAGTTATCACTGAGGGCCTGAGAACACCTTACAAAGGCCTGCCTGCCTGCATGGCTGGTCTTTGTAGGGACTGGGACCTTGACCAGCCAACAGCCTCCAAGCAGGTAGCACTTCCCATGAACGACAAGACACCTTCCCCCTTCCAGGAGCCCAGAACTTTGATGGGCGCCAGGCAGAGGCTGTCTGCTTGTTGGGTCCCCAGTAAGAGCCCTGGACCCCCAGGCTCAGATGAGCTTCCCGGGAGACAACACATCACATGCTGTCAGAACCCACTCCCGGGGAGTGAGGCGCGCCTTGTATGGCTCTGCCGAGTGAGACCCTCTTGGAAGCTTCTGCCTGGCTCCCTCTGGATGCCTCCCCAGGCACCTGTCCCCTCTGTGAGTCTGCTCTGCCTCCTTCAGCCACGATAAAGCTCAGGCACCAGCCTGCTGAAAAGTGCTGGTAAACTGATGCACTGGGGGTGGTCCTGGGACCCAGAGCCCAGCCCCAGCTTCAAAAAGCTGAGCTTAACCCACCCCTCCCGCTTGGGTGGGCTCAACTGAGTGACTTGCTTCCAGAGAATAAAGCGGGGAATGAGAAAAACATGGACTTCAGGGTGGAGTCAACAAAGGAGACCTCGTGAGTGACGTCATGACGATGGCATGCACCTCCCGAGGTGACGTGGCCAGAAGGACGTGCTCCCTCGCTGGGACGCCTTCCCAGAGTGTGTCAGCCCCGTCTAATCCTAAGGAAAACATCAGACAGACCCAGACGGGGCCACTCTACGGGATACTGGCCAGAAGCCAAGACTGTCAAGATCAAGAGAAACAAGGAAAGCCCCCAAAACTGTCACAGACCAAAGCAGACTAGAGAAACATGGCAACTAAGAGCAGTGTGGGGCCTGGGTTAGGTCCCGGGACAGGAAGGGCGCTGTAATGGAAAACTGGCGAAATGCACGCAGAGTCTGGTGTTTCATCACCAGTAATGTTCCAGTGTCAGTTTCTTAGTTTTTACTGATGTAGCACAGTAATTAATGTAAAAGATTAATAATGGGAGAAAGTGGGCAAGGGGTACACGAGAACTCTGTGCTGTATTAGTAAGTTTACTGTAAATCTTAAAATAATGCAAAAAGTTCGTTGAAAATGAAGCATGGTAAATGTGATTATGAGGAAATAATGGTATAGTGTTACTAGAGGTTTTGCTTTGAACCATCTTATGGAGCAGCTGGGGTAAGATATTTCACTCTAATTTTTCCATAATAAAAAATTTTAAACTTATACAGAAGTTGAGGGAGAATGACAGAATGAAGCTTGGTTTCTGATGTATAACACCCCATAAGATTACAGATCCGGTGAACTTTTCTCAAATTGAAACTGGTAACAAGTGCTCATATAATGTGCTTAAGACAGTACTTGGCACAAAACACTTAAAAATGTTAGCAATTATTCAGAGTAATAGTATAGTTATTATATTTTTAAACACATAATAGTATCAGAGAGGAAATGAGAGACTGATGTAATATTAAAATTTTTCTTTCCTTCAAATAATAGCCCCACAAGTCCTAAAACCATACTGCATATATATGCATACATTTATTACATGTCATATGAGGGATAGACTTTTTCCTTATATTTAATAATCTGAGATACTTTTATAACCTAACCAAAATGAGATCAGATGTCAAGTGAAATTTTACTTTGTCCGGCCTTTCAAGGGATTCTCTCTTTAATAAATCAACATTCAAATGCATCAACATGAACCTTCCCAACTCTTCTCATTACTGCACTTATCTGAACAATCTTTTTCTCCTCCCTCAAATTTAATCCACATTGCCTCCACTTTTCCTGTATTTCTCTAACATCTATGTTTCTTTTTCAGGTCAAACATCAGCCCCTCTTCTGAAAAGTTCCCTCCCAACTTAGTTGAGAGCTGTTCCCTCTTCTGAGATCTCAATCACTGTGCTGATTTTATCATCATAGTCTGCTCTCCGCAGCTGGTAAGCCCCTGGAGGTAGAGACTTTCTTATTTGTTTCTGCGTATCTGCTGAGACACAGTCCTGGAGCCGTCCCCCTTCTTCTCTCTTCCTCTGAACACCCGAACACTGTTTGCTGGCGATCGCCAAGCACTCCAGGAGTCACTGCGGTGGTGGTGTGCCTGCTCGGTCGTGTTCAACTCTTCGCGACCTCAAGGACTGTAACCCACCAGGCTCCTCTCTCCCTGGAACTCTCCAGGCAAGACCACCGCAGCGGGTTGCCATTTCCTCCTCCAGGGAATCTCCCCCACCCAGGGATTGAACCTGTGTTTCTCGCACGTCAGCAGGTGGGTTCCTGACCACTGAGCCACCTGGGGAGCATCTGGTGGTAAAAGTGCCTGTGGAACAGATACCACTAGCCACTTCCCACTCGCCTTCCCTTCTGCTGCAGGAAACGCACATGGTATGGCTGGCCTCCCGAAGCCACCCTGTGAGCAAGAGGACGTGAGCAGCCCTGCTGGAGGAAAGGCTGAGGTCGTTGGTCTCTGGCCGCTGTGGGAGGAAAGGCGAGCCACTCTCTTCAGGGGTCTGTCCCTAGGAACCAAATACCTTCCTTCAGACACAGTCGGGTATATTCGGGGAACTCCTGAGTAAAACAGAGAATCAGACTTGCTGAAGGTGAAGCAAGGAGCTGGCGCAGGACTGCAGGTCATGAACTGTGACCCGCACGGGCCTCCCCCTCAGAGGTCCGGCACCTCCTCACTCGCTGAGACCACCAGGTGGACGCACACCCGAGGGGCCCGGCCGGGATCTCTGTTCACAGCACTGACTGGAATCGGGGGAATGAAAGTGCTGTGCAAAGTTGGGGAGCAAGACAGTCAAGGGTCCTGAAACACTAGCAAACACGAAGAGAGGGCCTACAGGCTTAGAACAGGATGCCGGTAACTGAAGCAACGCTGCCACCGTGTGGCAGTTACTCCCTTTCTTTTGGAGACAAAATTTTATCAAGAACAAGATCACTGGTGCCGGGCGCATTAACTTTTAAAAATACAAAAACTACAAAACAAGCTTCCCTTTAAGCGTGAGCCGGTTTGCTTCAAGTGAACCATTTAAATGGTCTGGAGAAGACGGAACTCAAGGAACCACGTTCGACGCCATGTAATAATCTGTGATGGAAAAGAATCTGAAAAACAATGTGTGTGTGCATAACTCAAACCCTTCGCTGCGTATCTGAAACACTGTTAATAATTGTACTTCAATAAATTAAGAAAAAGAAAAGACGGGAAGCTTGCAGGAAGGCCTGACAGCGCTCCTCACCCTTCCTCCCGGCCCAGCTGTGTGACTCAGGGAAGACCGCTTTCATTAAGTAGAGGAGGGTATTATTTGGGCCAAGTAAAGAGCTGTAAATAGATCTACTCAACTCTAAATCTCTAAAACACTCTCAGCGTCTCCCTCACAATCTGAAGGGGAAAGGTTAGAGTGTAACAGAAAAGGCAGCTGAGCCCGATGTAGATGAATTTCCCCTGAACTCCCAGAAAGACCGCCCTGGAGGTGACTGTGGGAGAGGCCAGGACCGGGGACCTTTCATGAAGACGAGTGATGCGACAGGCAGCTGCAGAGCGCGCCAGCACGGTGACGAAACGCTCTGAGCCCTTCCGAGACCATTCTTCTGTGAGGACAGGAGTCAGCCTGGCTGCATGAAGAGGGGCCTGGGTCTGTCTCACCCACGGATACAGTGCTGGCTCCTAACTCGAGATCTCTCGCAAAGTAAGTGCTCAAGACGCTCTGTTGGACCTTCTACAACAAGCTTATATCTAACATGTCCAGTGTGAAAATTTTCTTCTTTAGTAAACAATTTCCTTCCCAGGTGGTGCTAATGGTAAAGAATCCACCTCCCAATGCAAGAGACATCAGAGACGTGGGTTTGATCCCTGGGTCGGGAATATCCCCTGGATAAGGGAAGCAACTCACTCCAGCATTCTTGCCTGGGGAATCCCATAGACAGAGGGGCCTGGTGGGCTGCAGTCCACGGGGTCACAAAGACTTGGACACAACTGAGTGCAGGCACACACACAGGTCTTTAGAGACACATTTACAAACTTTAAAAAAAAAACACAAAAATTATTTAGTATTTCAAATCAGTCAGCCTGGGGCAAGGGGAGAAAGATGACATATGGAAAAACCAGTGCATGTTGGAAAAGCCAAGTTTCAGTCCAAGCTCTGCCACCTGCTCCCCTGGATCATACTAGGTACCTTCAACACACCAGACACTCTTTCAGGCACTTGGATATAACAAAGCGTAAGAACGGTTAACTGTCTACATTCTCGTGAAGGGCAAGAGGCAATAAACAAGCAGAGTAAGAAAAACATAGGTAGTAATAAGAGCTTATGGGAGGCAGAAGTCTAAGGTGGTCCCTGAGACCCCCACCTCCAGATACACCCTGTGCTGTGCTCTAAGCGGCGTCAACAGGATGAGAACCGAGAACTTACAAAGGTTCAAGCTGGATTTAGAAAAGGCAGAGAAACCAGAGATCCAACTGCCAACATCCACTGGATCACAGAAAAAGCAACAGAGTTCCAGAAAAACATCTGCTTCATTGACTATGCCAAAGCCTCTGACTGTGTGATTCACAACAAACTGGAAAATTCTTAAAGAGATGGGAGTACCAGATCACCTTACCTGCCTCCTGAGAAATCTGTATGCAGGTCAATAACCTCAGATGTGCAGATGAAAGCACCCTTATGGCAGAAAGCAAAGAGGCACTAAAGAGCCTCTTGATGAAAGTGAAAGAGAAGAGTGAAAACGTTGGCTTAAAACTCAGTATTCAAAAAACTAACATCCTGGCATCTGGTCCCATCACTTCATGGCAAATAGATGAGGAAACAATGGAAACAGAGACAGACTTTATTTTGGGGGGCTCCAAAATCATTGAAGATGGTGACTGCAGCCATGAAATTAAAAGACGCTTGCTCCTTGGAAGAAAGGCTATGACCAACCTAGGCAGCATATTAACAAGTAGAGACGTTACTTTGCTGACAAGGGTCTGTCTAGTCAAAGCTATGGTTTTCCCATAGTCATGAATGGATATGAGAGCTGGACCATAAAGAAAGCTGAATTGATGGTTTTGAACTGTGGGGCTGGAGAAGACTCATCTTGAGAGTCCCTTGGACTGCAACCAGCCCATCCTAAAGGAAATCAACCCTGAATATTCACTGGAAGGCCTGATGCTGAAGCTGAAGCTCCAATGCTTTGGCCCCCTGATGTGAAGAGCTGACTCATTAGAAAAGACCCTGATACTGGGAAAGATTAAAGGCGGGAGAAGGGGACGTGCTGCAGTCCATGGGGTTGCAAAGAGCCAGACATGACTGAGCGACTGGCCAATAGCAACGTCGCTCAGTCCTACTGGACTCTGAGCCCCCGGACTGTGGCCCGCCAGTCTCTTCCATCCCTGGGATTCTCCAGGGTCAATAGCAACGCCCGCTCAGTCCTGTTGGACTCTGTGACCACGGACTGTGGCCTGCCAGGCTCCTCCATCCCCGGAATTCTCCAGGGGCAACAGCAACGCCGCTCAGTCCTGCTGGACTCTGTGAGCCCACAGACTGTGGCCCTCCAGGCTCCTCTGTCCCCGGGACTCCCCAGGTAAGAACGCTGGAGTGGGCTGCCATTTCTCACTCCAGGGCACCTCCGCGACCCAGGCTCAAACCCGCCTTCTGCACTGGCAGGCACAGTCTTTACAGCTGCACCACACGGAGAGCCCACAGACACCTGTCAGTTATTCAGTCAAACCCTAATGGAGGTCTTGCTGTGAAGCTACTCTACAGTTTACTTAAAGTCTCACATCAGCTGACTTTAAGGGAGAGGATCCCAAGGAGGCCCGACTTCATCAGTGAGTCCTTAACAAGGCTGGGGCTCTTCTCGGCAAGAGAGACTTGAAGCATGAAAGGGATTCCACCTGATGGAGTCTCCATTTATGAAGTCTTTGAGTGAGTGAGTAAGTGAAGGTCGGTCAGTCATGTCCGACTCTTTGCGACCCCATGGACTATACAGTCCATGGAATTCTCCAGGCCAGAATACTGGAGTGGGTAGCCTTTCCTTTCTCCAGGGGATCTTCCCAACCCAGGGATTGAACCCAGGTCTCCCGCACTGCAGGCGGATTCTTTATCAGCTGAGCCACAAAGGAAAGGAAAGGAAAGTCGCTCAGTCGTGTCCGACTCTTTGCGACCCCATGGACTGTAACCTAGCAGGCTCCTCTGTCCATGGGATTTTCCAGGCAATAGTACTGGAGTGGGTTGCCACTTCCTTCTCCAGCGATCTTCCCGACCCAGGGATTGAACCCAGGTCTCCCGCACTGCAGGCAGATTCTTGATCAGCTGAGCCACAGGGGAAGCCCAAATCTCTGAAGAGGAGACCATCTGGCAAGGTAGGTGGGCGGCTTCTAGGAGCTGAGTGACTCCCAGCTGACAGTAAGCAAGGAAATGGGACCTTCGTCTACCTCAGTGAGGAGGTGAGTCCCGCCAGTCACAGGAATCAGGAGGACGCTGAGCACCAGGTAACGACGGAGCCTGGCCCAGCCCCCGGATCTTCACCCTGTAAGACCTCGAGCAGAGTGCCCACCACACTTCCCTAGGCTCTCTTCTCGCTAAGGAACTGCCAACGATCTTTACGTAGCAGGATAACGGGACAGGGTCTAGTGTCTAGTGAGTTTTTTGTGTGAGGGATAACTATTCTTATCCTGCAACAAAAGTAATGATGATGAAGAAAACCAACAGGCACCTTCAGGTACCAGAAAAGATTCCAAGAGACACACACCGTTCTTCTTCACTACAACGCTGTGAAGCAGGTGTTCTGCTGACTCTGCGTCCGCTGAGCCCAGAAATGGTGTCCAGCGCAGCAGCCCTGTCCGTGCCTCCTGAGTGCTCTGTACCAGAGGCTTTCTGGACTTGTAAAGGGTTTATGGAAACCTTCCCTCCTTTTGGCAGACCAAAGACTTCCTGCTTGGAGTCTCACTTGAAAATAAAATCCTGACTCACAGAGAATCACAAAATTGTTTGTGTAACACCATTAACCACCATCAACCTATCAGGAGCTAGGGATGCTAAGATGCGATGCTCGGTGGACCAATTATACATGTGTAAAACCACAGTCAAACGCAACAGGACAGCAGGCTGGTGCATCACGACTGTGGGGACAGAACCTAAGAGGCTAGGTGGTAGATGGTCCAGCTAGAAAGACAGGGACCAGGTCACAACAGGATACTGGCTTTTGTCTATAGACAGAAAATGACATCCGAGGGTTTTAAACTCTCTGGCAGTGTTCCTTCGCCTGTCAATCATACAGGAAATCAACCCTGAAAATTCACTGGAAGGACTGAAGCTGAAGCCAAAGCTCCAATGCTTTGGCCACCGGATTCAAGAGCCAACTCACTGGAAAAGACCCTGATGCTGGGAAAGATTGAAGGCAAAAGAAGAGGGCGGCAGAGGATGAACTGGTTAGACAGTATTACTGACTCAATACATTTGAGCAAACTCTAGGAGAGTGGAGGACAGAGGAGACTTACATGCTACATCCATGGGTCACAAAGAGTCGGACATGACTATGTGACTCAGAAACTACTGCTCCGGCAGCAGGGCAAAGACTAGATTTGACTGGGTTGGTAGGGCAGGCATACCAATCAGAAAGGATACATTTATGCAGTAACGTCTAGAAACTTGATCGCTGAATGTGACCTACAGGATAGGGAATAGCCAGGGGTGATTCTCATGCTTTAACTTGAGAGCTTTGGGTAGATGCTGTTGCCCCAAATCAGAAAAAAATGAATACAGAAAAGGGATCTGGAAAATTGACCCATCCATCTTTAAAATTTTTCTCTCTCATTTTTTTTTTAAAACTATACCTCATCTTACAGACAGAGAAGGCAATGGCACCCCCACTCCAGCACTCTTGCCTGGAAAATCCCATGGAAGGAGGAGCCTCATGGGCTGCAGTCCAAAGCGTCCCGAAGAGTCGGACACGACTGAACGACTTCACTTTCCCTTTTCACTTTCATCCATTGGAGAAGGAAATGGCCACCCACTCCAGTGTTCTTGCCTGCAGAATCCCAGGGACGGGTGAGCCTGGTGAGCTGCCGTCTATGGGGTCGCACAGAGTCGGATACGACTGAAGCGACTTTCAGAAGAAAAACTGAGCTCAACAGACAGTAAACAAGCCAAAGGAGACCCCAGACCTGGAGCCCGAGGCTCCTCCCACCTACCCTTGTGTTCCCTCTATTCATGTCAATGTCTCTCAAGTTTTACACTGTATGTTTTATGGACACAAGAACAGAAATCAGAGATTTTAAAACTAGAGAATTCCCCTTCCGTGTATTAACACACTAGCAGATCAGGGTGGTATTTTTGCAAAATGAGTTGCGAATACTCACTTCAAATTCTTTCACAAAATAACGGGTTTCACCTTGGATAACTGGTCTGTGATCTAAGAGCCTTGAATGAATTTCTCCAAGATCTGTAAAGAGAAAATGAAATTCAAGGTCAACCCATGCTAAGTGGCACAATCTCTAGCTTGTTTCACTCTTCCTGTTCCCCACAAACATACGCAGGTTAAAATCCGGTTGAGACTACGGATTATCCAATTAGTAAATTGGTAAAGCCGTTTTGAGAACAATGAGGCAATATCTAATAAAGTGAAGGCATTTACACCCAGCGATTTCATGCTTAGATTAAAATCCAGTTCAGACTATGGATTATCTGGTTGGTAAATCGCTAAAGTAGTTTTGAGAGAGCAATTTGGCCACATCTAGTAAAGTTAGACGACATGCACACCCAGCAATTTCATGCCTAAGTATGTGCCCTTAAAAAACCTCTTATACAAAAGAGAGACAATGTATGATTGCTTACTACGGTACAAGTGTAAGGAAAGTAAAAAAAAGGCGAGGCGGGGGAGGGGGTGGGAACAACCTAACATACTCATGGATACTACAAAGCAGTGAATTTAAATGAATACAGTGGGGTAACATTTAATTAACATGGACAAATCCCACAAATAAAACGTCAAGCACAAAGGCAAGTTTCAGAAGGACAAAGCGATTAATATAAACTTTCAAAACAGGCGGCTTCTACAAGGAAGCAGCAGGGGCTGGGTCGGCTTGCCGTTGCTGGGAGGCACCGGAGAAAAGGGGCGCACCCGGGCCAGGGTCCCCCACCCCCACCCTGCCGCAAACCCGAGGCCGTCGGGGCTCGACCTGCGGCTCGGCCCCGGGTCAGGAGGGCGCCGCCTGGTCGGCGGGGCTGCGCTGGGACCACCAGGCGAGAGCCCTGCCACGCCATACCCCTGATAATGAGGTGCGCCGGCGAGCCCGCGAACCCCAGAGAGTCCTTCTTCTTGCCGCCGCCGCCGCCCGGGGCGGCCTCGCAACCCGCCGGGGGCTCCGTCCCACCGCCGCTCATCCCGGCCAGCTCCGCCCACCCGCGCCGCGCTGCGCCTGCGCACACCTCCGCGCACCGCTCTCCCTGCGCGGGGCTTTGGCGTCATCAAAAGGGGTCGGGGAAGCCGAGTCAACCCAGGGGCGGTTCCCGTACGGGCACTGCGGTGGAGCCCGTGACCTGACCTTGAAGGAAGCCGGTGCCGCCATGCTGCTTAGGGCAGGGGCTGCCGGCAGAGGATGTCTGAAAGTTAGAGCGAAACGTATTCCTCCTCCCCCTAAACCGGCTGGCAGTGGCAACCCACTCCAGTGCTCTTGCCTGGAAAATCCCATGGACGGAGGAGCCTGGTGGGCTGCAGTCCATGGCGTCGCCAGGAGTTGGACACGACTGAGCGACTTCACTTTCACTTTTCACTTTCATTCACTGGAGAAGGAAATGGCACCCCACTCCAGTGTTCTTGCCTGGAGAATCCCAGGGACGGCGGAGCCCTGGTGGGCTGCCGTCTATGGGGTCACACAGAGTCGGACACGACTGAAGCGACTCAGCAGCAGCAGCAGCAGCAAACCCTCTGGAGAGGTTTGGAGAGGTTGGCAGAGAGGGAATTTAGTTATAGAATAATATTAATAATGTGTGTGTGTGTGAGTCAGCTCAGTCGTGTCCAACTCTTTGCGACCCCATGGACTAGCCCGCCAGGCTCCTGTGTCTCTGGGATTTTCCAGGCAGGAACACTGGAGTGGGTCGCCATGCCCTTCTCCAAGGAACATTAATAACAGCTGCATAGATACATTGCCCACACTGTCTCCAGCCACCAGTGTTTTACAGAGGGCTTTGACCGGCCTGCTTTGCCACCTTGGTCATCACGGCAACTCTGGGGAACAGTTTTGTCATGTCTAATAAATGAAGAAATAGGTCTAGAGATTAGTTTGCCCAAATCACTTCTCCAAGTCATTCATGCCCATGTAAAAGCAAAAGTGTCTGTTCTTGGCATCTGTATTTATAAAATCTCAATCAGTTGTTCCGTAGGCTAAGAGAAAACGCGTGTGATTATGGAAGTGACCGTTTCTTGCTAGGGTGCTTTGATTTGTAGTCGTGAAGAAACAAATCCAGTGCTGACAAGAATCTAGTGCTGCTGTGTTCAGTTCAGTTCAGTCGCTCAGTCACGTCCGACTCTGCGACCCCATGAATCGCAGCACGCCAGGCCTCCCTGTCCATCACCAACTCCCGGAGTTCACTCAGACTCATGCCCATCGAGTCAGTGATGCCATCCAGCCATCTCATCCTCTGTCTTCCCCTTCTCCTCCTGCCCCCAGTCCCTCCCAGCATCAGGGTCTTTTCCAATGAGTCAACACTTCACATCAGGTTTCCAAAGTATTGGCTTTTCAGCTTCAGCATCAGTCCTCCAATGAACACCCAGGACTGATCTCCTTCAGGATGGACTGGTTGGATTTCCTTGCAGTCCAAGGGACTCTCAAGAGTCTTCTCCAACACCACAGTTCAAAAGCATCAATTCTTCAGTGCTCAGCTTTTTTCACAGTCCAACTCTCACATCCATACATGACCACTGGAAAAACCATAGCCTTGACTAGACGCACCTTTGTTGGCAAAATCTCTGCTTTTCAATATGCTATCTAGGTTGGCCATAACTTTCCTTCCAAGGAGTAAGCGTCTTTTAATTTCATGGCTGCAGTCACCATCTGCTGTGATTTTGGCTGTGTGGTCAGCTTTATAAAGTTCATTTTGTAGTCTCAACAAGTCTTCCTGCCTGTTGAAAGGAGAGGACAGTGCAACTTGACAGTGTCTTCTTCACCTCCTATACTCATCTGGTGTTTCTAAGACTCATCTCTTAATCCCTCCCCCTTTCTCCTCCTCTCTTCCTGCACAGTGCTTACCCTCAAGGGCTTCTCTAGCCACCAAAATTTACAACCTAGGGCATTATAAATGATAGTGTGGAAGAAGGCGCAGCACACCTGGGACACCTGGGGACAGGAGGTGGTCAGGAGAGACTTCCCAGAGGAGGTATATTTTGTCTTCAGATCTGAAGTGAGGTGTTAGGTGGGGTGGGGTGAAGATGGAACTTAGGAATTTCAGGAATTTCTAGCAGAGGAAATAAAGAGGCATAAAATAGATGAATTCATAATCAGAATGCGAACTTGGCTTATTGCAAGTTACTGAGTCAGGCTTCTAACTTTTCATTTCCCTCCCTATGGCATCCACCTCCAGAAAACATAGTTATTTTTAAAGCCCTTCATTATCCCCCACACGTCTAGGCACCTTTCTTACTCGTTTCCTTCTGCACCCGCAAGACTAAGTCCTCTCTAAGCTTGTGTCTTAGTGTCTTTGAACGACTGAAAAACCTGGGCAGGCTTGATACCTAGCAGGACCCTGTGGGGTTCCTGGGCACAAAACCTCTCGGTGGCCCCCATTTATTGATTACAGGGAAAAGAATTCATTCAGCTTCCATGATCTTCCCTGAGTTCCAAGGAGCAGGTTCAAACAGTTGTCAATTAGTAAAGGGAGGGGATGTGGAGACAAGAGAGGAACAGTTAACAGAACCAATAATGTCTAGAGTTCCCTAGTGGTCGAGTAGTTAGGACTGACAGTGAAAGTCGCTCTGTCATGTCCGACTCTTTGCAACCCCACGGACTATACAGTCCATGGAATTCTCCAGGCTAGAATACTGGATTGGGTAGCCTTTCCCTTCTCCAGGGGATCTTCCCAAACCAGAGATCGAAACCAGGTCTCCTGCATTGTAGGCGGACTCTTTACCAGCTGAGCCACAAGGGAAACCCAGGAATACTGGAATGGGTAACTTATCCCTTCTTCAGCGGATCTTCCCGACCCAGGAATTGAACCAGGGTCTTCTGCATTGCAGGCGAATTCTTTACCAACTGAGCTCTCAGGGAAGCCCCTCACTGCTGTAGTCTGGGTTCAGTTCCTGATTGGGGAACTAGGGTATCTGCAAGCTATGAGGCCAAAAATAATAATAATAATAATGCAGCCTTGGGGCAGGGTGCTGGTTCCCCATCAAGGGATACACAGAACAATGTCCTTGAGCTTTTCTGCAGATACTGAAACCGCTACCAGGTGGGAGAAGTTAACTGAAAACTGCCCACAAGCATATGTATACCCCAGACTGGTTGGAAAACAGAAGGTTGATGATGCTGACTCCCACTTACCTCATCACCAGCCCATCAGAAGAGTGTCCACGAGCTGATCACACCGTGTTTGAACCATTACTATAAAACTCTCACTAACCCCTCCACGTTGGGACACACAGTCTTAAAGCTGTTCTTTTCTACTTCACCCAAAACACTCTCTCCAAGGTTTAATTCAGTGATGGGGCACAGAGGCTGGATTCGCCTTTGGGCTCCCTCTTCACGAGTGATCGCCTCTCCCACATTAATGTGGAGTTAAACGTGAACATTTTGGGTTGTGCCTCCCCCAGGCTCTGTTTTAGTGGTTCTGGGGTAGCTTCTCCTCCCCCTTCTCCAATTGCCAACTGATTAGGAGATAAGTGATAGAAGAACTCCAGGTGCAGCAGTTAACACTGGAATCAGACAGCTGCTGCTGCTGCTGAGTCGCTTCCGTCGTGTTCAACTCTGTGCGACCCCATAGATGGCAGCCCACCAGGCTACCCTGTCCCTGGGATTTTCCAGGCAAGAACACTGGAGTGGGTTGCCAATTCCTTCTCCAATGCATGAAAGTGAAAAATGAAAGTGAAGTCGCTCCGTCGTGTCCAACGCTTAGTGACCCCATGGACTGCAGCCTACCTGGCTCCTCCATCCATGGGATTTGCCAGGCAAGAGTATCGGAGTGGGGTGCCATTGCCTTCTCCATGGAATCAGACAGAACTGGGTTCAAATTCTGGCTGTGCCACTTGCCTAAATTTCCTTTTCTACAAAATGTCCATAAAATGTCCATATTATAAAGCTATAATGGTTAAAAAAATTAAACTTGTAAAGTACTTAGTACTGTGCCTAGAACATATCAAATGCTCAATAACTATTATTTCAATAACCTCCTGTATCTTCTTTTAAAGCCCTGTATAATCTGCTCTCATTCTTCCAGCCTGCCTTTAGCTGCCACCATTATAATGTCTTTCTATGCTTTGCACTTCACGATTTATAAACTGTTATCACACATAACATGGGTTTCATGGTAAAGAATCCACCTGCAATGCAGGAGATGAGGGTTTGATCCCCGGGTGGGGACAATCCCATGGAGAAGGAGATGGCAAACCACTCTAGTATTCTTGCCTGAGTGATCCACGGACAGAGGAGCCTGGTGGGCTACAATCCATGGGGCCGCAAAAGAGTTGGCCCAACTGAGCAACTAAACAATGGCGACGGCGACGCATAATGTGCCACATTCTCAATCTGCACATTAATCTATTTCAGGAAATATTAAAATGCCCATTCTCAGGACTTCCCTGGTGGGCCTGTGGTTAAGATTTTGTGCTTCCAATGGAGGGGGATGGGTTCCATGCCTGGTTAAGGAAATAAGATCCCATGTGCTGTAAGACACGACCCCCAAAAAAAATTTTTTTAAATACCCATTTTTAACTACAGAAACTCATGATTAGCGAACTTGGGTGAGACTCTAACCTGTCTACACCACTTCCTCCTTGCCCTGTATACTTGGGACCGCACGCTGCTCTGCCATCAGGAGAAGGGCTGTGTTCCCCTTCCAGGTCGGTCAGTCTGGACTGACCTTGTGACTTCCTTTGACCAGTAGAACCTATTTTTGAAGTGGGTTAACAAATTAAAAATGGAAGAAACCGATGAAAAGAAAGGAAAATATTAGATGGTCTTTAGGGGTAATGGCAACGCACTCCACTACTCTTGCTTGGAGAACCAGAGACGGCGGAACCTGGTGGGCTGCTGTCTATGGGGTCGCACAGAGTTAGACACGACTGAAGCGACTTAGCAGGGGTAATATACTTAATATTACTGTGTATTAATCATATAAAGTTTTGGAAAGGCGGCTGGCATGCTAAGCCCAGAGGCGAGTGTGTTGTGAAATAACGCTCTGTGTGTTGGTATCAGCGGTCTCTAGGAGCAGCTTTACAGTTCTGATCTTTCCTGGACCGCATCCCGCTTGTTGCCCTGAGCGCTGCTGTCAGCGTAGCTCCGTCACTTGAGAACGTGCAGTGCTTTACCGTGAGAGCTGCTGCTATGAAGCTGCTACTGGGACAGAGACAGCCGATGGGAAGTCAGGGTGCTCCGATAGCACACTGGGCCCACCTCCAGAAAACTGGACTCGGATGTGAAGAACAAGAGACCCCGTCTGTGGATGAGTGCGGCTGCTGTGTCACCCAAGCTTCCGACAGGTGGTTCTCGTGGTGGGGTTGCCACACCAGGCCTGTTGAACCAGAAAGTCAAATGGGGACCCGGCAGTCTGTGTTTTGGGAAGCCCAAGGTGATTACCGTTCATGCTCAAGCCTGAGAACCACTGCCTTCATGCCACTGTCTGTCGTCTGTGCCCAAAACTTCTGACAGTGACAGTTAACTCTAGTGCACTTTCAGACAAGTCGCAAGGCTCGAGTCAAGCACCTAACAGTCAGGAACGTAGAGCTGGTGAGGCCAGCCAGAGGGCCAGACATCCCCTGGTGGCTCAGATGATAAAGAATTTGCCTGCGATGGGGAAGACCTGGGTTTGATCCCTGGGTCGGGAAGATCCCCTGGAGAAGCAAACAGCAACCCAGTCCAGTATTCGTGCCTGGAGAATCCCAAGGACAGAGGAGCCGAGCCTGGCAGGCTAGAGTGCGTGGGGTCACAGAGAGTCGACACTAGTGAACGACTGTATGTGTGTTGCAGGAGGTCGGGAAAAACTAGGCTAGTGGAAGAAGGATAACCCATTTCTGCACAGACAGACTAGTTCGCGGACTGCACGGAAGAAACTTTGTGATCTGCAACCAGATGGCTGGAAGCTTGTGCCTGGTGCAAAGCAGGCCTGGGGCCTTGCTGTTTAGAGCAGTGCCTTGTCAGGTTAGCTGTCTGACTACTGTATTTCAAGCTTAACTTGGACAGACAGGCCTGCCAGGCACGAATTTCTCAAGCAGATGATGTTTGGGGTGGGGGACAAAAATTATCCTCAGTAAGGCCTCAAGCCCAGATGACCCTCAGCAGAGATGGTGAGCCTAGTCCGTGGGGTCCCTCCTGCAGCTCACTAGCCTGGGGACCCAGCCTCTCTGAAGTGGAAGAGACAGCACGGATGGGCCATCACATTAACTCGGCAGGCTGGAAGAGCTGCGGCGCTTTCGTTCTCCCCACAAAGAAATGCAAGCTTAAGACATGACAATATTCCTAAAGGAGTAGTGCTAATCGAAGAAGAAACCCTTGAGCCACAGAAGCAGAGGTGGCCAGCATCTCAAACTCTCCCGACTTCCTGTCTCCCTCCTTTGGTCTCGCTCATAAGTGAAAGATGAGTTTTGCTAGATAAGGTAGCAGTTGGAATTAGTTTTATTCATCAGCAAGAGGGAGAATAAGGCAGAGCCTGCAGGAATATGGGCTCCAGCAACAAGTAATCATTACTGCAAAATCAAATTGCCCATCTCATCTCGGATATGCCTGCATGTAACCCTGGAGCTGGGCCTCAGTGTTATAAATCCAGACCTAAGACGTGGAGGAGTGGGATGAGGAGCCCCTTGTGTACCGAGAACCTCTGCCCGGCAAGAGATATATGACGGCAACTTTCCCCCATTGCTTTTGCAGTAAAATTCACCCAGAGCTCCAGGAAGAGTTGGGAATGTAATTCAGCTTCAATAAATCAAGACTGAAATTAAGATGGCCAGATATGTAGCGGCCTACTCAGGTGCATGGAGAACTTGAAATTTAGTGCCCTGGTAATGGGTCGCAACAGGTTATCCAATCATGGAGAGAAAGAAGAAATATTGCTCTCTGGGGTTGGAAAGCTAAAAGCTCAAATCCACGACACCACCACACCTCTGCCAAAGCTAGATTAATATTAAAGTTTGTGTAACATCTGATTCGTTAAGTAATGAAGTCAAGTGATAGGAAAAAATACACATACATGAAAGAGCTATACTTCGTAATCATTCTAATTTGACTCCTTGTCAAAGAACTGTGCCTCTCATCTCTTGGTGTGATGTGTGTGTGACTGATTGTTGCAGAGTTCTACTCTTTCCTAACAATACTTCTGCTTAAACTTTTATCAACACATCTTGAAGCTTTTCTGGAAGGACTTTAGCAGGGCTCTCACATTTAGCACCAGGAGAGGGTGAGCTACCCATTCATTCCACTTCGACTTCCCTGCCTTGGTCCCTGAAGGAGACCTAATGTGCCCATCCAAGACTGTGGGGACCATGGCTTCAGACTTAACTGGGTGGAGCCAATGGGGGACCTATATGCTTAACGGGGAGTGAAAATGAGAATGCTCACACTTGTTAAAACTCCTTGGTGTGGGGCTTCCCTGGAGGTCCAGTGGTTAAGAATCCACCTTGCAAGGTAGGGGACGCTGGCTTGATCCTGGTTGGGAAGACCCCAGATGCCACGGGGCAGCTAAGCCTGAGCACCGCAACCACTGAAGCCTGCGTGTCCTAGCGCCTGCTCACTGCAACTAGAGAACGCCTCCATGCAGCAATGAAGACCCAGTGCAGCCACACACAAACTAAAGAACAAAACAAAACTCAGTGCAGTAATCTTATTGCTGAATGTGGATGGTGATGGGATAATTTAAATTAGGTCACTTTTCCTACCATCTTGGGATAGTATCTGCCTGCCAGGGACTGACCACCACAGAGCTCCACAAATCACTTCAAACCCCAGTGTATGCGAGGATGTCAGGTGATGTCCTCCAATTCTGCAGCTGTATGATTCCCATTCACGCCAGCTGTGGTCTCATCGAGTGATCAGCATGTCGGTCAGTCTCAGCCTCTGCCATGTTTCCTAAATTAACATGAGATAATGTGTATGTTGCAAAGTGCCTGGTACAGAGCTCAGAACACAGACATGACTACGGTTATCTCATTATTTCTATTTACTTTCAGAGAATCCACAGGCTCTGGGGATGACACAATTACACACTTGCCCTCACAGAGTTTCCAATCCAATCGCCTGTAAACAAATTCCAGAAACAGCACATAAAGTGTTCTTGGAGAGGCTGCCAGCTGCTCAGCACCCCTTGAAAGTATGTGAGAACAGACTTTCCTGCCTGCTCTCTGTGACAGACAGCCTTGTGCCTGCCCATCCCTTCTTCCCTTCCCCCTCACTGACAGAGCACAGGTTTTACTCTGGCGGGCGATGTGTGCGCTAAAGAACTACATTTCTGGCCTCCCTCCCGGCGGGGAGGACCAAAGTCATGAAAATAGATATTGCTGAACAGGGCTTCCAGGAAAGGTCTTTCAAGTGAACTGACTCAGCTGGGAGAGAGTCTTCTTGCTCTTCCTCCTGGCTTCCTTTTCTGGATCTTAATCATGGACTTAAAGTCTGGAGCCAATCGCCAACTTGGACCACGAGGTGAACTTGAGAAAACAAGAATCCACTTGTTTTGTATGAGGAAGTAGCTGGATGCCTACCAGCAACTGTGGACTATCTCTTTCACATGAGAAAAACAACAATCCCTTTGTTTTTCTGCTATCCACCTGTACCTAACTGCAATTCGCACTTACACTTTTCTGGGTTAGCTCAAGATGTACTTAATACTACATTCTTTCAACAAACATATCCAGAATCTACTGGTATGTGCCACTCATTGTTTTTGATGGCTGCAAAAAGTGCATCTGGTTGGAGACAGGTGATCAAAAAGAGCACAGTGACGTTCAGTGCCAGATGGGGTGGTCAGCATGGACCCGATTTTCAGGACATGACAAAGTTGAATACTGAAGAGGTTATCAAAGAAAGGGCATTTCAGGCAGAGAAGTGCCTGATGGAGATGACCAGAAGCCCAGCAGCCTAAAGGGAACTGAATGGTTTCAATTTAGACGCTAAGAGCATCATTTAATCTCCACCTGGGGGAACAGGTTTTTCTTTGTTCTGCCATCCTCTCACTGTCCAAGATCATCCTGGCATGTAGTACGTGAGAACCTGTTTGTTTTTGTTTGATTGCACTATGGGGCTCCCAAGATCTTAGTTCCCTGACCAGGGATGGAACTCAAGTCCTCGGTAGTAAGGGCATGGAGTGCTGACCAGTGGACCTCCAGGGAATTCCCTGGTGATTACCTGCTGAAGCAATGCTGAACTCTGCAATGAAGAACTAGCAGATATAAGGAAGCCCAGAGAGTTAAGACTCACAAGGCCCAAGTGGGAAGAGGGTCCATTCAGCAAAAGGCGTCCTCCACCCCTTTCCTCACAGTGGACCTACACTGAAGTAAAAGAATGAAATGCTCAGGATGGGAGGGCTGGCTAGCCCATCTCTCTTCTATCCTGTCTGTCGTGCTTACCTCCCCAGGTCCAGGAGAGACAAGAGAAGTTTTAGGGGAAGTGTGATTCGCTGTAGTTGAATTTAAGGTGGAAGGCTTACAGCAGACCCAGCTGAAGGAGTGGTTCGCCTGAAGTCAGACCGAGCAGGCCCACCTCTGTGGTTCACAAACTCCCAAGATCAACTTGAGCCCTCTAGTCTCTGAATATGCAAATGCAAGTTGACAGTTTCTAATACAGAGGCTACTTTGTAAAAATTAAAAATGCTCCAAGTAGCAATGAGCTGTGAAATCCAACCCTGTATAAACTGTCTTCATCTATGGGCTTCTCTAGTGGTTCAGGGATAAAGAATCCACCTGCGAACGCAGGAGACCCGGGTTCAGTCCATGGTTGGGAAGATCCCCTGGAGATGGAAAGGGCAACCCACTCCAGTATTCTTACCTGGGAATTCCCGTGGATGGGACGGAAAAAGCAGCTGCACAACAACAAATTCCAGTATACTCAAACTCTTGCCCGTTAACTCTCTTGACGCAGGAGGGGCGGGGCTCTTACAAAGGCTTTTCCACACGCGTTGTCTCCACGAATCCTGAGAGTTTAGAGTCATCTTTATTTTATTTTTATTTTTACATATTAAGAAAACGTGGTTACCTGATTTGCCTCAGGTCATGCACGCAGCTAGTCTGTGATCAAAGCAGCAAGGAGCCGAAAGGACGTGATGGACATCTCCCAGGTCTCTGCTCTTTGCACTTGAACTTTGGAATTGTATTCTTTGGACTCAGCGGGGACACCAAAATATTACATCACAAAGTGCCCAAAGACTCTGCTTTTCCAACAGTTTGTAAATGTAAGCTCTTTAGCTCTCAATCACTGATTATTTATTGACTCAGCTGCTAACAGTTATAAATTATATCTGTTTGTTAATAAAGTGTGATTTTTGTTCTTTAGGGCATTGAGGCAGCCTTTCTATGTTGTTTTTTATTAATAGTTTAGAAAAATCTAGTAGTTACAGAGTCCAAAATTAGGGGATGGTGGCAATTTCCCATCCATTTTTAGCTGCTGCATATTCCAATACGCCCAAGGCCAGCAAAAGAACCATTAACTCCAGGGAACGTATTTTATCCCACTTCCCTCTCAGGCAGAGCAGCAGTTGGTTTCATGTCAATGAATACTGACTACAGGAAAGAAAGAAACAAAAAAGGTTTTTCTCAACCACCTTTACTGGCTCACATAAATATCCAAAGACAAATCCATCTGTCTCTCCCTTTTGTCTCCTTGGTGACAATTTAGCTGTTAATACACAAGCTACTAGAAATACGCAGAAGGGGGAAGTGAATTTTACAAGATGAAAGAGGTCAATAAACAGATATGTCAATCACTGGAAGGACATTTTTTTTAAAGATTAAACCACTGTTTTGCCACTTTTATTAACAGAAATTTCATCTGTATCTATAAAAACCAAGATAATTGATAACTTGATTTCATCTCAAGTTTTGACAGCAGCTGAAGCTTTACATTAAAAAAACTGCAAAATGTCAACTAAAAAAACCAGACAAAATGCTGGGACATGAGTCTGTACTTAAATCCTACCAACTTCAACAAATAGAGAATGGGTGCGTATCAGTTCACGTTAGTCCTCTGGTCCGAAACACACTTCCCACTGGACATGGGTTACCCCCTCTTCTGGGCGGGGCGCGGGTGGCTTCTACTGGGAATTGGTATATAGTCTGTTCTTGATGAAGACAACACTAGACAGATGCTGCCTAACGCCTGGACAGTGCTGAATGTGACAAAACCAGCGCGACACGTTAAGGTATTTCTCCTTCTCTTGAACTGTCAGGTCAACCTGAGTAGAGATGAAAAACACACACAACACAGACAGGACATCAGTGCAACTATCAATATCACTCGAGTGGGAGACAGACACGGGGAGCCCCCCACGGTGATCTAAGCCAACATATTCAGATAGGAGTGAACCATCTCAGCCACTTGGACAAGCTCTCCATTTATTTAAGGCTTTCACGTTGCCGTCAAGACCAGACGTGCTTCTGAGTGAAATCTCAAGTTTTCAACAAATGAAAAGTCTACATTAAGTCAGGATCTGGAAGACCAGAGAGTTTTTTTAATTTAATTGAAAAGGAAGAGAATAGCTTCTGAGAGACTAAGATATGGTTCTTTCTCCAGTATTTTTCGCAAACCTAAAATAAGGAAGGTTTATCGTATCTAACATACTTAACAAGGAAATACAAGGTAAACCACATACATACACATCTACAAATACACACACATGCACATTTCTGGATGGCTGCTGTGTATAAACGTGCAGACAGCTGCTGATTTCTACTAAACTCTGGAGAAATACACGACGACTCTTTAACTGTTAAGTAATTATTGCTTAAAAGAAGGAAGGGCTATTTCCAGGGTGTGTGCCTCAGATGAACAACAGGCATGCTGAATTCTCTTTGCAGTAAAGCTGAACTTGATCTTTAGAGGATATAGCAGCTCTCAGGAGAAGGCAATGGCACCCCACTCCAGTAATCTTGACTGGAAAATCCCATGGATGGAGGAGCCTGGTAGGCTGCAGTCCATGCTAAGGGTCAGACACGACTGAGCAACTTCACTTTCACTTTTCACTTTCATGCCCTGGATAAGGAAATGGCAACCCACTCCAGTGTTCTTGCCTGGAGAATCCCAGGGACGGGGGAGCCTGGTGGGCTGCTGTCTATGGGGTCACAGAGAGTTGGACTCGACTAAAGTGACTTCAGCAGCAGCAGCAGCAGCAGCAACTCTCAGAACTGACTGTCCCGCTACAAGGAGGCTCAGAGACTTGGTTAGGGAAAGATGCAATCAACACCGTGGGTCAGACCCCTGATCACTTCACTGGGCTCAGACCCCAGTGCAGGTGACTTGAAGCCTTTTCTCTGAGCCAAATTTTGGATTGGAATCATGAAGAGGTGTCAGGCAAGAAGAGGCCAGCAGGCCAGCCACAGACCAGGTAAGACTAGTATAGTTCCTTCTCCTGTTATCAGTTCATTTATTTAACATATTGCAAGTCTCCATGAAACTGACTAGCATTGTTCACAAACACACAAAATCTCAGTCACCCTCTGGGACTGCAATCCCATTAGCCATCTGCTTGTCGTGTATACCTGTGTCCACAGGCAAATACTCTCCTAAGGCACCAGTTCAGCAACGCTGAAGGACAATCACTCTGGCATTTGATAATTATTACAGAATAGAAAATATTATAAAGGGTAGACAGGTAGCATTTTCTCACTAAATGTTTAATTGAACTTGTATTTTCCTTTCATGTTTATTACCAGGCAATTTAAATAGAAAAGTGGATAGAAGTCATCTGGCCTTCCTTTTTGCCTTCATGACATTAGGATACGATTATACTAATATCTGATCTGTTAACATCATCTTTGATGTCAAATGTCTATCTCTGTTGGACCAGTTTACTAGCAGTGAGAGTCTCATTGCAACTGTTACATAAAATTTCACTTTCCGGTTTAAATCCTACATGCAAAGTGCTATTCATTGTTGTTTTGTTGATAGGTCGTAGTCGGGTCCAACTCTTTTGTGATTCCATGGCCTGTAGCCCGCCAAGCTCCTCTGTCCATGGGATTTCCCAAGCAAGAGCACTGGAGTAGATGGCCATTCCCTTCTCCAGGGGATCTTTCCACCCCAGGGACTGAACCCAGGTCTTCTGCATTGCAGGCAAATTATTTACTGTCTGAGCCATCAGGGAAGCCCACTTTCATACAAACACATACATATGTACATATATACATAAATAAAATTCAAAACCAACTTCAACAAACCTCTTTACTGATAGCTAAAGCAAACAGCAGTAGCAAGTATTACTCCAACTTGATTTCATGTCAGCTGTTGATACATATGGTGAGTCCAATTTGACTGCTTACAATCTGACTAATTTCAGAACTCCTTCCTTTTAAAAAGCCTCTAGTCAGCTGTTTCGTGAGATGTTACAGTTCAGAATGAATTAAAATGCACAAAGAAAGCATTTCCAAACAGTAAGGCTTGTTTGAACTAGGTTCAAGTTGTTCACTCAAGTTCTGACGTGGGGGAAGGGCGGTGTCTGTTTTACAGTCTGCACTTCAGAGGAGCCCGTGCTGTCAGAGGCTGGCGGACGCCGCCACCAGGCCTGCTCCCGAAGCAGCACACACCAGCGCACGCAGCATCAGGACGCCACCACCTAAAAACTGCACTGTCCAGCCTCCAGTGTCAGGAAGACAGCAGACCCACAGCACCACGTAATTTTTATTCCAAGAGCTTCTAAAGTTTCCTCTAACATTTCCTAATTGATTCTTTTAATTAGATGCTCTATGTTAGAGAATGGAATCTGTCCACTTTCCCTCAGGACATTTTGCTAGAATACAACCTATTTCCAGGAAGCTCACGTTACACTTAAACTTTTGGTTTCATTACCACCACTACTCTTTTGGAAAACATACTGTAAACAGAGAAACAAATAGAAGACTTGACTCTCACCAAACTTACATTCTTTTAGAACTCTCGAGATGGGATCCCCATTAGCTATTCTACTTATAACTGGTTTTCCACCATCCCTTTCTAGCTGAATCTCTCTTTCTCCTTTCTGTTTTAATAATGAGAAACACAATGCGCTTGTTCTAGTCAACACTTCCTGCTTCCCACTGGCCTGCATGCCAGTGTGTCTGCAGCGATGTTCAGCCTTCCTAGTGAACCGTTCTTTCTTATTTACACTGGCGCTCTATAACCAGTTTCAACTGTAAGGCCAAACAGATAATTTCCTTAGTCACTAATTTTCCATGAAGACATCTGAGAAACACTCTGAGCGACCCTTTCCAGATCAGAGGAAATGCCGGTCTGTGAGTTTTCTGGCAGACTCCACACTGCCTCTGGGACACTCTTTATAGCTGGTGTTCCTGGATTGTCTGGTAGCTATTTCTTTTTTTACTTCTCCTTTCTTTCTGAAAGAATGATACCTCCACTGGTGTTCCAAACTCCGAAACAAATGTATTTCAATTGATAACAATCTTATAGTTGAGGAGCACGTAACGTTACAAAGGATTTTAATAATCTCGAGTAACAGCCTGTCCATGGGGGCTGCTGTGTACTGGTGAAATCACTTCAAGAGAGCAATGAGTCACTGGGCTAATCACGAATGGCCACAGTAACTGGCAGTGCAACAGAGGAGGAACAACGTAATGCTCCCCAGAGGGAATTAAGAGACCAGATCTCAGGAGTGCCTCGGCCACAGCTAAAGCGGGCTCGTGCTGAAACAGAACACAGCAGGACCACTTGATGTCTTGAAGGGTCCCTGTTTCATGCACAGTGCTGATTGCGCTGATTACATATTAAGTATTTAATAATGTGAACAACGAAATGAAGGAACATATGAGGGTAAAAACAAATACACAGCCAAGAAAAACAAGAAGCTATGGGATGAACTTGAGCATGGAGCTACCTGAACCTCCCATCGACCCTGCCTGAAATTAATACCTGGAAATCACTTTCTTCTCACCTGGGTACGTTTACACCCAGCTCAGCAGGGGTGTCATTCCACACCACAGGGCAACAAAGCCCCAGCACAGGCTCCGTCTGCGAGGCCTGCTCCTTGAGAAGGTGTTTCCTGCTCCGATGTAGCCTGCCTGCGTGTGCAGCAGAGTGGAAGCTTCGGCTGTGGACTCATTTGATGAACCCAAAGGGACGGTGACGTGATTTACATATTATTCCAGTCAATTTTGTTTCAGAAAAAAATGAGCATGAGATCCTTAATCATAATATTGTAATCATATAAAGAGGCCATACATCTCAAAATGGAGATATAAACAGGCAGGGATCACCGAATACTGTCAATGGAAGACTAGGTTTTTGGGTTTTTTTGAAGCTTTATTCCATTTACTTATTTTTGGCTAAGCTACATGGCTTGCGGCATCTCAGTTTCCCGATCAGGGACTGAACCCAGGCCACAGGAGTGAGAGCCCAGAATAGTAACCGTTAGGCCACCGGGAACTCCCAGAAGCCTCGTTTTCACACACGGCATTGAATGAAACACTTCAACCTGCTTGAAAAGCACAGGCCCTTGTGGGCACCTTGAATCAGTGAAATAGCCTGGCAGCGGGTACGTTAGGGGAATTAGGACCTTGTTCACTCTGCTGGCAAAGATTTCCACACACGCTCCCTCCTTGTGAGCACTTCCTTTCCTACTGCATGACCTGTATAAGCCACGGTGAGAAGAATGTAAAATAAGCACTGGTTTGCAAGAGTCACACTTCCTTATAGTCCTTTATTGTTTTAATTAGAGGGGAGAAATGCTCATCTTCTTAATGACAGCTTGTGTGTGATTTCTCTGACACAGCTCAGCATGGAGACAGGACTGAACACGTGTATCTGGACTAACCAAGAGCTGAGGATTCAAATTATACATCCAGCAATCTAGGCTGGATGGGGAAGAAAGTGCACAGGCTTGAAAAGAGGGTAGAAACTGAGTTACTTCAGGTAACAATGGGACCAGGGAGTAAGACTGGAGGTCGCACAGAATGTGGGGTATAAAAGCAGGAGTGGACAGGTGATGGCGGGGTTCAGGTGAGGAGGACAACCAAGTCCAAAGGGTGCCAAGAGAAGGAGCCACAAAGAAAAGCAAGACCAAGAACAGGAACAAAACCAAGCATGTCAACAGGAAGCTCCTCTGTGTGATAGATCCATGGAAGGAAGGAATATTTGCTTAAGGTACCTTATATAAAAATAATCCCTTTGATAAGGTGAAAATGCAAATTTGATTTTAAATTCAAGACAAATGAAAAAAGGCATTCTGAACATTGCAGACAAAAAGAGCCAATAACTATCTGAATACTCACAATAAAGCGGTGAAGCCCGTAATATAATAGGATATCTGCTAATGTGAAGTTATATCCTGTAAGGTAGACTTTATCTTCAAGATATGAATTAAGATCCTAGAAAAACAAACAATATTAATTTAAAAAAATAACACTAAACTTAATTATACATTTGATTTGAAACATTTAGAAGCTATTAAAAAGCAAAACGCTGACACTGAATAAATTCAATCTTTGACAATAACATAAATTTATTTGAAATCACAAATCATACATCACCCCATTTTGAAAAACAGGATAATTATTATTTATCTTATTTTAAAGAAATAAGAAAACATTAGAAAATGATATTCACAGTGCCATCTATGGTAATTTCCAAGACTCCAACTGTTTCTTTGGGGAGATGGGGGGACATTTTGTAAATCATGCTCATGTTAGATTTATTTTCTCCATTGAAATATAAAAAGCTCCTCAACAATTCCTACATCTTAAAAGAATTATAATGTATTGGTTTGTTAGATTTTTTTATATATGTATATTTTTAACTTAATTGAGAATAAACACATGTATTTCACTTAGCATAATATTCTTAAGATTTACCCATGATGCAGCCTGTGTCAGAATTTCCTTCTTTATTAAGGCTGATTAACATTCCAATGTAATCATTCTAGAAAAACTTCTTAAGCTGCAGAGAGAGCAGTTTGTTTTCATTCTCAAATCATATGCCACATGCTTGGCACACAGTGGTTCAGTAATCAGTAAATGTTAGCTGAATTGGATCTGAACTCTCTGAATTTGCCCAAGACTTCATTTAAAGATAGTAATTTTCAAAACTGTATATGAATATGGGATTGTAAGGGGTGGTACAGATGATGACATTAAAAAAAAACATGTACAGAGACAAGGAAACAAATGCATAAGAATCAAAATAAAACTGGGCAGAGAAGGTAAAACACAAAGGTATGTACAGGCCATCACTAATCCCCTAGCTATCTGTTGGATGGAATGTTTTTCCCTCCAAATGTCTTCATATGAAACAAGTTTGATACAGCATAAGAATAAAATAATCTACAATTAATTTTAAGAACCACCTCTAAAAGAATCTGAAATAATAATTTAACATTGCTTTGTATAGTGTATATATTCTTAAAATATTCCATATCGATGTTTTAGTTAGGGCTTCCCTGGTGGCTCAGAATCCATCAGCAATGCGGGAGACCTGGGTTCGATCCCTGGGTTGGGAAGATCCCCTGGAGGAGGGCATGGCAACCAACTCCAGTATTCTTGCCCGGAGAATCCCATGTACAGAGGAGCCGAGCCTGGCGGGCTCCAGTCCATGGCGTCTCAGAAGTCACAAAGACACAACTAAGCGACCAAGCACGGCCCAGCATGTTTTCGTTATAAAGACTCTTTCAAGGTGTACTCTTTAGTTATAAAAACTTACAATAGAGTTTCAAAACTATCAAGAGTTAATATTTTTCTGATTAGTGATATAAATTAAAATTTTCAGAAATTATGACTTTTCAGAAATTGAATTCTGAAATTTAAAACACAGAATTTCACACTCAAAATATTTGTGAAAAAGAACTAAAGTCTGATATATATATATAGATATATATATATAATTTATAAAAAACAAGCATTTCTGATACCATTGCCAAACTGGCATCACAGTTATATCTGATTTTTCTGTTTTACTACTATTAAACTTACTCCAGTATTCTGGCCTAGGGGAATTCCATGGACTGTATAGTCCATGGGGTCGCAAGGAGTCAGACAAGACTGAGGGAGTTTCACTTCTTCAGTTCACTTCATTGATATTCTTTATTTGGTTAGACATTGCTCTCAAAGGGCTGCCAAACAGATTAATAGTGACAATTCTTTGGGAAGATCCCCTGGAGAAGGGAAAGACTACCCACTCCATTATCCTGGCCTGGAGAATTCCATGGACTGTATAGTCCATAAGGTCGCAAAGTTTCAGACACAACTGAGCGACTTTCACACATCCTTCATCTGGATCCAAATGTTAGTGTATCATAATGCCTGCTTTTTTTAAAAAAAAATAATAGTATTTATTTTTGGCTGTGCTGTGCAGGCTCTTCTCTGGTTACAGAGCATGGGGGCTCGTCTCTAGGTGTGGCACATGGCTCCAGGGCACGCAGTCCTCAGCAGCCACGGCATGTGGGCTCAGGGGCTCCAGAGCACGGGCTTAGCTGCCGCTCAGCGTGAGGGATCTTCCTGGGCGTGCTCAGTCATGTCCAACTCTTTGTGATCCCAGGGACTGCAGCCCACCAGGCTCCTCTGTTCATGAGATTTTCCAGGCAACAATACTGGAGTGGGTTTCCATTTCCTACTCCAGGGATCTTCCCTGGACCAGGGATCCAACCTGTTTCTCCTGCACTGGCAGGTGGATTCTTCACCACTGAGCCATGGAGGAAGCCCAATGCCTATTTTTTAATTACATATTACCTTGGCTCTGAGCCACTGTGGTTTTAACTTTAAAATGGAACTTTAACGAGTAATCCTTTACAATATCCTTATAGCAAGATTTTTTTAAAAGTAATAAAAACAGAAATAACCCAGTATAAAAACAGGCAAAGAAGATATGTAAGCAAATTAAAAAAATGATGAAAATGCCCATGTTATGAAAAAAAATGCCACAGCATTAATAATGTCACACACACAGAAACAGCAAAATAAACAAAGAGATCACTTTTTGGCTTTGTAATGAAACTGGGGTGGTATAGGAGGAAAGGGGGTAACATCTATGTCAGCAGGGGTTTTGTGGAAGAGGTTGTGGTCATCACATACTGCCAAACTACACTAAAACACTTTCCTGGAAGGCAAATGAGCAACATAGCCTTAGAAATGTATATAGCTTTGGTCCAACAATTTCCCTTGCAGGAGTTTAGCCTAAGGAAACAAACGGAATGCGTTAAAAATATTTAGCCACAGTCTGGTAATTACACGGGTACAGACTAAATGCTGGCACAACTGTATGACAGAATACTAACAGGGCCATCAGAGAGGATGTAAGTGAGTATTTACGGACGTGAAAGGGCTTCCCTAGTGGCAGAGTGGTAAAGAACCTGCTTGCCAATGCAAGAGACATGGGTTCGATCCCTGATCTGGGAAGATCCCACACGCCTTGGAGCAACTGAGCCCGTGCGCCACACTAGCTGAGCTTGCGTGCTCCACACAAGAGAAACGATCGCAGCGAGAAGCCTGCCCGCCCACTAGAGTGGCGTCCCCGCTCGACGCAACCCGCTCGAGAAAGTGGGTGCAGCAGCAAACGCCCAGCCCAGCCATAAAAATAAATGATAGTATTAAAACAACAACAAGCAAACACTTCAAAAAAAAGGATAGTTGATCATGATAGACCTGGCAAGGAAAAAGATCTGGAATTTATTTTCTACCAGTTCTATTGATGGTATCTGTCAGGAATAGAATTTAAACCATTTCCCCAGAATGATAAATGAAAACCTTTCAGTACTGTGAGTTCTTCTCATATAACTTACATTACCAATTTATAATTGGCATAAATTAGGAAACAGAAAGGATTCCTACAATGATGTGGTTGACTGGGTGATGTCTAAGGTTCCTTCAAATGTTAAGCTTTAAAAAAAAAACTTTATTTTTATATAGGTAACAAAAATAATTTTATTTAGAAACTCTCATTCTTGGTAATTCTACAGCCATATTTGGTTTCTACTTTATAACAATAGATTCTCTAATTCTAGTTTGATTTCTTTAGAAAGAAAATAGAAATCCTAAAGCATTAAGTCTCAAGGGAGGGAAACGGGAATTCTCACATCAATCGGACAGGCTTTTCTCAAACTACAACCCCCTCAAACTCTGATTCCTTCTTTCCTTAAAGAAAGTACTTTGCTGCTTAGAGAATCAGAACTAGTGACTGGAAGAAGTAAGTATCAAGCAATCATATAAAAGAAAAAGTCATAAAAAGCTATAATTATTGACTGTGATGAGTGCTACAAAGGAAAAGCACAGGATGTCAGTAAAGAAAAGCGTTTAAACAAGAAAGTGCATCTGTGTGAGAGAGCGTTAGTAGCCAAGGATGTGACTGAGGAAGGGTATCTGAGCTGAGGTCGGAGCTGAGGGCCGGGCAGAGTCTGTTCCAGGGAAAGGCAGCAACAGCTGCAAACAGGGACAGACAGCAAGAGGCATAAAGCATCCCCAGGGAGAGGGGACGGCAACGCGGCCAAGAGCTTCAGCTACTGCATCTCAGGGAGAACAGACCCCGGCCACTCACAGTCCACACACGCCAGCCCAGGGAAACAAGGCTCGCCGTACCTTCAGGACAGCGTGGATGTCATCTTTACTGGCATGCCCGTCCACTCGAGTTACCCTGTACTCTAGCCACTGCTGGACCACGGCTTTCTCCTCTGCCGTGCTGCCCAGCAAATGCTCCTTGTTGGCCTGCTTGACTAGGTGAGCTGCTATGGTAGTCAGTCCCGTTAGACTTGGACCACTGTTTGTCTGAAGAACTGGAATCTTAAACAGAAAGAAAAAAAAGTCTTAAAATACCATCACAACTGATAAGTTCTAAATCCTAAACTGTTTTTTTTTAATACTCTTAAGTTATTAAATAGGCTTCTCTGGTGGCTCAGTGGTAAAGAATCCACCTGACAAGTCAGGAGACACAGGTTTGATCCCTAGGTCTAGAAGTTTCCTTGAAGAAGGAAATAGCAACCCACTCCAGTATTCTTGCCTAGGAAATCCCATGAACGGAGAAGCCTGGTGCTAGAGTCCCATGGGGTCGCAAAGAGTTGGCCTCAACTGAGCAAGTAAGCACGCATGCACGAAGATATTAAACTACATACAAATCAAAGTCAGGAAACTAACAGTTACATTAGTTTATATTTGATAATAGCTGCTTGAAGTCATAAAACTGGTGGTAACATTGCAAAAATGAGTAATGATATTTCTACCTAATTTATAACTACATATGTACAAAAATAGAAAGTGGAAATCCTAATAACACCACATTAATTTCAATCAAGATTACCCACACCCTATGTAGCAAGGTGAATGAATACGCTTAAACAAACCCAACTTTGTAATAACAAAAACAAGAAACAACTATAGTGAACACTGAATTCATGTTGATACAGCTAGAAACACCAAATGAGTTGCAGCCTGGTTTAAGTGACATGTGATCTAATATAATTAGTTACATCATTAACTAATTAGTTAACTCATTATATGGTATGGACTGTGATGGTGATTTTGCTGCCATGGATTGCACATTCATCAGTTTAGCGGCAACTCTGAATGCGTACACTGCTAATAAAAGTCTATAATAAAGGCAGGGCTTCAAGTAATCATCTGAAAAACAATTCTACTGTTTAAAGTTTTCCTGATTATAACAGCAATACAAAGGATCAGATTATAAGAAACTGATAAGTAATTTAAAAGTTCTTGATGAACAACTAGGCAAAGAATTTTGAGCAATTTAAAAGAAAATGGTAAGTATCACCAATAGGGAGACTAACCAGTTATAAGGAACAAGTAAACAATCTCAAGGACTTTAGGAAACCGCAAGGAACATTTTCAGGAGAAGACGGCTGCTCTTTTCCTGCTCTTCTCAGTCTCCTGAACTCAAGAGTGACTTACTCTATACAGGGCCCTTTCACACTCGAGAACCTGGGTCAATAACACCATGTGAAGTATATGGGAGATTAACATTTTATGGGTACAGGTTCAAAGGTTACCTCCTAAACAATAAAAGAAGTAACCAGAGGTGGTCTAGTTTTCCGCTTCCTTACCAGCTATTTCCATTCACTACCTAGCTCCCTGAACTCTCACTCTTGCCTTTACCCTCAAGTGAAACTACCACTAAGATCACCAATAATCTCCTTTAAAAATGCATTAAAAAGTAAACATATGAAGCTCGCTGGGGTGCTGCCAGTGTCCCATTCCCTGATGTGACTGTGTGCACTTTATGGCGGTGGTTTGGTCACCAAGTCCTGTCTGACTCTGTGACCCCATGGACTGTAGCCTGCCAGGCCCCTCTGTCCATGGGATTGTCCAGGCAAGAATACTGGAGTGAGTTGTCATTTCCTTCTCCAGCACTTTATGGTAGATAAAGAGATGTCTGTGCTTCCAGAGAGGGAGGGAGGGACGGAGGGAAGAAAGAGGAAAAGAGAGAAAGAGGGAGAGGATGGGAGGGAGGAAGGAAGGAACAGAGAGGAAAGAAAAGAACTCACAATTGCTGAGTGTGGGAGGAAAAAGACAATTCTAAAGAGAACTTTTGTAAAAATAAATTATCCACAACTCTATCACAGGAAGTCAAAAAATTCCTGGTTACTTTCTCATCTAATCGTTACATCTTCTAAGATGTAAGAGACAAGTAATTTCATCCTTAGTTCACAGATGAAGAACCAAGGTCACCAGGTTTGTGATGGGGGAGTCAGGATTTCAATAAAGTACAATTGGTTGGAAAGTTCATTTTCTTTCATTCACAGTCTAAGCAGACAAACCTTATGCAGTTGTGATCATGGGACACACACTATTTCACATGCATCTTAAGGTTCCATGATCTTCAGAGTAATCACTTTCAATGACTACATAAATAATATCTCAGTGTGCTGATGTAGTATAATTTAACAACGGTTCTCCCAGAGTTGCACTCCGGGACTGTTTTTAAATTTTAATTATTATTGATATTACTGCAGAGAATGTCTTACTGCTGGCTAATTGCTGGCAGTTGTCCCCCCCAAATGAATGAATCTTATCGTAGGTCATCATCCCTTTCCCCAAACACATCAACAGAAACCTTCAATAGCTGTCCTCTGCTTAAAAAAAAAAAAAGGAGAAAGAAAAAAGTTTAAATTAAAATAAGAAACCACACTTTGAACTCCACAACGCTCACAACTGGGACTCCAACTATAATTCTGGGTTTACCCTGTATTGCATCATCCATCACATTGCTCTACTTATTACCTCAAATTACCCAATCTCACATAATTTTTTAGTGTTATACACTTTAAACACCAACTTTTCATGATGTTTCCAAACTCATTTTTAGAGTCAGAATTACCTTTCTCTTTCACACTCATCAATAGCACTTCCCTCCACTTAGTAACTATTCTGTTCTGCTTAAAAAGAGCCCTGTGACTTTTTCTCATGCTGGATGGTAAACTCCCTGAAGGCAGGACTCGTGTTTGGCAAAGGTGGGGGGGCAAATGAGAGAGCAGCAGCAGCAGCAGGAGAGGAATTAGCTGGAGAAAAAGGAAAAAGCAGGTCTCTCTGGCTCCAGTCAGTGGGCTGGTCTTCTGCAAGTCACACATCTTTTCGTGTGTGTGTCTGTGTGTGTGTGTCCAGCTGGGTCCAACTCTGCGTGTGTATATTCAGCTATGTCCGACTCTGTGGTGTGAGTGTGTTTAGCTGTGTGCAGTTCTCTGCAATCCCATGGACTGTAGCCTGCCAGGCTTTTCTGTTCACAGATTTTTCCAGGCAAGAAGTAGGTTGCCATTTCCTATCCCAGGGGATCTTTCAGACCCAGGATCCAACCGGAGTCTCCTCCATTAGCAGGCGGGTTCTTTACCAGTGAGCCACCTGGGAAACCCTTTCTAGACTTCAGTCTAACTTGTAAAAAGTACAACACGACTGCTTCGGAGATGAAGCACTCTTCGGTTCTTCCGAAGAAGTCAGAAAAAGGAAAAAAAGGAGAACCGAAGAAGGCAGAAGAAAAAAAAAGTTCATCTAGAAAAAATCTCCAAGGGGCAAAAACCTTATATAATCCAAAGTTGTTTTCCTACAGTCCCCTCCTCTAACACAAGTCATTCCTCCTCCGCAACCACTTCGCTTCATAAAACACAGAAGCCCTTCAAAGCCCTTAGAAATCTGAGTTCGTATGCCTCGCTAGGTCACCTCCGCCCGCGGAACTTCCCCCAGATCGCAGCACGTCGCACAAGGAACGTGATCAGACCTTAACTGGATCCCACTAAGGGCTCCTGCGGGCGCCCACGCCGCAATGCAGCGCCTTCCAGTACTGCAACCAAAACAGCCGCCACGTGTGTCTACGCAGCTGAGAACCAAGCCTCCGGAGGGCACGGGAGGGGCACGGCCGCCTCGACCACCGCCGTACCCCCCGGCCCGGCGCGGCGGACCCCGCGCCCCGTCTGCTCTCTGAGGTCGATGCGGAATTCTGAATGAAAGGTGCCGTTTACAGTAAATGCTGTCGCTGGACGCACACGCGGGGCCTCCAGCCTGCTCCACCCGAGGGCTCCCCGAGGAACCGTCCTCCGCCTTCCCAGAGCGGGGAACCCGAGGGCGCCCTGAGGACCCCCTCGCCTTCCCAGAGCGCGACGACGACAGTTTGGCAGGAGGAAAAGTTCGGGGCGAGCGGAGCAGGTTCCCCTCGCTCCCTCCACTCCCTCCGGGAGCCGGGGCCGCAGAGGAAGACCGGGAGCGCAGACACGTGAGGAGAAGCCGGGCGGCATCCTCGCTCCGCCGCCTCCCCCCGCCCGGCCCGGCCTACCCAGCCTCCAGCCGGCCGCGCTCCCGACCCCTCTCCCGCCCCGCGCCGCCTCCGCTTCTCACCTGGCGCTCGCCCTGAGCGCTGTACTTGTTCCCTTTACTCAGCCCCAGAGACTTCTCCAGCAGCGTCAGCTCCGCGGCCGCCGCCATTTTCCGGCAGAGCTCCCGGCAAGGGGGCGGGACCGAGTCAGCAAGGATCTCCTGCATTGGCTGAGAGGGACGTCCCGCTCCCTCAAACGTCCCCGCCTATTGGCTGAATGCAGGGGGCCTGCCAACCGCAGGAGGCGGGGTTAATGAGGGCGGGGGCGAAGGCGGCGTGTGTGACAGGTGGAGAGAGGCTGGCCAGCCTCGGAGATGGAGCAACAGAATTCTGAATTTAAAGATTATTCAGAGAGCGCTGGGTATGTTACTGTAGCCCAAGAAAGTCAGCCTTTACTTGTTTTAATGATAGTTACTTACAATACTTCTAAGATATAATAGTGATGCAAGTTCTGTATATATACATTTATTTGTATTACGTGTATTTGTGGTTCCCCAGGTGGCCCTAGTGATAAAGAATCCACCTGCCAATACAGGAGATGCAAGAGACCTGGGTTGGATCCCTGGGTGGGGACGATCCCCTGGCTGGGGAGGAAGTGGTAACCTGCTTCAATATTCTTGCCTGAGAAATCCCATGGAGAGTTCAGTTCAGTTGCTCAGTTGTGTCTGACTCTTTGCGACCCCACTCCAGGCTTCCCTGTCTATCACCAACTCCCGAAGTTTAATCAAACTCATGTCCATCGAGTAGGTGACGCCATCCAACCATCTCATTCTCTGTCGTCCCCTTCTCCTCCTGCCTTCAATCTTTCCCAGCATCAGGGTCTTTTCCAATGGGTCAGTTCTTCACATCAGGTAGCCAAAGTATTGGAGTTTCAGCTTCAGTATCTGTCCTTCCAATGAATACTCAGGACCGATTCCTTTAGGATTGACTGGTTGGATCTTCTTGCAGTCCAAGGGACTCTTAAGAGTCTTCTCAAACAGCACAGTTCAAAAGCATCAATTCTTTGGCGCTCAGCTTTCTTTATGGTCCAACTCTCAGATCCATACACGACTACTGGAGAAACCATAGCTTTGACTAGATGGACCTTGGTGGACAAAGTAATGTCTCTGCTTTTTAATATGCTGTCTATGCTGATGATAGCTTTTCTTCCAAGGAATAAGTGTCTTTTAATATCATGGGTTCTGTCCTGAACGCTACAGAGCCCGTGGGGCCCAAGAGCTGGACACCATTGAGTGACTGAGCACAGCGTTCACATGTATATTTATGTCTAACTTGTATGTGTGTATTCAGTGGTGATACAATTTATGAAACTTCTGGTATATAAATAAACAGTGCACATAACCTACTCTTCCTAAGTTGCTATAGTCTTACATCTTCAAAGTAGAAAATGGGGTAGTATATGTTGAATCTCAAATATTTCCAAAATATTACCGAAGTTAATTTCCACACCATCGAATGAATAAACAGTGTGTATGTTAGTCTGAGGGAAGTGGAAAAGAGCTACAAGACAGTTGATCACTAAGTCAGAAATACAGAAGTTTAGTGGGGGATGCTGTCACTGTGTGACACCCTCCCTACCCTAAAATATTTAATCAGTTAATTCTGGCAGCAGAAATAAAGGTAAGGAAAAGAAAATGTCGCCAAAAATACAGAAACAGAAGACAAAGGACATTTCAGAGTAGGTGGATTATTGGGCATTGATTATCCTTATTTTCTGTATATAGAGACTTGAATGACTATTTCTCTACTTCCAAAAGGCCAGTCCTCTGATAAAATTCACTCATGTATTTTTCAGTGTTTAAGTATACTGCTTGTAATGAAACATTTAAAACATTTCTACAATTATCTACTTCCAACGAGTGCTACAGTTAAAATAAGACTAGGTCCAAATCACCTAATCTAAGATTCGAGGGCCTTCTGTAGTGGCCCAGTGGTTAAGACTCTGCTCCCTCAATGTAGGGCACCTGGGTTTGATTCCTGGTCAGGAAATAGACCCCACATACTGCAACTAAAGACTTTGAATGCCTCAAGGAAGACCTGGAGCAATCAAGTAAACGAACGTATTTTTAAAAGGCTTGATTTGAATTCTAGTATAAAGTATCAGGGGCTTCCCAGGTGGTGCTAGTGATGAAGAACCTGCCTACCAGTGCAGGAGACATAGGAGATGTGGGTTCCCTCCTGGGTCAGGAAGATTCCTCAGAGGAGGGCACAAACCCACTCCAGTATTCTTGCCTGGATAATCCCATGGGCAGAGGAGCCTGGCCAGTCCATAGGGTCACCGAGAGTCAGACACGACTGAAATGACTTAGTGCATGTGTGTGCACATACACACACACGCACACACACACACAGTAGCAGAAAGGACAGCACCCAAATAAGGAGTAGATTGGACACATGGGTGAAATATCCCTTTGTAATTTATGCTCTCTGATTTGAAATATTATAGATAGATTTTGTACTTTGAAAGAAAGCTGTTTGTTTTAGAGGAGTTCTAAGTTTATTTCTTCCCTTCAAATCCTGAAGATTTTTAACCTCGAATTTCCTTCTCTTCCCTGGTGGTCTTCCTTTTGTGTGTACTGCGTAACTGGGGAATAAAGCTGGTTGGCCACCACAGTGCTTCTAAGATGGAGCAGAAGGCAGGTGGTGCCACGTTTAAACCAGACTTCAGGAGTCAGAGGTGCTGGTTTCTCATTAGCATGAAGAGCTTGTGTCGTTCTGGGAAGGCAGGCAACCCTACTGGGACTCAGTTTCCCCAAGTATAATACAAAGGGCTGGGGTTAGATATCCTCTCTGGTTTCTTTTGGTGCTGACGTCCAGTTTCTCAGTATTTCAAGAACATTGCCCTTAAAGTGAGCATGTATTTTTGTACCACTGTAATTTTGTAATGTCACCGCGCTGCTGCTGCTAAGTCACTTCAGTCGTGTTCGACTGTTAGCGACTCCATGGACAGCTGCCCACCAGGCTCCCTGTCCCTAGGATTCTCCAGACAAGAACACTGGAGTGGGTTGCCATTGCCTTCTCCAATGCATGAAAGTGAGACGTGAAAGTGAAGTCGCTCAGTCGTGTCCGACTCTTCGCGACCCCATGGACTGCGGCCCCCCAGGCTCCTCGGTCCTACTAATGCGATTCTGTGCTGTTGCCTGGAAGGGCCTTTTGTTGGGGCTGATTGTGGTGTATAAATAAAATGCTTGCTTGTTTGAACATACTTGGGGGCTGGCCATGGAAGGGGGCGTCTAAGGTTCCTCTCATACTTTCTCACCTTAATACCAACAGCTGTGGGATCTAGTTTCCTGACCACGAACTGAACCAAGCCCCCTATATTGGGAGTGCAGTTTCTTAACTACTAGACCACCAGGGAAGTCCCAGAAGTTTCTCTATATAGAAGTGTTCCAGCTAATAAACGGATATAAAACAACAGAATATCATTGTTTTGCATCAGTTCAGTTCAGTCACTCAGTCGTGTCCCACTCTTTTTGACCCCACGGACTGCAGCACACCAGGCTTCCCTGTCCATCACCAACTCCTGGAGTTTACTTAAACTCATGTCCATCACATCAGTGATGCCATCCAACCGTCTCATCCTCTGTCGTCCTCTTCTCCTCCTATCTTTAATCTTTCTCCGCATCAGGGTCTTTTCCAAGGAGTCAGTTCTTTGCATCAGGTGGCCAAAGTATCGGAGTTTCAGCTTCAGCATCTGTCCTTCCAATGAATATTCAGGACTGATCTCCTTTAGGATGGACTGCTTGGATCTCCTTGCAGTCCAAGGGACTCTCAAGAGTCTTCTCCAACACCACAGTTTGAAAGCATCAGTTCTTTGGCACTCAGCTTTCTTTGTAGTCCAATTCTCACATCCATACATGACCACTGGAAAAAACCATAGCTCTGGCTAGATTGATCTTTGTTGGCAAAGTAATGTCTCTTCTTTTAATATGCTGTCTAGGTTGGTCATAGCTTTTCTTCCAAGGAGCAAGTGTCTTTTAATTGCATGTCTGCAGACACCATCTGCAGTGATTTGGGGGCCCAAAACAATAAAGTCTCCCATGTTTCCATTGTTTCCCCATCTATTTGCTGTGAAGTGATGGGACCAGATGCTGTGATCTTAGTTTTCTAAATGCTGACTATTTCACTCTCCTCTTTCACTTTCATCAAGAGGCTCTTTAGTTCTTCACTTTCTTCCATAAGGGTGGTATCAGCTGCATATCTGAGGTTATTGATGTTGATATTGTTTTGCATATCCCAGTGAAATAATGGATCAAGGCAATGATTATAAATAACTTCACATCACACAAATGGAGGCAAAGAGACAGAATGAGCTTCTGAGAGAGGTACATTCATCACCTAGGAAGTAGTCTTGCCAATTGAGTCTAAATCTGATTAAGTCTTTTATCAAACGATCAGTTCACAGGAAATAATAATAGGAAAGAAGAACTAATTAAGTGAAACCATGGATAGGCAATCAGAAAATTCTAAACCACAGGAAACTCTATAGGACAAGTGAGTGGTCTGACAATTTCAGACCATTAGTAAGTAATTTGCAAAGAAAAAAAGAAAAGGCAGAGGGGAAATGGAACCGATAAATGTAAAGAGTTACATTTGTAAAATGTAAAGAATTACATTGATATGAGGACATAGCAATAAATTACAATATATGAATTTTTTTCCAAACTTAATTCTAAAAACAAAAAAGAGCTGTTATTAAAATAAGCAAAATGTTGATGGTCAGTTATGACAGTGACAGGTGTCTATGACACTCCATTTATATGCCAGGAATATTAAGTTAAGGTGCCCAAATCCATGTGGCTAGATGTATGGAGAGAGTAATGTAGAAATTTACAATACTATATGTAAAATAGATAGCCAATGGGAATTTGCTGTGTGACTCAGGGAGCTCAAATGGGCTCTGTGACAGACTGAAGGGTGGATGGGGAGGGAGACGGGAGGGAGGTTCAGAAGGGTTCGGACATGGGTATATCTATGCTGATTCTTGTTGATGTTTGACTGAAAACTTCAAAATTTTGTAAAGCAATTATCAATTTTAAAAAAGTCAAATAAAATCCACACAGCTAATAGATCTATGCATGAATCACCTGGAGGATTTAAAAATTGCAGATGTCATACCATACTCCTGGGAGATCCTGATTTATTTTGTCTGAGGTGGGAATAGGCATTGGTATTCAAAAAAATATCCTCTGGTGATTTTAAGGATATGGAAAAGATACATGCACTCAAATGTTCACTGAAGCACTGTTTGCAATAGCTAAGACATGGAAGCCACCTAACTGACCATCAGCAGAAGGATGAATAAAGAAGATGTGGTTCATACATACAATGCAATATTAGCCATAAAAAGAATGAAATAATGCCATTCACAGCAACCTGGATGAACCTAGAGATTATTATACTAAGTGAAGTAAGACAAGGACAGATATCACACGATACTGCTTATATGTAGAAGCTGAAAAAATGATATAAATGAACTTATTTACAAAACAGAAGTAGACTCATGGACATAGAAATCAAATTTATGGTTATCAAAGGGGAAAAGTGGCGGGTGATAAACTAGGAGTTTGGGATTAACATACACAGTATATATATAGCGTACAGAAGGACCTACTGTATAGAACAAGGAACAATGCTCAATGTCTTGTAATAATCTGTAAGGGAAAACAATCTGAGAAAGAACACACATGTCTGTTTATCTGCATTGCTTTTCATATGCTTCAGAGGTGTACAGAATACAACACTGTAAATTGACTATACTTGAATCAAAGAAAAGGAAAAAAAAAATTCCTGGGGATTTTCATGCAAAGTCAGGGTGGAGACCCTCCTGTAATAGATGGAGAATCTGGACTTTTGAGTTAACTTTCCGGTTCTGAAGTCCACACACTTGTAACTTCCCACTGTCCTTTCCCCTGTTTTTATGGTGAGTGGTTGCATGCTGTCAACATTAAGCCTCAGAATGATAAGAGAGGTTGTATTTTATTTACAATAGTCAATAATCTGCATATTTGACTTGGAAATATCCATGCAGGGACCATGTTGCTCATAAAAAAAATAAAAACTTGACAATTTGATTTTGTGAAATGGAACCCTTCTCTAATCTGCTGCTGTCCTAGTCAGGTTTTAAATCTACAGTACCTGAGGACACAAATTAAATGTCAAAGGAAATTAATTTGTCAAGTGGAGCACGCACCGGCTGATCTTCTTTTCTGGAGCAGACCTGACAGCTTTCTGTCCGTCATCTCAGCATCTGTTAAAACGAGCTGCACGTGCCAGAAACCGTTACTGTATCAGATCGCTCTTAGCGGTGCCTGTCTGAAAATGTTCAGTTCTAGAACTTGACTTTCTGTAGCAGAAGATGCTGGGATCTTAAACCCGTGTGTAAACCCACGTTTCATCGCCATCAACCGCGTGGTAAATAAGGTGATGCAGGTGAGTGCCTGCTGTGATATCCTGCACGTTAACTCCCACATCCACGTCTGGCCTGCATTTACCCCAAGGGTTCATTAAGCCATTACTACTCACCAGCCCTGAATGAAGCGCTAGGGCCACGTGCACAAACAATAGCTCTGGTGTAGGGAGCCTTGAGGGAAGAGGCTTGAAGACAGGATTAGGATTGTGTGGGAAGAGTAAAGAATCGTGTGGGAGATGAGGAGCAGACACAGAGAGAAAGGCAAGAATACACAGAGCAGCCCTGCCTCTGGAACCGGGCAAGGTCAGCGAAGGGCTCCTGGAGGTCAAGGAGTCTGAGCTGAGACTGGAGGGAGGAAAAGGTGCTTTTCAGGTGACAGGTGAGATGGAGCGGTGGTGCGGAGGTTGGGGTTGAGGGTTGCACAGGCTGCTGCTTACCTGCTCAGTTGTGTTTGACTCTCTGCGACCCCGTGGAGTGTGGCCCACCAGGCTCCTCTGTCCATGGAATTCTCCAGGCAAGAGTACTGGCGTGGGTTGCCGTGTACCTCCTCCAGGGGATCTCCCTGACACAGGGATCAAGCCTGCATCTTCTGCTTGGCAGGTGGGTTCTTTGCCACTGAGCCAGCCGGGAAGCCTGGGATCACACATACGGAGGCTGTCCATTGAGCAGAACACTGTTCTCGCAGGAGCTGTCCTGGGTCAGTGGGGGAGAGGGAAGCTGGGCAAGCAAGCAGGTGCTGGACCAGAAGTTGTCTTGTCAACTGCGTTAAGAAATCTTTGCTTCAAGGGAACCTGCTTACAGTATTGGGAATGTAAATCGGTGCAGCCTCTGTGGGGAAGAATACGGAGGTCCCCCAGAAAACTAAAAAGAATTGCCACATAATCCAGCAATCCCCCTGCTGGGCATTTATCTGGAGAAAACTCTAATTCAAAACGATGCACGTGCCCCAGTGTTCACTGAAGCACTCACATCCACAATGGCCAGGACATGGAAGCAACCCAAATGTCCATCAAGGGATGAATGACAAAGAAGAGGTGGTGCATCCACACAGCAGAGCATCACTCAGCCACAAAGCGGATGAAGCAGTGAAGCGTCACCAATAGATGAGACTCAAGATGATCATACCTGGGAAATTTCCTGGCAGCCTAATGGTTAGGACTTGCCATTTTTCACTGCTGAGGGCCCGGGTTCAATCCTTGGTCACAGAACTGAGTTCTTGGAAACCGTGCTGCAGCCCCCTACCCCCACCCCCCGCCCCCTGCACCCCTGACCCAAAAGAGAGAGAGAGATACAAACGAACTTATTTACAAAGCAGAAACAAAGTCACAGATGAAGGAAACAAATTTATGATCACCATAAATGGGGATAAATTAGAGGGTTACATTAGGGATTATAATAAATTAGAATTAACGCTACTATGGATAAACAAGGCCCTACTGTATAGCACAGGAAAGTGAAAGTGAAGTCACTGAGTCGTGTCCGACTCTTTGTGACCGGATGGACTGCAGCCTACCAGGCTCCTCTGACCATGAGATTTTCCAGGCAAGAGTACTGGGAGTGGATTGCCATTTCCTTCTCCAGGGGATCTTCCCAACCCAGGGATCGAACCCGGGTCTCCCGCCTTGTAGACAGATGCTTTACCACCTGAGCCACCAGAGAAGTCCATATAGCATGGGGGACTATATTAAATAACCTTGTAATAACCTACAATGGAAAAGGATATGAAAATGAGTGCATGTTCATTTATAACTGAGTCACTTTGCTGTACATCAGAAACCACCACAGCACTGTAAATCAACTATACCTCACTTGCTGCTTGGAATTCTATAAATGACCTGGCTGCTCGTATATTAGTCTCAGTTCTTGCTTTAAATTAGGCAACTGAAACTCATGTTTCTCTACTTTGTTTGATTTCATATCAAGCATCCTCCCAATTGAGAGGCATTTTTCAAATTCCCTTAAAGTTTGTGAACAAGAATCTCCAAGGAGGTTTGCTGTCTTTGCTCCTGATTTGTGGGCTCTCACTAGCTTGGAGCTCTTTCCAGGCTCTCTGGTGTTAAATTAATAACAAATGATGTGGAGCTGACAGGTAGGTGAAGATATGGGGAGCTATGATATTAAAAAAAAATCTCAATCTATTATGTAGCACAGTGTGCAACACTTTGTCAGGTTTTGCCTGTAGGTATCCTGATTTTCCTTAAATATTTTGCTCACATCTTTTTGAGCCCAGAGGGTGGGAACACAGCCCTGAGCAGCTTTCTAACAGACTCGGTAGCGTACACGGGTGTGATCCTGAATACTGAACGGTGCCAGTGTGGAGGATTATATGAAACTGCACTGAATAAAGCAAAAACGATAACTGTACTTTCTTCGTGGAGGAATTGTCTGATTTTCATTGGAAGTTATAAGGGGTCCTATTTTGGATCCATTTCAACATTATTTCCTTACCAGCAGAGCCATCCGACTCTGACTGCCCAAAATGAGTGCACTCCTTGTCATCATAAGCATTGAAGCAGTGCCAGACCATCTACCAGGAGGTCCTTGGAAATGATTCTCAGCAAGAATGTAGAATATTGACAGGATTAATTTGGCAGTGTTTCAACTGAATGCATTCAGTTTGTTTCATCTATTCAATTTCAGTGCGATCTTTCTTTAAAAAGAGTTAATAAGGAACATTTCAGAAATACACACAAGTAGAGAGATCCTTATTAATGATCACACAGTTTCAACACATAAAATTTCTTTTGAGAAGTGTGTTTGGGTGAACTCCGGGAGTTAGTGATGGACAGGAGGCCTGGAGTGCTGCAGTCCATGGGGGTGCAAAGAATTGAATATGACTGAGCGACTGAACTGAACTATGAAAAATGAATGGAGAAACTGATGGATAATGTCCGAGGGTTCTATGATTCCATTTTATAGGTAACTTATGTTTCCCTCTCTTGAAGGGTCATTCTCTCGTATTCAGTTCAGTCACTCAGTCGTGTCCAACTCTTTGCGACCCCATGGACTGCAGCACACCAGGCCTCCCTGTCCATCACCAACTCCCAGAGCTTGCTTAAACTCATGTTCAACAAGTTGGTGATGCCATCCAACCATCTCCTCCTCTATCATCCCCTTCTCCTCCTGCCTTCAATCTTTCCCAGCATCAGGGTCTTTTCCAATGAGTCAGTTCTTCCCATCAGATGGCCCAAGTATTGGAGTTTTAGCTTCAGCATCAGTCCTTCCAAATTGCTATCTTTTAAAAAATATTTATTTATTTGGCTGTGCTGGGTCTTAGTTGCAGCACACCAGATCTTTAGTTGTGGGATGCAACTTTTAATTTTGGCACGTGGGATCTAGTTCCCTGACCAGGGATCAACCAGCCCCCGTGCGCTGGGAGTACAAAATCTTAGCCACTGGACCGCCAGCGAAGTTGCTCTACGTATAAATTGAAAGAGAAGAGTTTGTGCTCTTCCTGAGCTGACCTTCTAGCCGTTGGCCCTCTTCATCTCTTCCTCAGCTTTGGTGTGCTGTGCGTAGTCGCTCAGTCACAGCCGACTCTTTGCGACCCCATGGGCTGTAGCCCGCCAGTCTCCTCTGTCCATGGGGATTCTCTAGGTAAGAACACTGAAGTGGGTTGCCATGCCCTCCTCCAGGGGATCTTCCTAACCCAGGGATGGGACTGAGGTCTCCCTCATTGCAGGTAGATTCTGCACCATCTGAGCCACCAGGAAGCCCCACAGCTTTGGTGTGGACAGGGATTGTTCATTTCTCTGCTGGCTGCAATAAGCATCGCTTGCTCTCACATGCCTGTGGAGGGGTAAGGGTGGGCAGGCTCCACACCCATTTCTGCCTTCTTCCTTTGTTTTATTGCACGTTGTCTGAAGGGTCAAGGCAACAACAGTAAATTACAAGTGAAAGAAGCTTACAATCAGGTTGCAAATTTGTTTCATTTGCTTTAAGAACAGGTCTGTATCCCAGAAGCTATGCCCTTCCATGGAGGATGTTTGGGATACCCTCATGGGTATTCCCAGATCCTAATCTCATTTCTGCCACCCACACATTTATGCAAGTGTGCAGAATGTACTCCCCCTCCCCCAACTTTTAAACTTCCATGATGTGGCTGTCCATCGACCTCCCAGAAAACTCCATCCTATATGCACTGAGAGTGGTCTCTCTCTTCTGACTGGTGTATTTCCCCGAGACTGAGTTATTCAGTCTAGGACATGATTCCAAGGGGAAGGGCTCCAGGAGGATCCTACATTTGCATGGCTAATTCCATGGAGGGATTTGATACGGAGGCTCCAAGTTCAATACTCACCAGGGTGTCCGCTACACGTCTTTATTCTCCATTTTGTCCGGTGAGTAGCTGCTAAAGCATATACAATGATCTGTTTCCTAAGGATAAACTTGCATCCTGTAAATGTAAGGTGTGGGCTGTTTAGGGGAAACAAAAGGACCACAAATTTGCAGCCAGCAGATCTGCCTTAATCTATAGATGTGGTGGTTTATCCAGCAGGATGTTGAACTGTACAGTTTCAGAGGATAAATTGGTAGCCAAATGTTGAATTAGTAGCCAACATTTAAAATCCAGAAATTTTACATAAAAATCCAGATTTCTGGCTTTAAAAGGAATTGTGTATTTATTTGGCCTGCATTATCTCTGTTGCTTCGACTAGGCTTTCTCTAGTTGCTGTGAGCGGGGCTACTCTTCATTTCGGTGCACAGGCTTCTCGCTGCGGTGGCTTCTCTTGCTGCAGGGCGTGAGCACAGACTCGAGACACACAGGCTTCAGCATTGCAGCACTTGGGCTCAGTAGCTGTTGGCACACAGGCTTAGTTGCTCTGAGACATGTGGAATCTTCCCCGATCAGGGATCAAACCCACGAACCCTGCACTGGCAGGCAGATTCTCTCCTTTGCTGCCTGGGAAATCCACACACCCTCTGTGTTCCTAAGATACTGAGTTTCTCCCAGCTCCTTCCGTGAGTCCACACTTTAATGCCTCCACAACTGTGGCAGGGGCTCCTAGTCTCTGCCATTAGAGATATTTGTAGTCAAAAAGGGTGAAGACACACAGCAGTTACAGGTTTGTAAAATTCTGGAGTTCAGCTGGGCATGCGTTGCCAGGTCCATGTTTAGGGCGCAGTTCCGATGTCTGGGAACGATTCCCAGCGGCTCTTGGCTTCACCCTCTGAAACAGGCTTCCTTTTCCATGAAATGTGCCCTTGTTTGAAGCTGAATAATTTCTCAATCTAGTATCTAACCATAGACATCTGAACACTCAAAGGGATCGTTTCATGTTTACTGTCTGTGCTCTCAATTCAAGCTAATGTAATCCCTTAAAAATTCATAGTTTGTGTGTGTATGTGATTGTATCCCTTCCATTTTCTAAAAGAAACACTTGAAATCTCTCGACTAAACCTTTCTGCAGCTTAGATTGCCTGTAAGGCAGCATCCGAGGAACTGAGGTTTTAAGACTCAGATTTGTCTAATTGAAACAAGTGCTGCCTTATGTGGAGAAGGCAATGGCACCCCACTCCAGTACTCTTGCCTGGAAAATCCCATGTACGGAGGAGCCTGATAGGCTGCAGTCGATGGGGTCGCTGAGTCAGACATGACTGAGTGACTTCACTTTCACGTCTCACTTTCATGCATTGGAGAAGGAAATGGCAACCCACTCCAGTGTTCTTGCCTGGAGAATCCCAGGGACGGGGGAGCCTGGTGGGCTGCCGTCTCTGGTGTCGCACAGAGTCAGACACAATTGAAACGACTTAGCAGCAGCAGCAGCAGCTGCCTTAATAAGATCTTTACAAAAGGTTTACAATCTCATCCTTGGCTTCATCTGTAGACTGTGATTTCCTGATGTATTTTGGGTTTGATCTTTGTCTGAAAGGCATTTCGTAATCTTAGCACTGTTTGCTACTTGGAAAGCTGGCAGGAGAGTTTTATTTTGAGCCTAAGAAGTCCTGATTTCTTTGTATCTAGCAGTTCTTTAGTTTACTGAGTCTGTTTCTCTACTCACCTTCGCTATAGTGGCAAAGAGAGGCAGGCAGTACCTTCCATACTCTGCTTGGAAGTCTCCTTAGCTAGACTATTCTTTTCAGAAGTACACCTTCTATTTCTGTGTTCCCATAGCCACGGTGTTACTACATTTTCAGCTACAGCATCACAAGTCGCCCCTTTCCTCTGGCTTCCTAGAACGTTTTCTTTCTTTTGAGCTCTCACCAACAGTCTCCTTGGGGCCGTCATCAAGGTTCTGCCAAGTCTCTTTAAGGCCTTCAGGGCTCCTACCAAGCTCTCAGTCCTGAAAACTGGCGTATTTCTAGGTTTTAGTTGCGGTAGCATCCCATATCCAGGGATCCAAATCCTCGGTCTTGGAGACCTCAGTTCAATTCTGTCGCTCAGTCATGTCTGATTCTTTGTGACCCCATGGACTGCAGCACATTCTTTGTGACCCCATGGACTGCCTCCCTGTCCATCACCAACTCCTGGAGTTTGCTCAAACTGATGTCTATCGAGTCAGTGATGCTATCCAACCATCTCATCCTCTGTCATCCCCTTCTCCCGCCTTCAGTCTTTCCCAGCATCAGGGACTTTTCCAATGAGTCAGTTTTTCCATCAGGTGGCCAAATTAATGGAGGTTCAGCTTCAGCATCAGTCCTTCCAGTAAATGGGGAGAACTGCCGGACAAAAATTCACTCACAGCCCTTGAATTTCCAAAATAGGTGATAAATACGGCAATCACATAACCATTATTTTTCTGTCATACATTATTTATGAGGATGGCTTTCTTTAATAGTGTTAAAAATGGTTGGTATTTGTTTTTAAAAAACAGCAGCACATTTAAAACTTTTTATTACAGTATAATTTGCCTACAGAAAAGCTCACTCAGCATAAACACACAACTCAGTGAAATTTCATTAGTAGAACACTCTTGTGTAGCTCTGACTTGCATTCAGCTCAAAGACAACATCACCTGTATCCTTATAATCCTTCTGGTCAGGACCTAGCCCAAGAGTAACCACCAGAGATTAGTTTTGCCTGTTTGTTGAACTTCATATAATCATGCAGTAAGCACTCTCCACCAGGGCTTCCCTGCTGGTTCATACGGTAAAGCGTCTCCCTGCAATGCAGGAGACCTGGGTTCGTCCCCTGGGTGGAGAGGATCCCTGGAGAAGGAAATGGCAACCCACTCCAGTATTCTTGCCTGGGAAACCCCATGGACAGAGGAGCCTGGTGGGCTACAGTCCATGTGGTTGAAAAGAGACACCACTGAGAGACCTGACTTAACTTTGAAGCACTCTTTAAAAAGTACTTTCAGTGTTTTATTGAGGCATAATTGACACACATAAATCGCATATATTTGGAGTTACAATTTGATGGGTTTTGACAGATGAATACACCCATGAAGTCATCACCACGATCAAGATAATTAACATATTCATCGCCCCCAAAGTCCCCTTATCTACTCTCTCCACTAGCCCGGCCTCTCCTCTCCCCAGGCCACCACGTTCTGTCACCACGGATTAGTTTGCTTTTCCTAGGATTTTATATGAGTGGAATCATATAGAATGCACTCTTTTTTCTGGTCTTTCATTGCCCGTCATCATTTTGAGACTTGCCCATGCTACTGTGCGTATCGATGCGTGTGTGATCAGTCGCGTCTAACTCCGCAGCTCCGTGAACCGCGGTTCACTGTGCTCTTCTGTCCATGGGTTTTCCCAGGCCAGAATACTGGGGTGGGCTGCCGTTCCGTCCTCCCGGGGTCGCCCCGACCCGGGAGTGAGCCTGAGTCTCTCGCGTCTCCTGCGCTGGCAGTGCCTCCTTCGCCACGACTGGCAGATAGTGTTGGCATTATTGACCTGGTGTCAGTGTCACTCAGCCCTACCCGCATGGGTTGCACTGTCTCCCTGCGTGAGGATTATATGACCACGTCTCTGCCTGCAGATGTCGGGGTGCACATCTGGCTTATTTCGGTCAATGCCTGGTGAGTGGAAGCTTTAAGAGCCGCTGTATGGTTTGGTCTTAGCTCTTTTCTTTGCCCCTAGGTTGCTATGTCCCAGACATGGGGCATTTCTTCAGCCCGAATCTGAAGGCACGTAAAACAATTGTTGACCTACAGCTTAAATGGATAATGAGCAAGAAATCATTGTTATTGTGGGCCGTAGTTACATATAAGCGCTTCTTCATACATGAGAAAATCAACTAGAAACACTGGGTCATTGGTTGTGTTTTTATAATAACACATTCCAACCGCCAATATCTAATTCTAGTGTCTAAATTTTTAAGGCTTCTTCCATTTTAATCAGTCTTCTTATTCTTTCTTTACCAGTATATTTCCTTTGGAGAAGGAAATGGCAACCCACTCCAGTGTTCTTGCCTGGAGAATCCCATGGACAGAGGAGCCTGGCAGGCTACAGTCCATGGGGTCACAAGAGTTGAACATGACTCAGCAACTAAACCACCATATTTCCTTTACCTTTAAAATGAGTTTACCTTGAATCAAGAGAGAAATTACACAGCATTCTAAAGCAACTCTACTCCAATAAAAAGTAATTTAGAAATAACAAAAAAGAGAGAGAAATCATTCTCTGAGTGCCTAGGTTATCTCATTTAATCCTTGCTCATCCAGTTTCTCCTCTTCAGACACTGTTACATTATAGACAGTTGCTTCCAAACTCAGTTGGTAAAGACTCTGCCTGCAATGCGGGAGACCTGGGTTAGATCCCTGAGTTGGAAAGATTCCCTGGAGAAGAGAAAGGCTACCCACTCCAGTATTCTGGCCTGGAGAATTCCATGGACTGTATAGTCCATGGGATTGAAAAGAGTCAGACACAACTGAGTGACTTTCACTTTCCAAACTGTGCTCTGTGAATCCCAAGAATATTTCTTCTCTTCTGCTTGGCTCCATGCTGTGAATTAGAGACATGATGCTCAGAACCTTCTTCCAACCCTCCTCTCAATCATCTGTACCTGCATTCTTGTTCTGCTTCATCCACAGACTTTCTTGTATGGCTTACCAAAAAAAAAAAAAAAAAGGCTAACAGTAGGTTAAGGAGCCTTCAGCACCACGCTAAAATTCCTGCCCAAAGCCCTCTTTCTGGTAACCCAATAAAAGAAGTCTAACTAAGATAGACTAGACTCGGTTCTCTTATGACCATTCCCCTGAATTGTTCATTTTCTTGTATTTTTGTGTATTCTCTGTCGCTCAGTTGTATCCAGCTCTCTGCAGCCCCATGGACTGTAGCCTGCCAGGTTCCGCTGTCCATGGGATTCTCCGCCAAGAATACTGGAGTGAGTTGCCACTTATTACAGGGGATCTTCCTGACCCCAGAAAATGAACCCACATCTCTTGCGTTGGCAGGAGGGTTCTTTACCACTAGCGCCATCTGGGAAGCCCCACTCATGCTGGGCCTGGGCTAAGTGGCAAAGTTGTAACTCTCCAACAGTCACGTTTTGTCTTAATATTGTCTGAGAATCCATCTCAAACTGTGCTTGGATTCCACTTTGCATGTTAAAATCCATCCTTGATCTACAAAATTCATCTCTTTTATTTGGGCTGATTATTATACTTGTTGCCCCTGGAAGGTTTTAAATTCCCATTTCTGAAAGCTTACTTCTAAATTTGTTATTACTACCAGTAATTGATAGTACCTAGTTGGAAGAGTCATTATAAAGGATACTTTGAAAACTGAGTTATTGTGCAGGTGTTAAAAATACCTTTACCGGATGATTCTTGTCTGTAGCTGACTATTAAAGGCTTTCAAGCCTGCTCCTCCCTGGCTGGGCTGTTGTTTGGAAACTGACCAGCTGATGTCACTATGGGACCATGAATGCCGGCATGGTTCCAAGTCCTTGGCTTAGAGGAACTTTGGAGTGGCATCCTGGCAGCCTTGGGAAAGATAACCTCCCCCCACCCAGTGCCAGCCTCCGCCCAACCTCCTCTCTCCCACTGCCTGCGTAGTTTATAAAATTGAGAACGAGCTGACAGATTTAATTTTGATGGAGAATTACCTGTAGGCAAGAGGGCAATCAAACCCATACTGTTAAGGAGAGGGGGCTGAGATAATGAATCTATCATCTGTGTTTTGTGAATGGTGAGGGTCAGGTTAATAATCCTTTAGTTTCTTCTTGCTTCTGCTTTCTTAGGTACAACTAACTTGAAAAGTGAAAGTGAAGTTGCTCAGTCGTGTCCCACTCTTTGAGACCACATGGACTGTAGCCTACCAGGCTCCTCCATCCATGGGATTCTCCAGGCAAGAGTACTGGAGTGAGGTGCCATTTCCTTCTCTGGGGGATCTTCCCAAACCAGGGATCGAACCTGGGTCTCCGCCATTGCAGGCAGACGCTTTACCGTCTGAGCCACCAGGGAAGCCCTATAACTAACTTAGAAGGACCTCTAACGGGATTAACTGGGTGGTGTATTTTCTAGACTTCTTATTCGCCGTGTCCTTTTCTGTGCCTGCTCTTCATCTGGGTGGGCTATTATAGAGTCCCAGCTGAACTTGAGATTTCAGATCAGTCTCTTGGTCACAGTTTTTTGCAAATCTTGGAGGTGAGATACAGGGGGAAGGTTAGGAGTAAGACCTAATAAGAATCTTGAAAATTTCTCTAGTTAGAAGGTATTTATGCCACTGTTTGTTGTCATGCACAGGCTCTCAGAGGCCACAGATAAGCCTTACCGAGTTTAAAGGTTAAAGTTGTATTAAACCAAAACATTGCTAATCAATTATACTTCAATTAAATGCACACACGCACACACCTATACAAAAGTTTATTTGGAATCATAAAAGTGCACACAGTTGCTTAAAACAAAAAAATAAAGTGTTTGAAGGACAGACCTGCTGACTTGGGGTCACTAACTGTGTTCCCTACACTGGTCCACTCAAGCTGCCATAATAAATATCAGGACTGGGTGGCTTAAGCAGCAGCAGTTCATTTTCTCACAATTCTGAAGGCTGGGAGCTCAAGACCGAGGCGGCGGAAGGTTCCCTTGAGGGCAGGGCTGGTGCCTTCTGAGCTCCTGTCTCCCCCTGCTTGTGCACGGCAGTCTTCGCCCTGCGTCCTCACATGACCACCCCCCTGGGCTTGTGTGGAGCCGGGCTTCTGCCCCTCTGTCTGCACTTCCTTTTCACAAAAGGACACTAGTCAGATTGGATTAGGACCCGCCCTAAGGACCGCATTTTAGTTTAATCACCTTTAAAGACCCATCTCTAAAGGCAGACACATTCGGAGGTGCTGGGGGTTTAGGACTTCAGCAGATGTTTGGGGTAGGGAGCACGATTCAGTCCATACCACCCCTTCCACCCTCTCCCTGGTCTAGAAGTGAGCTGACCAGTCTGAGATGTTGATTTATTTGTCTGAAATACGTCCCCTGCTGCTGCTCTCTCTGATCGCGGCGCGAGGGCTTCTCGCTGCGTGGCTTCTCCCCTTCCGGAGCACAGGCTCTGGGCACCTGGGCTTGGTAGTTGTGGCACGTAGGCTTAGGTGCCCTGCAGCACGTGGGGTCTTCCCAGAACACAGACTGAACCCGTGTTGCCAGCATTGGCAGGGGGGTTCTTAAGCACTGGACCACCAGGGAAGTCCCTCTCTCTCTTTTCTTAAAACAACAACAGCAACAACAAGTGTTTATTTGGCTGGACCAGGTCCTACTCTCAGCATAGGAGATCTCCAATCTTCATTGCAGCCTGCAGGATCCAGTGCCCTGACCCAGGCCCCCACATCGGAGCACCAGAGTCACAGCCACCGGGCCATTGGCGAAGTTCCAGCAAAATCTCTATTTTTATGCCACGAGTTGGTGTCCAGATCATTATGCAGACTTTAAAAATATATATATATGCATAAAGCATTGTTATAAATATATTTTATATAATAAAATATACTATAAACATAAACTATAGTATATAAAATTTATAAATTTTAATAAACATTCATAAATATATAATAAACTATAAAATATCAAATTTTACCTCAAAAGAATTCTATTTTAACTTAACAGAGAATTGTATATATCCTATGGCTTCTTTCCTAGCCACACTCCATTAAAAAAATAAATTATGATATAAAAATATCTCAGTGAGTTAGTGACTTAAAATTTAAAACACATCCATTTAAAATGTTGTCAGCTGGTTCATCACTGCTGTAGATCTTATTATTGTTTGCAATTATGCATGGTCCTTCTGGGGGTAGAATCCTAATCTCCCCTGTTCATGTGACGTGGTGTGGACAATAAAAATGACCAGAAGGCACATATGATACTTTAAGACACTGAAATGTGGGAGATATTTTGTTACCCAGCATAACCCGGTCTGATAACTATGTCTATGATGTCATAAAATAATATTATACCAAACATGGGATTTAAAAATATCTCAGCTTTGCATGACAGTGGAAAACTTGAAAACAATAATTAATTTGGTTTTCATCCAAGTGATTTCTGGATGAAAATGGATACTTCCTGGGCTTTTAGATAAGAAAACTGAGGATGAGGAGGCAGCCAAAGAGAAAAGGGAGAGAGGACTTTCTCCAGATGGAGATCTGATTCAGGGAACTTGTCTCTCAGATCTCTTATTATATTTGACCCTCTCTGTCTCCCTTCTCCAATTTTCTATTTCACCTTCATTAAGCTCAGTGGGAGACATGTAAAGAACCTCCCTTCAAGATGAATTAATTTACTGCTTTCCAATAAATAGATTGAGTTGAATCAAGCACCTGGACAGTTTAAGATGCTTATCAGCTTGAGCTCGTGCAAGCTCTGTGCGGTATGCAGGGGGAAGCTCTGAAACTGGTTGAAAGGAGCTTGGACGACATCATCATGTCATTTTGTGACACCGAACAGAAAACTCAGTAAAAGTCTACAAAACTCATGCAAACAACAAAAAAATTTTTAAGTGGCAATGTATCAATATATTTGTCCTATTTATGGAGTTGCAACATTTAGATTCTGTTATCTAACTGGTGTCAGTATGCTCTGGATGCCTGTTCCTTAAAATTCCCTTCATGTCACTCTTTACCATCTTAAGTGTGTTAGTTCTTGATAGTTATTATCAAAGGGCTCCCCTGGTGGTTCAAATGGTAAAGAATCTGCCTGCCAATGCAGGAGACTCAAGAGATGTGGGATCAAGAGATGTGGGTGGGTAAGATCCCTGGAGAAGGAAATGGCAACCCACTGAAGTATTCTTGCCTGGAGAATCCCATGGACAGAAGAGCCTGGCAGGATACAGTCCCTGGAGTCACAGAGTTGGCTACCTCTGAGCACGCATGCACGCGCACACACACACACACACACATACACACACGGTGATTATAAAATGCTTCCTCCTTATTTTATGCTTTTTTGTTTCTTGGCATGCATGCTTGTACTATGTTATTTTATCTGTAGAATGCTAATGGAATAGTTATTGAAGGGAGTAGCAGCTAAAGACATAGGTGTATGTCATGTGGCATGGGTCTAGTTCTTATGATAGCAGTAACTGTGAGTTTATAAAGCAAGGTCTGCACACCTGGCACATTGCTCAGAAAGACAGGGAAGGTGGGCACAAGAGAGGCCAAAACATTTATTGCTGAAGAACCAGCAAAGAGGATTTGGGATCACGATTCCTTACATAAGGAAAAAGGCTTAGTTGTCTTTGCTGCAAATGTCACTAGTCTCGGTAAGTAAAATAGTAAATTAGAGGAATGACGTTTACTGCTACATGTTACTCATAATTACCAAAATTTATATGGGAGACTGAATGGTTTCCTTAAATTCTTAAGAGGGAAGTCTACAGTTAAATTTATGAAATGGAAACATGGTCTCCAAGGAATTGTCCTTCCCGTATCACAGAGAAGCGGGTTTTCTCCCAGAGATCATGCTTTCCATTGTCTTTCCATTTTAGATATTCCACTTATTTATCTATTTACCATTGCCAAACTGTTTCAAGCAGTTTATGAATACTGGATCTATAGATTTTTAAAAAGCATGGTTGTGGCATGAGAATTAGAAATGAGGATCCAGACTTTCCAAACTGCTGCCTTATTCAATCAGCTTTAGCCCCTCAATGTATGCACAGAAGGTACATTAGTATAATTTCAAATGTTAATGGAATTTGCCTAGGGTTTTCATCCATAGATGAATACAGCCAAATGCTACCTTTAAAAGGAAGAAAGACTGAAGACAAGAGGGTGACAGAGGATGATATTTGATAGCATCATGGACTCAATGGATATGAATTTGAACAAACTCTGGGGAGGATAGTGAAGGACAGGGAAGCTTGGCATGCAGCAGTTCATGAAGTAGCAAAGAGACAGCAGGACTTAGTGACTGAATAACATCTTGCAGTCAATTCTTTGGTCTCCCACCCCCCAGGCCAGACCCTGCTTAGCTTCGGGATCAAACAAGATTGGGCACATTTAGGGTCAATTCATTGGAATGCCTGTTGGATTGGCTTATGGGGGTCTCATATTTTTACTTACAGTCCCCTAGTGGGGTTAACTATTTAATCATCTATTTTGTCTCTCTCATTAGCACTCACCCTAGTCACTCAATAAATATCCATTCTCTTTCACTTATTTTTTTTGTGACATACTCTTCAAGAAAACCCTACATTAGCCTCATAGTAAATGAAATTGAATGAAGGATGGGAAAAGAAAGCAACAAAGAGAACAACAAAAAAGAGTAAAGGAATGGTATCAACACAATATGAAAGTTAGTACAGAAGCACAGCTTTAGTTAAGATGATTATTTGGGACTGTGCTAACGGAAAGAATTAACTCAGGGTTTAAGAAAATGGGTTGTTCTGACTTCCCTGCAGTCCAGTGGGTAAGACTCTGTGCTTTCACTGCAGGGATGGGGGCTTGATCTCTGGTTGGGGAGCTGTGATCCCACATGCCTCATGGCACAGCCAAGAAAAAAAGATTGACTGTGCAACATTCATTGAGTACCTGTTGATTGCCAGGGACTAGGATAAGCCCTCGGAGAAGGCAATGGCACCCCATTCCAGTACTCTTGCCTGGAACATCCCATGGACAGAGGAGCCTGGTGGGCTGCAGTCCATGGGGTCGCTAAGAGTTGGACATGACGGAGTGACTTCACTTTCACTTTTCACTTTCATGCATCGGAGAAGGAAATGGCAACCCATTCCAGTGTTCTTCCCTGGAGAATCCTAGGGACGGGGGAGCTTGGTGGGCTGCCGTCTATGGGGTCACACAGGGCCGGACACGACTGAAGCAACTTAGCAGCAGCAGCAGCAGCAGGATAAGCCCTAGGGTTATATGGTGAAAAAGGGTGATTCCAGCCCTCTTGAAGCTCAAATTCATGTGGCCCAGACACAAAAATAATGATCTCAAATAAGAAATGCTACAATCAGTAATAGAGAAGTGTGCACATTGGTGAGTAAATGGTTGATGTCGTTACTCTAAAAGGTTACTTGGATTGACACCTATGAGCTCCCATAGTTTCTAACACATTACGGGAATTTTATGCAATACTTTCTTCCCATGAAAATGCCTTCCCTTTAGATGGACAGGTGGGATAATTCATTGCCCAGTACCAGAATCAGTTACTTTGTCTTCTGTAGAAATTACCTGAGTAGTGAGGCAAAAATGCTCGCGAATCAGGGAAAGCCACGAGCACATAATTGCCTCAAGGGCTGAGAAGTTTTATCATTTATGTTTCAGTCTGTAGCAAAACAAACAAATGCATAGGACAGGGAGCCTCAAGTGAAGTGTCTCAGCCCTTTGCCCTCTAAAATAAGCTGGCAGCTCCGGTGAGAAGGCACAGGCTGGAAAGAGGCCCCTGTCGCTCACAGCTTTAGCGGATCTGACAGATTCTTATTTAGAGAGAGTGTGTTCTACACTTGACATGAAAAGTTTTGATGACTCGCCACCCTAATTATCTCCTACTCTCTGGGAGAGTGGAATCTACAACCCAATTCCGGGTGACATATTTCTGCCTTTCTTGGGATTATCAGTCTCTACTAACTGGTCGTCACATCAAGGCAGACTGCAAATACAAACTCCAGAGTGGTTTAACGAGGTCCTGGTCTACGGCCAACTTTTCCGACGAGCAACATCAAATAATGCTTCCCTGGAAATAAATGCATCTTTGTTAGAGATGTCAGGTTAGGGGTGCCTGGCTTCTGAAGCCGGCTGAGGCATGACTTCTTTCCTAGGATGAAGTAGAGGGCTCACTGGAGCGATCAGAGCAATTATTCAGAGCTGCCTGTCAGAGTTCATCAGCTCCGACTGCCTGATGGAAGAGGGAGCCCAGCCCTGCCTTCTCAGACCAAGTTCTGCTATCAGACGGCATCTTTGCCTCCAGCATCTCCTTAGCTGCACTCAAGTTTCAAACATTTATTGGCACAACCTAACTTTCTCTGCTCTATTTTGTAGTCTTCCTACTCAGAGGGGGTCATCTGAGGCTTATTATGATTTTTTTTTTCTTCTGCAATTTCTCCTTTCCCCACCTGACATTAGATTGCTGAACTTCCTTGTGATAAAGCAAGAGTTTTTCTGAGTTACCGAAAATTTCTCATTTTCTTTCATCCCTCTAAATCGTGCTGAAGAGCCGGTAAAAGTCTTTCAGGGAAACGTGGTGTGTCTCTGAAGAGGAAAGACACTTGAAAGCCATAGGAAAATGGCTTGTGGAAGTCATTGGAAAGGGAGGATTTTTCATTACTCACGGTGAACCTCAGCATCTTCATCCTCACCATCACCATCATCAGGGCTTCCTGGGCGGCTCAGTGGTGAAGAATCTGCTTACCAACGCAGGAGGTATGGGTTCAACCCTGGGTCAGGAAGATCCCCTCTAGGAGGAAATGACAACCCACTCCAGTGTTCCTGCCTGGAGAATCCCATGGACAGAGGAGACTGGCGGGCTACAGTCCATGGGGTTGCAAAAGAGATGGACACGACTTAGCATCTAAACAACAATCACTATCATCATCATCTTAATTAACAACATCTTTGCAGCAGCCTCCTTTTCACTGCCATTAAGTTCTTATGTGAAGCAGCATGAGAATGCCATAAAAATGGAATTAAATGTACAGTCTTGCTTCTATAAGTCATCCAATATAAGGGAACTACGATTCAAACAAATATTAAAATAAAATAAAATATGAAAACAAGTGAAAAATAAGAGCTTGGATTACAAAAAATAATTGAAACATTGCTTTTACATATAACACTTCTTTAAAAAAAATGAGAAGTGAAGGAAAGCTGTGAATGCTGTGTGTTTCATCCAGAGCTGCTGCTGCTAAGTCACTTCAGTCGTGTCCGACTCTGTGCGACCCCATAGACAGCAGCCCACCAGGCTCCCCTGTCCCTGGGATTCTCCAGGCAAGAACACTGGAATGGGTTGCCATTTCCTTCTCCAGAGCAAGGTCACGAAAATATTTTTTCCCTCCTCTTATTTGTCAGAGAGAGAATTAGGAAAGAGGTGTGATATTATTTTAGGAATTACTTTAGAAAAGTCTTGTCTTGCTTGATAGGGTATTTCAGCTCTACTAAGACTTTCACTAAAATTATTCTCGTAATTTTTATAAAATTAGGAGTGTTTTGTTCGATTCCTAATAATAGTAATGAGAAGCTGTATTAAGACTGGGATAGTCATTTCCTTGGTGATCACAAGTAGCCCTGGATACATGACAAGGTGTTTGACTTGATCTGGGTAAGTGAGAGATTTCTCTCCCCTTGAATATTTCTGTTTATTCTAAGTTCAGTTCAGTTCAGTCATGTCCAACTCTGCGACCTCATGGATGGCAGCACGGCAGGCCTCCCTGTCCATCACCAACTCCTGGACTTTACTCACAATCATGTCCATTGAGTCAGTGATGCCATCCAACCGTCTCATCCTTTGTGGTCCCCTTCTCCTTCTGCCCTCGATCTTTCCCAGCATCAGGGTCTTTTCAAATGAGTCAGCTCTTTGCATCAGGTGGCCAAAGTACTGGAGTTTCAGCTTCAACATCAGTCCTTCCAATGAACATCCAGGACTGATCTCCTTTAGAATGGACTGGTTGGACCTCCTTGTAGTCCAAGGGATTCTCAAGAGCCTTCTCCAACACCACAGTTCAAAAGCATCAATTCTTTGGTGCTCAGCTTTCTTTATTGTCCAAATCTCAACAACCATACATGACTACTGGGAAAACCATAGTCTTGACTAGATGGACCTTGTTGGCAAAGTAACGTCTCTGCTTTTCAATATGCTGTCTACCTTGGTCATAACTTTTCTTCTGAGGAGCAAGCGTCTTTTAATTTCATGGCCGCAGTCACCATCTACAGTGATTCTGGAGCTCCCAAAATAAAGTCTATCACTGTTTCCACTGTTTCCCCATCTATTTGCCATGAAGTGATAGGACCAGATGCCATAATCTTAGTTTTCTGAATGTTGAGTTTTAAGCCAACTTTTTCACTCTCTTCTTTCACTTTCATCAAGAGGCTCTTTAGTTCTTCTTCGCTTTCTGCCATAAGGGTGGTATCATCTGCATATCTGAAGTTATTGATATTTCTCCTGGCAATCTTGATTCCAGCTTGTGTTTCATCCAACCCAGTGTTTCTTATGATGTACTCTGCATCTAAGTTAAATAAGCAGGTGACAATATACAACCTTGACATACTCCTTCCCCAATTTGGAACCAGTTTGTTGTTCCATGTCTAGTTCTAACTGCTGCTTCCTGACCTGCATACAGATTTCTCAAGAGGCAGGTCAGGTGGTTTGGTATTTCCATCTCTTGAAGAATTTTCCATGGTTTGGTGTTATCCACACAGTCGAAGGCCTTGACATAGTCAGTAAAGCAGAATAGATGTTTTTCTGGAACTCTCTTGGTTTTTAGGTGATCCAATGGATTTTGGCAATTTGATCTCTGGTTCCTCTGCCTTTTCTAAAACCAGATTGAACATCTGGAACATCTGTACTTAGTTACCCTAAGTACCGACTAATTTTGGAACTCACTGACGCATTTCTTATTATGGTCCAGCAATCACATCAAACAGTTACCTCTTATGTAAATAACAAGGTCCTACTGTATAGTAAGAGAACTAGATACTATACTTTTGATAACCTATAATGGAAAAGAATCTGAAAAATAAAAAATATATATTTGACTCACTTTGCTGTACATCAGAAACTAATACGACATTGTAAATCAACTACACTGCAATTTTAAAAAGAGTTGAGAAAAACTGAGATGCAAATTAGAATTGCGTTATTTATTATTAATGTTGTTGCTATTATTTGTTTTTCTTTTCTGAAAAAAGAAGTTACCCTTTACCTTTCTGAAATCAACTTGTTTCCCAGTAGACTTGAAAGCAAGGTCCTGTGTCCAGTAGAGATCTGAGAAAATGATAATCACATGTGAGATCTTTGCTCACACTATTTTCCTTGCTGCAGATAGCTTTGGGGTCATCATCATTTACTAAAATTTGCTTTTTCATTCTGGTCTGGACCCTCCATGGGGAGGGTTTTGGTTTTTTTTTAAACTGAAGTCCTCCCAGTTTGGGGTTTGGGAGGGTGGAATGGTTCTTCTGGATTCCCCCAGTACTTACCTTACAAAGCAATGATTACTTTTTATCATGTTCTCCTCCTCCCCTGCTTCTTCTTCTTTTTATTTTTTGGTATGAATTCTCCTTCAGAGTCACAGGACTTGGTGGAATAATTTCATCTCACTGAGCTTTAGCATTCCCATCTAAGATATGAGAGCTAGGAAGAGTAGCTTCCTGACCTACCCCACAGGCTGTTTTGAAGCTAAAGATGAGATAATATGTATTGAATGGGTGAATGAAAGTATGTTGAAAAGTATAAAATGCTATACATATTTAAGTCCATAGGTACATAGGAGTGGCAGATCTCTTAGACTCCACCCAATCCAGTGCCATGGAAACCGACATCCTTGATGGTAAAGGTCACAGGGCTGGTTGGAGTGGACGAGCCTGGGTGCAGGTTTCTGGACTCAGCCTGGGGTGCTCTGTTTTCCTCCCTACTTCTCTTACTAGGTGGGACCGTGCACTGACTGGACACTGAATAATTGTTCAGTCATTAGACAAAGCACAACTTGGTTTCACACGGGGCTGTGAAGAATTGACAGCACATCCTTTCTTGAAAGTAGAAGAGGATAGAAAGTTGAAGGATCGGCAGTAAGGCAATGAGAGTTTGGTGCCCGCAAGAGAGGTGGGGAGAGGCAGGGCTTCGGAGGACAAAAGGGAGCATGGAATGGGGGTGCTGGGCCGCTGGGCCCACGGGGGTAAGTTTTGCTGAGTCTGCATGTTTTCCAGGTGGGCCTGGCTACTTCAGTGGGTGGGGAAACCTTGTGTGGATTGGACTGATTGATTGATTTTAAAGTTTTTTTTTGATGTGGATCTTTATTGAATTTGTTACTGTATTGCTTCTGTCTTATGTTTTGCTTTTTCGGCCACGAGGCTTGTGGGATCTGAGCTCCCCAACCAGGGCCTGAACCTGCACCCTCTGCTTCGGAAGGCAAGGTCTCGGCCGCTCGACCACCAGGAAGTCCCTGCTGTGTGGATTTATGCTTGGTTGGGAAAAGTCACTTTTCTCTTCCTGATAGTCCACGACTTTCCACTGTGTGACCACGCACATCTACTGTCCAAAGGGTGAGTGACTTCTGGAAGGAGCTACCTGCAAGCTTAGTAGGTGAGTCGGGTAGTTGATTTTAAGCAGTGAGGTCATTATTGGTCTTAGTTCGTACCGGGGGAGATGGGAGGCCAGAAGTCAAAGGGCTGGGGTGATGGCCATTTTCGACATCAAGCTTGGGGCAGAGGGATGGGCCTGAGAGGGGCAACTGATGAATGAATGGCAATCTGAAACAGACAAGATAGGGAACAGGTGCAGCTGAGTAAATATGGCTGTTCTGGACCAAAGTGCATAAAGGTTGGAAAACTGGCAGGCATTCCTTTACGTGAGCCTGGTTCACGGCTGAGGCGGGGTTGGTCAAGCGGTCCAGCTGGTCATTCCGTATGAGCACTGAAACTTGCCAGGAGGAGGGGCTGGGGAGGAGCTGGGGGTGTCAAGATAAACCTACCTGCACTTCTCCTTGGGAGATGGCCAGGGGAGCCGGAAGCTCTGTCTCATTGCAGGTGAGCAGACCGTCCCATCATTCCCGCTGCCTTCAGAGTACAGCTGCTCCTTCCTTGCCGCTCACGATAGAAGGGAAAACATTTCTTGGAACCAACAGTGGGTTCAAGTTTCCCCCTGTGCACTAGAGGCAACCGAAACAATGCTGCTGTTCTCCCAGAAGACAAAAAAGCGCCTGCCGCCAAGCTTCTGAAATTAAAGGTGTGATGCGAATTCACGAAACTGGAAAGCAGACACTGATGGGAGGGAGGCACGTCCGCTTCTATCCTGGGCCCAGCTATTTGCTAAGAGACAGAATCAGTCTCTTAATGTTTCAACACGTTGCATTCAAAATCCCTTTGGATTAGCAGATCAAGGTTCAGCTTTTGACAAATGGCACGTTTGCTCCTGTGGTTGAAAACAAAAACAAAACAAAAACAACTTTGTCAGTGGTCATCTCATCATTTTGGGAGGTTTGACACCCCTCAATCCCCTCTGTTTAGAATGAGCAGAGTCCTCACAGGCGTGCAGCCCTCACTCAGCACCATCACTTGTGATAGCAGCAGAATGGTGGCGCTTGTGAGCGGTGGGATTTTACAGGCCCGGGGCTCACGAATCAGAGTTACTGGCTGGCCTAATTGCTTCACCATGCAGCAAGCTGATCCTAGCCACCACACAAAAGCAGGAGAACTTGGAGGTCACTGCCTCTCCCCAGTTGTTTTTAACATGCTGTGCCGAGAAATAGTGCCCTTCACAGCTTGGTGAGGGAGGAAGACATCTGGTTAAGCAGAAGAGAGAAAGTCTAAACCAAATGTGAACGACTGAAGGAGTGCCAAGCATCCTGCAAGTGGTGTGACCACTCAGTGTTGCCGGGAGCCAGCGTGAGGAACCCCACCCGTGACAAGGTCATGCGGCAGAGGCCTGATGGGCAAGGCGAATCAGGCCTCAGAGCTTCCCCCTGGTATTTCCTGAGCATGTACCTCCCAAAATAAGAATCTGCCTGCCCTATTATTGTGCTTTTCCACTCTTCTGACACACTCTGGAAAAAGTCAACTCAGGGCTTTAGTCTTCTGCATTTGAAAGGGATGTTTCAGTTAAACCTCCTCTGATAGCTCTCTAACTTGCCTAACAGGTTCCCCGGACCTCTTACAGCTTGTGAATTGCTTACAGCCCCCCAACCATGAGAGGCACAAAACTTAAAAGCAACTTAAAGATACAGAGCCTTTTCTAGAGAGCTAAAAATCATATTGGTGACGGATTTCACTGTTGACTCAATGATTGCTGCCAGGCCTCCATATTCTTTATCTTTTAGGCACCTGGGAGGATATTAATCAATGTAATCGGGATATGGAAAAAGGTATATAGTAGTTTTGATGTTAGCAACACTAGACTTTTGAGTTACTTTTCTTTTGTTATAAATCACCATACTCCTTTTACTTGTTATAAGTTGCTGTATCTTTGCTATGTAAGAATGTAACTTTATTTAGTGCTTTTCTGAGAGTGGCACCAGACTTTGGGAAGATCAACACAAATAAGCCTTCTGGTTAACAAACCCTTATCAGAAAAAGGCTGTAAAATATTAATTGGCCCTTTTGGCCGGAAGATGATGTAAATCACCTAAGACTTGTGTATACAACTAGGTATGCAGAGAGAAAAGCCTGGTTTTGATAAGAGTCTGGGCTGCTAATGCTGCATAACTTTGTATTACCCATTGATCTCTATGTACAATCAAAAAGGTATAAAAGGCCTTTCTAGACAATAGAGGCCAGGCCAGTCACTGGACTGGTTTCCCGTTGTCTTCTCTTTACTCTAATTTCTGGCTGAATTCCCATCTGGGGCATGGAGGCTCACCATGTCTACTTACTTGCCCTGGCTTCTAAGATCCGTAAGAGAGGGAGCCCAAGACAGGGCACCCTCCGATATTCAAACGGACGCCAGTGGCCTAACATTGACGGTTGCAAGTTCCTTGTCTGGAACTTTATTGGCTTTCCACGTAAACCAAGTTATTCAGCCTCTTTTCTCCACTTAATTTTCTCTACACTATTTCTCCCTAATCTAATCTTATATTTCTATATTAATAAATAAATAAGTTTTTCCTCGCCTACACTGTCCATGTTTCGAATTTCCCTGGATCCACTGGGGCTGGACCCTGGCACAGTGTGATGTTTCAAAACCACCTATGTCAGGAAAAGACAGTTGAGTTGGTAAGCTTCACAGTAAACTTGGGCTGGGAATGACAGCCTTCTTATTGTTACACAGTGAGAGGATTTTAATGTGTGATATTTATGTGGCATCAATTTCAGAGCTATCATCCAGTAGCTCTGGCAGGCAAGTTTTCTGTTTTGTTTTTGTTTTTGTTTTTGTTTTTGTTTTTTAGTATTTACTTGGCTGCACCAGATCTTAGTTGCAACATGTGGGATCTGGTTCCCTGGCAAGGGATCGAACCTGGGTCCCTCTTAATTGGGGCATGGAGTCTTAGGCACTGGACCCCCAGGAAAGTCCCCAAGTTTTCTTTTCCTGAAATTGCTTTTGGGCGTTGGGTGTGTACAATATTTGCCTAAGTTAAAGTTTTTCCTGAGTGGAGAGTTGGAAGGTTTTTTTTTTTTTTTTGGTTTTGCCATGTATCTTTTGGAATCTTAGTTCCCTGACCAGGAATTGAACCTGGCCCAGGGCAGTGAAAGTGCCAAGTCCTAACCACTGGACTACTGGGGAATTTTAAAAGCATTTCTAAATGGTATGAAGCTTAGACATGCCAGGGTTACTATTGGTTCTCCAGGGAGACGCAGCCAATGGGATGCATTTCCATAGAGAAAGAGGTTTATTATGAAGAACTGGCTCATGGGAGTATGGAATAAGATCTGCCGTCACCAAGCTGGAGACCCAGGAAAGCCGAAGATGATGTTCTAGACTGAGATGGAAGGAAGAGCTCATATTTCAGTTTGAGTCTGAAGGCCGGTAAACACCAGTGTCCTGGTTCAAAAGCAGCCAAGCAGGAGGATTCCCTGTAACTAGGAGGAGGGTCAGCCTTCCTGTTGTGTTCAGGCTGCCACCTGACTGCCACACCACACAACTGTCATTGTGGTTTAGTCGCTAAGTCGTGTCTGACTCTCTGCGACCCCAAGGACTGCAGGCCAGGCTCCTCTGTCCGTAGGCTTTCCCAGGCAAGGATACTGGCGTGGGTTGCCATTTCCTCCTCCAAGGGATCTTCACAACCCGGGGACTGCACTCGTGTTTCCTGCCAGCAGGCAGATTCTTTACTGCTGAGCCGCCATACCATATCTTAAAAGATTTGGGGAAAGAATCCTATTTCTTTCTACAGTAATAAAAGCACATTCTGTGGAAACGCTTGACATCCTATGAGATTCTAATTGTTAGCTCATGACTTGTTAAGTTCTCGATTTTATAGCTCAAGGCCCCAAACCAAGCTTGTTCTTTCCTCAGTCAGCTTTGACTTCAACGACAATCGATCCCAGAGAGCCCTCAAGAGTGTCAGTTCACATGTGAGCACTTTCCTATTCAATAAAACGTTCGCATTTATTCTGATTGGATTATAGCACACGGCATAGAAGACATACTTCCTTTTGCTGTTTTGTTTTTGTAGGGAAGGCAAATTAGCAACTGCTTTAGTGGTAAGATTGCCAACCTCATAACTTCGCTCTTGAAATTGTCTCCATCTCTTTCCTGCCTCAGTGTGTCGATGACAGAGACAAGGCTATTGATGGAGAGCCTTTCAGAATGCTGCCCACATTCTTCACAGAATCATGGCTGACAGGGTGATATGCTATATGTTTTCCCAGTGACGTGGAGGTTGAAAATGGAAAAGTTAAATATAAATCTTCATGGAAGTTTCAGTAATTTTAATAATTTGTTCTTTTGTCGCTTGCATATGTGAATGATATATTTGTCCTAGAGCAATGTGAATTCATTTCCCCACATCTGTAATATCTGCGGTAAGCTAAATTAAAAATGCATTTGTACTTGTACAGTTAAATGATCATATTTAATGAAATGTCAGAGATGAATCTTAGCAAATAGTCAGGAAATTATTTTAGAGAGTGCAGCATTTCATTACCAGCAGTCAGGGAAAAGCAAAATGATTAAGCAAATGGTTTACTGTTCAAAGGTGATGACGGCTGTCCAGGAAGAATGGAGAGCCAGGGTGTGGGGTTGATAGATGCTGGCTTTCCAAGTCTTTGTCCTTTCTCTTTTCCACCTCGTGAAGCCTGAAGGTAGCTCACATCTGGAGTTTTGGGACGTTTTCTCCATGGAGGAAGAAAACAAGCCTCCAGAAGGTGGATATGAGGCATGAGAATCTCACATGAGGTCTCTACAACCCAACTTTAGCAAAATTACGAGGTTCAGATTCACTGAATGAGAACAGATGGAACTAGTCAAAGAATGACCAGCTATGAAGACCACAGGCTCTTCATCCACGGGGTAGCTGGATGCGGAGTGGAACTGGGAGGAGGCAGGAGGTCACGAAGCTGTGCCAGGGGTCAGGACTGAGTGAGAGCGGAGAGGTGTTAACACACAGCGGGTCAGAGCAGAGAAGGCGGGGCGCGCGAGTAGGCGGGGCCTGGTGGGAGGGCCCTGAGTGACTGACAGGGGGCGGGGCCATGGGGTGGCCACGGAGACCTTCCCACCCCCACACGAGCAGCATGGCATGCTGGCAGGCCAAGTACTTACAGAAGAGTTATCACCTGCTCTGGTGGGTATCAGAGGTAACCCCGAGGCCTCAGTCAGATGAGGTCATCCTGGAGAAGGGCAGGGCCTTGTTATGTCTGCGGGCTTTCCAAGGAGACGGGCGGGGAAGGCACGGAGGGAGAAGGCCGGGTGATGATGGACAGAACGTGAGCGAGGCGGCTGCAAGCTGAGTGCGGCCCCACTGCAAGCCAGGAAGACAGAGGACTCGCCCCGGAGTCCCGCAGAGCGAGCCAGGCGACGGGCCATCTTGGTTTCAGACTTCCGGTCTCTAGATCTGTGAGACGCTATGGTTTTTAAGTGACTTATTTTGGGGGTGCTTGGCCTTGGCTTTGTGGTGGCTTCTCGCGGAACTCCAGAGCTGTGGCTCACAGGCTTGGTTGTGTCTCGGTGTGTGGAATCTTCACAGACCAGGGGTTGAAGCTATGGCCCCTGCATCGGCAGATGGATTCCTGGACCACCAGGGAAGACTCCATTTCTCTTGTTTCTAAACTATGCAGTTTGTAGTGCTTTGTAATGGCAGCGTTAGGAAATGAATACAGTGGGTCGGACACAGTTCTGAATGGCGGAATGAATAAGCTATGCTTTTCAGGCTTTCATTTTTTCTCAAGGAGATTCCGTTACATGCTATTAGCATTTTGTTTCTGTGCTGGGACCAGGCTGAGGTTAAGTCATTTTCCTCAGCTGCAAACTGTAAGGAGCTGCCAAAACACTCAGTAATTAAGATAAATAATATTCTAAGACAATTATTTTTTAAATTAGTGCAAAAAAAAATCCATGATGAACAAAGTATTAAAATTTTGAAGACAGGATCAGCATTATTGATTTTTCCTTTTGCCTCAATATGGTCTGGCATGGTACTGTCATCAGTATCTGAACAACACAAGTTTAAAAATGTTTATAGTGAAGAACATAGATGTAAACAGATTCACATAAAAAACCACTGTATTTCGATTTTATCTCGTCTTGGGTTAAACTCACTTTTTTTCATGTGAATTCTCAGACAGTGGGAAGACCAGACGAATGACACCATGTAACAACGAGAACCTGGTGAAGCATATTTGAAATAGGAAATCTGCCTAAGAAAGACAGGCTGCTACAATCTGGGTAGCAGAGAGAAGTAGATCCTTCCACCTTTACCACGTGACAGTAAATGACAGCATAGTGAATAAAGCTGGAATGATTTCTGACTTATACTTTTCGCATCATAACCTGGAAGTGCTTTGCTATTGTTACAAGTATATTAAATGTTGGTCTGATTATGTCCCAGGGAGAGCTGACAAGAAGCGTATCCTGGAACAGAGAGATGCTGGTCTATGTATAGTTGTTGCTGTTGTTTTTCAGTAGCTAAGCTGTGTCCAATTCTTTGTGACCCCATGGACTGTAGCCTGCCAGGCTCCTCTGTCCATGGGACTTTCTAGGCAAGAATACTGGAGTGGGTTGCCATTTCCTCCCTTCGGACCCAGGGATTGAATTCGTGTCTCCTACAGACAGGCAGATTCTTTACCTCTGAGACACCTGGGAAGCCAACTTTACATATAATGAGACTTATTCTCTGCCTTGACCTTAGTTGGGAGTCTACCATTCATGCTCAGGACAACACAATGGAGCAGAAGATTGTGGTTCCAGTTAAACAAGATCGTCAGTCATAGCTTTCAACAGCTGATGGTTGAAATTAGCTGATGGGCTCAGTTTCTCATTCTTTGGATGTCGTAAAGGAAAAGTCTGTGGTTTTGTCTTTTCAGCTGAGCCATGTGGCTTGTGGGATCTTAATTCGTGGACCAGGGATTGAACCTGGGCCCTTGGCAGTGAAAACCTAGACTGCTAAACACTGGACTCCAGGGAATTCAAGAAACATATTATTTTTGATTCACGACTTTAGTATAGTCACATTTATTAGTATTTTAAATATTGAAGCTATTTTAAAATTTAAAACCCCACAAAATTTAAAGAGATCATCGAAATAAATTTTCAGAAAACTGGATATTTTAGTTGCATTCAAAATGTTGTTTATATGACTGCTGAACAAATTAGGAGAGAAAAATTCAGTCAATTCACAAGTGTATGCGAAGACAGGTGATGTTTTGACATTTCCCACTGTTGAATTAATGAAATAACCGATTGCTTTGATTTCTCTTACACAGAGCCCCAGTGCTGTCAAGAACTGAAAAGGAGCACAGTTAACTTTATTTTGCTATTTTACAGGAAATGAGGGGCCACAAAATATTGGGAATACTGAAGGCAGGCATTAGGAAACTTCTTAAACTTCCTTGTAAGCACATGCAGATCCCTTTAATTACACACACAGAGTAAAATGGAAGGCAAATCGTTGCTTCAGGGAATTTTCTCATTTATTAATTGAGCATAGATAGTTCATATAGGTTTTTCTTACAATGCACATTCTTTGTTATTGATTCATTCATTCAACAAGTATATTTCAAGCTCTTGAGCTGTGCCCAGGAACAAGATGCGGATGGATACTTCACCCTTAGAGAATTCACTTGGAGTGATTGAACTGAGAGCCGTGATTATAAACTTGATGTGAAGCGTTTCCAGAAGGCCAAAGACTTGGTAGCTCAGAGGGCAGGCGATCGTTTCTTGTGCGCAGAGGCAAGGCTTTTCAGGAAGATGGTGTTAAACTTGAGTTTTGAAGAATGGGCAAGATTTGGGTCTTTAGGAATGGAAAAGGGCACTCCAGGCAGAGGGCACCGTGCAAGCCGAGCCAAGGAGAGGGATGAGAGCCTTGAAATGAGCCCTCGGTCTGAGTGGGAAGCCCGGATGGCAGGAGGGGTGGTTGCAGAGGGAAGCTGGGTCATTAACATTCATCTGGTTCCTGCTTAGTTTTTGGCCACACCCAGTCTTACTTGTGGCATGCGGCATCTTTAGTGCAGCATATGGGACCCATATCCCTGACCAAGGATCAAACCCTGGCCCCCAGCACTTGGAGCGTGGAGTCTTAGCCACTGGACTACCAGAAAAGTCTCATCTAGTGCCTGCTTTGTATTAGGCACTGATAGTTCCTTTGCGAATGTCCTAGTTTTCAGTCCCTAAAGTAGCTGTCCCTGATTAAATGTGATTTTCCTTTTTTGTAGAGTGGTGTTGTTCCTTTTCTACAGATGAGGAAACTGAGAGAGAAATTAAGGAACTTCCTGGAGATCACCTCTTACTAAGTGGCAGGACTTGAATTTAAGCCCAGGTCCTATGAACCTTTCAGTTTAGTTCAGTCACTCAGTTGTGTCCAACTCTTTGCAACCCCATGAATTGTGACCCCATGAATTGCGATCCCATGAATTGCAGCATGCCAGGCCTCCCTGTCCATCACCAACTCCTGGAGTTCACTCAAACTCACGTCCATTGAGTCAGTGATGCCATCCAGGCATCTCATCCTCTGTCATCCCCTTCTCCTCCTGCCCCCAATCCCTCCCAGCATCAGAGTCTTTTCCAATGAGTCAACTCTTCGCATGAGGTGGCCAAAGTACTGGAGTTTCAGCTTTAGCATCATTCCTTCCAAAGAAATCCCAGGGTTGATCTCCTTCAGAATGGACTGGTTGGATCTCCTTGCAGTCCAAGGGACTCTCAAGAGTCTTCTCCAACACCACAGTTCAAAAGCATCAATTTAATTCTTTGGCGCTCAGCCTTCTTCACAGTCCAACTCTCACATCCATACATGACCACAGGAAAAACCATAGCCTTGACTAGACGGACCTTAGTCAGCAAAGTAATGTCTCTGCTTTTGACTATGCTATCTAGGTTGGTCATAACTTTTCTTCCAAGGAGTAAGTGTCTTTTAATTTCATGGCTGCAGTCACCATCTGCAGTGATTTTGGAGCCCCCAAAATAAAGTCTGATATTGTTTCCACTGTTTCCTCATCTATTTCCCATGAAGTGATGGGACAGGATGCCATGATCTTCGTTTTCTGAATGTTGAGCTTTAAGCCAACTTTTTCACTCTCCACTTTCACTTTCATCAAGAGGCTTTTAGTTCCTCTTCACTTTCTGCCATAAGGGTGGTGTCATCTGCATATCTGAGGTTATTGACATTTCTCCTGGCAATCTTGATTCCAGCTTGTGTTTCTTCCAGTCCAGCGTTTCTCATGATGTACTCTGCATATAAGTTAAGTAAGCAGGGTGACAATATACAGCCTTGACGTACTCCTTTTCCTATCTGGAACCAGTATGTTGTTCCATGTCCAGTTCTAACTGTTGCTTCCTGACCTGCATACAGATTTCTCAAGAGACAAGTCAGGTGGTCTGGTATTCCCATCTCTTTCAGAATTTCCCACAGTTTATTGTGATCTACACAAAGGCTTTGGCATAGTCAATAAGGCAGAAAGAATTTTTTTTGGAACTCTCTTGCTTTTTCAATGATCCAGTGGATGTTGGCAATTTGATCTCTGATTCCTCTGCCTTTTCTAAAACCAGCTTGAACATCAGGGAGTTCATGGTTCACGTATTGCTGAAGCCTGGCTTGGAGAATTTTGAGCATTACTTTACTAGTGTGTGAGATGAGTGCAATTGTGTGGTAGTTTGAGCATTCTTTGGCATTGCCAAGTACACACGTTTCTCCAGGCTGCCGTGTTCTCTTCTGTCTTCTGTCTGCCCTCCGGTAGATAAGGATGAGAGGCTTGTGTAAGCTTCCTGATGGGAAGGACTGGCTGTGGGGGAAACTGGGTCTTCCTCTTGTGGTCAGGGCTGTGCTCAGTAAAACTTTAAGCCAGTTGTCTGCTGAAGGGCGGGGCTGTGCTCCCTCCCTGTTAGCTGCCCCCTTCCTGAGGCCTGGCGCCCGTAGGCCTATATAGGAGTGCTTCAGTTCAGTTCAGTGCAGTCGCACAGCCGCTCAGTTGTGTCTGACTCTTTGTGACCCCATGAATTGCAGCATGCCAGGCAGTCCCTTGGCCTGATCTCCAGGCTGGGGTGCCTGATGTGGGGCTTAGAATCTTCACAACAGTGCGAGGACTTCTTGGGTATTATTGTTCTCCAGTCTGTGAGTTGCCCACCTGGTAGCCATAGGATTTGATTTTATCATAATTGTTCCCCCCTACCATTTCGTTTGTGGCTTCTCCTCTGTCATTGGATGTGGGATTTCCTTTTTTGGTGGGTTGCACTGTCTTCTTGTTTGGATTCAACAGCTGGATGCATTTTGGTGTTTTGGCAGAAGATGAGTTCACATCCTTCTACTCCGCCATCTTAATCTCGTCTCTGCTATGTTGTCTTGAATAAGATTCTTTAAAAATACTTATTCATTTATTTGGCTGTGCTGGGTCTTAGTTGTGGTGTGTGGGATCTTAGTTCCCTGACCAGCGATTGAATCTAGAATCCTTGCATTGGGGGGCACAGATTCCTAGCTACTGGACCACCAGGGAAGTCCCTTGAATGAAATCCTAATGCAGTGAGGAGGGTGGGACAAGGAAGGTCGAGGGTAAGGGGTCTCTGAAGCTCTGTTGAGCAGAAGACGGACAGTGTCAGAGCTCTTTGCTCAGGATGCTGGTGGCAGTGTCAGCTGGGCTGGAGAAAATATGGTTTAAGCCATTTTGTAGTCAGATTGATTATATTATTTGCAGCCAAAGATGGAGAAACTCTATACAGTCAGCAAAACAAGACCAGGAGCTGACTGTGGCTCAGATCATGAACACTTATTGCCAAATTCAGACTTAAATTGAAGAAAGTAGGGAAAACCACTAGACCATTCAAGTATGACCTAAATCAAATCCCGTACGATTATACAGTGAAAGTGAAAAATAGATTCAAGGGATTAGATCTGATAGACCGAGTGCCTCAAGAACTATGGGCAGAGGTTTGTGACACTATACAGGAGGCAGTGATCAAGACCATCCCCAAGAAAAAGAAATGCAGAAAGGCAAAATGGTTGTCTGAGGAGGCCTTAGAGATAGTTGAGAAGCCAAAGGCAAAGGTGAAAAGGAAAGATATACCCATTTGAATGCAGAGTTCCAAAGAATAGCAAGGAGAGACAAGAAAGCTCTCCTCAGTGATCAATGCAAAGAAATAGAGGAAAATAATAGAATGGGAAAGCCTAGAGATCTCTTCAAGAAAATTAGAGATACCAAGGGAATATTTCATTCAAAGATGTGCTCAATAAAGAATAGAAATGGTATGACCCTAACAGAAGTAGAAGATATTAAGAAGAGGTGACAAGAATACACAGAAGAACTGTACAAAAAGATCTTCACCACCCAGATAATCACGATGGTGTGCTCACTCACCTAGAGCCAGACATCAAGTGGGCCTCAGGATGAACAAAGCTAGTGGAGGTGATGGAATTCCAGTAGAGCTATTTCAGATCCTAAAAGATGATGCTGTGAAGGTGCTACACTCAATATGTCAACAAATTTGGAAAACTCAGCAGTGGCCACAGGACTGGAAATGGGGGAAAGAGCATGCTAGTCAGGAATACAATAAATGGTTTGATGGCTTTGTCAAAGTCACTCTTACATCTCCTCCTGTTTTGTACCCCTTGGTAATTATCCTAATATCTACTTTGTACTACCATCTCAAAATGCATAATTAGGTTTAATGTTTTTACAGAGTGACTAAATTAGGTTTGATGATTTTATGGAGTGACTACTATGTACAAAGTGCTGTCTAGGTGTCCTAACTAGTGCAAAGAGTCACTATCGTTAAGATTTAAAGACAGTGATGACTGTGTGAGTGAATGAGGTATGGAATATCTTGCTTCCTGTTTTCTTTTTAGTATTTATTTGGCTTCACTGGGTCTCAGTTGTGGCATGTAGGATCTAGGTTCCTGACCAGGGATTGAACCCAGGTCCCCTGCACTGGGAGTACAGAGTCTTAGCCCCTGGACCACTGGGAAGTCCCACCTCCTGTATTTTTCACATAGGTGCTGGCTCCTTGAAACAACATGCACTGCAGTCCTCATGTTAAGCTGGAGAAGAGCCAAATGGTAAAGAAAAATGAGAGTGAAAGTGTTAGTCATGTCCAGCTGTTTGGGACCCCATGGACTGTAGCTCTTCAGGTTCTTCTGTCCATGGCATTCTCCAGGCAAGAATTCTAGAGTGGGTTGCCATTCCTTTCTCCAGGGGATCGAACCCGCGGCTCCTGCATTGGCGGCCAGATTCTTTACCATTTGAGCTGCCGGGGAACCCACAACTGTGGCAGGTCCTTGGCAGTTCATAGCACTGCTTACTGCTGATCCCAGTGGTGCAATGGGCTCATCATGAACACTTAGAATTCCATTTTATCACGGTCCAGTGAAAGTGCATGCCATGGAGCTTGGATATCTGACCCTTGCTAAGGGCCCACGGATGAGGCCAGCACTGGATAGCATGCCTTATGGTGCTGATATCTAGACGTTTCTATGGATAACCCTTATTTTGGCCAATCTTGGAAAGAGTGTAGGGAGAAGAATTATGTTGTTATTAAGGAGCCATCTTTCCTCATTCTTGCCAAGTTCTTTTTGGCTGGCTCTAGTGATTAGGGGAGAAGTTGAAAATAGTGATTTTCTAATCCATTGTTTAAGGTTGAAAAAGCATAGCTATTATTATAAATTTATGTTAGGAAAATTAAACAAAATGCTTACAGTACAGAAAATCAAGCTTAGTGAAACTTCCTCGTCTGAAAGGAACGGGCTGAGGGTCGTCTTTATTTGGCTTTGGTGACTGGAGCTGGTATACAATTCTTTTCCCATCCTAGGGTTACGTTGGTTTGTGGGGCCTTGAATTTTTATGTTTCTCTTAAAGGCCGTGGTTTCAGGACTTCCTGGTGGTGCAGTGGATAAGAATCCGCCTGCCAGTGCAGGGGACACAGGTTTGATCCCTGGTTCGAGAAGATTCCTTGTGCCTCGAAGCATCTAAGCTGTTGCACCGCGAGTGCTGAGCTGGGGCCTCGTGCTCTGCAACAGGAGGAGCTACTGCAGCGAGAAGCCTGTGCACCGCCAGGAGGAGCCGCTAGCGAAAGCCTGAGGGCAGCTTCCACGAAGATCCAGGGAAGCCAGAAATAAACCCGACATTCGAAAAATAAAAAAAGGGAAATTAATTTTTTAAAGGGCTATGTTTTCAAAAAATATTGTTGAGTTTTGGGTTCCGTCCAGTTCAGTTGCTCAGTCATGTCCGACTCTTCGTGACCCCATGGACCGCAGCATGCCAGGCCTCCCTGTCCATCACCAACTCGCGGAGCTTGCTCAAACTCATGTCCTTTGAGTTGATGAACCAAAGAATAAACTTAATTCTTTGGGTAACTTTGCATTTTCTGTGAAGACCAGGAGTGGACAAAACTGATTCTAGAATTGCTGAAAAACCCAGGACTTTGCAAGTTTTAGATCAAGGGCTGTATTCCTGTGGCTGCTGTTAACAATTTTTCACTAACTGGGTAGCTCAAAACAACAGGTATTATTCTATCACTGTTCTGGAGGCCGGAAGTCTGAAACTGATGCATCAGGAGAGCCCTGCTCCCCAGTCTCCAGGGGAGAATCTGTTCCTTCCCCTTCTAGTGGCTCCAGGTGCTCACTGACCAGCTCACTGGCCAGCTCACTCCAGCCTCTGCCCACATCGTCACATTGCCTCCCTCCTCTTGATTCTGTCTCAAATTTCCTTTGCCTTTTTTTTTTTTTTGACTGTGCCACATGGCATGCAGGCTATTAGTTCCCCAACCTGGGATCGAAGGCGAGACCCCTTGCACTGGAAGCTAGGAGTCTTAACCACTGGACTGCCATGGAAAGTGAAAGTCGCTCAGTCATGTCCAACTTTTGTGACCCCATGAACTATACAGTTCATGGAATTCTCCATTCCAGAATACTGGAGTGGATAGCCTTTCCTTCTCCAGGGGATCTTCCCAACCCAGGGATCAAACCCAGGTCTCCAGCATCACAGGCAGATTCTTTATGAGCTGAGCCACAAGGGAAGCCCAAGAATACTGGAGTGGGTAGCCTTCCCTTTTCCAGCAGACCTTCCCAACCCAGGAATCGAACTGGGGTCTCCTGCATTACAGGTGGAATCTTTACCAACTGAGCTATCAGGGAAGCCCAGACCTCCAGGAAAGTCCCACTTTTTCATATAGGGACACTTGCCACTGGAATTTGAACCTACCTGTGTAATCCAGAATGATGTCTTCATCCTGATATTCTCAACTTTATTACATCTGCAAAGACCCTTTCTCCAAATAATGTAACAGTTAACAGGTTCTGGGGATTAGGTATGAACATACCTTTTGGGAGCCTCCATTCAACTTACTACCATGGGGATTAGGGTATGAACATACCTTTTTGGGAGCCTCCATTCAGCTTACTACTGTGGCTTTCAAACTTGTTTTGAACTGTAGGAAGAAATACTGTTACAACACAACCTAGCTCCCATGTATCCAGGGAAAGAGAATTGTAACAAACAGTGCTTTCTCTTACCAGAGGGAGATGCAATCTGTTGCATTCTGTTCTATAACATTGCATTCCACTCCAACAAAATCCTGTTTGGTGAGCTACTAAATTGATCTCATGACCCATTAATGGTGGTGCCGCCCACAGTTCTAGATCTCAGATGATCACGGTCTAGACTTGAATGGAGATCACTAGCTTGTCTTGGATTTTTTCAGGCTAGCTGAAGTGAATTGACTTTGAAGGAATGAATGGGGAAATTAAGGGTGTGATCAGAATACTACTTTACTTGATGACACCGCTGCTGCTGCTGAGTCACTCCAGTCGTGTCCGATTCTGTGCGACCCCATAGACGGCAGCCCACCAGGCTCCCCCGTCCCTGGGACTCTTCAGGCAAGAACACTGGAGTGGGTTGCCAGTTCCTTCTCCAATGCATGAAAGTAAAAAGTGAAGGTGAAGTCGCTCAGTCGTGTCCTACTCCTAGTGACCCCATGGACTGCAGCCTACCAGGCTCCTCTGTCCGTGGGACTGAACTGTATTAAATTCAAGTTACCAATATTTACTGACATCTTTCCATGCACCTAGCATTGTGTTAGATATGAGAACCACAAAAATGAATTGTGCAAGCCCACACCAGGCATTCCTTAAATTTTCTTCTGTGTTGCACCATACAAGTTGTATTAAATATACGTTCTTAATCACCATTTTCTTTACAAAGGTAAATAGTTGTTTATAAGTGGACCTTTAGGCCCACTTATTTAGTTTTCTCATGTATTCTTAAGTATTGAAAATATGGTGTCCCACTGAAGCACCTAAATTCATGCCTTATAAATTGTTTTCAGAGGATTTCCAAGTAATTAGAGGGAAGCTATTTTTGAGATGATGTTAATCTAAATTTCTCATAATTGTGTGGACATTTTAAGCACTTTGCTGAAGAGACTGCAAGTGTAGAAGAAGTGACCAAAAATCTCGCTTCCATTTCAAGCGAGTGACGTAAAAGAACTAAGACCCGTGATTAAGAAAAATGAAATTGTATAAATTATAGCAGAAATGCCTGTCATCACCCGTATTAGCTGCTGAAATGCCTCCAGGGGGTTAGATTAGAAAAAGAAAATTACTTATCTGTAATTCTTATTCTCTTTAGGTAGCAATTATAATAGATATACACTCTTGGGTGTAAGTCATTGGTGTGAGAACCAGGAGTAGACTAGAAGTCAGCTAAAGAATTATAACCCTCAAGGAAGATGCACCCTGGGACGTCAAGGGCAGGATGTATATAGAATGTCATTGCCCCCAAATGTCATTCCTATCTGACCATTGGAAAGAACTGGCGAATTTAGTCCCTTGGAAGAAAAGAACTACTGAGCAGATCTATTATTATTATGATCATATATTAAACGTATAAAGGTCTAGCCCGAGGCAGAATTTGTGAATTGGGTCTACTCATTTTCTCTCTGTGACTCTCTGCCTATTTCAGGAATCCAATACCTTCTTGCCATCTCTCTCACTCTGCTCTTAGGAAATACCTCATTCAACTTATTTACACTGAAGCCAAAACGTTCATTTGGGAGGGAATCAGGACCCATGGGCTTGGTGCTGGCTTGGCTACCAGATTATTCTCTGGTAGGTGTCGGGGGGACCCTGTCATCTTTTTGGGTTCCAACATCCTCCTTAATACAATAAAAGGGTTGAACTAGGATGTATAATTTCTAGGAACAGTTTCATGATTCTTGGTGAAATGACAGGCTAAATGTTAAGCTAATTTTAGGGTAAAGTGTTAGGCAAAAAAAGTTACTGGTGAATGTGGCATTGAAACGTGAGTAGAACTGAAGACTTCCCGGGTGGTGCAATGGTTAAGAATCCGCCTGAAATATAGGAGATGCAGGTTTGGTTCCTGGTTGGAGACCTAAGATCCCACATGCCGAGCAGCTAAGTCTTCCTCCTTCTGATGAAACGTGTCCACAAATACTTGGGGACATCATTCTACCATGCTTGAGATTCCAATCTGAACTTCTTTACTTAGTTCTTCCTTGGAAAGAAAGAGCTTTCTCTGGGAAGGTTTCTGGTAAAAATCTACTATAGTTTGGCAGGAGCTGTGTCGTGCCCATTTTTGCTTCTCTAGTTTTCTGTGCATGGCACTGAATTAGGGCTTGTTTATTGAAGAGATCATAGCTCATAGCTTCCTGGTAATAAGGACTTTGATGTGGTGCTCAAACTTTATCCCAATTCGAGAAAGTTCTAAAGAAGCAACTATTAGCAGTGATGGTCTATCCTTCTTTGGTTAAAAAATAAAAGTCTGACAGTGGTAGTCAACTTTGGCTGAGGTTTGTGATTCCATGGAAGTTTTAAAAACGCAGAAGTCTCCTGGATCCCACCTGTAAGGATGCTGTTTCACTGGTCTGGCATCAAGATTTTTTTCAAATTTCTTTAGATGCTACTAATGGGCAGCCAAAGCTGAGAGTCACCAGAGAAAGAAATTAGAACTCACTGTTACTATCGAAGTTGTCTAGATAAAATCCAGGACTCAGTTAAATCTGATAGCTGATGTATACAGATTTGGTATACAGTAAAATTCTGTATACCAAATATTGCTTGGAGCATACACAAGCTAAATAATTATAAGTTTATCAGAAATTCAAATTTCACTGAGTGTCCTGTATTTTTATTTGCTGTATCTGGCAAACCTAGTTGCTCTCAAATTATTCCTCACAGGCTAACCTTGTTAGAATCTCTGTCTGCAGTGGCGTTTATCCTGCCTGTGACACCTGTCCTGTGCAATTTCACCCTAGCTGTGCTCAGATCCCTCCAGCTGCTCGTGCAGCCCTAACTGTTCCTGGAAAACAGCTTTCTCAGAACTGAAACTCCTGGTGCCGATACAGAAAAACTCACTCAGCTTCACAGAGTGTCAGCCGCAAGCAGGCAGACCTAGGAACTGTTATGGCCAAGTTGCGAAATCTCCCAATGAGCACCAGGGAGCTGATATCCCATGCAAAAGCAAGAGAGTTTTTATTACCAAGCTCGAGCTGGGACTCCCACCGATACCGATGCAGCGGCTATAGGGTGGAGCCCTGAGCTCTGGGTTACATTGCTTATACAGGGTATTCTCACGCCAGAAATTTGAAAAACGGGAGTTTCCAGGTTGGGAGATGTCTAATTGGTTACCTTCTGTGGAAGGGTTAGGTGTTGGGTTCTGATTGGTTCCCATTTCCAGGGCTGGCCACGGGTTCTGATTGGTCCGCGGGTAGTGGGGTGGGGTTAAGGGATTTCTAAAGGCTCTTGGATTTCCAAAGGCTCTTTTCTTGGAACCTTACAAAATGGAGTAGCTTAGATTCTTCAGAACAAGCCACTGAAACAGACTTTGGAGAACTGCATGGAGGATGAAAGATGGAGAGATTGATCCACGTATCAACCGTTTATCTACAGCTCAGCTGAAACCAAAGGTGAGAAGGATGAGCACCTTGTTTTACCTGTTCCCCAAGCAGACCAAGTGAAGTAACGTAATTGGGTAATCCCCAGTTAGAGTTTTACCTGTTCCCCAAGCAGACCAAGTGAAGTAACGTAATTGGGTAATCCCCAGTTAGAATGTACCGCAGATGACCAGTGTGGAGAAAGAACCTCTGCCCCTTGCCCAGGTCTGCAGTGCACAGACGGCTGCACTTTCCGCCACAGGGAGTAGGCCCCTCACTTCTTAGCTGGGCAGCTGGTGCTCTTGAGGCCTTGGGAAGGTTCTAGAAGGGCAAGGCCTCTCACTGGTTTACTTCTTCTGTCTTCTTTCTGTGTTAATGAGATTTACAAGCCCACTTATTGGTCTTTGGCCTCTTGGGTTGAAACTCGCCCTACTGGGAAACCATTACGTTTGCAAGTTTTGGGGTTGGGGAGGGATTCCTGGCTGTATTGCTAGGCACTGAAATGCTTATTTATTCTCAGCTTGGAGAGATTATGCTCTCTTGGAACCAGAAGAAGTTGTATTTCTTTTCTTTTTGATTGAACCATGTAGCTGTTGGGATCTCAATTCCTCAACTAGGGATCAAACCAATGCCCTCTGCAGTGGAAGCTTGGAATCTTAACCCCTGGACCACCAGGAAAGCCCCCAAAGGTAAATTTCTGAATAAGCAGGTTGGTTAGGATTGAGACAGAATTCATCATAAGAATGACACTTTTGCAGCATGTTATCACTTTCTTATAGCTTTGCCTCTGATCCTAACAATGGCTCTGCTGGTTGGTCTTTTAAAAACATATGGATTCCTAAGTCATTCTCTTACAACTCTAAGGCAGTGAGGTTGGGGCAGGACCCAGGTTCTGTAGTTTCAAGACCAGCCTTTTAGAAAATTAGTAGAGACTATTGTATCTGAAAATTATCTTTGACATTTTTAAAAACTGGAGTATAATTGATATTATATTAGTTTCATGTGTATAACATAGTGATTCAATACTTTTTGTATATTACAAAATAATCAGCATGATAAATCATGTTATCATCTGTCATACAAAGTTATTACAAAGTTATTGACTATATTTCTTATGCTGAACATAACATGCTGTGACTTATTCATTTTATAACTGGAAGTTTGTACCTTTTAATCTTCCTCACTCATTTCATCCATCTCCCACCCTGGGATTCTTGATTAAAGTTCTAGAAATCCCAGATGCTTTGGGGAGCAGCAAGAATAAATTTAAGTGAAAAAATTTACTATCTCTTTTGAAAAATTGTTGATATTTGCAGTAAATTATGTTGGAAGCCTTTAGTAAGTATAACACAAGTTGTAGGGTGGAAATGTGAAAGTGGATTAATTACTGATTTCTTCACTCCTATCACGTTTGGTGTCGGTGGGGAACAATTGAGGAAGATTCTCTCTCTCTCTCTTTTTTTAAAATAAATTTATTTATTTTAACTGGAGGCTAATTACTTTACAATATTGTAGTGGTTTTGCCATACAGGGACATGAATCCGCTTATGGAAGATTCTGTCTTTTAGACTTTGTTAAGTTTAATCCATTTACACACTGAACATTGACTGGGTATCTGTAGCATATCAGGCACTGTGTTAAACTCTAGAGGAATAAAGCACTGAATGAGGCTTGCTCCTTGCCTTTGAGAGCCTCACAGTGTATTGGGCAGACAGGGCTGTATGTCTACAGATTCTAATAAACATGATTTATGAGGTAATAGGGGCTTCCCTGATGGCTCAGCAGTAAAGAATCTGCCTGCCAATCCAGGAGATTTGGGTTTGATCCCTGGGTTGGGAAGATCCCCTGGAGAAGGAAATGGCAACCTGCTCCAGTATTCTTGCCTGGGAAATCCCATGGACAGAGGAGCCTGGTGGGCTACAGTCCATAGGGTCGCAAAGAGTCAGACTTACTGACTAAACCACCACCATGATATAATGTGGGTATGAATTACAAGGTGTGGGGACCCAGAACGGGGAGATTTGGATCTGCTGGGTCAAGTCAGACTTCGAAATGTGACACAGGGTCTTGGCCAGGGTTTCTGGAGGCTCATGAATCTCTGGCTGTGCTTGGTGTTGCGTTGACAATTTCGGGTCCCTTTCCCTGCAGAGTCCACTCGCTCACAATCCAAGTGAGATGGTTTGCTGCCTCTGGCTGCTGGGAATGCTATGTATATATCAAGTCCTTGGGAGAGTCTGCAAGTGAAGTCAGCCTCAGCAGAACCAGAGGGTTTCTGTCTGAGCTTGCCTCTGTGCCCCCTTCCAGGAGAGGGTGGGAGGAAGGCAGTCCCAGGGTGGAAGCTGGTAGATTTCACACCGCACTTCTTCAGTCTTTAAAGAAGCCTGCTCACATCTTTGCAGCTGTGTTCCCAGGTATGTAAATGTCAGAGAGACTGACGCCAGTGTTCAGTGACCTGTGATCACAGCTCCTTCCAGCCCTCAGTCATTCTGGCTTGCTGAGCTCATTCCATGGACGATAACCCCACATGGAGAGTTTGGAAAGGGCACCAGGTGAACCTGCTCAGATTAACTTCGAGCTTCTCTCTGGAGGCTCCAGTCCTATGGTTTGCTGGTAGAGTACCCCCTCTCTGCTTTTATGCCATTTTAACTCTTTTTCTCTCCACTGGCACTACCTCTCTCTCCTTCCCACATTCCTGCCCCTTCCCCACCCTCCCATCCTTTGCTTTGATGCAGCCGCTGTAAACAAAGCCAGGGAGCAGGCAGGACCTACAGGAGAGGGGGCGAGGTCGGGTTCTGTCTTCTCGGACGTCACAGGAACGACCTCTTTCCTGCCCCCATGGCTCTTTGCTCTTATCCTTACCTCGGCAATATTTCTGCTTTTACTGGAAGAAAAGCAGAATGCTGAGCAGCTCTTTCAGCTCCCTGAAATGCAGAGCAGCTCTTTCAGAGGCTTGTGTCTGTCCGGCTGTGTCTGAGTCACCTTTGTCCCGACCTGGAGAGAGGAGTAGGGGAGGATGGATGGAGGGGACACCAAGGCCGGAGGAGAAGTGGGTTTCTAAGGCTACGGCCCCGAGCAGGGTTTCCTCTCCCAGCTCCATGACCCCACATCTCCATGGTAATAGATTTGCTTGAGAACGTAACTTCCTATTTTGGAGTCTCAGTGATCAAAAATATCAAAGCTTTTACACTCTGGGCTCCTCTGGAGGAAAAACAATCACTAATTTGTGTGACTGGGTGCTTGCGGCGATGCAGAACCTACCCAGCCAGGGCTGCTGGATTCTGATCTTGGATGCCCAAATAAACTGAGAAAATCAACGTGAGAAAAAAATGAACTGCCCTTTCTGTGCCAGAATTTTACCTGCTTGTCTCATTTGGATACACGCTCACGGCTCTCCGGGGGCTTTCCTGGTGGCTCAGTGGTAAAGAACCCGCTGCCAGTGCAGGAGATGCAGGTTCAACCCCTAGATCGGAAAGATCCCCTGGAGGAGGAAATGGGCAACCTACTCCACTGTTCTTGGCTGGAGAAGCCCATGGCGGGCTGCGGTCCATGGGGTTGCAGGGAGTCAGCCACGACTGAGCGACTGAACAAACACAACAAATGGTCCTCGGAGGGGTGTCCTTCTGTGACAGAGGCCGAGAGAGGGTTCAGGGAGTTTCGAGCGGAGCACAGGGCAGAGTCGGGTTTCAGTCTAGGTATGACCACCTGGCTACTGAGCTAAGAAGAAGGGTTGCTGTCCTACTGACTTGGGGAAGCAGGCACAGTCGGTTCTAATTAGGAGCAGTTTATGCATACTGAAAGCTGACTGCAGAGTTATTAGGTATGTCTGAACAGAAATGGCACCCGATAGAGAGCGGGTTTATGCGGGAAGCGCCACTGATATAAAGACTTCCGTCTTCCCTCCCTCCTCAACCTCCTGGAGAGCACAGGGAGCTATGCTCAGTATTTTGTAATAACCTGTAATGGAAAAGGGGCTTCCCAGGGGCTCAGTGGTAAAGAGCTCTCTTGCCAATGCAGGTGGCAACCCACTCTAGTATTCTTGCCTGGGGAATTCCGTGGGCAGAGGAGCCTGGCGGGCTACAGTCCATGGGGTCGCACAGAGTCGGATACGACTGAGTCCACACACATACATATACACATATAATGGAAAAGAGGATAGACAGATAACTGAACCACTTTGCTGCACACTTGAAATGAACACAAATTGTAAATTAACTGTATTTCAGTAAAAAAAAAAGAACATCTGCCAAATTGTAGTCATCTCTCCATATTGGTTGTGGGAGTCTAATGAGAATCTCCTTATAATTTTCTAGCACATTGTTAATTCAAAGTAATTTATATCATTAAGATCATTAAACTCTGTTTATTTGCTATTGGCTATTAAAGAGAATGCTAATAATTTAAACTTTCTCTCTTATCCTGCAAAAAAAAAAAAGGTTGATGTGTCCCAATTCATTTTATTTTCATTCTCGTCTGTTAAAAATCTGGAGATCCTTATCTTCCAATAATTTTTTCAAGTTTTCAGTTGTTGAACTTTTCTGTGTAAAAAGATACTGTTTAATCAGGTGAAAAGGCTTTCAGGTTAAGTGAAAAAGTTTTTCAAAACATTCATAATGCTATTTTATTTCGTGTCATAATTATTTAAAAGGTGATATTCACACCTCCGTTCCCCTGGTCATCTTCCCTGTGTCAGTAAGCGTAATGCAGCCTCGTGAACACAGGTCACAGAAGCAAATGTGTTTGGCTGTGTCAGAGTCCATTGTTTTCTGGAGAGCTTCAGACGAGGAACATAAGAAAAGGGGATGATTTCAGAAGCCACTAAAATTTTACACTCGGCTTTGTGAGTAGGATTAATGCATTTTAGCACAACTCCATAAGAAACCCTGGCCCTTCTTCTGTGTGTCTGTCACAGCTGTGCAAACTCCCACTACGTCGGCCTCTCTCATAAAGAGTAAGTAGATTGTAAAACCGTTTATAGCCTTTATAAAAATATTTTGACTATTTTACCCAGCTACCTGAGTAGGACACCTGATACCAGCCTTTCCAGTCAAGCCTTTGAGAATCCAGGGGAGGACTGACAAGAGACAAGTCTCTTTTTATTAAAGTGACATGAGGGTCACGTCTGTCTCAGCAGAGCAGAGTCTCCGCGGTGGGGAACATTCCGTAGTAGAGGCAGATGTTAAACTGAAATGCTGCACCTGAACTTTATATAAAAAAATAACCTTTGATATTTAATTTCTTTTTATTTGTTGGCCATGCGGTGTAGTATGTGGGATCTTAGTTCCCTGACCAGGATTCAGCCTGTGCCCCTGCATTGGAAGCATAGAGCCTTAACCACTGGCTCGCCCGGGGACGCCCCCAAAGAATAAACTTTTAAGTCTCTTTGCTTCTCATGCTTTATTTCCAATAGCTTCTATAAAGAATTCTGCTCCTGGCTCCCACCTGAGAGAAGCCAGGCATTTTATTGAGATGGTGTCTGCATGACTATCAAAGATTGAGGTGGTGTCTGCACGACTATCTATCAAAGGAATGTAAAGGCCAGCAGGCTGTAGTAGGACATGCCCAGGGATGTCCTATCCACACCCTGAGCCTTGAAAAGGTGTCTTTTTCTCCAGAGGATTCAGCCCCTCGGGGCAGCAGCCTGGGCCTCCGCCCGCCTCCAGCCCCCATAGCCGAGCACCCTGTGAGCACGTGGCTGGCCTTGGCCTTGCCCTTGGCCTTGGCCTTGTCCACCCTCATGCAACTCTTCCTGTACCCTTTCATCCCAAACGCTTGTGTGTTTACCAAACAGACCTTATTAGTGCCAGCCAGGAATCCAGAAGCCAGCTCTTATTTCACGTATATGGACAGAGAGCTGGTAAATACAAGTGGATGGTCTTCAGAGCATATAGGAAAACAGAGCTGCAGCAACCAGCCCAGGAAACCCATCCATTATCTTCAGTAGTCAGCCCTGGCTGCCAGCCTGCTGTCTCTAAGACAGGTTTATGTCAGACTACTATCTCCAGTAATAATCCAGGAAGCCGAACAATAACCGCTGTGATGATCATCCCCAAATAGTTAGGACTGAATAACTGATGACTTCCCTAATTTTTGTCCCCACCTCCAACTTAGAACCAAGTCAAAAACCAAATTTGCACCCCTACCCAATCACAAGGGATGCCCTGCTTCTGGAGCCCATCTCCAGCTTCCCCAGCCCCAGAGCAAAGGGCAAAACTTTAAAGAGCCTGAACTTGCCACTGTTGCTTACAATCGGGCCTCCCCTTTCTTGGTGCCTGACGGTTAATCACACAGCTAACAAAGCAAGGAGAGGGTCCTTGGAGAGGGTCCTTAGAGAGGGTCCATAGAAAATTCATCTTATTCACAGGCTCTTGGTACCCCAACAGCACTAAGAATTTGGGACAGAATGCTAGTTGTTGAAGGATCTTGTCCTAACTATGGGGCTTCCCTGGTGGCTCAGATGGCAAAGAGTCTGCTTGTAATCCAGGAGATGTGGGTTCAATCCCTGGATTTGGAGGATCCCCTGGAGAAGGGAATGGCAACCTACTCCAGTATTCTTGCCTGGAGAATCTGCTGGACAGAGGAGCCTGGTGGGCTACATAGTCCATGGGGTCACAAAGAGTTGAACATGACTGAGCAGCTAACACACACACTTGTCCTAACTGCCACTTCATCTGGTATCTTCTTGACCAACGGTCCTCAGGGAACAATATAACTCGTGTGGGAATTTGGGTTAGTAGAGTGGAGGGCTGGACAGGGAGAGAAAGGGGAGAACGATGGATGATGAGGGGAAGGAAAATGGAGGGGGAGTAAGGGAGAGGACAGCCAGCCTGGAACCCCAGTTCCCACTGGAGTCTCTCTCTGGATCTTGCAATCATGGGGATGGTAGGAGTCTTCAGTTTAGTTCTGGAAATGACCTGAGTCACTTCCGGTGCATAACCAATGGGAAGGTCCAGAGGAAGCACTAAGACATAAGGGATGGTCTGGTAGATGAAGGTGAAACACAGTTATTAGAGCAAAGAGCTACTTCTTTGGGGGAAATCCCTGAGAAGACTTAGGCTGATGCCTTGTTTATTGGGATCATTTTCCCCCTCAAAAACACATGAGTTGAACACCACTTGGCTTCAAAAAAGGATGGAATAATGCCGTTTTTTGACAACATGGATGGACCTAGAGATTATTGTACTAAGTGAAATAAGTCAGAATGAGAAAGACAAATACTATATGATGTCACTTACTTGGGAGATCTAAAATATGACACGAATGACCCCATCTACAAAGCAGAAACAGGCTCACGGACGTGGAGAACAGACCCCATGGTTGCCGAAGGGGTGAGAGGTGGGGGAGGGACGGACTGGGGGTCTGGGGTTGGCAGCTGCAAACCATCGCAGATAGAAAGGATGGCCGGCAGGTCCTACTGAACAGCACAGAGAACTATATTCAACATCCTGGATAAACCATAATGGAAAGACTATAAAGTAGAATTTATATATGTATATATATAACTGAGTCACTTTGCTGTAGAGCAGAGATTAATACAGCACTGTGAATAAACTATACTTGTTTAAAAAAAGAACTTAAAAACCACACACAAGTGTCCTTCCTCCCCATCATCTAGATGGTCATGCGTCCAGACGATGCCTCATGGTATGGCCACTGATGTCTATGAAGGTAGATGATGCCAACAGATTCCCTTGAAGATCTGTGTAAAGGGGCTCAGATGGAAGGTTTATGGTTGATATTTCCTTCTGCTTTTAGTTTTTCAAGATAAAATTCCCTGAAGGTTCATATGGTAAAGAATCTGCCTGGTATGCAAGAGACCTGGGTTCGATCCCTGGGTCAGGAAGATCCCCTGGTGAAGAAAATGGCAACCCACTCCGGTATTCTTGCCTGGAGAATCCCATGGACAGAGGAGCCCGGCGGGCTGCAGTCCATGGGGTTGCAAAGAGTCGGACACATTTGAGCAACTAAAACTTAATGTTAGTTTTTCAAGATAAAATTAGAAGATAAAATTCTGACGGCCTTAAAAATCAATTTTTAGTAACTTTATATTTAAGACCATTTGTAGATTTCCCTTCTGTGTATTTTCTTTCCTTGAGCCCATTTTTATGATCCTCTGAAGCTTAAAAATAAAGCTTGGAATGACCACCTCCATCTTTCACTTGAGATTGTGGTGATCTTTTGTTAGCATGGCCTCAGGCTCCTGCAATGTGGCTGTGATAAAGCAGCTTGAAAGAGAGTGAGGTTTTATTTAAATACAAGGCAGGGGACAGCTCCAAGTGTGATGACTATTTTTCCTGACTGGTAAAGTCTGTTGGAAGAACTGATGTTGAAACTGAAACTCCAATCCTTTGGCCACCTGATGCAAAGAGCCAACTCATTTGAAAAGACCCTGATGCTGGGAAAGATTGAGGGCAGGAGAAGAAGGGGATGACAGAGGAAGAGATGATTGGATAACATCACCGACTCAATGGACATGAGTTTGAGTAAACTCCGGGAGTTGGTGATGGACAAGGAAGCTTGGCATGCTGCAGGCCATGGGATCACAGTCAGACGTGACTGAGCGACTAAACTGAACTGAAAGTCTGTTGGGTTTTGGAGGAAACAAGTGATGACTATTCTTTCCCACATGGGTTCTGGAATCACTTGAGACAAAGGGTCTGTCTGATAAGGATCACCCAGTAGAAAGCCAGAAGGAAAATTTTCTGTTTTTCCTCTTTGAATTGCATGAGCTTATCTAGCCAGTTGTGTGCTGGCCAGCTGGGGACCTATGGGCCTCCTGGCAGGTGCAGGCTGCTTTCTACCTGGGGAAGAAGGTGCGTGGGCTGTAGGCAAGTTAAGACTGAGAAAATGAGCACAGACAGGGCTGAAACGCTCAGGACCCCTCCCTAAGCTCCATATGTAGATGTCACTCCTTCTTTCGTGGGACTAGTGAAAGGGAGCTCAGGTTCCCCCCAAATTCCAGAAGGCTAGAAGCCCCAACTTTTGGGGGCTCATCAGGAACATTTCCAAGGGAAACCCCCAACCCCTGCAGCTTGGCCCCAGTGGAGAGCTGGGAAAACACGTGATGGCCATGGTTGGTCTACCTGAGCAGGCACAAATTCAGAGGGATTCTCAATGATTCTAAATTCTGATCCTTGTGGAGAATGAATCAAACAGGCATAGTATGGATATAATTTCAAGGTATTTTTTGGCAGTGATTAGAACAACTTAGGAAATGAGATTTACCAGATAAAAAGGACCAGTATTTTATCTTGGAGTTCCATCTTTATTCCGTCAGTGACATTAGCATTTACATCCAAATACATCTTGTTTTCTTTTAAAAGTTTTCTTGAGATAAGACTCACATATCAGACAATTCACCCATTTAAAATACAGAATTTCAGGATTTTATTATGCTTAAGGAATTGTAAATTCATCACCACATTCGGTTTTAGATCATTAAAGAAGCAATCTGAAATTTATTTTAATTTTTTATTGGTGTATTATTGCTTCATAATGTTGTGTTAGTTTCTTTTGCGCAGCAAAGTGAGTCAGTTACATGGATACATATGTCCTCTCCCTGTGCCCTCCACGTCCAGGGAAGGAAGAGAGACACAGGCATAGGGAATGGACAAGTGGGCACAGAGGAGGAAGGGGAGGGTGGGATGCGCTGGGAGTGAAGTTTCACATACATACACCGTGCTGTGCTCACTTGCACAGTCACGTCCAACTCTTTTGACCCCACGGACTGTAGCCCACCAGGCTCCTCTGTCCATAGGATTTCCCAGGCAGGAATAGCGGCATGGGTTGCCATTTCAAGGGATTTCCCCAGTCCAGGGTCGAACCCAGGTTTCACACATTGCAGGTGGATTCTTGGCTGTCTGAGCCACCAGGGAAGCTCAAGAATACAGGAAAATGCAAGTCACTCAGTCACGTCCGACTCTTGGCGACCCCATGGACCCCATGGGATTCTCCAGGCCAGAGTACAGGAGTGGGTAGGCTTTCCCTTCTCCGGGGCATCTTCGCAACCCAGGGACGGAACACAGGTCTCCCGCATTGCAGGCGGATTCTTGACCAGCTGAGCCACAAGGGAAGCCCAAGAACACTGGAGTGGGCAGCCTATTCCTCCCCCTGGGTACCTTCCTGAATTGAACCAGGGTCTCCTGCATTGCAGGCAGATTCTTTACCCCCTGAGTTTACCAAGAAGAAGTGAAAGTGAAAATTGCTCAGTCATGTCCAACTCTTTGTGACCCCATGGACTGCAGTCCACGGAATTCTCCAGGCCAGAATACTGGAGAGGGTAGCCTTTCCCTTCACCAGGGGAATCTTCCCAACCCAGGGATTGAACCCAGGTCTCCCACATTGCAGGCGGATTCTTCACCAGCTGAGCCACAAGGGAAGTCCGAGCTTACCAAGAAAGGATGTAAATACAGCACCATGTGTAAAGTAGAGAGCGCCTGGGAACCTGCTGTATTGCACAGGGAGCTCAACTTGGTGCTCTGTGATGATGTAGAGCTTTTGATCAGCCCAAGAAAGTGCTCCCCTCCCCTGAGTGACCTCCTCTCCAATTCCCTCCCTCTTCCTGAGTCTCAAGTTACTACCAATCTCCTTTCTGTCCCTACGGCGCGCCCTCTTCTGAACATCTCATGCAAGTCGAGTGATTACAGCGTTTGTCCTTTTGTGTCTGACTTCTTTCACTTTACAAAATGTTTCCAAGATGCATCCATGTTTTATCATTTATCAGAATTTAATTCCTAAAGGAAATCAACTCTGAATATTCATTGGAAGGACTGATGCTGAAGGTGAAACTCCAATACTTTGGCCACCTGATGCACAGAACTGACTCACTAGAAAAGGTCCTGATGCTGGGAAAGATTGAAGGCGGGAAGAGAAGGGGAAGACAGGATGAGATGGTTGGATGGCATCACTGACTCGATGGACATCAGTTTGAGCGAGCTCTGGGAAGGACAGGGAAGGACAGGGAATGCCTGGCGTGTTGCAGTCCATGAGGTCAGAAAGAGTTGGACACGGTTGAGTGACTGAACTGAACTGAGCTCCTTTTCAAGGCTGAATAATATTCTGTTGTAAGTGTATATCACGTTGTGTTTATCTGTTTTTTCATGAACGGACACTTGAGCTATCTCTGCCTTGTGACTACTGTGAATAGTGGTGCTGTGAACACGTTGTTCCAGTGTCTGCTCTAGTCTTGGCTTTTGATTCTCTTGGGTAGAACCCGGAAGTGGCATGTGTTGCTTAACCACTTGGCAACTCCATTTGGAACCATATGAAGAACTGTCATGCTTAAATTAAGTGACAGATTTTTACCTATGATTTTAATTGTGTAAAAAATAAGTGAACAACCTTTCAGACCTCCATTCATCCCTCTTGCTTTCCCAACTGGGCAATATTCACACGACGCTGTGAAAACCAGACTTACTCTCTGCCCTGCTGCCACCAATAGAAAGGAGGAGAAAATGTTCAATTTCTGTAGAATAAAAAGCAAAACAGGAAGGGAACTTTGTTGCCAAATTCCATTTCAAATGGATGGTGTCTTTTTGAGGAATACTGAAAAATCTTTCAAGTCCAGCCTTGAAGCCTGGCTTGCTCCGCAACGCCAATGCACGGCACAGAGTTTTAGAGTTTTGAAACAAAACCCCCAAGACGCCCTCATGGAACCTCCCCAGGAAGCCGGTCTTTCCTTATCGTGCTCCTTGAATCATTTATTTAAGCGGCAATAATAGAAGGTGTCAGCAATTCAGCTGTGAGCTCTGGAAGATTTCTGTGCTCATTGACCTTTAAGCATTTGCGTCTTGACAGGTGAGCTGTTGGTAACGTTTCCTGTGAGATATGGGGTGGCCAGGGGTCAGGCATGCTAATGATAAAATTACCATTTACCTTTTACCTCGGCAGGCCTGGTGCCTGACATTATAAATGTAGGTAACCTTTCACCTGAAGCTCTCTCTTTTTCTTTTTTTTGGCTCTACCAGAGACTGGGGATGAACACATTTCTGGAGGCAGATGACTTACGGAGGGGAAAAGACTGAATTTAGTACATTTTCCCCCTCCTGGGCTTCTGTTTGGGAGTGTCTTGTCCTCTCTCAGCCTGGTTAGAACACTGTCTGTCCTTGGGTGTGTGCCTGGGGAGCAGGGAGCAGGCGTGCTTTGTCACCCTCGTCTCTTGACATTTTGGAAGCATGGTGGTGGCCCGTGTTCTTTCTCTGAAGCTGCAGGTATTAATGAGGTTTTATTGGTGGCCTGCTTTCATCTGGAACATCAACCCCTTCCTGCTGATTCCAGTAGAGTGGCATTTCACTGCTACTGGAGACCAGACACGGTTTAGTAATTGGGGACTTGGTGGCAATTTATAGAGACCCGTGCTTCTAGCTGGTGCAAAACAAAAGACAGAGGGATGCTGGTGCTAGGAGAGGCCGCTGGCAGCTCAGCTGAACCGGAGAAAGTTAAAGGAAAATGATGTTAATGCCCATTTCCCAGGTTGGCGATTTGATGCGGAAGAAGCTGTTTTTTCACATATTTATTGATTAGTCTTTAAGGAGTCTTGGGATGATCTGATTCTCCGTAAGTAAGTCTTAGCGACATCTTTGAAGACTCTGGACTGGACTGAAATTGAAATCAAAATCCTTTATTATCAGAGAGTAAGATTCATTTTTTGGGTACCATTTTAAAATGAACTTTCATCAGAGAAATTGGATTTAGTGTTGTGTTAGTTTCTGCTGTCTGGCAGAGTGAATCAGTTACACATATAAGTATCTCCACTGTGTTTTAGATCCTTTCCCCATATAGGTCATTACAGAGTACCGAGTACGGTTCCCTGTGCTCTACAGTAGGTCCTTATTAGTTACCTGTTTTATATGTAGCACTGTGTGTATCTCCATTCCAATCTCCCAATTTATCCTTTCCTTCCCATTCCCTTTGGTAGCCGTAAGTTTGTTTTCTACATCTGTGACTCTATTTCTGATTTATAAATAATTTGATTTGTATTTTTTTTTAGATCTCACATGTAAGTGGTATTATATGACATTTGTCTTTGTCTGACTTACTTCACTTATTGTTTGACACTATTTCATTCTTTTTTATGACAAATATTCCACTGTTGACCATGATGGCTACTCCATTTCTTCTAAGGGATTCCTGTCCACAGTAGCAGATATAATGATCATCTGAGTTAAATTCACCCATTCCAGTCCATTTTAGTTCGCTGATTCCTAGAATGTCAACGTTCACTCTTGCCATCTCCTGTTTGACCACTTCCAATTTGCCTTGATTCATGGACCTGACATTCCGGGTTCCTATGTAATATCACTCTTTACAGCATCGGACCTTGCTTCTATCACCAGTCACATCCACAACTGGGTATTGTTTTTGCTTTGGCTCCATCCCTTCATTCTTTCTGGAGTTATTTCTCCACTGATCTCCAGTAGCATATTGGGTACCTACTGACCTGGGGAGTTCTTCTTTCAGTATCCTATCATTTTGCCTTTTCATACTGTTCATGGGGTTCTCAAGGCAAGAATACTGAAGTGGTTTGCCATTCCCTCTCCAGTGGACCACATTCTGTCAGATCTCTCCACCATGACCCGCCCGTCTTGGGTGGCCCCCACAGGGCATGGCTTAGTTGGACTGCGAGGGAGATCCAACCAGTCCATGCTAAAGGAGATCAGTCCTGGGTGTTCTTTGGAAGGAATAATGCTAAAGCTGAAACTCGAGTATTGGCCACTTCATGTGAAGCATTGACTCATTGGAAAGACTCTGATGCTAGGAGGGATTGGGGGCAGGAGGAAAAGGGGATGACTGAGGATGAGATGGCTGGATGGCATCACCAACCCGATGGACATGAGTTTGAGTGAACTCTGGAGTTGGTGATGGACAGGAAGGCCTGGCGTGCTGCAATTCATGGGGTCACAAAGAGTCGGACACAACTGAGCGACTGAATTGAACTGAACTGAATATTCCATTATATAATATATATATGTGTGTGTGTGTGTGTGTGTGTGTGTGTGTGCAAGATTCATTATTGAATGTTTACTCTCTAGTGTGTTGAGAGTTGGAGGGCAGAAGAGGGAGAGAAGTAGTGAAAGGGAACAAAAAGGAAGAGAGAGAAATTGAAAGAAGGAAGATATGAAAGGAGGGAAGAGGAAGGAAAGGAAGGAAAGATCTTATTGGTTAGATTTCATCTGAAGCCTGTTCATAGCAGGAAACTCAGGTCTTTGCATCATAATGAGGGGGAGTGCTCCCTGGCCCTGTGAGGGGCCCAGGAGGATGCATGGGGTTCCCCTAGTTCCCACCTTGGGAGAGAAGGATGGTCAACGAGGAGCCAGAATTCCTGGTCTCTGCAAATGTGTCCACCACTTAGATAGTCTCTCTAACACTGCCCACATGACTTCAGTGACATTATCCTGGGGTTTATAGGAAGACTTTGTAAACAACAATGACAGATACAAACCCAAGCATGCCTGGCTGCTTAATGTGTTCACTGTCCTATGGAATAAACCCTCAGCCACAAAAATCTCATTATGGATAGGTTCCAGGAAGGAAATACACATTTTGGGGACCATTTGTAGCATATTCAACTGAAAGCTGGTGCTAATGAAATTATTCTCATGTAATTAGATCTATTAAGTAATGTCCCAGGTTGTTCCCATGACATGGTTGGACTGCTAATTTTCATTCTTTCCAGGCACGGAGAGAATTCTCACTGAAGAGCTGTGCCCCAAATAGCCTCAGAAGCTTGCTGACTGGGGAATCCTTGCTGCATGGAAGGAAGGGCCACGGTGTCTTCTTCAAGAAGATTTCGTCTTCCCACTCTTCAGCGCACAGGGAAAGTTTTTTGTTGCAACTCTTGAGATCAGATCCAGTGTGTTGACCTTGTGTTGACAGGGTCCCAAAGGAGCCTCACTGAGGTTGAGGGAACTGACAGTCATTTCTCAGCTTATCACATGGCATTGCCTGGTCTTGCTTTATTTTTCGAGTCAGCTCTGACTCAAGAGACCAGAATTCCAATAAGAATCCCATCGGTATGAGACAAAGGCCTTCCAACATCCATCCATTCTTCCTTATCCTTCCCTGGGTCCGGAGTAACATGTAGCAAGACAGGGGTTCACTGTCAGATGTGACTCAAGGCGGGACCTCCTGGCCACGGGGCGCGGGGGCTGAACACGTGAAAGGTGGGGGTTGGGCAGGGGAGAGCCAAGAGTCCCGACCTTGGTGGGGAGTTCCTTTTTCTCTTTCTATGGTTGAACCTTGGTTCCAAATTATTTCATTCATTTTACTTAGAAAGGCGCCCTCATCTTGAAAAGACCTGAAGTCAAGATTTTCTCCTTGATGGCAATTCTGTGTAATGGCGTGGGAGAAAGAGGATTCCAGAGAACCTGAGTCTCATCCACGTCTGCTGCTCTGACATCTCCATGGCTCCCTGGACCTGGGTGTGTTGGACGCAGTTGGGTTTGTCTGTAGCAGCTGTGTTTGTGGACATCTTCCTTCAGTGGAAGGGAGCAGAGGCGTCACACAGCCGCAGCAGAGAAGACGATTTTTCTCAACCTAATGGAACGATGTCTGGCAGAACAAGGTAGGTTTCTAAACGCTTGGAGATGATGCTGTTTAGTCCCAAGAATCTTATGTTCCAGAGAGAGAGGGGGAAAGGGTGCGGAGGCTGGGAGGTAGGAGAGAGAGAGATAAAATTTTTTTTTAAACAAAGAGGTTTTCTAAAATATATTTATTTTAGGCGGTGCTGGGTCTTCGCGGCTCTGCGGGCTTTAGTCGTGGCGAGTGGGGGCTTCTCTCTAGCTGCGGTGCCGGGCTTCCGATTGTGCTGGCTTCTTTTGTTCTGGAGCACAGGCTGGAGTGCTCGGGCTTCAGTAGTTAAGGCCTGTGTGCTCAGTAGTTGCCCATCTCAGGCTCTAGAAACACAGGCTCAGTAGCTGTGGGGCACGGGCTCAGTTGATCCGTGCCTTGTGGGATCTTCCCGGATCAGGGGTCAAACCGGAGTCTCCTGCATTGGCAGGCAGATGCTTTACCACTGAGCCACCAGGGAAGCCCTCAGCTTTGTTCTTTCAAGAAGCATTCAAAGCAGAAGCTCCAAAGGATCGGATCCCTCCTGTGTCTAACTTGGGTCATTCAGGGTGTTCGTAAACCAGAGTGAGTGTGGTTAGTCCTCCCAGCCACCCAGGAGACTATTTGGTGTCTCCTCGCCATAGGGCTTTCACTCTGAAAAGAAGAAATAAATCTAAGCAAAATTCCTTATTCTTATCCAGCAGCCAAGACTGACCCTTCCACTCCAAAGGGTAATGCATTTTGTAGATTGAGTGGGAAACTAAATAGGCACCCCTCTTCAGGGATGTAGATATCTTTGCTTTAGAAAATGTTTATTGATTCTGTAGCTTTTTCAGAACAACATTAATCATGCAAAAGGCATTGGCATGAGACTGGGAATCCTGGCGGCAGGAGGCAGGGGAGCTGACTTTCTTTTTACAGTCAGACTTATGTCAACACAGTTCTGAAACTTAATCAATAGTCAAACAATGCAAGTGACAGGTTGATCATTCTGGTAGAGACCAAAGCCTATAAGATGCCGTACAGTTAAAACAGAAACAACACATAAGACGTTTTATTTGACCTTACTTGGAGTTCTACCAATCCTATCACAATTCATCTTAGTCCATCAGCCTGTGGACATAGGAAGATAGAAGTTACAGGAAAATGAAGTTTAGCCATTGTATTAGAAATATAAACTCGAGGGACTTCTCTGGAGGTCTAGTGGTTAAGACTCCATGCTTCCACTGCAGGGGGTGTGGGTTTGAACCCCTGTTGGGAAACTAAGATCGCACATGCTCCGTGGTGGGCCAAAAAAAAGAAGAAAAATATAAACTTGAAGAGTGGTTACCACTATTTCATCTCCAGTTTGTTAACAAAAATAAAATTATAAATTCATATCAGTTTCAAATAGACTGAATAACACATTAGGTTCCTAATGTCTTGATAATAAAGTACTTTTATATTTAACATTGTTTCCATTACAACCTGGTTTTCTTTTAGCTCTTTTTTCTTAATAAATTTTTATATAATTTTTTTGGGGGGTCCTCGTAGCTCAGTTGGTAAAGAATCTGCCTGCAATGCAGGTGACCTGGGTATGATTTCTGGGTTGGGAAGATCCCCTGGAGAAGGAAATGGCAACCCACTCCAGTATTCTTGCCTGGAGAATCCCATGGACAGAGGAACCTGGCGGGCTACAGTCTAAGGAGTTGCAAGAGTCGGACACGGCTGAGTGACTAAGCACACACACATATATAATTTTTATATTAAGTATTTTAATATTAAGTTTTAGCTTTGTGGTTTTCCTTTTATAAAATGGGCTGTTTTTCTACTTGCTTCTCAATAGTGTTCTTTTTTTTTTTTTTTTTTTTTGAGTTCTTGGTAAGTTGAACCTTGCTGTAAGCTCCCGAGCCTTCAGTAAAAGAGCTTAGAGGTAAACAGGTAGGTAGGTCAGGGTTCAAATTCCTGTCTCTGCCTTTACAGGCTGCCTGACCTGGGCAGGCTTCCTGGCCTCTTGAAAGCTCCATTCAAGTGTGAAAGGGCGGCCTGGAGCAGCCTGTTAGGGTGGGTGTGGGGAGAAAGTGAAGGATGGGCTGGACCTCCTGTCCCCTTGTGCTATTCCTTATTACTCCTGTTATTACTCTACTGGACAAGCTCTCTGTTATTCAGAACTGTTCATCTGTAAATGTTTGTCACAGAAAAATGATGCATCTCCCTAAAATAAGTGACATCCAAAACGATCACAAGGCACTGGAAAGTTCTGAACTATCTTGAATTCTTTTTTTGTTTTGTGTTGGCTACACCACGTGGCTTTGGGGAACTTAGTTCCCTGACCAGGGATCGAACCTGTGCCCCTTGCAGTGGAAGTGTGGTGTCCTAACCACTGGACTGCCCGGGATTCAATCTTGAATTCTTAGAGGAAAGCGATATTAGGGACTGTGTGATTATTTGTGGTGGTTTTTGTTTAGTTGTTATGTTTGACTCTCTGCGACCCCCGTGGACTGTAGCCCGCCAGGCTCCTCTGTCCATGGGATTTTCCAGGTAAGAATACTGGAGTGGGTGGCCATTTCTTTCTCCAGGGGATCTTCCTGACCCAGGGATCGAACTGGGGTCTCCAGCATTACAGGGAGATTCTTTAAATTCCCTGTCTGATCCACCAGGGAAGATCCACCCTCTACCCTTTAAACACTAAGCTGCTTAAAATATCATTCTGCTTATTGTAAGTAGATGTGTGAGATTCTGGCAGGCATTTACAATTCAGATCCCACTCCTAAGAGATTCTCATTTAGGGCCTGTTCCTGTGATTTCCTTATGGACGCCTGAGATCGTTAGGTAAAATGCATATATATGCTCAGAGATAAATGTTTATCATCATCACCTCAATGAATCATTTACCAGCCCCGACATGTTCTAATGTCCCGGGTGCTCCAGCAGCTCCTCCCCCCCCTCCTTGTCCATGGTGGTCCTCTTTCCCTCTCCCTCTCCCCAGATATCAAAATTTCCAAGTATTGCCCCCATCAATCACTAGAATTTAGCTGGCAGCGGGGAAAGTGGGGGAGGAAGGGTTGGCTGGGCAGCAGAATCATTATCCAAATATCTCATTCAAAAAAAAAAAAAGTGGGAGGTGGCGGGAGATAATAGCCTCTTTGTGTGCAGGGAGAAGGCAGAGGGGAAGGGGGTGGGGGGCTCGCTGACCCTTGGGACTCAAGCTGTTTTCCAAGAGGCTGATGGTGTGCGTGGTGGCAGCTTACAGGGGGTGCTGCCTGCCTCACGAAGCAAAGAGAAGCCCCTCATCAGGCTGGACCTCTGCACGCGGGACTCAGCCGCTCAGTTTGTTCTGCTCCCTTGCACCGGGACGCCCTTCTCCTGTGACCCCTCGCCTGGGTCGCTCTCACGAATCATGTCGCTTCTAGGCTGCAGTCCAGGTTTCGTGGCATGACACACGCGGCACCTCACCTCTGCCGCCTGCTTCACTTCCTGCCTTGATCCTCACCCTCAGCTCCACTCGGTCAAGGTATCCACGTGCACTCAGGAACACGCGTTTCACAAGGCTCACCAGGAAGCGCTGAGGCACCCGAAGCTGTCCTTGCAAACGACTGTTCAGAAGCTCAACAAAACGCCATTCAGGCCTCTGCTTTTCTGTAATCGAGTCTCAGGAACGGAGGCATTAGAAGGTGTTTCAGTTACCAAGACCCCTTGGTTAAGGTCCAGGGTGGAATCCTGTTATGGTTAATTCTGCACAAAAGTTTTGTTTAGAGGTAAACTGCAGGATGTTATTGTTGCTCATCCCTCAAAAGATTGTGTGTTTGTTATAAGCCTGTGTGCTAAACCAGTGACATTATTCCAAGAAGGCAATGGCACCCCACTCCAATACTCTTGCCTGGAGAATCCCATGGACGGAGGAGCCTGGTGGGCTACAGTCCATGGGGTCACAAAGAGTCGGACACGACTGAGCGACTTCACTTTCACTTTCACTCATTTCTGGAGCCTCGTACTTCCTTACACCCACGCCCAAGCCTTAATCTAAGAGGAGGGGAACATGGAAATAATAGAGTGAGAAATAAGAATGAAAAGACTTCCCCACAAGATTATATGGCAAACTAGCAAAAATGGGACATATGGATATCCAAAGCATCAGTAAATGACTATCATATACATTTTCATATAATTTCATTTGGCCATAATCAAACTTGAAATTTTTAAAACATAAATTTTAACAACACTGGAATATGCTTATGGTTTAATAATATGGAAAATACAATTCTATGCAAAATGTTAAAGAAAATTTTGGGATGCAAAATAGGTTTTGTAATATAACCTTGGTTGTATAAAATGTGCATGGAAAAAACCCTCATAATATTAAATTCATATTGGTTCTCTCAGGTGTTGAGATATTGACTTTTTAAATTCCATTTTCCTTATGCTCGAATCCTTTCCAAATTTCCGAGTTAACACATATTACTTTTGGAATTGGGGAAATATAAGCTCATTTTGGGGCTTCCCTGGTGGCTCAGTGGTAAAGAGCTTGCCTGCCATGCAGAAGACTCAGGTGGTTCAGTCCCTGGGTTGGGAAGAGCCCTAGGAGGAGGGAATGGCAACCCACTCCAGTATTCTTGCCTGAGAATCCCATGGACAGAAGAGCCTGGTGGGCTACAGTCCATGGGGTCGCAAAGAGCCAGACACAACTGAGCGACTAAACTACGCCAAGCAGCTCACTTTTACGACTGTCATTGTTAAGACTGGAACAGAAAAAGGCACGATGGTGACAGAGAAGTTGGCAAAGGTGTAGGAGAGAGGGAGAGACAGAGAAAGAGAAAGAAAAAGTAGGATGAGAGGAAACAGTAGTAAGGCAAGAAGACCGCTGCACATCTTGCTTCGAAACCTGAGGAAACACACATTATTTGAATTCCATCTTCCAGCTGGGACTTCTGATTTCTAAACAGCCTAGAACTCTGATCAGAAGATGCCACGAAGAGAACAGCTCTTGTACAATTTACTGGTGTTCTTTACAATGACACGTGGTGGAAACAACAGCTTCTTTTTACCATCAGCATTGAAAGCACCAGTGAGCTCCGGGCCATTACTTTGAAGTCCTGGGAACGTTGATAAATGAGTCAGAAGCTGGCAGAGCTCCAGCCTTTCAGGAATGTGCTTCCTATGACGCTTCCAGTCAATCGTTAAGGCTGTGAAGCTCCGACCCCGCCCACCGGTGTGCTCTCTGGTTCCCAGGATGAGTCCAGGACCAGGCTGTTGCTGTGACCGCCCTGACCTGCAGAGAAGCTCCAGACTCGGTGAGGTTGGCAGTTGGAACAGACCATGAATATGCAGAAGGCAGGAGGGAGGCAATGACTCCCCAACACATAATGACTGAATCACAATTGTAAAATGGAATGAGTTGATAGTTATTATCAGTGTAATTATTCATAAATGTGCCTAATTATTCATAATTATTCAGAAGCATATCACTTCCCTGATCGCCATAAGTGATCTCGGAGGCCAGTTGCAGTGTGACTCTGGTCACAGGGCTCGGGAGCGTTGCCCCTCTTGTCTTGGTGTGTCCGCACGTGGTCTCTGGCCTGACACCGTGGGGAGCTCTTTGTGTCGTTGGGCCCTTTAACTACACACAACAAACCCCAGCGGCTTGAAACCCAGCTGATTACCAAGCCCTCCTCGCCTTTCTTCCCCATTTCCAGTCCCAAGCTCCTCTTGTTTGGGTTCAGTCTGTTCCTTCGAGGGCCTCCTTTGATGCTGTTTAATTAGGGCTCTCTTATTGTCACTCCGGCATTTGACATCTTAATAGCATTGCAGGGCACACGGTGCGAACTGGGGCAAGAAGGGAGGGACCCCTGCGTGGAAGCAGAGAAGCGGAGAAGCTGGAAGCCTGGGCCACTTGGCCAGCCTGCAGAGGGTGAGCTGTTAAGTGAGAGCTTTCAGGTTTCTTATAAATCTAGAGACCCTCTCAGGTAGGCGAAGGCAGTCCCCTTAACTCACTGCCTCCCCAGACACCTGGGACTTCTCGGGATCATTCCAAAATAAGGCAGCCTAGGAGAACATTTCCAGTTTTTCCAGAAAAATTTCACGTTGACCTGGATGAGGCAAAGCGCCGACGTGGACTCAGGCCCTCAACTTGCTATTTGGGCCGAGGTCCTCACGAATGCAGACTTCAGAGATGGAGGCACGACTCAATTTCTTCTTTTTTTTTCTCCCTGGGAAACATTACAGCAATTACCATATTGTGGGGCGGCATGATCAAGTGCAATTAGCATATAGATTAGTTCTGGGGCAGGGAGAAGGAGAGGTGGGTTAAGATCTTGAAAATCATGTAGAGTTATGCTGCACAAAGAGGCATGTGCAGAAATCTTCCAGGTTCTGCTCTACCTAACACTGTGTACACGTGAATGCCTCTGACAGGGGTCAGCGGGCAGTTTCTAAGGGAACCAGGACAATTCGGTTCTGACTGTTGCTGAGATGAGACGAGGGACTGGGCGGTATAAGAGTTGCAGATCTGTTTGGTAGATTTTTAAGACTTTTTTTTTTTCAACCAGCTTTTTGCTCCTGATTTCTTTAGTAAGAATAGCCTCTAATTAATTGAAATCACCAAATTCAGTTTTTATGTTTTGTCTGAGAAATGAAAATGGTTAAATTTTGACTGATGGGATGAAAAGAGGGACACAAAAAGAAAAGAGTATAGTTTAGAACTGAGACTTCTGGGGGAAATGTGCTGAAAGGTGGTGGGCAAAAACGAGGCAGATTAAATTACTGCCTTCTAACCTAAAAATATAAAAGCAGGCTGACTGGAACACCTATAGGACGCACCTTTTCTTTCTAGATTCTCTAACAACACAGGAGATCGGTTCAGAGTCGGTTACTCCATCACCTCCACGCTCAGCGCTGGGAAAGGCACCAGCTGTAGCTACTGACACCAGCCGTCGAAGTTTCTGGGTTTTGAAGAAATGGTACCGGTTATGGCAACCCACTCCAGTACTCTTGCCTGGAAAATCCCATGGGAGGAACCTGGTAGGCCACAGTCCATGGGCTCGCAAAGAGACGGGGACACGACTGAGTGACTTGACTTCACGGCTGCTATAGAGCGGAGTTCAGAGGAGGGACAGAGCTCTGAGGATGGAGTGGCCAGGAATACTTTCGTGGTATTTGGGAACCACCTTGGCCACAAGGGTACGTGGAATATGAATCGGTATTTAAGAGGACACTGCAGCTAGCATGATGGACAGGACTCAGGGGACGAGGAGCCATGTGTGAGGAGCCTGGGCTGGCAGAGCAGAGGGTCTGTGCTGAGGTGGTGGGAGGTAAGGATAAAACGGGGTACTGAAACCCAAGGCAGAGATCAACCTCTTTCGTCCTTTGCAATCTGCTTAAAGTGAAAGTGAAAGTCGCTCAGTCGTGTCCGACTCTTTGATCCCATGGACTATCAGTCTGAAATTCTCCAGGCCAGAATCCTAGAGTGGGTAGCCTTTCCCTTCTCCAGGGGATCTTCCCAAACCAGGGATTGAACCCAGGTCTCTCTCATTGCAGGTGGATTCTTTACCAGCTGAGCCACAGGGAAGCCCCTGCTTAAAAGGATCTAGTAAGAACCACTTTGAAAAATTACTATATGATAAAGAAATCAGTTTTTTTCTTCCTGAATTTCTTGTGCATAGTAGGCAGATGACAATTGATTCATTACATTAATGAGTTAATTACTCATTAACCGTAATCAGCTCAGGATAAACACCAAGGTCTACTGCATAGCACAGGGATACATGTATGTCCAGTCTCCTGGGATAAATCATAATGGGAAAGAATATGCTTGTATAAAAGTCTGTGTGCGTGTGTGTGACTGAGGCACTTTGTGGTGCAGCAGAGATCGGCACAATATTGTATGTCAAGTACACACCAATTAAAATAAAAATTAAGGGACTTCCCTGGTAGTCCGGGCTTTCCTCATATCTCAGACAGTAAAGAATCTGCCTCCGAGGCAGGAGACCCAGATCCCTTAGTTGAGGAGATCCCCTGGAGAAGGAAATGGCAGCCCACTCCAGTACTCTTGCCTGGAGGATCCCATGGACAGAGGAGCCTGGTGGGTCCCAGTCTACAGGGTTGGTCTCAAAGAGTTAGATGGGACTGACTGACTTTCACTCTAGACTCCCTGGCAGTCCAGAGACTGCCAGGACTATGTATGTCTTCTGCAGGGGGCATGGGTTTGATCCATGGATGGCATCACCGACTTAGCAGACATGACCTTCAGCAAACCCCAGGAGATAGAGAAGGACAGGGAAGCCTGGTGTGCTGCAGTCCGTGGGGTCGCAAAGAGTCAGACACACCTGAACAACTGAACAACAATAACAAGGGGAACTAACAAGCAAGGCCAAAAAAGAAAAAAAAATAGAATAAAAAAGTGTGAAAAAAAAGACCCTCAAAACAACAACAGAAAAGAAATCCAGTTTACAGCCGGTGTGGAGCACGCAACTCTCCCTGTAGTAAGCCTTATCACCAAGAAACAAATCAAACATTTCAAAAAAATAAACACAGTTCTTCTTAAAAATAATATCCCTCATTGGCTATTCTGGTTGGGAGCTGGCTACAATTGGGACATGGAAGAAACTTTCCCAGCAAAACAGAAAAACAAAAGACGTGTGTGTGAGCCAGTGAACAGGGAAGATAAGCCCAAAGGACTGGCAGGGAGATTTCTCTTCCCCCAAAGACTCGAAAGGATAAAAGCCAGAAGAATGTGCTCCAGAGCCTGACCAGTCAGCGTGGCTACAAAGCAGAGCGGGTTGCAGGGCCAGGGAGGGCTGGAGCCAACACAGCACATTTCACGGCCCATTAGGTAGATCTGACACGAGTGTGAGCAAGCTCCGGGAGCTGGTGATGGACAGGGAAGCCTGGCATGCTGCAGTCCATGGGGTCGCAGAGAGTCGGACACAACTGAGCGACTGAACTGAACTAGGTAGATCTGAAAACTAATCTGGTCCCAGGAATGTTTTATCAGTAGTTTCCTCAAAGTATGGATTGCTTGACAAGACAGGGGCAGGGTAGGGGCATGAGAGAGCCATCTGGCCCGTGAAATTTGGCATGACATCCTGAGTACCAGCCCAGTGACACACACTGGCCCTAGAGACTCCATCAGTTGTGCACCCCAGGGGCCTCCAAAGACATCTGAGAGCATTCTGGAGTCTCTTTCCTACTCAGATTCTCCAAATGCTATGAGAAGCTAGTTAGGAAAAGTGCAAGGTATTTGGTCTTGGACAAAAGTAGCTGAGAGATAGTAGGTGCTCAAAAATATAGTGAAGAAGTATGTGTTGAAAGAGTCTTCCCTTTTGTTCAGTTTGAAACACTAGGTCCTGTGGCTTTTATTTCCTAGACTGTCTCTCATTATCTATTTTTCAACATTTAAACACAGCTATTACATGCTTTTTTTTTTAAAAAAAAAAAAAGAAATTTGTTTACAAATGAAATGCCTGATTCTCTCAATTAGATTTCAGACTGCTGTGGGATGGAAGCCTTCTGGTGGTTCTTGTCTCTCTCACAGCATCCAGGGGAATGCTTTGCTCACCACCTGTGTGTGATCATTAGTGACAGTGGAGGGCAACTCTGGTCTGACAGAATTGCTACTCCATTAGCAATCAGAAAATCAGGCTTTTTGAAATCTCATGGGCAGCATAAGAGTAAGTAAATTATAATCTTTTGGAGCCTCAGTTTGATCATATGTAAAGTATGAATAATAATTCGTGTCCTTCTTGTAAAACAGGGTCAAATAATTGGATTTAAGTTGTATATTTAAATAAATAAGTAATAGAGTATATCCATCCACTCTCAGTTTTCTATGGTACGTTTGTGCTCAGTTGCTCAGTTGTGTCTGACTCTTTGTGGCTCCATAGACTGTAGCCCGCTGGGCTCTTCTGTCCATGGACTTTTCCAGGCAAGAATACTGGATGGGTTGTCATCTCCTATTCTAGGGGATCTTCCTGACCCAAGGATTGAACCCACGTCTCTTGCACTGGCAGGCAGATTCTTTACCACTGTGCCACCTGGGAGGCCCCAGATAATTGGATTTGTAAGGATCAAATAAATTACTGTCTGCTAAAGTGTTCCAGCTACTTCTTAAATTTAGCTATGATGGTACTCTTTGGGGTACTCTGTGATGTACACAGACATCTCTGTACTCCAGGAATTCCCACTCTAAGGAAAGTGGGGGATTCCTGGAGTACAGAAATGACTAACCCGTACTCTCTCTGCTAAGTCGCTTCAGTCGTGTCCGACTCTCTGTGACCCCATAGACGGCAGCCCACCAGGCTCCCCTGTCCCTGGGATTCTCCAGGCAAGAACACTGGAGTGGGTTGCCATTTCCTTCTCCAATGCATGAAAGTGAAAAGTGAAAGTGAAGTCGCTCCGTCATGTCTGACTCTTAGCGACCTCATGGACTGCAGCCCACCAGGCTCCTCCGTCCATGGGACTTTCCAGGCAAGAGTACTGGAGTGGGGGTGCCATTGCCTTCTCTGGACTAACCCATTACTAACTGGTAATTGGCTGGTGATGGGTTAGTGCTGGATTTGGGACCCGTTGGTAAAACTTAGCATGATGGGGACGACACCGTGCTAATAAACATTGGAAAACTTGCCCAGTGGCTAACTGAGCAAACTGTTCATCTCACCCTCCTGCCCATCATGCTTTATGTTCCCAACAAATTCAAGAAACTCCTTGAGACGCTCTAATTTTCATTTTTCTAGTGAGAGCCTTTTCTGTTTAAAGAAGTCCCTTTAACATTCTTGTAAGGCTTGCTTGGTGGTGATGAGCTCCTTTAGCTTGCTTTTGTCTGGGAAACTTTATCTCTTCTCAAATTCTAAACGATACTCTTACTAGATTGAGAATTCTTGGTTCTAAGTGTTTTCCTTTCAGCACTTTGACTATATTGGGCCAGTCTTTCTAATCTATGGTATTTCTTTTTTAAAATTATTTTTTTATTGGACTAGAACTGATTAATTACTCTTGCCTAGAAAATTCCACGGATGGAGGCGCCTGGTGGGCTACAATCCATGGGGTTACAAAGAGTCGGACACGACTTCACAACTTCACGAGTCTTACCAAAGTCATCATACATTTATTTATATTTACCTTTAATAAAGGCTTCCCTGGTAGTTCAGCTGGTAAGGAATCCGCCTGCAGTGCAGGGGGTCCTGGTTCGATCCCTGGGTCAGGAAGATCCCCTGGAGAAGGGATGGGCTACCCACTCCAGTATTCTTGACCTTCCCTGGTGGCTCAGACGGCCAAACTGGGAAACATCTACTAATTCCTTGAGTTTCAAGAAGCCTTATTTTCCCATACTAGTCCTTTCGATGACATCTTTTTTCTTTCTTTCTTAAACTTTTTATTTTAGACATTTTCAAACATGCACAAAAGTAAACAGAATGGCCTGTTCTGTTCCTGTTTACTAATTATCCAGTTTCAACAGTCATCAGCCTCCACCTTTTATTCACCTGGTGTCCTGTCTCATCTTCATCCTTCACCTTCCAACCTTCCATCTCTGAGACCAACTTAACCGTATGAGTCTTACAGTTCCTTTCTCACTCTCTTGCTAATTATCTAATAGTACGTTGCCAACAACCCTCGCTCATCCCTGATGGAAGAGGCAGGCTCTGATTCCATCTCTGGTTTGCGAGGCTTCCTGCTAAACCTAAACCCTTAAGCTATGTTCTTGCAGTCTGGGACATTAGCAAGATCTCTCGATTGAATTACAGAATCACTTTCCACCAAGGAATCAGTTTTGTAGAGTACTTAACATTGAACTACGAGAGGAGGCACAGGAGTAACGGGTCTTCTCAGTAATGTCTTCTTTTTTTTTCCCTTCTGTAAATCAAAGGCGGTATTACAAGACCTTCAGCTTTGTGGCATGGGTGGAGTTAGAAGTTTACAGGAGCTGGAAATAGCCCTTCAGATGATAGCATTTTTGTTCTCCTGCAGGTGTATTCTTTTACCTGTAGTTAATATGAGTCATTGAAGGATCCGAGCTTTTTCTGTGATTTCAACTTTTTTCTGGGACACAGATTCAGGAGTTTCGAGGGATCTGCAGGCGGAAACAGCATCAATGCTCTCACTCCATTCTGCCTCTGCCAGTGACCGCCCTGGGGGCTCTCTGATGCTGCCCATATTCAGCAGGGCCTCTGCCCTCCAGCTTGAGGATCGGAGTTTATAGGTCACTGTTTGAGACAGCCTGCCCTCTCTTCTGGGTTGACTCTGGCAGTGCAACAAAGAGAACATACGGTGAGAAGCTCAATCTTCAGGAAGGTCCTTGGGCGACACGTGGCAGGCCAACCAGTCCAGAGGGAGCTCAAGGCAGGAGGCTGTGTTTCCTTCCCACCCGGGGTTCGATGACCTCCCTCCTTTCATCCTGGGGGTTCTGGACCTCAGAGTGTCAACCCTCTGCTGCCTCTTGCTACTTCTAGACGAGTGTGAATCTTCTGAACATTTTCTCAAAGCAGTACTTAACTGCATTCTACTCTTGTTAAAAATAGAACTTGCGTAAGATTGTCTGTCAGTGTGGGAGCAGAGAGGAACTAGAGAAAAGGGGAAAAATGAAAACATTGTATAAATTTGGGAACCAAAATCTTATGTCTCTTTAGGGGGAGAGAGGGATAACGGAACCATTCTATGCCCTGATTGTGGCAGTGTTTAAACACATCTATTCATATATTAAAATTCAAAGTTCATCTATTCATGTATCAAAATGGAAAGACTTGTATGTCAAAAGAAAAAAAGGTCAATTTTACTGTTATAATTTAAAAAATAAAATAGTTAACCAGGGGAAAAATAAAAATTCTAGGCTCGTTCAAGTTTGAAAGTCAAGAAGCCAGTGGGAAAATACTGAAGATTCTGAAAAGAAAGTGGAGAGGAGATGGCACCTGGGGATTGTCAATCATTTTTCGTGTTGTTTAAAAATTTTTAAAAAGATTTAAAAATTTTATTACACAAATGATTTTGTAATGCCAGAGATTATAAAAGTTACCAAGAGTCTTCTAACTATGATAAATCCCCTGATTTGCATTTAAGAAATCCTTTAGGGACTTCCCTGGTAGTCTAGTGGTTAGGACTCCACACTTGAAATGCTGAGGACATGAGTTTGATCCTTGGTTGGGGAACTAAGATCCCGCATGCCTAAAGGTGTGGCAAAAGAGAGAGAAAGAAGGAAAGAAAAAGAGAGAAAAACAGAGAGAAGGAAAGAGACAAAGACAGAGAGAGAGAGAAAGAAAGTCCTTTCAGTTCAGTCAACCTCTGCTCTTCCCTCCTTTCACTTTATGCAGAAAAAAATTCCAGTGGAAAACTATGAGTGAGCACCCACTGAGACTGCTCACATCATATATTTTTCTTTTTAATTAATATTTCATGACCAGTTAACCAGCAGTCTGTTATCTTTCTAATAAAGAAAAGGTGTTATAACCAATAAAATATATTTATTGCCCGCATTTTAAAGTCTTAATTAAGGACCCATCTCTCATGAAAATCTTTCTTAAAATACCATCGGAAGTGCATGAACAAGAAGGAAGGAAGCCGTGGCATACTGAAAAAGAAACGCGTTCTCTCACGGTTAGCCCATGACGTGTGTGTCTTGGACTAGTTTGTAAATCCATGCAGTATTAGCTTGTTTTGGAAGAGATGGTTCTGTAAGTAAAAATATGAATGTTATTTGCTCTGTGGATTTTATGTGTAGAATGCATTATGCTATAGAATTTGAGGAATTCGGAGATCTTTGCTTTTGTAAACTCAATGTAAACAGATAATGCTGCTCTGAGTTCAGAGAGTAACATGTGAGTTAGGCAGGAGTTTCTGAGTTAAGCAGGAACCCGTGATATGAAAAGGAGTTTCAGGCTAACAGTATTGGTCTTCGGTGGGCGAAATACACTGTTCTAGAATCATGGCTTGTCGCTCTTGCTGGGCTCTTTAAGTTGTAGGTTCCAAGCATTGGAATCTGAAGCTGATTTAGCTACTGGAGTCTGTGCAAGATAGCTGCAGCTAGAGAAAGACTTCTGTGCATACACTCTGAGGTAGGTAAATATTAATTAGACCAGAAGAAGGGAACAAGTTCTGCACCAAAGGGCTTCTCTTCCTTTGCGCACTTAGAGCTCTGGGTTCTACTCGTCAGAGAAGGTGAAGAAGATGGGGGACAATCCGCACACTCTTACCTTCAGGAGGGTTGGGTTTTGTACTAGAATCTTCCTTAGCTTCTCCTGTTCCCCCAGTTATCTTGAGACATCTTATGCTACGCAATATTAGATTCAGAAGTAGATAAAATCATAGGTTTACAAGTAAAATGGAGCCTTAGAAATATTCTACCTAACTTCTTAGAAAAAGAAGGTGTAAGGAGTTTACATGAGAGACTCCTGTGTTGGCCCACTGGTCAAGACTTCTGCCAGTGCAAAGGGTGCAGGTTAGATCCCGGTCCGGGAGCTAAAATCCCCGAGGTCAAAAAACCCAAAATATAAAACAGAAGCAACATTGTAACAAATGAAAGACTTTAAAAATGGTCCACCTCAAAATAAAACCTAAAAAGAGTTTAAGTGACTTGCTCAAGGCAGCGTGGCTAGCAACTCAGCAGCTGGGGCTAGAGTTCACCTCATTCTGCCCTGTGATCATTTTGGATCTGAATGAAGCAAAAGTCTCATTCGTGTGGACATTAAAGGACATTAAAAGTTCTGTGTAAAGTGCTATTTAACTGACTACTAGCTCTTCATCAACTGGGGTAAACCCCCGAATCTCTTTGTTATACCCCAGGGAACAAAAAGGGCACCTTTTTCAATAAAGTTAAAAGCATATTTCCTTTCAGGCAGGAAGGGTTATTTCTAAGCTATGATGACAGTCTCTGCCTCTGAATCTGAATTAGTATAAATGGGCAGTTCTGTAAAAATATTTGAAGAATTGGAGTGGCTTTGATGATTTTGGCAATTAAGTCATTTCCTAAATGTTGGAAAAAATCTGCTGAAATCTTTACAGTGTTCCGAATGCTAACTTGGTTGTATATGTTTCTCTTATTCTAGTGTATTTTCCCTTTCTGAGTAGTTATTATAAATGTATCATAAATGCACATGTGTGCAGTCGTTCAGTCGTGTCCGACTCTTTGCGACCCCATGGACTGTAGCCTGACAGGCTCCTCTGCCCATGGGATTTCCCAGGCAAGAATAGTGGAGGGGGCGCCGTTTCCTTCTCCAGGGGATCCTCCTGACCCAGGGACTGAGCTCGCATCTCCAGCAGCTCCTGCATCGCAGGTGGATTCTTTACCTCTGAAACACAAGTGTTGACTATTAAATATCAGTCATCCTTGTTTGAGTATCCTGAAAGGTAGAACAGTTTCTCCAGTTGCTTCTGTTTCCACATAGAGATTAATCAATGGGCTTATTTTTGTGGGTATTTCTGCTCCTTGATGTGTTCCTATTTCGTCGGCTCAAAGCTTAATAAAAAAGCAAAGCAAAGTAATCTGCACGGATGGTAATGACAGTCTCAAAGCTGAGAGAGCACTTGTAGATTCATAGACATTTATGATGCTAAATGGGTTTTGGTGAGTGTTTAGCATCAAAAACTAAACCCAGCATCTTCCAGAGGTGGTTTCTTTTTCCTGCCCGGGGATGGTGAAACGAAGGCGGAAGTGCGCCACCTGGTGCTTGAGGATGGGTTGGCATGGTGGACGCGGCAAATCCTATTCTAACTGAATTTACAGCCTACCAACATTTCCTTAGCGACCAATTCTTGCCTCCTCAAACAAACATTTTTTTCTTCGTGTCAAGAGTACTTAGCAGTAACTATTATCTTGTTTGACATTCAGAGACGTTTTCTAAAGTTGAAATGCGTAATCACTCTGTGGTGCTTCTCCTAGCATGTCCACGAACAGTTAGTTGCAGTTTGAGTCACACCAAGAACTGATATTTAGTTAAATTCAGATGCTACCAAGGACTCAGACATGCAGTGGACTAAAGAGCCTCTTGATGAAAGTGGAAGAGGAGAGTCAAAAAGTTGGCTTAAAATTCAACATTCAAAAACAAAGATCATGGCACCTGGTCCCATCACTTCATGGCAAATAAATGGGGAAACAATGGAAACAGTGAAAGACTTTACTTTTTTAGGCTCCCAAATCACTGCAGATGGTGACTGTAGCCATGAAATTAAAAGACGCTTGCTCCTTCGAAGAAAAGCTATAACCAACCTAGACAGCATATTAAAAAGCAGAGACATTACTTTGCCGACAAAGTCCGTCTGGTCAAGGCTATGGTTTTTCCAGTGCTCATGTATGGATATGAGAATTGGACCACAAAGAAAGCTGAGCGCAGAAGAATTGATGCTTTTGAACTGTGGTGTTGGAGAAAACTCTTGAGAATCTCTTGGACTGCAAGGAGATCCACGCGGTCAATTTTAAAGGAAATCAGTCCTGAATATTCACTGGAAGGACTGATGCTGAAGCTGAAGCTCCAATACTTTGGCCATATGCTATATATAGCATATATATATATATATAACCATATGCTTTATATTATATATATATATAATGTAATATTTGGCTCTAGGTTTTTAGAGGCCTTTGGTTAAAAACAGTTAACACTTTTATTTAACCTGTCCTACCCCTTAGGATCTTTGAGGTTATGGAGGCTTTTAAATAGGTTATAATCCCAGAAGTTACTGCATACATTTACATTCTATTTAAGTAGAAAATGAAGCAAAAAGAAACCGTTAGGTAAAGGATAAAGTTCATTAGCCTGACTGCCGAAAAATATTAATTGTGAATAATGAGTCTCTTTTGCATAGGAATGTAAAATAGAAAATAAGATTTGTTTCTGGTTTTGAGACTTTGATATTCTTTGTTCTGATGTCGCTTCATCTTCTTCAGTCAGAGACAATATCTTGTTAATCTATCTCCATTTCTAACAGAATGGCATTAGTGAAATGTCACATCAAGGGCATAATTCATTATTATAGCAAGTCCTTCCTGCCATCTTTTTGAACAGAGCAGGATGATTAAACGTCGCTAGTGAGGGGCGCCCACAGTTTTTGGTGCAATCTTTGGAAGCAGATATTACCCCTCAATCAGCTATGTGGAAGCTGTTGTCCAAAGTCACTGTGGATCAGAGACGGCATCTTCTGGTTTCTATGTCATCAGTTCAGTTCCGTTCAGTTCAGTCGCTCAGTCGTGTCTGACTCTTTGCGACCCCATGAACCGCAGCACGTCAGCCTCCTTGTCCATCACCAGCTCCCAGAGTCATCTCAGTTTTCTGAATGTTGATCTCTGTTACAGTCCCGGTCATTTCCATGGACTGAGCGCTTCTCTCTGGGACATTCTCGAGGGGGCAAAAGCAGAGAGCTGCACGGGCTTTTACCCTTCTGTCTCAATGAGATTTATTTCTGAGTACATTTACATATGTTAAGTGAGTTTTGTGGCTAACTAGCTATAAGACATTTTGCAAATTATTTGACATAGTTGGCCTCGGTCTCTTTATTTCTTAAACAAGAGAGAGTAGAACTATACGCTTTCAGAGGTCCCTTCCAACTCTAAATGTCTGTCATCCTACGAAATGCTTCTAAAGGAACATTTTAAAAGTCTAGCTTATCAAAGCATTAGAAAGGACTTGGCTATTTTTATGGTTTGGATCAAAAATATGAGCTGTCACTTCTTGGGAATCTTTATTACCTCCACTTCTTGGCAAAGGCTGAAGTTTAATATCATTATGGTACCCTTTAATGAGGATTCCCTAATTTAGGAAGGCATTCGTGATAATGATCACTTAAAAGATCACTGATTTGAGAAATGGGTCAGGTCTTAATGGGTGCTGAGAATGAAGGCCGAGGGATTACTTCTCTACTGGGCTGTGTTAGTGTTGATATTTGTTCTGCTAATTGTACTTAATTTACTGTGAAGTTTTTTCAGAGATTTCTGTTGCTGTGAGCAATGGTGCTACTGGGGCTGGGCACTGAACTTAGAGCCCTTAATCCTTGACTATCACATAAACCGGTCCATCCCAAAGGAACTCAACCATGAAAATTCACTGGAAGGACTGATGCTGAAGCTGAAGCTTCAGTACCCTGGCCACCTGATGGGAAGAGCTGACTCATTAGTAAAGACCCTGATGGTGGGAAAGATTGAAGGCAGGAGGAGAAGGGGGCAACAGAGGATGAGATCGTTGGATGGCATCATTGACTCAATGGACATGAGTTTAAGCAAACTCTGGAAGATGGTGAAGGACAGGGCAGCCTGGGGTGCTGCAGTCCATGGGGTCAAAAAGAGTTAGACACTACTGAGCGACTGAACAAAGACAATTTTTTAGAGGGAGTGACCTGGAGGTAGCCTAGGAGTCTCGCATCTTTCTCCACACTGCTTCTTAGACACATCAGCAGTTCACCCATCAGTTTATGAAAACCCAGGAGTTGGAAATGTTGCCAGTGGTTCTTGCAAAAAGACCAGATAGATCACTGTTCCTCAAAGATGGGCATTTCACACTGGGATGCAGAGGGAAGTTGGGAGGGAGGGAAAGTAAAGGTTGAGAATGCAGGGAAAAGAAAGAAAAATCATCCAGATGAAAAGCTATGAGGAGCCTTCACTCTTAGAGAAAGCTTGGCAGAGTGCTGGGTTCCCTCCAGGACTGCTCCTGGGCTCAGGGAAGAGGACTGACCTTGGGTGTTTCTCTCTTTTTCTATAATGAGGGTTTTTTTTTTTTTTTTTTGCTTTCCTGTTAGCTCAGCTGGTAAGGAATCCGCCTGCAGTATGGGAGACTGGGTTTTATCCTTGGGTCAGAAAGATTCCCTGGAGAAGGGATAGGCTACCCACTCCAGTATTCTTGGGTTGGGAAAATCCCCTGGAGGAGGGCATGGCAACCCACTCCAGCATTCTTGCCTGGAGAATCCCAGGGACAGAGGGAGCCTGGTGGGCTACAGTCCGTGGGGTCAGAGTTGAACACGACTGAAGCGACTTAGCATGCACACACGCATAGCCAGTTAACAAGCGATGCTGTGAGGGTTTCAGGTGAGCAGTGCAGGGACTCAGCCATGCACACCTGGGCCCATTCTTCCCCAGCTCCCCCCCATGCAGGCTGCCTCATAACAGTGAACAGAGACACCTGTGCTCTACCGTGAGTTCTTGTTGGTTAGCCATTAAAATGTTTCTTGATCGGAGTAGAGCAGGTTTTGTCCTCTATTTTCTACCCACCCCCTGAGGGTACCTAAGGAATCATGAACAAGAAGCTCCATCAAATATAATTATGATCCTGGGAGTGACCGCATAGACACATTGCATCCACGTTATCAACAGCTCCCTTGCTCTGTTAAGCCCTTGTCCCCTTCCGTCTGGTAAGGAAAACTAAGCCACAAATCAATGGCTGTTCTCAGAATTTAGGTTGCACGTTTTCTCCAAAGACTGTGTGAGGACTGAGAAATAAAGCAATTAATTTCACCGGACTCAGGCAAGTCATCTGATCTGAAAGCCAGGTGTCTGGTCTTTCCACGAAGATGGATTGCCCGGTTTGTCAGCCAGCCCCACTGAGCGTTCCTGAGTAATTAGGAGTCATTTCATTGGCAGATGCCTACCCAGCTCACCTTGCAGAGGTCTCGAAATGTCTGAGCCAGAAGCCGCCCCGCCCCAGCAGACCTCCGCAGCACTGACCTGCAGGACTTGGTGACACGATGCCGTGACATAAAGGCAGTCCACGGAACTGCTGTCCACAGCCCCAAGCCCCAGGCTACCAGGCGAAGGCGTGAGCGTCCGAAGGTTAGGCTAAATCATATGCTTTTAATGATGCCGTGTGCCTGGCAGATCAACAGCATCACGATAAGATAAAAAGTTCCAAAAGGCCTTTCCCTGCACAGTGCATTTGACCAAGGCTGCTTTCATGATCTCGCTGATGGAATTCTAAACAGCGTTTTTAAGGGTATGAGCCTAAGTGTGACACTTGAGTGGGTTTTCCTCACCTTTCATCCCATGGAGACGTGAGCCATTGGGTGGGAAGGTGCTTTGTGGTCTGTAAGGATGGACTGATGTGGGTCTGGAAGCATCTGGAAATGTCATCTGGGGGCCCTGGCCATCTGACAGGGTGTTTATCTCTTTCAAATGCTGGGGAAAACACAAAAGCCACACCCAGGTTGGGAGAATTTAAACTTTGCTCAAACCACATCGACTTCATGAGGCTTTCCCAGGAAACTTCTCAGTTGGAAGTGAGGGGAGGGAGGAAGACGCGAACATTCCCTGAGTGCCCGTTACATAATATGGGATTCCTAGGAGGCACAGTGGTAAAGAATCTGCCTGTCAAAGAGGGGATGCAGGATTGACCCCTGGGTTGGGAAGATCCCCTGGAGATCATTTCCTGGAGAAGGAAATGGCAACCCACTCCAGTATTTCTCGCCTGGAGAATCCCATGGACAGAGGAGCCTGGTGGGTGGCAGTCTGCCGGGTTGCCAAGAGCTGAACACGACTGAGTAACCAAACAACAACAAGTTACATAATATGTATGTGTTGGGGCCTTCAGATGCAGGATAATATTCAGTCCTTAAAGTATCCTTGTGACATGGTTATTATTAATCATCTCTTCTCCTGCTAAACTTTATTTTTATTTTTAAATATTAATCTATCTGAGTAGGATCTTTAGTTGCATCTTGCACACTCTTAATTACAGCATGTGGGAATCTAGCTCCCTGAGGACCAGGGATGGACCCTGAGCCGCCTGCATTGGGAGCACGGAGTCTTAGCCACTGGACCGCCTGGGAAGTCCCTGAACTTCACTTTTTAACCATAAATATAGCCTTTATTATAAGCATCCTGTGTACAGCTTGTAAGTGTCGGCCTTCACCTTTAGGCCGGGGCCGGCAGAGAACACAGGCTCTGTCACTTACTCAAGCTGCTGCTCTGTGCTGCCCACGGCACCTACTTGCTTGACGTGAACCATCTCCTTTCATCTTACAAAGACTCGGGGGTCTGGCTTTGGTGTGCTCACTTATATATAGATGAAGAAATTGTCTGAGGGCTTGGGTAACCCGCTTGTCCTCGCCCAGTCAGTAGGTGGCAGAGCTGAGACGGGAACGCAGGTCGGGGTGTCCTGGCCACGTTTCTGTGTTGCACGCGCTGCCTCTAACCCTGGAATCTAGTGCTGCGGTGTTAGCTCAACTGATCGCTTGTGTGACCAGTGATCAAGTTTTCCATCAGGCCACCCTGCCTTCCAGGCTCCCATCACCCTCTCACCTATTTGACTTAAAAAATACTCACAACCTAGACGTTGAGAGCTATGTTTTACTGGGCGGGCATTTTTAGGACTTCATGCCCGGGAGGAGGCAAAGTGCCAGAGTCTGGGCTCCCTGAAGTCATTCCTTTGACGTGCGCCTAAGCTATCTGGGGCCAGCATCCTGTGTTTTCAGGTCCTGAGGTCCCTTGGGGCTCACCAGCTCAGCTTCAGTGGTGCCTGCAATCGCTAATGACCGTGACATCCTTTGTCTACTGATATGGCAGGAAATATTCCATTTCTCACACCCATCATTATCATATTACAAACCTCCTCAAAACATCCAGCCCATCCTCTCCAAACCCCCCAGAAGAAGTCCTTGTCTTGTAAAGTGTGATTCAGGGACCAGCAGAATCAGCAGCCTTGGGGAACTACGTAGAAAAGCACATTCGCAAGGCCTTCCCTTAGACCTCCTGAACCTGGAGTGCGACTCAGCAGAGTGGTCCCGATCAAGCTTTCTAGGTGATTCTTATGCCTCCCGAGGCTCAGAAAGCACTGTTTTAACTGGTCTCTCCATCTGGGCGTGAGTTTTCAATCAGTCCTTCAGAAAGCTGCCAGTTTTTTGAAACACACACACAGCATCATGTATATAATTCATGGCTATTATAGAGGACATGTCACGAGCACTGTCCTTAGGCATGAAATCCTCTATAGGCTTCTACTCAAGAATCTGCAATTTTTGTTTTTTCATGAATAATTCATTTTTGGCTCTGAGGGTCTTTGTTGCTGCTGAGGCTTTTCTCCAGTTGTGATGCTCGGGCTTCTCACTGCAGTGGCCTCTCTCTCTGCAGCGCGGGCCCTAGGGCAGGAGGCGCAATAGTCGACGCTCATGGGCTTAGTTGCTCTTCAGGATGTGGGCTCTCCCTGGGCCAGGAATCGAACTTGGGTCCCTTGCGTTGGCAGGCAGATTCTCTACCACTGAGCCACAGGGAAGCCCTACAATTTTTTTCACTCGAGGGCTTTGCTGGAACAGCCACGGGCGCTCTGTGGGCTGGTCTTACTCATCTACAGAGCCCTTGTACTGAGCACTCTGGAAACTGTTCACTGAACAAATGAAGTGGACTGCTAAGTCATGTATCATTTTCTTGTGGCAAGTCTGTTAATCCGTTTGATGAGTTTAGAAGTGAAGTGAAGTTGCTCAGTCATGTCCGACTCTTTGCAACCCCCATGGGCTGTAGCCTACCAGGCTCCTCCCTCCATGGGATTCTCCAGGCAAGAGTACTGGAGTGGGTTGCCATTTTCCTTCTCCAGGGGGTCTTCCCGACCCAGGGATCAAACCCTGGTCTCCCGCATTCCAGGTGGATGCTTTAACCTCTAAGCCACCAGGATGAGTTTAGAAGGATGAATTAAAGTCCAGTTTTTGGACATTTTTTGATGATTGATTTTTCCTCAGTTAAATAGCTGGGAGTTGGGGGGACGATTACATGAGTAACGCCTGTGGTTAAAGGCGGTCAGCGAACATAACTGGTACTCCAGTTAAAGGATGTGTAAGGATGAGGCTTGCTTGTGACCCAGACAGCCACTGCTTTGCAGGGAGGCAATTCTTTTGCTGGCAGTGTGTTTTCGGAACTAAAGAAGTTTAAAAGGTGTGTTTCCTCCTCTCCCACTCCTGGAGTTTTGGTTGGAGGCCCCAGATTACAAGTGTACCATTGCCATGTGCATTATTTTTTCTTCTTTTTCCCTTCCAGAATCCTGAGACTGGGGCTCCTTCCCAAGCAAGGCAAGGCAGGAGGCTGACAAGAAGTGACTTTGAGACTGCTGAAGAGTTCATTTTACGGATTCACATGCCAAGGCTGATAGCATTTCAGTAGTTTACCCAGTAAATTTCCCTTGGTTATAAGAGGTGGGGCTGGGATTGAACTAAGAGAATTCTTTTCCTCTGTAACACTGATTGCCCAAGATAGGGGTTCCCCAAAGTGTGAAACTCGGGAACAACTGAGAGCTTTAAAAATACATGGATTTCTAACTGCCACCATAACCCTAATCAACTAGAATCAGGGGTGTAAATTCAGGAGAAATTATATTTAAAAAAATGTGTGCTTATCTGTTTGTTTGTCAAATTGTGATGCTCAGCACCGCTTGGGAGATGTAGAATCAGGCAGACCTCGTATTCAGAAGGATCTGAAGTGCCTCAGCAGTCAAGGGGGCACAAGTCAGCGCCTCTCAGCGGGTGGTCCTCACACGGCAGCTTCAGCATCACTTGGGAACTTGTTACAGAAGGCAGAACTACCTAATGAGAATCTCAAGCGGTACCTAGAAATCGGTGCCTAATTCCTCTGGGCAGTCCCAACGTTTGCTACAACTGGAGAAGCACTGATGTACTTGGTGACTGTGAGAATATACCTGTTCTGGACTAGAGAGGGACAGATTTCTAAGCTATCACCAGTCATTTGTAGCTGAGTGAAAACAAAGTGCCTGCTCTGCTGAGGGAGGGGAGCAGGGCGGGGGGAGGGCTGAGCAGAGAGCCAGGGTGAAGTTAGAAAGGGAAGCAGGTAACCAGGACAGTCTCCAGCTGTCCCAATTCTGCCAGCCCTGCCTCTGCTAGCTTTTGCCTTTCTTCTAAGAAGTAAATGTCAAAACTAGTTTTCTTTGAAGGTGACATAGGTATTTAACACCTCAAACAGCTGGAGTTCCACTAAAAAATAGGGGTTTTATGATGTGATAATTCGCCTCCCTGGAGTTAGCGTGCTTTGCCTGGGTAGAATTGACTAGCTAAATTTGTGTTTCAGAAAGGAATTCTACCAAAACAATTTTGTGCTTTTTTGAAGGCAAATCAAATTGACTTTTAAATTTTTAATTGGAAAATTAAGTTCCTTTAGGCTCATTGCATCTCTGAAAAGATGGGCCAATTATTGGTCAATAAAACAGTGTGACCAGGGATCCCTGTGGCTTACAAACGTAACACGAAATCCTCTAATCTTCCTTTTGCACAGCGTAAGATGAACATGTTAATTCTTCCTGCATTTAAAAGATTTAAATAAAGATTCCCTTACCCTTCATTTAAAAATACTGAAGTGATTTTCTTCGTGTACCAATCACGTGTTAGCCCAACTGTAGATCCTGGGGAGTCAGGGATGACCAAGACAAGGTCCTTATGCCCAGGGAGCTCCTTGTCCAGTGAGCAGCTGGTGGTGACCAAGTCTTCATCAGAGATCTTTCCGCTCAAGCTCTGCTGGATGGTACATGATTGCCCATACGGACCAGGTCTCTGCCCTCTAAGAGTATCAAGCCCTGATATCAGATCAAGAGAACAACAGTCCCTTTGGGCAATTCAAATAGAGGGAATTTAACATAGGGGATGGGTTACATTGGTAATGAGAGAGTTGAGGGTACAGACAGGCGCTCAGAGATTAACAGGAGGAAAACTGGCCTGAAAGGACTCGGGGAAAGTTGACGTTATCAGACTCTACCAGCCGGCTTTTGGGGGTGCTTTTAGAACCACAGCAGGGGTGTTTTGGTCCCTGCCGTGGGCTCTGTCCTCATGGTGGACTCCGCACTCTCCGGCTGCCCCCTTGGTGTTGGTGGTGCCTACTGTCCCTGCCCCGGAAGCCGCAGGCCCGCCCACATGTAGGATGTCTTCCGGTGGTCCCTTCAACTCTTCAGAAATATCCCGAGCTCCCTGTTCAGGCTGCAAGCTTGCCTCTTTCTCTGGTGCCAGGGGTGGGGCTGGGCAAGCTGACCGTGTTTGCTTCTCCAGGCTATGTTGATTGGGTGGTGATGAGCTGGCTCATTTGAAAAGACCCTGATGTTGGGAAAGATTGAAGGCAGGAGGAGAAGGGGATGAAAGAAGATGAGATGGTTGGATGGCATCACTGACTCGTTGGACATGAGTTTGAGCAAGCTCTGGGAGTTGGTGATGGACAGGGAGGCCTGGCGTGCTGCGGTTCATGGGGTCGCAACTGAGCGACTGAACTGAACTGAGCCTTCTGGGGAAGGTATTGACCGTGGTTTCAACCAGAGCTGAGCTGAGAGAGGAGACCCGGACGGGAATCAAGTCTTGAAGCTCAGGTCAGTCTTCTGCCAACGTCTCCCGCTGAGGAGAAACGAGGGGACTGGAAGCCATCCTCCGCCGGATGGAGCAAAGCAGAGGAAGGTGAGGACCGGGTCTGAGAGCTCATATTCCAGTCAGGGGCACACCCAGCTGTCCCCTGAAGGGAATTCTGGCCAGCTGGGTCAGAATAAGAAAGGTTTTTTTTTTTTCTTTTCTTTATGCCGTATTGCCTGGCTTGTGGGATCTTAGTTCCCTGAACAGGGATAGACCTGTACTGGAAGCAGAGATTCCTAAACAGTAGGCCACCAGGGCAGTCCCAGCAAGAAGGTTTCAAGGAAGATCTGTCTCACTCCTGACCACTCTCAGGGGACGGAGGGGACGACAGAGAGCACCCCTCCCGGAAAGCAGCTGGGGCATGGGGCCAAAGCCGTGCAGAGGTGCAGTCCCATCAAGACCCCTTTCAGAACCAAGCTTCCTGGACTCTCTGCTAAACCTCACTCTCAACTCAGTTTTCAAAAATGTTTTCATTTTGCAGCAGTGCTTAGAACCTGCCCTCTGCTCCTGAAGGAGTAGATCTGACAGTGAATCCTTTCAGGTATCCATGTCTGTGTCGATTGGCCTCTTAGACACTTAGAGAAGGAAGACTTAGCTCAGAGTAATCAACGGCAAGCATTGTGGAAAAAGCAATAAGATTCTGGGCAAAAGGGTCCTGCTGGGACCCTCGATGGGCTCCTTGCCTCACCCGCTGTAAAGAGCTCAGCACAGAGGTTGAACTTAAGACCATTTCGCCAGGATGATGGCTAGCTGGGGATAATGACATCTAGGGACAGTGCTGCTCAAGGACCAGTTTTTTTCCCCCCCAATCCATTGAGAATTCATACTTTTATAAAATATATTTTAAAAATTGCAATAGAAGAAAAACATACAAAACAGCATTTGAGTATTTTTTGTTAGATTTGACAGGCATAGAATTACACCATCCAGCTACACTGAAAGCTGCTAAACTCTTTCTGTTGGGCACCTAGTGTTATGGACAGATTCCTGTCTCCCCCTCCGCACTGGCTCAGAAGGCGGCAGCGGAGGTGGCCTTTCTGATCGTGGGAGGCTGCTCTGCGGGAGGCTCTTTCTCCCCACTCCTGCCCCCTGACCCAGGAGGGTCTGGAAATGGTGACAAAGGTTGAACAAAAAGCGGGCTTTGTAGATCAGCAGGAACCCAGAGGAAGACAGCGCTGAGTGGCGCACTTGGCGATAGCCGAGCTCGGGGCTAACGCCTGCACCCCGCTCGGCCGGGTGGTCTGTCTCTTCCCCACCCGCTTCATTTCATGTTCTTTCGATGCTGAGAACTCGGGAAAGGCAGCAGACATTTCTAAAAATGACAGTTATCTTCAGGGAAAGGAAAATGGCAAATATGAGACAAAAAAAGTATGAAGTAAATTTTTCACCCTGAAGGGCCGGAGAAATCATTAGAGTTATCTGACAGCCTCCGTCTCCAGGCGTGTGACCTGCCTTCTGGCTATCTCATTGCTATTTATATGAGCCGGGATGTCTGCCTAGCGCCCGGGTGAAATCAGGCGGGATCTACGGGAACTCAGATATGGCCCAGAGTGACAGAAGCCTGCAAAGCCTTACATCTGTCTTTTGAAATTCTGCATCCCACATTATCCACCTATAATTCGGAATTGCTTTTCTCCCAGCACACACACACACACATGCCCACACAGGCACGCATATGGACACACAAATGCAGACACACACAAACACACACATGCTTTATCCTTCTCTCCCCTAAAACATCACATTGAGCAAAATGAAACTTTAGGAATTAGCTGTCATGCCTATTCCATAAGATATCACGATACTAACAGAGTGGGGATTGACATAGAGTAAAATAAAAATAGCTGCTCTTTGCCTCAATCTTCAATTAAGATACTCAAACAGATTTTGAAACAGGAAATTCGAAATTCTCTTACTTATTTTTGACACTTAAACCTATGGAATTTCTTCTTTAAAAAGCTGCCGTTACTGAAATGTTATGAGGGTAAAATGAGTAAAGTTAAAGCACACCGGTGGGCTGCACCGTCAGATGCAGTTCTGCACGGCCAAGCGTTTCTTCCCGCTTGAGAGATCAGTCTTCTCTGATGCCCTTTATTAAAGTTTAAAGCGAGTGCTGCCTTGGCGGGAGGGGAAGGGCTTGGGAGCGAGCCTCCTTGCGGCTGGCCTTTAGGGGCTGTCCTGCTGCCTGCGGTATTGTTGTTGAGTGAAGCAGGGTGTGGTTCTGTTTGTGAAAAAATGTTAAAAACAAGAAAACCAGAAACAGAAAACCCTCACCCCCAAATCAGCCCCCCATATTCATCTCTCAGGATCACCCCGTGGTTTTGATCACATCCCCTCTTGGTGTGTGTCCCTGTGTTTGGAGTGAGAGTTTGATCAATTGTTCCCGCTGGCAGCTAAAATCCCGTCATGTGTGTGTGTTTCTCAAAGAGAAGCTTAACTATATTCTCTTCATATCGTTTCAGCAAATGATTCTCATCCCTAGGACTCAAAAACCTGCTCCCACAATCTTTTCACGAGTTAAAGTTTCTCCATTTCAGCCGTCAGCATGATGAAAATGAATCTGAAAACCCCTGTACCTATTAAAATTCTTACTCCTGCCAGACATCTGCTTTCCCTCTGAAGATCACATCATCTGCTTTTTGACTAGGTTGTCCATTTAAGACCTGAAAACTGTGACCCCCGTTGCCTAGCAACCAAGAAACTCCGGCCTGAGCCCTGGTGGGTGAGATGAAAAAAGGTCCGTGAATGTGGCAGGCCTGTCCTTATCAATATGCTACTAGGGGGCTACTTTTATTTCTTCTAGTAATATATCATAATAAGTTTTGTAGGTCTTTATACTGTGGTTCTCCCTTTTGAATAAAAGCATAACTAAGACTTGAGGGGATGTCTGATATAACAGAAAATGTAACCATAAAAAAAAAAAAAAAGCCCAGAATAGAAATCATCTAACTGCTGAGTACCCTGCCGAGCTGCCTGAGGCAGCTACACATTTCCATTGAGTTATTTTATGATCAGGCCAGTATGTTATTGAAATATTATCTCTTTAGCCTTTCTCATTCTGATAAGAAATGACAGGCTCTCAGAACAGTAATACATACAGAGTACAGAATATGGGGCCATGGACAGAATTCAGCTGGGGTAAAGCATACTGGCTTTGGAGAATTTCCATTAAAACTGATCATCCTTGGGTTGTATTTTCAAATCGGGCACAGTCCACATGCTAACGTCCGCTTTAATTGTGATGAGAATTTGGAGCTCTGCGGATGGTTCCACCTAGACCAGTTTATTGAACAACATTAAAGAAAAAAGCGTGCCATGTTTTCACCCAACTCATTTACGATACAGTTTCTGTAGTAAAGACTGAAATGCTGCCTGTTTGAGATGCTTAGGTAACAGCTACAATTGGGCTTTGAAGTCATTCATGAAAGGAGGGTAAGGAGGCATAATCAGGAAGAGAAACTTTCAAATGAAATATTCAGAAGGGGGTCTGATTTATCCTGGAAATGGAGTATGATCCATAAAGCTTTGTTACCTTCTAAAGCTTTCGCAGGAGGAAAGTTGATCTTATCCCTGTTGACTCACTGATTCTTTGCTGTTGTTTGACATGGAAGCCATCCCATATCGACAAACCCAACATGTTCATATTTCGAGATGCTGCCGGCAATGCAGGAGACCCAGGTTCAATCCTTGGGCCAGGAAGATCCCCTGCAGCAAGGGAATGGCTACCAACTCAGTACTCTTGCTTGTCCAAGTAAGACAGAGGAGGCTTGACGGCTACAAAGAGGTTGCAAAGAGTCAGACATGACTGTGTGACTCACATTTTCACTTTCAAGGGGAATATGAGCCTCTGCGTCTGGCTGTAGGAGTGTGCGTCTGTGCACAGTAATTCAGTTGTGTCTGACTCTTTGTGATCCCATGGATTCTGGTCTGCTGGACTCCTCTGCCCAAGGAATTTTCTAGGCAAGAAAGGAGACTTGGGGTTTATTCTCCGTTCTGCTCCTATCAACCCCGTGGCCTGAGGAAGGTGGGGACTCTTAGGGACTCAGAACTGCCCCTAGAAAAGAAGGAGCTGAACTGTGCAGCTTCCAGCACCCGTCCGCTCTTTCTTGTGTTTCTTTTACCCTCTGTCAGCTACATTTACTCTGCGCTCTTTTATCATCATCTGTGCATGCTCTGTCCCTTCAGTCTGACTCTCTGCAACCCCATGGACTCTAGCCCACCAGGCTCCTGTGTCCATGGGATTTCGCAGGCAAGAATGCTGGAGTGGGCTGCCATTTCCTCTTTCAGAGGTTCTTCAAGATACACACAATCACATTTTTGTTACTCAAAATATGATACCTATATAATTTTGATAATCACCTCTTTGTATGTTTTCGGACTTTCTGACCCTCTGACAAATGACATTCAAGAGGAACAGAAACCGGGGTGCTCCTAATGACCGATCCTGGGGCTGTAACTTGATCTCCCACAAACCCGAAGTGAGCATTTTCCTCTGTTCAGCCCAGTCTCCGTGTACGTATGGAGTCCGTGACCGGTTTGCTTTCTTCTTTTTTTCTTTCTTTTTCAAAGAGCAATAACGTCGACACAGCTGTTGCCTCTTTTTTTGTACAAATGCTGCACAGTGAATCATCTTAGCCTCTCTGTAAAATTTTAACTTAATGGAGTCCTGGCATTTCTGATGAGACGAGGAACTTAATTTTATAGAACAACCTATTGAACAAGCTGTTCTTGGACATTCCCATCTCAACTAAATGTTAAAAGTATTAAAATTCACATTAGCGCAAGAGGAAATTTTGCATGGGTAATCCTTCAATACAGTGTTTTATGGCTCTATTAGCTGCACAGCAGCTGGTGACATGATGAATTTAATCCATTAAAAAATTCAGGAAGAGGTTTAAAAGTCAGCTTTTTAGAACATTATCTTGCTACAAGGAAAGGAAACTTCTCCTCGGGGCCAGAAGTGGGTTTCACACTGAGGCAGGTGTGCAAAACACACCTGCCTGACAAGTGCACAAGCTCAGAGGCTGGCTCCCAGAGAGGGGTCAGTGTGATGGTGAGCCAGGGCTCAGGGCGGGTGAGTCAGAGCAGGCGGAAACAGCTGAGCATCTTTGACTTACGTCTTCCGCTTTCTCTTTCCTTTTCAGAAAAGGTTTTACGTGGATAGTAAACGATGGTGTTGTTTTTAGATGGATGTGGCATTTTTGTGTCGAGGTCTGTATTTCTGTAAAATCAGAAAGTCCCTGAGCCTTAGTGGTATGATTATTTATCTGACGAGGGCATAAGTAAGAAAAGATTTTTCAACCCTTGCTATAAATAAGCGTCTGCCAAATCCCTTGGGTATAAAAGCTTTGTGCAAGGGATCCAGGGGCTCACCTTGAAGAGATGCTCCCGCTTGGTACCTCTCGAGGGCATTGGGAGGGAGCCTGGATGCAGTGCAGTGAAGTAGCATCTTGGATGGCTTAGGAAGTCGGGGACCTGGCTTGGAAGTAGATGGATGGCACTGGTGTGTCTTAACCACTAGCCTTAACATCCTTCATTTTTCTTTTCCAAATTGTGACTTGTTTTCCCAAAAGGAAAAAAGACATTGTCTCCCCTTACCAATAGATTTTTCAGGTTCATAGGTAGGATTAATTGTTCTCAATGTCAGGAGAATTTCTTTGCAACAAATAGGTATTTCTAAGTGGAGACAATGACAGGTCACCTTGGATCCGATTGCCTGATATTTGTAAATGAGTTTGTTACTGTATTCAACCCTCATGAACTGAAAAATAGGGCGTTTGGCCTAAAGAACTCATTTATACAAGTCCCAAGTCCATGTAACTTCCCTCGTGTCATCTCCTCACTTAGCACTCGATGTAAGAGGGAAATTGCTATTCTTGCGGTGAAGCTAGTGTGGCTCACAAGAGCAAAACCAAATCCACTGCATCTGCCTTGCAGGAAACCGCTAATGGTCCCTACAGTTTCAACAAACCACCAGGTTGAAAACAGCGATGGTAGCTATTGTATTCTCGAGTATAAAAATTAGTTTGTTTTTCTTCTGACATAAAAGGCTTTATCTTTCTCGAGGTGCATGGGTTACTTGGGTGAGAAAGTGTCTGTGGACGGAGACAAGAACATTCTAAAATTCTTAGTTTCAATCATTCTTCCCTCACCCCACCTCCAATCCTGCCTAGAACTGACTTTCTCATGGCAAGTTTAGTGTATTTAGCAAACAGTTGAACTTCAGAGGGGGCCGTTAGCATGGGTGACTTTGGTCTGATGGGATCTAATCCTGTGTTTGAGGCTGACTGATTGAGATGCAGCAACCTCTGGACCGCACCCCCTCCAGACCACCCCCTCCCCTCGACCCCCCTCCCTGGATCAATCCTGTCCCCTCCAGAGCCCCCACTTCGAACACTTTTGCAAAGATGTCTTTCACGGGTGTGTGGTAATGTGTTTCATTTTCCAGTCTGTGTGGTTCCTGGTGATTGAGCCTGTTGTGAGAAGGGTTATGCAGTCTGAGAGCTCGACTAATGACACTGCCTTTTTTTTTTTTTTTTCTACATAAAACACAAACTCCACTAGAGTGATTTCCATATTGAAAAAAATGCATAACCAAAATCCAGCCAGGAGTGTCATTGTTGCTGTGTGCGTTTCACGTCTATACTCTTTGCAGAAGCAAGAGAGATTCTAGTTCACATATCGGACGTTATAGTCAAGGATAAAGCAAATGAGGAAGAATCAGAAGGGGACGGGCATAGGCATTTTGATGGAGTTTGGTGTGTTCCTGCCATTTCCAAAGAATTTAAAAATGAGAGCAATTTGTGTTTCTTGATGATTTGATGGATTCCCTGATGGCTTGGATGGTAAAGAGTCTGCCTGCAATGCAGGAGACATGGGTTCAGTCCCTGGATTGGGAAGAAGAGTATGGCAACCCACTCCAGTATTCTTGTCTGGAGAATTCCTCGGACAGAGAAGCCTGGTGGGCTACAGTCAATGGGATCACAAGAATCAGACATGACTTAGCAGCTAAACAACTGCTACCATGATCCTTAAATCCTTGCCACAGGATGGTCCAGGTGAGCCCAGCTGGGGTGGTTGGTGTGTTATTGGCCAACTCTGGCTTCTAAGAAACACCACTCAGCCATTCCCACCTGCTCAGTTTCCCTCACTTCACAGGGGATGCTCTGCAGTTAGACTCGCTCCTTGCCTGGTGTGAATGAGCCCTAGACGGCCTCTGTGTATTGACCCTTGCATTCTTCATTCTTTCCGGTAGGCTGTTAGCTCAAAAGCCAGTCAACACGAAACTCAAATTTTTACATGCCAGTTATTTAACAAATCACCTGGAATGGTTTTAGAGTCTTTATTGAATTTTTAAAATAATTATAAAAGATTATAATTGTACAATATTGAGAAGTATAGAGCAAAATACAATGATCAGAAGACAGTTGCTCTCCAATATTGCTTTAAAGTCTGTATTGAATTTGTTTCAGTTTTGCTTCTGTTGTTTATGTTCTGGTGTTTTGGCCAGGAGACCTGGGGTCCCAGCTCCCTGATCAGGGATCAAACCTGTACACCTTGCATTAGAGGTGAGATCCTGACCACTGGCCCACCAGGGAGGCCCCCGAACTAGCAGAATTTTAGCCATGTAGAGACCGCCAGCTCTGCCTACCTCGGGAAACCTCACCCAACAGCTGGTACCTACCGCAGTGATATGACCCTAATCGGTGATGCCCTCTGAGCTCTCGGACCCAGACTCACCGTGTGCAGCTGGGTGCCATCACCCAGACACCGAGCCCCTCCTCTTCCCAGGGGTCTCTCGTCTTCTTCCCCTTCTGAGCCTTGCCCGCATGTTGTGTGGGCCTCCCCACGTGATCAGGGTTAAAACAGGGCTCTGTGGATGGCTTTGCTTATGAAACACTGCACAGTCTCACGAGTCAGTGCTTCTCTAGGTTTCTTGGCACACGGATGACCTGGGCATCCTGGGATGATGGAGGTACTGAAGCCACCTTGGGACCCGAGATTCTCTCTAATCAGTGCCTGAGAGATGTGGTTCTGCTGATTCAGGAACCATAGTTTGAAAAACAGAGCTTGTGAGATTCTGCCTCTTACTCTATGAAAGGTACTAAGAAACGCCGCACTAATTTGCTGAGTTTTATTTGTCTAACAATCACCTACCAAGCTATGCAGGGTCGGAACAGCGATGAGTGCTTTCGGAATAGAGTTTAAGAAACATTTCATGAAGAGCGCTAGCTGCGTCGTGAATCTTGTTTACTGTGTGTGAGTGTGTGTGTGCTTTGGATATTGTGTGAGTGTGTGTGTAAGTGTGCCACGCAAGTCGAGGGGGAGGTGGCTGTTTGCACAGGCATCTGCAAGATCATTTCCCAGCCTGCATGGGAGCCTCTTGGAACCTTGTCGACTCCTGATCTTCAAGTGTGGTCTGTTCGCTCCTTCCCACCTGAACCTATGTGTGGGCGACTGTCTCCCCAGCTGGAGCAGGTACAACCTCCCCGAGCGGTGAGGTTCTCAAAGGCAGGCGTCCCCTCCTTCAGAATGTGATGCCTGATGACCGAGGTGGAGCTGCTGTAATAATAATAATAGAAATAACATGCACAACAAAGGTAATGTGTTTGAATCATCCTGAAACCATACCTCTCACCCCGCTCCGTGGGAAAATTGTCTTCCACGAAACTGGTCCCTGGTGGCAAAAAGCTTGGGGACTGCTGCTCAGAGGTGATCCACTTCCCACCTGCTCTGTCTTGAGCCGTCATCAGTCTCCAGGTGAGATGAGAGCAAAAGTGGGGAAGGGAGGGGGTGCATGGAGATAAGCGGGGATAAGGGAGAGGAAGGGGAGGTGGGGGAAGAGAGGTGCCTGAGGAACCCAGCTGTTCCAGCACCCAGTGGTTTGAATCCCCAGCCCAGACACTCAGCTTGAGTCAAAAGCTTTCGAGATGACCTTAGTCAGATCTCAGCTCCAGCCACACGTGGGCTGCAAGCATATGAGAGACCGCCAATGAGAAGAGCCTAGCTGAGCCCAGTTGGCCCCTAGATTTATAAGCCAAATAAATGATGTTTCTTGTCTTAAGTCATTGCGGTGAAGTGATTTTATGAAGCAATAGATGTCTGGAGGAGTCCAGATAATAGAGATTGGATTGAGGAGTTGCTGTTTTTGTATTTACATAGGGACAAAGAAAACTGGGTACACTCTCCGTTTGAGCTGAGATAGAAAATGAGTTACTCCGAGCATTTCCTGCGGCTGGAGTTCTCCTCCAAAGCCTGGGCAGCCTCTCTGCTCAACCCCTTCCAAGGATGAGCACGTGTTCTGTGGTGCCAAATGACACATCAGATAAACAAGCAGATGCCCATTAAAATGAACGAGTATCAAAACTTTTTCATGCTTATTTGTTATTAACGACAGAATGTGAAGGTGCAGCTCGAATAGTTTGTTATTCTTTTACGTTTGTGGCAATATATTACAATTTATGCCTCGGCTTAGAAGTTGATTACAAGTTTTATGAGACTGAGTGCCTGTTATTGGCAATCTTGATGTTTTCTTTTCTCCTGTAACATGTCACAGACAATGGATTTATATGCAGTCAATGATTTTTGTTTTATATCATTTCAATAAAAAAATTAAAGAAGAAAGTGTGGAGTGGGGAGCAAGAAGGGGATAATGAAGGTTACATTCGTCATATGGGAGGATTTAAAGTATATTAATAATATGTGTTCTTTCTGGCATCTATTCTCAGAGCACTTTATATTCTTTGCAAGAGACAAAACAACAAGTCATCAGGGACTTTTTATAAACACAGGTGGCGCTTATTAAACTGAGAAATAAAAATTTTACACTCCTGATGATTAGCCTAGACAAGTTTTCATGGGCTCCTGCACTTCGGAAAACGGTGCTTATTTTCTTTCCTATTTTCCCCCTCAATTCTGATGACTTTCATTCTCTATGAACAGCTTGAGTCAGTGGTGCAGTGATACCTAAAATATTTTTGACAGAGTTTTGAGGCAAGGTATTAACGATCTATTTTACAACGATCGTCGTAATAAAATACCGCACTCTACAAATTTTAACAGACATGGCCGTGAACCTCAGAGCAAATAAGACTTCCTATGTGAAGAGAGAATTAAGGTTCACATCGACAAATATTTGACTAAAAAGAGGAAAATCCATCTTGCCTCTTCTATTTGTCATTGTCGCACATTGCTTGTGTGATTTTTTTTTCCTTAAAGTGGCCTGAATTGATTATTTTATGATTGTTTCAATACATATGGAGGGCAAACCCCCAAAACACAAAAACAACATTGAGTGGATTCTGTGAAATACTGGGGACAAAGCACACGAAATTATTATGCAACATTTTCATTTAAAGAAAGCCTTACATATTACAACTGAGGATACATATTTAAATGTGCAATGAGTATTTGTAGTAACATCTAGAAGCATAGGGATACACATTAAAAAATTTAAGATCTAATGAAAATTAAGATTTCCCCAACAAGGGGGAAAACATTCATAAGCAAAATGGAAACACATCTCTAATTACACATGATAGCAGCTACCAATGACGCTTATCGTTAGTCCTCAGTCCTTTTCAAGGTTCACTTGCAACAGAAACACACATTATCCACGAATAGGGGTAGCTCTTTACCTTGGACTGCGGTGGCTTCATGTTTTTCTGCTTGAAGGATTTCTCCAGTGTCTTAGTTCCCAGGCATGGCAGCCTGAGGATTAACACCCCAGGAGTGTCTGTGGATACATGCCCTCAGTGGGACGTTTCTAAGGCATGATATAAATATCTTCTCAGAAATGGAGCTCTACTCTCTCTAGTAGCTTTAAATCACTAATGAATTAATCCTTAATTTTTTTCCCCTGCCCAGTATTGCTATCTTCACTCTCTCATGCATGCTTCCTAGAACCACATCTTAGATAACTTTTTTTTTTAATGTGGACCATTTTTAAAGGCTTTCTTGAATTTGTTACAATATTGCTTCTGCTTTCTGTTTTGTGTTTTGGATCTTGAGGCATGTAGGGTCTCAGCTCCCCGACTGGGGACTGAACCCACAGCCCCGGCACTGGAGGGCAAGGCCCTAACCTCTGGACCACCAGGGCAGTCTCTCAGATAACTTCCCATACCAAGTACCTGTTGAGGATTTGCTTTCAGGAAAACCCAAACTACAACACACACTGCCTTAAAGTAATATAAAGAAGACCAGTATGTCTCAAAACTTACCATATGTGACTAACACACTTTGAATAAAATGTGTAGCTTGATACATTTTCATTATTAAAAAGGAAAAATATGAGAATTAAGCCATTCATTTAAGAAGTAAGAAAATATCTAACAACCATACCTTGGAAACACAGAGATAAGAAAATTACACCAAAAATACACATGCAAAATAAAAATTTATTAGCAAATTCAAAATAAAATTAGTTATAAGTCCAAGAATTTGTCTTTTGGAAAAAACAAAATCCAGCAAACATGTGGAATATCTGGTGAACAGTAACAACGAAACAAAAATGAGGACAAGTAAGAAAGGGGTTATTACATCAGCTATTGAGAAAAAATAATAATTTAAAGAAGAAGCTACACATGTTTATGGTAAGAACTTGAAAACCATGGGAAGATAATTTTTAAGGAGAATATGAGTGATCATCATTAACTCATGAAGTAGATAGCTGAATAAAATCATGAAAGAAATTAAAAGTATTTTCCAAGAATTACTTTAAAAATACTCTAGGGCTGGATTATTTTAAACAACTTTTTTCCCAAAATTTCAAATCCATGCTCATTTATATGCTGCTGCTGCTGCTGCTAAGTTGCTTCAGTTGTGTTCGACTCTGTGCAACCCCACAGACGGCAGCCCATCAGGCTCCCCCGTCCCTGGGATTCTCCAGGCAAGAACACTGGAGTGGGTTGCCATTTCCTTCTCCAATGCATGAAAGTGAGACGTGAAAGTGAAGTTGCTCAGTTGTGTCAGACTCTTAGCGACCCCATGGACTGCAGCCCACCAGGCTCCTCCGTCCATGGGATTTTCCAGGCAAGAGTGCTGGAGTGGGGTGCCATTGCCTTCTCCAATTTATATGCTACACAAGCCATTTCAAAGCATAGGTGAGGAGCTTTTAAATTTCTTTTATAAAAACAGTATAAATTTGATTCCAAAATGTAAACAAAGATAAAAAGGAGAAAAAAACCACTGAACAGTTTTTCTTCTGAATATGCTTAAGATAATGAGAAATATCTACAATCAAAAGAAATACTTTCAGTTCAGTTCAGTTCAGACACTCAGTCGTGTCTGACTCTGCGACTCCATGAACCGCAGCACGCCAGGCCTCCCTGTCCATCACCAACTGCCAGAGTCCACCCAAACCCATGTCCATCGAGTTGATGATGCCATCCAGCCATCTCATCCTCCGTTGTCCCCTTCTCCTCCTGCCCTCAATCTTTCCCAGCATCAGGGTCTTTTCCAGTGAGTCAGCTCTTCGCATCAAGTGGCCAAAGCACTGGAGCCTCAGCCTCAGCATCAGTCCCTCCAGTGATGGGTGTATGCTATTGCCACTATCCATTTGTGTTGTTCTGAAAGTTCTAGCTGTTAAAAATAAGACAAAAAAGTATCAAAGAGGAAATCTGCTTGTTACTGAGGGAAAGAAAAGAACAAAACACTATTGTTTGTAGATGGCGTGGTTGCCTTTCTAGAAGTTGCAAGAGATCCACTGAAAAACTTTCAACACTAAAAAGGTTATTTAATGGATTAATTAGGTAGATGGCTCTTGTAACAGAGACCTCAACTATCATAGATTAAATAAGACAGAAATTTCTTTTCACCTGTTAAAACCGTCCAGGGCTTATTGGTCAAGAGTAGCAGAGCTGGGAATTCCGTGGTGGTCCAGTGGTCAGGGGGCTTCCCAAGTGGCACTAGCGGTAAAGAACCCGCCTGCCAATGCTGGAAACATAAGAGATGCAGGTTCCACCCCAGGTCGGGAAGATACCCCGGAGGAGAGCATGGCAACCCACTGCAGTACTCTTGCCAGGAGAATCCCAGGGAGAGAGGAGCCTGGCGGGCTACCGTCCATGGAGTCGCAAAGAGTCGGACTCGACTAAAGAGACTGGCACACAGGCCAGCGGTCAGGACTCTGTGCTTCCCCTGCAGGGGGCTTGATTTGATCCATTGTGGGGGTCTAAGAGCTCACATCTGGCAATGTGGCCAGAAAAAAAAAAAAAGAGTAGCAGAGCTGCTTGGCTCCTGTGATTGAGAGCCCGAGTCCTTCTATCTTGTGTGCATTAGTCCTCCAGAGCAGACACGGGTGAACGTTCTCTGAAGTGGGCGGGAAGTGTTTCAGGATTTGAGGGTCTGCATAGTCTCTGTCTGGAGAAGGCCAGGGCAGCCCACTCCAGTGCTCTTGCCTGCAAAGAGTCCAATACATGGACAGAGGAGCCTGGTGGGCTGCAGTCCATGGGGTGGCTAAGAGTTGGACACAGCTGAGCGACTTCACTTTCTCTTTTCACTTTCATGCACTGGAGAAGGAAATGGCAACCCACTCCAGTGTTCCTGCCTGGAGAATCCCAGGGACGGGGAGCCTGGTGGGCTGCCGGCTATGGGGTCGCACAGAGTCGGACACGACTGATGCGACTCAGCAGCAGCAGCATAGTCTCTGTCAGTTTTTCTCCTTCTTTACTTCTCTTCCTCCCCCTCCGTCCTCCTCCTCCTCTCATTTCTTTCTTTCCTTTCTTTAAAAATTAATTTATTTTTATCTATTTGGCTGTGTCAAGTCTTAGTTGCAGCTTCTGGATCTAGTTCTGAGACCAGGGAAATGAATGGGAAAGAATTCCCAGGAATAAAACAGAAAATAAGGGAAATGAGAAGAACTTAATTTACTTGATATCTAACTGTCCATCAAATGGGAATTCAGAAGGGAAAGTGCAGTTGATACCAAGCCTGCTGGAATATAATTGAGCCATGCCGTCTAATGGTTTTCGGTCACAGAATTTGGAAAACGGAAGGTCCTAATTCAACCCCTTTCTATGTGACCTTATCTAAGTGATGTAATCAATCTGAGTATTGATTTTATCTTAAAAGTAAGCCGACAATATATATTTCACAGAGGTTTATTAAGGATTAGAATTTGTTCTGTGCTGCTTCTCTACCATCCTACAAAGCTGGAGTAAAAGGCCCCGTCTAGAGGGTTGCCGTGCCCTACTCCAGGCTTCTTCCTGACCCAGGGACTCACCTGTCTCTCTTATGTCTTCTGCATTAGCAGGCACGTTCTTTACCGGCAGTGTCGCTTGAGAACATAACTCAAGTTGTGATAATTGCTATATTCCTGGCATAGGCATCACCTCAGAGGGTAACACACGATGCTGATGGTTACTGATGCTGATGCTGAGGAGAAGGAGAACTGGGAAGTTGGCATGCCCTTCTCCTGACTGGCTATGGAATTGCATACGGCTGTCTACTTAAGGAATGATGGTCAGTTTGGGGAAAGAAAGCTGTCCTGCATTTTAGTTCTGTTTCCAGCTGCATGATATTGGGACTTGGCTTAGTTTCTCTGTGCCTCTATTTCCTTATCAGTCATAATTCAGGTGCAAATGACGTCGGTAACAAAGCTACAAAAGCAACTTACTGGTCCTTTGCTCTGCACCAGACACATGATGCTCATTTTTTAAAGGTTGTATTTCTTTTTTTTTTTTAAACTGTTTGTTTTGTGTTGACCTATAGCTGATTAACAATGTTGTGATAATTTCAGGTGAACAAGGAAGAGATTCAACTCTACATATCCATGTATCCATTCTCTCCCAAAGTCCCCTTCTACTCAGGCTGCTGCATAACTGAGCAGAATTCCCTGAGGCACCAGGTGCTTAAGATACGATAACTCACTTAATGCTTCACACACATCTTAGGAAGAGGGCATGGCAACCCACTCCAGTACTCTTGCCTGGGGAATCCTATGGGCAGAGAGGCCTGGTGGGCTACAGTCCACAGGGTCACCAAGAGTTGAACATGACTGAAGTGACTTAGCACAGACCACCACCATCATGGTTATTATTTGCACTTTGCATATAAGGAAACAGGGATAAAAAGATTTCTACGACTTGCCAAAAGCCACACTGCTATTTAATGTGGCCAACGCGGGTACCACTGTCAGTGTATGGTATAGTCAGTCCTCAATAAACAATTATTGAATCTGGGTTTGAAGAATATGGGGCTCATCTTATAGAGGCAATAAGTGGAAGAGGGACACTCTCTGTCCTTGTTGAACAATCTTTATTGAAGCAAAGGCTCAATGCATCCTTGAGGTCAGGGACTATGCCGTTATTGTCCCTAAAGCATCTAGCAGGTGCCTAACTCTTTATCAGCTTCAATGAATACTGACTAACTGCATTCTTTAATAAGATCTTTGATCTTCAAATTTCTTTGATAATCCTGGGTTTTCCTAGAGTTAAAAACTTAAGATGTGAAAGATACGTCACAGTGAAAAGGCTTGTAGCCATAAACCGGTGTTTGTCTGTTTTACAACCTTTCCTATTTAAATTGGACTTAGAACTCATGAGTTTGTAAGGAAATAGTAACAGCCTGAAATAAAGATTGTGAAACTCCAACTCACTCTGAATCAACAAATATGGCTTGAATGTTTAGGAGTTCAGTTCAGTCACTCAGTCGTGTCCAGCTCTTTGCGACCCCATGAATCGCAGCACACCAGGCCTCCCTGTCCATCACCAACTCCCAAAGTTCACTCAAACTCACGTCCATCGAGTCCGTGATGCCATCCAGCCATCTCATCCTCGGTCGTCCCCTTCTCCTCCTGCCCCCAATCCCTCCCAGCGTCAGAGTCTTTTCCAATGAGTCAACTCTTTTCATGAGGTGGCCAAAGTACTGGAGTTTCAGCTTTAGCATCATTCCTTCCGAAGAACACCCAGGACCAATCTCCTTCAGAATGGACTGGTTGGATCTCCTTGCAGTCTATGGGACTCTCAAGAGTCTTCTCCAACACCACAGTTCAAAAGCATTTATTCTTTGGCTCTCAGCTTTCTTCACAGTCCAACTCTCACATCCATACATGACCACTGGAAAAAACCATAGCCTTGACTAGATGGACCTTTGTTGGCAAAGTAATGTCTCTGCTTTTTAATATGCTATCTAGGTTGGTCACAACTTTCCCTCCAAGGAGTAAGCGTCTTTTAATTTCATGGCTGCAGTCACCATCTGCAGTGATTTTGGAGCCCCCCAAAATAAAGTCTGACACTGTTTCCAGAGTAGTAGCTGATTATTTTGCAGAATTCTGGTTCACATGTTTTATTACAGATATGCGTTGATACTAGCTTTACACAGTTCAGTGAAATTTTAAATTTCAGCAAAAATGATAGATTTAAAAACAAATGTATACTTTTCTTACAATATTTTCTCTATGATGGCTTTCAATTGTAAATCAGATGTTTGAGTTATGACAATGAAGATAGCACTTTTGTTTTAAGGAGTTTTATAGGTTCACTAAAGTTAATTTATTTTAATCTTCTCTGACAATTTTGGCTAGAAACTGCTATATGATTATAGAGGTTACCAAGTAGAAATGTCCCAGAAAAATACAGTTTTCTTGGGTAGACAAAATGATTTGAAGGGCAAAAATAAAGCCATTGAAAGTAACAGATATTTGAAAATGTTTTATTGCAGAGGTTTGTTTGCTAGCATAGATGGCGACTCTATTGGGACTGGGTTCCAGTACTTGGTTGTGCCATTTTAGACTCTTTCATCTGTAACTGTGTGTGGTTTACTCATCACTGGTAAATGGGGTGTCCATGTGAGGTCACCTTACTTTATCAATGCTTGTAGAGACCAAAGCTTCAAGATGAGAAGAGCCACTTATGTTTCATAAAGTCGGCCATCTAGAATAGATCATGCCTATCCCTGAGGTAGAAAATCTTTCGCAAAATCTTGCTATAATAAAATCTATCTCGTTTCATCAATTCACAGTGTTGTTCTGTAAATGACCAAGTATAACTTTTTGTGCCCCATCCAACTGAATTATGCTTCTTGGGTAAAATAACTTTCCTCTTTTACTGTTTGTACACATTTTTTTTTTTTTTTTGCTGATAACATTTGCACATGGGAGTATAAATTTTTTTAAAAAGCAGCAGAATACTAGTGGAGAGAGAGTGTGGCTAGGAAATAATCACTGTACTTTCTACATGAGCTTCTAGAATCATCCCCAAATAGTTGTTTGTGAGCCTACTTTTTTGAACCTAATGGAGACAGGAGATGAAAGGATGAGGCTGCTGCTGCTGCTGCTGCTAACGTGTGGCTTTGCCAAGGTTATGGCTTGGTTGACTTGCTTCCAGGAGGATGGAGGGAAAAGGGTGTGAGCAGCCATTCAGCCCCTCACTTGCGAGCTAACTGGGAAAGGTTTCTGCCGATTGCCCCTGCCTCCATCAAGGGCATGTCTTCCACTTAATGAGCATGCAGGGAGGCAGGCATGGCTCAAGAACAAGGGTTCCGTTTGCAGTCAGCCACAAATCACATTTCATTTATCAGGCCCTATAGATGACAGGATATCATCGAATCCCTGGAGAGCCATATTCATTAAAAAGAAATCTTAAGTAATTACAACAATTAATTGACTTGAAACAGTTTCTGGTGGATAAGGTTTACATAATTCATTTGCCAGACAAAACAAGCCTGATCAAGCCTGGAAAAAGCTATTTCCAAGCCTTCCTCTATCTGACACTGTGTGGTCCTGGAAAGGGGGTTACCTTTTGGAGCTCTCCCTCCCTCTCTTTTTTTGTGGGCAGGCAACAGTAGTTTGTAAAGTGAGAAATGAGAATCTGAAAGAATTTGATCAACTCAATTTGAGGTCCTTGAGATGGCTCTGCAGCACTTTTTTTTTACATACCATTGTTCCTAAAACTGATGAATGAACATAAATGTGGGTTGGGTCAACCATGAACTCTGAGTTTGTGGTTTTGAGGAGGCAGACATGGATCCAAGACAAGCCTTTCCAGAAACCTAAGAGACGATTTGGGACAAGGTCAAGGCTCCTTCCAAGAGCACTAACATCCTTGAAGTAACTTGCATAAACAACTGCTCTTATCAAAATAATACTTTGTCAGCGTTTTCAGCAATCAGTCATAAATTCTTTACCTTGAAGTTTTTAAAATGTGGGAATAAATTTTGAGAAAGAGAGATCAAAGAAGAATTATAGCAAGCAGGTTCTTTGTTTTTTTTTTTTTGTGCACGGTGACATAAAATTTTCTAACCACCTGGCAACACTGGCAACATGGTGCAACCATGGTGTGAGGCTTCTGCTGAATCAACACCTATTTTTGGAGAAATGATTCAGAGGGTGCAGATAACAAGCAAATATCTTCTAAGACAGCCCAAGGTCGTCGTTGGGGCGTTAGGAGAGGGAATGCTGGTAACTCTCTGGAAAATAAGAAAAAAAAAAAGCACAATGCTATAGAGGGTTTGAGATGGTTATATTTTATTGCATGGCCCCAGACAGAGTTTCTAAGGCTGGTATGACTCTCTGGGGCAGGCACTCAACTCCCAAGAGTCTCTGAAGTTGACTTCTCCTCAGTCAAGCCATAGACTGGCCGCTTCCGTATCCTCGTAGAAGCTTGTTGAGGTGAATCTCCCCAGGCTGGAAGCTCTAGAATTTCTCAGCTGGGGAAGGAAAGAGGAGTCTCCTGACCTGTTCTCAAGAAGAATATCTTGGGACCTCCATGGTGGCCCAGGGATTAAGACTTCACCTTTCAAGGCAGGGGGCACAGGTTCAATCCCTGCTCAGGGAACTAAGATTCCCACATGCCTGGGGTCCAAAAACTAAAACAAAAAACAGGAATAATATTGTAAAAATTCAATAAAGACTTTAAAAATGGTCCATATTAAAAAAAAAAAAAGAGCATTTCTCCTGAGGGCTTCAGATCCAAACAGCGCTGTTTGCCTTCTGTGGTCAGATGGGCCTTCTGGTCATCCCAGGGGAGGGATGGGCCAACAGACCTACTTTCTCTTACTAGCTTGGGGGAGAGAAATGCTGGGCCTGGGTTGCCTTTCCCTGTTGGTGGGGGGGACTTGAGACACCCCATCCTTATGTTGTCCCTTTGGTCCTGGGGCTCCAAACCAGGTGGCTTTTATATCATTCCCCATTCAGAGTTCTCTTCTGCTTGCTTTTTGTATTATTTATGGATTTACAGTTGTATTTCCTGGGGACGAGCAGGTAGAAATGGGTCTATGCTATGGATAGACTTTAAGAAAATAATTTCCATGCCACCTCCTGGGTCTCTGAATCTGGAAGTAATAAGGCAAAGACACAGAGGCTGAGCCCTGATCACCTTGGGAGCATTAGGCATGGAGCAGGAGAAGAGGGCCTGTGTGACGCTTCTAGACGGGGGTCCTGGGAAAGCAGGGTTCTGTACAGTGGGATGAGACTGGCAAGGATTACCTTTGCCTGTTTCATGGTTTTCATTTTTGGTCCTAAACTACCTCTGTTATGAGCTTTATAAGCTTTTCATGAAGCAGAACAGGTTTAATGAGGGAAAGGAGAGTTCAAGTCTTCCACTTCTTAAAGGGGTTAGAGTTATTCAATATCCTACAAGAACTCTGCAAGCACAATAATTCAGCAAATAAATGTCATGATTTGCAATAAAGTGTCAATCCTGAGAGGCTAAAAAAAAATCTTCCCAGAGAAAATCCCATGGATGGATTTTTAAAAATAATTTCAAGCCACAGTTTTTTCTTTTTTAAGGTTCCAGTGTTATTTTAGATAATATTTTGTGCCATTTAAATGAGATAAGATGGATAAATAAATTCATGTTTGCCTAATATTTCTATTTGAAATCATGCATCAAAAATGTCACGGGGTCCCAGATTCAATGATCTGGAGAAATGAAACCAAAAACACTGTTTTCAAAAGTGGAGAGGCCTGGTGAACAAGCAAGCAAGGTGGCATCTGCAAGCCAAGAAGAGTCCTCACCAGATATCAGCCCCTTGACCTTGAACCTGCCAACTTTCAGAACTGTAAGAAGTAAACATCTTTTGTTTTTTTAAAAATGTCATTTTCTGTTTGTGGTTGTATATCAAGCAATATAGACAGCACCTCCCAGTTAGCACTTTGTCATCCTTAAACGGACAATTAATTATTTGAGATGCAGGCAGTTTTCAGAGTTCAAAGTCAAACATGTTCCAGAAGTTCTAGGTCAAATGTGCAGTGGGTGACTGACAGATTCACTGAGAGATATGAGAAAAGTCCAGCCTCCCGAGTCCCATCCCCTGAAAACTCTGAGTCCATTGGTGAGACCCCTGAAGGTACACATTTTTCTGAAGTTCTCCAAGCAATTACGTTGATTGGCCGCATCTGCTAATCACAGCTTAACTGAGACACTGGTACATTTCCTAGAAGTGATGGAATTGAGGGGAAAAAAAAAAAAAGCCCTTATCCAGGATAACACTTGTTTCAGGGAAAGCCAGAAGGACAATGGGAATATGAACTTTGGAGTGAGGGCCAGCACTGCAAAGAGGGAGAATGAAGACCCAGAAGCTGTGGGTGAGCATGTGGGGATTACGCACATCATGAGATGACTAGTGTGTAAGAAAATGCACGAAACATCACTGGGGTCTCTGCCTCAGTGAAGATGAGCCCTGGCGAGGACAAGACGGTTTCCTTCAAGCATTGAAAGGACGGTTTTGAAGAGGAGTTGGGCTTACACTGCTTTGGATGAAGACTCTGTGTCTTCAGCAAACTTCCCACGTGATTCTGGGGGAGATGGTCCAAGGACCTGGCAGGGAGAAGCAAGCCGCTGGAGCTCTCCTGGTTCTGGGAGAGGTTTGGGTGCTTGAGGATGAAGAGAGCTGCTGGGAGGGCTTCAGTAAGGAACCGAAGGAGTGGAAAAGGAAGGGACGGAGGGAAGGAAGGAGGGAAGAAGACAGGGAGAAGAGAAAAGAAGATAGGAGGAAGGCAGACAGGAAATAGGGATGGAAGGAAGGAAGCAAGGGATGCAGGAAGGAAGGGGAGAGGCAGGGTCACTCAGTCCTCAGGTGGCTTCTGATTCAGCGAAGGTTGTCTGACTCTCTGCACTAAAGCTCAGTCATCAGGAAACAAAGGCGAGAAAATGAAGCAACATTAACTTGAAACCGGAAAAGAGAAAGACAGGTACAGTGAGAGGTCAAGGGGGTAGAGGGAATTCTGACGGCTTTTCAACATGCTCTCTAGGTTGGTCATAACTTTCCTTCCAAGGAGTAAGTGTCTTTTAATTTCATGGCTGCAGTCACCATCTGCAGTGATTTTGGAGCCCCCGAAATAAAGTCTGACATTATTTCCACTGTTTCCCCATCTATTTCTCATGAAGTGGTGGGACCAGATGCCACGATCTTCGTTTTCTGAATGTTGAGCTTTAAGCTAACTTTTTCGCTCTCCTCTTTCACTTTTCATCAAGACGCTTTTTAGTTCCTCTTCACTTTCTGCCATAAGGGTGGTGTCATCTGCATATCTGAGGTTATTGATATTTCTCCCGGCAATCTTGATTCCAGTCCAGCGTTTCTCATGATGTACTCTGCATAGAGGTTAAATAAGCAGGGTGACAATACCCAGTTCTAACTGTTGCTTCCTGACCTGCATACAGGTTTCTCAAGAGGCAGGTCAGGTGGTCTGGTATTCCCATCTTTTTCAGAATTGTCCACAGTTTTTTGTGATCCATATAGTCAAAGGCTTTGGCATAGTCAATAAAGCAGAAATAGATGTTTTTCTGGAACTCTCTTGCTTTTTCCATGATCCAGTGGATGTTGGCAATTTGATGTCTTGTTCCTCTGCCTTTTCTAAAACCCACTTGAACATCTGGAAGTTCACGGTTCACGTATTGCTGAAGCCTGGCTTGGAGAATTCTGAGCATTACTTTACCAGCGTGTAAGATGAGTGCAATTGTGCAGTAGTTTGAGCATTCTTTGGCATTGCCTTTCTTTGGGATTGGAATGAAAACTGACCTTTTCCAGTCCTGTGGCCACTGCTGACTTTTCCAAATTTGCTGGCATATTGAGTGTAGCACTTTCACAGCATCATCTTTCAGGATTTGAAATAGCTCCACTGGAATTCCATCACCTCCACTAGCTTTGTTCATAGTGATGCTTTCTAAGGCCCACTTGACTTCACATTCCAGGATGTCTGGCTCTAAGTGAGTGATCACACCATCGTGATTATCTTGGTCATGAAGATCTTTTTGTATAGTTCTTCTGTGTATTCTTGCCACCTCTTCTTAATATCTTCTTCTTCTGTTAGGTCCAGACCATTTCTGTCCTTTATCAAGCCCATCTTTGCATGAAATGTTCCCTTGGTGTCTCTAATTTTGTTGAAGAGATCTCTAGTCTTTCCCATTCTGTTGTTTTCCTCTATTTCTTTGCACTGATCACTGAAGAAGGCTTTCTTTTCTCTTCTTGCTATTCTTTGGAACTCTGCATTCAGATGCTTATATTTTTCCTTTTCTCCTTTGCTTTTTGCCTCTCTTCTTTTCACAGGTATTTGTAAGTCCTCCTCAGACAGCCATTTTGCTTTTTTGCATTTCTTTTCCATGGGGATGGTCTTGATCCCTGTCTCCTGTACAATGTCAGGAACCTCATTCCATAGTTCATCAGGCACTCTATCTATCAGATCTAGTCCCTTAAATCTATTTGTCACTTCACGCATATATATGGAATTTAGACAGATGGTAATGATAACCCTATATGTGAGACAGCAAAAGAGACACAGACGTATAGAACAGTCTTTTGGATTCTGTGGGAGAGGGCGAGGGTGAGATGATTTGGGAGAATGACATTGAAACATGTATATTATCATATGTGAAATGGATCACCAGTCCAGGTTTGATGCATGAGACAGGGTACTCAGGGCCAGTGCACTGGGATGACCCTGGGGGATGGGATGGGCAGGGAGGTGGGAGGGGGTTTCAGGATGGAGACATGTACACCCATGGCTGATCCATGTCAATGTATGGCAAAAACCACTACAGTATTGTAAAGTAATTAGCCTCCAATTAAAATATAAATAAATAAACATAACTAAAATGCACACACACACACACACACACACGTGCTGGACGCATCTCTAGGGCTTTGCTGGTGGCTCAGTGGTAGGGGATCTGCCTGCAATACAGGAGATCTGGGTTCAATCCCTAGATTGGGAAGATTCCCTGGAGAAGGTGATGGCAACCCACCGCAGTATTCTTGCCTGGAGAATCCCACGGGCAGAGGAGCCTGGTGAGCCACAGTCCATGGGGCCACAAAGCGTCAGACATGCCTGAAGTGACTGAGCACACAAGCATCCTGGGAGAAACAGTGACCCAGGAAAAGCCAGGCTTCTGGTAAGTTAGCAGTCTTGGAGAGAATGAAGGCTTGAGAAACACATCCTCCAGAGAGGCTTCTAAAGTGCAGAGTAGATGAGGCTGGGTTGCAATGAGTTGCCTCTGGGCGAGATTCCGGGCATCCTTACAGGGCTGGGGGAGTTGGGTGGAGTCTAAGGTGTTTCCCAGCAGCTGTGGAAGTCTGTATGGGCAGATCACACTTATCCATCACTAGTTACCTACACTTGGCCTCCTTCTGTACACATCTGACTTTGTCAGTGCCCAGGGCAGTTTATTTGTCTGTGACTGAGAGGGGCTTTGGGTCAGGTCTATACTGGGTGGGGTTGGTGTCCTCAGAAAGAATGAATGGTTTGCAGCAGAGGCCTTTAGCGAAACCTGATGGTATGAACACTGTACGGTTTTTCTTAAAGCCTCCTGATGTCCCATGGCTTGTAGGATAGGACTTAGAGTCTGTAACATCACGTGCAGAGCATTTCACAAGGTGTCTCTGGAGCGTCTCCTCCAAGAAGAAAGCTCTCCTTCCTTTTCTCGACTTTGCTCACAGCGGATGGCCCCTGTTTCCTCGCCTGCACCATACTTTCTCCAGCCTCGAGGCTGCTCACGTGCTAGAACATTTTTCCTCTTGCTTCTTTTTGGCATGTGGGATCTTAGTTTTGCAACCAGGATTGAAGCTGCACCCCCTGCTTTGGAAGCGCTGAGACCTACCCATCAGACCCCAGTGGTCTCCTCTTGCTTTTGAACTAACTTGAGCTGATTCTCCTACTATTGCTTCAGTGTCTGAGGAAAACTCCCCTCACCATTAAACTCGAGCACTTTCCCTTCCTCTTTGACAGCATGCCTCACAGCTCTGATTCCACATTTACTGGAACTTTCCACGTTTTGACCAAAACTCTGGAATGGTGGAAGGGTGACCCGTTCATCTGGGTTGCTCCAGGACTCCCCTGGTTTTACAGCTCCAAGTCCTGTATCCTGGGTACCCTCAGCCCCAGGAAAACCAGGATGGATGATCATCCTCATTCACACCATCCCCCAGATCTAGGGCTTAGATTTGTGATGGGAAATAATGCTGTGCTCAAAATATTTGCTTTAAACAGAATTGAATGATGCTTAAAGTGAGTAAAAAGAGAATCATCTTTTACTCTCAATAACCTTATGACCTCAACAAAATATTGCTTTGAGAAGGGAAGAAAGATGGTAAAAACTTACTCAAAATGACTTACTCAAAAAGACTGATCCCAGTCTTTCACCTTGAAAGTCACAAGATGGATTTAAGAGTGAAAATACACGCTCAGAATTGAATAAGACCAGCTCGCTGAGAATGGGGGCCTGCATTCATTATTTCTTCATTCATTCAGCAAGCAGGAGTTTTTTCTTCCTGTCCTCTCCATACCCCCAGCCCTCCACCAGATTCACTAGCAAATACTATTCATTTTCCTGAGAGTTTTCAGAAATTACCTGCTGCTAAGTCACTTCAGTCGTGTCTGACTCTGTGCCACCCCATAGACGGCAGCCCGCCAGGCTCCCCCATCCCTGGGATTCTCCAGGCAAGAACACTGGAGTGGGTTGCCGTTTCCTTCTCCAATGCATGAAAGTGAAAAGTCAAAGTGAAGTCGCTCAGTCGTGTCCAACCCTCAGCGACCCCATGGACTACGGCCTACCAGGCTCCTCCGTCCATGGGATTTTCCAAGCAAGAGTATTGGAGTGGAGTGCCATTGCCTTCTCCAGAAATTATCTAATCAAATGCAAATACGTTGCCAGGACATTACCTTAAACTCTGTCAGTTGCAAATCTGAAGTGGGGAGAGGAGGCTTACATGGAACCCCGGGATAAGGAGGACTCCTAGGGTGGCCTGGGTCAGGCTATGTGACATCTTTTTTCTATTTCAATGTCCCCTCTTCACTCACATCCCTGGGGACATGAGTGTCTCAGTAAATGCCCGATCTGTGCTCCTGAAGAAATGAAGGGCTTACAAGGAACAAAATGTCCTGAGTCACTCGAGTAAACAAATCCGGTAAGTCCCCTATAAAATCCTTTGTAATTTTAAACAGACTCTAGACTGCTTTCAACTGTGGAGGAGTATTTATGAACACAGCATGTTGAAGAGACAGCATCCAGGATTTCCATCTTCCAAATAAGAAAATTGGAAAGCATGTCCTGGTTTCCACTGAGATGGAGTAAGGGCAAAAGGCTATTAGGACAACGTGTCTTCTAGAATATTAAAAACACCCTTGCACGCTTCTCCAGGTTAGAAGAACAGGGACCTACCGCTGGAGAACAGTGGTAAGGCAGGGCCTCTCAGACAGGTATGTGGTACCCGAGCCACTGCTCGCTAAGACAAGAGGTGAAAGTGGAGAGAAGGGAAACCAAAGTGTTTCTCTGCGGACTGTGATCCCTACTTACTTCTCAAAGGATGTCGCTACTTCAGGCTTTGGGGGAAAGCTGGAGACAAGAAGATTTTGAAAAGAGTCTGGAGTGGAAACAGATGAAACCATCCAGAGTGGTTTTCATCTGCTCAGAACCAATTCCATTCACAGAATATAAGCATCCTTTTCCTTTACTTCCCTCTGCTCAAACAGTGATGGTGGGGTGACTGGAGTAATCTTCAAAGCCCTCTTGATCCAGCAGCTGTCTCAGAGATGTGTATCTGTCATAAGATGAGCTTGCGGGCACAGAGTGGACCACACCAAGCCAAACCCATCAGTGCCTGTTCTTTCCTGGTTCCCTGTTGCTATGTAACAAATTACCCTGGAATGTCAGTTGTGGAAAACAGCCACCATGTTATTAGAGTTCACGGGGGCCAGGAGTTCTGGTGGGGTTCCGGGGAGGGCTCTCTGCCCCCTGGGCATCAACTTAGTCACCTGGTGCTGTGTTCAGTGGCCAGGTGGGCTGGTCTGAGGATCCAGGACAGATGCATTGATGGGACCAGTCGGCTGAATCACAGCCCCCAAGATATCCAGGTCCTAATTCTTGAGAACCGTGAATATCACCTCATATGGCCAAAGGCACTTTGCAGGTGTAATTAAACAGAGAATCATCAGATGGGGAGATTAGCCGGGATTACCTAAGTAAGGCCTTAAATGTAAGCAGAAGTGTCCTCACAAGAGGCGAGGAAGTCTGACTCCGGAATGAGGCTCCGGGAGAAAGGAAGCAGAGTCCCATATGGCTGGATTTGCAGCTGGAGGGAAAGGGACCAGGCATCAAGGATCTGGGGGATACAGCTCTGGAAACAGATTTGCCTTTAGTGCCTCTGGAAGGAGTGAGGTGTTGCTAACACCCTCCTTTTGTCCAGTTTTGGACTTCTGACCTCCAGCGTGATAAGAAGTACCAGGTTTGGTACAGTAGCTGTAGGAAACTCGTACACCAGGCATGGCTGGAAGACTGGACTGAACAGATACAAATGAACTGTGTGCCCTCTGTGGCCTCTCCAGGGAGGGGCTGGTCCCAGGACTCCTACCATGGCAGCTCAGGGACTCAGGAGGAGGTTCCCAGAGGGGTGCAAGGCTCAGCACAGAGCCTGCGCAGATCCAAGGGGGCGTGCCTGGTGTGGGCAGGACACCCTGCTGTGTATGGTAGCCCCGTAACTGTCACGGATTCAGCTCACTGGCGCTCACTGGTCCGCGGTCCTGGGTCTGATGGGCCCCCATCTAGGAGGGCTTCCTGAACGCCAGCCATCGTAGCTGTGTGGTTGTCTGCTAGGAAAATTAAGGGAGGGGGGACAAAGGAGCCAAGAAGACAAGTCAACTGTCTTTTAAGGGTCTTTCTAGAAGCTGCCGGGCTTCCAGGTGGCTCAGTGGTGAAGAATCCACCTGCCAGTGCAGGAGATGCGGGAGACCTGGGTTCAACCCCTGGGTCAGGACGATCCCCTGGAGAAGGAAATGGCACCCCGCTCCAGCACTCTTGCCTGGAGATCCCATGGACAGAGGAGCCTGGTGGGCTGCAGTCTTTGGGGTCGTAAAGAGTTGGACAGGACTGAGCAATTAACACATAAACAAATTACCATTAGCATGTAATGTTTCCAAAAACACATTAAAATCAATTTCATGACAAGTATCACAAAATGACTTTTCCCTAAAATCTTTTTCTAGTAAAGTTAGGGTATAGCTTATGTTTCTTTATGTCTTATATTTGGGCAATGATGGTAATTATTTCACTGAATTTACTATCTCAAGTTTAGGAAGTAGATAACATCCTCCTAATATCAGAAGGGTGAGTTAGGTTGTTCAAGCTCAGAGACAGGTCTGAAATCCAGACGGATCTGCCTTCAAAACCTGTGTTCTTAATGTTCTGAAATATTTCATGTTTCCTCAAAATAAGCCAAAACTTTTGGATTTTAGGAAAGAAATAATCTTAATCTGAGGGACTTATCCTATTCCTTCCTGCACTAGAACATTGTTAAGATGGTCAGCAGGGGTAATTTCAAGCTGAAGAAGAGAGAGGTGCTGTACTATAAAGGAAAACTACAAAGAAATACCGGCCCAGGCAGAATTTTGTGTAACTATTTAGTAATTAGGGCTCCTGAGTCCTTTCAGCAACACGACAGTAGGTTCTACTTGAATTTGTGTTACAGACTGGGGGGCAGTGGGTGTAAACAGTGTGAATTGAATTTTCCATGCTTCTAAGCCCTATAGTAGATTCCTGAATGCAGAGCAGATGGGGAAAAGAGACTTGGACCATTTATATCTGTCAAAAATTGAAGGGGGAAAAATCCCCAAATGGAAACACAGCTTGGCTTCATGTTAGGAGAATCTATTTTTTAAAAGATGATACTCAAAGAAATTTGAATAAGGAAATGTTATTGGGTGAAAGTGGGTAAGTACACTGTTGGAATCCAAGGGTCTCCTAGGAGACAAGAGTTATCCTTCATTACCGTTCTAATTTAATCAGATATTCCCGTGGTCAAGCCTTCAACTGAGAGGATGCCTAAAAGCATTTTGCGCCCAGGTTTCATCAAGAGTAGACGTGAGTACTGTCATGACAGAAACGTGTACATACTGTTTCTATGCCCAGCGGTTTCCCCACGGTTCCTCCCCTGTACGATGAAGCGATACAGAAGAGATCTTGAGCGAAGCATGTCTCTGTGGCTTTGATACAATCTGACCTGATAGAACATCTGCTCTTGGCAGCTAGGTCTTCTAGCGCCATCTTAGACATTTGAGTAACTTTGTGGCCAAAAGCCAGCTCTATTCACATAGAAACTTCAAAACAAGTTCTAGTCTGAGCTGAAAGCAGTGGTGTGGTTTAAAAGATCAAAGTCTCAAACTTGAGGATTCAAGCGGAAGAACAGTGAAATTCAGCACTACCTTCTGCTCCGGAGAAGGGAGTCAGACATACTTGGCTGTGTTGTCGGAAAACAGGAAAACCATCTGTGGCCCACTGAAATCTGAACACTGAGGGATATTAACCTCTGAATCATCTAAAGCCCTAAAGAAATCATCTGTCCCCAAATGGGTGACTTATTCTCATTGGGACATATTGTCAGGTACAGTCACTGGATATACAAACTACACCTCTGGAATGCTGTGGGGTTTACCCTTAAAATAGATTTGAATACAAATTCCCAAGCTACTACCAGTCAAGAAATTATTAACTATGTATTGCTGCTTATTTTGTGTTTCTTGAGCTATGATGGAGTGCTGTTGATGACTTGCTATTAAGGAACAATACTGAGTACATAAGGGGCATTTCTTTACCCCCCAGCTTTATTAATATGTGATTTTATTGACAAATAAAAGTTGCATATATTGAAAGTGTACAGTGTGGGAGCCAATGGTGTAAGTCCTGGAGCTGAAAGGTCCAAGAGCCAGGAATGATAAGGGCAGGAGACAATGGATGTCCCAGCTCGAAAAGAGAGAGAGTTTGCGCTTCCATCATCTTTTTGTTACAACGAACTGGGTGATGCCCAAGTGGGTAGGGCAGATCTCTTCACTCACCCCGTTGAACCAAATACTCAGCTCTTCCAGAAACACCCCACAGGCACACCCAGAAATAATGTTTACCAGCTGTCTGGGTCTTCTTTAGCCCATTCAAGCTGACTCATAAAAGTAACCATCACAGTAAGCATGGAGCAAATTACTCATCTTATTCATCTTTCAACAACATCTCCCACTTCTCATCCATCTGCCCCCAGCCCTTACTGACCACCATTCTACTCACTGCTTCTCTGAGTTTGACTTTTCTTAAAAAAAAAAAAAAAAGAAAACATATATAAATAAGATCAAACAGTGTTTGTCTTTCTCTGTGCAGATTATCTCATTTAGCATAATGCCCTCCAGGATCATCCATGGTGTCACGTTGGTGGGATCTCCTTCCCTTTAAAGACTGAATAGTATTCCATTGTATGTATACAAAACCGTTTTTATTCATTATCTCTGGATGGACATTTGGCTACAATGAATCAGTTCAGTTCAATCACTCAGAGTGTCTGACTCTTTGTGACCTCATGGACTGCAGCACGCCAGGCCTCCCCTGTCCATCACCAACTCCCAGAGCCTACTCAAACTTAGGTCTATCAAGTCGCTAATGCCATCCAACCATCTCATCCTCTGTCATCACCTTCTCTTTCTGCCTTCAATCTTTCTCAGCATCAGGGTCTTTTCTAAGGAGTCAGTTCTTCACATTAGGAAGTATTGGAGTTTCAGCTTCAGACTGATCTCCTTTAGGATGGACTGGTTGGATCTTCTTGCAGTTCAAGGGACTCTCAAGAGTCTTCTCCAACACCACAGTTCAAATCTTCAGTTCTTCAGCACTCAGTTTTTTTATAGTCCAACTCTCACATCCATACACAGCTGTTGGAAAAACCATAACTTTGACTAGACGGACCTTTGTTGACAAAGTAACGTCTGTGCTTTTTAATATGCTGTCTAGGTTGGCCATAACTTTTCTTCCAAGGTGCAAGTGTCTTTTAATTTCTTTTAATGGCTGCAGTCACCATCTGCAGTGATTTTGGAGCCCCTCCAAATAAAGTCTGTCACTGTTTCCCATCTATTTGCCATGAAGTGATGGGACCAGATGCCATGATCTTAGTTTTCTGAATGTTGAGTTTTAAGCCAACTTTTTGACTCTCCTCTTTCACTTTCATCAAGAGGCTCTTTAGTTCTTTGCTTTCTGCCATAAGTGTGGTGTCATCTGCATATCTGAGGTTATTGATATTCCTCCCAGCAGTCTTGATTCCAGCTTGTGTTTCATCCAGTCATCTGCATCTAAATTAAATAAGCAGGGTGACAATATACAGCCTTGATGTACTCCTTTCCTTATTTGGAACCAGTCTGTTGTTCTATGTCCAGTTCTAATTATTTCTTCCTGAACTGCATGCAGATTTCTCAGGAGGCAGGTCAGGTGGTCTGGTATTCCCATCTCTTGAAAAATTTTCCACAGTTTGTTGTGATCCACACAGTCAAAGGTTTTGGCATAGTCAATAAAGCTAAAGTAGATGTTCTTCTGGAACTCTCTTGCTTTTTTGATGATCCAACGGATGTTAGGGATGTTGGCAGTTTGATCTCTGTTTCCTCTGCCTTTTCTAAATCCAGCTTGAACATCTGAAAGTTCATGGTTCACGTACTGTTGAAGCCTGGCTTGGAGAATTTTGAGCATTACTTTACTAGCGTGTAAGATGAGTGCAATTGTGTGGTAGTTTGAGCATTCTTTGGCAATGGCTTTCTTTGAGATTGGAATGAAAACTGACTTTTTCCAGTTCTGTAGCCACTGCTGAGTTTTCCAAATTCGCTGGCATATTGAGTGCAGCACTTTCATAGCATCATCTTTTAGGATTTGAAATAGCTTAACTGGAATTCCATCACCCCCAGTAGCTTTGTTCATAGTGATGCTTCCTAAGTAAGGCCCACTTGACTTTGCATTCCAGGATGTCTGGCTCTAAGTGAGTGATCACACCATCATGGTTATGTGGGTCATGAAGATCTTTTTTGTACAGTTCTTCTGTGTATTCTTGCTCCTCTTCTTAATATCTTCTGCTTCTGTTAGGTCCATACCATTTCTGTCCTTTATTGAGCCCATCTTTACATGAAATGTTCCCTTGGTATCTCTAATTTTCATGAAGAGATCTCAAGTCTTTCCCATTTTATTGTTTTCCTCTATTTTTTCGCATTGATCACTGAGGAATGCTTTCTTATCTTTCCTTGCTATTCTTTGGAACTGTGCATTCAAATGGGTATATCTTTCCTTTTCATCTTTGCCTTTCACTTCTGTTCTTTTCTCAGCTATTTGTAAGGCCTCCGCAGACAACCATTTTGTCATTTTGCATTTCTTTTTCTTGCGGATGATCTTGATCCCTGCCTCCTGTACAACGTCACAAACCTCCATCCATAGTTCTTCAGGTACTCTGTCTGTCAGATCTAATCCCTTGAACCCATTTGTCACTTCCACTGTATAATCATAAGTGATTTTATTTAGGTCATACCTGAATGGTCTAGTGGTTTTCCCTACTTTCTTCAATTTAAGTCTGAATTTGGCAATAAGGAGTTCATGATCTGAGGCACCGTCAGCTCCCGGTCCTGTTTTAGAGCTTCTCCATCTTTGGCTGCAAAGAGTATAATCAGATTTTGGTATTGACCATCTGGTGATCTCCATGTGTAGAGTCTTCTTTTGTGTTGTTGGAAGAGGGTGTTTGTTATGACCAGTGCATTCTCTTGGCAAAACTCTGTTAGCCTTTGCCCTGTTTCATTCTGTACTCCAAGGCCAAATTTGCCTGTTACTCCAGGTATCTCTTGACTTCCTACTTTTGCATTCCAGTCCCCTATAATGGAAAGGACATCTTTTTGGGGGTGTTAGTTCTAGAAGGTCTTGTAGGTCTTCATAGAACCGTTCAACTTCAGCTTCTTCAGCATTACTGGTTGGGGCATAGACTTGGATTACTATGATAATGAATGGTTTGCCTTGGAAATGAACAGAGTTCATTCTGTCTTTTTGAGGTTGCATCCAAGTACTGCATTTCAAACTCTTTTGTTGACTGAAGGCTGCTCCATTTCTTCTAAGGGATTCTTGCCCACAGTAGTAGATATAATGGTCATCTGAGTTAAATTCACCCTTTCCAGTCCATTTTAGTTCACTGAGTCCTAAAATGTCGATGTTCACTCTTGCCATCTCCTGTTTGATCACTTCCAAGTCACCTTGGTTCATGGACCTAACATTCCAGGTTCCTATGCAATATTGCTCTATACAACATTGGACTTTATTTCCATCACCAGTCACATCCACAACTGGATATTGTTTTTGCTTTGGCTCCATCCCTTCAATCTTTTTGGAGTTATTTCTCCACTCTTCTCCAGTAGCATATTGGGCACTTACTGACCTGGGGAGTTCCTCTTTCAGTATCCTATCTTTTTGCCTTTTCATACTGTTCATGGGGTTCTCAAGGCAAGAATACTGAAGTGGTCTGCCATTCTCTTCTCCAGGGGACCACATTCTATCAGACCTCTCCACCATGACCCGCTTGTCTTGGGTGGCCCCACGGGCATGACTTAGTTTCACTGAGTTAGACAAGGCTGTGGTCCATGTGATCAGATTGGCTAGTTGTCTGTGATTGTGGTTTGGTCTGTCTGCCCTCCGATGGATAAGGGTAAGAGGCTTATAAAGAGAGTGAATTCACTCAGTCATGTCCGACTCTTTGTGACCCCATGGACTGTAGCCTTCCAGGCTCCTCTGTCCATGGGATTTTCCAGGCAATAGTACTGGAGTGGATTACCATTTCCTTCTCCAGGGGATCTTCCCGACCCAGGGATCGAACCCAGGTCTCCACATTATAGACAGACTCTTTACTGTCTAAGTCAGCAGGGAAGAAGAGGCTTACGGAAGCTTCCTAATGGGAGAGACTGACTGAAGGGGAAACTGGGTCTTGTTCTGATGGGCTCAGTAAATCTTTAATCCAATTTTCTGTTGATGGTGGGGCTGTGACTAGCACTGAATAATAGTAACAACAGAGCAGATGTCTCTTCAGTTCAGTTCAGTTCAGTTCAGTTCAGTTGCTCAGTCATGTCCGACTCTTTGCGACCCCATGAATCAAAGCACGCCAGGCCTCCCTGTTCATCACCATCTCCCAGAGTTCACTCAGACTCACGATGTCTCTTCAATATAGTAATTTCATCTCCTTTCGATATATACTCAGAAATGGGATTGCTGGATTGTATGGTAGTTCTGGTAGTTAAAGGCTTCCCTGGTGGCTCAGATGGTAAAGAGTCTGCCTGCAATGCAGAGGATCTGGGTTCGATCCCTGGGTTGGGAAGTTTCCTGGAGAAGCGAATAGCAACTCACTCCAGTGTTCTTGCCTGGAAAATCTCACAGACAGAAGAGCCTGGCAGGCTATAGTCCGTGGGGTTGCGGAGTCAGACACGAGAGAGTGACTAGTACTCTGTCAGTCATGTGGTAGTTCTATTCTTAATTTTGAAAAGAAATTCCATCCTGTTTTCCTTAGTGGCTGTAAAAATCTACATTCCCACCAGTAGTGTTAAAGAGCGCATTAGGGAGTGTGTCTTAACCATAGATTCAAGGAAATAGCTTCTCTTTCCATTCTAAGTAAGTACTGTCACATGTGATCCTCAAGGCTGGAGAAGCATAAACTTCCGTGTGTGTGTGCTCAGAGGCTCAGTCTTGTCGGACCCTTTGTAGCCCTATGGACTGTAGTCCACCAGCTCCTCTGTCCATGGAATTCTCCAGGAAAGAATCCCAGAGTGAGTTGCCATTTCCTCCTCCAGGGGGTCTTCCTGACGCAGGGATCAAACCTATGTCTCCTGCATTGGCAGGCGGATTCTCTACCACTGAACCACCTGGGAATTAGGAGAAGAATGTAGTCACCCAGGTGCTTATAAGCTAGTGATGGAGAGAGACCTGAAGGGAAGCTCAAAGCCCTGGGATGTTGACTTCAGGAGAGCAGTGTGTGGCTACATGGGAGTTGACAGAAAGGGGTTTGACTGCGGGTTCCATGGGGAAGGTATGAGGATCTGAGAGCTGAAAAAAAGAGACAGAGGAGAATATATTGAGAAGACAGAGCTGTTGGCGCAAACCCCTGATAGGGGGTTTCTTCCATAAACATCCTCATCTGCTGAGGGAGCCTCTCCTTTCCTCTGTTCCTGGGGCTGTGTGCCCATCTCATTCCCTTCCTCTTATTTTAGGGGCCTTCCAAGAGAACTCAGGGGCAATGCTCAGGACCACATTACCCAGACCCTGGGGTTTCACGTTCAGCTTTCTCTCTGCCCCCACACAGGCCTGAGTCCACCGAGGATCCCACTCGGGAAGAAGGGGACCGCTCTTGTGCTAAGCACCAGCTCCTTGAGACCATCTGCCCCCAAGGGGATTGTGCCCCCACGTCTGGAGATGGTTCTGCTGTGCGTGACTGGGCCCCAAGTCTGGAGACGTGTTAAGGAGGCTCCCATAGCAGGTTCTTCCCCGTGCGTGTGGTTTCACAGGGTTGCATGCTCTGTGGGGCTGAAGCAGCATTGAGACCAAAAGCTCTAAGGATGCTCTTCTATTTCTCCTGTAAACAACACTTTAATAATAGCAACCTCCCACCCCCGGCGCTTTCTGTCTCTCTGAGTCTTCCTTGAATCAGGGCATGTGGGTTGTAGATGTTTACTGAAAAACTCAGAGTAACCTCTGGGCAGGTCTTCCTCTTAATCCATGGCGGGTCTGTCTCCTATTATCTCAGCCCTGGTGGCCTTCTGGATGGAGACCTGCCGATGTTGGAGAGGAATTCTGAGAGCCGAGGAGGGCTTCCCATCCCCAGAAGAATGGAAATGGAGACAGCACATTTTGGACCGAATCTGTCCAGGAAAGGTCCATGAGTGGAGTCAAAATAAAATGCAAGGGACCACACCCGACCCCTTTGGCAGGTGAGATCCAGCCTCCTAGATGCGGGACACTAATCTTCCTCCTGGATACTTAGCACCAGGGATGAGGAACAATCAACTGGCAAGGTGGGTGTTTCCAGGGTCTCTGCTCCCTGGGCCAGGTCAGCCTGGAGCTGGGACAGAGTCTATGTGGCTGCTGAAAAGCAGGAATTTGTAATGGAAACGCTGCCAGACCCTTTAACAGGGCCTCGCTGGCCAGAGCTGCGATCACCTAGTAAATAAGGTGAATGGTCTCTGCTTATCTCATTTCACAGCCGAGCTGTGTATTGCCAGATAAATCAAATCAGGGTAAACGGCTTCATCTAATAAACTGGGTCAACACATAATGTATTTGTTCAGGTTCGCACTTTCATTGATTCTCATTTGATTTCAGAAGAGATATTTCAGCTCCTGTTGGAACGGTTTTAGGATGCATACTTCCTTCTGGGAAGGGAGGCTGAGAGGCTGGGACACAGCTGGGTTTTTCTCTTTTCCCTTTTAAATAAATTAAGTTTTCTGATTCTTGGAAGTTCTGCTTTCCATCTATATGCTTCAGAGAGGGGGAGGGGCCCATGGTAGGGCCGCTGGGGGAGAAAGTGGAGAATAAGCAGGAAGAAAGAACTCCAGGTCTTCATCTGCATCTCCCAAGAATGTTTTAGTGATGTTTGCTAATGTATCATTCATTAACCATCAGCCACTATGAAAAACATAATCTATCTCGCAAAGTGGACATTATTATCGCATTAAATCATTTCACAATATACCTGAGTGGTTCCACATGAGAGGCCTGGCCTGCCCCAGCCCAGATGCCTCGGGGCAGCTCCTCAGTGGTAATGAGATACGGGGTCTGTCTGTGATGAATACGATCTTACTCGTGTCAGTGGTTGCGGACGGCACCCAGAATATTTCTTCTTACAGATTTTTTTTTCCTTTTCTCTGTAGCAAAGGAACTCAGGCAAAGCACTATTAACCCAGTAAATGAAGCTCTAAAGATCACAGAGTGTGTCCATTAGGAGACGAGACAGTGACTAATCCAATTTTCCTTGCAGGAAGAGACCCTGATGCTCTGGTGCCATCTGGGGATGGCGGGCCCCGTGTCACACACAAGGCTCTGCGCTCCGTCCTTTCTGTCTTTCTCTGCCTTTGTCTAAGGACAATTATGGTACCATCCCCTGCTCTTCCTAGGGCTCCTCTTGCTCAGAGCCTCTTTGAAGATGATTAAAAGAATGTCCGTTGGTAGAAGATCTAGCGAAGAATGTGGGGTGGGGGAAAGAAGAAAGGGCCCTTGGTAAGTCTTTCCACTTCCCATTTATCAGGACACTTTCTGAGGGTTCAGATATGTTTGGTAGTCAGGCTGGAATCAACAAAAGGTACCAGGGTTTACTTACTCTCTGCTCCTGTGAAAATGCATCAACAGTCTTGCTTCTTGGCAAAGGATCCATCATTTTATCTCTCACTAGGGCATCCACGTATTTCTTTTATTCCTTGAAACACTGTTTGCAGGCATGAAAAGACTTTTTTGTACAATGCTGTGTTGGTTTCTGCTGTTCAGCAACTCAAATCAGCCGTATGATGCGTATATCCCTTCCCTCTTGACCCTCCTTCCCTTCCTCCACGCCGGCCCTCTAGGTCATCACAGGGCCAGACTGGGCTCCCTGTGTTACACAGCAACGTCTCACCAGCTATCTAGTTCACACGCGATCGTGTATATATCTTGACGCCACTTTCTCCATCTGTCCCCCTCTCTCCGTCCCCCTCTGGGTCACAAGTCCGTTCTCTACATCTGCATCTCCATCCCTTCTCTGCAAGTAGGTTCATCAATACCATTTTTCTACATTCCATAAATATGCGGGCATTTGTTTGCAATGTCGGTGGATGAGAACAAGATTCCAGGTTCCTTTCACCTAGACAGCCAAGGAGAGGTGTAGGGGGCACTATCTTGAGGACCTCGATGAAAATCTAAGCCAAGTGGAGATGCTTTCCATAACTTTCCTCTAAATCGGCTCCTCTTCCTTCCCTTCAGCACAAAGGTATGTCACACACCCACGTGCCCTGTGCGGCACACTCATCGCTCACAGAGTCCTCACCTCAGCTAACACGTGTCACAGCGAAGAACAAGTCTAACTCCATATAAGGTCTGCTCCTTTAACCTTGTATTCTATTGCTTTTGCTTCAAGTTAAGAATGTTGTTGATGGCCTCAGATAGACAGGGCGTCTCATTGTCATGGCTCTGACCTTTAAGTGTATGGCACTTTCCCATTCATACAGAGATGGTAAGCTACAGAACACAGAAAAACATTTGTCTTGTTGGAGGTTTACAGGAAAACCCTGACCTGATCTAGGAGGACAGCGGCAAGAACAAAGAGCATCAAGAAATTTGGAACAACCGGCCTTCACCTGGCCTTTAAGCCTGCTTTGCTGAAACCCTAGGGAATTTGGGGCTTTCTATGGGGTCGCTAAGAGTTGGACACTGAGCGACTTCACTTTCACTTTTCACTTCCATGCATTGGAGGAGGAAATGGCAACCCACTCCAGTGTTCTTGCCTGGAGAATCCCAGGGACGGGGGAGCCTGGTGGGCTGCCGTTTATGGGGTTGCAAAGAGTCGGACACGATTGAAGCGACTTAGCAGCAGCAGCAGCAGCAGGGGTCACAGACCACCCGTTCTCTTTGCATGGTCCTGAAATGAACATTTTCCTGCTCCAAATTCTGATGTTTCGGTATTGCTTGGCCTCATTCTGCATGGGGCACATGAACTTGCGTTCGGTAACACAAATACAAAAACAAGCAAAAAGCCACAGACTCTCCCCTTTGAATAGCCACACAGAAGCTGCACCGCTGCCCCCATTACAACTGGATTCAAGTCTGGCTACTGTCATATGTAACTAAGTGTGGTGTTTAATTTTTTTACATGATAGCCCTACATCAACACTTCCCAAGAGAACCTCAAAAATACATTCCCCGAAGAGTAGCCTGGAGAGTCAGAAAATAGATCGTCATTCCCCAGGTTTGTTTTCTGTACTTAATCAATTCAGAAGGATTGGCTTAATTTTCCACACTGGCAAATGTAGTTTGAAACACCCCCTTTGAAAGTCAAATTTATAATATTTCATATTACTCTGGTGTATCAGCTCAGGTGATGTGGAAAATGTAATTCTGAAAACATTTTGGCTTACTTGGGGTCTTTAGCATGGACAGCGTAATATGAGTCATGATTTTGTATCTAAATGTATCTCTACTTCCCTTCTCATGCTGAAATGACTTCACAGATTTTATTAGTTTCAGTGAAATTTATTTACATTGAATGAAGCAATCAATCTCACCCCGCACCCCTGCTCATTGCTTCTCTTGTTTCTCTATTTTTTTCTCATTTGACTAGAGACCAGTTGATGAGGCATTTTACTGACAATACCCATATTATTCATACCATGGTATTTACCATTTTTCCCCAGAAAGTATATCTAGGTTTTCTGTATTTTATTTCATCGAGAGACATTATTTCATTGTAACTAATACAAGAGCATACTGTCCACATCATTAACTGAGATCTAACTGATAATTAAAAATAAACACCATCTCTTTCTTCTTGAAATTTTCAGTGCAATGTGGTTTTTGGGGGACTATTTTTTCTTCTCTTGCCCAAATATTTTATTATTCCTGGATTCATTCCCCCCACATTAGTCCAGAACATGTTCACTGACATGGATCAGAGCATTCCTAGATTTCACTGCTTATTTCCTACAGTTCCCAGCAAAGTGGGAACTATTGGCACTGAGGAGGCACTAATAAAATTGTTGAAGTGAAATAACTATAAATGTCTTCAAGTTGATTTTCTAGGTTCTATCTTTTGCTGGTGAAGAGTGTTTTAGGCAGGGCAGCCAAAGGTACCTTTACTTAAATTCTCCACACAGCTGTTCACAGTGTTCCATAAACTTCCCTGAAGGTGTGCTGGGTAGAGGGCTTACTCCACGTAGCATCACCCCAGCGTGACAGACTCCCAACTGCCCCCATGCTGTGCTAAAGCTGGGCCTCCTACCTGTGTCTCACCTTTCCAAATTTGCTCCTACTTGTGTACATTTCATCAAGACCCTTTGCCAGCCCTGCTTCCTAGAATCTCTCTCTGATGACGACAGACTACATTGATTTGTCCTTTTACACTTAACTGCAAGGTAAGTAGAGTTAATCCTATGTCTGTACAAGGAAGCTCAAGCTCAGAAGTATTGTGTGATCTGGCCAAGGTTTCAGGGCTCATGCAGGATAAATGGAGAAGCTGGAATTCAAAACCCAGATCTGCGGACCTCTCTGATGATCAAGTGGTTCAGAATCCGCTTTGCAATACAGAGGACACGGGATCAATCCTTGGTCAGGTAATTAAGATCCTACGCAGGCAAAAACTAGAGTCTGCACACCTCAATGAAATACCCTTCATGCCACAGCTAAGATCTGACACAACCAAATACAACCAAACAAAAGCACCCTTGTTTTTCATTAAATTTAAACCCTGTCCATTTAAACTTTTGTGTGCTGCCTTCCAGGGTAGAATACTGAGGCACGCCACAAATGACCTCCTTTGCAGCTGACTTCTGTTAATCATGAGGATTAGCTGGACACTTCCCCAAAATTGTGTGGCCTGAACCCCTCCCCCAGAGGTTTAGAGTTAGGTATGAGCTGGGATCTGGGCATTAAAAAAGCAAAGTCACCCAGTGCTTCTGAAGTGTAGCCAGGGCTGAGGACGGCAGACTGACGAAATGGAGACCTTCGTGCCCTTGTTTAACGCGCTTCGACTCTGCCAAGCGGTGCTCTCAGCGCCTTCTGTCCTCATCTGCAAGGAGCAGTTGAGTGTCGGGCACTCTGCTCATTCACGATAAACGTCTATGAAATTCTCTCTGATCCCCAGTCCAGCAACTCAGTCAAAAAGAAAGGAAGGTTATCTGGCATGACTTTATCTTAGTGAACTCATATCTGTTTTATTGTTACATGCATAACTCAAAATTCACCATTTTAACCATGTTTAGACATGCAGTTGAGGCATCAGTTGGACTCACCACGTTGCACAGTCATCAGCACTACAGTCTCCAGAGCTTGTTCTTCTTCTCCAGCTCTCAAACTCTGCACCCATGAAACACTAGCTTCTATAAAAGGAATAAATAGAAAGCTCACTTGAACAGAGTCCGGCGAGCGTGGGGGCACTCTGATGCCCTGTGATGGGAGCAGAGCGCAATAGGAAGAGGAGGAAGAGGAAAGACTCCTCTTCTTTGCTGGCAAGGATTCTACCAGTGAGATGCCATGGAGCTGGGGGATTCCCTGGTGGTCCGGTGGTTAAGACTTCACCTTCTAATGCAGAGGGTGCAGGTTCCATCTCCAGTTGGGGAGCTAGGATCCCCCACGCCTTGCCTCATGGCCCCAAACCCAAAACATAAGCAGAACCCATCGCATAACGAATTCAATAAGCACTTTGAAAATGGTCCGCACACATACACGCACACTCATGCATGTTTATGCACACGTCTGTGCTCCCAACTTTCTCTTTTTTTCTATAAAGGCAGGTCTCTCCTTTGCACTGTGGGGACCTACACACATGAGGGGCCTTACACACATGATTCAACACGCTCACGGTCTCCAAACTGTCCTTCTCTCCTGACCCCAGAGAAGCCCACCTTTGCTGGAAGAGTGTCTGGCTGCCCGCCTGCATTCCCGTTTTCCCTCTCCCACCTCCGCCTGGTCACCAGCCAGCACGCTGCTCTTCCCGTCTTCATGAGTGGGGCTGCCCTGGGAGCCACACATAAGATGGACACAGGATTGGTCCTTTGCAATCGGCTGGGACTTGGGACCTTCTGTGGCACTGCTCGTACCTGGACAAATGTGTTCTCCAGCAACAGAGCGCAGAGGAACTCTAGGGGACCGAAAATAACCGCCTGCGCGTGTGCTGGGAACACCTTATGCACAGCAAGACACAAAAAGCTCAAAACCCGACTTCCATTTCTGCAAAAGCAGGGCACTGGCCATGATCCCTGCACGCAGGGATGATGATGCGCACCTCCAAAAGGGTGCGCAGACCTAAGCCACGCCTCTGGCCCAACCCACAAATTCGTCCCAAGAAACCTCCCTTGAATTTCTCCTCTGGCCTCTTGTAAATGTCCATTAATCAATGAATCCAAGAACCCAGGTCAGGATCACTGCTCTGACCAGCTTATTCCCTTTAGCAAACTTCTTCCACTTTCATCCATCCTGTAGCTCATGCTTGTTTCTAAGAATGTTGATTTTCATATGTGATCATTAACTTTGGAGACCAGAAATCTGCTCATGCTTTGCACAAATTATGTGCCCCTAAAATTAATAATTGAACTTAGTTAAATGGAATTGGATAACATTAGGATTACCAACCCGTATGGTTTCTGACATGGATTATTTCTTGGACCAGAAAAATGACACTTTTGTTGGTGTCTGTCTTTGGGTGTTTGTTCCACTTATCACATTATCCACAAATCATCTATAGAAGTTTTGTAAATTATCGGTCAATTTCTTTCAGTATCGTTTAAAGTCAATTGTCTGTCTTGGAGTCCTGGGTCTGTCTACAGTACAATTTCCTCGAATCTCTCTGACTTTAAAGGGCATTGTCTGGTCCTGGGCATTTGCCTTAGGCTTTGGGACTTTAAGTTTTTAAAAGGGGACAGCGTGGGGCAAACTGGGGTAGGGGGTCACCCTACTTGTCTGTTGTGCTCTTACGGCAAGTCTTTCCAAAGAATGCCCATGGAGTCCAAAAATGCTCCAAATGGTCCTCTTAGGACCTGGAAAGGTGAAGCCCTCCGTCTCAGGATCTCACAGTCTGACTCCTGTGCTCTTAAATGGCAGTTGGAAAAATGATAGCTCTGTAATGTCTGACAATTTAAAAGATATTTTTTTGCCAGCAAAGGCTTAGGTTTATTTGTTAAAATGCATTAAATGTGCACATCCCCATCCCCAACCACTTAAAAGCCTTTACTTTTTCACAAACCTTCAATAACTTCCAATTACTGAAGTCATAAATGCCCTATTTTACAAAACAATACTCTCGAGGCCTGCACGTTTGCCTCACTTGCTACCTGGAAAAGACTCTGTCGTTAGGAGAGCAATTTAGATTATATTTCATTTGGCACTTCATTCCTAAAGCCCTCGAGAGCGCTATGGGTGTTTCCACACACTCTGTGGGTGTCTTTCCTCTTACATGTTGGAGGCTGGCAAGCCTGTCTTCCGTGCACTGTTGTGAGACAGAAATCCTGCACTTTCAACGGAGGTGTGAATCCACAGTGACCCAGTCCCCGGCAAGTGAATCTGCCTGCATCTCATTGACTTGCACCCCTCTTCTTGCTGGTTAAAATAGAGAGTCTGCCCTTTATTTCTTTTTCAGTATTTGTTTGGCTGTGCCTGGTCTTCGCTGCAGCACGCAGGATCTTGGATCTTCATTGTGGGCGTGGAGGATCTAGTTCCCAGCCCAGGGATGGAACCTGGGGCCCTGCACTGAGGGTGTGGAGTCTTAGCCACTGGGCCACCAGGGAAGTCCCAGTCTATCATTTCTTTAAATCCAGCTTCTTTGCAGGTGCTTTGGAAGCTGTTTTCTCCCCACCTTCCAGGAACTTGGAATACTTTCTGTTTTGTCTGCAACACAAAGTGGAAGTTGATCTTGGGGGATTTAAGCAAAGGCCATATATTGGCAGGATTTCAGAAAGTCACAACAATTAACAGGGAAGCTGGAAGAATAAGGTTGACAATGGAAAGCGCAAGGCAACTCCAGAGGGTCAGGAAGGTGAAGCCATGGAAATGGGCTGAAGCGGGAATTTCAGCTTGCCATGAGATGCCTCCACTGGTACCCTGGGACTTCCATTTCTTTTGCTCTGTGTTACTCTTTGAAGTGAAGACAGAAATAGCAACCCAGTCTGGTGTTCTTACTTGGGAAATCTCATGGACAGAGAAGGCTGGTGGGCTACAGTCCATGGGGTTGCAGAATCAGACACAGTTTAGTTCAGTTCAGTTGCTCAGTTGTGTCTGACTCTTTGAGACCCCATGGACTGTAGCACATCAGGCCTCCCTGTCCATCACCAACTCCCAGAGCTTATTCAAACTCATGTCCGTTGAGTTGGTGATGCCATCCAACCATCTCATCCTCTGTCGGACCCTTCTCCTCTCACCTTCAATCTTTCCCAGCATCAGGGTCTTAAACATCAGCAACTAAACAACAACAACTCTCTGAAGAGCCAGCTTTACCGAGAGAGTATCTGCTAACCATCTCCCAAGCATGCCGAGTCTGAGAGGGAAGATTTGTCCAGCCAGCTTCCACAGTGAGAGGCTATCTGTTTCTGTCTCTCCAACTAAACAGGAGCCCCTGGAGTGCAGGCCGAGACAGCTCTTACTTCTCTCTCTGTAGGCGGTTCCTGACACAGCTGGCTGAGGGGGAGCCGAGGTGTCCTGAAGCTGGTGTTGGTCTACTGGGGAGCGGAGCTGGTCCCAGGGCAGCTGGCCGAGGGGTCCAAGATGCCTCAGAGCTGGTGTCAGCCTGCTGGCAGGTGGGGCTCAGAAGGTCTTGGGGGTAGTGCCATGTCAATGGTGGTAGAGCTGGGCTCCTGGGTGTCTGGGTACAGGGCTCTGGGGAAGGGTGTCTTGGAGCAGGTGGTCAGGGCTGAGATCTAGGGTTACTGAAGCTCGTGCCAGGCTGCTGGAAGGCAGGCTGGGTCTAGGAGGCTGGGTCTAGGAGGCTGGATCTAGGAGGCTGGGTCTAGGAGGCTGGGTCTAGGAGGCTGGGTCTAGGTCCTGGTATGGGAGGCTGCAGGGTTATGGTTGTCCAGGGGCTTGCGTTTGTCCCCTGGCGAGTGGAGGGGGGTCCCAGGGTCTCTGCTGGGGCCTGTGGCCTGGGTCTCGCGATGGTGCACTGGTATGCAGAGCCAGACCTCCGGCCACCTGGTGGCCAGGCCTGGCTCCCAGGGTGTCTCACTCACCAGGAGGCCGGCTCCGAGGCCAAGAACTGAGGCGCGTGGAAGGGGCTGCACTTGGGAATATGGTCGAGAAGGATGGACCGAGGCAGGAAGCTGGGTTCTGGCTGTGCCTCTGCCCTGAGCGGCTCTGTGACCTGGCTACTCACTCAGTGACCCGAAGCCTCTGCCACACCTTCACCTGCGCAAACCTGTGATGGGCTGAAGAAGGCACCGGGCAATGGAAGAGCAATCGCTAATGTGGAGTAAAATGCTTGAAGAAGAAGTGGCTGCTGATAAGTTTCTCATGAATGAGTCTTTCATTTTTGGGAATACGCACCAGAAGCTTTCCAACCGGAGTTTCCAGCTGGAGGTTCGGTAATAAGAGATTCATTTCATTTCAGAAAGGAGGCATAGAAACGAAGCAGAAAGACAGAAAGCTGCTTTAAATTCTGTCCTCGTTGAGTTCTTTAGCTCACACTAGAGAAAAGTTGGAGAAGGAACATGGAATGTGTGAAAAGTAAAAGGCTACAGAAAATAAAAATTTATGAGCTCAGTGCTAGAGCGCTCCCTCTCTTTCTCTCTGACTCTTCTGCACACACTCAAAAAACAAATGCTAATAGATGCTCATGTCATTTAATGGACACATAGCCTGAAAGAAATGTTTATAATTCTGACCTCAGTGACTCCAGCAAGATCAGTTCTTTAGTGTTTAATATTGTTTCAGAGTTTGTGCTGTTAACTCAAAAGGTTATCTATAATACATCTGGTGCTATGAATGCAAAAGATCAGGGGTATTCAAAAGACATTTATTCATTATTAATACAGATAATAAAGGATCATTTATGAGGCTTCAGATGAGATTTTTATCATCAAAAGCTTAAAAAGGAAATTTATTTTTGCTTCGGAACAGACATGAGAGGTGTCTGTAATGTGAAACGTGAGAGTCAACACAAGACTGTCAGATTCACTGTTTCTGAAGAAGGCCAATGCTTTGTAGCAACAGATTAAAAAGAAAATAAAATTTGGGGTTTTAAATTTCTATTGACAGGGACCTCTTGATTTATTCTTGGTTTGTCCTTTATCAAGATGTCAGTCTTCTTTGCTTTTCTTTCTTACACTTGTGGCTGATGGCATGTGTAAACTGGGTGAAAGGGAAGAATTCATCAAAATATTGAGAAATGTTGGCAATTAAACAACAGATTAGGTTAGTCACAGAATTTTTACATACTAATGAGAGTTACTTGGCTTCTCAGGTTGTGCTAATGGTAAAGAACCCGCTTACCAGTGCAGGAGATATAAGAGACACAGGATTAATCCCTGGGATGGGAAGATCCTCTGGAGGAGGGCATGGCAACCCACTCCAGTATCCTTGCTTGGAGAAACCCATGGATCCCTGGTGGGCTACAGTCCATGCGGTTGCAAAGAGTCAGACTCGACTGAAGTGGCTGAGCACCCATGCTTGCAATGAGTTACAAGCCCAACTTTTCTTGAACACTAGATGTAATGAGGGGAAGCCATGGTGGCTCAGTGGTAAAGAATCCGCCTGTCATGCAGGTTCGGTCCCTGGGTTGGGAAGATCCCCTGGAGGAGAAAATGGCAACCCACTCCAGTGTTTGCACCTGGAGAATCTCACGGACAGGGGAGACTGGTGGGCTGCATCCTGTGGGGTTGCAAAGAGTCAGATGTGACTGAGTGCCACATGTGCAGAAAAGAAGAGGCAGGTATCTGGAAAATGTGCTGTTTTGGAGGAGGGCAGTGTAACCTTGGGAGTGTTGGAAGGGCTCTCAGATCTGCAGCAGAGCAGCACTGGGATTACTTAGTGTATGCTGCTGGCGCTGCTCCAAGTGGAACTTCAGTGTTTTTAAAGGAGGTGGGGGATTTTAAGAATTTCTCTCACCTCGACACTCTGAATAAGCAGCAACCTACCAATTCCCCAGCCAAAGCTGTAGTTGGAAACTTGTTGGATTTATTGGAATCCACACAAGTGGGACATAGAGGATGCTTCTTACAGTACCAGCTACAAATCATAGTTGAATAAATGAATGTATCTTGTTAGGTCCAGGTATCACAGTTGAAGTAATCTTGCACCAAAGGGTGTTGGGCATATTTCTAAAGGCATTAACTCATTACTAATATACATAGTTAAAAGCCATGTGTGTGGGCTTTAAATGGATTATCTTCATTAACGCAAGAAAAAGGATAAGGTATGGGCCAAATGGCCCCAGATTAACCTGGTTTCGATATTAGCTAATCATTTCAGGACTAGAAATTAACTCAGTAAAACCTGCTTCATCAAGGTAAAACAGCATTCAACACTGGGGGCCTGTCCCTCGCTCTATCTCAGAGACTTTGGACATCTAAACAAAACATCAACCTGAGTGTCAAGCAGCGAGGAGAAACGTGCAGCTTACAACTGTCTCATCTATGTCATTCCAACCGAGTCCTACTGAGAAGCCTTTGTGTTGGATGCAGAATGTAAGATCTTTTTTGTTGTTTCTTACTAAGTCATGTCTGACTCTTTGTGACCCCCTGAGCTGCAGCACGCCAGGCTCCCCTGTCCTTCACTGTCTCCTGGCGTTTGTTCAAACTCATGTCCTTTGAGTCAGTGATGCCATCCAACCATCCATTCTCTGTCATCCCCTTCACCTCCTTCCCTCAGTCTTGCCCAGCATCAGGGTCTCTTCCAGTGAGTCAGCTCTTTGCATCAGGTGGCCAAAGTATTGGAACTTCAGTTTCCGTATCATTCCTTCCAATAAATATTCAGGGTTGGTTTCCTGTACGATTGACTGGTTTGATCTCCTTGCTGTCCAAGGGACTCTCAGAGTCTTCTCCAGCACCACCATTCAGAAGCATCAATCAGCGATAAGTATACATATGTCCACTCCCTCTTGGAGCTCTCCCCCCGCCCCCTCCACCCACCATCCCAACTCCTAGGTCATCACAGAGCACTGAAGCAAGCTCCCTATGTTACTTCAGGTTCCCCCTACTATCTGTTTTATACAAGGTGGTATATATACGTCAATGATACTCTATCAGCTGCAAAGCTCATTCTTAAAAGAAGTCTTGAGATCTAGCTAGCCCCAATCAGGAGGCCACAGTTTGAGGAAGAGCTGGCTTTCATTTCTGCTCTAGCAAGCTGTGGTCCCATAGAGAGCAAGCTTTTGGTTGGCATGGAACTCTTTTTGATCCCCACAAACTCCAAAGAGGCTTTGCTGTATGTTTTGGCCACTTTCAAAGTCTTTTCTCTGGTCCCCTTGGGTGACTGTCACTTGTCCCCAGGTTGTCTTCTTCCTCTAAAACTCTGCTCGCTCTGAGCAAAACATCTCATAAGCTCCTTCAATCAGGGATGTAACTGACAGAGAAAAGCTTATCTGTGAGCCTCCTGGAAGCATGCTAACCTGCTGACCTTGCAGGATACAGACAGCAAGTAGGTGTGTTAATCACTCAACCAAGTAAACACCACTCTCGACATCAGGACAGCAGGTGGCACAGTCTCTGTGCGCCTGCATCCTGTTCCCAGTGTGGGGCCATGGAGGAGGCGGACTAAGCAAGCTAAGCCTGGGTGGATGGGTACACCATCCTGCTGATGGTGGGTACACATCCTAGCAGTGGGTACACATCCTACTGATTATAAATCCTGATCTAAGTCATGAGCGACTGCACCAGCGGAGGTGGTAATAATTCATCTTTAAAATTCCTTTACCCCAGTGTTCACTGCAGCGCTGTTTATAATAGCCAGGACATGGAAGCAACCTAGATGTCCATCAGCAGATGAATGGATAAGAAAGCTGTGGTACATATACACAATGGAGTACTACTCAGCCCTTAAAAAGAATAAATTTGACTCAGTTCTAATGAGATGGATGAAACTGGAGCTGATTATACAGAGTGAAGTAAGCCAGAAAGAAAAACACCAATACAGTATACTGACACATATATATGGAATTTAGAAGGATAGTAATGAAGACCCTCTATGTGAGACAACAAAAGAGACTCAGAGGTATAGAACGGACTTTTGGCCTGAGGGAGAGGGAGAGGGTGGGATGATTTGGGAGAATGGCATTGAAACATGTATACTATCATGTAAGAAATGAAGCGCCAGTCTACGTTCGATACAGGATACAGGATGCTTGGGGCTGATGCACGGGATGATCCAGGGAAATAATATGGGGTGGGAGGTGGGAGGGGGCTTCGGCATTGGGAGATCGTGGACACCTGTGGCTGATTCATGTCAATGTATGGCAAAACAAATACAGTATTGTAATGTAGAATAAAGTATTAAAAAAATAAATAAATAAAGAAAGAAAAACAAAAATAAAATTCCTTGTCTTTGTAATATTGATGGGTGCAGCTGATGTGGTCTCACTTAAGAAAGCAGTATTCAGCGTGTCTGTATTAACTTAGGTTCCAATTAATAATAACAGTATTTTTTGGAAAATCTATTAAAATTAGTAAAGGCTTAAGCTTACTCCTTGGACGGAAGGTTGTGACCAACCTAGATAGCATATTAAAAAGCAGAGAGATTACTTTGCTGATAAAGGTCCGTCTAGTCAAGGCTATGGTTTTTCCAGTGGTCATGTATGGATGTGAGAGTTGGACTGTGAAGAAAACTGAGCACCAAAGAATTGATAGTTTTGAACTGTAGTGTTGGAGAAGACTCTTGAGAGTCCCTTGGACTGCAAGGAGATCCAACCGGTCCATCCTAAAGGAGATCAGCCCTGGGTGTTCATTGGAAGGACTGATGCTGAAGCTGAAACTCCAATACTCTGGCCACCTCATGTGAAGAGTTGACTCATCGGAAAAGACCCTGATGCTGGGAAAGATTGAGGGCAGGAGGAGAAGGGGATGACAGAAGATGAGATGGTTGGATGGCATTACCGACTCAACAGACATGAGTTTGGGTGAACTCAATGGACATGAGTTTGGGGAGGCCTGGCGTGCTGTGGTTCATGGGGTTGCAAAGAGTCGGGCACAACTGAGAGACTGAACTGAATTGAACTAAGCAAAATGAGAATACTTTCATTATAAAAATACAGCATGTTTTATAAACATATCATTTGCCTCCTTCTCTTTCTATTTCCACATAGTTATTCTCTTTGTTATGGACACAATCTTCTTTTTGCCACTGACATCTCTCTGTCAGCTTTAATTGATTTTCTTGATGGCATTTCCCTATTTTGGTCTTTCTTCCATTGTTCCATTTTCCAGATGCAGTCCTGTTTTTTATTTACTCAGAGCTTGTCTTTTTTTTTTTTTTAGCTCTTTATAAAGTCACATCAATTGTTTGCCCATTCCAGAGAGATTATAATTTGCAGACTTAATTAGGATCTCCTGTGATTCTCCACATTTCAGGATTTTAATACGTACCATTAGAACGATGGAGTCCCCAGATTTCTTAGTTCTCCCAAATTTTCTTCTTCCAATCCCACTCTTCTATATAGTTGTAGTTTGTTAGAACTCATCTTTCTAAAAAAGTCTGGAAGAAAACCAGATAAACATTATTACTCCATCAAAGTTGCAAGCTCTTCCCACCCCATCATTTAGCATTGCCAGTTCAAGTTTTTAAAAAGCAAATACCAAAACTCATGTGGATGCTGTTTTTATAATAAGAAGCCATGTTAATGATAACATATGTTGTTGTTTTAAGGGCCCATTTTATAATGAAAAGAATACACTCGTGACTTTCTTGGGGGTTTAATTCATGCAATTCCTACCTCATTATGTACTAACTGTTTATTAATCAGCCTGACTACATGGTCTGTTTTTATTCACTTTGATTTCTTGTGTGTTTAAAGTTCAGGGTTTAAATTTTTAGTGCTAAAATTGAAGATGACTGCTTTTAGTTGTTTGCTTATTACTCCAACCAGGTTTCTAAACATTTTCAGGCTGCAAAGGGAATAAAGAAGAGAAAAAGATGGACTTAATATCTTGTCAACACATTTTCTTATTATATAGGGAGCCCTCTGAATGGACAAATTAGACTCAAAGTTCTGTTGGAGAATACGCTGTACAGACATTTGTCCTGCAACATAGATTTTTAAAAAATGTTGGGAGAGAGTGGGACACAGCATCTGTGCGTGTGTGCTGCCTGCTAATTTGCTTCAGTCGTGTCTGACCCTTTGTGACCCCATGGACTGTAGCCCACTAGGCTCCTCTGTCCAAGGGATTCTCTAGGCAAGAATCCTGGAGTAGGTTGCTGTGCCCTCCTCCAGGGGATCTTCCCCACCCAGGGATAGAACCTGTGTCTCCTACGTCTCCTGCATTGGCAGGCTGGATGTTAACCACTATTGCCGCCTGGAAGCCCTAATAACTGTGATTCAGAGTTCTCCTGCCACCCTCCTTATCCAGCGCTGTCTCACTTCCTACTGTTGGACTTAAATGATTTTGGTCTTTAAGAATTCCTATCCTGCTGCTGTTAATATAGCCTATTTTAATCCAAAACAATCAGATGCAAGAAGTCTCACAGGATTTATTTCTTTAGTCGAATTAATCCACTGCCACTTTATCTTGCACAGCTGACAGATTTATAATGTAAATCTCCTATGTTGGGTGGCCTTCCCAGGTGTCGCAGTGGTAAAGAATCTGCCTACTAATTCGGGAGATTTGGGAGACGTAGGTTCCATCCCTGGGTCAGGAAGATCCCCTGGAGGAAGAAATGGCGACCCAGTCCGCTTGCCTGGAGAATCCAATGGACAGAGGAGCCTGGAGGGTTACAGTCCATGGGTTTGCAAAGAGTCAGACCCGACTGAGTGACTGAGCACACACATACGCTGGGCGAAAATTTAGTAGGGGGTGCACAAGCGTTGCAGAACTTTTGTTATTGTTTAGCGCTAAGTCTTGTCCCACTCTCTTCAACCCCGTGGAATGTAGCCCTCCAGGCTCCTCTGTTCATGGGATTTCCCAGGTAAGAACACTAGAGTGGGTTTCCATTTTCTTCTCCAGGGGATCTTCCTGACTCAGGGATCAAACGCATGTCTCCTATATTGGCAGGAGAATTCTCTACCACTGAGCCACCAAGGAAGCTCAAAACTTTGGCAGAGGTGGGATTCGAACTCACACCTCCAGAGAGACTGGAGCCTAAATCTAGCACCTTAGACTGCTTGGCAGGCTACCCTGCTGCTGCTGCTGCTAAGTCGCTTCAGTCGTGTCCGACTCTGTGCGACCCCAGAGACGGCAGCCCACTAGGCTCCTCTGTCCCTGGGATTCTCCAGGCAAGAACACTGGACTGGGTTGCCATTTCCTTCTCCAATGCATGAAAGTGAAAAGTGAAAGTGAAGTTGCTTAGTCGTGCCCTACTCTTAGCGACCCCATGGACTGCAGCCCACCAGGCTTCTCCGTCCATGGGATTTTCCAGGCAAGAGTACTGGAGTGGGGTGCCATTGTTTGGCAGGCTACCTAGGGTCATCCAAATTTAGGCTCACACATGTCACCCAAGAGAGGAAAATATGCCCATAGTATTAATAGTGACAACACCAGCACATGGGAAGCCCAGTGGATTAGCTGCTTCGGCCAATGCTTCGTTCCTGTGGAAGCTGAACGCACAAGAGCAGAGATGCCAAACTAAGATGTGGGGTGGGGGGCATTAGAGGATTATTGTCTCCTAATCAAGTGCCAATGACCACTCATCAAGTTAGAGATCAGCGTTTAGATGTCTGGTCAAAGGAACAGGTGTCTGGGTGCTTGAAAGTGAGGGGAGCTATCTAATAAAGTCTAAGACATAGGCTAAAGCCAGTATCTGCGATTTTACCCCCTTCCCATCACAGAGGCCTGCTTGAGTAGCTGCAGCTACTGGTTTTCACCTGCCACCTGTCACTTGCTCTTCTTTATACTTGTAGAAGGGCTTATTTACTCTCCCTGTTTGGAGGTACAAAATATTTTCTTTCTTTTATTTTGCAACCATCCATGCAAATTTTCTTACCTGTACTTGGTAAGCTGACAATAGTAAGGTACACGTTCAGTACAGTTTAATTTGTCCCTTAGCCTCATTTAATCATTCTAACAATTTGATTTTCTTTTATTGAAGTATTGTTGACTCAGGGTGTGTGTTCATTTCTGGTACACAGCAGTGTTTGGTCATACAAACATATATTCTATTCTTTTCTATATTCTCCATTTATGGTTTATCACAGGATACTGAACATAGTTCCCAGTGCCATCCAGTAGGACTTTGCTATTTATCCATTCTGCACACAACAGCTTGCACCTGCTAATCCCAATCTCCCAATCCTTCCCTCCCGTAAGCTCCCTCCCTACTGTCAAGCACAAGTCTGCTCTCTATGTCTACGAGTCTAACTGGTTTTTTGTTTTGTTTTGTTTTTGTTTTTTTGTTTTAAAGGTTTAGTTCAGTTTGGGCTCAACTGTCAGTCTTTCAGATTCCACTCTGCTGTTCTCCAAGGCGGTGCATAGAGTGTGAGGTTTGGGGAGGGGGCTTCCTGGCCTTTTGACTCTGGTGGGAAGGACTGTCCAGCCTTGTGCTGAGCCCTGTTGCATCCCGGCCGGCACCCGCTGACCTGTTTGATGTGCTCCCATCCTGCCACTCTGCAGTACCCACCAGTGACATAGGGGGCTGATAATTGCATGGAAAAAGCAAGAGAGTTCCAGAAAAACATCTATTTCTGCTTTATTGACTATGCCAAAGCCTTTGACTGTGTGGAGCACAATAAACTGTGGAAAATTCTGAAAGAGATGGGAATACCAGATCACCTAACCTGCCTCTTGAGAATTCTGTATGCAGGTCAGGAGGCAACAGTTAGAACTGGACATGGAACAACAGACTGGTTCCAAATAGGAAAAGGAGTACATCAAGGCTGTATATTGTCACCCTACTTACTTAACTTATATGCTGAGTACGTCATAAGAAACGCTAGATTGGAGGAAACACAAGCTGGAATCAAGATTGCCAGGAGAAATGTCAATAACCTCAGATATGCAGATGACATCACCCTTATGGCAGAAAGTGAAGAGGAGCTAAAGAGCTTCTTGATGAGAGTGAAAGAGGAGAGTGAAAAAGTTGGCTTAAAGCTCAACATTCAGAAAACGAAGATCATGGCATCTGGTCCCATCACTTCATGGGAAATAGATGGGGAAACAGTGGAAACAGTGTCAGAGTATTTTTTGGGCTTCAAAATCACTGCAGATGGTGACTGCAGCCATGAAATTAAAAGATACTTACTCCTTGGAAGAAAAGTTATGAGCAACCTAGATAGTATATTCAAAAGCAGAGACATTACTTTGCCAACTAAGGTCCATCTAGTCAAGGCTATGGATTTTCCTGTGGTCATGTATAGATGTGAGAGTTGGACTGTGAAGGAGGCTGAGCGCTGAAGAATTGATGCTTTTGAACTGCGGTATTGGAGAAGACTCTTGAGAGTCCCTTGGACTGCAAGGAGATCCAGCCAGTCCCTTCTGAAGGAGATCAGCCCTGGGATTTCTCTGGAAGGAATGATGCTAAAGCTGAAACTCCAGTACTTTGGCCACCTCATGAAAAGAGTTGACTCATTGGAAAAGACTCTGATGCTGGGAGGGATTGGGGGCAGGAGGAGACGGGGACGACAGAGGATGAGATGGCTGGATGGCATCACGGACTCGATGGACGTGAGTTTGAGTGAACTCCGGGAGTTGGTGATGGACAGGGAGGCCTGGCGTGCTGCGATTCACGGGGTCACAAAGAGTCGGACACGACTGAGTGACTGAACTGAACTGAACTGATTGTTCCTCAAACTTGATCAGAGCCTGGCCAGCTGGACTCAAACATTTGCCAGGGCTGGAAGAAGACTCCCGTGATACATGAATATAAATATAAATCAAGTTAACACACTTTTACGTATGTTCTATTCCCTTACCTTGACAAGTATACCTTCATAATAACAAAATTAGGAAATATTTAAAGCTTTTGTATGTCAGAACATTGGCAAAATATTGGAGATGAATTTATTTATTACTGTATACGTGTCTGAGTGTTCTCTTGATGGATTGGTGATACCTAGATGACTAATAAGAAAATACCTAATTTAACATATTATTGCACATTCATTTCTTAAATTTATTTTTTATTTCATTTTGGCAGAATCCTTAATAATGTCATGATCAAGATTTTCATAACTTGCTTCCATTTACAGCAGTGCCAAATGAGACAACCTTTCCTGAATCATTATAATTTCAATATATTTTCCCTTTGTTTCAATTTAGAGAATTCTTGCTCTGCTGAGGGAGTAGCAACCAGAATGTCAATAAAAATCTTAAAGCAATATTTGATTTGGAATGAATCCATGAATTTTACAAATGTTCAAACATTGCAATGAAGTTGTATATGGTAAAATTGTTACTAAAGACATTATTCTAAATTATTAAATTTCATCATCTAAATATTACTTCTTATGTTATTCATGATTATCACCATTTCCTTAGATCTATACAGTTTATCTTACCTTTTTTATTTCAAGTTTTCAATTATGAATGTATTCTTAAAAATAAGAATAATTGTAAGCTACTCATTGTATCCAGTTCTTTCTTTTGTGGAGGTTGTCCCTTGATCTATAATGGCCCCAAATAAACTGTAGAAGCAGTTTCGGGATTGTACTGTGCTAAGTCGCTTCAGTCCTGTGTTCGGCTCTTTGCAACTCTGTGGACTGTAGCCCCTCAGGCTCCTCTGCCCATGGGATCCTCAGGCAAGAATCCTGGCGTGGGTTGCCGTGCGCTCCTCCAGGGGATCTTCCTGACCCAGGGGTGAATTCACGTCTGTCACGTCTCCTGCGCTGGCAAGCAGGTTTCTACCACTAGGGCCACCTCGGAAGCTCCAGTTTGGAGATTATTTCTACTTACATCTGTTTCTCAATCGAGGCAACACCTTTCTACATCAATCCCAATCCCATCCACCACATACCCCACCCCAGCAGATGGATAACTTGGGCTGACCAGAGAGAAGGGCTGTGTGTATGTGTGTGTGTGTCTATAAAGAGAAAACAAAACATGAGTTTATTTTCCCAGATGTTAACAAACTTACTAGAGCTAAATACCCTCTTGTTTAAGTAGAGCATGGTTAACAACATGAAGTTTAAAAGAAAGCATCATGGTAAATTCCCTTTTCATTTTTATTCTGTTACAAATATTTTCTAATTTTCCTTGTTATGACTTCTTAGATACACCCATCATTTAAAAGTGGACATTTAATTTCCAAATACATGGGGTTTAAAAAGTATCTTTGATTTTAATTTCTCGTTTAAATCCTTTCTTCTCTGCAATCACCCTCTGTGTTTCTTCAGTCTTTTAACTTTATTGAGGCTTTCAGTGGCTAAATCAAAGAGCTTTCTTGGTAAATGTCACCCTGCATTTGAAAATATAAGCATTATTTTCAAATATCTTTGGTATTGATTTCTAACACAGTCTCCTGGTTATAAGAGAACAGACTCTATGATTTCAGTACCTTTAGACCATGAAATTTTTGCATCTTGTTATATGTCCCCGGATATGTTCTAGTGTCTCCTGGTTTATAGTATATGGGAACTTGAATAGAATTTGTATCCTACTATTGTGTGAAAATTGTATAAATGTTAATTATGTCACATTGGTTAAAAACAGAAAGCATCATGGGACTTCCCTGGTGGTCCAGTGGCTAAGACTCTGAGCTCCCAATGCAGGGGCCCCAAGTTAGATCCCTGGTTAGGGAACAAGATTCCAGAAGCCGCAACTAAAGATCCTCCATGCTGCAATGAAGACTGAAGATCCCACATGCCTCAGCTACGACCTGGAGCAGCCAATAAATAAGTACATATTAAAAAAAAAGAAAGTCTCATTTCTGCCTTGCACCTGGGTCCTAGCCAACAATGCTAAGAGATAGATACTTGCCTTTGTTTAACTGGGATTTCCATGACCTGTTCTTTCTCCACTATAATTTACCAGAAAGTAATATTTGGAAAACTTCTGAGTTTTTTCCTTAGGATTCATGTTTAATTGAAATTTAGCATAGTATATACTTCTGCCTTGGAAGAGTTTCTTTCCATTTTTCATGGTAGCATTAGAGTCTCATCACTTAATTATGACCTCCTGTGGGGAGGGATTTTAATGAAAAGACTTTAGAGTACCAAGAAGCTTGTTTTGGTTTTGAATGCTGAGTCACTCTATTGCCAACCTGATTTTTTAAAAAACGGATCCCCTAACTAAATTGCTCCCCTAACTAAATCTTCCCGTAAAAGATCTTTGGAGTTTCCACTCGCAAAAGAGATTTGTGTGGGAGGAAGACATTCCTACAGCAACCATGCTCCGCTTTCATAATAACACCTAGTTGTGGATCCACAGACATTACAAACCATATACAACCAGAAGGAGTGCTAAATTACTTTGTTTTTCCAAGTCTCCTTATTAAACTGAAAGTCTGTGTACAGCTTCCTCATTCAAATAGAGGCCCCTCTTTTTTTCTCACGAGGCAGAAGAGGCTGGCACCAACCACCCAAACCTTCTATCACTGCCAGACCCGTGCCTTCTCAGGTGTGGCTGGCTCTGTGATGAGCCAGAGGGTGAGATTCAGGGGGAGGTTCAGCAGGGAGCAGAGATGTGCATACATACAGCTGATTCACTTCCTTGTACAGCAGAAATGTGCATACATACAGCTGATTCACTTTCTTGTACAGCAGAAACTGACGCAATATTGTAAAGCAACTGTACTCCAATAAAAAAATTATTGTGAACTTGATTTTCAACTCATCTCTGTCCACTCAACTCACTCTTCTCACTTCCTTTTGTCCCTACAAGCAATATGTTAATACATCTCATAAATGCACTGCTGTTCTCAGATGTAGAACATTCTCCCACTGAAAAGACAGGGAGCTAATTAACGCAGCCCCGCCAACAGCGAAGGCTGCTGTCCTTCTGATGCACGCACGGTCACTGCGAACAAGAAATGACCGTTTACAGAAAGCACAGAACTTCAGGAGAGTATGTGAACGCAGGGGGCAGGCTGAGATGATGCGGGTCACCAAACCCTGAACCTCACCTTGTCGGGGTAAACACTGCTCTGCAGATCAGATGGGAGGTGGTATGGAGCTCTGCAAGGCTTTACCATCACGGGATTCTTAAATATTCATAAGAGAGATTGATATGGGAGGCAGGGAGAGAGATTGAGGGAAAAAAAAGAGGAAAACATGCCTGCCCAAACCATTAACACAGGCAGACAGACAGCAAGCTAACTCGCTTATGACCTACATAGATGGTATATCACATTCCATCATCCTCAAGACATTTCAGATTTTAGAAACATTTCAGGAAATTTAGAAGTCCAAATCTAAAATTTATTTTCATGCCTTTATAAAGATTGACAAGTTTGCAAAAGGCTGTGATATTTTATGAAATGAAGATGAAGCAGTCCCCTTTCTATTTTTATTAAGGACAAAAATATGGGAATTTCTATTTTCTCAGGGTAAGATTTATTCTGGATGAAAGCATTTTTTAAAATCATGAGTACACACCATGACTAGCTTTCCAGTTATCCATAGAAGAAAATGAAAATTCATTTCTTGCCTAATTGGAAAAAAATCTGTTTACGGTTTTAAATGACCAATTGTGTATCTCTGTGTTTTTCAGTAATTTTATGACTTGAGCACTTTTATCTTGAATATTCTTCCCCATATTGGCTTTGAATTAAACCCCAGTGTGGGCTTCAGGGTCTCTAAATATTCAATTATTGAACGGCTTTTATTGTGACAATTCTACATATTTTTAGCTTTTTAAAAAGCTCTCGTAATCTTCAGTGTAGAATTTACATTATTTAACTCTCAATTGAAGATATAGGTTTGTAGGTTCCTTTTTAATTTTTGTGGAAAGCTTTTGTTAATTTTGAACTATGTCCCAAATACTCCAAAGAGTGAGCTAAGGAAATGAACGGAGGGAGACTGATGACACAGGGGCCCGGAAGCCCAGCTCCAGCCGCTCCGCACCGGCGCCCAGCAGGACTGCTCACCTGGCACCTCTTCATTAGGCCGGAGAGATAGATTAACTCTGTTTAAGCAGAGAGGACATCCCACTCCCACGTGGAAGGGTGAAAACGCGGGACATTTTTTACCTCTTGGGACTTCATTAAATAAGGTATGCCATTTGGTGTCTTAAGTTTAAACAATAAAACTGTGAAATGACTGAATTAAAGTTAACGATTCAGCAATTTTTTTCCTAATGCCCAAAAAAGGTAGTGGGAGGAAAGAGAGCAAGAGATAATAATCAAGTCAGCATGCAGAATGGAGGGCCTTAGTTTCCGTCCAGAGGGACCACCATCTTTTAATATAGTCACTTAAAAATACATGCATTGCTACATTTTTCATTAGCCTTAATTTTTTCATCAATCATGTTAATTTATACAGAGGGCACTTAATAATAGCTAATTAACACTTATGACTTTTGAAATTAAAAGACCTTTGGAGAGATTACCGCTGACTGGGGAAAGGATTTTTTTTTCTTCTTCTCATTTTAGAAAAGAGAAATAGCATTAAGGTATGGGGCTGGTATGCTGAGAGGAGAGTCCATCTTCTGCTTCTCTGATCGTCTGGCAGGGGATAATGATGCTGGTCTACGTGGGCCCTGTGATGTCCTTTGACGCAGCCCCAGAAAACAAATATGCTGAGCACTGTTAGTTTCAAATTAAATAAATCAAAATTCAGGATAATCTTTAAATAGAGTGAGAAGAAAATGAAATTTATCAATGACCAAAAAAATAGTCAGAAATAAAAAATAATAATCAGGTATAGTTACTCTTTTGGAATAAAAGAAAGCATAATAAAAATAAAAATCTACCAAACTGAAATAATATTGACACTTTTAGGGAGAAGCAAGCTGCACAATCACCTCATCAATCCACAGAAGTGTCTGAGTTGTTTTTTCTGTCACATTAGTCACTGTGCTTGCTTGTATCTTTCCTTTGTGTTCTAATATTTCAGGTCATGCTCTCTGCATGAAGAAAGCAGATTTGAAGTGTATCTTTTTTAATATCTACAAAATGCTTTTGGTCGAGTACTTGTTTTATGTGATTAGGGTGGGTATATGGGTGTGAGTACATATACATGCTTAAATATACTATCCATATTGTATGCTAATATCTCATATGTAGTATTTGCATATATTTACAGCATTTTGCATCTGTATTTATAGACATACCTATCTATACACAATATTTTAATTCAAAAATTTTATCCACCAGTAGATGTCTCTCTTCCCTGACTGATGGTTTATCTCTAGGATTGCTAAGGTTTTCAACAAATCTGGTTTTTGTATGAATATTGAAATTAAGGTTTTCAGTCTAACGTATCTCCCACCCAATCTGTTGCTAACACTGACTCATTTTAAATGCTTATCATGTATGGCGTATCCTTCAACTGCAAATGCTGCATAGAAGCATTTTAACTATAAGATTACACAATGGATTCACATCTCTCTCAAATACTTTCAGTTTCACTAAAGGTCTACAGGGGCCTCTGGTGGCTCAGAGGTAAAGAATCCACCTGCCAGGCAGGAGAAACAGGTTTGATCCCTGGATCGGAAAGATCTCCTTCCTGGAGAAGGAAATGGCAACCTACTCTTGCCTGGGAAATCTCATGGACAGAGGAACTTGGTGGGCTACAGTCCGAAGGGTCATAAAAGAGCTGGACATGACAGAGTGGCTGGACAACAAGTACGTGGGGCTCAGGATGTGAGACAACTTTCTCAAAGCGCCTAAACTAATTTCAGGCCAAGTTAGAGACAGAGGACTATCATATGATGTTGCTTATATGTAGAAGCTAAAAATATGATACAAATGAATTTATTTACAAGATAGAAATACTCGCAGACTTAAAGAATAAACTTATGGTTACCAGGGAAGGGATGGGGTGGGAGAGATATATTGGGAGTTTGGGGTGGACATGTACACACTACTGTATATAAAATAGATAACCAACAAGGTCCTATTGTGTATCACAGGGAATTCTGCTCAACATTCTCCAATAACCTAAATGGAAAAAGGATTTGAAAAAGAATGAATACTTATATGGATACAAGTGAATTACTTTGTCAACAAAGGTCCGTCTAGTTAAGGCTATGGTTTTTCCTGTGGTCATATATGGATGTGAGAGTTGGACTGTGAAGAAGGCTGAGTGCTGAAGAACTGATGCTTTTGAACTGTGGTGTTGGAGAAGACTCTTGAGAGTCCCTTGGACTGCAAGGAGATCCAACCAGTCAATCCTAAAGATTAGTCCTGGGTGTTCATTGGTAGGACGGATGTTGAAGATAAAACTCCAATACTTTGGCCACTTGATGCGAAAACTCCAATACTTTGGCCACTTGATGCGAAGACCTGACTTATTTGAAAAGATCCTGATGCTGGGAAAGATTGAGGGCAGGAGGAGAAGGGGATGACAGAGGATGAGATGGTTGGATGGCATCACCGACTCAATGGACATGGGATTGGGTGGACTCTGGGAGTTGGTGATGGACAGGGAGACCTGGCGTGCTGCGATTCATGGGGTTACAAAGAGTCAGACACGACTGAGCAACTGAACTGAAATGAACTGAATCACTTTGCTGTACACCTGTAACTAACACATCATTGTGAATCAAAGATACTCCAATATAAAAGAAAATAAAGTAACTTCAGGGGATGTATGAATCTAAAAGATGTGCAATTAGAATAGGGATTAAATGCATTTCTGAATTTTAACATCTACTTGAAAATTGTACAAATTGATCTGTATGTAAGGATGAACATGTTGACTTAATTTAGGGAGAGGCTTTAGTTTACTGTTCAAAAGACAGAAGACATTTCCAAGTACATGTGCTGTATCCGTGTTCACGGTAAAGTATTTAGCACAAGCTGTAGTCAGGGGAGAAAGTCCACACATTGAAAAACCAGTCATCCTCATGCTGAAAATTTTCCTCAGATAGATTGTATGGAGGCGAACATTGAATCCTCCGGGTGCCTTGACACTCTTTCCCGTTTCCCTCGTTTACTTCTTCCATCGTCTGTGTGCTGCTTCTCGGGACTTGGTCTCATCTGCTCTGTTATCTTTTCTCATCTGCTTTGCTATCTTCCTTGTGGAGTCCTCTTATCAGATATTGTATGCAGTGGTCACTTAATGGCATCTGTCTAAGCCCCTCTCCCACCCTATCAGTGTCTTCTAACACATTTCGAGCTACTCTTGGTAGGACTAGAAAAATGAGACTCACCTTTTCATGCTCTTCCAGGACAGGTGCAGCAGCAGCCAACACTGCTTTCTTTCACCCTCTATTCATCTGGTAAAACCTTTCGGTGTGAATGCACTCCAGGGCTTGTCTGTTTCGGGTCATAGTCCCAACAAAGGTCTGCATAGTCAAAGCTATGGTTTTCCCAGAGTCATGTGCAAACGTGAGAGTTGGACCATGAAGAAGGTTGAGTGTCAAAGAATTGATGCTTCTGAATTGTGGTGCTGGAGAAGACTCTCGAGAGTCCCTTGGACTGCAAGGAGATCAAGCCAGTCCATCCTAAAGGAAATCAGTCCTGAATATTCACTGGAAGGACCGATGCTGAAGCTGAAGCTCCAGTACTTCGGCCACCTGATGACAGGAGTTGATTCATTGGAAAAGACCCTGATGCTGGGAAAGACTGATGGGAAAGGAGAGGAGGACCACAGAGAATGAGATGGTTGGACGGCATCACTGACTCAAAGATGTGAATTTGAGCAGACTCTGGGAGATGGTGAAGGATAGGGAAGCCTGGTGTGCTGCATTCCATGGGGTTACAAAGAGCTGGACACGAATTAGCAACTGAAAAACAATAGCAACAAACTACCAACAAAATGCAGCACATGGGATATGGTTCTAAAGCAATTAGAGTTTGAGAGTTCTGAGAATTTTATTACAATCCTTGAGAGCTGCACCATTCAGTACAGTGGCCTCTAGTCATAGGCGACTCCTTATGTTAATTTAAAACTCATTCAGCAGTCATAACAGACACATTTCAAATGCTCAGTAGCCACGTGTGGGTAGTGGTTACCGTTTTGGACAGCACTGAGATCGAACATTCCCATCATCATAGTAAGTTCTGCTGGACAATGCTGCTTTAGATAACTGGAAAAAACCATCTGGAGTTTCAAAAAAAAAAAAAAAGGAAGAGTGTTTATGTGATCCATAGCCTTGAACTCTAGAAAAGAAGTCGAGGTGAGCCCTGTGGTTTTACAGACTGAAGGGCTTGGGGTGGGGGTGGGGGCGGTGCGGCTGGTGACGGTTTGTGTCAGCTACAGCCTGGCGCTTGCCACGGGCACTTGCCATCTACCTCTGCAAGGATTAACTCCCGTGCTGCTGCAACTGCTGAGTTTCAACACGCCCTGAAAAGAGTTCAGCAATGAGGCTTTCTGAGCTCGGGGGAGAATCGGCAGAACAGGCCTTCAGAATTAGGTATCTTTAGGAGCCGATTTTATGAGCCCGACTCTTGCATCTCCTTTTATCTAGAAAAGAACTAATATCCTCCATGCTGACGACTGCTCCTTGTGACCAGTAGAAACCTTTTGCAGAAAAATATGTGCACGTTTGCGTGTACTCCCCCCTTCAAGTCAAAATCACATATATCCTGACCTTCCCCGCTGCCTCTTTGGGGCAGCTTCTCAGAGCTGTTTCAGGTGTTGCCTCCTCGACTACGATCCTCATTTTGCCCCAAATAGAACTCAGCTCGCAGCTCTCACAGTGTGCATTTTTAAAATGTGCTTTTCCTCACAGTGTGGCTTGTAATAAGTTGTGTGTTAGTGTTTGAAAAAGTTAACACAGTGTTAACATAGTAAATTCCTAGCTTATCGTCCTGTTTTTCTCCATCACCAAGCTCCGAGAGAATCTGTATTCAAGCGTCCTTCTCTCGTCCGCTCCTGTACGCTGGCATCTCCTGACAAATAGCTTCAGCCCAGAGTAACGTGAGGGCTTCCCTGGGGGCTCAGTTGGTAAAGAATTTGCCTGAAATGCAGGAGACATGGGTTCGATTCCTGGCTCAGGAAGATCCCTTGGAGGAGGAAATGGCAACCTGCTCCAGTATTCTTGCCTGGGAAATCCCATGGACAGAGAAGCCTGGCGGGCTACAGTCCACGGGGTTGCAAAGAGTCAGATGTGACTTAGCAGCTAAGCAACAGAGTAATGTTACCAAGTTCAAGCTCCTACTGCCCACTGCCCGACAGCTCAATACATCGGGAGAGAAATTTTAGGGGCAAGGATCCACAACTTTATATGGAAAGCCAGCTGACTGAGAAGATGGTGAACCAGTCTCCCTGAGGACCATCTTCTTGGGGCTGGACGCCAGTTTCTTCTATAAAACAGAGTGGGGAGGTGAGGCGGTAAACGAAACAGGTCATATTTTTCACTCAGTCCTGTCCGACTCTTTGTGACCCTGTGGACTATAGCCTGCCAGGCTCTCCTGTCCATGGGATTCACATGGCAAGAATACTGGAGTGGGTAACCATGCTCTTCTCCAGGGCATCTTCTGGACCCAGAGGATGAATCAGGGTCTCCTGCATTGCAGACAGATTCTTTATCACCTGAGCCACTAGGAAACCCCCAAAAGGCCAGAAGTTGTTACAAATATTTCCTGGTTTCAGTCAGGCTTTGGAGGGGATATGCTAATTTCTTCTTGCAACCATTCACAGGTGAGCTGAGTCACAATGCTTCCTGCCACCTGAACAAAGGCATTTTAGGCAGGGAGGCAGGGTCCCCTGGGACAGGCCACTGTGTGTGCTTGAAGCTATGTCCTTCAGTGCCGCACTTGTAATGGAAGCAACAGGAAAAGAAAGTTAAAGGGAAGGAAACAGATCCAGTATGGAGTCAGACTGGTTCTTCCCTGTTACAGTAAGTCAGGAAGATTTCTCTGCCAGAGCCATTGCTAACCCCTTAGCTGGGACCCTGGTGGCTCAGCGGTAAAGAATTCTACTGCCGATGCAGGAGACACGATTTCCATCCAGGATCTGGGGCGATCCCACGTGCCTTGGAGCAACTTAAGCCCGCGCGCTACAGCTATGCCCCTGTGCCCTCGAGCCTGGGAGCGCAGCTGCTGAGCCCCCTCACCCTGAGCTTGTGCTCCCGAGGGAAGCCACCGAGGCAAGAGGCCTGCACCGCGGAGAGGCCCGCACGGCGGCGAGACCGGAGCCTCCGCTCACCACAACTGGAGGAGAGTCCGTGCAGCAAGGAGGGCCCAGCACAGCCAGAAACAAGAATGGACAGGAGACGAGAGACAATCACACCGTCGTCACTCAACGCAAAGGCTGTCGATTATTTTGCAGTCTGCTCCTTGAATTCTATTTTTTAAAATTATTTTATTTAATTGGAGGCTGATTACTTTACAATATTGTGGTGGCTCCTGCCGTACATGGACATGAGTCAGCCACGGGTGTCCATGTGTCCCCCATCCTGAACCCCCTCCCACCTCCCTCCCCACCCCATCCCTCAGGGTCATCCCAGTGCACCGGCCCCGAGCGCCTGTCTCATGCATCGCCCCTGGACTGGCGATGCCTTTCACACATGAGAATATACATGTTTCAGTGCTGTTCTCTCAAATCACCCCACCCTCGCCTTCTCCCACGGAGTCCAAGAGACTGTTCTTTACATCTTTTGCTGTCTCGCATATGGGGTCTCTTTTGCTGTCTCGCACATGGGGTCATCGTTAACCATCTTTCTGAGTTCCATACATGTGCGTTAGTAGACCGTTCGGGCGTTTCTCTTTCTGGCTTGCTTCACTCTGTATCACGGGCTCCAGGTTCCCCACCACATTAGCGCTGGCTGAATTCTGTGTTCAGCTCGGGGCACACTGAGCGCAGCCGCTGCGCGCCCCGTCTTTCTCCTCTTCTCCCCGCCCTAGCCCCGCTCCACTGTCCTCTCCTGGGTCTCCCCCCTCCGGTTCCTATCCCTTCCTCCCCTCATCTCCGAAACAGGGCCATTTAAGAACCTGCTGTTTTCCATGTTCGCATTCTCCCTAAACTCTCTCGCTGGCACTTTTACCTGATACAGAACTTCAGCTCATGTCCAGGCGACTGACTCCCCACCTGCATCTCTAGCTTTGATCGAATCCCAAGGCTGCTCCCTCACAGGAGGCTCACATTCATCACCCACTGAGCCCTGTGGTCCTCTGTCTTCTCCAGCCCTCACTCTCCCTAAGGCATCCTGTTTCTGATAAAGACACAGGAATTCTATGAGCTCCCAGAATTGAAGTCATAGGGCTATCTCTGCCTCCTGCGGGTGACCGGCCATCCTGGCTTGCCCAGGAGTGAGAGATTACACAAGAGCAGGACTGTTTGTGCTGAAAGTACAAAAGCTCCTGGTAAACCCACGTTGGTCATCTTCCTTGCTCTTCTTTCATCCCCCAGAACTAATCAGCCATCCCTCTACTCCATCTCCAGTTCCTTCTCTGCTCTGATGCCCATGCCGTGAATAATGGAAGCCATCACCGCTTTTTTTAGGAGCGATGGCCTTTTGAGAGCAATGGAGCCATTAAGAGAAACATAATGGCATGCTATTTTCTTCATCCCAAAAAGTTGAGAAAGGGGCATTGTTCAAGTCCAATGTAGGGAGAGCTTTTTACAAAAATTCTGTAATTCTGCCAGTTGCCTCCCAAGTTTTCCATAACCGTGTAATTAAAAGAATTAGGAGACAGTTCTGGTCCTTTCTCATCCAGAGGCATCACCTCATCCTCTGGTTTCCCACGATTTATAATGCCATGGACATGTTCTGAAAAACAGGTTATTGTATGTAGTTTAGTGGAGTTGTTTTTTATCCAGGAAGGCTGGAAAGAAATAACTGCCTTAGAATGCACCTCTCACCAGCCTTTCCTCGGTAGGATCCAGCTAGTTTCAAGATGGATGTGATCTCTCTCCTCTAAAGTTTCATTTTGTATATGCAGCTTTTACCGTATCCTTCATTTCTTTATCTTGCACATTCCGCATTCTTCTGCCCACAAGTGTCTTTGGCGCTCTAAATCCCTTCTTGAATTTGCCTCCTCTCTTCAGTGCTCCGGTTGGAACCCCCGGGCTCAGTCTTGAGTCGCTGCCTCATTGCATTCTGCATGTCCTTCTCAGCGATGTTACCCTTGTCCCTGACTTCCATTTATGAAGGCTGCCGCTGCTGAGTCGCTTCAGTCGTGTCCGACTCTGTGCGACCCCGTAGACAGCAGCCCACTAGGCTGCTCCTCTGTCCCTGGGATTCTCCAGGCAAGAGTACTGGAGTGGTTGCTATTTCCTTCTCCAATGCATGAAAGTGAAAAGTGAAAGTGAAGTCACTCAGTCGTGCCCGACTCTTAGCGACCCCATGGACTGCAGCCCACCAGGCTCCTCCATCCATGGGATTTTCCAGGCAAGAGTACTGGAGTGGGGTGCCATTGCCTTCTCGAATGCTGATGAATGACAACACTCAAATTTATCTCTTCATTCCAGAGTCTTTTATGCTCAGACCTACATATCTTGCGGCTTGTGTGACTCAAGCCATCCTTAACTTGATATTCATCTTCACTTGACTATCACATGGCCTCTCAAATTTCACAGCTGTAATGTTGGGTAGTTCCTTTGGAACTTATTGCTGCTCCAGTGATCGCAGCTCAGCTAATGACCCCACCATTTACCCAGTTTCTTGTGCCAGATTCTGACCATCGTCCTTTCTCCTCAAGTTTGTTTGAAGTCCTGTGGATTCTATCTCCTGTAATGTATCTTGAATCCTTATCTTCATCCCTACCATCACGACCATCATCTCCCATTTACTGAGAAACACTTTCTTTGATTACTCAGTGGAAAGTAGACTTTCCATGCATATTCCTAGTAGGAACTTAACTTTTTCTTCATAGAATTTGCCCTTATCTGTAGCCATAACCTGTGTGATTATGAGTCTTTTCTTTTCATTGTTGGTCCGTAAACTCTGCAAGCATAGCAGTTAAGCCTGCTTTGCTCACAACTGCATCCTCAGCTCCAGCCCAGCACCCACAACAAGCATGTGTTGAATGAGTGAATTAATGAATGAGCCATACAGGAAGTTTTTCTTACTAGTATTTGCCTATCACTAAATCATTGTTGTTGCTTAGTCACTCAGTTATGTTCAACTCTTTGCAACCCCATGGACTATAGCCCACCAGGCCCTTCTGTCCATGGACTTTTCCAGGCTAGAATACTGGTTGCCATTTCCTTCCCCAGGGGATCTTCCTGAGCGAGGGATCAAACCTACATCTCCTGCTTGGCAGGCAGATTCTCTACCACTGAGCCACCTGGGAAGCCCATCACTGAATAAGCTTTGCCTCAAAACCTTTTGCCACAGATAATAACCCATAAAATCTAACTGTCAAATGCAGGAGAAAACAGTAATGCATTCATAAGGTTAACTGCACGTGATCACTTCTACTTAATAACGTGTGTGGAATGGTTTCGAGCTTTAGGATATCTTTCCTTGTGTGTGTGTGTGTGTGTGTTAGCTGCTCAGTTGTGTTCAACTCTTTTGCCACTCGATGGACTGTAGCCCGCCAAGCTCCTCTGTCCATGGGATTCTGCAGGCAAGAATACTGGAGTGGGTTGTCATTCCCTTCTCCAGGGGATCTTCCCGACCCAGGAACTGATCAGTTCTCTCACATTGCAGGCAGTTTCTTTACCATCTGAGCCAACAAAAAGCAGTTTTCAGTATGACATTGATTTGTCCTCTTAAATCGGGCCCTTAGCTAGTGATACCCCCCAGCGCTTTGGTTGAAACAGTGGTGAAGAGATGGCTAGACTCTACCGAGGTTAGGAAGGTCGACTGAGGACAGGTTGGACAGGGTCTCAGAACACATGCCTATGTGGTACTGTGTAAACAAGTCCATAAAAACCTGTTATCATGTGGGACTTAATCACATGGATGTGATGACTTCAGTCTGAAGCTCTTGTTAGAAAGCACTCGGGAGGCTCCCTATTGAGGTACACCACGTTACCTCGCTTTCAGCAGTTTCCTGACACAATTTCCTCTGATGGATCCAGGAGGCTGTAATTTATGCAGAATTCAGGAGTTTTGATTTTTGGCCTCCTTTGGGTACATGGGGAATAATAAGTCCATGGTTCACTTTTTTACTCATTAAGAGCTGTGCACATGGATACGTTTATTGTAAACTCCTATTGAGGGCAGGAGGAGAAGGGGCCACAGAGGATGAGATGGTTCGATGGCATCACTGACTCAATGCATATGAGTTTGAGCAAGCTCCAGGAGATGGTGACGGACAGGAAAGCCTGACATGCTGTGGTCCATGGGGTCGCAAAGAGTTGGATACGACTGAGCGACTGAAAAACAACACTCTCTGTCTCGTTTCCTGAATCCTTTTTAATTTATTGTTTACTGTAAGTTAGCTTTTATTGGAGTATAGTCGCTTTACAATGTCGTGCTTGCTTCAGTGTGTGTTTTCTCAGTCATGTCTGCCTCTTTGAGACCCCAGAGACTGTAGCCCGCCAGGCTCCTCTGTCCATGGGGTTTCCCAGGCAAGAAGACTGGAGTGGATTTCTATTTCCTTCTCTAGGTGATCTTCCTGACTCAGGGACCAAATCTGCATCTCCTGCTTGGCAGGAGAATTCCTTCGCCTCCTGGGAAGACTCTGCATCTGGCACATAGTATGTGCTAAATAAATATTAGTTATTATTCATTTATTCTTTCTGAAAAAAGTTTACTTGAAAACATATATGATCATCTATTCAACAGAGATACAATCAAATTAAGGAATTCTAGATGTGAAGGTAAATATATGTATGTGTAAGTATCTATTTTCTATTTTATACATGAAAACCAGTTATAAATGACAAAACTAAGAAAACATAATTAGGTATAATGTTTTTAAGCTTATAAATTTAATTTCAATATAAAAATAATTCTTAAAATACAAAATAGATAATCTTTTCTATTAAAAGTTATATAGGTCTTAGTCGCATTATAAATCAAAGGACATCAAAGATTTTTGCCTTGATTTTTTTAATAGAGAAAAGGAAAAAAATTAAAATTTAAGAAAAACAGTTATATAGGTCTAAATTCCAGATTACATCAACAGAAATTGGAAGTTCCTGAAGTGGTGGTGTAGGGGAACCAAAATGACTTTAAATTTCTCATTTTACATATTTGACAATAATTAGAAATTAATGGATCCATTAATTTTAGAAAAATATTCTTCATCCATAAATGAGAGATACCTTCCTTCCCTACTCAAAGTGTATTCCTTCTACAAACGGGATAAATAAATATGTATTTCTTCTTATATACAGATATATTTCTCAGATGTCTAATTGTACCTTGCTCTTTTTTTTTAAACAATGTTCCCAAAACTTTATTGGCACAAAAGCATGAATGAATGAACAATAAAGAATATATTGAAGAAATGTAAATGAGAAGAGGAGAGGAATTACATCACATAGCAAACAATAAATACTGGTTAAATATCCTGGTGGTTTCTTCCTGTTTCTCCTTCCAATAAATCCAATATATATTTCAGTAAATCTCCCTTCCTTCGTCCGCACTGGAGAATGCTCAAGATGCACTTTAGACCATTCAGTGGCTTTGCCAAAACATCTTCTCCATAAGGCTGCTGTCTTCCATAGATCACCTGTTGAGACTATATACTTCTCACATCACTGATTTACATATACATACACATAGAATACGGGCTTCCCAGGAGGCGCTAGTGGTAAAGAACCCCCTGCCAGTGGAGGAGACACAAGAGACTCTGGTTCGATCTCTAGGTCAGGAAGATCTCCTGGAGGAGGGCATGGCAACCCACTCCAGTATTCTTGCCTGGAGAGGCTCATGGACAGAGGAGCCTCATGGGGGACTGTCCATAAGGTTGCAAAGAGGCGGACATGACTGAGTGACTTAGTGTGCACACACGCGCACACAGAATGTGTGTGTATATACACGGAAGAGTGTTGGGGCAAGAAGCACAATATTAGTCCTTGTTTCTGGAAGGTAACTTTACACATTATTTTCTTTTCCATAATTTCTTGCAATTTCCAAATTTTCTATGATGCATATATAATGTTTTTCATCATAAAATGAAATTAAAATTGAGAACAAGTCCTACATACATATCCTGTGTCATATCCCCATTTGGAACCTTCTAGTGGTCTTCAATGCCTGTAGAATCAACTCTTGATGCTTCGTATGAGAACCCTCCCTTGCTTTATGCCCTATCCCTCTCTGACTTGTTCATGTCTTAATCATGTCTCACAGGCGTGTCCATGTCTCTCTGCTCATATGACTTCAGCCCAGGATATCGGTTCCCTTCCCTAGCTATTTCCGTCTTCTTCCACCCGTCTGATCAGGCAGCAGCTCTCAGGAGCCTCACGGGGGCAGCTTCCCTGGGCCCAGCTGCATTTCACCTCCAGGAAGTAAAGCAACTGGTACTACAGTCTTGGTCCTCCTGAAGTCTGTAAGGTCCCCGAGATCAGATGCATATCTTACTCATCTTCATATTAATAGCTTCCAGAATGCTCTTCAAACATGATTCAAACTGCAAAATGAAACTAAATGCCAGTGACCCTGGTAAAAGAGTTTTCGGTTCAGTGAGTCGCTCAGTCGTGTCAGACTCTTTGTGACCCCATGAACCACAGCACGCCAGGCCTCCCTGTCCATCACCCACTCCTGAAGTCCACCCAAACTCACCTCCATCGAGTCCGTGAGGCCACCCAACCATCTCATCCTCTGTCCTCTCCCCTTCTCCTCCTCCCTGCAGTCTTTCCCAGCATCAGGGTCTTTTCAAATGAGTCGGCCCTTCGCATCAGGTGGCCAAAGTACTGGAGTTTCAGCTTCAACATCAGTCCTTCCAATGAACACCCAGGGCTGATCTCCTTTAGGATGGACTGGTTGGATCTCCTTGCAGTCCAAGGGACTCTCAAGAGTCTTCTCCAACACCACAGTTCAAAAGCATCAATTCTTGGGTGCTCAGCTTTCTTTATAGTCCAACTCTCACATCCATACATGACTACTGGAAACACCATAGCCTTAACTAGACAGACTTTTGTTGACAAAATAATGTCTCTGCTTTTTAATAAGCTGTCTAGGTTGGTCATAACTTTCCTTTCAAGGAGTAAGCATCTTTTAATTTCATGGCTTCAGTCACCATCTTCAGGGATTTTGGAGCCCAGAAAAATAAAGTCAGCCACTGTTTCTACTGTTTCCCCATCTATTTCCCATGAAATGATGGGACCGGATGCCATGATCTTCGTTTTCTGAATGTTGAGCTTTAAGCCAACTTTTTCACTCTCCTCTTTCACTTTCATCAAGAGGCTCCTTAGTTCTTCTTCACTTTCTGCCATAAGGATGGTGTCATCTGCATATCTGAGGTTATTGATATTTCTCCCGGCAATCTTGATTCCAGCTCGTGCTTCCTCCAGCCCAGCATTTCTCATGATGTACTCTGCATAGAAGTTAAGTAAGCAGAGTGACAATATACAGCCCTGAGGTACTCTTTTTCCTATTTGGAAACAGTCTGTTGTTTCATGTCCAGTTCTAACTGTTGCTTCCTGACCTGCATATAGGTTTTTCAAGAGGCAGGTCAGGTGGTCTGGTATTCACATAACTTTCAGAATTTTCCATAGTTTACTGTGATCCATACAGTCAAAGGCTTTGGCATAGTCAAGAAAGGAGAAATAGATGTTTTTCTGGAACTCTCTTGCTTTTTCCATGATCCAGCAGATGTTGGCAATTTGATCTCTGGTTCCTCTGCCTTTTCTAAAACCAGCTTGAACATTTGGAAGTTCACGGTTCATGTATTGCTGAAGCCTGGCTTGGAGAATTTTGAGCATTACTTAACTAGCGTGTGAGGTGAGTGCAATTGTGTGGTAGTCTGAGCATTCTTTGGCATTGCCTTTCTTTGGGATTGGAATGAAAACTGACCTTTTCCAGTCCCATGGCCACTGATGAGTTTTCCAAATTTGCTGACATATTGAGTACAGTACTTTCACAGCATCATCTTTCAGGATTTGAAATAGCTCTACTGGAATTCCATCACTTCCACTAGTTTTGTTCGTAGTGATGCTTTCCTAAGGCCCACTTGACTTCACATTCCATGATGTCTGGCTCTAGGTGAGTGATCACACCATCAGGTCCTGAATATTTTTTTGTACAGTTCTGTATATTCCTGCCACTTCTTAATATCTTCTGCTTCTGTTAGGTCCATAGCATTTCTGTCCTTTATTGAGCCCATCTTTGCATGAAATATTCCCTTGGTAATTCTATTTTTCATGAATAGATCTCTAGTATTTCCTATTTTATTGTTTTCCTCTATTTCTTTGCACTGATCACTGAGGAAGGCTTTCTTATCTCTCCTTGCTATTCTTTGGAACTGTGCATTCAAATGGGTATATCTTTCCTTTTCTCTGTTGCTTTGGCTTCTCTTCTTTTCATAGTTATTTGTAAGGCCTTCTTAGACAGCCATTTTTCTTTTTTGCATTTCTTTTTCTTGGGGATGATCTTGATCCCTGTCTCCTGTACAAGTACGATGTCACGAACCTCCATCCATAGTTCATCAGGCAGTCTGTCTAACAAATTTAGCCCCTTAAATCTATTTTTCACTTCCACTGTATAATCATAAGGGATTTGATTTAGGTCATACCTAATGGCCTCGTGGTTTTCCCCCAGTTTCTTCAATTTAAGTCTGAATTTGGCAATAAGGAGTTCATGATCTGAGCCACAGTCAGCTCCCAGTTTTGTTTTTGCTGATTGTATAGAGCTTCTCCATCTTTGGCTGCAAAGAATATAATCCATCTGATTTTGGTATTGGCCATCTGGTGATGTCCATGTGTAGAGTCTTCTCTTGTGTTGTTGGAGGAGAGTGTTTGCTATGACCAGTGCATTCTCTTGGCAAAACTCTATTAGCTTCTGCCCTGCTTCATTCTGTACTCCAAGGCAAAGTTTGCCTGTTACTCCTGGTGTTTCTTGACTTCCTACTTTTGCATTCCAGGCCCCTATAATGAAAGTGAAGTGAAGTGGCTCAGTCGTATCCTACTTTTGCGACCCCGTGGACTGTAGCCCACCAGGCTCCTTCATCCATGGGATTTTCCAGGCAAGAGTACTGGAGCGGAGTGCCATTTCCTTCTCCAGACGATCTTCCTGACCCAGGGATTGAACCTGGGTCTTGTGCATCGTGGGCAGACGCTTCATCGTCTGAGCCACCAGGGAATCGGGACATCTTTTTTGGGTGTTAGTTCTAAAAGGTCTTGTGGGTTTTACAGAGCCGTTCAGCTTCCGCTTGTTTTGCATTCTTGGTCGGAGCATAGACTTGAATTACCATGATACTGAATGGTCTGCCTTGGCAACGAACAGGGATGATCTCAAAGAGTTTAGCCATCTGTGTGTAGATGAGCTGGAGAACCCATAAAGGACGTTCTTCTCTATTCTCTGTGTGTTCAAGAAACTGTTTCGGTTATTCAAAGAACTTGAGTGCCAGGCAGCAAGGCCTAAAAATATCAGTCTCTTGAGAGATGAAGAGATGATATTGGTTGAAGATACTACCCTGTGCTGTAGTTCTGAAGTGCCAGGACTCCTGCCATTAGCTCTGTTAATGGCAAACATGGGGGAAGTTGGGAAGAATGTAATATGTGAACGGACAGAATTTTTAAACTTCTCTTCCTTGGTGTGCTTGGGAGAATAGCCTTTACTAAAACTGCTGAGTGCAGATAAAATACTTTGCTGCTCTTTAAATCACCCTAATCTTGAAAGCAATTAACCACGCTTTGATAATTGAATTGATTTTTCCTTCCTCATTGAGGAGCACTGACACTGGCTGGGGAACCAAAGGAAAATCTCTTGAATATCATCAGAAATGAGCTTTATTGAACAGCTTAGTGCATATTTCAGATACATTTTTAAAGTGAAATTATAAAACTAAATCAAAAAGTTACACATGGTCATGCATGTTCCTACTTTATAAGACTGAGTTAAAAATGAATGAATAATTCTGGACACTAAAAATAATTTTTGTTTTATATTGGAGTACAGTTGATTAACCATGTTGTAAAGGTGAAAGTATGAGAGGCCCCTGGAAGTTAATAATTACTTGAGAAAGTAGGTTTTCTTAACCACAGAACCAGGCAGGCTTGCTTAGCAACAAAACCATTTACCAGAAGCAGGAGAGCTGTCCCCAAACAATTGAACTATAAGGGACTGACGTCCACATCCTGCTCAGTGAGCTCAGTAAGTTAATGATTCCTAGGACATGCTCCTCTATGCACTCTAAGAAAACACAAGGAAAAGGTGATGTTATACTGAAGCCTGACGTGATTGACCTATTTTAGTATATGTTACCTCCTTTTTGCTCATTTCCATTGCTCCATGACAGTTTCAGTTTGACCATGTGGGAACAAGAAAACTCCCCCTCCCAACGTGGAGGAGGAACGGACCATGGAAGCATAACATCTGCTCAAGAAGGAGGAAGAAGGTGGTCGTCTCCCGCTTCCTACTTTTCCATTGATTGTAAAACTGCACTCTTGCCTGGAAAATGCCATGGATGGAGGAGCCTGGTGGGCTGCAGTCCATGGGGTCGCTAAGAGTCAGACACAACTGAGTGACTTCACTTTCCCTTTTCACTTTCATGCATTGGAGAAGGAAATGGCAACCTACTCCAGTGTTCTTGCCTGGAGAATCCCAGGGACGGCGGAGCCTGGTGGGCTGCCGTCTCTGGGGTCAAACAGTCAGACAAGACTGAAGTGACTTAGCAGCAGCAGCAGCAGCATAAAGCTGTGACCCACTCAGTTCTCAGCATGATATTCCCTTGCCCACCTACTTGTAAGCCTCATAAGCATCCTGGTCTATTAAACCACTTTTTAAAATGCTGTTCCATGTGGCATGCAGGATCTTAGTTCCCCAACCAGGGGTCAAACCCGACACCCCTGCAGTAGAAGGGCAGAGTTTAACCACTGGGCCGTCAGGGAAGTCCTAGGAAATCACTTCTCATCTATCACTTTGCCTCTCTCTGAATTCTTTCTGCACGGAGCTTCTCGGAGTACCCGAGACACGTTTCTGCATGTTCAACACGGCGATGACTTTCTCACTGCGGGAGGTACCAAAAGCAAAAGTTGAACAACCACTAACTAATGATAACCTAGAGAAGACTCATGTACTACATGAGGACTGACCAGATGACCTACTCTTGGTCCCTTTAGTGCTGGGATAAAGTTCCAGCCACCAGCAAAGGGTCATTGCATGGACATTAATCGTCCAGCTCTGTGAAGGAAAAGATGAGCCTAAGGGAGAATCAGAAGACAGTCCTCTATTGTGAAGATGTCAACACCAGCAAAAACTATCTGTACATTCAAGGCAATCCCTATGAAGATTCCAATGACATTTTTACAAAATACAAAAAATAATCCTAAAAATCTATATGTAATCCCAAAAGGGCCTGGATAACCAATGCAACTTGAGAAAGAAGGAAAAGCTGGAAGCATCGCAGTTCTTGATTTTAAGCTACACTACAAAGAAATAGTAATTAAAGCTATGGTACTGGTATAAAAATAGACACATAGACCAATGGAGCAGAGTCAAGCTCTCCAAAATTCACCAAAGCATATGTGGTCAACTCATATTTGCCCAGGGAGCCAAGAATCTGCCTTAGGGAAAAGATGGTCTCTTCAGAGAATGCTGCTGAGAAAATGAGATATTCACAGGTGAAAAAAATGACACTAGGCCCCTCTGTTACACCACTCACAAAAAGTAGCACAAAATGGATTAGGGATTTAAATGTAAGACCTGAAAGCATGAAACTCTTAGAAGAAAACATGAGAAAAATCTCCCTGACATGGTCCTTGGCAATAATTTTTTGGACATGACACCTAAAGCACAAAGAATAAAATAAAAATGAACAGTGATACAACATAAAATTTAAAAGCATCTGCACAGCTCCCCCAAAAAAAAATCAGACCCTCTAGGGACCATAGTTAAACGCTGTGGGTATTGCCGATAGGGAAGCAGAATCAGTTTTTCATCTTCTGATCAGGATGTGGAACCAAGAAGTAAGTGTCTTGACCAGGTTAGTTCAGGAGAGGAAAGCTAAATATCCTGAAATCATCCCTTTTACTGAGACTGCCTGCTGCTGGGCTAGCGAAAGCATGTTCCACTTGGCTTCCAGAATGGCGAGATCAGACTGCTGTTGCTGTTTGGGTGCCAAGCTGTGTCCTACTCTTTACGACTCCATAGACTTAGCCTGCCAGGCTCCTCTGTCCGTGGGATTTCCCAGGGTAAGTCAGATACCGAGTGTTAATTATTGTACAGCTGTCCTGGACGACAGATGGGCAGAAGAGCTAGCACCCAGGTTTATGAGGATGGGGGAAGGCGCGTCGTGGAGTTTCAGTCTGGAGAAACCTCCCTCTCACAAAAGGGCGTGCCCGGGCTATCTAATTTGAAAATGAAATGAAGTTCAGTTCCTCTCCCCAGGTACCCTACCACGGAATGCTGCTTTATTCATTCTGGTTTTCCTAACAATGGGAGGTGTCAAAATGAATGATGTGGAAGTGGTTATTGGAAAAGTGCCATGTAGTACATTTGTGTGATATTGTTAGAATGGAAATCAAGTCAGATTCATTAGAATGCTTAGTACTTGCAAAATGAGGCCAGAGTTCTTTCCTAGGCTCAGTTCCAGCTGGAAGAGTACCTTCCCCAGCACAGCTGGCCATGCTCCTAACTGTTTCAGGCAAGATGGCACATGACTGTAGATTCGAATATATTGGGTGACTGACAGATGCTCTCAGGACGTGTTAGACATCGGTCTTCCCTCCTTAGGAAATAAGTTCTGTTCATTCGACTGACCTTGATAAAATACGAACCCTGGCAGCATGTGGTGCTATGGAAACATGAGATGCCATTGCTGTGCTCACCAATTAGGGCTGTACAGCCACGGCCCTGGGTTTCAATTAGGTGGAGGGTGAACCCTGGGTCAGGCAAGTGCCCGCTGCAGCAGGGGACAGAGCTGTTCTTCCCACTCTGCAGTAACACCGTTTGAGGGGCACTGTCTACACGAGGAGCAGTTGGCAGGCCTGTGTCAGCCTCCAGGGGTTAGGGGCACAACTTGATTTTTAAAAGTACCTTTCCGGGTGACTCACAACACGGCCACAAAAGCAGCTTGGGACACACACAGGCACACATGGATAACACAGGAGCTGGTGCAAGGCTCAGAGAAAAACAGGATGGAAGCAGGATAAATCAGGGACTTCCCTGGTGGCTCAGTGGGATCCACCTGCCACTGCGGGAGACGTAGGCGACTAGGGTACAACTCCTGGGCTGGGAAGATCCCCTTGAGAAGGGCGTGGCTGCCCTCTCCAGTATTCTTGCCTGGGCCCACAGATGGAGGAGCCTTGCGGGCTACATGCAGTGGGGTCGCAAAGAGCTGGCTGCAACTAAGCAACCAAACAACGACCACAAAGGACAACAGGAAAGGCAAGCCTTGAAGAGGGGGAGGTGGTCGATGGCATCAAGGGCTACACAAAGATCAAGGTTTATGAAGACATTTAAAAAACATCCCTTGTATTTGTCGATGAGGAGATCGTCAGGGACTCTAAAACGGGCTGGCCAGCTATGGCCACTGTTTGTCTTTGTATGACCCACAAGGCAGCAGTGGTTTTTTTTTCATTTTTAGATATCAAATATATTTTACACATTTTATTTATTTTGGCTGCAATGGGTCTTTGTTGCTGTGCATGTGAGCTTTCTCTAATTGCAACAAGCAAGGGCTCTTCTCCAGTTGTGATGCTCGGGCTTCTCATTGTGATGGTTTCTCTTGCCGCGCGGCCTCTAGGGGAGTGTGGGCTTCAGTAGTTGTAACACATGGGCTTAGCTGCCTCGAAGCATGTGGAATCTTCTCGGACCAGGGATTGAACCCATGTCTCCTGTTAACCACTGGACCAGCAGGGAAATCCTAGATATAAAATATTTAGCTGTGTTCACGGCTGCTTGGGCTCCCCTGGCGGCTCAGCTGGTAAGAATCCACCTGTAATGCGGGAGACCTGGGTTCGATCCCTGGGTTGGGAAGTTCCCCTGGAGAAGAGAAAGGTTACCCACCCAGTATTCTGGCCTGGAGAATTCCATGGACTAGTCCGTGGGGTCGCAGAGAGTCAGACACGATTGGGCGGCTTTCACTGTCACCACGGCTGCTTGGTGAGTTGGGGACATTGCCTCTTGCGCTGAAAGCCTAAAATGTTTGCTATCTGGCCCTTGACAGAAAAATTTGCTTACTTTTGCTTTGAAAAGATATTCTAGGAGACTGAAAGGGGAAATTGAAGGAACATATACCAGATGTCTTCCATCATCTCAGCAACACGGGAGGACCTTATCCTGCTCCTCTCATAACTCAGGTGAGGAAGATGGGAAGTGGAGGAGAGCTTCTGGACCCTGGCTGCACATGAAAATCCCCCAGGGAGATTTAACACATGCAGATTCTTTGGTCCTGACCCCAAGATATTCTGGTCTAATAATTGGCCTGGAATGGAGCCTAGTATTCTTAAAAGGCAGGAAGGATTGAATGTGAAAGTGTCACACTCTGGTTGGCGTGTCAGTATGACTCATCTGGAGTTGAACTGGAAGATTTTGAAGCAAGCTTAGCTGATGTTAAATTTCAGCAGGTTTTAATGGATCCAATCAAGACAGCTGTATTATTCTCTTCAGCAGCAGGTAGTGGCAAGATGGGAAGCCAGTCAATAAATATTTATTGAGTGCCTCAATTGTGCAGGACACAGCAGAAAGATGACGGGGTGGGATGGGGTATCTTAGGGTACTGGCAAAGACACCCTAACATGGCTAATTCTGTGGTCCACGGAATAATGGGAACCAAGAGAGGTTAAGATAGAATGGACAGACAAGATGGACTGATGGATGGCTAGTACATTGATGGATGGATGGAAGGATGGGTTGATGGATGTGGAATTCTACAGGACTAAGGGTCTGGAGATGACTGAGGGAGAAAGGGAAGATTCCGTGTATGTGAGAAAATAAAAACATATGCTAATAACCCAGAGAACACTCATGATCAGGCTTCTCGGTGGACGTGTTTCTATTTCTCTTAGGAAATAAGAGATTCCTAGGAGTGAAATTGCTGGTTGATGATGAATTTATATTAACTGTTTAAGAAGTTGCTAAACTGCTTTCCAAAGTGATTTCACCATTTTACATTCCCACCAATAATATATGGGAGTCTTGTAGACTTAATTTTAAAAGGTTAAAAGAGAAAGAAGATCTACCAATATATAAATTTCAAGGTTGAAATTCCATTTCCTGGCACGTATAATCTTCAGTCTCCCTGTTTAATGGAAGGAAAGCTGATGGATTGAGTGTGCCTTGCCTTCTTTGGAGTCTCACTTCCCACATTTTGCTGTTTGGCTGGAAAACGGTTTTCTGAGCCCCAGTGCAGTAGGTTCAGGGAAAGAAACCCTGGGCTTCTCCACTCCTAGTGACCCTAAGAGACCATCCACAGAGCAAAGAACACTGAACGACTGAGAAATCTCTCCTAGGCTACAGCGAGAAAAGAGTTAATGCAGTTTGTAACAATTATTGACTACAAGATCTGCAATGATTGCATAAAATTTCTGAAATATGCCTGCAAGCTCCTGTTATTGATGCGGTGCCCCCAGGGGTGCACATGCGGGTTTAAGTGTCTAAGCTGTTTTATTAATTAAATTGCTATGATTTACCTCTCCCACGTTAGCATTTACAGTTTATGAAACAGCCCTGTAATTAGAAAGTGACGAGTGTAGCTTGTTTACTTTGTGGGTGAAATATTACATACATAAACACTTATATATGTGTACACACACACATACACAAAACTGTGTTTTCCCCCAGCCAACCCTCACAGGCTACTTTATTTCTAGTCCAATTAATAGGCAACCTCCAGTGGTGCATTAAATTGCTTTTTAAGGGGAGGAGGGAGATAGCTGGGAAGTTCATTGTTCCTGCTGAGGTGTGTGATGGCATCCATGAATGTCTGTTTGTTTGTTTTCCCTCTATAGACAGAACACTGAAATCTTAAGATTGTAAGAAGTACGTCTAGAATGGCCCCAAGATACCTAGAGAATTCTAAAATGGTAGAGCTATTTTTTAAAGTTTTTATTGAAATATAGTTGATTTACAATGTTATGTGAGCTTTAGGTATACAGCAATGTGATTTGGTTACACATACATACACTGATACATAGATATGTATGCGTCATAGGTTATTACAAGATGCTGAGTACAGGGCCCTGTGCTTTACAGTAGGTCCTTGTTGATTATGTATTTTATATATAATAGTGTGCATACTTTAATCCCAAATTCCCAATTTTTCCCTCCCCCCTGCTCCTCTTTGGAACTATCAGCTTGTTTTCTATGTCCATGAGTCTATTTATGTTTTGCAAATAAGTTCATTTGTATTTTGTTAAGATTCTATGTATGTGACATCAGATGATATTTGTCTTTCCCTATTTGGCTTGACTCACTTAGTATGACCATCTCTATTTCAATTGTACAATGTCTATAATCTCCACTCCCCATTTGAAGGTATTTCTAGGAATATATAGTACATATCCTATGCTAAAAGACAATAAAGTTGTTGTTGAAGCACTTTTTGCTAACCTTTATTTTATATGTATTTATTCATGCCTTCTGGAGAAGGCAATGGCACCCCACTCCAGTACTCTTGCCTAGAAAATCCCACTGATAGAGGAGCCTGGTGGGCTGCAGTCCATGGGGTTGTGAAGAGTCGGACATGACTGAGCGACTTCACTTTCACTTTTCACTTTCATGCACTGGAGAAGGAAATGGCAACCCACTCCAGTGTTCTTGCCTGGAGAATCCCGGGGACAGAGGAGCCTGGTGCGCTTCTGTCTATGGGGTTGCACAGAGTCGGACACGACTGACGTGACTTAGCAGCAGCAGCAGCAAAGACCTACTGTGTAGCAAAGTAACTCTACTAAACATTCTGCAATGACCTTTATGGGAAATAAAGCTAAAAAGAGTAGATATATGAACATATTCAGAAAATGTTCCTTTGAATGTAATTGTTCTTTAAAAGTCTTTTTGCGATTAAGCAAGGTTCTAGTGGGAATGGCAGACTTCCCAATGGTTGAGCAGGTAAAGAATCTGCCTGAAATGAGAAGACACAGGAGATGCGGGTTTGCTTGGTTCAGTCCCTGGGTGGGGAACATCCCCTGGAGGAGGAAATGGTAACCCGCTCCAGTATTCTTGCCTGAAAAATCCCATGGTCCATGGTGTCACAAAGAGTAAGACAATTGAGCGACTAAACACCTTAGTGGGAACAGGCTCAGTTTTTGTATTGGCTTTCCTGATTTCATTAAAAAAAAAGTCTTGGATGATGACATCAGCTTAACCGCTGTCTGGCAACGGCAGGATGAGGGTCATTAAGGTGAGAGAATATAAATACTCCCCAGCTTCTAGTCAACAACACTGACAAATCTGCCTAGAGAGGAGAGAAAGAGTAATAGAACCCAGGGGAGCACAGGATTTATAGCCAATCACCTTTAAACAAGAAAAGAGGAGCACTGAATTCTTTAAAAACAGTTTAAGTAAGTAAAAACACAAGATTTGTAACAGCAATAGCAAGCTAACATTTGTGGGGAAACGTGAGAAATATGCATATCTTTGTGTTTGCTTATATTTACAAAAAGAAATGTTGGAAAGAAAAGCAAAGCTAATGGGATTTCCCTGGTGGTCCATTGGTTAATGCACCTTGCTTCAAATGCAGGGGGCGCGGGTTCAATCCCTAGTGGGGGAACTAAGATCCTACAAGCTGCGCAGTGTGGTCAAAAAAAACAGAAAGAAAACAAAAAAGAAAAACAAAACTAGTAACAGTAGTTATTTGTGTGTGTGTGTTTGTGTGTGTGCATGCCTGTGTGTGTATACTAGGAGTGTGACTTGCAAAGAGAACAGGCATAGAGAAAGTGCCTCTTCACTGTAGGCATACACAAAGAGTTTCATGGCATACAAACCAGCTGGGGATGCTGTGACATTCAGGTTTGGATTCAGTCAGCCTGGAATATGGCCTGAGATGCTGCATTTCCAGCAAGTTCCACAGACCACACTTGCCTACAACTAGGGAATTTGCATGTGACCTTAGTACTGAGTGGCATTGAAGGGTTAATACCCCTTTGGTGGTGTGGTAATGACATTATGCTTCCAGAGAACCTACAAAGATGTGCAACCAGGTTAAAAGACCTGGGACCTGAGTCTGGGTCTTTTAAAAATACTTTGGAAATAAAGAGGCACAAACAGCTGCTAGAGGATAGATGAAGCACGTCTGGCAAAATCTTGATCTTTCCTGAATCTGGGTTTTGGGTATGCTGGAGTTTATTTTACTATTCTCCACTTTTGTAGGTTTGAAATTTCTCTTAATAAAATATTTTAAATTGTGTGCAATTTCTGTTTCCCACAAAAACCTTAACCCTTAAGGGTTAAACCCCTTAACCAGAACCTTAAGCCCTCCTTAAGGTTCTGAATGAAAGTGTTAGTCACTCAGTCGGGTACAACTCTTTCCGACCTCATGGACTGTAGCCCACCAGGCTCCCCTGTCCATGAAATTCTCAGAGGAAGAATACTTAGAGATGTATTGGTGGGTTGCCATTTCCTGCTCCAGGGGATCTTCCTGACCCAGGGATCAAACCCAGGTCTCCTGCACTGCAGGCAGATTCTTGACTGTCTGAGCCACTATCAGTACTGAGTTTATCTTGTTGCAAAATCTAGGTTAAAACCTGGTCTTCATTTTACTTGACTTTCAGTAAGCTTTTGGCACATTTAACCACCTCAACTTTCTCAAAACATTTTCCCTTTGGTTTGCTGACACCACTTCAGTATTCTTGGGCTTCCCTTGTGGCTCAGCTGGTAAAGAATCTGCCTGCCATGTGGGAGACCGGGGTTCGATCCCTGGGTTGGGAAGATCCCCTGGAGAAGGGAAAGGCTACCAACTCCAGTATTCTGGCCTGGAGAATCCCATGTCGCAAAGAGTCAGAGTGATTTTTACTTTCGTTCTATCTTCTTATGGTGGAACAAGGGAGAACTCAGGAAAAAGTATTGCTGTTGGAAGACTCTGAAAGCACGTTTCTTAGTTTCCAGATGTGTTTCGGACACACTCTGTGAAGATGAGCATGATGGAACATGTGACAGCCCGGGTTATTGTCCAGAATAAATCTCTTTAGAATTTTCGTTTCTTACTCACACTGGAAGGGTGTCTCACATTTCCTGTTTGTTCTGCAGACTCCATGTCAGTGGGAGCAGATATAGTTCCCCCAGCTCTTCCCTGGAGAGTTAGCAGGAACCCGTCAAATGTGCCGAAGGGCTTCTTGGAGGTGGTGACAGGACAGTTGGGAAAAGGTAGGTGATCTGCTTAATGGATTGATGCCTGTGAAAACCAGACCTCAGATCTTCAGGTCTCAGGCTGCTGAGAGGATGCAGAAAGCTTCTAATGAGAATGCTTTCAGTTTTGAAATTCAGAAAGGTAAATTTCCCAAGGGACTGTAAAATGACTCACGTCTCCTATATTGATATTTTTCTCTGTGAAATAAATGTCTTTTTGCATTATTTAAATAGCACATAATTAAGTACTAAGGGCTCTCCATTCCTTGTAACCAAAGCACAGCCAGCGAGGTATGGAGGCCTAGGGGCCTGGGGAGAGGCATCGTTGCTTTGAGCGGACAGAGAGAAAAAAACAATAGGGAGAGAGACAGACAGAGAGCAGGGGCAGGAGGAAGAGAAAGGAAGTGTTTAACATTCAGAATTTGTCCACCGCCGATAATTTATTGGAACTCATCTGTAACAAGGCCTGGCACTGATTTATAAGTTGATTTGAAAAATAAATAAAAGTGATAGAAACCTGCATTTGGTTTTAATGATAGACTGTTGCAGCGTGAAAAGTAAGGATATGAAACATTGCAAGGAAATTAGATAGTGTGCCCTGAAGACAATTGCAGCCACCAGCCCATTAATTGTTAGATATTTATTATTAAAAATTTCTTTTCATGAGTGACTGCAGAATATTTGTGCTACTCAAGCTGTTGAGTTCTGACATGAATGAAGTGTGGGGGGCTCACTTGTTTGTGTGTGCTCGTGTGCATGTGTGTAACCAACAAGGGAACTGGCCAAACTGGGTGGTCGCTCTTTACGGAGAAAACACAAACAGAGGGGCTGCTTCTTAAACAATGCAGAGCAGAGCAGGGGACGCTGGAGCACTCGTCTTTCCTGAGGCTGCTGCCACCACCATCAGCATCCTCTGCGTTTCTATGGTCAGCAACACCATCGCCACCATCACCATCCTCAGCACCACCACCATCAGCATCACCACCATCCTCAGCATCACCACCATCACCATCACCATCCTCAGCATCACCATCCTCAGCATCACCACCATCGCCACCATCACCATCCTCAGCATCACCACCGTCATCATCCTCAGCATCACCACCATCACCACCATCACCACCATCACCATCCTCAGCATCACCACCATCATCATCACCATCCTCAGCATCACCACCATCACCATCCACCATCCCACCTCAGCATCATCACCATCCTCAGCATCACCACCATCACCATCACCATCCTCAGCATCACCATCCTCAGCATCACCACCATCACCATCCTCAGCATCACCACCGTCAGCATCATCACCATCCTCAGCATCACCACCATCACCATTCTCAGCATCACCATCCTCAGCATCACCACCATCACCATCCTCAGCATCACCACCATCGCCACCATCACCATCCTCAGCATCACCACCATCACCGTCCTCAGCATCACTGTCCTCAGCATCACCATCCTCAGCATCACCACTAGCACTCTCAGCATCACCGTCCTCAGCATCACCACCACCACCATCATCCCAATTATCATTTTTAACCCTGGTAGAAACCCATGTACACACACAAATTAGACCTCTCCAACTCAGAAAATGAACGGGCAATAGTACCCCAAAAGGACACAACCTATGGATATAAAAAACCATTTTGCTGTCTCAGCAGCATTTACCTTATAATGTTTTATTTTCATCTGAGTAGAATCAGAAGGATTGCTACTTGAACATGTCAGGGTTTAGATGATTATACACAGTGAGTGAACTGAAGACAAGCATAGTTTTAACCTCCAAGTTACAAGGTGTCTGAAACTGCTGTCTTTAACAACGTAGCTAACATTTGTTTTCTCATTGAGGAAAAAATGAAGTAGGTCTTTGATTAACTGGAAATTACTCATCGTTATAGAATCATACGGTCATGCTTTTCACTCCCTCTTTTATTCATATTTAAAATTTTGTGTTTGTAATTATCATTTGCCTGATATTTTTAGGAAAATAATAGGTTTGGACAGATTTCCATTTATCTTAGCCATGTAATTAACTGACCCTGATACATTTTCTTTTTAAATCAGAAGGCATTTTATAGCCAGTCTTAACTCATGATTCATTCTAGGGATGTTTCCAGTTTAATTTTCCTACTCCACAATGAGGAAGCGCATGGAGAGATAATTTACAGTGGAGAGAGTTGCCATAGCAAAGATATCATGGTTTATGCAAATGCTATGTTTAAAAAATAGCTGTGATGAGTTGTAATGCAAATAATAAATTTAATTTGCCTTTATTTAATATCTAGAAATACTGGCCAGGTGGCCCGTAGACTCCGATGCCCAGCTTTGCCATCAGTGACTTACAGAAGCCATTCCTGCACTCTGTTTCACTGACGGCTCTTGTCTAGAGTGCTCCGATTTCTTGAGTCAACCACTGAAGACCCGAGAACACGCTGGATTCAGACTCTGGCTAGACTGTAGGCGTCCTGAGGGCAGAGACTGTGTATTTCCTTATTTGTGACTTCAGCGCTCAGCCTGGTGTCTGTTGCTGATGGACTGGTGAAGATCTCTCAGCCTACAGGCTTCATTTTGATGAGTTTGAGATAACTAATCAATAATCACTTGTTGCTTCCCACCCCTTGTTCTCCCCTCAGTGAGGAGGATATTGCACAAATGTTGCCCGCTTGGTTGGGAACCAGGCTTACGTCCTGCAGTGAATGCTATTGTTGGGTTCAGTTGCTGAGCTGTGTCTGACTCTTTGCGACCCCATGGACTGCAGCACGCCAGGCTTCCTTGTCCTTCACCATTTTCTGGAGTTGGCTCAGACTCCTGTCCATTGAGTTGGTGATGCCATTCAACCATCTCATCTTCTCCTTTTGTCTTCAATATTTCCCAGCATCAGGGTCTTTTCTAATGTGTAGCCTTCAGACTGAAGGAGTAAACGTCTGTAGTTGAAGCTGTCCAGTGTGGTCTTGGTCAGGGAAACTAATTCACAGTCTTTCCTGGTTTTATCTCAAGCAGTTTCTCCTCCAGTGTCCTGAGGAGGAGGCTGGCCCCTAGGCCCCACCCCTGCACAACAACCTTGGGTGGATTTTTATTAATCGTTCATATGCTAATATACATGACACATGTCTTCAAGCATGTGCTCTGATTCTGGAGACTGGGAAAACACCAGATAGTGCCCATCTTATTTTCTTGTCAATACCACCTAATCAATATATCCATATTGATTAGTTGGTTGTAGGAAGAATGCATTTCAGGGCTTCATATTCTCTGCCAAGTGTGTTAGATGTGCGGGCATACTAGGTCACTTCAGTCACGTCTGACTCTTTGCAACCCTATAACACTATAACCTGCCAGGCTCCTCTGTCCACGGGATTCTCCAGCAAGAATACCGGGGTGGGTTGCCATGCCTTCCTCCAGGGGATCTTCCTTATCCAGGGATTGAACCTGCGTCTCTTGTGTCTCCTGCATTGGGAGGCAGATTTTTTTTTTTTTTTTTTTTTACCACTATCACCACCTGCTTGTTGGTTGTGTTAGGTGGCCCCACAGTAATTCTTCTCCTTGGATAAGCAAAGCAGGTTTCACTGCAAGCCTGCATTAGGCATATAGTCATGCTAAGGCTTGTGCTTTAATATGTGAAGCGAGCTAGTTCAGTCGTGTTGACTCTTTGCGACCCCATGGACTGTACCCCACCAGGCTCTTCCAACCATGGTGGTTTAATATGGATGTTTGTGTATATTCCATTTTGGGGATCCCAAACTGTGGCAACAAGTGAATCTTAAAGACTTGCCTTTACATTTGCTTTGAAAATGTTGAACTGCTTATTTCATTTGATCTCTCAGCCCCCTTCCGTCCCCGTGGGGTAAGCAAAGATTTTGTTTTTTCTATATGAAAGATTAAAAAATGAGGTTCAGAAAAGCCCTTAAACAGCTAGAAAAGCGGTAGGAAGCTCCTGGGACACTGACCACCAGCATGGCAGCCCACTGCAATATGCTTGTCTGGAGAATTCCACGTACAGAGCAACCTGGTAGCCTACAGTCCACGGTGCTGCAAAGAGTCAGACACAATTGAGCACGCGTGCACGCGCAGGTCCTGTGATGAAATCACCCCTCAGTAGTTTTCAAAGGAGGAACATCTTTTCTCTTACACTTCTCTTCACCCCTTAACAAAAGTCCCCACTGCAACATGCATGTGAACAAGCCAGAAACTTTTTTCAGCTCTCTGTGCCATAACTTTTAGCTTTAAAACCAAAACTTGCATATAATCTCTGTAGAATTTCTCTGGGGAGAAATGACCTACTTTGTTTCCTATGTTCTTCCTTGTAATCACTCTGAGTCTTGGGAATTACCTTGTCCATGTATTTTCATTCAGAATGAATGCTTTAATATATTTCTTTAATCATCTGTTGCATCCGAGAATATTGTTTCAGGCATATTAAAGACTTTGGGCATGTAATAGACCAGGGCTCTGACTAATAAAAGCACTCAAAGCATGTCACCAGTTCTTATTGCTTTTCTTGGCTTCAGGATAGATGTGTTTTATTTGGCAAATCAAAATAATAATAATGAAAACAATAATGATGATAATCATGCTTATATTAAACAAAGGGAATCATTTTATTTTGTAAGAGTGCTATGGCCTTGTATAGATCATTGTTCTTTTGAAGGGACTGACCTTCCAACATATTTCCAAAGTGGAAATCAATCAATGAGTATTAGGAACCTCCTGTGGCTATACAGAGAGGCTTCTCAGGTGGTGTGGTGGTAAAGAATCTGCCTACCAATGCAGGAGATGCAAGAGACATTGATTTGATCCCTGGGTCAGAAAGATCCCTTGGAGAAGGAAATGGAAACCCACTTCCAGTATTCTTGCCTGCAAAATTCCATGGATAGAGGAGCTTAGGGGAGTACACGACAGCACACGCACACACACACACACACACACACACACACACACACACACACACACCCTCTACTAGAAGTAAAATGTCTTCTAGTCTGATTTGGGCCTATGGGACTTTCATAAAACAAATAGTTAAATGTACAAACCACATGTTCCAGGGAAAACAGAGAAGGGAAAGTGTTTCCCAGGGGATGAGGTTTCAGTGTGATTTTGGGGAGAGGAGAAAGATCAAGATGACTGAGCAAAGGGAGAAGGGGATTGGGGCAAGGGAGGAGAATTTAAAGATAAACACAAAATTGGAATCATTAAATAAATGTTTACTGTTCTGCTCATTGTTCTAGGTGAGGCGGCCCCAGAGGTGAAAGACGCGGTCCTGATCTGATCTAGACTTATGAGTAGAGAAGACCCTCAGAGGTGCTGGAGGCAGAGTGGGAAGTACCATGTTGGTTCTGAGCCAGGGATGCTCCCCTGACCTCAGAGGAGGCTGCACCACATAGGTAGGTGAGAAACAAGAGGACGTAGAAACCTTTCCCAGAGTTGGCAATGTCCAAGAAGAACTTAAGGCATGAAGGAAGTAGCCAGAGGAAGGATATTCCAGGCAGATGGAATCGTTTGGTGAGAGCAGGAGGAAAGAAGAGAGCTCATCACGTGTCTTAGTTTGGCTGGAGGGGACATGTGTGCCAGGAGAATAAATAGTGAGGCTGGGGGACCAGAGAGATTATAGTAAAGAATTCTGACTTTCCCCTGAGAGCAGTTGGAACAAATGCCATATTGGTAGAACAGCTGGAAGAAAGAAGGTCTGATTAGAGCTCAGCATTCTGTAGAGGTTTAAAAAAAAAAAAAAGAAGGAAGAAAGAGCGTGGAAAGGGAATGAGAAGGAAGACTTCACTGTCTTTCAAGAGGTCAGGATTAGAGCCAGGAGTTCACGTGGCCGCTGCAGGCTCATGTTCTTGCTCTGGCGTTTATTTCTGTGAGACCCATCTGACGTGACTTTCATGTGTGTGATAACACACAGTCAAAATAATCAGACCAGATTGTGTGAACAGGGGCCATCAACGTCGTGCTGTCTGATTTAGCTAACATCATCTAATGACGACAGGTGGAAAATTAACGTTATGCCCTTCATAATCTCAATGAATGCCAATCTTTCTCAAATCATGTTTTGTCCCAATTTCTGATATGTTGAAACTCCTTGTATGAAAGGACATGTGCTAAAGTGGACCTGAACATCACAAATGGTATATATTTCTTTCTTTATTCTTAATTCCTATTGGTAGATTCAAAAATCTTTGGGAGCAGGTTTACCTGGTCGTGGTTTAGTTGCTAAGTCATGTCTGACTCTTGAAACCCCACAGAGTCCGCCAGGTTCCTCTGTCCATGGGATTTCCCAGGCAAGAACACTAGAGTGGGTTCTCACTTCCTCTCCAGGGGATCTTCCCGACCCAGAGATGGAACCGGGACTCCTGCGTTCCAGCCAGATTCTTTACTGACTGGGCCATCTGCGCAGACATAGTCTTCTTTCCTTGATCTCAATCAATCAAATACATTTGGATTGTCTTTTAACATTCAGGTAATGGAAAATGGAAAAGTACAAGGAGACTAATAATGGATTATTTCACCATGATCCTTTAGTAGGATTCTGAAAATAAATTCACACAGTCTTGCTTTTCAGTTTACCAGCCAGTAAAATGTCCTTAACAGCTTTCCTACGCAAATGCCCTGGGAATGGATGATGCAACTAACGGCAACTTTCTGTATGACTTCAGGATTTATTGCTGAAAAGGGAATGCACTGTGATTCAGAGTCTTCCTGGAGTAAGTGACTATTGTCAGTATGTATCCGCCTATAATTTAGAAGTGGGGTCTTGATATGAGATGAGACAGGTAGTAGCTCTATAGTCCAACAGGCTTATGCAACAGACAGACAAGCTCATTTTCAAGGAATATTACAGGATCAAGGTTAAAAGGAAATTAAACTGCTAAAAGTTTGGTGTAATGAAAATATAAGGTTTTATAAAACATAAAGGCCAATTTGAAGGAATTCTAAGATGTAATCTGGGAATCGCTGTAATCTGAGAAGCAAAAAAAAAAGAAGAAAACCCCCATAGGTCAGTATTCAAGTAAATGGCTTTATTTCCATGGCTCTGTTATGTAGTCAGTTCATTTATTTAAAAGTAATTTAATTTTAATTACCCCAGTACTGTTTCTGCAATGCTCACATTAAAAAGGACAGACTAAATTTCAACTCTCTGTGTTGGGAACAGAATGTTTTCTTTAAAAGCATCAGTTTCATTTAGCGAATGCAGTTCTTCATTTATTAGACAATTCAAAATAGGTACACTTCTATGGGACATGTGTCACCACAGAATGACATGGTATATGGCTAAAATTTGTACTTTTTAGGAGATTTCATGTATGACATCCAAATATGGCGGATGCCAATCAAATTGCATGGCTTATTCAATTTCTTTCTCAAAGGATCATCTCCCATAGGCACCACCAGTCAATATTAAGAGATGGTCACATCGACTGATGAGAGCCCATCTCGTAATCTGACCTGAGAACTGTTTAGTCTGGCATTGGTTTGAGCTCCGGTGTTGTGCAGATACAGTGCCTGTATTTCCTTGAGGGATTTTCTTGGGAGGGGCTGAGAAAGTGGCTCTGCAGGAAGAAAACCGCACACACACAGAAGCCAGAAACAGCCCCGTGGGCAAAAGGGATGGAGAACTGCCTGGGGTCCTGGTGGGTTCCTTTTTCTTTCTCCCGTCCGGTGGGAGGCCAGTTTGCATTTCCTGCTCCCGGGTTCTTCTAAGAGATAACTCGATGCCCTGGTAATAAATCCACTTGCACACGCTTGACAAACTACTTAAATATGACTTTGTAACACGTGTACTCACCAATCCCTTTATCACCAAACTTTATCTTGGCGAACCATTCTAGAATTCAACCACAGTTTTATTATTTTTTCAGCCAGTGTCCCTTTATTTGCTCCTCCCCTAAAGCGACTGTATATAAGTTGTTTAAATAGTTAGCAATATTGTGCTAATCTGGCCAAGCATGGCCATAGACTGGATTTTAATGAGCTTCTAAGCCCAGTTAGTGCTTCCCAGATGGCTCAGGTGGTAAAGAGTCAGCCTGCCAATGCAGGAGATGCAGAAGACGTGGGTTCAACCCCTGGGGAAGATCCCCTGGAGAAGGAAGTTGCAACCCACTCCAGTGTTCTTGCCTGTAAAATCCCATGGACAGAGAAGCCTGGTGGGCTACAGTCCATGAGGTCGCAAAGAGTCAGACATGACTAAGCACAAACACACACACAAACCCAGGTAGTAAATTTGGTACAATTTCCAACAAATGTATATCATCGGTTAAAAGAAACGGTTAGGTTTCAGAAAAGACATATCATTGCAAATCTATCAGTTGGAAATCCAACTGAAGACGCCCAGTGAGCGTTAAGTTAGTGTCAGTACGGGAAATGAGTGATGCTCTTACCATGTCTATCTTATCTATGAAATCATTTACATCCACAAATGCTTTATGATTGATTCCTAAACCTCTCCAAGGTTAGAATCACCTGGGAACGCTTTGCAAACATTAATTCCTAGGTCTGTCCCAAAACTATAGAGTAAGTACGTATGGGGACATGTGATCTGGGAATCTGTGTAGTTACAGCTCTGTACGTGATTCTAAGGCTCAGCCAGCTTTGAGGATCACTGTTCTAGAATACATATAATGTCTAGGGAGAAGCTTGCCATTGAAAATAAAACACCAATCAATATAGAAAAAAATCAATTATATTTCTAGATATCAGCATTGAACAATTGCAAACTGAAATTTTAAAACGTGTAGTTTATAAGAGCACCCAAAACATGAAATACTTGGGTATAAATCTACTGACAAGTGAAAGATATATATATTCTGAACGTTATCAAATACTCACGAAAGAAACCAAAGATCTAAATATATGAAAATAAGTACACTATTTATAGATTGGAAGATTTAATATGGTTAAGATGTCAATTCTTCTAAATGGATCTGTTGTTCCGACTGAACACTGATTGAAATCTTAGCAGCAGGTGTAAGTTTCAGCTATGCGTGTGTGCTAAGTCGCTTCAGTTGTGTTTGATTCTCCAGGCAAGAATACTGGAGTGGGTTGCCATGCCCTCCTCCAGGGGCTCTTCTCCACCCAGTGACTGAACCACTGTCTCCTCTATCTCCTGCAGTTCTTTTTATTCTCTTTGTTTATCTCTTTTATTACAAATGAGTGTATATGTATTGATCCCAACCTCCTAGCTTATCCCACCTTCCCTTTCTCACCTTGGTGTCCATATGTTTGTTCCCTATGTCTGTGTCTCTATTTTTGAATTTTTAAGTTAGCTGTAGAATTTTTTTCAAGAACCAGGTTGAATTCCTACTCCCATTAATGTACAGTGAATACATTGTGGATCAACCCAAGCCATAGTTGGGAAAAAGGTCCTTGAGAATAAATGAGGGTCTAGACACACCAAGAAATGCCAAAGAGGGTCACTGCTTTCTCTTGTCTATAACCAAGTTGCAACCAACTATATTGTCCCTTGACCACATTCTAGACATTTGATGAAAAATAATGTTCCTACGTGGAAAGATAAGGAGTCCACATGGGATAAGATCAAAGTTAAAAGAGAAATTTCTGTTTAATGGATGAAAGCAAGATGTTTTGGCCAACTTTTTTTTTTTTAATGGTAAACAAAAAGAGGAGTTGATGTTAGAAGCAGAGTGAATTGTGTGACCCATGGTTTGGAAGAGTGTGGCCAGCTGAAAGCTTAAAAAAATTAATACTTTGAGAGTTCTTTATAGTTTTTGCTTTCTGTCATCATAGCTCCTTTTTAAAATGTATTTTTTAATTGGAGGAAAATTGCTTTACAACGTTGTGATGATTCTGCCATACAGCAATGCAAATCAACCATAATTATACATATATCACCTCAATCTTGAGCCTACTCATTCTTATCAGATGTGTCGGTACTATAACTATTTTAAGAGCATTTTAAGATTTTGAAAATATATTTCTGAAAGTAATAGAGTGATCAGAAAAGATCCTATGGTGACTATATAATGGCTTTCTTCTTTGCTTTAGTGAAATGCTTGAAAGCCTACTCTTTGTGCTGAAAGGATGGTTTCCTATTTTAAAACTATTATAGACTCAGCGAGATGGAGTTTGCGCATGCATTTTAAATAACCAGGGCCGACTCACATGGGACGAGGGTGGTGGATAAAATACATGATTCATGATAAGAAGCTGCTGCCTTGAAATCACTTCTTACCATAACACTGGCCACTTCATTAGAGTGGTAATTAGAAAGAAAGAAGGAAGGAAGGAAGAGAAACAGACAAGGCCATTTGAGGGGGAAATTAGCGCTTAATTTCCAAGACTGTTTTATTTTAATGAATGCAACCCTGGCAGGATTTTGTACTTAAACTGCAAACTGAAGAATGATAAGGCTAGTGTTTTAGATCTGTCTTCTAAATGGAAAACGCTTAATGAAGAATGTGAGGAAAACATATCTGATGAGTGAATTCATCCCTAGAGTCAAATATAGTGTCTCTGAAGAAGGATTTAAGAAATAGATATATGTAGGTAGGCCTGTGTGTGTAAGTCACACCCATGTAATCAGCTGCTACTGTCATTAAGCAAAGAAGGACTCTTTCGGGATGCGCCTTTAGCTTGCTAAAGGTGTTGCTAGGTCAGACCTTGCGTATTTCTTTTGGCTGTGCTGTGTGGCGTGTGGGGTCTTTTCCACAACCACCGCTTTGGGGGCACAGGGTCCTAACCACTGGACCACCATGGAGTTCCTAGATCAGTCTTCTTAAGAGAAGACATTTCATTTGACTTCTTTAATGACAGGTGTCAACATCAAGATAGTCCTGAGATTTTATCATTTTGTGCTGCTTAGCAGAGAGATTGCAGAGAAACATTCTATCAATTAGAATATAGTTAGAAACTAGAGAAAAATGATTACTTACCTTTATGAATCTTCTCTGAATATACATACAAAATACATTCTTGACAGTTAGGGTATGTATTGATAGTAATGGACATTTTCAGAAGGTTCAAAGTATCAGTCCCCAAACGGTCATACTCTGTTGAGTCAGATATGAAACCCAATATACACACTTGGTGGCGCAGATGGTAAAGAGTCTGCCTGCAATGCAGGAGACCCGGGTTCAATCCCTGGGTCAGGAAGAAAGATCTCCCAGAGAAAGAAATGGCAACCCACTCCAGGATTCTTGCCTGGAGAATCCCACGGACAGAGGAGCCTGGCAGGTGACAGTCCACGGGGTTGCAGAGAGCTGGGCACGACTGAGGGACTCACTCTTCTTCTATGCACTTGGTCATTCATTCCGTTCACTGTAACTGGCATTAGGAGGGGAGAAAAAAGAGGGGGCAGCGAGACCTGAAGGAAATCCATAGCAATCAGACTGCAAGGTCTCATTCTATCCTTCTCTATCGTGAATAATTACCCACGTTTTACTTATTTCATCTATTTAAATCTTATCAATCATGTCAAACTGATTAAAATGGTCTAATTAATTATGTTTTAGAAATTTTGGGGGTATCATAGGATTAAGACATTTAATAAAACACGTTTTGTGATTAAAGTCTCCGAAGAATCCCATAAGTGTTAAGCCCTACTTCCTGAGCCCCCTGTAATGAAGAGACAGTTCATTCTGAAGCAGAGGTAAATCACTGCAGTAAACGTTTTCTTCATAATGTCACTGCAAAATAGCATAAAGAGTATTTAACCACATGCCATGAAATTAAAACAACAGACCATGACTTGTAGGAAATTATGGGTTTATCTTAACTTTTGTGAAGATTTTTAAAAAAAGCAATGCTTATGGAAAAATAATGAATATTAAATCTTTCATACACCTGCCATGATTAAAGAATTCTTTTCACTTATAACAGCAGTGACTTTGCAACATGGTAAGATTTCCATTCAGTTTGAACAAAGAGACTCAGACAAGTTACATAAGCTCAGGCCACACGGAACAGTGAGTCTGAAAATCAAGCAGAAGTCTATCGGGTGAAAAGTATTCAAATAATTCCAGATGTCCTGATATTGAAAACATCCCGAGTCTGTAGCTAAAACCTCCACACTGGAGTGTGGTCCATGGACTGGCAGAACCAATGCCTCGTTGGTAAAATTTCAGGCCCCAAGCTAAATCTTACTGAATTAAAATCCTATTTTCAAAGAAAATGCTCAGGTGATTCATCTGCACACTCAAGTTTTATAAGCACTACCATTGTGGGAATTATCAATTATCATTCAAGGCTAGTAAGATCTTCCTGGAAGGAAATCAACGTAAACTTATATATTTTTATAGAAACTGAAAGTGAAGTCACTCAGTCACGTCCAACTCTTTGTGACCCCGTGGACTGTAGCCTACCAAGCTCCTCTGTCCATGGGATTCTCCAGGCAAGAATACTGGAGTGGGTTGCCATCTCCTTCTCCAGGGGATCTTCCCAACCCAGGGATCGAACACAGGTTTCCTGCATTGGAGGCAGACTCTTTAACCTCTGAGCCACCAGGGAAGCCTATATATTTTTTAAATATATTTTTATATAGTTTTTATATTTTTATGTAGACGTTATAGCAAATCTTCTCTAGAATGGGTACCTTAAGAGGTTCTTTATGTGTGGAATCTAAAATGAAATGATACAAATGAACTTCCAAAACAGAAAGAGACTCAGATTTAGAGAATGAACTTAAGGCTGCAGTGGGCAGAAGGGTGAGGACAAGGGGAGTTTGGGATGGACGTGCCCACTCCGCTGTACTTAAGACGGATAACCAACAGGGATCTACTGTGTAGCACGTGGAACTCAGTTCGGTTCAGGCGCTCAGTCCTGTCCGACTCTGCGACCCCATGCATGGCAGCAGCTCGATGTTATGTGGCAGTCGGATGGAGAAGGGAATCTGGCGGAGAATGGAGACATGTATGTGTGTGGCTGGGGCTTCCCTGGTGGCTCAGATGGTAAAGCATCGGGCTGCAATGCAGGAGACCCAGGTTCAATCCCTGGGTTGGGAAGAAACCCTGGAGAAGGGAAATGGTTGCCCATTCCGGCATCTTGCCTGGAGAATTCCATAGACAAAGGAGCCTGATGAGCTGTAGTCCACGGGTCGTACGCCACTGAGCGACTAACACTTTCTCTTCCTCACTTTCACAAATATGACTGAGTCCCTTTGCTGTTCACCTGAAACTGTCACAACACTGTCAGTCGGCTACACCCCAAAATAAAATACACAGTGTTTTCCTAAAAGATGAGGGCTGTATTTGATTCTTTTTGTCCATGAAAACAGTGAAAGTGAAAGTTGCTCGATCATGTATGACTGACTCTTTGCAGCCCCATGGACTATACAGTCCACAGAATTCTCCAGGCCAGAATACTAGAGTGGGTAGCCTCTCCCTCCTCCAGCAGATCTTCCTGACCCAGGAATTGAACCAGGGTCTCCTGCATTGCAGGCAAATTGTTTACCAACTGAGCTATTTTTTTGCTCACATTTGGTTCCATGAGAGTGAATGAACAAATGCTGTTAAAATAAAAATAGAGCAGCCAAGGGATTTCCTTGGTGGTTTCCAGTGGTTATGACCCCGTGCTTCAACTACCAGGGGTGCAGGTTCAGTCCCTGGTCAGGGAACTAAGATCCCTAAGATTACTCTTTGAGGTGTGGCCAAAAAAAAAAAAAAAAAAAAAATTAGAGCAGTCAAGTTAGTGATGTTACATTTGTTAAAAATGTTAGGATGGTTGGTTCAACGGACAAGTATTGATACAAGGACATTCCACGGGCATACGTGAAAAGCAGAATGTGTGCAAATGAGACAGTTATCCTTAAATGAATAATGGAAACAGACTTTAATTAACAAGGAAGCACACAAGTTTTGGGCGTCACTCTGCTTCACCTGATAATTTGAAAACCACATCATTTAAAGAGCAGTTGTGACACCAGGAATGCATAAATATTCTCATCATGCCAAGTCATACTGTTGGTTCATCAGTTCAGTCGCTCAGTCGTGTCTGACTCTGCGACCCCATGAATCGCAGCACACCAGGCCTCCCCTGTCCATCACCATCTCCCGGAGTTCACTCAGACTCATGTTCATTGAGTCAGTGATGCCATCCAGCCATCTCATCCTCGGTCGTCCCCTTCTCCTCCTGTTCCCAATTTCTCCCAGCATCAGAGTCTTTTCCAGAGTCAACTCTTCACATGAGGTGGCCAAAGTACTGGAGTTTCAGCTTTAGCATCATTCCTTCCAAAGAAATCCCAGGGCTGATCTCCTTCAGAAGGGACTGGTTGGATCTCCTTGCAGTCCAACGGACTCTCAAGAGTCTTCTCCAACACCACAGTTCAAAAGCATCAATTCTTCGGCGCTCAGCCTTCTTCACAGTCCAACTCTCACATCCATACATGACCACAGGAATAACCATGTTGGTTCATAATCTTGGCCAAATTTTACTAGAATTCTGTGTTCTTTGACCAAGGAAAATCTAGAATGTAAAATGGGTTAAAGATAAAAATCACTACAGGAGGGAGTTCAAACCTGGTTCTCTGTGGCAACTGAGAGGGAGGGGGATGGGATGGGAGGCTCAAGAGGGAGCGGACATACGTATACCTAACAGCTGATTGGTCTTGGCGTATGGCAGTAACTAACACGATATTTAAGTGATTGTCCTCCAGTGAAAAAAAAGACACACACAAAATCACTGTAGGAAATTAAGAGACTTAGATAGTCCAGCGAATGCTAGAAGTTATTTTCAAACATCTGTTAAGGCTGAAACCTGCAGGGTAGTCCTGTCTATCTGCAGCAGGGTAACTGTCACAGGTTAGCGGCGCGGCCCCGCAAGACTGCCCTTGCTTCAGAACCAGCCACAAGTCCCGAGGACCCCAGGCCACCAACCAGCAATAAATGTGGGGGTCCCCACTTCTCCCCTCAGGTTCTGGACTTTGCTAGAACAACTCACAGACTTCAGGGAAGCACCACACATCCCGCTGCAGTCTTACCATGAGTGTGCTGTTCTGCGCTCAGTCGTGACTCCCAAGGCTTGGAGCCTGCCGGGCTCCTCTGTCCATGGGATTCTCCAGGGAAGAATACTGGAGTCAGCAGTCACGCACTCTTCCAGGGCCATCTTCCCAGCCCAGGGGTTGAATCCAAGTCTCTTATGTCTCTTGCTTTGGCAGGCGGATTCTTTACCACTAGCACCACTTAATCATAAAGGGTACAAATTCAGAACAGACAAGAGAGCCGTGGAGTGAGGTCTGGCAGGATTACAAGCACTAAGCTTCAGTGTCTACAGGAGCATCAGCCATGGCACACCCATCCATGGGTACCTCCAACCAGGAAGCAATCCCAAGCCTCAGTGTCTAGGGCTCTACTGGGTCTCATTACATAGGCACGATTCTTGAATCATTGACCATAATCTCCAAACCTCTTACTTTCCACAAAGATTGAGCTGATGTTCTGAGGCTCAAAACCCCAAATCACAGAGTCACATGGTTAGTCTTTCCAGCATGGCCAGCCTGCACCCTGAAGCATCACGACTGGACCGCCAGGGAATTCCCCTGGAATTCCTGTGGTTAATATTTTAAATTCCTTATTGTTAATTTTTGGTAGTGAGGCGACATGATATAATATCTGAAAGATCATATTTTAAATCTGGCACAAAGTACACATTCAAATGTTGATTTCCTTTCCTATAGAAATTAGTATGTATTTTATACTACTATTCCACAGATACAAGTAAGTGAGATAAAGTTTATCTCCTCCTGATGGTAGTTCAAAGAAAATGGGAATACAGTTAGCCTGACTTTTAAATAAAGTGCTAAACTGTTTAAAAATTGGGGGTAGGATGGGTGGGGTGGGGAGTTTGTAACAGGCAGACAGTACAAAAAATTAGAGAAGTATGGGGATAAAAGGATGGATAAGTTAAAACTGTAATATTTCATCAAGGATTTAGAAAAATATTTTTAAAGCACAAATCCTTATTGTCTTAGACTTTAAGGCAGTAGTATAAAACAGAACAAATTGACCTTTCCCTTTAAAATATGAAGTTTCAAAATGATTACCATTTGGGGAAAAAGAGACCCACATTATTTTATTTAACATATGATACATGAGCCAACTCATTGGAAAAGATCCTGATGCTGCGAACAATTGAAGGCAGGAGGAGAAGGGGACGACAGAGGATAAGACGGTTGGATGGCATCACTGACTCGACGGACTTGAGTTTGAGCAAGCTCCAGGAGCTGGTGGTGGACAGGGGAGCCTGGCATGCTGCAGTCCATGGGGTCGCAGAGTCGAACACGACTGAGTGACTGAACTGAACTGAGGGAAGCCTGGCGTGTTGCAGTCCATGGGGTCACAAAGCATGGGGTCACAAAGAGTCAAACACGACTGAACAACATGAAAATGAGGCAGAATTTCTTGGGCTAGATCCTTAATTATCATGGGTTCTGTTGTAACCATGTATGCACATAACAGGTTAAGGTCACCATCAGAATACGATGGAATTTTAAGAATGAAATTAAATATTCCAAGTATACTACACTCATAAAATGCTAATGATATTACTAAGAGTGTGGTTATCAAGCTGTTTTAGCTGGTATTACTTACAGTGAAAATGAAGATTAATAGGACTTAAATACACTCAAAGCAATTCCAAAACTCAGTGCTAAAAAATCAGGACCAAAGTCTTTCTGAACTTAAGACTCAAAACTGTGCAAGCAACGTACTGTGCAAATCTGCTAAATCTACTTGTGCCCTCAAATTTATCTCATTTCATCTTCAAGCTGCCAAATTAAATTTCACTTTTAAGAGAAACTATAATTTTATTATTTAAGACAACAATTATTTTCCCTTTGGGATTCCCTGGTGGCTCAGTGGTAAGAATCCTGCCAATGCAGGAGACATAGGTTTGAACCCTGGGATGGGAAGATCCCCGGAGCAGGAAATGGCAACCCACTCCAGTATCCTTGTCTGGAGGATCTCACGGACAGTGAAACCTGGGAGGCCACACTCCACAGGGCTGCAGAAGAGTTGGACATGACTTAGAGACTAAACAACATGTTCCCTTCAGTTTAAAAAAATTCAGATCATGACGTTCCCTAGCACCTCTGATGAATAACAGGAAATCTGTCTTGATATATATACTTATAGGACACTGGACGCACAACTCTTCTTCCTCTATCCCCCTATATTCCACAGAAAAATTAAAGCACATTTTATTCAGTTCCCTGGTGGCTCAGACAGTAAAGCATCTGCCTACAATGCCTATCATGTGGGAGACCGGGGTTCAACCCCTGGGTCAGGAAGATCTTCTGGAGAAGGAAATGGCAACCCACTCCAGTCTTCTTGCCCAGAAAATCCCATGGATGGTGGAGTCTGGTCTCAAAGAGTCGGACATGACTGAGTGACTTCACTTCACTTTAAATGATCGGAGAAAAGCCTAAGATTTAAAGTTTAAGTATACTTTACTTTCCCTCTTCATAACAAAATCCAACCTTTATTTCCCCCTCTTTACAACAAAATTCCATCAAACACATTCTTAAAAAAAAAAAATCACAGAATAATTTTTATTTATAATGAAGTTATTCTCTCTGGACTTTAAATCATCAGTTCACTCTTACAACAGAGATTCAATTTAAATAAGACCACCAAAATGGAATGGAAAAAGGAAAACAGTCTGTTTTTACTTATCAATTCCTTTGATATGTCATGATGATACACAATGAGTCTCGCAACATGGTCCATTTCCAGTGAAATTCTCAACAGCCTGTAAGCACTGAGTCTTTATGCTGACGTGTCAGTCCAAGGTGTGCTGGGCGAGGCCCTCGATTGCTCTGGAGGTTAGACAAACAGGGTTCTGAAGAAAGGCCGACTTCATACGCAATCCATCCACAAATGGATAGCATGCCTTCAGAGCCTTTGGTGTTTATAAGTCCCTTTGGAAAGTTAATTGATGAATTAATTCTATTTTACAAATAGAATTTTACAAAATGAATCACTGCCTATACGGTTTGTGCCAACGTCCTTGACTTCCTTAGGTCCACCATTTTGTTTATCAGATCATATGGTACGGCAGTCTTATTTTATCCATATTTTTGCTGTAAACATTGAGAAATATACCAAGGACAACTAAGAAACCAGACCATACATACCTAAGAGAAAGAAGTAAGGGAAAAAGATTAATGTCAGAGTAACTATTATTAACCATAGAATTTGATGGATTTCACAAAAATTCTTCAATAAAATATTTTGCTACTGGATACCAAAAATAACCTAAAATAGTACTTATTTTAGGTTAATCTAAAATAGGAATAAAATAGTATTTATTTTACAAATAATACTTAGCTCATAGTAGATGGAATTCTGTATTTTTAATGTTGAGTTGTATGTCAGAAAAGTATTTTACAGAATTTTAAATATAGTGCAGTGAATTTTGAGGATGACAGTAAATTCAAAGTCCAACATCTACCAGAAGACTCACTGCTGCTGCTGCTAAGTCGCTTCAGTCGTGTCTGACTCTGTGTGACCCACAGAGGGCAGCCCACTGGGCTCCCTCGTCCCTGGGATTCTCTAGGCAAGAACACTGGAGTGGGTTGCCATTTCCTTCTCCAATGCATGAAAGTGAAAAGTGAAAGTGAAGTCGCTCAGTCATGTCCAACTCTTAGCGACCCCATGGACTGCAGCCTACCAGGCTCCTCCGTCCATGGGATTTTCCAGGCAAGAGTACTGGAGTGGGGGTGCCATTGCCTTCTCCCAGAAGGCTCATTAAGTATGTTTACAGCACGGGATACATAAATCTGTCAGAGAATTTGACACAGTGGTCCAACTAGTTACCCCAGAGGGGTAGAATATGCACAGACAGAAAGGGGCGCATCCGGAGAAAGCAGCACGGCGTGGGCAACACAAGGAGCACCTGACCCCGCAGACGGGGGAAGCAGTGACCGGAAGCGAGCCCACAGCTGCCCCTGCTGCCAGCGGGGCACTGGTTCCAGACTAACCCTCCACCCAGAGGACACGCCAATCAGCGGAGGCCAAGGTCTTATTTATATAAGTGGCAAACTACCTGCATATGTGCTCAACCTTGCGTGTACTGTAAATCATCTCTAAATTATTATAAGACCTAACACGATAACCTGCCATGCAAATTCAAACTGCATCTTTGCAACTTTCCAGAATTTTTTTTTCTTGAATATATTTGCTCTGCCATTGGTTGAGCCTGCAGATGCAGATACCTGTGGACATGGAAGACCGACTGTATAGGGATGGTAGTTTATTGTGTGGTTACCTTTACCTTTAACTCAGATGACCATTATAGCTACTACTGCGGGCAGGAATCCCTCAGAAGAAATGGAGTAGCCATCATGGTCAACAAAAGAGTCCGAAATGCAGTACTTGGATGCAATCTCAAAACGACAGAATGATCTCTGTTCATTTCCAAGGCAAACCATTCAATATCACAGTAATCCAAGTCTATGCCCCACCCCAACCAGTAACACTGAAGAAGCTGAAGTTGAACGATTTATGAAGACCTACAAGACCTTTTAGAACTAACACCCAAAAAAGATGTCCTTTTCATTATAGGGGACTGGAATGCAAAAGTAGGAAGTCAAGAAACATCTGGCATAACAAGCAAATTTGGCCTTGGAATGTGGAATGAAGCAGGGCAAAGACTAATAGAGTTTTGCCAAGAAAATGCACTGGTCATAGCAAACACCCTCTTCCAACAACACAAGAGAAGACTCTACACATGGACATCACCAGATGGTCAACACCGAAATCAGACTGATTATATTCTATGCAGCCAAAGATGGAGAAGCTCTATACAGTCGACTAAAACAAGACCAGGAGCTGACTGTGGCTCAGATCATGAACTCCTTATTACCAAATTCAGACTAAAATTGAAGAAAGTAAGGAAAACTGCTAGACTATTCAGTTATGACCTAAATCAAATCCCTTATGTATACAGTGGAAGTGAGAAATAGATTTAAGGGCCTAGATCTGATATACAGAGTGCCTGATGAACTATGGAATGAGGTTCATGACACTGTACAGAGACAGGGATCAAGACCATTCCCATGGAAAAGAAATGCAAAAAAAGCAAAATGGTTGTCTGGGGAGGCGTTATAAATAGCTGTGAAAGAAGAGAGGCGAAAAGCCAAGGAGAAAAGGAAAGATATAAGCATCTGAATGCAGAGTTCCCAAGAATAGCAAGAAGAGATGAGAAAGCCTTCAGCGATCAGTGCAAAGAAATAGAGGAAAACAACAGAATGGGAAAGACTAGAGAGCTCTTCAAGAAAATTAAGAGATATCAAGGGAACATTTCATGCAAAGATGGGCTCGATAAAGGACAGAAATGGTCTGGACCTAACAGAAGAAAAAGATATTAATAAGTGGTGGCAAGAATACATGGAAGAACTGTACAAAAAGATCTTCAAGACCCAGATAATCATGATGATGTGATCACTCATCTAGAGCCAGACATCTTGGAATGTGAAGTCAAGTGGGCCTTAGAAAGCACCACTATGAACAAAGCTAGTGGAAGTGATGGAATTCCAGTTGAGCTGTTTCAAATTCTCAAAGATGATGTGTGAGCTGCACTCAATATGCCAGCAAATCTGGAAAACTCAGCAGTGGCCACAGGACTGGAAAAGGTCAGTGTTCATTCCAATCCCAAAGAAAGGCAATGCCAAAGAATGCTCAAACTACTGCACAATTGCACTCATCTCACATGGTAGTAAAATAATGCTCAAAATTCTCCAAGCCAGGCTTCAACAATACGTGAACCGTGAACGCCCTGATGATCAAGCTGGTTTTAGAAAAGGCAGAGGAATGAGAGATCAAATTGCCAACGACTGCTGGATCATAGAAAAAGCAAGAGAGTTCCAGAAAAACATCTATTTCTGCTTTACTGACTAAGCCAAAGCCTTTGACTGTGTGGATCACAAGAAACTGTGGGAAATTCTCAGAGATGGGAATACCAGACCACCTAACCTGCCTCTTGAGAAATGTGTATGCAGGTCAGGAGGCAACAGTTAGAACTGGACATGGAACAACAGACTGGTTCCAAATAGGAAAAGGAGTATGTCAAGGCTGTATATTGTCACCCTGCTTATTTAACTTCTATGCAGAGTACATCATGAGAAACGCTGGACTGGAAGAAACACAAGCTGGAATCAAGATTGCTGGGAGAAACATCAATATCCTCAGATATGCAGATGATACCACGCTTATGGCAGCAAGTGAAGAGGAGCTAAAAAGCCTCTTGATGAACGTGAAAGAGGAGAGCAAAAAAGTTGGCCTAAAGCTCAACATTCAGAAAACGAAGATCATGGTATCCGGTTCCATCACTTCATGGGAAATAGACGGGGAAACAGTGGAAACAGTGTCAGACTTTGTTTTTGGGGGCTCCAAAATCACTGCATATGGTGACTGCAGCCATGAAATTAGAAGATGCTTACTCTCCTTGGAAGAAAAGTTATAACCAACCTAGATAATATATTCAAAAGCAGAGACATTACTTTGCCGACTAAGGTCCGTCTAGTCAAAGCTATGGTTTTTCCTGTGGTCATGTATGGATGTGAGAGTTGGACTGTGAAGAAGGCTGAGCGCCGAAGAATTGATGTTTTGGAACTGTGGTGTTGGAGAAGACTCTTGAGAGTCTGCTGGACTGCAAGGAGATCCAACCAGTCCATTCTGAAGGAGATCAACCCTGGGATTTCTTTGGAAGGAATGATGCTAAAGCTGAAACTCCAGTACTTTGGCCACCTCATGCGAAGAGTTGACCCATTGGAAAAGACCCTGATGCTGAGAGGGATTGGGGGCAGGAGGAGAAGGGGATGACCGAGGATGAGATGGCTCAGTGGCATCACTGACTCGATGGACGTGAGGCTGAGTGAACTCTGGGAAATGGTGATGGACAGGGAGGTCTGGTGTGCTGCGATTCATGGGGTCGCAAAGACTCGGATATGACTGAGCGACTGAATTGAATTGACCTTTACACTTATACAGCTGACACTTGAACAACACAGGTTTGAAAAGCACAGGGCCACTTATAATTGTGTTTTTAAAATAAATACACAGTCGGTCCTCTGTGTACATGTGGAATCCTTGGATGCAAAGGGCTGTCAGCATCCTTGGATTTCAGTCTATCATGTCCTGGACTGGCACTCCGTGGGTTCTGAGGGATGAGTGTACAATGACCGTGTTTAAGTCTGAATCTTCTCAATTACCAACCAGTATAAGTTAAATGATGCCAATTTCAAATACATATCAGACTGTAGAGAAAACAGTCAGTGCTTCTACCAGAAGCCAGAAATTGAGAAAACCATTAGGGGCACAATTTACAGAATATTTCTTCTACCTCAAATCCTTTGTAGGAAAAGGCAGCAAATAACCTTAAGAACCATCCATGTAGATATTTATAATTTATATATCCGCACCAGGGCAAGGGGAATCCCTTAATCTCACCACATCAATCACATTCATTTATATGAGAAACAGGGTCACAAGTGCATTGGGACTGGTTAGGCAATTTAAGTGTACAAAATGATTTCTTCAAAATAATTACATACATTTCTGAAACAGCAGAAAACACATCCATAAATGTGGGTCAAGATGAAAAGGTTTCTTTACAAAGAAATTACGGCTGTTTAAGAGGAAATGTAAAAATACCTAAAGGTAGAGAGATTTGTTGAATTGAGAAGTACTTACTGGAATGTGAATGGTTTGGCAAAGAATATAAATGAAAGAACAATGGTCATTGCTTTTCTCCCTGTTGTCACTGTAGGGAGAAAAGGTTGGTTTTAGAATGTGCCTATCTTGGTAATACTTTGGAAATCATCTATTTGACAAATCTTTACAGAGCCTACTGTGCACCAAGATCTATATGAGTTGTCAAGGAAACCAATTAAAAAACCAACAAGAGAAAGTCACTGCTCCTGCAACCATGGAGTTCACAACCGAGCAGGGTTACAGACACTAAATAAGAAGGCTAAACTTTACAGGACAACTGTAGTAAGTACTTGATGGAGGCCATGTTGCTATGGAGCTTCACCATCTTATATTTTTATTCTGGCAAGAAACATTTTTCCAAGGAAGAGAGGATTAGGTAGAACGGGGGATATTCTTTGAAAGTGACAATTTACAGGACATCCTAACACTCTAACGGTGGGCACAGCCGGATAGAACCATGAACATCTTTCCTGTCCTCCATCCACTGTCCTTCAGGGTGATGGCCGGAAGCCTTCCTCCTGGGTCCCACCCAGGGAGGGACAGGAACTCCCCACGTGGCTCCAGGCCACCTTCCTCCCACTGGACTGTGCGCTCTGCTCAGCTCTTCTATTACTGGCCTTCCATTCCTAGACTCTAGTTCCTGGTACTTAAACGTTCAAAGCATGAATGAATGAAACCAAAACTATTTTGGAAACATGTATCAGAACCTGACTCCCCAAATCTATTTTTCCTTCTACCTTAGTAAAAGGATCCCATTTTTTTAACCAGGACACCTGCCCAGCCTCTCCTACAGTTGCTGGGGTCATGGAACTGGGTTTAGTCAACCAAGTGTCAATTCAAGTGTCAGCACAAGTGCTGTCTCTAGGAGTGTGATTTCTAGGGAGTTTACATAAAGAGACGGACGTGTCTTTCAGGTTCTCTCCACCTTCCTGCCTGGAAGGAGGATGAAGATGGCAGAGCAGAGAGACAGAGGGACTGGATTCCCAAGGAGCTGGAGCCACCATGCCAGCTTGGGCAGTGCGGGCCTACAGCTAAGAGGACAGGTCTGGAGTCACATGCTTATTACATAATCTAATTAAGTACATCATTCTTACCTGTTACAGCAAGAAGTGCACCGAAAATTTTAATCAAAGCCAAAACAAAAGAGATTCCAAAATATCCAGTGAGGGAAAAAAGGAAAGCATAACCATAGGTCCGAATTGGATCCTGTAACATATAAAAAGACTTTTCTAACAAAAAATGCAAAACAAACTCTGAGGTATTATAAATGAAATAAAATTATAGATTTTAACCAACTTCTTGAGCAATAATAAGCCATTCAACAATGCAGTCAAGCAAAGATTCTTATTTAGTCCTGATTTAATGGAAAAATAATGATGAAATTAAAAATCCCCAACTTATACATTATGAATAATTTAAAAATTAACTTATAGAAAAGAGCAAGGATAAAATAAATTTAAATATAAATCATTTCATTTCTGAAATAATTTCTGATCTACATATACTGCATTAGAGGAGCCATCAAGCTAAATGAAATACAGTCTTTTTGAACAAGGAGAATCAGAAATAGAGGAAACTATTTAATGCAAGATGTTTATTTTAAAAAATGTGATTAGTGTTTACCTTTGAACAAAATGTTACTGCAGGGCCTAATCCACTAGTGCATGTCAATCCAAATAAAATGTACACAAAACCAATTGAATATGAATACAAAACCTAGAGAAGAGAAAAATAAAGTGGAAAAAAGTGCTATTTAACCAAAGGTAGAAATGAATAGTTTTCAATATGTGGGTCAATTAATCTATTCAATTAAATGTGTAGAAGAAACCATTTTAAAAGTAACACCATTGTTTCAATATGGCCTAATTTTCTGGAAATGATGGTTGATCCTGTTTATAAGTTTTAGGTACAATGTAACTTGTACAACAGAGAAGGCAATGGCACCCCCACTCCAGTACTCCTGCCTGGAAAGCCTCATGGACGGAAGGGCCTGGTGGTCTGCAGTCCATGGGGTCGCTAAGAGTTGGGCAGGACTGAGTGACTTCACTTTCACTTTTCACTTTCATGCATTGAAAGAAGGAAATGGCAACCCAGTCCGGTGTGCTTGCCTGAAGAATCCCAGGAAAAGAGGAGCCTAGTGGGCTGCTGTCTATGGGGTCGCACAGAGTCGGACACAATTGAAGCGACTTAGCAGTAGCAGCAGCAACTTGTATAACAGAACTCAGCAGTACTAATCCTTTCATACATGACTACCTAATTATTCATTTTTGCTTAGCTTAATTACTGAATTCAAATCAGATTTTAGTGTTGGGATCCTAAAAACATACACAGACAAAGATACTCTGAAAACCACTTATTAGATATGAAAAACCCAAACATTAAGCTTTGCAAAGACTATTAAACTATAATGAAAATAAGCAGTAGATGGCGTATTTATTATTTAATTTCTCAGTTTTCCTATCAATCTTTCTATCTTGGTTTATTATGCTCCTTATAAGCAGAATCAGCGTTACTGGCAAACTTCAAAACCTGCTATGTGTCAGGTGCTGTGCTAATGATGTTCTATTTAGATTAACCCTTTTTATTTCTCACAACCAGCTGAAGAGACAGGCATGCTTTATTTTTTTTCAGGCTATATATATATTTTTTTAACCTTTTAATTTTGCATTGGGGTATAGCCGATTAACAAACAGCATGATAGTTTCAGGCGAGCAGTGAAGGGACGTGGCCACACGTACACAGGTATCCACTCCCCTCACCGTCCAGGCTGCCACGTAACACTGGGCAGAGTTCTCTGTGCTGTCTAGCAGGTGAGTCAGGCACTCTTGCCCATCATTTCCTACCAGTGTGTGGATGGGAAAACTAGAGCTTAAGAGATGGTAAGTCATCTTCCCAAAAGAGGAGAGCTAGTATAGGCAGGATATAAACCAAGGCTATCTTAGTTCACAGTGTACGTTTTAACCACTGTATTGCACCAACTTTCTAATTACCTACAGTTCCTTAATTCTCTGCTCTTTCCCTTATCTAGGAAGAGTGGTGATGATCAAGAAAACTCCTGACCAAGATTAAGCTTCCTGTGTTCTCAGGGACTCCGCACAGATGCCCACTCTGCTCCCAAAGTAACCAGCCCTACATATCCTTAACACAGTGAGCTCTGTCTGTCTAGCAAGGTGGTCAGTTGTAAAACTAAAGCACACACACGCATAACGCATTTACTGCAACAAATACCAACCAGTTAGAAGACACATGGGAAGAAAAGATATCTGCAGTAAGAAGGGTAAAAGATGAAACGCCTAACAATAACTTCAATTAAAAAAAAATACCTGGATTTATACAAAGAAAACTTTATAAAGTCTAAGGGACATTTAAAGGAAACACTTGAATAAAAGGAAAGTCATCCCTCATTCTTGGACTGAAAGAATCAAGTGTATAGATGCCATTCTCCCTAAATTAATTTGTAATTCATTGCCATACCAGTCACAAAACCAATGGGATTTCTAGTTTATCTGGGGATATGGACACCCAAGAGTAATGACTGGTAGTAAAATTCTGAAACACAGAAGAGCGACAGTGGCTAGTCCTAACAGATGGTAAACGCCTGGTGATAAAGCTGCTGTCTTACGGGCCAGTGCAGAAATAAACTGGAAAAGATAAAATTCTAAATTCTGCACCAGAACATGAGAGGATGAAAGAAAATATTTAAAATAAAAGTTGGAAAAGTGAACTATTCAATAAGTGATACTAGGGCAAGTGGATAGTCATATGGAAGAAGATTTGTAGAAAGCTTTGGCTGGATCAAAGATTTAATAAATAAGGAGATTATAAAACTAGGAGGCTACTGTCATGAAATTCTTAAAATCTGAGAGTTGGAAAAGCCCTTTTCAATTATAATGCACAGCCAGAAGCCATGAAGCAAAAGATAAGCTAAACTACATGCAAATCACAAACTGCCAGACGGAAGACACCGCCAGATACGAAGAGAGGATGAAAATGATGCGCCAGAGAAAAACTTTAACATGCCCCAAACTCCATGAATCAGAGAGGAAAAAATGATCAAATGCTTACCATAAGGCATCAGTGGTGGTAATGGCATTTTACTTTTTACCTTCGTATGATACTTGAATGTGCTATTTTTATGAAAAGAGCGATGATAAACCAGTTTAAAAATGCAATGCAAAAATGCAAGTCTTCAGTACTATAATTATGTCATAAAACTAAGGACATCATCATTTTTGAGTCTGTCTGATGTGATGAAAAAGCACAAGAGCATTTACCATTTCTGAATTAGAAGCATTATGCAGCTTCATAACTTTCTCTTGGACATTCCCGATGACAGCATCTGCACACAGGGCCAGCGAGATGAGGACCACACCTTCAAGAAGGCATAAGAAAAAATAACCTCCTCATTCACACGTATGAACAGAAATCAAGACATGAGAAATTTGATTGGGCTAAAAACCCTTAAATTACAGTTGCTCAGTAGAGTACTTTTATCCACATCCAGTTGTAACAGGCACATAGACGATATTATTTAAGAAAACAAAACTAATACTAATAAACTGCACTGATGCCATGACTTATTGTTTAATAATCACGTCAAATAATAGTTTTATGTTTAAAGTACTGATTTTCAGTAGGGCAGGAGATCATTATTTTGAACAGTTATCCTGGGTTTTGTATGTGAAGTAGCTGACATGCACTTTCTTGTTTTAAAAGCTCTTTGGGAAAGACTCATAATGCACAGAAACGGAGTCAGGCTGTTCAAGAGCGTTAGAGACTAGGTTACAAGTCTGAAAGAAACACTGTACTAAACAAACACGGCGAGAAGTTCCAGAGCCACCAAAACGCCTTTCCTCCTCGTCATCACCCCCCGCACCCCCCCGCGGGCAGGTGCTCTCACGCCCATTACTTCAGCGTCTCATTTCTATGCTCCCAGTACCTTCGTGTGAGGCGAGCTATTATCTTTTTTATTTGAACCACTCCTATCCCTGGTGGCTGAGACGGTATAAAGAACCTGTCTGCAAGGCAGGAGACACAGGTTTGATCACAGGGTTGGGAAGATCTCCTGGAGGAGGAAATGGCAATCCACTTCAGTGTTCTTCCCTGAGATACCGCATGGATGGAGGAGCCTGGCGGGCTATAACCCACAGGGTTGCAAAAGAGTCAGACCCCACGTAGCGACTAAGCACGCACAGGCCTCTAAAATGACTTTTCCCCTCAGTCTCCAAATATAATCTTCCTTTCACGGGTGCGGACACAAGGAAGCTAAAACAATGAAAAGTAATTGTGCACGTTTCTTTTTTGCTTTTTTAAGAAAATAACAATTACTACTGTGGTTCTGTAACTTGTGTGCATAGTTCCAACTCAGTCCTTAAAGACTGATCTATCCAGTACTTGAAAACAGCATCCTGTCATGCCCAAATACAAGAATACTGAAAACAATGGTTATGTTTCAGAGTTGTGACACTTTTTAGTTCAGTTCAGTCGCTCAGTCGTGTCCGACTCTTTGCGACGCCATGAACTGCAGCACGCCAGGCCTCCCTGTCCATCACCATTTCCCAGGAGTTCACTCAGCCTCACGTCCATCGAGTCAGTGATGCCACTGAGCCATCTAATCCTCGGTCATCCCCTTCTCCTCCTGCCCCCAATCCCTCTCAGCATCAGGGTCTTTTCAAATGGGTCAACTCTTCGCATGAGGTGGCCAAAGTACTGGAGTTTCAGCTTTAGCATCATTCCTTCCAAAGAAATCCCAGGGCTGATCTCCTTCAGAAGGGACTGGTTGGATCTCCTTGCAGTCCAACGGACTCTCAAGAGTCGTCTCCAACACCACAGTTCCAAAGCATCAATTCTTCGGCGCTCAGCCTTCTTCACAGTCCAACTCTCACATCCATACATGACCACAGGAAAAACCATAGCTTTGACTAGACGGACCTCAGCTGGCAAAGTAATGTCTCTGCTTTTGAATATATTATCTAGGTTGGTTATAACTTTTCTTCCAAGGAGAGTAAGCGTCTTCTAATTTCATGGCTGCAGTCACCATATGCAGTGATTTTGGAGCCCCCAAAAACAAAGTCTGACACTGTTTCCACTGTTTCCCCGTCTATTTCCCATGAAGTGATGGAACCGGATATCATGATCTTCGTTTTCTGAATGTTGAGCTTTAAGCCAACTTTTTTGCTCTCCTCTTTCACGTTCATCAAGAGGCTTTTTAGCTCCTCTTCACTTTCTGCCATAAGCGTGGTGTCATCTGCATATCTGAGGTTATTGATGTTTCTCCCGGCAATCTTGATTCCAGCTTGTGTTTCTTCCAGTCCAGCGTTTCTCATGATGTACTCTGCATAGAAATTAAATAAGCAGGGTGACAATATACAGCCTTGACATACTCCTTTTCCTATTTGGAACCAGTCTGTTGTTCCATGTCCAGTTCTAACTGTTGCTTCCTGACACATTTCTCAAGAGGCAGGTTAGGTGGTCTGGTATTCCCATCTCTGAGAATTTCCCACAGTTTCTTGTGATCCACATAGTCAAAGGCTTTGGCTTAGTCAGTAAAGCAGAAGTAGATGTTTTTCTGGAACTCTCTTGCTTTTTCTATGATCCAGCAGTCGTTGGCAATTTGATCTCTCATTCCTCTGCCTTTTCTAAAACCAGCTTGAACATCAGGGCGTTCACGGTTCACGTATTGCTGAAGCCTGGCTTGGAGAATTTTGAGCATTACTTTACTACCATGTGAGATGAGTGCAATTGTGCAGTAGTTTGAGCATTCTTTGGCATTGCCTTTCTTTGGGATTGGAATGAACACTGACCTTTTCCAGTCCTGTGGCCACTGCTGAGTTTTCCAGATTTGCTGGCATATTGAGTGCAGCACTTTCACAGCATCATCTTTCAGGATTTGAAACAGCTCAACTGGAATTCCATCACCTCCACTAGCTTTGTTTGTAGTGATGCTTTCTAAGGCCCACTTGACTTCACATTCCAAGATGTCTGGCTCTAGATGAGTGATCACATCATCATGATTATCTGGGTTGTGAAGATCTTTTTGTACAGTTCTTCCATGTATTCTTGCCACCTCTTCTTAATATCTTCTTCTTCTGTTAGGTCCAGACCATTTGTCCTTTATCGAGCCCATCTTTGCATGAAATGTTCCTTTGGTATCTCTAATTTTCTTGAAGAGATCTCGTCTTTCCCATTCTGTTGTTTTCCTCTATTTCTTTGCAGTGATCGCTGAAGGTGGCTTTCTTATCTCTTCTTGCTATTCTTTGGAACTCTGCCTTCAGATGCTTATATCTTTCCTTTTCTCCTTTGCTTTTTGCTTCTGTTCTTTTCACAGCTATTTGTAACGCCTCCCCAGACAGCCATTTTGCTTTTTTGCATTTCTTTTCCATGGGGATGGTCTTGATCTCTGTCTCCTGTACAATGTCACGAACCTCATTCCATAGTTCATCAGGCACTCTATCTATCAGATCTAGGCCCTTAAATCTATTTCTCACTTCCACTGTATAATCATAAGGGATTTGATTTAGGTCATAACTGAATAGTCTAGCGGTTTTCCCTACTTTCTTCAATTTGAGTCCGAATTTGGTAATAAGGAGTTCATGATCTGAGCCAGTCAGCTCCTGGTCTTGTTTTCGTCAACTGTATAGAGCTTCTCCATCTTTGTCTGCAAAGAATATAATCAATTTGATTTCGGTGTTGACCATCTGGTGATGTCCATGTGTAGAGTCTTCTCTTGTGTTGTTGGAAGAGGGTGTTTGCTATGATCAGTGCATTTTCTTGGCAAAACTCTATTAGTCTTTGCCCTGCTTCATTCTGCATTCCAAGGCCAAATTTTGCCTGTTACTCCAGGAGTTTCTTGACTTCCTACTTTTGCATTCCAGTCCCCTATAATGAAAAGGACATCTTTTTGGGTGTTAGTTCTAAAAGGTTTTGTAGGTCTTCATAAAACCGTTCAGCTTCAGCTTCTTCAGCGTTACTGGTTGGGGTACAGACTTGGATAACTATGATACTGAACGGTTTGCCTTGGAGACGAACAGAGGTCATTCTGTTGTTTTTGATATTGCATCCAAGTACTGCATTTCGGACTCTTTTGTTAACCATGATGGCTACTCCATTTCTTCTGAGGGATTCCTGCCCGCAGTAGTAGCTAGAATGGTCATCTGAGTTAAATTCACCCATTCCTGTCCATTTTAGTTCGCTGATTCCTAGAATGTCGACGTTCACCCTTGCCATCTCTTGTTTGACCACTTCCAATTTGCCTTGATTCATGGACCTGACATTCCAGGTTCCTATGCAATATTGCTCTTTACAGCATCGGATCTTGCTTCTATCACCAGTCACAGCCACAGCTGGGTACTGTTTTTGCTTTGGCTCCATCCCTTCGTTTTTCTGGAGTTATTTCTCCACTCATCTCCAGTAGCATACTGGGCACCTAATAACCTGGGGAGTTCCTCTTTTGGTATCCTATCATTTTGCCTTTCTATACTGTTCATGGGGTTCTCAAGGCAAGAGTACTGAAGTGGCTTGACACTTTTACTACATCTTATATGAGAGTCCAAAATCTTTATGCTAGATATGAGAACCACAGATATCACACCATCATGTAAAACCCTAGTGAAACTGTAAAAATTCTTACTCTGAACTGAAATGCTGACAAAATCCAAGAAGACAAATAAACCACTTACCTGTCAGGTTGAAATTTGGCGCAACTGTGCTGTCGGCTAGGGTAAACCATATCAGGCCGAGGCTCATACATAAGGCAGCAGACACGTCTGCAACATTGTAACGCTTTCCTGTGTATAACAAAGGCTAAGTCAACCTCATTATGCAATTACCCACTCAGCACAGTGTTGGGTCTATGTGTCTAACAAGCTCAGCAGGGATTGCTTTTTATATACAATGTCAGAAATGATGAAGAACATTTTAATCAAGGCATGGGATGGTCACAGAAAGGTTTCTGAAAATTAAATAATCCTGTGAGCACCAAAATGTCCTTAAAATTAGACATGAAATCCTTCTTTCATCTGCTATGATAGTGATTAAGTTAGAACATTTAAAAGGTCTGTGGAATTAGCGCGTCTTTTATTTTATAACATAAGCTATGAATTCTCTTACAGTTTGTAAGTTTACAAAATAACCAGAGCAATTATTCAGGCTATAGATAAGTCTGCAAATGCTACAGTCAGGTGACTTCTAAATTGGTGAGGTTTAACTTATTTCAGTGCATTTACATTTAAATAAGGAAATTACACAGTGTAACTTTTTAGAAGGATTGTAATGAAATATTCTTATACCGGTTAAGTCATTCACAAAGTTAAATGTGATTTTTAATAGGAATTGAGATCGTTATTTTTTCCTGTGTGAAGTTATCCTGAAATTATACATTTCAGTTGACATACATATTTTCATTTTAAAGGGCTCTTTCGGGAAGGCTTATGATGCATAAAATGAAGTCAGGGCTGTATGAGGAACCTCGTGTTATCCAAACAGGAATGATCCTCACGACCGTCACACGAGTGTGCTCTGCGGCTTGCCACTATCACTGTTTCCTCTCTTACTCCTGCCTTCATAGGCCTGTAACTTAGCTGGGGCTCAGCAGAGTGGGTTAAAGAGCACTTCTGCTCAGCTTAAGCTTTACTTCATCATGAGAATTATCCATTTGCGCAACAGAGGTGCAGAGTGGAGTCCTGGAGAGTAGGAAAATCAAAGAGCTGAAAACAGAGCTTTCCGGGTACTTCTGAGCTAAGCCTTCAATATGTGAATATGGCCTTTCGGCAATGTAGTAGACTCCAGGCAAAAGAATAAAACAAAACACTATTTTGATTTTCCCCAAGTCCAAAGATTTCAGATCCTGAGGTATATCAGGGAAGTATCAGTGTTTTTATAATATCTTATTTATATTTAATTATTACTCAGAATTGCTACAATACCTAGAATGTTCCTTAAAGATATTAATCGGAGTTTAATGTTTTTCCTAATGCTAGATGTCACAGCATATCCTGTTAGCTTCAAACAGTATGAAAACATATCATTACTATACCTTGAATAAAAACTCCTCCTAGCATAACAGGAATCAATTTGCAGCACTTGAAGATGACTTGGGTAGGATAATTCAGGTAGCCCAAGGAAGTGTTTGATAACCCCATAGTACCCACAGTTAGAAAAGCTATTATCATGTAGGTTTTTCCTGGTATTCTGTAAAAGACAATTTTCAAAATCTTCATTTTGGGACCCAATTATACTACTATAAGAGAATGTGCTTACAATGTGTAAATTCCTAATTATCCTTCTAATTTCTGTTTAATACTTCTAGAAATACTGGTAAAATATCACTGTTCTTAAAGGTATAGCACTGCTTACTTGTACAAGAGGATGCGGTAAAATAACAGTTCACCCTTATTTAATGGACTGTAAGTGAGGACTCTCAACTGTGTGAAACAGTAGTACATTAGAGTTACTTAGATTCTTACTGAAAATATGTTTGTTACATTTAAGGTTTTTTAACAGTAGTTACATACAAAAACCGTCTTGACTAAATGCAGAAAATAAGAACTGATTTTTAAGAAATATTGGTTTCTAAAATGGTAAAAAAGCACCTTGCTGTTGCTGTTGTTCTGCCACTAAGTTGTGTCCAACTCTTTTGCAACCCCGTAGACTGTAGTCCACCAGGATCCTCAGTTCATGGGATTCTCCAGGCAAGAATACTGGAGTGATTGCCATTTCCTTCTCCAGGGGATCTTCCCAACCCAGGGATCCCACCGCCTGCACTGCAGGCAGATTCTTTACCGTCCGAGCCACCAGGGAAGCCTTAGTTAACGTTCAGCTCCTTTTAACTCCTAACTGCTATTCTATTTCCTAATGTTTCCATCTAGCATTAGGAAAAATATATCTGTCCATTCTGCTCGAATAATCAGAGCAGAATTTCTCTAGGAAGTCCATGGTGTTTTCTATTACCATAATGTCTTATGCCTTATCTCTAATGCTATTAAGTCTATAAATTGTTAAAACAACCAACTTTCAGATGAGGAATCTGACTCTCTCATGATCCCAGATGTTTTACTTTGGGTTCTAACTGGACTTTCCTAAAGGAGATTCTTAATATGGTACCTTCAGAATTTTGAGCTATTCTTGGTAGCATATGCTTACTTTGAAGAGATACTCAATGGTCTAATATAATAACCTTGTACACTCACATAATTCTATTATGTTGCATTTTTAGATTTATGTTGCAGATTTAGATCTAGTTTTCATTTTGGGATTTGGGCTCATGTTTACATCAAGACAACAAAATTCCACATTTTTTTTTTAACATGGCTATGCATAAGGCAAAATAATTTACTAGAAAAGTTCAATTAAAATGTATCATTTCCATTTCAGTTTTGAGACCTTTGCTTATATTTAACTACGAACACAGTGGTCAATGTTCAGAACCCACGAGGAAATAACTGGGCATGCCCATACAGTGCACACACAGGCTGGTTCCTACACTGTCCGCAGGGTTTAACTCTCAGTGGGGTTACCAGCGAAGGAGGCACAGCACGACTTCTGCAGGAGATGACAGGAGTCAGAAGGGGCAAATTTCCTCATTCATAAATTGCAAACAGTGGCCAGAAAATTCAAGTCAGGAGAATCAAAAGATTGGAAAAGCAGTGCAGTAAAGGAGAAGGAAAACCAGCCTGCAACTCACAAAACCTAAATTCAGAAGGTTCCAGCGTGGGGCATGAGCTCATGGAAACCCCAGCTCTCCTCCAGGCCTGCTTTCTCACTGGTGAAATGACGCTAGATTTCACCGTCTTGCCTCCAGGACTCTCAGCCGTTCCTACCTGAATCCCCCAACTACTGACTCCTTTAGATATGATGGGGAAGCTGTAATTTTGAAAAGTCCTTTGAAAAGCAATTTGACAGATCCCCTTTACTGAGAGCTCACACAGAGTAATTAACACCAAAGCCACAAGGTCATCTTCGCTGGAATAACGAGGCATATACTTAGGGCATTCTAGACTACGAGATGCAAGGCCACACATCGCCGTGTTTCATCCTCAACATGAAACAGACAATGCACGAAACCTCCCTGAGGGACTGACAGAGTTAACAGGAGGCCCAAAGACACATTCTCTAACTCCAAATTCTGTACTCTTACAAGCTCATGGGTATTCATATAAATACAGGAAGGGAGAAAAAGCTAAGCAAGGAATTTGACTAATTAGAGGGCTAAAGAGCAGTGCCACTTAAATAAATTTAGAGATAGATACATGTACTTGGAAATAAATTCAGAAATATGCGATTGGGCATGTTTTCACTGTAATACACCTTTAAAGAATTTTTTTTTTTCTAAAAGGGTTTTAATGTGCCTTGGAATGAAAAGGTTTCAATTCATAATTACATTTTTTATAGGCCTATAAATTCTTCTACCTAATTTCTTCACCTGTGTTTACATCAAACACAAATGACTTTCTCTTTAAATGTCTTATGGGCATGTGATTTGAAGGCTGGGAAAAACATGACTGATGGCTCACTCTCTATCTTTTGGTAGCTGAGAAGGAGCCGTATCTGTTTAAAATTCACCACTTAGGAGGAGGCGTCATCTTGTGTTTTTTTCATCTAATAAATACAGCACTGTGATTTTTACTTTAAAGCAATCAGAGGTCCAGCAGTTTGCAATACATAATAAATCATCAAGCTTCCACGTGCATTAGTCCTGACAGATGCATTTACTTACTTTCTATTCTGTCTCCTATGGCTGAGCTAAGTCTTGCAGAGTTTCAGAGCATGAAAATAATAAAGATGATCTTGGATTCAAATATTTTTAAAATTGCTGCCATAATAATTTATTGGCAATATAGAGGTTGAGAGGTAAAATTAGACCAATGATACCGATGTTGCTCACTTAAATATTTAAACTTTTATAGTTACCTTCATACAAATATCAAAAACACTTATTTAAGAAAAAAAGTAGCTATCAGAATTTTTTATTTTTACTTGAAGATTAAACATTTATATCATTGAAGACAATGTCAACACTGTTATCTCCTTGGACATTGAAACTATCCAATATATGCATGAAATGCTCACATTTCAGGGTCTGACGTGACAGGATAACCACACTTAAACTTACCCAGAAAATATTATATTCAAATTCCCTACCCCGTTCTGAGACGAGGTTTTCATTGCATATTGTTCAATATGCCAGGAAAAATATTTGAAGATATTACTAAAACCTAGGTGGTCATTAATTTAAAAGATACTGTCATATAAACTCTTAAGTTTTGATGGGAAAGAATATTATGAAATTTCTCTAATGTCCATGAATATAATCCCTACTGCTAGTCATTACAAATGTGATAAGTGGAACATATCCCACAAAACAAAGCATTAACTATCCATTTCAAAAAACCAGTATAAAAATAGGTATTGACATTTCATGTCAAGGCTCACTCTTGGGCAGTATAAAGTTTTCAGTCATCACACCTATTTCCATTATAAGAACATGTATGTACATCTGAATACGTTCTGTTTTAAGAAAATCTATTTTATTATTGAGTCTAAACAACATTTTCTTTTTGGCTGCACCGTGTGGCTTGTGGGATTTCAGTTCCCTGGCCAGGACTGCACCAGGGGCCCTGCAGTTAAGTGCAGAGTCCTGACCACTGGACCATCAGGAAATTCCTTTGACAATTTTTGGTAACATTACACTTCAGAGGATATTACTTTTTTCAACATATAATGGAAATGTCAAATTTACCATTTTTAATATGCTGACAACGCTGATGAAAATTCTTGGATATTAAATGCTTTATTAACGTAAAACATGTATTTCACATATAACATATCCATGAGCCCAAAATAATAAACAAAAAAATTAACTACTAGTCATGCACTTAACTGCCATAAAAAATAAAAAAATAAGAACAAGCAATCCACGTACCTCCTCCTTTTGTCCTGAATTAGCTGAAGTTCTATTAGGCCAAATATGGAGTAAAATGCAAACTGCACTAAAGTAAGATACCAGCCATAGGGCTTAAAACCCTCCACTGAAAATATTAATTCCTGTCAAGAGATACATGAACACTGTCAAGCTCAGAGGTGGACCAATCTCCTCACAATGCATTCATGTAAGCACAGCATTTTAGCAGAAACCAAGCGTCACCCCTCAAAACAGCAAAATGAACCAAAAACCATCCAAACGTTAAGGCTTCTGAGAGGTGAAAGTAGAGAGGCTCAGAGGCCTTTAAAAAGACGCGATGGCAGATATCCAGCACCACAGGATGGGGAGGAAGAACTAGGAAGAACCGGGCTTCAAAGACCCAAACTAAGAGAGCCGCCCGCAACAGAGGGCGCTGCTGACTGAGGGGCTCGCGCTGGCCAAAGCAAGCCTCACCGCAAGCCTAGCCTCAAGCCTGTTTCCCGTATTAACATAATCTTCCAACTCACTCATTAATGGTTTTTTGGAAGTCCTGCGCCACGGATTACATAAAAAACGTTCCCTTACAGAAGAATGGTTACTCTTCCTAAACATAATGTTATATCATGAAAAATATTTGTTAATTGTTAATAAGCCATTCTTCATCTCATTAAGAAGTTGTCTAATAAAGTTATCTGGCTTAACTGAATAAATCACCTACCACATATATAAATATTATATAAATTGCATAATCTATTGTATAATATATATTTCAGCTATACTTTAAATAAATTTTAAAAAGAGGAAATTGATGGATAAATTTATGTTCAAAGAAAACTAAACATAGGCTCTAAAAAGATCCTGAACTGATTTTGTCCATTTAGGATTCTGTGCAATTTGCCAAATTTAGATTTCATGTTTAAGTAAATCTGTGAGTTATTTAGTAGATAAAAACATAAATATCTTTATTAATATTCTGACACTAGGTAAATATTTCACTTTCTATATTGCTAAATTTACTACCAAACCCCATTTTCTTTAAACTATTTTAATATGGAGTTTTATGGAAGAGTTAGTAGCAATGTCAGTTCTCACAAAAGTATGTTACAATTTAATCAGTTTATCTAATTTTAAAAGAAACTTCGTACATATTAGTTTTTAGTTAAGATCCCTGATCATTTATCAAATAGAAAAAAATTTAACGAAATTTGTAAATTTCTAATTCATTTTCCATTACAATGGCTAAGTTTGCTCCCAAGCTATTTGGTAACAATGGTATTTCAAAGGAGAAAAAAATGATTCTCAACAAGAAATTCCAACATCTGATAAAAGTTACTATTTTGTGTTCTTCATTGTTATACCTGAATTTTTATATCTTCTAGTAGAAAAATCAGTTATCAATATAAAGATTTTAAAATTCATGTTGTTTTACACAAAGACACCCTATATAGCACTTTTAGAAGCAAAGGAATAGTCACAATTCTATTTTCTATTTTTAAACTTACTTTTATATTTTATTTCTATAAGATAAAGGAAAAGCAAAGAATGATTTTTAAGATCACTCTGATTATAAAGAATATCAGAAATATTATCTACATTTAAGAAAACGCATCACTTTCCTTTTCTTGATTTATAAAGATTTCTCATACTAGGGAATTGCAAAGAAAAAGCAATTGGTCAAGGCTGAAAATATCCACTAATGAACTGGTAACTGAAAATATGTCTGCTGTTTACACTAGCCTGGACTGTCATCCATCCACCTCATGTCGTTGAAGGTCAGGACTTTGCTGGTCAGATGTATACAGCTATCCCATAGAACAACACAAATAGAAGACAAATTGTGGCAATGCCAGACACTTTTGCAGAGGCAAAAATCACAGAAAAATAAGGTTCTGGCAAAGTTGGCTTCCCTTGTAGCTCAGCCAGTAAAGAGTCTGCCTGCAATGTAGGAGACTCAGGTGCGATTCCCGGGTAGGGAAGATGCCCTGGAGAACCCACTGGCAACCCACTCCAGTATTCTTGACTGGAGAATCCCATGGACAGAGAAGCCTGGCAGTCTACAGTCTATGGGACTGCAAGAGTTGGATACGACTGAGCAGTAAGCACAAAGTTAGTTTACAAGAGGAAACCACCAAGGATGAGAACACAACAGATGCTTAAAGAATGATTCAAATAGTATAGGCTTAAAGACACATCCTTGGAAAAATATTAAACATCCAGATATATTCTTGCAAAATGACCTCTTACTGAGCTCCAAGAATTAAAAAATGAATGGGAATATGGCTTTTGTGCGTTGTTCAATTTGATGTGAAAACTGTGTTCCAAAATACTAATCAATACTTGAATCATTTTCTTTTAAAAAACACATGGTTATAATTAATTATACATTTTCCAAAACACAACACTTCATATTTTTTCATAACTTTAGTTTTTAAAAATTGTCTCCGGCTTCCCTTACCCCATGTAAAATACTTCACCCTGAAATGTGGATCCCTGTTTCCTGCCAATTTTATCTTAAGTAGCCCTTTTCTACTAGTATACTAAAAAATCAAATTTGTGAATCAACTTGCTATCCTATGAAGGGAAGTCTCTTGGACAAAACTGTTGGTAGTCCCCATAATGAGCTCAATTATTACAGATAATTAACATATTATAAACAAATAACTAATTTTTTACCTGTAAATATCCATAAATTAGGTAAAATACAAAAACTCCAGCAACGCATATGAAAAACTGAGTCAGTTTGTGGAATCTGCTGAGATTTATGCCAAGCACGACAATGTCATCTATAGACTTGATGTGTGGTGACATTGCTTGGGTTTTGGATGGAACAGTGATAGAAATGTATTTCCTGGAGCTGTTGAACTTGAGATCCATTGTTCTTATATTGCTGCATTCAGTGCTACCAAAGTTATCTTTGTTGGTTTCCTGTCCTTTGTTCAGTCCTCCTTCTGCCTGCTGAGCCAAGTCCTACAGAAGGAAATAAACAATTCAAGCAAAACATTTAGACCATCAAGTAAAGTGCTATGCTCCAAATACTATCTCAGATCACATTTTGAAATTTATATAGGTCTGGATTTTAATACATTAATTCTCTTCTTCAAGCTTCCAATCGACCAAAATAGGTTTACTCTCCAAACAATTTACCTTCACCTGATAAAGACCAATACATCACTAAATGCACACCATTCTTATTTCCACAGCAACAAATCAAAGCGAACCTTGTATTCATTTCAAAGTAGTAAAGAAGTAAGGGTGCTTTATTATGCTTCTATTTGTAGTGAGGATATAATTTTCAAAGCCCACAACCGTATATGCAGATCGTCTTCAACATTAAAGTCAATCTCTAATTGTAGAAAAAGAGTAAAGAACAGCTCAAACTCCTACAGCTGCTAAGCCAACTGTAAAATTTATTTGCTAATGACACTGTAAAATAAAGTCAAATGTATGTTAAGTTATGTAAAAATCCAGATTTATCTGAGATTATAGAAAAAATACTATGCTTTAGCAACAGCATCTCTTGAGTTAAAAGGAAATGTTTTCTTCCTTTGGAGAACATTATTGTAATTTAAAAAGTCTTTGGTACAGTTGTTCAGTGGGTATAAAGCTTCAATGACACGAGATAACTCTGGTCCTAGACATCACCCGTTGCAGAGACCCTATAACACAGTGCCTATGGTTAACTATGTGGGCTGTGCACTCAATCATTTGTTAAGCGGGTAGATCTCAGGTAAAGTATTCTTAACAGCAACACACACTCACACACTCACACCCAGGGAACACAAGGCACTTCCGGTGGGGACAGATCTGTCTATTCCCTTGCGTATGGAGATGGGATCACAGGTGTGTGCTTATGCCCAAACTCATCCAATTCTATTAAACATGTGTATTTCTTGTATGTGTCAATTATACCCCAATAAAGCTGTTTAGAAAAAAAAAAAAAGTTCTTGGGTTTGTAAAAGTGAAAAAAACATCATTTTTTGTTAGTTTGTGGAAAAAAAAAAATCATGAAAGCTCCACAGATGACTGTCAATTTCTCTTTCGATTAATAGAAACTGGAAAATAAACTCATGTAAAAGTTGACGAGATAGTGTAGAAGTATGACAAAGTACAGAACAAACTTATTAAGAAAAAATTACTTTCTTACAAGAGACTATTACAATCCCAGAGGGAACTAAAACATAGACTCTACCTGAAGAAGAGGATAATAATAATTTTGACAGTGAATTATCCGGAAATCTTAAAAGAAAAAACAAAACAAAACACACCTCCTGCGATATGGAAGTTTAAAACCGCAATAATTAGTTACTTCTTCAAGATCCTTTCTAATAAGTAGGCCCCTCTCTGCAATTTAAACTTGGGGTCAAGGCTCTGAATACAACTTGTAACTAACAGTAATACACAGGCATCGAAGAATGTTTGTTGAACAAGCTACCTGCCATTTTTCTAGACAGAAAAATGTGTAATTTTAAGAAGGTTTTACTGTATTTCCTTTCCATGTTTTACACACGTTCTTATTTCCCACATGCTTAATCAACGTCATCTCTGTTTAGACTTTTAAAGTCATCTTGCAGGATTCCCTTGAGATATGACTTTCATTATAAAGCATGCCTTAAAAGATCTTACCTAAATGTTGTGTTTGAATGTAGAAGAAACAAAAAAGTTAGCAACTATTTTCCATATGTTTTGGCCTGGGTGTAGAGCACCATTCAAATAAATTTGTTCTTGTGTAGGTTTTAAACTCGTCTCCCTTCCTGGAATTGAGAATGCAATGTTTTATTAAACAGAACATCACTGGTTTAGATTATGTGACTGATGAAGAAGAACCCTGAGCTCTGATTGCCAATAACTGTGACCCTGACGGCCATATTCCTTCCATTTAAGGCATGAGTGACTGATATTAATCATCATTTGGAATAAAAAGCAGCATTTCCAGCACATATTGAAATTTAAAAATGAATGAATGGTGAAAACACTGATTTTAAATGACCTACTGAAATAAAATTTAATTTCTTAATCTACTTTTTCTTAACCTTTAGAAGAAAAGTCTCCCACTACAAAAAGGTAGACTATAAGGAAAATATGCTACTATGATGTGAATAACCCCAAAAAAACCCCGATTCTGTATTTTGCCACACTATGCTTTACAATTAAAAGAATCTTGCCATTTACAGCTAGATTAACTGGACACTGGATATTAATCATGACCTGTGGGGTATAATTATAAAACAGAGAAAAACAAGATTCTGTGCTATTTCGTAGAACACATTTCACTGCACAAAGTTCAAGAAACTGTGTCCTCATTTTTAAAGGTTACTCTTCTTCAGATTGCTGGGAGAAATATCAATAACCTCGGACACGCAGATGACACCACCCTTATGGCACAAAGTGAAGAGGAACTTTAGAGCCTCTTGATGAAAGTGAGAGAGGAGAGTGAAAAAGCTGGTTTAAAATTCAACATACAAAAAACTAAGATCATGGCATCCGGTCCCATCACTTCGTAGCAAATAGATGGGGAAACAATGGAAACAGTGAAAGGCTTTATTTTTCTGGGCTCCAAAATCACTGCAGATGGTGACTGCAGCCATGAAATTAAAAGATGCTTGCTTCTTGGAAAAAAGCTATGACCAAACTAGACAGCATATTAAAAAGCAGAAACATTACTTTGCCAACAAAGGTCCGTCTAGTCAAAGCTATGGTTTTTCCAGTAGTCATGTATGGATGTGAGAGTTGAACTATAAAGAAAGCTGAGCACCAAAGAATTGATGCTTTTGAACTGTGATGTTGGAGAGTCCCTTGGACTGCAAGGAGATCCAACCAGTCAATCCTAAAGGAAATCAGTCCTGAATATTCATCGGAAGGACTGATGCAGAAGCTGAAGCTCCAATACTGTGGCCACCTGATGTGAAGAACTAACTCAGTGGAAAAGACCCTGATGCTGGGAAAGATTAAAGGCAGGAGAAGGGGGTGACAGAGGATGAGATGGTTGGATGGCATCACCAACTCTATGGACATGAGTCTGAGCAAACTGCAGGAGCTGGTGATGGACAGGGAGGACTGGTGTGCTCCAGTCCATGAGGTTGCAAAGAGACACGACTGAGCAACTGAACTGACTCTTTTTCCCCAAGGGAGAAAACTAAAATTAGGATTGAACAGGTATATTAAGAAATTAAGTACAAATAAAAGTGTTAGTTGCTCAGTCCTCTTAGACTGCAGCCTGAGAAGTTCCTCTGTCCATGGGATTCGCCAGGCAAGAATACTGGAGTGGGTTGCCATTTCCTCCTCCAGGGGATTTTCCTGACCTAGGGATTGACCCTGTGTGGTTTGCAGTGCAATCGGATTCTTAACGCTGACCCGCCTGGGAAGCCCTAAGTACAAATAACACCTATCTAAATTATTTTCAAAGGCTGTTTGTCTCTTCTGAATCCCAAACTATGTCAATTAGAAAAACGTCCATCCAATAAACAGTTCTAGACGTCTGATATCTTACTGCAGAAGAATGCATATGCCCAATACTTTTGGGAGAGAGTGAAACTGCAAAGCCTGGAGGAGTCTGCAGAACTACGAATGGAAGGTCACGACACGAACTTGACACCCCGATGAGGACAATCACCTTGCACCCCAGGTGGCCAGCAGAGTGCCACACAGCGCCCAGCTGAACGCAGAACCGGGAAGGGGCTGTCAACTCTAAACGCTGTCGCGGTTGAGACAGGAGGAGGCCGACGGCCCCGGAGCCCGGGGGAATAGCCTAGCAGAGCACACCCTCCCAGAGGCCTGCGCGTCCACACACCGGCCCGAGCGAGCTCCCGCCAGCCGGAGGGCACAAGGGGACACCGTGCCAGCAGGTTTCCGTTAAGCCAGGCCCCGGCGCCCTGTCTCCCGACCTCGTCCCGCTCGCTCACGAGGACGCAGGTGGGCCGTGTCACGGTTCTCGGGGGAAGGGGAGGGCTGGGTCCCAAACACGGCGAAGGGCCCGGAGTTGGGGGGGCCCTGGGTCACCTGGAAGGGGACCCCAGCCCAGGGGCCGCCTCAGCCAGACGCAGCGTCTCCCCCTCCCCAGGCCCGTTGCCATCACCTCCTGCGTCTCCTCCTCGCCCACTCCGGCACCTGCCACCCCAGCCGCCACCGCCGCCGCCGCCTTCTCGCCAGGGTGCTCGCATCCCAGGCGCCCGCGCGCCACTTCCGCTTATGTGTCCGCCTGCGCGTGCGCAGTCGCGAGGCCCCGCCCCCTCGCCGGCCCCGAGCCTCCGCCGGCGGGGGCGTGGCTACGTCTCGCGCACGCGCTCTCTGCCCCGGCGCTCGCTGGCCCGGCGCCGCTGCGGTCCAGAGATGATGCTGCGAGTGCGCTGCTCGGCCCGTCAAACGTAGCGTCCCGGCGGCGAGTGACTGTCGGGTGGAGAGCTCTCCTCCTCCGAGCTGTGCTGCTAGTGTTTCTAGTCTTCGAGCCTCTGAGCCCGTGCAGCTCCTCTGGCTGCAGGGCGGGGGACTCTGGGCCCCGAGGGCGCCCGCGCAGGTGGTCTTGCCCTGGAATTTGAGAAGGAAGCCGACTGGAGAATGTTGAACCCCGATACAGACACCCCAGGGGTTCCCTCTTACCTCTGCTCGATCCAAATGAGATGGGGTAAAGTCACAATACCTTTCTCTACTTCCGTGTTCTGCTTTCTGGAGGAGGTGAACCCAGGTAATGCTTGGGTTGCCTCTGACGGAATAATTCAGCTTTTGGCTACGGCAACCCCGGTCCTTTTCGCGAAAATTAGCCGTGTTGTGACGGTGCCACTTGCTGCTCAGAATGTGTAAATCCCACAGCTCTGCCAGCCCCCAAACGAAACGTTTACAGGAAATGGCACCCCCCTCCAGGGTTCTTGCCTGGAGAATCCCAGGGATGGGGGAGCCTGGTGGGCTGCGGTATATGGGGTCGCACAGAGTCGGACACGACTGAAACGACTTTGCAGCCCCAGCAGCAGCAGCAGGGCTGCAAGTGCAGTGATGATTGGTTTGGGGGTCACACTAAAATGATGCAGATCACTGTAAGGAAGGAACATTTTTGAGAGCATGCTTTAGAGACCCAGGAAAGGAATGAATTGGGTTACTATATAGGTTCCAATCCAGTTGTGTGCAGCTTTCAGAATTTCACAGGCACTGTTCAGGGAGCAGTGTTTGCATTTTGTGTAGGGCGGACGGTGAGGGTTTATACTGAAGCACAGGGGCCATCTCCTGTTGTAAGTGGTGGGTCTGCTAGGCATTTCCGTTTAATACGTGTTAGGCTGAATTTTCCATAGTTTGGAAAATACTGAAAGAGATGGGAATACCAGACCACCTGACCTGGCTCTTGATAAACCTATATGCAGGTTAGGAAGCAACAGTTAGAGCTGGACATAGAACAGCAGACTGGTTCCAAATAGGAAAAAGAGTACATCAAGTCTGTATATTGTCACCCTGCTTATTTAACTTACATGCAGAGTACATCATGAGAAACGCTGGGCTGGAAGAAGCACAAGCTGGAATCAAGATTGCTGGGAGAAATATCAATAACCTTAGATATGCAGATGACACCACCCTTATGGCAGAAAGTGAAGAACTAAAAAGCCTCTTGATGAAAGTGAAAGTGGAAAGTGAGAAAGTTGGCTTAAAGCTCAACATTCAGAAAATGAAGATCATGGCATCTGGTCCCATCACCTCATGGGAAATAGATGGGGAAACAGTGTCAGACTTTATTTTTGGGGGCTCCAAAATCACTGCAGATGGTGATTGCAGCCATGAAATTAGAAGACGCTTACTCCTTGGAAGAAAAGTTATGACCAACCTAGATGGCATATTCAAAAGCAGAGACATTACTTTGCCAACAAAGGTCCATCTAGTCAAGGCTGTGGTTTTCCCAGTGGTCATGTATGGAGGTGAGAGTTAGACTGTGAAGAAAGCTGAGCACCGAAGAATTGATGCTTTTGAACTGTGATGTTGGAGAAGACTCTTGAGAGTCCCTTGGACTGCAAGGAGATCCAACCAGTCCATTCTGAACGAGATCAGTCCTGGGTATTCATTGGAAGGACTGATGCTGAAGCTGAAACTCCAATACTTTGGCCACCTGATGTGAAGAGTTGACTCATTGGAAAAGACCCTGATGCTGGGAGGGATTGGGGGCAGGAGGAGAAGAGGATGACAGAGGATGAGATGGCTGGATGGCATCACCGACTCAATGGACATAAGTTTGAGTGAACTTTGGGAGTTGGTGATGTACAGGGAGGCCTGGCATGCTGGAATTCATGGGGTTGCAAAGAGTCAGACACAACTGAATGACTGAATTGACTGATGGACTGAGGTTGAATTTTACAAATGTTGACTATGGCTTAGACAATTTAAATGTCCTCAAGAAGTAGTAAATGATAGGCTTCCAATGATGCTATTCTGTTATTTGGATAATGTGGATTTAAGTCTGCTGTTAGGCATGTATATAGTATGGATCATGCATATTATCCATAAGTTAGAAATGTAAGCTCTCTGACGACAAGGAGTTAGAGATGCGCAGGAAAGGGTAAATGTTGGCATGGAACAACTTGCAGGAGATGTCCTGAGTTACCACCACTTGCACCTGCACAATTGCAGTAGTCTTCATGCAGTCTTTCTGCTTTCCTTTATTTCTCTACATCCCAGTTCCCTTCAGCAGCTGGAATGATCCTTTTAGAACCTGTGACAGAATATACCATTCCTCTGCTCAGAACCCATTTTACTCAGATTCAAATTCAAAAGCTTTACCTTCTAAGTTCAAAAGTTCCTCCTAAGAAGAAGTCGACCTGGCTGAACCCCATCCACAGCTGCTATTTGAAGCCTGTCTCACGCTGTCCAGCCAGCCTGGGCAGCCACCCTCAGGACTCAGTGTTCCTTCTGCACAGACCACTGCCCTCCCAGCTACTCACGGAATGAGTGCTCTCACTTTCCAACATAGCTGCTCAAATGTACCTTGTCTAAGAAGAGTTCTTCCCTGACTGCTCCATCCTGGAGAGCTAACCGCCACCTGCCCCACCCACCCACCCACACACTCACACACTGTCCCTACTCAGCCTCACGTGACTGCATAGCACTTGTGATGACTTCCCACACATGTGTCATTTATATCTCCTTCACCTCCTTCAGTTCAGTTGCTCAGTCGTGTCCAACTCTGTGATCCCATGGATTGCAGCACTCCAGGCTTCCCTGTCCATCACCAGCTCCCAGAGTCTACTCAAACTCATGTCCATTGAGTCAGTGATGCCATCCAACCATCTCATCCTCTCTTGTCCCCTTTTCCTCCTGCCTTCAGTCTTTCCCAGCATCAGGGTCTTTTCAGATGAGTCAGCTCTTCGCATCAGGTGGCCAAAGTATTGGAGTTTCAGCTTCAGCATTGCTCCTTCCAATGAATATTCAGGGCTGATTTCCTTTAGGATGGACTGGTTAGATCTCACCTCTTTGGCTCTGCTGAAACGTTCCATGAGAGCAGGACTTTGGTCTGATTTATTCACAGCGCTAATGCCATCATCTAGAACTGAGTGCTCAGCCCACAGGCTGCACTCAGTAATTACTTGGTGAGCGAATGACTCAGTGCCAAATGATTGTGAGGATAGTAATAAGGAAATTCAGGAGAAATAAAATATTGGCTGGAGTGGTTTGTGAAAGCTTCCTTTAGAAGGCAGAATCTGAAGGATGACGAGGATTCTCAGTGGATGACGAGGATTCTCATTGGGTGGATGGGGGCTTTTTAGAAAGCAGGAAAGGGCAGTGAGGGGTGGTCAGAACGGAGTCAACCGGAACAGAGACCCTGGACAAGGCAGTCTTTGAGTCTGCAGTCATTCTTAGTGCCAGCCTCGAAAAGTATAACCAAAATGGGGAGCTGCTAATGGCATGTGCGTGACAATTCCCTTTGCCTCATCAAGGCTGGTTTATATTTCCCTCTTTACTGGCAAATCCTAGCCTTCCTAGACTGTATCCATCAGATACTGTCAGTTCCATACTTACAAGGAAATACATTTAGAGAACAATTGAGTTTAAGTCATGAAAAAGAAAATACTGAAAATAACATAGAATTAAATGTTTAAATAAAGCATCAGTGATACACACACATATAAAAATTTCTCCTGTACCTGAAGGACAGAGAAAATAATATGGCACAAAATAACCAGCTGGATTAAATGTCCCTGTAATTCTCTCTGGAAGTCCAAAGGTATTTCTTATGTATGAAGAATGAAGAAAATCAAACAGTTTCATTTTCTAAAATTATCCCAATTTCAACTATGACACTGCTTCATTATAAAGTTATGTTTATTTAATTCTTTGCCATAAGGTTTTAAATCACTTTATATCTATCAATCAAACAAGAAATTAACAATATAAATCTGTAAGTGTGTACTAGTCATCAGTAATTTTCATAATCCAAATCATGAAGATAAGCATGACTTTGCCTTTTGATAATCAGAGAGTTTGTTTATGATAGGAGTTACTCTTTAGGAATCTAGGGTAGCTTTTATATTAAATGAGCAGTACTTTAATTAAATATTATAAATACTTTTTAAATGTAAAAGTCAATGTCACGGGCCCTGTTGTGTCTCCCACAAAATTCCTGTGTTGGAGTCCTAGCCTCTAGTACCCTAGAATGGGACTGCCTTTGAAGATAATGTCTTTAAAGATGTAACTAAGTTAAAATGAAGGCAAGAGGGTGGACTCTAACCCAGTTTGACTGGTTACCCCGTAAAAAGAGGAAATGTGGATACAGACAGACACAGAGGGAAGACTGCATGAAGACACAGCGCTTGATCTTGAACTTCGAGCCTCCGCAAATGTGAGGAAATAAATGCTGTTGTTTAAGCCACCGATCTGTGGTATTTTGCTAAGGTAGTCTTGGCAGAGTAACACAGTCAGTGACATATTTTTACAGGTCAAATGTGAGCTGTGTGAGAAGCAGTCTGGAGTCATACTTGTTACAGAGAAGGCATTTAACCAATACTGACTGCAGAAGCTGCTGCCCATTTACCCTGTGAGAACCCTTGTGATCCCACAAAAGTAAAGATGTGCAGCTATGAATTGGTAATAACGTCTTAAGAAATTGGCTGTCCTGTGCGTCAAAGGCCTTCAGTGTCCTGACCCGTACTCTCAGCATCCCTTCTAGCGTCTGACTAGCTGGGGAACAGTCTTTCGCAAGCTTCCAGCTGGGGAACAGTCTTACACTAGCTGGGGAATAGTCTTTGCAAGCTTCCACTCTTCTCCCCGACAGCTTCTCCTCTGCATTTTCCAGGCTGCCTGAAGCTCGTCTGACCTTGCCAGCCCCCGAGGCCAGTGCTAGCTCTCTCAGCTCCTGCCCTGCATGCCTCTGAAGCATTGGTGAATTAACACTCCTGGGTCCGCCTTCAACCAGGCACCAGTAGCCGTGGATAAATGTGCTTATCTCTCCCTCTTTAGCAAGATAGCTTGGCAAGACCATTCTCTGCGCTTAAGAGGTCCTGGGGAAATTGCCTACAGCACCAACTTCAGTAATACACTCTCGTATCATCTTCTATATGTTTCTCCTTATCCTCTTTCTGCTTCTAACTAGGAACACCTCCCAAGAGACCTGGCCACACACAAGTAGTTGTCTTAGGTGATGCTTTTGGGGGAAACCAAGCTAGGAAATTTAGTGTAAGAATAAAGTCTCAGCTGAAGCCTTTCGGGTGTCTAGAATTGCTGTTGCTCACCAGTCAGATGACAACAGGGCTCTCTCCTGGTGTGCTTGGCATCAGGGCTACTAAGTCGCTTCCTACCTGTCGTGGGTAGAAGATGAATCATTCATCTTCCTAATCGTTCTGTTATTTAAATGGGAAAGGGGCAGTAGTACTTCTAAGTATAGGGGATTTTATTTTTTAATCGTCATGATCAGCAAGCTGTCAACTCAGGGCTCACCATGAGAAATGGCTGTGGACCCCATATCAATATTTACCTGTGGATATGTATGATTAATATTAAAATTGCAGCCACTGCAATTGGCTGGTAGTATTAAAAATTTAGTTCTTATTAATTCATGTTAGTATTTTTAAAATTTAGCCCAAACATACTGTTGACAAAATATGGAAAGGGACAATACTGGGTCAGTTGTAGTGATGTGGATGAAACTAGAGTCTCTCATACAGAGTGAAGTAAGTCAGAAAGAGAAAAGTGAACATTGTATATTAACACACACATATATATAGAATCTAGAAAAACGGTACAGATGAACCGATTCGCAGGGCAGTAATAGACACAGTCGCAGAGAATGGACTTGTGGCCACAGAGGGCAGGGAGGGGAGAGGGTGGATGAATTGAGAGAGGAGTGTTGTTGTGTATATACTTTGTTGTTGTGTTGTGAAGTCATGTCCGACTCTTGCGACCCTCTGGACTATAACCCAGCAGGCGCCTCCGTTTATGGGATTTCCCAGACAAGAATACTGGAGTGGGTAGTGATTTCCTTCTTCAGGGGATCTTCCTGACCCAGGCGTTGAACTCAGGTCTCCGACATTGCAGGCGGGTTCTTTACTACTGGACCAGCAAGGAAGCGCGTGTGTGCACTGCCCTGTGTCAACAGATGGCTAGTGGGGAGCTGCTGTACAGCACAGGGCGCCCAGCGCGGAGCTCGTGATGGCCTAGAGGGGTGGGAGGGGCAGGGAGGGGGCTCGTGAGGGAGGACCACATGGATACTTAGAGCTGGTTCACGTTGTTCTACAGCAGACACTGACACGACGTGGTGAAACAGTTATCCTGCAACTAAAAAAGTTAAAAATAGGTGTTGGCACAGAAGGAGGAGGAGACAGGAATACTAAGCAGTCTTGTAGAAAGGTCATACTGTGTGATTAAAGGTTCATGGTATGTGAACAATAGTGATGAACCAGAAAACTGACGTTTCATCATGTGGAATAAATTTCATTTTCTCTAGAATGTTAATTCCTTTAACCAACATTTATTGACTAGATCAGGAAAAATATATCATTTCTGGAATTAAAAAAGTATCATACAGAGTAGTTTCACTGCCCTAAAAATCCCCTGCATTTCACCTAGTCATCCGACCCTCTCTCCCCACGCATCCCTGGCAACCGCTGGTCTTCATTGTTTTCCTTTTTCCAGAAGTCATACGGTTGAAACGTACAGTATGTAGCCTTTTCAGATTGACTTATTTTGTTTAGCAGTATGCATTTAAAGTTCTTTCAGACCTCTTCATGTCTTGATAACTCACTTCTTTTTATTGCTGAATCATATTCTACTGTATGAATGTACCACAGTTTATCTGTTAACATTTTGAAGGTCATTGATGCCGTTTTCTAAAGACTATTTTTTACTTTATATGAGGTTTAAAAGATTAATTAAATGCAGAAATTTATTATTTACAGAAACAAAAGATATTAGAAAATATACCTCATGGTAAAACATTCAATTAAAACCTCTTAGCTCTGAAATCAATATTTCATCAATATAGAACAAAATTTAGATTCTGAAAATAGACATGCTTTTTTTGTAATCATAAAAACAGTCATTTAAAAATTTCATCTTCTTCACAATTAAATATCCAACAGCATAAGAAGGTAGACAGAAATCTTTTCTTATGAATATTTATCTCATTATTATGTCTCAAAAATCTTTTTAGTAGGAAAGTTTTTAATGTATATTTTGTTAAGGCTTATATTATAGAAAATTCTTCTATACTATGGAAAATTCTTTAAGAGATGGGAATACCAGACCACCTTACCAGCCTCCTGAGAAATCTCTATGTAGGTCAAATAGCAACAGTTAGAACCGGACATGGAACAACAGACTGGTTCCAAATCGGGAAAGGAGTACATCAAGGATGTATATTGTCACCCTGTTTATTTAACTTCTATGCAGAGTATATCATGCGAAATGCTAGGCTGAATGAAGCACAAGCTGAAATCAAGATTGCCAAGAAAAATATCAATAACCTCAGATATGCAGATGACACCTTCCTTATGGCAGAAAATGAAGAGGAACTAAAGAGCCTCTCGATGAAAGTGAAAGAGGAGAGTGGAAAGCTGGCTTAAAACTCAGCATTCAAAAACCAATATCATAGGATCTGGTCCCATCACTTTATGTCAAATAGATGGGGAAACAGTGGAAACAGCAACAGACTTTATTTTGGGGGCTCCAAAATCACTGCAGATGGTGATTGCAGCCATGAAATTAAAAGATTTCAAATGAAATCAAATCCTCGCTTCTTAGAAGTAAAGCTCTGACCAACCTAGACAGCATATTAAAAATCAGAGACATTACTTTGCCAACAAAGGCCCGTCTAGTCAACACTATTGTTTATCCAGTAGTCATGTATGGATATAAGAGTTGGAGTATAAAGAAAGCTGAGCCCTGAAGAACTGATGCTTTTGAACTGTGGTGTTGGAGCAGACTCTTGAGAGTCCTTTGGGCTGTTAGGAGATCCAGCCAGTCAATCCTAAAGGAAATCAGTCCTGAATATTCATTGGAAGGACTGATGCTGAAGCTGAATTCCAAGATGTGGGCCACCTGATATGAAGAGCTGACTCACTGGAAAAGACCCTTATGCTGGGCAAGATTGAGGACAGGAGGAGAAGGGGATGACAGAGGATGAGATGGTTGGATGGCATCACTGACTTGGTGGACAAGAGTTTTAGTAAGCTCTGGGAATTGGTGATGGACAGGGAATCCTGGTGTGCTGCAGCCCATGGGGATGCAAAGAGTCGCAAAGAATCGCAGCACACCAGGCCTCCCTGTTCATCACCATCTCTTGGAGTTCACTCAGACTCACATCCATCGAGTCCGTGATGCCATCCAGCTATCTCATCCTCTGTCGTCCCCTTCTCCTGCTGCCACCAGTCCCTCCCAGCATCAGAGTCTTTTCCAATGAGTCAACTCTTCCCATGAGATGGCCAAAGTACTGGAGTTTCAGCTTTAGCATCATTCCTTCCAAAGAAATCCCAGGGCTGATCTCCTTTAGAATGGACTGGTTGGATCTCCTTGCAGTCCAAGGAACTCTCAAGGGTCTTCTCCAACACCACAGTTCCAAAGCATCAATTCTTCAGTGCTCAGCCTTCTTCACAGTCCAACTCTCACATCCATACATGACCACAGGAAAAACCATAGCCTTGACTAGACGGACCTTAGTCGGCAAAGTAATGTCTCTGCTTTTGAATATGCTCTCTAGGTTGGTCATAACTTTTCTTCCAAGCAGTAAGCATCTTTTAATTTCATGGCTGCAGTCACCATCTTCAGTGATTTTGGAGCCCCCAAATTAAAGTCTGACACTGTTTCCACTGTTTCCCCATCTATTTCCCATGAAGTGATGGGACCGGATGCCATGATCTTCATTTTCTGAATGTTGAGCTTTAAGCCAGCTTTTTCATTCTCCTCTTTCACTCTCATCAGGAGGCTCTTTAGCTCCTCTTCACTTTCTGCCATAAGGGTAGTGTCATCTGCATATCTGAGGTTATTGATATCTCTCCTGGCAATCCTGATTCCAGCTTGTGTTTCTTCCAGTCCAGCGTTTCTCATGATGTACTCTGCACAGAAGTTAAATAAGCAGGGTGACAATATACAGCCTTGACATACTCCTTTTTCCTATTTGGAACCAGTCTGTTGTTCCATGTCCAGTTCTAACTGTTGCTTCCTGACCTGCATACAGATTTCTCAAGAGGCAGGTCAGGTGGTCTGGTATTCCATCTCTTTCAGAATTTTCCACAGTTTATTGTGATCCACACAGTCAAAGGCTTTGGCATAGTCAATAAAGCAGAAATAGATGTTTTTCTGGAACTCTCTTGCTTTTTCCATGATCCAGTGGATGTTGGCAATTTGATCTCTGGTTCCTCTGCCTTTTCTAAAACCAGCTTGAACATCAGGGAGTTCACGGTTCATGTATTGCTGAAGCCTGGCTTGGAGAATTTTGAGCATTACTTTACTAGCATGTGAGATGAGTGCAATTGTGCAGTAGTTTGAGCATTCTTTGACATTGCCTTTCTTTGGGATTGGAATGAAAACTGACCTTTTCTAGTCCTGTGGCCACTGCTGAGTTTTCCAAATTTGCTGGCATATTGACCCTATAGAGTCCTAGAATGTACAGAGGGCATTTAGAGTCATCTGGTCCAGTTTGAATTTCTTCTTTGACATTGAGGGCAGGTAGTCTCAGAGCATATGTTTAAATGATAGGAAGTTTACTCTTATAGATCAGTAACTTTTAGTTTTTTAGATAACTCTGAACATCACTTCATGGCAAATAGAAGGGGAAAAAGTGAAAGCAGTGACAGATTTTATTTTCTTGGGCTCAAGAATCACTGTGGATGGTTACTGCAGCTAAGAAATTAAGACATGCTTGCTCCTTGGAAGGAAAGCTATGACAAACCTAGACAGTATATTAAAAAGCAAAGTCATCACTTTGCTGACAAAGGTGTGTCTAATCAAAGTTATGGTTTTTCCAGTAGTCATGTTTGGATGTGAGACTTGGACCATAGAGAAGGCAGAGCACTGAAGAGCTGATGCTTTCAGACTATTGTGTTGGAGAAGACTCTCGAGAGTCTCTTGGACTGCAAGGTGATCAAACCAGTCAACCTAAAGGAAATCAGCCCTGAATATTCACTGGAAGGACTCATGCTGAAGCTGAAGCTCCAGTTATTTGGCCACTTGATATGAAGAGCTGACTCACTGGAAAAGACCCTGATGCTGGGAAAGATGGAAGGTGAGAGTGTTGTGCCACATGTTCCAGGAAACAAACTCACTCAGAAGGACAATGCAGACAATGGAGTGCAGTTTATTACTGGGCCCAAGGCAGAGTCTCCTCTTAGCCAAGGACGCCAACCGGTTTTTGTGAAAACCTTATATACTCTAAAGGGCTTCCCTGGTGGTGCAGAGGTTAAAGCATCTGCCTGCAATGTGGGAAACCTGGGTTTAATCCCTGGGTCGGGAAGATCCCCTGGAGTAGGAAATGGCAACCCACTCCAATATTCTTGCCTGGAGAATCCCATGGATGGAGGAGCTTGGTGGGATAGAGTCCACCGGTCACAGAGTCGGACACGACTGAGCGACTTCACTTTCACTTTCACTTTATATACCCAAAGTGTATGTGCCCAAACCCACCTCCCCAAGTTCCCTGAAACTAGTTTGAGCAAAGGAAGAGAAAGAGACAATCAGAGTTAACCTGTGATTCATATGCCTTAAGCCTAGGTAGTTAACGGTGGACAATTAATAGGCCTGTGGTCACACCCCAATAAGCATAATAGAATTTATGATTCTATTTGGTTACACAGATAATGAGGGTATTCTTTGAGGCAATGGAGAGTCCAGGTATGAGCCCTGGGGTTCTTCCATCCGGGGGCCTGGTTTCTCAGTTGGTATGTTTTTTCCAAAGATACTAGGCTTATAGCTCAAAGTACACAGTCCCGCCCAAGATGGAGTCCTGCTTTTAAGATGGAGCCTGTTCTGTCTGTTTCCTCCTTCAGGAGGAGAAGGGGACGACAGAGGATGAGATGGTTGGATGGCATCACCGACTCAATGGACATGAGTTTGAGCAAACCCCAGGAGATAGTGATGGACAGGGAAGCCTGGAGTGCTACAGTCCTTGGGATCACAGACTCGAACGTGACTTAGCGATGAACATCAGCAACAATCATTAGAAGAGTCTTCCTTTTATTGAACAAAAGTGTGTTTTACCATAGTTTCTACCCATTCATTCTAATTCTACTCTGTGAATCATGAAGAAGAGATTTAATCTTCTTTTCCAATGATAGTCCTTTGAATATTCAAAAAGCAGCTGTGAGATCTTTGCATATTGAACTTCCTGAGCTGCTTTATCATCTTACAGATCGCCCTCTGAATTGTTGTACAGATGCTGTTGTTCAAGACCATTTTGTGGATGCATCACCCAAGTTTTTCTGATTTATTCATTTGCTGTATCTTAAGTGCCTGCTTCCTGATAGACTCTGTTAGGCTCTGGGAATGTAATGGTGAACAGGACAAAAGATGAAACAGGCTTCTGGACTTCCTGGCGGCCCAGTGGCTAAGCCTCTGCTTTCCCACTGCAGAGGCTGCACTTCCAGTTGCTGGCCAGGAAACTAAGATTCAGTGTGCTGCACAGGATGGCAAGGAAAAAAAAAAAAAGATGAGATATACTTCCAAGGGCTCAGTTGTGCCGTTTTTTAGTCGCTAAGTCGTGTGATTCTTCTGTGACCCCATGGACTGCAGCCCTCCAGGCTCCCCCGTCCCTGGGATTCTCCAGGCAAGAACACTGGAGTGGGTTGCCATTTCCTTCTCCAGGGGATCTTCCCCACCCAGGGATTGGACCTATGCCTCCTGCATTGGCAGGTGGATTCTTTACCACCGACCCACTAGGGAAGCCCAAGGGGTGAATGCAGGCCGACAGAAGAAAGAAGGGAGTGACGGGAAATCAAACAATGATAAACTGTGAACAGTGTAATGAGGGGAGAGTCGAGGAGTCAAGAAAGAAATGGGTGTGGCTAGGGGAAGCAACTATAGAAGGGGTTTGGGGAAGACTCACCCGAAGGAGAGACGAAATGCAAAGGAGGAATGTTCTAGGCAGTCGTGGTCATACCTGCTAGAACTCTGAGATGGAGAGGACTTCAAATTCTAGAAAATGAAGGACCACCGGGACTAGAATGCATGAAAAAGTGCACTTGGTTTTAAAATATATCAGCGTCCCTTTTCCCAAGATGGAGAGTGATTTCCCCCACTAAATCTGGGCTGGACTTGGTGGCTCTCTTTTGATGAATGGAAGGGGGCTGATGCTCTGTGACTTCTGATGCATGGTCATTGAAAAAAAATGGCTTGCACTGGGTGGGCTCAGTCTTGGCTCCTCATTCAGAGAGAGGTCAGTGCCACATGGTGCCCTAGAAGCCTGTGGAAAAGCCCACGTGGGAGGGAGCTGAGGATCCCCTGATGGCAGGCAGCAGGCCTGTGGGTAGTCCATGAGGATGAGCCATTTGGGGAGTGGGTCTACCTGTCCCATCAAGTCTCCCAATACATCATATCGACAATCTCCCGAGAGACCCCAAATCAGGAGCACCCAGCTAAGCCCCCTGCTGAGTTCATGACCCCCGGAAGCGGCAGGACATACTGCATTCATTGCTGCTCTGAACCACTGAGTGTTGAGATAATTTGTTATGCAGAGCACTAGTTAGAGAAGGGGGTGTGCCTGTCAGATTGCTTTTGGCTTGAAACAACATAGTGCCATAGTGTGCCAAGCTGCATCTGGCCTCTCTGCAACCCCACGGACTGTAGCCCGCCAGGCTCTTCTGTCCGTGGGGTTCTCCAGGCAAGAATACTGGAGTGGGTTTGCCATGCCCTCCTTCAGGGGATCTTTCCCACCTGGGCACTGCACCCGCGTGTCTTCTGTCTCCTGCATTGGCAGGTAGGTGGGAAGCCACTGGCACCACCTGGGAAGCCTGGAAATAACGCAAGACTGGCAGAAAGCCCCTTACAATGAGGAGTTTGCTGCAGACCTCACTAGGACGCCCAGAGGTGGGCAGCTCCGGCGTGAGTCTGTTCTGAGGCACCGCCACGCCCGCAGGTGCTGGCCATGTTCTGCTCTGTCATCTGTGCCTCACCAGTGATGTCCCCTCAAAGGACCACGAAACGGCAGCAGCAGTTTCAGCTACCGCTCGACGAGTGAGGCATCTCCTCCTGAATGTGTTTGTACAGATAAGGAAAATCTTTCCCTCATGGTTGATGGCCAGAGTTGAATTTAAAAAATCACACGTGCATCAGAGTCTGGCAGATGAGATGGAGAGAGCCAAGCAGGGGCTTTGGATGGCGCCTTGATCTCTGGCTCCCACCGCTAACCAGAATGCCCTCTCTGTTGTTGTTGCTGTTTTCCTTTTTATTTTGTTTGTGTGGGAAAATCAAGAGTTCCCTTTTGTATCTGTTAAACCTGAGATGCTATAGGACATATACGTTGCAACGTCAGGGAGCAGTGGGCTGCTTACAGGTGGAGTGGAAAGAGGACATAAACACGTGGGCATTATCTGCCAGAAGACGGCTTTTGCCCCCATGCAGCCGATGATGTGGTCACAGGGGAGTGGCTGGAGGTGGTGGGAGGCCCACAGTCCAGTCTGAAGACCCTAGGCACCTCAGATCTGCGCACAAGAGGAGCCAGTGGAGGGAAACCCAGGCAAATAGGAGGGAGGGGAGCGGGCAGAGGATGGCATCCTGGAGGACATAGAGGTGCCTCTTTTTCAAGGAGGGCGTGGTTAGCTGTGTCATTTTTCCTGAAAGGTTGAACAAAATGAAGCTGTAAAAGTGACCTTTGGATTTAGCACAGGATGCTGAGCAAGGAGGCAGATTCATAAGCTGAAGGATTCACGGGGTGTGAGCGAGCAGAGATGGCCCATGAATACAGCTCCTGGAGGAGTTCGGTCCTGAGAGGGTGATGGTAGCTTTAAGAGGATGTAAGGTCAGGGAGGTGGAGGCTTCTCAGAAGACTCCAGAGCACATCTCAGTGCTACTGGAAACTTTCCCTCATCAAAAGGGGAATGATTGACAATACGGAGACAGCCCAAGGTGTACAGTCCCCAAAAGGGACACACATGTATGCATATCCTATATAACTTTAAAATTAATTATTAGCATACAAGTAGAATATCCATTGTTTGGGGAAAGTGATTTAAACGGTATGTTGGATCTATTAACTACTTCTGGTGAAACAGTTTTGCAAAGTGGCCAAGAGTCCAAACTGCTAAATCTAAGTGGCTAAGAATCTAGTCTGCTAGAGAGAGATCTTTGTGGTTTCAAGCTGTGTGACCTTGAGGAATTTACTTAACCTCTCTGTGCTCCCTAGTTTTTATAAAATGGAGATAGTAGTAAAAGCCCACCCTCCTGGGGTGTCACCAAGGTCGCCTTGGTTAATGTATGTAAAGCATTTAGACCAGTGCGGCGTCCGCGGCAGATGCTCTGTGTCCCAGGCACGTGCTTGCTAGTATTTGCTGGATCAGGTTCTACTAAGTGATTTAGGCTAAACGTACTGTTATCAGGAAAAAAAATATTGATTTTAATTTTATTACTATTTTTTACATGAGTTCGGGGTTATGTGTAGAAAAGTGTCCTATATTGAAATGCAGCCTCAAATAAGAAAGTGAAATTGGCACCGTAAACAGTAGTTATCCTAGCATTTACCACAATCAATTAGTCTCTGCTGCATATTATTTTCTTCTTGTAGGAAGTCTTGCAATATCAAAATTCAAAAAGAATCACTAGACGTTCATCAGAAGACATCCAAAGAAATACTGATGGGAGCGGTGAAGGTGCTGAGTTAAACAGTGTGGCCCAGAGTGTGAGATGGATTCCTATCTTGTTCTAGGCACAACAGCACTTTTCTTCCTCCCTCACCGAAGCTTAATTCCCACCCTAGACTGACCAGCTGCTTGCAGGAATCTGCAAGATAGAGCATTGATAGGAATTAATGTTTGGTGGGTTTCCAACAGGGAGACCCCGAAGAACTGAAAAAGCATGAATAAATGTATGCCAATTACAGGCGAACGTGGGAGCGAGTCGACTGGCGCTTAGAGGTCTGGATCGGCTCGCCGGCGATGTGGGCATTATGGAGTGATTTTTACTTTACTGCCGTTTCTATCAGATCATCCCCTTCCTTTCACACACAAGGTTAATTCACTTCTTGATCACATTATTTCCTCGCTGCTCTTTGACAATATAAAAATTCTGGAGTGGACAGCTCAATCCCTCTTCCATCTCAGATTTGATTGTTATGGTATTGCCTGGAGTCCCTCCGCGGCCTCCAGCAGCCCGCGCCGCACTTTATGACACTTAAATGGCTCGGCTACAATTTCTCCATCTATTCACGAAATGCTGTTAATAACTCATTTCCAAAGAGGCCCTTCTTTATGTCTTGGCATTAAAGGAATTTTTATTAGGTGCCAGGATAGGTGACCCACAGCCCCAGTAACCAAAGAGTTAATTAATCTGTTGAAATTTATTGCCTTTTATACTGCACTCAGTGTGACAGTCCCTAAGAGAAACAGATACTGTATTTACAACCCGGGTTGAAATATTCAGTAATATAGCCTGCATACTGACCTACTCCATCAGTGTATGCCTTCTGCTGGAACATCCATTCATCACAGAAGATGAATTTGTGTAATCTATCTTCTTTCTTATTCTGAGATTCCAATGAATATTGCAATAATAATTTATTGATTACCTTGCAATATACATGTGCAGTAAAGTCACCCAGGACGTGTGCGTAGCAATGCGTTGTGGAAGTTCTTGGCGTTTAGTGGGAATGAAAGGCTGAACTGCAGAAGTGGGGGTGACATGGAATACTCTTGTAGGTAAAACACCAAACTTCATTTCATATTGCGTGTAGGGAAGGGGTGAGGCGGGGTGGTTTCTGGTTGAAACCACAGCCACGGTGATTGTTCTCCAAAGTAAACATCACGAATATTTATTATCACATCTGCACCTTGCCTTCTGTGTGTGTGTATTGTTGTTATTGAGCCGCTAAGTTGTGTCTGACTCTTTGCCACCCCCTAGACTGTGGCCCACTAGGCTCCTCTGTCCATGGGATTTCCCAGGCAAGAATCCTGGAGTGGGTTGCCGTTTCCTTCTCCAGGGGATCTTCCCAATCCAGGGATGGAACCCGGGTCTCCTGCACTGGCAGGCAGATTCTTTACCGACTGAGCTACAAGGGAAGCCCTCTTTGTGTTTTGCCCCCAGAATATTTTTAGATCACAGGGGCTTGCTTTGTATCACCTTCACTTGTGAAACCACTTCTTTCCTGCATGTAGTACAGGCAAAGATTAAAAGGGTTTAGGAATGGTGGGTACCGCCTTCCATTTAATTCCAGTTATATCTTCTAGGACAGTTTTATAAATTCTCAGTCTGTGTATTTCCTATGACTGTACTTTGGAAGGTCTTCGAACTCTTGACTAAGTCTCAATTCCCTTCTACAGTTTTTTATGGGTTTTACTGTTACTCATGGGACAAATTTTTTGTCATGATTCTAGGATCATGATAATTTTTTGCATCACGTCTGATTTGGTAGAGAAACATGGGAGAAGTGTATGAAAGGTGGTGTAGAACACTGAGATGTCCTTGTGACTCAAGCACAATCATTGTTAAAAACTTAGAAACTCTAAATGTCTTTATATCTGGAAATATTATGCTGTTTGGGTGAACGTGAGCTGAACAGCCAGCATTTCTGTTCTGCACGAGGCCAACACCAGCAGCCTTAGACCTTAGGGTTGTTTTAGACGCAGGTCTAGTAGAATTCGTCTGTGTTCAGTTAATGTAGCCTACCTCTGGTCTCCATAACAGTTTATCTTGGTTTTGGGCAACTCTTTATAATCAAGATAACTCTTCAGAGTGGATGAAATTCTAGTGTGTGAAGTTTGTTTTCTAGTGCTTTACTGATAAGGTTAACCAGATGGTGAAATGTAATAGCTTGAAAGATTCAGTTTTGATATATGGTCAATCATTTCTGGAATAAGGAAAAAGCAAAAAGAATCGGAGCTTTTTAGATTCATTTTTTGGTCATGAAATTGAAAATATACTCTTTTGGAGGATAAAGAAGTATCTCATCATAATTCTCCTGACATCTAAACCTCCTGGCTATATGTTTTTAAAAGAAGACAAAGTATGTTGAAAAATTTGTTGTAAAAGCTTTATGTAGAATATATCACATTTTTCTAGGTGAAAAATTATGAAACTTTTTAATGGAACCTGAAAGTGTTTCTAATGTAGATTCCAAGTAAAATATATTTTCGTAAGTATATTTAGTAAGTCATACAAATTAAGTCGTATGTTTCCTCTGTCTCTATTTTATTTCTCTGCTGTTCTCATTCAGTCGCTCAGTTGTGTTGGACTCTGATGCCATGAACTGTAGCACGCTGGACTTTCACGCCCTTCCCTATCTCTCTGAGTTATTTTATTCCAATGAAACTTTAGATAAGTGACACCAATATATTATAGAATTATGCAGTCCCTGAAGCTTATTCTGCTGTGACACTTGCCACTCTGGCACAGATGTTATTCTTTGAAGGTGGACAATGTGTAATTTTTTAATCAGGTTTGATTTCCACTGATTTAATTCTCAATTGATCATGGATATGTATTTAAGTATCTAACAAAAGAGTTATGTTGAGGCATTCGATTGTTTCTTCAGCGTTTAGGTTTGCTATGAGATGGTAACCAGGTAATAACTGCGCTGCTCCTCTTATTATTATTATTTTTGGTCCTTTTTACTCACTGACATTAATAGCTGCTCCTTCTTCTGCTCATGTAAAGTTACGCTCTGATTGAAGCTCTCCCTGGTGTTTGGCTAATTGGACTATTCATTTAAAGTGTATGATGTTTTATTACCTTATCTTCCATGGTATTTTACATTTTGGATTGACTGATTCTAATTCCTATTTCAGAGTACTATAATTTCACAGTAGCATAACCTTGGGGATCCATTATATTTGGCCTTTAAAACACTGCTTTATTTTTCTCTACATAGTAGTGAAAATCTGTGGCATTTTCCAGCACCCACATTGAACCTTTTTATAACAAAGCCACTTTCCCTTCCCCTCTTCATTTATCAGCGCAACACAATATGCATTTATTAAGCACCACTTACATGGCAGGCTTCCCTGGTGGCTCAGCTAGTAAAGAAACAGCCTGCAGTGCGGGAGACCTGGGTTCGATCCCTGAGTTGGAAAGATCCCCTGGAGAAGGGAATGACTACCCACTCCAGCGTTCTGCCCTGGAGCGTTCCCTGGACAGAGGAGCCTGGCAGGTTACAGTCCATGGGGTTGCAAAGAGGTGGGCATGACTGAGTGGCTTGCTCTTTCAACTACATGGCGAATGCTGTGTCAGGTACTGAGTACATGGGCTTGAACCGGCAGAAACACCAGTCTCAAGCTGCTCAAAGACAAAGTCTGTGGACTGAGACAGAAAAGTAACAAATAATGATTTTTAAAAGCCTCGTTTCTGCCTTGTCACACGAAGTCTTTCATTTCGGAAATAGGAGTTGAATAATTTTGGAAGCCAGCCTTTTATTTGGCTTTCATCCAAGGGCAGGACTTCATTAAGCACTTGAAATGGATTGTTTACTTAATCTGCACAAGTTGTTGTTGTGGCCATTCAGTTGCTAAGTTGTGTCCAACTCTTTGTGACCCCATGGACTGCAGCACGCCATGCTTCCGTGACCTTCACTGTTTCCGGGAGCTTGCTCAAACTCATGTCCATCGAGTCGGTGATGCCATCCAACCATCTCATCCTCTGCCGCCCCCTTCTCCTCCCACCTTCAATCTTCCCCAGCATCAGGGTCTTTTCCAGTGAGTCAGCTCTTCTCATCAGGTGGCCGAAGGATTGGAGCTTCAGCTTCAGCTGGAGGCTGTGTGCACAAGGCTTTGTGGCAAGTGCTGTCATTGTGTCACCCCCATTTACTGATGGGTGGGGTGAGTGTACCCCTGAGGGGACTGGAATGCTGCTGCCGGAGTCCAGTGCCGGGACACCTGACCATTTCCTTCCCCAGTTCTGCAGGATAAGACACAGGTTATCCAGAGTAAGAACTGACTACTCTTTGTCTATTTATTGCTCTCCTCTGATTATTGAATCCTCTCCCCCAAATTTACAGTGCTCCTCCATCATGTAAAAGTTCCCACACATATACAAGACAATTTCTAGGCTCTGTCTTATTCCTGGGTAATGCATACTATTCTTTTGGTTTGTCTATTTCTACTCTATTCCAACACTGTTTTAATTGCTGTAGTTTTATAACAGTTTTAATGTCTGATTTGGTGAATCTCTTTTTTTTTCTTCTTTAAAAGGAGTCTTCTGTCCTGACTCCTTAAACTATTTTTTAGTGTGGAATGTACAATTTTTTTTTATCATGGAATGTATTATGCACACAAAAAGTATATAAAAATTTATGTCCAGTGTAAAGAATAAAAATAAAAAGAGCCATCATGAAATAAAATATTGGTCTGCTATAATCCTTGTTACGAGGCTCCTTGATTTCATTCTTCTCCCAAGAGGTATTCATCTCCTTGCTTGTTTTTATGCTTTTTCTATTTTCATCAATAATATTGTTTTACCTGTTTATGACATTTATATAATGAAAAAATTTGTATATAATTATCTCTGCCTTTATTTTCGGAGAAGGCAATGGCACCCCACTCTGGTACTCTTGCCTAGAAAATCCCATGGGCGGAGGAGCCTGGTGGGCTGCAGTCCATGGGGTCGCTAAGAGTCGGACACGACTGAGTGACTTCACTTTCACTTCTCACTTTCATTCATTGGAGGAGGAAATGGCAACCCACTCCAGTGTTCTTGCCTGGAGAATCCCAGGGACGGGGGAGCCTGGTGGGCTGCCATCTGTGGGGTCGCACAGAGTTGGACACAACTGAAGCGACTTAGCAGCAGCAGCAGCAGCAGCAGCAGCAGATTTAATTCCGGGACCAGAGAGAGTCTCAGTCTCTCAGAGCTTTGTGTAGTGGAAATTTTATTAAACTGATAGTGACAGCAAAAAGCTTCTGACACAGACATCAGAAGGGGCTAGAAAGATTGCCCCCTTGCTAGTTTTAAGCAAGGCATTATATACTTTTCTGCTAGCTGCTGAGAATAGAAAAATAGCTCAAGGCTGTGAAAATTTTGTCCAGTCCCTTTCCTGTAGCAAACCCCCGGGGATGACATCAGCACAAGATTAGCCAGAGCTAGCCCAGAGTTAGCCAGAGTTAACCCAGAGCTCACAGCTGTGGAAGTTTTACCCAGACCTTCTCTCTTAACATACATTCTGAACTCAAAAAAGCATGTCCTCGAGCAAGAGATACTGTTGCCTATGAGGCCTAAGTGTCTGAGGGAAAAGAATGTGGAAAAGAAAGAATGTTCACCTCCTCCTTAAGAGGGCCTTAGGCTTGGACTGTGTATCAACTTGCCTAAGTTAACTCTCTCATTCTCATTATAAGTTCTTTTTCAGTTATGTGTGTTAAGGTAGCTTCTCATAGTTAGGGATATCTTTTTTATACAGGATATAATATTTTGAATTTTAATCTTATTTGGCTATCTTTGTCTTTGATTTGGAGGATGTAGTCCATTTATATTTATTGTACTATTTATATATTAAATGATTGAAAATGTAGTAAATCTCAGGAAAGCACTGTAAACTGTGAAAAAGAACTAAATGGAACATCTAGAACAGAAAAATACCATATTGGAATTAAAAGTAATCCCTTAAGGATCTTAACAACATATATATGAATTAAAGCATATCAACTGTCTTGAAAAACTGATTAACATAAATTATTTAATCTGCAACTCCGAATAAAAAAAAGAAAAGAAAGAACAAGCTTTTAGGTGCTGTTGTAGTCATCATGAAATAACAGATGAACCCCTCCACCCGCAGTGTGGTTCAGATATCAAGACTGGTGATACTCCCCCACCCCCATGCATAGCAGGAGAGTATGAAAAAGTTTATTACTCACAAAACACAGGTGTTTGGGAGAGCTGAGCAGTCCTCTCGATCTGATCTGAAAAGGGCTAAAGAGAATAAGGGAAGGTTAATGCTCCGCATCTCTTGCTGGTGTCAAGGGGAGCTTTCTTTCCAGCTTTACCATCTGTAGGCCGAAGGGGAAGAAGAAAGGACTTGGTTTGCAAGCTGTCAGCAGTCTACTGTTATAAAATGGAGCCATAGTCATGTTACAGAAACAGTATCAAAATGTCTAAACTATAAATAACGTGTAGGACGCAGAGCAGAAAGAGGATGTGGATGTGGCGAAAAAGAACTGTTTGAAGATTTTATGGTTAAAAATGTCCAAATTTGCTGAAGACTCTTATTGTAGACTCAAGAAGCTTGCAAACTCCAGCAAGATAAGCACAAAGACAAACACAGCCAGTCAAATTTCTGAAAACCAAAATTAAAAAAATCTTGAAAGCTGCTAAATAAAATCACACATGTCTTTCATGAGACCAGGACTTAGGAGCAGGTGAACTAGCCATATTGTATATCAAGCAGGGCTCAGTCAGGAGAAGAAGCTGTAGTAATCTGAGCTGTGGAAGTATAATATAAAGAATCATTAGGCTGTAATAGGAGAGGGACTGTACTGATACAAGAAGTGAAAAAGTTGAAGTGTTAGTCACTCAGTTGCGTCCAACTCTTTGCAACCCCATGGCTTGTAGCCCGCCAGTTTCCTCCGTCCATGGAATTCTCCAGGCAAGAATACTGGAGTGGATTGCCATGCCCTCCTCCAGGGCATCTTCTTGACCCAGGGATTGAACCCAGGTCTCCTGCATTGCAGGCAGATTCTTTACTGTCTGAACCACCAGGGAAACCATATTGATATAAAGAGAGCTCCAAAGGTTGGAGAAGGAAATGGCAACCCACTCCAGTGTTCTTGCCTGAAGAATCCCAGGGATGGTGGAGCCTGGTGGGCTGCCGTCTGTGGGGTCGCACAGAGTCGGACACAACTGAAGCGACTTAGCAGCAGTAGCAGCAAAGGCTACTTTAGGACTGAGGAAGAATACCCACAAGATGATATGGTTGGAAGAGGGGGTGTTGTTGTTCAGTCTCTCGGTCCTGTCTGATTCTTTGTGACTGCGTGGACTGCAGCAAGCCAGACTTCCTTGTCCTTCACCATCTCCTGGAGTTTGCTCAAACTCATGTCCATTGAGTCAGTGACTCCTTCCAACCATTTCATCCTCTGTCGTCCCCTTCTCCTCCTGCCTTCAGTCTTTCAGTCATCAGGGTCCTTTTCAGGGAGTCAGCTCTTCACATCAGGTAGCCAAAGCACTGGAGCTTCAGCTTCAACACCAGTCCTTCCAATGAATATTCAGGGTTGTCTCCCCAAAGCTGGAGTTAGTTCTCACCGGAGAAGGTATTGTTGTGGCCTACTGATAGGTGGAAAAGATCCCTGGGTTCCTGTGCCCAGAACTGGTTCATTAATGCCAGGCAAGCTGGAAACAGCGCTCTGCACTGCAAGTGAGCTGAAGACGGGGGCAGGTGCACAGAGCAGGAGGGTTGCTGTTGTGAGCACGAGGTCTTCAGAGCATGGGGTCCACATTGGGAGGGCCATGGCAAGATAGTGATTTGGCCCAGGCTGTTGCTAAGGGGCTGCATGTCCTGGGCATGCAGCTGGGGCAAATAGCACTAAATTGGGTGTTGATGGGTTGTGTGGCAAGAATAAACAAGGCAAGACCCAGCGGACCCGAACTGTGAAGCCCCTTGATCCCGCAGTGTTTCTCTAGTGCCCTCTGCTGACCAAGCTTAACCCTGGCTCATGGTAAAGGAGAAACGCTTAGAGAGCTGTGCGTTATTGCAGAGCGGGTTCTGAAGGAGGAACCTGAAATTAGGAAGCAGGAGATTGATAACTAGCATGTGTGATAAGTATATGCTTAAATTTATAAAAAGTCGTACTTTTTTTCCTGAAGTATCTGTGTCATTTTACATTCATACAAAAGTATATGAATGGAGTCCCAGATGTTCAATGTCCTCAATAATGCTTGGTATTGAAGACTTTTAATTTTATCTGTGCTAATGTATGTGTAGTAGCATTAAATTATGTTTGGATCTTCACGTCCTCATTGAAATCTCACTATGAATGCTCAAAGTTAAGATTTTTAAAAGGGAAAAGATGCATTAAAGCAGCTGAGAGGAGAGATGTGTTAGCAATTTCTGGGAGGATTCCAAGCATGAATATTCCATTGCCCTTGGGATATGTTACCCTTCTGATGTCAGTGTCTGGCAGTTCACATGGACGCTGACAGCCAGGGAGGCTAACCCCAGTTTTGTATTTTGCATCTGTTTCTTTGTGTTTAAAGTGCCTTTCTTATAGACAGCAAATAAACAGAGCTTGTTTTTAAAGTCTAATAATCTGATAAAGTCTGATAATCTCTACCTTTTATGTGCAATATTTAGACCATTTATATTTATTTTGATCAGTGTTTCTGTTAGATTCAAAGATGCCTTCTTTATGCTTGTTTTCTATTTGACAGAGCTATACTTTTACCCCTTTTTGCCTTTTATTTGCCTCTTTTTGAATTAGTAAATATTTTTTTATCATTATAGCTCTCCCTAACACTGACTTATTGCCTTTGTGTGTGTGTGGTTGCTTTTGAATTTATAGTGTGCATTTTAATGTATCTCATTTTATTACTTTACATATAGTCTAAGAATCTTGCAACATTGTTACTTCTATTTACACTCTGTAGTCCCTTGTACTATTGTTTAAACATTTTATTTCTACATATTATAAATCCTAAGAAATAAAAAATATTGGTGCAATGTTCTAACTCTGAAAAGGTAGAAATTATTGACCTAGACTAAAATTGATATTAAAATATTAGATTCATATCAGAATGCCCCATTTATACCTATATTTTTCCTCTCATAGTTTTTAGTCACAACGTGTTAAAGAAGAAAATGAATGTAAATAATTGTTCTCAAATAGTTCCCCTTTCCAGGTGGCCTCTGCTGATACCATGGGGGAAATAAGGGTCTGTTAATGCTGGCCCATGGTGAAATCTTTGGCTCCCCAGTCAGAGATTCTGGCAGCAGCTTGGCCTCGTTACAGTTAAGTCAGGATGGAAGACTTGGCTCAAGCCGAGCGCTTTCTGAGAGTGAGTGGGGCCCGACTTTGCTTTTCTGTCTTGTCTAACTAGCGTGGGCTGGGGCGCGTGTGCAGGTGCGCGTGCTTTCTGTCTTGTCTAACTAGCGTGGGCTGGGGCGCGTGTGCAGCTGTCCTCGCTAGGCTGCCGCGTCCCGGCTCTGCAGCTGGAGGGCAAGAGCGGTGTTTGTTGAGCCTCTGCTGCTGCTGCTTCGCGTGCTTGCATTTCCTGGCGTTTCTGGTTTGCTGGCTTCTCCATCACTTGCTCTTGTTATATTAAACAAAAGAAAAGCCTATGGCCTCTCTGGTGTATTGTTCCTTAGGTCTCAAGCTGGTCTCTCTTCTGCCATCTGTTTCAGAATCTTCTTGTGTTTGCTTTATAAATAATGTTCAGGGTTATAATTTAAGCTGTACCTAATTGGAAAAATAGGAGGAAGTATCTATTATATCTTATCCCAGAACTGGAAAGCATGCAGATAATTTCTTATTGGATATTGGGCAGTATGAGTTTTGTGTTTTTTGTTGTTGATTTTTAAAACCTCTCATGAAATATGACTGGGATTTGTTCTGGGATGAAAGTAAGTGACTTTGAAAGAGTTTTAGTATTTCTAGGCTTACCATCATGGTTTTTTAGCATTGGTCTAGATAAATCTTTGTTCAGGAGTTAATTTGCCCTAAATAATACTGTCCTAATGCAGCACCGTCTTTAGAATTTTACCTAATGTCTTGTGTATTGGGATGTCTTTCCCATGGGTGACTGAGAAAATGAACTGGTCCAAGCTCTCTGTTGGCTTCAGGGGATGGTCCTTCTATTCCTTCAGGTGAACCTTTCCCCGATCTGCCTAGCATCCCCACGCTTATCCTCAGATGATATCTCAAAGTCTTTAGGGATCCTCTGATGATCTCTAGAGGGAGCTCTTTCTCTGTCTAGTTCCTTCTTTGATATCAGACCCCCACATGCTAACCTGCTTCTTCTTCTTGAGACCTGCATAGTCTCAGTAACTCAGTGAAGGCATGGGATTCTCTTTGGGGGTCTCCTCTCTGTGCTGCAGCTTGGAAATTCTTAAGCTGTGAAAATTCTAAGATTCACCTCCTGTGTTTCCCTGTCATACAATGTTTAAAACTATGTATCATGCATTTTGTCTGATTTTCTAGCTGCTGGTACTTTTAATCTTTATTAATCTATCATTTATCTTTGTGTGGTGTTTTTGCCAGAATTATATGGCCTAAGGGTTTGATTATTTGAAAATATCTGCATTAGGCCACAGCTCTTGGATGATATTTTAGGTGAGTTAAAGTTTAGAATTCAATTATTTTATTGTAGCACTTTATATCATTTCATTCCATGAGATTTCAGCATTAATTGTTACTGATGAGATATCTGCTGTCAGGTGAACTTGAATGTTTTACACAGGTCCACCATGTTTCAAATGTCAAGGTAATTTGTAACTTTGAAGGTGTATTCTTTCCAATACAAGAATGAAGATGAGCTCCATGGAGGGGTCATGATATGAAAACACAGTCAGTGCATCTTAGAGCTATTTAAGGTAGTGTAAGTTTATAAATTGGGATTCCCTGGTGGCTCATTTGGTAAGTAATCCACCTGCATTGCCAGAGACTGCCTGTAATGCAGGAAACCTGGGTTCGATCCCTGGTTCAGGAAGATCCTCTGGAGAAGGAAATGGCAACTCACTCCAGTGTTTTACGTGAGAATCATATGGACAGAGAAGCCTGGCAGGCCACGTTGCAAGAGTCAGATAGAACTTAGTGACTAAACCACCACCAAGGTTATAAAAATGAAAGATAGTATAAGATGGAAAAATTTCTCTTCAAAAAGATTTAAACGTAAAATATAATATTGTTATAATGAAAATTTGACTTAAAAGTCTGACATGATATTTGTAAAGATTGAAACAAGTGGAGAGAAGACTTTTCAAATAGGATTCGAACAAATTTCTTTACACTTGTGACTATGACAGGTAAACATGAGTTAAAATGCTTTGAAAATCTTAAGAATAAAAACTAACCTTTCAAAAGAAATGACAAACAAAAAGGGCACAAATACTGTCCATGTAGTAAACAAAACAGCAAGTAACCAGCAAAAGAGGCATGAAAACAGAAAACAAAACAAAACAGGACAAAGGGCCAAATATAATATTTATAATAACAAAAATGGATGGATTAAAACACAAAGACTCAAATTGAATCAGGCTTTGAAAGGAAGCAAAGCAAGAAGAAAAATCAAGGCATAAAACATTAAAATCAGACAAAGGCCAGACAATTACATAGGATAAATTGTTCACATTGCCAAAGAGAACAGTTCATGATGATAAATGTAACATTAATCTTTATGTGCTGAATACTCTATTATCAAAAGGTACAAAGTGAAACTATTAGAACATAATCAGGAAATAATAAAAAACATTTTGGTTAGAGATTTTAGCTACCCTTCCCAGTGTATGTTGTCAAATAAATATAGAGAGGATCAGGAGAATATTATTGATAAGGTAATAGATACATATGAAATTTTGTGATCAAGAAAAGTAAGTTGTACATGTTTCTGTTCACTTGGTCACTCATAAGTTTGGTAATTTCTGAGGTCAGGAAAAATATCTTAATAAACTCCCCCAAGAATAAATGTCAATGCCACCCCACTCCAGTACTCTTGCCTGGAAAATCCCATGGACGGAGGAGCCTGGTGGGCTACAGTCCATGGGGTCGCTAAGAGTCAGAGACGACTGAGCGACTTCACTTCATAAGATTAAAAATGAAAATTAATAACAAAGATTTAATTCCACTGGCAACTACAACTTAATCATTTAAAAATCAGCTTTGATGGTGCTTCTTAAACTTCAGTGTGCCCATGCGTGGGGATCTTGTTAAAGTAAAGATTAGGTTGTGGTAGGTCTGGGGTAGTCAGTCACGTTTCTGACAAGATTCCTTGTGTTGCTGGTCTGTGGACGACATGTTGAATCTGATAAGGACCCTTAGAATTTTAGTTTTTCTGATGCTGCAGAGTTTGAACTTTCCAGCCTCAATCACTGTGTGAACCAGTTCCTCAGAGTACATACGCACCTTCACACACACACACACACACACACACACACACACACACATTTTATTGTTGTTCAGTCGCTAAATCATGTCTGACTCTTTGTGACCCTGTGGACTGCAGCACACCAGGCTTCCCTGTCCTTCACTGTCTCCTGGAGTTTGCTCAGACTCATGTCCATTGAATCAGTGACGCTAACCATCTCATCCTCTGCCACCTCCCTTCTCATTTTGCCTTCAATCTTTCCCAGCATCAGGGTCTTTTCCAGTGAGTCAGTTCTTCACATCAGGTGGGTAAAGTATTGGAGCTTCAGCATCAGTCCTTCCAGTGAATATTCAGGGTTGATTTCCTTTTGGATTGACTGGTTTGACCTCCTTGCTGTCCAAGGCACTCTTAAGAGTCTCCTCTAGCACCACAATTTGAAAGCAACAATTCTTTGGTGCTCAGCTTTCTTTATGGTCCAAGTCTCACATCTGTCCATGACTACTGGAAAAATCATAGCTCTGACTATACGGACCTTTGTTGACACAGTGATACACACACACACACACACACACACACACACACACCCCTATTGATCCTCTTGCTCTGAATAATAAACTGTGGCACTCTCCATGCTGTTTTCATCCTTGGCTGCATCACTAGAAGCCAAGGTCTCCAAAGATGATGGAACCGCATGATGGGCGCATTTTGGGTCCCTCGGTCACCACTGAGGCCAAAATGCCCAGTATCCTGTGACCTGTATTAGCCTGGGTACAGGCTAGAAATAAATGCTCTTTTGTTAAGTCACTGGGAAAAAAATAAAGTTGTGTTCCTTTAATATAACACAATTCTAGTTTTTAAAAAGTCTCATTTCAATATGTTCACTGTTGGACTCCAGATGTCCTAGCTCATTCAAGGTTAACGTTCTCCCTCCTGTTCCTTTGATAACATAATCGTGGAGCCAGGACATAACTCTTTCTTATAAAATTTTTTTTTTTTTTTAGAAACTTTTGGCTACACTGTCCAGCATGTAGGATCTTAGTTCCCTGACCAGGGATTGAACCCACTCCCCCATTGTAGTGGAAGCATGGAGTCTTCACTACTGGACCACCAGCGTGGATGAGTATCAGTTGTGTCTGACTCTTTGAGACCCCATGGACTATAGCCCACCAGCCTCCTCTGTCCATGGGATCCTCCAGGCAAGAATACTGGGGTGGTATTTTCCTGGCCTGGAGATCGAATCCACGTCTCTTGCGTCTCCTGTATTGGCAGGCTGATTCTTTACCACTGAGCCACCTGGGAAGCCCTTGGACCATCAGGGATGTCCCTTTTAAAAGTTTTTATTGGAATTATTATTAATTTACAGTGTTATCTTATGAGGCTTTTGTACAGGAGATACTCCTTCCTCTGATCCACACTTCACTAAAAATCTCTAACCTGCAGTTCTTTCCACTGAGATTCTTTATTTCCTCCATAAAGTTAGCTTTCCATGCAGTCACCTTTGAGATATAGTGGCCACCAAGGTTGGCTACCTTTGTCTGTGTCTTCAGTTCAGTTCAGATCAGTCGGTCAGTTGCGTCCCACTCTTTGCAACCCCATGGACTGCAGCATGCCAGGCTTTCCTGTCCATCACCAACTCCCAGAGCTTACTCAAACTCATGTCCGTTAAGTTGGTGATGCCATCCAACCATCTCGCCCTCTGTCATCTCCCTTTCCTCCCACCTTCAATCTTGCCCAGCTTCAGGGTCTTTTCCAATGAGTCAGTTCTTCGCATCAGGTGGCCAAGGTATTGGAGCTTCAGCTTCAGCATCAGTCCTTCCAATGAATATTCAGAACTGATTTCTTTTAGAATTGATTGGTTTGATCTCCTTGCTGTCCAAGAGACTCTCAAGAGTCTTCTCCAACACCACAGTTCAAAAGCATCAGTTCTTCAGCGCTCAGCTTTCTTTATAGTCCACTTGCACATCCATACATGCCTACTGGAAAAACCATAGCTTTGACTAGATGGACCTTTGTTGGCAAAGCAGTGTGTCTGCTTTTTAATATGGTGTCTAAATTGGTCATAGCTTTTCTTCCAAAGAGCAAGTGTCTTTAATTTCATCGCTGCAGTCACCATCTGCAGTGATTTTGGAGCCCCCCAAATAAAGTCTCTCACTGTTTCCCTTGTTCCCCCATCTATTTGCCATGAAGTGATGGGACCAGATGTCATGATCTTGGTTTTCTGAATGTTGAGTTTTAAGCCAAATTTTTCACTCTCCTATTTCACTTTCATCAAGAGGCTCTTTAGTTCTTCTTCACTTTCTGCTATAAGGGTGGTGTCATCTGCATATCTGCTGCTGCTGCTAAGTCGCTTCAGTCATGTCCGACTCTATGCGACCCCACAGACGGCAGCCCAGTAGGCTCCTCCGTCCATGTTATTGATATTTCTCCCGGCAATCTTGATTCTAGCTTGTGCTTCCTCCAGCCCAGCATTTCTCATGATGTACTCTGCATATAAGTTAAATAAACAGGGTGACAATATACAGCCTTGATGTACTCCTTTGCTGATTTGGAACCAGTCTGTCGGTCCATGTCCAGTTCTAACTGTGTCTTAGGTGAGTCTAACCTGTGTCTTAGGTGAAGCTAATAGTCTCCATTTTATTAGCAGTATTATCTCCAGTATGTTTCTCCTGTGGTCTCTCCCTCCAGGAGGATTTATTTAGGCAAGATCTAAGACTCCCTAGCCTGGCTGTGTTTCTTGAGTGGACCGCACCTGGTCCACGGGAAAAACCTCACGCATCATTTGACTAGACATGTGATGGGAGGCCAGGCCATTCCCAGTGGAAGAACTTTCTCTTGTCCAGCCTCGGATTAGGTGTTCAGTCATTGATTCTCACTCTTTAGAGGTCTCAGGCTTACGGCAGACCCGAGCCCACTGTGCCTCCCTCTCTCCAAATGGCCCCGCTGATGGGCGTCTTCCCTGGCTCTCGAGTGGGAGCAAGCACACTGAATTGCAGCCCCTTTGGACAAGATCACAGCACAGCTTCTCCAAGAAGACCTCTCTCTCAGTTCAAACTTAACCCAGTTTTAGATTTTTAAAATCTCAGTTTGCAACCACCCCTTTGCAGGTTCTGCACAGAGGATCTGCTAACGCTTTTCGGGTTGTGGGCGTGGCCGGCACGCCTGCACACAGTGGACCGGCAGGAGCGCGATTCACCTCCTGGCCGCTGCGGAGGTGATGGTTATGAGATGGTGGTGACTTCTCATGCTGGTCTTTCTAAATGCTTTTTGTACAGTTAAGAAAAGGTTGCCTTTTCTCTAATTTCACAGCATTCTCTTCTGATCTAGTAGTAACTTATTTTGTCATTAGTTGTCTTGGGTCTTCAGAAAAACTGGGAAATGCTGTGTTTTTTAGGAGTATTTTAAAAAATTGAGTAGTTAAGTCTATAAAACGTGATGAGGGTGGCATATATAATATATTTAATTCCTTGTTATTATCCCTTGAATACCAGTGAAATTTTCTATGTTTTAATCATTCTTTAGCTTATTCTGAGGACTTTCTAATTTTAGAAAAGTAAATATAAAATAGAATTATTTGAATTTCAGTTACTGTTTTTCTTCATCTGTCCTGAAGTCAGGGTGTTCAGTTCCTTCAGCTGCTTTCTATTTCTAACCAATATTTCAAAGCATATGTGTCTACAAATCTTAATAGGATTATCATTCTAGAATTCATTCTTTGAATGAAATATGGCGTGATACTTATCTATTAGATGGCTTTTATGCACACAGATTTTTAATTTTATAAGTTAGGCAAAGAACATTTTATGAGGTTCTTTTTCAGAGAGTTTATTTTCTCTTAAAATTTTCAGTAATATAATTTTTGTCCGTGATATAAGGACCTAAAGGGAGACTTAAATTATTGAAATTATCCCAATCAAGGAGCATGTTACTGAGCCTATAAATCTGATGATTTAATCTTGTAGTTCCTTTCATAACACGCATAAGTCTCAGAAACTGCGTTTCATTGCAGAAGCCACGGCACGAGTCTCTAGAGCTTCTCTTTGAGACTTCTCATTCTCCCCTGTAAGGGCCAGCAATGCTCACTCCATTTATCTATGAATAATATTAGTTGACAATCAAAATATATTAACCCCAAGTGACCTCAGAGCAACCCATCGTTTCTTATTCTGAAGACTGTTTGGCAAACACATTTAAATCACTTGTACACCATAAGAATTCTGACAAATGAAAAGCTCACTGGCCTCGCCTACAAGATAACTGTTAGGTATTGTAACCTATGATTTCGGATTTATATTGCCTTTTATCATGGTGATGGAAAGTGTAGTAAATTTTCATTGTATAAGACCCAATCTGAGAGTTGATTGTGAAGACAATTCTATTCACATTCAGTAGTAAAAATCAAATTTCCCTCCACCTTTGGCCAGAAGAGGGGAGCAGCTGACTGCATCTGAAGCATATGCGTAATGATTCTAATCAACGTTTTGCTTTAAATTAATCACCACTCAACAATGCAACAGTTAAAATAATGCATATCTCTTAAATGCCACCTTGTAAAATTATCAATAATGTATTTTCTCTTCATTCATTTACTCATTGACATTTTTGTTTCTCTTGAATTGTGTCTATTTGTGAAATTTAATGAATGTTTTCCAGTTCATGGTCAATCTCTGCACTAAGTCTAAATTTTACCAGTGGGTTTCATTATTGGAGATCAATAATGAAACAGTTGGAAGGTCCACCTTATTGTTTAGGGTGTAAACTTTTGCCTCTGATATAAGAGTATAATTTCCTGATTGCTTTGCACAATTAAATGCAAGCCCATGACAACTTAAGATATTTTTTACCTCAAATATTGTTTCTATAAGTTTAAAGAATCTTTTTTATATTAGGAAGGAATCACTCCATTAAATTGATCTCTTTTACTGTTCTGTTTTTGCTCTATATCTGGTATATTTGGTAACACTTGAAGTTCATCTAATGTGTTTTCCTGAATTAGTTTGTATTCCAATGGTTAGATGGAGTAGAGAATTGAGGAAAAAATTTCTGGATAATTCAATTAAAACAATAAATTAATAAGCACCTATTATTGAGTAAACATAGAAATTTACATATTTCTATATTGATGATTGCACATATTTCCTTTTTTTTGAAGTTGATATTAGCTGTGTTTGTACATCCCACATTTTCACTGTGACAATAAAATGCTAAGAATTTTATCTACTTGCCTTGTGATACATGGTGTTCAGTTAGGCCTTGCAAAAATAGGTTTATCAACTGACTCATCCTGAATTTCTTCTTCACTCTGTTCAGTTACAGACTGGGTTTTAGGAGGCTATTAAGTTTCTTTACTGTCTTTTTTATTCTTGAGTGTATTCGATTTTTTTCTTTTCTTCTTTTCACTCTGATCTAACTTCCTAATTAGGAACGCTTTTGAAAAGAGCCTAAAAGAAAAATATGTACATGAAGAAGCCTCAAAATATCACTAGCTCAAAATCTGTACTCATTTTAAGTGAATACACAGTTTGAAGAGCATTAAAGATGGCCCCACACTTTGATGTTCCTCTTATTGAGGCGAATTGCCTTTGTTCCCTCCTCTGGAGGCTCCCTGATTATTCTGGCCAGCAGCATGAACTGGGGGTGAGGTGGTTTCTGACTGAGTCTTTAGGAGACTAGCAACTCCTGCTTCTTATTGCTTGGACCCTTTGCCCTTGGCCTCCAGCTGCCATGCTGTGTGGAAGCCCAAGAAGCCCCCTGGAGGTTCCCGCGTGGAAAGGGGTCAAGGCTGAGCTCGTTGACAGCCAACACCAGTTTGCCAGCTATGTGAGTGAGCCACCTTGGAGGTGAATATTCTCCAACCTTAGTCCAGCTGCCCCAGCTCTCACTGGATAGAGAAAAGCTGTTTTCCTGAACCCTGTTCAAACCACAACTTGCGACAAAAATAAATGTTTTTTTTTTTTAAACTTTCTTCAGGCCAGAAAGTTTTAGGGTGGTTTGTTGTACAGCAATACATAATTTTTTTACAGTAAATATTATTTATTTGGCAGTTCTGCATCTTCAGTTCAGTTCAGTTCAGTCTCTCAGTCGTGTCCAACTCTTTGCAACCCCATGAATCGCAGCACGCCAGGCCTCCCTGTTCATCACCATCTCTCAGGGTTCACTCAGACTCACGTCCATCAAGTCTGTGATGCCATCCAGCCATCTCATCCCCTTCTCGGTCGTCCCCTTCTCCTCCTGCCCCCAATCCTCCCCAGCATCAGAGTCTTTTCCAGTGAGTCAACTGTTCGCATGAGGTGGCCAAAGTACTGAAGTTTCAGCTTTAGCATCATTCCTTCCAAAGAAATCCCAGGGCTGATCTCCTTTAGAATGGACTGGTTGGATCTCCTTGCAGTCCAAGGAACTCTCAAGGGTCTTCTCCAACACCACAGTTCAAAAGCATCAGTTCTTTGGTGCTCAGCATTCTTCACAGTCCAACTCTCACATGACCACAGGAAAAACCATAGCCTTGACTAGACGGACCTTAGTCGGCAAAGTAATGTCTCTGCTTGTGAATATGCTCTCTAGGTTGTCATAACTTTTCTTCCAAGGAGTAAGCGTCTTTTAATTTCATGGCTGCAGTCACCATCTGCAGTGATTTTGGAGCCCCCCAAAATAAAGTCTGACACTGTTTCCACTGTTTCCCCATCTATTTCCCTTGAAGTGTTGGGACCGGATGCCATGATCTTCGTTTTCTGAATGTTGAGCTTTAAGCCAACTTTTTCACTCTCCTCTTTCACCTTCATCAAGAGACCCTTCAGCTCCTCTTCACTTTCTGCCATAAGGGTGGTGTCATCTACATATCTGAGGTTATTGATATTTGTCCTGGCAATCTTGATTCCAGCTTGTGTTTCTTCCAGTCCAGCGTTTCTCATGATGTACTCTGCATAGAAGTTAAATAAGCAGGGTGACAATATACAGTCTTGACGTCCTCCTTTTCCTATTTGGAACCAGTCTGTTGTTCCATGTCCAGTTCTAACTGTTGCTTCCTGACCTGCATACAGATTTCTCAAGAGGCAGGTCACGTGGTCTGGTATTCCCATCTCTTTCAGAATTGTCCACAGTTTCTTGTGATCCACACAGTCAAAGGCTTTGGCATAGTCAATAAAGCAGAAATAGATGTTTTTCTGGAACTCTCTTGCTTTTTCCATGATCCAGTGGATGTTGGCAATTTGATCTCTGGTTCCTCTGCCTTTTCTAAAACCAGCTTGAACATTAGTGAGTTCACGGTTCATGTATTGCTGAAGCCTGGCTTGGAGAATTTTGAGCATTACTTTACTAGCATGAGAGATGAGTGCAATTGTGCGGTAGTTTGAGCATTCTTTGACATTGCCTTTCTTTGGGATTGGAATGAACACTGACCTGTGGCCACTGCTGAGTTTTCCACATTTGCTGGCATATTGAATGCAGCACTTTCACAGCATCATCTTTCAGGATTTGAAACAGCTCAACTGGAATTCCATCACCTCCACTAGCTTTGTTTGTAGTGATGCTTTCTAAGGCCCACTTGACTTCACATTCCAAGATGTCTGGCTCTAGATGAGTGATCACATCATCATGATTATCTGGGTCGTGAAGATCTTTTTTGTACAGTTCTTCCGTGTATTCTTGCCACCTCTTCTTAATATCTTCTTCTTCTGTTAGGTCCAGACCATTTCTGTCCTTTATCGAACCCATCTTTGCATGAAATGTTCCCTTGATATCTCTAATTTTCTTGAAGAGATCTCTAGTCTTTCCCTTTCTGTTCTTTTCCTCTATTTCTTCGCATTGTTCACTGAAGGTGGCTTTCTTATCTCTTCTTGCTATTCTTTGGAACTCTGCATTCAGATGCTTATATCTTTCCTTTTCTCCTTTGCTTTTTGCCTCTCTTCTTTTCACAGCTATTTGTAAGGCCTCCCCAGACAGCCATTTCACTTTTTGCATTTGTTTTCCATGGGGATGGTCTTGATCCCTGTCTCCCGTACAATGTCACAAACCTCATTCCATAGTTCATCAGGCACTCTATCAGATCTAGGCCCTTAAATCTATTTCTCACTTCCACTGTATAATCATAAGGGATTTGATTTAGGTCATACCTGAATGGTCTAGCGGTTTTCCCTACTTTCTTCAATTTCAGTCTGAATTTGGTAAAAGGAGTTCATGATCTGAACCACAGTCAGCTCCTGGTTTTGTTTTTGTTGACTGTATAGAGCTTCTCCATCTTTGGCTGCATAGAATATAATCAATCTGATTTCGGTGTTGACCATCTGGTGATGTCCATGTGTAGAGTCTTCTCTTGTGTTGTTGGAAGAGGGTGTTTGCTATGCCCAGTGCATTTTCTTGGCAAGACTCTATTAGTCTTTGCTCTGCTTCATTCTGCATTCCAAGGCCAAATTTGACTTCCTACTTTAGCATTCCAGTCCCCTATAATGAAAAGGACATCTTTTTGGGTGTTAGTTCTAAAAGGTCTTGTAGGTCTTCATAAATCATTCAACTTCAGCTTCTTCAGTGTTACTGGTTGGGGCATAGACTTGGATTACTGTGATATTGAATGGTTTGCCTTGGAAATGAACAGAGATCATTCTGTCGTTTTTGAGATTGCATCCAAGTACTGCATTTCGGACTCTTTTGTTGACCATGATGGCTACTCCATTTCTTCTGAGGGATTCCTGCCCGCAGTAGTAGATATAATGGTCATCTGAGTTCTGCATCTTAGTTGTGGCCTATAGGATCTAGTTCTGTGACCAGGGATCAAACCCAGAGCCTCTGCTCTGCGGGAAGGGGGCGGGAGGAGGGGGCGCTTCCCAGGTGGTTTGGTAGGAAAGAATCCACATGCCAGTGCAGGAGCTGCGGAGTCATGGGTTTGATCCCTGGGTCAGGAAGATCCCCTGGAGGGGAAATGATAACTCACTCCAGCGTTCTTGCCTGGGAAATCCCATGGATATAGGAGCCTGGGGGGCTGCAGTCCATGGGGTTGCACACAGCCAGACGCGACTGAGTGGCTGAGCACGCTTGCATGCTCCTGCCTTGGGAGTGTGGATCCATGACCTGTGCACCACCAGGGAAGGCCAGATATATAATTCTTCACACACAACCTGTTTTCAAAGAAATTCATTCATAATAAATGATGCAAAGCAGACAGTGTGGTCTCCTAAAATTTTTCATGCTATTAGGAGGGAAGTAAAGCAATGTAGGCTTGCAAACAGCATTGGGGAAAAGAAGAAACTCCTGTTAAATTTGCACTCCTGTCCTCTGCAACACCACTTCAGGACTGCAATCAGCTACTTCCCTGTTCTCGGACAGTGTGGGTCAGTTTATAGTTGGCGCAATGTCCTGAGTTTGTAATTGTGTCAGGACATTGTGTTTGTACTTTGTCCACTTACATAGGCCGTGGTGTCAGAATGGATTTTTGGAAGACTAAAGAAAGGTCTGACTGTGTAGTGATGCTCCAGGTTTGTTCACAATAACTTTAGTTAGGATACTACAACTAAAGGCAAAGAGCAGCGAACGTGAAATACCGCCACTTTTCTTTTTCTGTTTGAAAGGAGTCTGCAGACTAAAAAGACTTAGAGAGATCTTTTGATTCTTTTAGAAGGTACATTCTCATTTTCACACTGATTTATTTTTATAAAACAATTCTCTTTAGGGAGCAAAATATATTTTCTCCTTAAGGCAGTATTTCCAGCTTAACAGGTATGAGAATCATTTGGAAGGCTCGCTAAAACATTGACCATACAGATTCAGCTGCAGAGTTTCTGAGTTTTTAGGTCTGGAGGAAGGTCCAAGAATTTACATTTCTTTCGAGTTTCTAGTCATTGTCAATGTTGCTTACTGTATGGTGTCAAACGCCCTGACCATGTCATACATCAGAGGCTCAGACTTATCCTTCTTATAAAAGAACATTTCTACCCTTTTACTAAACTTTTTCTGTTTCCCTCACGACCTCCCCAGCCCCTGGCAACCCCCTTTCACTCTGTTTTTTTGAGAGTCTTTTTATCTCAGCTAGTGTTTAACAGAATAAGAGCCTAAAACAGAAATGATGCTTCAAAATATCATTTTCAGTATCAATAAATATAAAGTCATGTTAATCAACTTGAGTATAGTAATTATCAAAGTGATAAATGTGTTAGTCTCTCAGTCATGTCTGACTCTTTGCGACCCCGCAGACTGTAGCCCGCCAGGCTCCTCTGTCCATGGGATTCTCCAGGCAAGAGTACTGGAGTGGGTTGCCATGCCCTCCTCCAGGGGATCTTCCACCCCAAGGATTGAATCCGGGTCTCCCAAATTGCAGGCAGATTCTTTACCATCTGAGTCACCAGGGAAGGCCACAGTAAATATCAAAACATTGAATGGCTTTTGTCTAATTCAGAAGCACTTGGTGGGCAGTTGAGGAGCAGTGATCACAGCCGCCGCCCTGCCCTAAATATAACTTGCTCGGGTGAACAGCTTCCCAGTTCTTTTGTGAAAATGATGAGTAAGTTTTTAAGGACCAAAACCAGAGGCACAGCCATTATATGAACAAATGTAGTTGGCCCTCTGTATCAATAAGTTCCTTAGCCACAGAGTCAACCAATCACAGGTGGAAGAGATCTGAAAAAATTTTTCAGAAATTTCCAAAAAGCAAAATATGAATTTTCTGCCCATCGGCAACTATTTACATGGCAATGACATTGTATGAGGTATTATAAGTAATCTGGAGATGATTTAAAACACCCAGAGGATATGTATAGGTTATCCTCAAATACCACGCCATTTTATATAGGGGGCTTGAGCATCTAAGGATTCTGGCATTTGAAGGGAGTCCTGGGACCAATCTCCCTTGAATACCTAGGGACAACGGTAATATGAAAATGACAAGACAAAAAAAATGGGCACCTGGGGTTAACATTAAACTCTTTATTATATGTTAAGCTGACATATTAGAAAATAAGAAAAATCATGTCATCAGGAATATATAAACTATCTTAAATAATAAAAGCATCTTAATTTAGAACTAAGCAATTTTTAAGGTAAAGTCAGAAAGCTAGAAAATGGTTTAGAGATGATAGAACACATGTGTTTCAAAAAAAGACATGTTGACATAAAAGACACATAAAGACATATTGAACAGGAAGAAATCTGAACAAAAAAGGAATTCAGTGTGATGAAAGACAGTCTGTTGCCTTAATAGCCCAACAAAGCCAAAATCATCATGAAGCATACAGTCATCAATGTGCTAGTGTGACTTCAGTTGGAGCTGTTTAAATCTTTTACTAAAAATAACTAAACACAGGCACAAAGCAACGTCTTTTATAGCCTTTTGGATTCATACAGTATTCACACATTCCTTGCTACCTTTTTGGATTGAATATGCTTAACCCTTAAAAATACAGTAACGCTGTTTACCATTGCAAGAAGGACTGACAGTCATGCTTTAAAATCATGACAACTCTTTTTAAATTAATTAATTTAATTAAAGCACCGAAATAAAGAAGTCCCAGAAAAGGGCAGAAACATTTTACTGTAACGTCTTTCACAAATTTAGACTCTAATCCAGTGCTTAAATAATGCTTGTGTCAAAACAGTGAACTGACTTGCTGCAAAGGGTGTCTTTGAACTGGTTTTTACTTGTGGAGCTGTTTTGTGTACTGAAGATTATCCACTTGTCAAGATGCCATACTGAAACCCAGATGATAGCTGAGAAGCTCATTCTACCTGCCCTCGGGGCAGCTGAGCTTTGCATTTCTGATGACAATGGAATGCAGTAGTTTATGTCAGGTGTGTGCGTGTGTGCGTGTGTGCATGTGTGTTTTCTTCTAAAGCTTCTGTTTGAGGTTCACCTTACTTAATTATAAAGTAAGCATGAAGCAGAGGAACACCCTTTACAACTACCCTTCACTTTTCATTTTAAGGTTGTTCATCTTACAAAAATCTGATTTTCTCTCTCGTTTTAATTCTAGAAATAGTTTCTATAAAAATATTTCTAGGAAGTATCAAAACAGAAATTTAAAATATTATGCTATGTTGCTTTGGCTGCTTTAAAGCTGGAAACACGGTATTTTTATTTTCCATTGCATTTTAGAATATGGGAAATCAAAGGAAATCCTGAAGCTCTTTTACAGTTATCCTGTTAAGGAATGGACATTCTGTATCTGTAAATTTCACTCAGAATTCCAGTGACCAAAGCTTTACTTCCGTGAAAAAGATGCTCTTGCTGATTAAGCTTGAATTTTTGAGACTGCTATCATCAGAGGCTCAACTGATACTGTTGAACAAAACAAAGTAAGGTTTTTTATTCAACAAAAATAAACTTAAATTTCTTAAACAGTCTTATTGAGTAATATATTTATAATGCTTAAGTGATCAAGCAAAACATCTATATCACAAACACTGAGGATATATAACACTCAGATGTTTTTTTTTTTTCTGAAAGTATACCCCTAATAGGGAGGAAATACCATGAATAGGAGAATGAGCAGTCTCAAAGTTGCCATTACTTGTATGACTTTGGTGAAGCTTCTCTCTCTATATATATACATATGGTAAAGAACTAGATGGTTAAAATTCAATTTCTTAAAATTCTGTGAGTAAACTAGTAAACAGATCCATAGGAGAGAAAATAATCTGATACAGTACAGGAGATTTGACTCTATGTTCCTAACTTCTTCACTTTGCTTCTTTCCTCCTTTCTCCCTCCCTTTCTTTCTTGCCTTCTTTCTTTGCATTCATTGTTTAGGGATCCTACCTTTAATAAAAATGAATAAATTATATTGACACAGAGCATGAGAAAGTTATGCGAGAAGCTTAAGAGAGGATATGGAGAATGAAGGCACAGTCCAAAGAAGTGGTAGATATCTTGACTAGGACATGAGGTTCTTGGTAGAGCCATTTAATCGTCTGCCAACGAGACTAAGGGAGAGAGCTCTGAGCGGAAAGAAGTGGACAGGGAGTGTCAGAGCGGCCTTGCTCAGTAATGGGGATTGAACATTGGGTTTAGATATTTAGAATTGCCCCGGCTACAGCCAGGGGACTGGGAGATGTGAAAAGCAGAATGGTCAATGTGGCGTCGATGTGATAACTTAGTAAGAGGATGATGAGAGGGCAGTGGGGCCGGGAGAGCGGTGTTTTCTGGCAGGGCTGGCAGGGCACGTGGATGCTGAGGGGGATGACGGGGCGTGGCCGATGCTGTGGAGGAGAGGAGCGAGGTCCCGCCCACGGCAGCATGCCAGGTTATGTTTTTTAAAGAACACAGTTCTAGCCAACTGCCATCTAGATTCAGCCCATTGGCTTCCAGCTTGCATCCTTGTTTGATGATCATCTGGAGCTTTGAACGGCGTTGATGATCAGCCGTTCTCATGGGGCTGCCTGCCTTGAGAGCTCACTAGCGGGTAACCACGAAGGGGACAAAACTACATCACAGCGCGTGCTAACTGCTGGGCTGGAGTGAGCTGGCGTTTCTCCACAGGCTCTCCTAACACAGAGACAACCATTTAAGGAAAAGACACAGTAGGCATTCAGGGGAGCTGCCGTGCGTGAGAGGAGGCGCGGGGATTCTGTGCTAGCCTGCTGAGTGTTTCCTATCCCTAGATTCCGGCGCATGTGGTTCTTGTGCCTTGCCATTTCCTTTACCTAGTTTTACAGCTATATCTGTTAAAGACCTATTTGAAAGACTTAGTTCATATTCTAAATTGAAGTTAGAAGATAACTCACTAGTTGACTTCATAATTATCAAAATATGTTTCTTCCTGCTTTTATAGGAGCAGTGAAGTTACATAGCATTTAATGATTCGTTATCATCTTGTAGACTTTTGTTGATTAAAATATGTATATGTAATTTTATAATTCACTAACATGTTATTAAACTGTAAAAGGCTACTTTACTTTTCTTTTGCAATATGCTCTCTGTAATTAATTGTCTATTTGAATTGACATGTATGTTTCTTTTTTTTTTTTTGCCTGAAGACTCTTGACCAATGACTTAGTGAAGGAAGGAATATTTATTTGTATGGTTTTGTTAGCTTGGCTCTGATTAGAAGGGCTTGTATTTTAAAATGATGCATAACCTCACTAAATGAAAATATTTCTGATCCGTATCATTAAATTTTATAGGAAATGTTTATCTTTTACAAAAAATTTATAAACTTCACATTATTCTTATTATCTTTATGGTCATTATTCCAGTTGGTTTAATTACTAAATTTTTTTGATTGTCTTAGAAAAATACAGAAATAGAAAATACATGTTAAAATTTTTCCAGGATCATAAGCGTCTCAAGTTTCTATTTTATCTTATTATAGAAAATGTTCCATGAAATTGTCTTTAATTAACGACACCATTAACCAAAATCTTGTCTCGATTATTTGTCTTTAAAGTACATAAATTGTGGTACAATTAAATTTAAGAGTTTAAATTTTACGGTAGGATTCACCTTCCACCAACAATTCTTCTTCCTAAATATTACTATAATTATCTCTCAGTATGTATTTTATCATAATTCTTCTGGAGTTAAATTTCATAACCATGACAAGTTTCCAGAGAGTAGGACTATCTGAGAATTTTAAGAGGGTTTGACCAAAGTTTTAGAAAAGTTTCTCACAAAAAGAAGCACTGAAAAAGAGCCTTGTGCTGTTGAATTTAACAGAAATGTATAGACTGTTATTTTAGCAAAACACTAAATGTTTCAACACAGAGAAGAAGAGAGCATCATCAACTGTCATGACCACCCAGCAACTCCACACGGTTGCCACTTTAAGAACTCAGAACATGAACTTTCACATTGACTGATGTGTTGAGGTTTCACATCTAAATCTTCCGTTCTGCACTAAGACACAAAGGTACTCCAGCAAAAATGATCAGTATTCTTTGCTGTTGACATCTTCATGGCATTTTTTTTTTTCCATAAAGAAACTTCCTTTCAAGATACTTTCAGGTTCTAAATCAGCTGTTAGCTGTCAGTAGCCCAGCTGTTTCCTCCTTTTCCTCTGAATTAAGGATTATTCCCCAAGTCAAAAAAAAAAAAATCTTAATCACAAAGGGCTTGGCATATTTTAGAATGTAACAAGACAGCAGCAGAGTTAATTTTTAAAAGATATAACAAATATTCTGACAAGTCACTTTGAATAAATGAAAACCTCAAAGATAGTAAAATTTATTGCTTTTGAAACTACTAAATTCCCAACATTTTCCATTTACTGTAACTATTTGTCAGAATTTGATAAAGTGAACTCTGCCCCCAAGAAGTTGGTAGCTAGAGCATAAACAAAAGTCTGCTGCCACAGTTGATGGGAATTTTAATTAGGATGGAGAATAGATGTCTAGGGTTGGGAATAGATTTTCCCTTCATATATAGCATTCTAGAGAAATGATGCTGGGTCTTGAAGATACTAATGTTATTACCATTTTTCAAGGGGAGAGAGTGAGAAAACTAAAAACAGCCAGTATGAAAATGTCAGTCTTCTCCTCAGCTGATGAAATCCTACAAGTTCTGGACCAAGTACAGTGCAAAATAGTAAGTTATTCTTTCCAAAATGCAAAGAGATTTTAGGTTACAACAAGGAATAAGAGATAAATCTATAAAACATGCACCAAAAAGAGCAGGAATGTGTTCATAAACATCCTTAGTGATTTTTGTCAATTTATTATTTCATATTGAACTTTGTTTCTGATGCCTTGAATGAGTCCTGCAGTTTTGGAAACAATTTCTAGCATTCATTATTTTGAGCTGTGATAAGTACTTTGTACACATACCTTGTTTAATTCTTATATACTCTTTTGGAGACAAAGAAATAAAATGAGATTGCTGCTGCTACTGCTAAGTCGCTTCAGTTGTGTTGGACTCTGTGCGACCCCATAGATGGTAGCCCACCAGGCTCCCTCGTCCCTGGGATTCTCCAGGCAAGAACACTGGAGTGGGTTGCCATTTCCTTCTCCAATGCATGAAAGTGAAAAGTGAAAGTGAAGTCACTCAGTTGTGTCTGACTCTTAGCGACCCCATGGACTGCAGCCTACCAGGCTCCTCTGTCCATGAGATTTTCCAGGCAAGAGTACTGGAGTAGGCTGCCATTGATTAAATAATAGCTAATAAGTAGTAGAAATCATATTCAACTCTATGTTCTCTTTACATGAATGATATTAAAATCAGAGATTTACTTCTGGCCAAGAGGTAGTAATAGAGACTTCTCAACTGAAGAAACTTTCAAATTCACTGAGGGAACAACCCAGATGAAATATATGAGGGAACAATCTCAGACATTGGACATAAAGCAGAGCAGAACAGTGATTCCTGAAAGAAGGGGGAAAAAACGTCTTACAATTACCATTGGGCTGGGCTGGATAACTCACAAGCTGGAATCAAGATTTCAGGGGGAAATGTCAACAGCCTCAGATATGCAGGTGATGCCACTCTAATGCCACACCAACAAAGGTCCATGTAGTCAAAGCTGTGGTTCTTCCAGTAGTCATGTACGAATGTGAGAGTTGGACCATAAAAAAGGCTGAGTGCTCAAGAATTTATGTTTTTGAACTATGGTGCTGGACAAGACTCTAGAGTCCCTTGGACTGCAAGGATATCAAACCAGTCAATCCTAAAGGAATTCAGCCCTGAATACTCTTTGGAAGGACTGATGCTGAAGCTGAAGCTCCAATACTTTGGCCACCTGATGTGAAGATCTGATTCATTGGAAAAGACTCTGATGCTCGGAAAGATTAAGGGCAGGAGGAGAAGGAGACAACAGAGGATGAGATGGTTGGATGGCATCACCAACTCAATGGACATGAGTCTGAGCAAACTCCAGGAGGTAGTGAAGGATAGGGAAGCCTGTGCTGTGGTCCCCTCGGGTCACAAAGAGTCAGACATGACCTAGTGGCTGAACAAAAATTACCATAGTTTACTATTTGAGTTTTTGGATCATGACACAGGGAGGAAGAACCCAAGTGGAGCCACCTCAACTTGGAGCTCTCTGAATTGAAGGGCCAAAGTTGGGAAAGTTAGGAAACAATAGCAGCTAGAATTAGCAGAGATTACCAGGGTGGAGAGAGAGCTGCAGAGAGAAAGATAGAGTTTTGCACAGGTTTTCTCTCCGGTCTGCACCTGCCTGCATCCATGTGAAGAAATTGCCTGTAATTAGAGAAAGAGCCACTGAAAGAATTAGAGGCAACAATCTCTAGCAAATACACAGGATCAATGATAGCACGGGGCTTTCCTGGTGGCTCAGACAGTCAAGAATCTGCCTGCAATACAAGCGACTCAGAATGAAGGGAATGACTACCCACTCCAGTATTCTTGTCTGAAGAATTCCACAGGCAGGAAGGAACCTGGTGGGCTATAGTCCATGGAACTGCAGAGAGTCAACTGAAGTGACTTAGTAGGCACACAATAATACTGTCAGTTCCCACCATCCAGAGTGGGGGAAAAAAGATCTGTAGTTGATGGGACATCAAATAGACTGCTCAGAAGTGTATTGCCTCTGTAATAAGAAGTGTTAGTCCTAAAATAAATGCTGCTCAAACCTTGTCTTACAGAGCTTAGAGGCATGTGTCTACAGGATCAGACTGATTCCAGATAGCCCAATTGTACTCCAAAATAAAGCTCAGGATTATTTATAGGAATATAAAATATCCAATACTCAGCAAAGCAAATTTTATAATATCTGGCATCCATTAAGAATATCAAACATTCAAACAAGCAGTAGAGTATGACCCATGAGGAGAAAATTCTATCAGTGTAAACAGAACAAGTGAAGTGAAGTCACTCAGTCGTGTCCAACTCCTTGTGACCCCATGGACTGTGGCCTACCAGGCTTCTCCTTCCATGGGATTTTCTAGGCAAGAATACTGGAGTGGGTTGCCATTTCCTTCTTCAGGGGATCTTCCCAACTCAGGGGATCAAACCTGGGTCTCTGGGATTGCAGGCAGATGCTTTACCCTCTGAGCCACCAGGGAAGCAGGGAAACAGAACAAGAAATTAGACAAATGGTAGAATCGACATTAAACATTATTTTAACTATACCTCATATGGTCGGGAAGACGCATCATGTTAAGTGGAGCCATAAATATATGAAAAAGACCAAAATCAAACTTCTAGAGTTGGAAACTACAATGTCTGATGTTAAAATATACAAGATGGAATGAACAGTAGAGTGGACACTGCAGAAGAAATGATGAGTGGACTCGAAGACAAAGCAATAGACGTTATCCAGACTCAAATATAGAGAGATCAAAGCTAGAAAAAACCCTTTCTTTTTAAAACAGAGAAACAGGACATTGTAGGGCCACTTCAAACATCCTACTATATGTGTAATTGAAATTTCAAAAGAAAAAACAATCGAAAAAAATTGTATCTGATAAAATGTCCAGGTATGATGAAAACCGTAAGTGTAGATGGCCAAGAAGATCACCACATTTAAAGCAAGAGCCAGAAATATAAGGGCTGAAACAAAGTGCTTAAAACCAGAGGCAAAAGAAAAAATCTTAAAAACAGGCAGAGAGAAAAAAAGCTTATTTGTGCAGAAGGAAAGAGGTAAGAAGGGCTGTGTCTTTCTTACAAGAAACAAACGCAAGCCAGAAGGCAATACAGCAACACATTTAAACTATTGAAAGGAAGAAATTATTATATTAGAACTCTCTATCCAATAGTGGAAATATTATTCCAAAAGGAAGATGAAATATTTTGTTTTTCAGACATAAAAAGGCAAAATAATTCATCACCGCTGACCCACACTCTAAGAAATGTTAAAGAAAGTCCTTCAGGAGAAGGACAATGAAATGATCTTGATAAAAGTCTCGATCTCCATTGAAGAATGAACACTGGCAGTAGTATATATATGTTTCAATACAGAATACTTTTTCTTATTTTTGTTCTTTATAAAGACAGTTAACTGTGTCAAACAAAAATAATAAGGTATCATAAGGTTTATAGCATGTTGAAGGAGGGATGATTTGGGAGAACGGCATTGAAACATGTATACTATCTTGTAAGAATGAAGCTCCAGTCTGTGTTCAATACAGGATGCAGGACGCATGGGGCTCGTGCACGGGATGATTCAGGGAGAGGATGTGGGGTGGGAGGTGGGAGGGGGCTTTGGCATTGGGAGATCGTGGACACCTGTGGCTGATTAATGTCAATGTACGGCAAAACAAATAAAAAAAAAGAAAAGAAAAGAAAACAAAACAAAAAAAATGAAGTAGACTGTTTGATGAAATCAGTGCAAGATTTGAAGGGAAGAAATGGAAACAAATTGCTGTAAGATTCTCACATGGCACCTTAACTAATACATGTGAGAAGCATATGTATCTACTGTTGGTGCGTATGAAAAGTGAAAGTGTTAGTCGCTTAGTCTTGTCCAATTTTTGCGACCCTATGGACTGTAGCCCACCAGGCTCTTCTGTTCATGGAACTCTCCAAGCAAGAGAAGGGGTGTTGGAATTTCTGAAACTTATAATACCCTTCTCAATAATTATAGAACAATTAGATGAAAAATTAGCCAGACAAAGGATACTTGACCAACACTATCAACCAGTTGGATCTGACAATTGCACAACCCTGAGCGACTTCACTTTCACTTTTCACTCTCATGCACTGGAGAAGGAAATGGCAACCCACTCCAGTGTTCTTGCCTGGAGAATCCCAGGGATGGGGGAGCCTGGTGGGCTGCCATCTATGGGGTTGCACAGAGTCAGACATGACTGAAGTGACTTAGCAGCATAGCCAATAAGAGGTTTTCCCAGTGGCTCAGATGATAAAATCTGCCGGCAATGCGGGAAATCCAGGTTTGATCCCTGAGTCAGGAATATCCCCTGGGGAAAGGAATGGCAACCCACTCCAGTATTCTTGCCTGGAGAGTTACAGGGACAGAGGAACCTAGTGTGCAATAGTCCATAGGATCAGTAAGAATTGGGCATGACTGAGTGACTGACACTTTCACTTTTGAATCCAACAAGAGCAGGATACATATCCATTTCACATGCACCTGTGTTAATCAAAACACACCATATTTTGGACTACAAAACAAGTTTCTTTAAATATAAAAGAATTCAACCCTTACAAAGTTACGTTGTCTGAAGGTAGAATTAAATTGGAAATAAAAAAACAATAATTTTAGAAAATGGCCAAATATTTGGTTACTAAATAATATAATTTTATATATTCCATGAATTAAAGAAGAAATCAAAGTGAAACTAGGAAGAAAGTGAAAACAAACTATATCAGAATTTGTGAGATATGACTAAAGCAGTGTTTAGAGAGAAATTTATAGCCATAAATTCCTCTTAAAAAGAAGAAAAGTCTAAATAACTGATCTTGGCTTCTATCTTAAGAGACTAGAAAAAAATGCAAACTAAAATCAGAGTTTGCAGATATAAGGAAATAGTAACTATGTGGGCAGAAATGTAAAATAAAATTTTAAAAGTGTAAATAAGTGAGACCTATTGCCGAGGTATGAGGATTAGTTACTCTATTTCAGAAGAGCTGTTACTCTATCTCAGAAGAGTTGTTACAACATTTATGGACCTGAAAATATCTGAACCAGTTATTAGAACTGGCTGCATGTGCTTTTAATAAGACCACTTCTTTCTCGTGCAAAATGCATCCTGAGGTAGGCATTCCAAGGCTGGTACAGTGGCTCCACTATGTCTAAGACCCTTGTTCCTTCCATCTGGTTGCTCAACCTTAGTTAGTACATCACTTAAGGGTCAACAGTGGCTATATGGGTGGTAGTTACTTAGTTTTGGTTGAGCTAACAGGGAACAGCAAGGACCATGTCCCAGAAAAGACCATGTAACACTGGTTTTGGAAGTCAAATGGAAATCTATTTCCATGTCATAGGTCAAGTGATCTCATGCACACATCTAGGTGCAAGGTGGGGTGGGCAGAAATGTGCCCGGGTACGAAATGGGATTCTGTTTTAAGTCAAAGGAGGCTGGGCTTTGGGCAGCAGCTAGCAGTCCCTTCCAGGGTATGTCTGTGCTGATTTTAACTAAAAGGGCACATTTCTTAGTGTAGTAAAGCTCAGACCAGCAAATAACCGTGTAACCTTGGACTTAAGCTGTACACATTTAGTTCTTTCACTTGTAAAATGAGACTTGAACCTGATGTCTGAAATAGGAAGGCCTTAGAGGGAAAGGGCCAGTGGACCTGCCGCCTAATGGTTCACCGTGCCTGATGGACGCCACTGGCCTCTCGGCCAGGCAAAGATAACTTCTTCATATGCTCAGGTAGAGGTTTGCTCTTTCCTAACATTTCCCTCTCTTATTCTCTCACCCAGCCTGTCCTCTGGGTATGAGATAGCTTCATGAATTATGCTCTATTACCCACCCGATTTTCTTCCTTTGTAGGAAAGCACTTTCACAATGTTTAATAAATAGCCATAAAGGAATAGCATTATGTACTAGCTTAATAGCGTTAAGAAAAAAATTGTTCAGTGCTGATTGTTTCACTAGTTGCTGCTGATGTTTACAGTGTTGACTTTAATTGTCCCTCAGAAAGAATGAAGGTCATTTATGCCCCACTTCTGAGGAGTGTGGGCTTCCCTGATAGCTCAGTTGGTAAAGAATCAGCCTGCAATGCAGGAGACCCCGGTTTCATTCCTGGTTCAGGAAGATCCGCTGGAGAAGGGATAGACTACCCACTCCAGTATTCTTGGGCTTCCCTGGTGGCTCAGCTAGTAAAGAATCTGCCTGTGTTGTGGGAGACCTGGGTTCGATCCCTGGTTGGGAAGATCCCTAGGAGAAGGGAACAGCTACCCACTCCAGTATCCTGGCCTGGAGAGTTCCATGGACAGTATTTGGAACGACTGAGTGTAAATGCTGTGCATATCTTTTTGTCAGATGACATTATCTTTTTCAGCTCAGTGAAAAGACGGTGTTGACAAGTATTGAGTATTATATTTCACTTTTGAAAGTTAAGGAGAGCATTCATAAGGATATATGTTTGCAATTTAATTCTTTTAATTTGAGGACAAAAATCATAATTCTGTGAAGAGTTAGTGCATGTCTTACATTAAGCCATATAGTATTCCATAAGGTTCAAGTGGCCTGTGAAATGCTATGTTCTAACTAGAAAGCACCCATGCCTCATCCTGCTTAAGCTGCTGTCACTGGTGTATATGGCTCTGATGATTCATACATATGTGCAGCCTGTGTAAGGAGCATGCAGTAATCTACATGAAGGCATTTTTACAAATCAGTTTTATTCTCTGTTATTAAGTAAATTGGACTACAGAGACTTGTGTATTTATTAAATTCAGTTTCTCTACTTGCTCATAAAATAAATCTACCCTATTTTTTTAAACAATCCTATTAAAAAAAAATCCCCGTGTATAAAAGTAGAAACCGAAGAAGCATACTTTTACTTTTAGACTTCTCTCTCTCTCTCTCTCTCTCTCTCTCTCTATATATATATATATATATATATATATATATGTGTGTGTTTTAAGAAAGAAAAAGTCTCAAGATGATAAGACCTTACAGGATACAGGATGCTTGGGGCTGGTGCACGGATGATCCAGAGAGATGATATGGGGTGGGAGGTGGGAGGGGTCTTCGGCATTGGGAGATCGTGTACACCTGTGGCTGATTCATGTCAATGTTTGGCAAAACCAATACAGTATTGTAACGTAGAATAAAGTAAAAATAAAATTTAAAAAGTAAATAAAATAAACCTTTTTCTACAGTAAAAAAAAACTAAAAATAACTAAAACTTTACAAAATTCAAAGATCGATGTTGGCATAATTTGAGGTAATAGCATATACTTTATTTTCTATTAAATAAATCTCTAAAAAAATTGCTATACCATTCAGGGTCCAGCTTGGAGACAAAAACAACACAGGAATTCAAGCAGAGTAAGTTGATTACAGGGAATTATTAATAAGTAACTTAGGGATTAATTGCTACTAAGATGTAAATAGGACGGCAAAGAACATGAGCAGATAGACAGAGTAGCAGCTGTCGCTGAGGCTAAGGCAGGGTCCGCAAGGTGGGGATACGCTTGGAAAAAGTGTGCTCCCTACAGGGGCGGTGATGCAGCTGGCTAGGCAATCGAGCGCCAGCAGGACTTCCCAGTCGGTGAGGAATCCACCTGGAATACAGGAGAGCCAGGTTCATTCCCTGGGCTGGGAAGATGTCCTGGAGAAGGGAACGACACCCCACTCCAGTGTTCTTGCCTGGAAAAATCCCATGGAAGGAGAAGCCTGGTGGGTGACAGTCCCTGGAGGCGCAAGAGTCGGACAGAACTCCACAAGCGTCAGCGGAACTGGCCGACGCTGCAGGGTAAGAAAGGAGGAAAGCAGGCTGACAGCAAGAAGACTCTCCTTTCTTCATCAGAGTCCCGCTATCGCCCCCTACTGACAACGTTTAGCATTGTGAAAGTTGCTCAGTCGAGACTGTGTGTGACCCCATAGACTTATACAGTCCACGGAATTACCCAGCCAGGATACTGGAGTGGGTAGCCTTTCCCTTTCCCAGGGGCTCTTCCCAATCCAGGGATTGAACCCAGGTCTCCCGCATTGCAGGCGGATTCTTTACCAGCTGAATCACAAGGGAAGTCCCATAGATAAATATTTAGGGGGTCCACCTTCAGCACCACCAAACTGGGCATTGAAGGATAGATTTGGATCAGAAAAGCAATAAATTGGTAACTGGCACAATTGCTGTTTTTTCAGATTTAAGTAGTGAACACAAATTAGAATTACTAAAATGGAAAATTTGAAGAGTGTTGCCACTCTAATCTGAAAAGTAACCGTAAACATGTAGGGTTATCATGATATGATGATGTGTGATAGAAAGAAGGCTGGGCACCAAAGAACTGATGCTTTTGAACTTCAGTGCTGGAGAAGACTCTTGAGAGTTCCCTGTACTGCAAGGAGATCAAATCAGTCAATCCTAAAGGAAATCAACTCTGAATATTCATCGGAAGAACTGACTCTGAAGCTGAAGCTTGAATACTTTGGCCACTCACTGGAAGACCGACTCACTGGAAAATACCCTGATGCTTGGAAAGACTGAGGGCAGGAGGAGAAGGGGACGACAGAGGATGAGATGGTTGGATGGCATCACTGACTTAACGGAGGTGAATCTGAGCAAACCCCGGGAGATAGTGAAGGACAGGGAGGCCTGGCTTGCTGCAGTCCATGGGGTTGCAAAGAGTCAGACACACCTGAGCAACTGAACAACAACAACAAGAATAATGTAAGGAAATTAATATTTGTCTAAATGAATTCTTGGACACATACTATTGTTTAGAAAGGAGAGTCTACAGGGTTAAATGGAAGCATGTTAATAACGTGAAGACGTTTGAATCTGAAAGATCAGAGAGATTATGTAGTCCAATGCCCTAATTCTAGAAATTAGGAAGAGCCTGAAACCCAGAAGAATTCAGTGATTTGTTCAAGGCTCAAGAATTAGATAGTGAAAAATATCCATTTGTGTCACGAATATTAATTCAATAAATGCTAAACCAGGTGTCAGATGTGGTTCCAGGTGCAGGAGCCCAGCAGTGAACAAACTACATTCTGCACTCACGGAATTTACATTTAAGTTGAAAGAGTCAGACAAACCGATAAAGAAATAAGTGTGTATTAATAGTAATTCAGGTGTTAGAAGTGTTAAGACAAAAAATAAACCAGGGTGAGCAGACAGAAAATAGTGTAAGCGAAAGGGATGGGAGAGGCTGTGTTATTGATGTTGGTGCTGTTTGAGCAAACACCTGAAAGGGGGTTGTCCCAACTCTCAACCCCAAATATTCAAATAGATAAGAGAGCTTAGAAAATTTCATGCATTTTTCAATAATCTTACCTTTTGTACTTGTTTCCACGTTCTCACGGACGTGTATCCTTTTACCAATCAAGGTGGGATAGTGACCCTGCCTCCTCTCTCTCGTCTTATTGTTAAAAGATTTATTTTTATAAAGGTTATCTGTCTGCACCCTGTTCCCGTCAATCCGCGTCGGGTAAGTAGGCAGATACAGCTTGCAGGAAACCCGGTTACGGTGGACACCATCTACGCTCCCACAACTCAGACTGACCACATATTTTGACAAGTTTCAACCAGTTTCTAGCTTTCTGGCTCTTTAGATATTATACATCTCCTCAGGGCAGTGTTGAGCATGCTGAAAATCATTCAACACTGAGTGCCCCACATAAGATGATATTTCAGCACTGAGATATTCCTTAATTATATGTGTTTTCACTGTATATGTAAATAGGGGATAAAAGTTGCTGAAATGCCATTAACAATGGCTGTTGAAATTTTGTGTTTAGAAGCTGCATGCACAGAAAGGGAGTTGAACGTTTGATGGTTAATATGCAGTTGGGTTCTTTCCTGAAAAATGCAGCTGATTTTAAGGTCATTGTAAACGACATCACTGTCAAACTTCAAAACTTTAAGTAGGCAGTGTAGCCAACAGACATGCAGTTGAGTATTGGAAGCTGAAAGAGAAAACATTTGTCATGATTATTTTGAAACGTCATTAGAATTTAACTTGATTTCGGCTGGACCTTTGGCAATACAACATGAAAATTTAAAACTAATCTTTATTTCCCTGTAACTGCTGATTCCTCCTATTATAGCTTTTTTGGTTTGTAAGACTGGTAATCAATATAAACTAACTTACATTAACATTTTGATTTGTCAAAAATTTTTTTTCAAAGGAGATTTAATTTTTATTAAAGTTTTATATTAGTTGAAACAAAATTGTTTTCTTTTGGAATAACTCATTGGTTATTAAAATCACTTCACTGACCTGCTGTTTAACAGCATGAAGATAAATGAATATATCTCAAACTTATCTGAAATTACAATACAAATGAAGACATTTAAATGTGTTTATTACTGTGTTTATTTCTCTATTTTAAAGAGACATTTTGTCATTAATTCAGCACACTGTGTAACAGGGTTTAACTCTGAAAACAAATCACTCAAAATTCAAAGCATCATATGATGGGAACAATCACTTTAAAAATTCTAAAGTTGTTATCTCTTTTAACTCAGCATAAAAGTTGAACTAATGTGTCTCAATGTTTATAATGATCAAAAACCAAAATCCCAGATTAAAAAAATATTTCCTTCTTTGATTTTATAAAGAAGTGATGAATAATGTAATTGAAAGAGTAAAGAGACTATAAGAAAACTGTCAATTATAATTTTCTCTTGTATTTCATTCTAAGAATTTTTTAGTTAGTTTTCTAAGCAAATCAGGTGATAATCAGATGTGCCTGAAGGCCTCCTGGAAACATCCAATTACTCTCCTTACAGAAATCTTTTTCCCTCGGTTACTCAATGAGAGAACTGCGGGGGGCATGCAGTTACGTTGGCCACATTAAAGGGAAAAAAATAATTCATAAAGAGCGATGAATGAAAAGGGACAAAAGTTTTAAACAAGTTCCTCGTCTCTTCTTAGTCCTCAGACACCCTATGTTGAATAGCCAGATCATCTTATTATTGCGAATGCCGTGGTTGTAATCTTTTATTGCTCGCAGTATAGGCCTACAGCATTAAGTTAGTATAAAATTACATATAGTTTAATATTTCTGTACAACACCTTTAAACAAGCTTCTCTAGGCAAGAAGGTTATCCGTCTTATAAATCTATTATTCCATTGTACATCTTGATAGCCGAGCATAGCTCCTAGCCATGTTTAAGCATTAAATAGTGCATTATTATTTCACATAAATCAACTCAGAGATGTGTGAATTCATAAATTTTGCATTTGCACAGACAGTATTTTAAACGTTTTACTGCTTCGTGGGAACTCAGAGCATAAGCCGGTACACAAATCAGGACCTGAGAAATTTCAATAAAATTTAATGTCACAATTGCATTTTCTCAAAGTCGATGCATGCATGGTTTAGAAGGACTTTAACTGAGTCCAAAAATAAAAGTAGATTTAAAGAATCAGAGTCTAGTCAGCTTTTGTTTTTAAAATTAATAAGCGCTTTGGCTCATTCCTTACGACAAATGATATACAAGAAATAAGACCTTATAGAAATTTGAAACGAAGCAAAAATATGTCAGAATCATAAATCCTGATGATCCTTTGTAATTTATTAAAAGTAATGCAGGTAGAAAGTGGTATAGGGTTGATAAGCTTATATTATAATTAAAATATAGCTTTATAGTTTGAACCTGAATTAAATTTTAAAAAGTCATAATTTAGGCTATAAGTTACATGAGGGTAAGAAGTATGGCATTTCTAAGGGTTTCTATTTCTAGGTGATTCTCTCTGGTGTGAAGCAGAGAGAGAGTCTTTCCTGTTTCTAGGCTTTTTGGGCGGTGATGATGTTTGCTGTTTCTTCAAAGTTTTCATTATTTTTCCCAGGAAATGTTCCATTTAAGATTTTCACTTCTGTGGGAAAATGTTTATAAAATTTAATGCACAGGAGTTAAAGGTTCCAGGAAGGTTTCTGCTTTAATGTATGTGTAGTGAAAATTATATTCCTGTTGAAATAATTCCTGATGCATATAATTAACTGAACAAAAGCCACATTAATTTGAAAATGGCGTGTTTTTCACCTAGAAACAGGTGATGTAGAAAGATAAATTGCTGTGAAAGTTAGAACTTGCTTCCAGTATTTGTTAAATTCTGGGCAGAAAGCTGAAAGAGAGAAAGAGAAAGAGAGAAAGAAGACCTTGTCAGGAAATGTTTTGGACAGTTTTTATTGAGACTTTGTAAAGAGTTACCACTAGGTTATTCCTGGGGAAATAAGTGAAAAAGGAAAGCTAAAGATAATATTCTACTTTTTTTTTTTTTTGTAGTGAGAGATTTTGTTTTTATGATGAAGATTTATTACATTAGGGGAATGGTTTCTGCTCTGCTTTATAAACTTTAGATATTTTCTCTGCCTTCTGAATCCTGCCTTTTTTCCCTTGATGGACTAAAAAGTTCAAGCCTAAGGTTAACAGTACCAGAGATCATTGTTTAGAGATTAATCTTTTTCGAGTGATAAGCAAAAGACAGACACAGTGAGTTTTCAAGGACCCTACAGCTACTTGAAGTAATGACAAGTATTACCATACCCAGGCAAGCTCTGGAATGTTAAAAGAAGCAGATCTAGTTACTTACCATCCATAAAAAACTAATGGAAGCTTCTCTCTCACTCTGATGAATGTTGAAAATGGAGTGACTTAAATAAAAAATCTCTTCCCTTGTTACGATGTTTGACTATTTAGCATTCACTGGTTCGGGGGCCATTTAGTTTCTGATATTATTGCTACTTCTCGTTTCCTTTTTTCATGTGAAAGTTTCATCTTATTATCTGGGTCTACACTATCAAAGATAGAAGGGAAAACATGATTCATTATAGAAATTACATTTTCTGAGCTAAGCCAGAAGGCACTGCCCTTACTCCAGCTCTTGTATAAGCAAGACTTAGTGTTATGTATATATTGTATGTGTATAGAATGTTTACTTAGCAATGTATGTATTTATACCACACAAGTGGCCCATACTACCATTACATAAATCCCTCTATTTTTCAAAGGCTATGTGGAAACAATTGATGACTGAAGAAGAGTCATGACTAAATAAACATGTTTAAAAAATTTCCAGTGTGTGTCAGCACCATTTAAATAAATATATGTCCTTTTCTCATGGCACTAACTTGCTGATTAGAGGAGAAATTAGAAGAAAAAGATGGACAATGAATATCTTGAACTGTGAAGCAATGGATCTGCTTCATCTTTTTTAAAACATGGTTGCAAATGAGTATATTTCTATTTGAAATTAAATGGGTCCTTTGTTTCTAAAACTCATAGGTTCACTCTCTGTTGGATAAACCGCAATTAAATTTTTAAAAATAAACTTTAGCACACCATAGAAAGCACTGTTTTGTGCTTTGTTGCTCTGTTTTCTATTTACATTTTCATTGATTCATCTCAAATAAAATGCCTAGGTTTAAGTAGAAATCAAGATGGTGGGACAAAAACAAATCAAGAATTGATTGGTCTTAATTTTCATAAGTTTGGCTTTTACCTGCTTTGATAGACATGTTCATTAAGATGTATTTGTAAGCTGTTATGCTCAAAATTGCCATGTCTTTTGTACAATTCATCTCCTCAGATGAGCTATATGTTTAATATACCTTAGGTTTTTATTAGAATTTGTGCAGCTAGATAATAGTAATGTAATATTATTGCCTTTTATTGAAAATAAAACCATATTTTATTATCATTTTTGCACCAACTAGGATGGTTATCACTGCAGATGGTGACTGTAGCCATGAAATTAAAAGACGCTTACTTCTTGGAAGGAAAGTTATGACCAACCTAGATAGCATATTGAACAGCAGAGACATTACTTTGCCAACAAAGGTCCGTCTAGTCAAAGCTATGGTTTTTCCAGTGGTCATGTATGGATGTGAGAGTTGGACTGTGAAGAAGGCTGAGCACTGAAGAATTGATACTTGTGAATTGTAGTGTCGGAGAAGACTCTTGAGAGTCCCATGGACCAGTCCATTCTAAAGGACATCAGTCCTGGGTGTTCTTTGGAAGGAATGATGCTAAAGCTGAAACTCCAGTTACTTTGGCCACCTCATGGGAAGAGTTGACTCACTGGAAAAGACTCTGATGCTGGGAGGGATTGGGGCTGGGGGAAAAGGGGATGACAGAGGATGAGATGGCTGGATGGCATCACCGACTTGATGGACGTGAGTTTGAGTGAACTTCAGGAGTTGATGATGGACAGGGAGGCCTGGCGTGCTGTGATTCATGGGGTCGCAAAGAATCAGACATGACTGAGTAACTGAACTGAGCTGAACTGAGGATGGTTATAATTTTTAACTGAAGTATAGCTGACTTACAATATTGTATTCATTTTGGGTGTAAGGCAAATTAAGTTATATGTACAGAGATTTCATTAAGTGTGTAGATTGCTTTGGGTAATATGTCCATTTTAGCAATATTGATTTTTCAATCAGAAGGCAAAGGATGCAAAGAACCATATTTTACAAATAAAGCTGACCACTGTAGGAAAGTATGCAATAGGATTTTTTTTGTTTCATGTTTGTGATGAGCTATTTAAAAGGCTGAGAGGTAAGATGGTAAGGAGAAAGAGACTTGAGTGTCATAGTACTTGGTAACAGACTATCCTTTACACTTTCAGGCAGACATGGCTAACTGTGCACCAGGTTTCCATACCACAGAGAGATGGCTGCTAAGCCTGTGCTCTGCTAGAATACCAGGCCCAGTGTCACTCTATCCTTTGCAGATAAGGGAGGTTATGGGTGTGGGAACGAATGTATGTCACTTCTGGGCCAAGCCTTGAGAAGTGGGTGCGTTGTTACCCTTTTCTTCTACCTCTTCCTGAAGCAAAAGGCTCTGAGACCTTAGAAAAGGGTACAACCACAAGATAGGAGAATTCATGAATGTCTTTGTCAACTGACTCAAATACTGACAAATTCTGAAATATTAGAGTTTGGTATAGCAGATAACATTACTGTGCAAACTCATACACGCAATGTAAAATCTTGGGGAATCCACTTAATTTCAGACAGCTTTGTTTTTTCCATATCATAAAAGCAGTAATTTTTATATGAATAGACACATTAAGAGGAACCCTCCCCAAAGAGCTGCTGTGAACATTAAATGAGATAACGTGCAACAAGGTGTTTTATAGGCACTAAGCAATTACTCAAAATTAGCCATACTTTTTTCTTCTTTTGCTTGCCTTCACTGGTACAAATCACTCACAGGAACTGGTGTGGAAGTGCTTTAGCCCTGTATTCTGGAACATCATAGAAGTTGCTTATAGCTCTTCTTTGCCCAAGGCTAAATTCACTAATATAAAAGATAATCTCATTAATGCCATACTTTGAGACTCTCTCTCTCTCAAATCATTAACACTATACTTTGAGCTTCTCTTTTCTATTAATAAATACTTGATGACATGATCTTTCTCTGTTGTGCAGGGTGATCCGTGCACTGTGGCTTTTTCTATAGTATTTCATTATGTTCACAGGCGACTGCTCACCGTCAGGCATTGTCCTGTGTCGTGTCATTTTATTGTTACCGCAACATTAGGAAGTAGGTGCATCCTTTCCTTTTGTCCATAGTCATGTAGCCAGTAGGCATGGCTGTTGGCATTCAGACTTCTTTCGGTTTTGCTCCAATGATATGGACTATACCATTGTGTCTTCACATACGAAGTGATTGATATAGTTTGCTCCTTGAATCCAGAGTACACAGTGAGCTAGAATTTGGTCGTTTACCACAGTGTGTACCACAAAGGGCCTTGAATGTGAACGGGACCAGAAATAGCATCCTTGAGGAAGCATCACTTCTAGGGGAAATCGGGCATGTGGATAAGAAATGGTACCTTTTTGGATATGTTACAGTGAAGGCAAAGAAGTAAGTAAGAGGCAAGAAATTAAGAATCTAGAGAAGAGAAAGTGAGAGAACGGTAATAGCTTCACCTACTCCCTATCATTATACATTAAAGTATCTATCTTTTATTAAACAGAAGAGGGCACTCTTGAACTAGTAACCCCACTCATGAATTAAATAGGAATTACAAAGAAAGCAGATTACACTCATACAAAGCAACTGTAAGAAGAAAACAGAAAATCTGAATCATATAATTGCAGATGTTGAATATTTTCCCCTCTCTCCCCCAAACAACCGTAAAACAGAAAAGTATAACACATGTAACACAGTGTAACAGTATAAAAGAGTAACACAGTATCTCAAACTGGAATGAATATTCTCTTTACATTTAGAGATAACTTCAAAAATACACTTTGAGTCTGAAGCTAAAAATCTAATAACATATGAATGGATATAAAAGGGGGTTTCCCAAGTAGCTCAGAGGTAAAGAATCTGCCTGCCAATAGAGGAGATACAGGAGACGTGGATTCCATCCCTGGGTCGGGAAAACCCCCTGGAGGAGGACATGGCAACCTGCTCCAGTGTTCTTGCCTGGAAAATCCCATGGACAGAGGAGCCTGGTGGGCTACAGTCCATGGGGTTGCAAAGAGCCAGACACAACTGAGAGACTGAGCATGTACACATATAAAAAGATGAAACTAAATAAGAGTTGAGTGATTTCAGTAATTAGAAGAAAAAGAAAAAAATCGGAAATGAAGACTACATTATGAGTTATGTAATTTAAACTTAAGAGTATTGCTCCTATCCTAACAGGGTTGAAAATCAGATAATCTAAACCTCCCCAGGCCTAGGGACTCTTCTATGAATACAGCTGGAACTGGAAAATAATGACAAGAAGAGAATGAATATATGGATAGTAGCTGAGTTGGTTGAAAGGGAAAAGTAAAAACTACTCCATAGGTGGCTTGAGTGGGAGCCTGGAGCCTCTTCTTTTCCAGGATCTTATCCTATGTGCTGCTGCTAAGTCGCTTCAGTCGTGTCCGACTCTGTGTGACCCCATAGACGGCAGCCCACCAGGCTCCCCCCGTCCCTGGGATCCTCCAGGCAAGAACACTGGAGTGGGTTGCCATTTCCTTCTTCAATGCATGAAAGTGAAAAGTGAAAGTGAAGTCGCTCAGTCATGTCTGACTTGGCGACCCCATGGACTGCAGCCCACCAGGCTCCTCCGTCCACACTGGAGTGGGTTGCCATTTCCTTCCAAGCAGAAGGAGAGCGCAGCAGTGCTGGAGTGGCGCGCCCACCAGGCTCCTCCGCCATGGATTCCCCGGGGGGGGGGTGGGGGGGGGGCCCCCGCCTTCCCCGCTTATACTATGTACATACCTGTAATTATAGCATTAGAGGCTTGCTACTTGTAGAGGAGAGTAAATTCCTGCCTAAGACTAACCACAGACTCAAGTCAGGGTTTTGCTGCCATGGAGAACAAGTGGAAACCACACCTTTGGGATCCTGGCACCAAGAGAACTCTTTCCACTTCCCTGCAAGGGCAGGGAGTGACAAACAGCAGTGGTCTGCGACTGGGGGAAGCGCAAAAGCTTGAAGAAAAAGCTGCCATACGGTGGAGCTGTGCAGGAATGAGCAAGAGCGGTGATGGAAATTTCTGAGGAAAGCATCTGGTGCCCTAATCCCCTGCCCTAAGGCATGAGGCAGTGGTAGCCCACCTTAGAAGAAATGAAACATATGGCATCAGAAAGGTAACCACAGGGACATCAAAACCTAAATCCTGCTCACCTCTTAACTAGCTTGACTCACATCCTGACACTGATGAGCTAATAGTGATTAATGACAAGAGTTGTGACAAGAGAATAAATACTGTGAGTGATATTGACCTTAGTCTGCATTGATCTACACACTGTATCTCTACTGGTTAAATAAAAAAAAATATACTATACACAGAAAGCAGGGAAAGCGACCCTTTGTCAATAGACAAAGCAAGCAACAGAACCAGACTCAGAGATGATCAAGAGGTCAGAACTGTTAGAGATCTAAAACTAACTCTGATGACTATGTTAAGAGATTTAATGGAGAAGATGGACAACATGTACGACCAGATGGGAATTTTAAAGGTAAAGTCAGACTTTATGATTAATAAAAGAGAAATGCTAGAATTAGACACATATACACGTGGGTACACACAACATCAGGCTTGAAAAGTGCCTTTAAATAGTTCAGCAAATAAACTGATGCAACTGAGAGAAATATCAGGGAGGAAAATATCAGGAAACTATTTTTCCTAAAAATAATTTAAACTGACACCCAGACAAAAAGGTATGAGAAAAGGAGCAGAGAATCCCGAAGCTGTGTGATAATATCAAATGTTCTAAGAGACCTTTGACTGTATTCTAGATAGAATAGACTGAGAGAAAGATTAAAAATGGGTAGAGGAAATATTTAAAAATTAATGGATAAGAATTTTCAAAAAAAAAAGATATCAAACCACAGATTCAAGAAACTTTAAGAATCTAAAGCAGGACACACACACTCATCAGATCTTAATGAAATGCCTAAAACCAAAGATAAAAAGAAAATCTTGAAGGAAGCCACAGAAAAAAATGATCAAGTACAGAGAAAGGAACAAACTGCTCTTTAGACAGTTTGTCAGAAATTATGCTGCAATATAGAGACTGACAAATTGGTTGTAAAGTATATATAAAAGTGAAAAGGATATGGAATAGTCAAAACTATTCATTTTTTGAAAGGAGCTGCTTTGAAGGACTCTCACTACCTGATTTTATGAGTAACTGTAAAGTTATAATAATCAAAGCAGTGTGTTATGGACAAATAGAAACAGCTTAATAGAATGGAACAGAAAGAAACAGACTCACATCTATTGGTCAATTAGTTTTTAATTAGGTAATTTAATGGTAAAAGAATATTATTTTAAAAATATAGTACTGGAACAGTTGGACATCCAAATGAAAAAAAGCCAGCAAAACAAAACAGAAAACCTCAACTGTGCTTCATACCAGGTACAAAAATGAACTTGAAATAGGAATAGACTTGATGTAAAACTGTACCAAATAGTAAACAAGGGAGAATCCTTGTGACCTTGAGTTAGGGAAAGATTTCTTAGGCAGAACACAGAAAGTCAAGACCATGAAAGCGGAGAAAATTTTAAAAATACATAGCTGAAAAACACTTTTCTCCAGAACATATAAAGAATGTTCATAACTCAGTAATCAGAAAATAAAGAACCTAATTAAAAATAGGCATTAGTATTGGAACAGATATTTACCATTATGGAGATATGGATTACAAGTAAGTATATAAAAATATGCTCGACACCATTTGTCATTAGAAAAGTGCAGATTACAACCGTGATAAAATTACGCGAGAGAAAACACACACATATCTGGATTTATTTATAGTTATATTTATTTATAATTGCTCCAAACTAGAAACAACCCAAATGTCCATTCCCTGATGCAGGTGTCAACAGCCTTCTATTCTCCTGCCCCTGTTCATTAGTGCATCCACTAAATGGCAAAAGCAATATCAGGAACTAATCTGGTGGGGTTTTTGGACATATTCTCCCCTTCACCATTTTATCAAAGAAAAAAATTTTGCAATTAACTATGGTTCTTAACTTTCCATTTTACTGTGTAGATGTAGCCAATATGTGTATATTGTAGAATTTGTTAGGAACCTGGAATTCTGTCACAATAAAATACATTGAAGTTAAATTGCATTAGTTACCACATGATCATTTCTGAAATTTTGCTATCCTAAAAACAGATTACAGAAACTTAAGGCTTTTACACCTGTTCCTGAGTGTTAGGTTCCTGTGTATTTTTAAAAAATTATTGAATACATGTTGTAAATCATGTCAAAAAATACTACTGCTGCAGCCCCTTGGGTGGCAAATGACATCATATAAGAGAGACTTATTTCCATGACTGTTCCCTTCCATTGCCATCTCGTCTTGGCCCCTGAAGTGTTGTGGGCAGTGAGGTAGGTTTGAATGTGGAGGCAGCAGAAAGGCTGTCAGACTCTGGTGTAGCTCAAAGAAGCAGACCTCCAGGGTGGATATTTTGACAGGACCTTTGTGGTAAGTGTGTGTGTATGTGTGTGTGTGTGTGTGTGTGTATGTGTGTGTGTGTGTGTGTGCACATGTGCATACTCAGTTTTGCACCCCAGGAAAATCTGCATGTGGAGCAGCAGATTAAAGTGGAGTGGAAGACCTTCAAACAAAGTTGTTGTTGCTTCGTTGCTCAGTCCTGTCTGATTCTTCTGCAACCCCATGGCCTGTAGGTCCCCAGGCTCCTCTGTCCATGGGATTCTCTAGGCAAGAATACTGGAGTGGGTTTCCATTTCCTACTCCAGGGGATCTTCCCAGCCTAAGGATTGAACCCACGTCTCTTGTGTCTCCTATACTGGCAGGCGGATTCTTTACCACTGCATTATCTGGTTCACTATGTCAGATATCATTCCCCATCTCCCTGTTTTCCAATATGTTCTTTAAAATGTGCAGAAATTAGACATTTCTACAAATTAGAAAGACCATCACACTTTCAAGCAATCCTTATTTAAAAATCAGAGAATTCTTCGGAATTTTAAACTTCCTTAAAACAACATTCATCTGTTCGTATGACTTCATGTCACATACCTAGCTGGGATCGGGGGTGCTGGGGTGATTGAGGGGTGAGGTTGGTAATTTGGAGATCAGGACAGGCTTGGAGAGATTGCTGAGGAGAGAAGGTTTCACCAACAGGATGGGGATTGATGTGTCTATAGGCGGAGCATTGAGATACTGAGGAATTCACAGGATGGCCCCTCCTTCCTCTTTGGTTAGCAAACCCTACATCCTACGTATGGCCCCAGAACACTGAATTCCAATCAGCTTATTTAATAACAAGGAATAGGGAAGCGAAGCAAGAATATGTTGAGCTCCCAGATTCCAGAGACCAGAAAGACCATTCGACCACATACTCAAAACCTTACTAAATGCTTTCTGCTAACTTACACAATCCTCACAAAAAGTCCAGCACACGAGAAATGTGAGATTCATTTGTATTGTGAGCTCAATAAACCTCCTGAGCGGCTTGACCTAACAAAGGCAAAGCACAGAACTGTTTTTTTTTTTTTTGGAAATACTCTTTGGATTCTATAGCCAAACCTTTGGAAGAGGAACTATTTGAGGCTGTCTGTAGTTGCATTTTATCAGTAATGTGTAAAATTTAAATAGGCCCTTTGTGTAGTAGTGTCCTGAGAGGGACCTCTATATTCCAGAGAAAATAAGGATGACTGCCTATGAGGTCACACGGTAGACCCTTGGTTTTGTATACTTCCTTGTTTTGTTGTTTCGTTGCTGAGTCGTGTCTGACTCTGTTGTGACCCATAGACTGTAGCCCGCCAGGCTCCTCTGTCCATGGGATTTCCCAGGCAAGAATATTGGAGTGGGTAGCCTTTTCCTTCTCCAGGGCATCTTCCTGACCCAGAGACCAAACCCATGTCTTTGGCTTTGGCAGGTGGATTCTTTACCACTGAGCCCCTCTCCCTCTGCCTATGAACATCCTCAAATTAACAATCGGAGGAAACAGCAACATCCTTTCCTCTTCATATTCCCCAAAATCATCCATAGGTAGTTTATAACTATTTGAAATGCTCACCAGCAGCTGTACTTATGCATAGCATCTGCTGGGAACTCTTAGTTAATTCACCAACCAGTTTATAAAACATCCAGGCTGTGATGGCACCATATTGAAGCTGACTTATGAAATGTATGCTACTTGTTTCCTGATGGATTTTTGAGGGATCTCAGAAAACTGAAAACTTCTATAAAGAACAGACTTTGTTTCAACATAAAAGTCTTTAAAAAAAAAAACACTTAATTTGTTTTATTTAACACTTTTATTTTATTTATTTATTTTTGGCTGTGCTGCACAGCATGCTGGATCTTAGTTCCCCAGCTTGGGGTCAAACCTGTACCCCCTGAAGTGGACTGTGATGTCTTAACCACTGGGCCACCAGGGAAGTTCTGATAAAAGTGCCTTACTGGGACAAATGTAATAATGATGCGTTTCCTATAGTTGCAAAAAGAAATTGCAATGTATTTATTTGCTAAAACCTGAGAAGTAAATGCATAATTAATTATCTAATATCTTTTCATAGAATAAAAGGCTGATATTCTAGGTTGGAAACTGGAATATAATTTTCTCGGTATTTTTAAAATTGAAAATTATAAAGCTTACCTGAATCTTGAAAACTGAAGTGGTTTAGGAATCCTATCCTCATCCATATAAGTGAGCAGAAAAGATACTTAGTGCTTTGGAAGGTAGTAAGATCCTATCATTTTGTTGACCAAAACAGCCTTCATTCTCCTGCTTATCTTAATAACATCCAGGAACTTGAGGGTATTTCCATAAGGAGTTTTGAAATGAAGCTGATTTGGTATTTAGTTAATTGAATATCTTGAAGTAGTTGAGTTCAAAGACAGAATGGAAGCTCATCTGCTTTCAATATGTGAGGACTGGAAATAGAGATGCATTTTCACCATCCCAAGTATGTTCACATGGACAGAACTGGGTGGGGTATATTCCTGCAGGCATGCTTGGTTAACCTCCTAGAGTGGGCAGGAAGCCTACAAAGAATGGTGAGACCTGGAAACATGTAAATTCAGACCACAGGGGCGAAGAGGACGAAGATGCCCATACAGAGGCCAGAATCTTGGAAGCCTCCCAGAAAACCTTATTTTTCTTTCTTTTTAAAAAAATCTTTTTAAAATTAAATTAAATTAAATTTTATTATTTATTTGAGCTGTAGGCAGCTCATTCCTCTTCCTGCCACCCTGGCTTACCTGGTGGCTCAGCCGTCAAGCATCTATCTGCAGTGCAGGAGACACAGGAGACGTGGGTTCGATCCCTGAATGGAGAAGATCCCCACATGGGGGAAACGGAAACCCACTCCAGTATTCATGCCTGGGAAATCCCATGGACAGAGGAGCCTGACGGGCTACAGTCCATGGGGTGGCAAAGCACTGGGCGCGACTGAGCACACACGTAGATGAAGACAGCCTGCACCCCCGGTCTCCACTTCATCTGTGTAACTGTGCACCCGTTTAATCGGCCTTTTGCCCAGGTATAATTCATTTCCAGGGCCGTGACCCTTGAATCTGTTCTTTAGAACTGGTCCTTCCTCCTCAGGGTCCCATCTCCTCTATCAGCCTTTATGGAGGAGAGTTTCTTCTCTCTACTCTTCAGACAGCTTTCTGGGAAAGGACTCAGCAGCGGTGCTGAATGCCCTTCCCCTTTTTCTTCTGGGAATTCCTATCAGCCTTAGGATCAAATGTAACTTCTCTGAGAAGACTTGCCCTGCTTCCTGGACTAGGTCTGAGCTCACAGGCATGCCCTCCGCCAGCCACCCTGCAGCACTTGGTAACACCTGTCATAACTGTAATGTGCAAACACTCGCTGTTCGCCTCCTTTGTTAGAACCTAAGCTCCCCGTGGCATGGACTGTGTCTCTCCCCCATTGTATTCCTAGTGGCTGCCACGGTCACTTGCCACCATGGATGCCCTTTGAACGAATGAACAAAAGTACATTTCTCCTTGGAAAAGAGATCAACCTCATTTATATCAATAGTAAGGCTACTTCTAGTCCAAATAGGATATTTTTCTTGGATTTGTGCTGTGCATACTTAAACCTTTTTTCTCAGAACCCCCATCTCTGAGCTTTCCTTTAACTTTTGAAATAACAAATCTGATCAAAGACCAATGGCTTAATGTGAACCTACCATCCTATCTTTGTTAAATGATAATTTATGTAACAGCATTAATCTGTCGAGAAGGCGATGGCCCCCACTCCAGTGCCCTTGCCTGGAAAATCCCATGGATGGGGGAGCCTGGTGGGCTGCAGTCCATGGGATCGTTAAGAGTTGGACACGACTGAGCAACTTCACTTTCATCACTTTTCACTTTCATGCATTGGAGAAGGAAGTGGCAACCCACTCCAGTCTTCTTGCCTGGAGAATCCCAGGGACGGGGGAGCCTGGTGGGCTGCCATCTATGGGGTCGCACAGAGTCGGACATGACTGAAGCACTTAGCAGCAGCAGCATTAATCTGAGATCATTTTGAATCAAGGAAAAGTATTTAAACTGTTTTTGCTATGGTAAAAGGCATAGACACTAAATTGGATAACTAGGTAGGCATTTAAAGATATTTTAAAGCAATTCTACACTATTGAGAATTCACTCATAAATTCAAATTTACATACGTAGCATTGAATTTATAACTAATCTAGTCATTCATTTCAGTTCAGTCACTCAGTCATGTTTGACTCTTTGCGCCCCCATGGACTGCAGCACACTAGGCTTCCCTGTCCATCACCAGCTCCCAGAGCTTACTCAAACTCATGTCCATTGAGTTAGTGATGCCATCCAACCATCCTCTGTCGTCCCCTTCTCCCGCCCTCAATCTTTCTCAGCATCAGGGTCTTTTCCAGTGAGTTGGTTCTTCGCATTTGGTGGCCAAAGTATTGGAATTTCAGCTTCAGTATCAGTCTTTCCAGTGAATATTCAGGACTGATTTCCTTAGGATTGTCTGATTGGATCTCCTTGCAGTCCAAGGGATTCTCAATAGTCTTCTCCAACACCACAGTTCAAAAGCATCAGTTCTTTGGCACTCAACTTTATAGTCCAGCTCTCACACCCATACATATCCACTGGAAAAAGCATACCTTTGACTAGACAGACCTTTGTTTGCAAAGTAATATCTCTGCTTTTTAATATCCTGTCTAGGTTGATCATAGCTTTTCTTCTAAGGAGCTAGCATCTTTTAATTTCATGGCTACAGTCACCATCTGTAGTAATTTTGGAGCCCCAAGTCTGTCACTGTTTCCATTGTTTCTCCATTTATTTTCCATGAAGTGATGGGACCGAATGCCATGATCTTGGTTTTCTGAATGTTGAGTTTTAAGCCAGCTTTTTCACTCTCCTCTTTCACTTTCATCAAGAGGCTCTTTAGTTCTTCTTCGCTTTCTGCCATAAAGGTCGTGTCATCTGCATATTTGAGATTATTGATATTTCACCCAGCAATCTTGATTCCAGCTTATGCTTTATCCAGCCCAGCATTTCTCATGATGTACTCTGCATAGAAGTTAAATAAGCAGGGTGACCATATGCAGCCTTGACGTACTCCTTTCCTGATATGGAACCAGTCTGTTGTTCCATGTCCAATTCTAACTTTTGCTTCTTGACCTGCATACAGATTTCTCAGGAGACAGGTAAGGTGGTCTGGTATTCCCATCTCTTGAAGAATCTATTCTTTTATGAATAATAATCTATTCATTTCTGTAATATTTTTAAAATATGAAATGTGTTCAAAAAACCTTTTGATCCCGGGGTCTGGGGAGCCTGGTGGGCTGCCATCTTTGGGGTCGCACAGAGTCGGATACGACTGAAGTGCCTCAGCAGCGGCAGCGGGGAGGTGTTGTCCAAGGCTGTGGCTCCAGTGTCTTAGCTTTCAGTTGCTACCTGCTATGTTTTGGCATTAAATAGTTTACAGAGAATGTTGGCAATTTATGTGTGAGCATCTTAGAAGAAGCAACTGCATCTATTTTTGGTAAAATTGTTAATGTTTTCTAGTGAGAAAAAAAAATCCCTTGACTGGGAGTCAGGAGCCCTGGGGTTTCACTGGGAGTCTTGCTAATAAATGACTGGTCAGGGTGAGGCAGTTAAGACCACCTGTGCCTCAGAGTCCTTGTCTATAAATGCAACATTTTATAGTATTTCCTAAATTGCATATACTGGATACGCAATCTGTACAGTGTGAGCCAGTATTCCATGGTAAGAATGATTCTGCGATAAAAAAACTTGGGAAAAAAAGAGACCGTTAATTTTTTTTTTTTCCTAAGGTATTTCTCAGTACCTTTCATATATAAACACTGTGCTCTGCATCTCCAGGGTCAGACAGTATATGTTTTACCTTCAAAGTGACTTGACCACAGAGCTGTTTTTAAAGAAGTATCTATCAGCCTAGTCATTCCAAGTCCATATGCCATCTGAAATATTTTAGAGTTCTAGTAGAAATTCAATTTGTGGCTATGGAAGTCTTTCTTCAGTGAAAGCAAAAAAGGAAAGATGAACAGTTATGAGGAAAAGATGAGATTCAAATATTAGGGAGATTTTATTGTGTACTATTGTTTCTATTTTTTATTTTTAGATTATGAGAGGGGTTTATATTTCTTATAGATTGAATCCATCAAACACACTACTTTTATGCCTTATTTTTTCTCTTGATGAATTTTAGAAGTATAGGAAACTATAAAGAATATATGAGGACAGAAAAATTGTAAAGAATATAAAACCCACAAGGTAGGAAAGTTCTTGAGAATAGGAATTTCTTGTCCCCCTGTCCCTCTTGACATTGGAAGGTAAACAGAACCAAATCCTGGGAGATGTCTCTTCTCTGGGTGCACAGAAAGTCCTTTTTAATCTGCCTATGTACCCTCAGTCTGGACCTGGCCTCTTTCATTCTAAGACTTTCAATGTTTAGTGTTAACTGATGAAATAAATATAATCCAACATTAAGTAGGTGGTGATAATAACCCATAGATCCCTTTCATGAACTATCTGAAAATTATAAAAGGAAATCTTAGCAATTTGCAACGTGAAATGATGGTATAGAAATGGATTTTGGAAGTTTCTCAAAGAGATACATCCTTTTTTTTTTTAAAATTTTACTTTCAGTACTGTATTGGTTTTGCCATACATTGACATGAATCCGCCACGGGTGTACATGAGTTCCCAATCCTGAACCCCCTCCCCACTCCCTCCCCATATCATCTCTCTGGGTCATCCCAAGAGACCAGGACACCAGCCCCAAGCATCCTGTATCCTGTATAGAACTTAGACTGGCGATTCGTTTCTTACATGATAGTATACATGTTTCAATGCTATTCTCCCAAATCATCCCACCCTCACCTTCTCCTTCTCCCACAGAGTCTGAAAGTCTGTTCTATACATCTATGTCAAAGAGATACATCCTTATTCTTTATGATATAATAGGATGAAGAATCGAAGTGCTCTCAGTGGAGACACATTTAATGACCGCTGACTCCATCACTTCCATCTGTTGGCACCAGCTTTGTTGCTGCAAGGATCCTACCGCTTACTGGGGTACTCTCGATCTTGGCAGCTGTTGGTCAGTGGTGATGGGTGTTCGGGCCAGCGTACACGCTTAGGCTGGAGACTGACCCGGCTGGGCCATGAGGAACATCTGCTAGGGAAAGTGAAAGGCAGAATGAAATAGGTCTTTAAGAACATACACACACAACTACTGTATTTTGTTGTAAAATGTTTGTCTATACTTTTTAGTTTTCGTTTCCATCCAGGTGTAGCTTGGCTTACCCGTGTAGTCCTAAATTAAGTGATTAATCCACATGAACGTACATCCAGATGAGGCATTCAGGGCAACATCCAACTTGGCTCTTAGATTTTATGACCTGTGACTGGTTCAATTTGACCCTTAGGTCCTAGGAAAATATTGTAATACTTTGTTGAAAATTTCCTGTTTCTCTCTGTTTTTGTTTTTGGATATAGAAGGTGCCAAGTAAGTCCAGGGGCATACACAGCTATCACTTAAACTTTCGTACTATTTTTCATGTAATAGATAAATGATTTTGGTGAATCTTATGATGCAGCATTTAATTTCTTGGTGACTCCATTACAATGAAGAATTTCATCCTGGATAATTATTCAGTTGTTTTGATAAAAGTTTTTAACTCACTATCTATACTAGAGGAAGTCATTTGATCCAATGGGTTGTTTGTTAAAATATACTGAGTTTTAATGGCAGAAATGAAAGTTATTCAAAGCTGTTTCTCAACAGAAAAGAAGTAAAACAAAAATTTGAAAGGTTAAACACCCCCAAATTCTCTTTATCTAAAATATGTCAATGACAATAATATATTTTCAGTATCTCTATTTAGAAACAACACTGCTTGAAATCCAACTAAAAATCATGAGATTCATTTTACAATCACATATCAAAATCAAAGTAATTCTTTTGGACAATGACAGACAGTGTGTGCCATGTTCATTTGAATCTTTTCGTATTATTTTTCTAGGACAACTCACTTGAAAAGTTAATGATATTGCCTTTATAAAAACACTGCTTGATGAACAGACTGTGCCTAAAGACACTTAACTTCCTTTTCCTTTTGCATTGCTTATTTAGTTCATTTAATCTGCAGTTCATGTCCAAAATCCTAAGTGAAATTCAAGTCTCATAAAAATTTTAAACAAAAAACTCTTGAAAAGAACTCCCTACACCAGCTTAACTTATATTTTTTAGTACTGGGCTAGGCAGTTATTAAACTTTTCATTCCACTACATTTTAATCTTTATGAACTCACCAACCAGATTATCCTTTGAGAAAGTTGATTCTTTCTGGTTATAGTATCTTTGGGATAGATTATTCAAATAATCACTTGGATTCTTTAATTATGTGTCTTGACCCAAAAGTTACTTCCTTAAATGAAAATACAAGCAATGCAAGAAAGTAAATTGCACATAGAAAGTTCCATTATTTTTATTTTTGCTGAAAAATAACCTCAGTGGCTTCTGGTACTTGAGATTCAGTTTAACTTTCAAATGAAACTTACTTTTGTATCAGAAAATACATTTCCCTATAGGCTAATTGCCTATATTGTAAGGGGACTTGATCTTTTTTCATTCTTTAAATTACAGCTCATTTATTTAAAGGAATACTTGTCAAAAGAAAGCTTTAAGTAGTGAGTTAAAAAAGCAGTGTTAAATAATTGAATTGACTGTGATAAAATTGCCTTGGTTTAAATAGACTAGTCTGTTTAATGAATTGTGCTTTTATAGGGTGAGATAAATCTAATATGAACTCAAGTGTTTCCACCAGAAATGCTGGATTTGGATAGATTAAAAGAAAGTCAGGATGAGGCACTTATAGTAATTTAGTCCTATTTGATTTTATTAAAATTGTACTTGATTATGAAACAGTGTTTTCTGCCAGATTAATAATAATAAACTCAAAATATCATCAAGAACCTTTCACACATTTTTAACAATTCTGACCACTTGAAGAGGAAGTACAGTATTTGTTCTTTTTTTCCTCACGTAGAAATAATAACTGGAGGCTTAATTAGGAACATGGCATTTAACTTCCAATTTTTAGAAAGAGAGTCAACTTATAAACCTTCAACGTAGAATGGAATGATTCTGGCAGTGAGACTGTGGCAGGAAATTAATTTTGTATTTTGAAGTAAATTTGGCAGGTTTACTTCCCTGTTTAATGTTGAAAAGGGCTTTTTATAACATACCATTACGCTGCCATGCAGTCCGTTCTGTGTAGCAGCGCTGGGTTATCACTTCAAAAGAGAAACTTAGCTGGAACATTATGTAGCCCTTGATTATACTTCTTGTGTTGTTAAGTGTTGAAATACATTTTATGTGCTTAAAAACAGAGAAGCAACTCAAGGAGGGGGGGAATCTCTAAAACAAGTACAAACATAAGGATCTGTTCTCATCAAAAAGAATCATGAACTAAGACTGGATCATGTCCTAGGCTGGCAACTCATTTTCAAGTTGGCTGACCAGTGGAAACGAAATTCTTTGTTACATAGGTCAAGGCTGAAAGAAAGAAGGGGAAGATGTTATCAGTTCACACATACCATTGAACCATTCCAAAATTTAAGAGGTAACTTTTCTTTTTATCTGGCCCACAAAATTCCTATTTTAGTACTTATCTGAGAAGTAGCTTCTTAAGGTGAAATTCCTTTCCCCATCCACAGAGCGGCTTCCTGCTCGGGGTTTATGTTCTTCCTTTGAGGGGTTTCGAATGATGACAATGAAAAAGTGAAGTCAAATTCAAGGTTAAAAATGTAATTAGATCCTGATTTTAAAGTCTTGATCTAGTTTATACTAGGCAGGGAAATGGAGTGTTGATATAACCTGAAAAACTCAAGTATGTTCTCAAATCTGATGATCTTTAAATAGACTTAAAAAAAAAACAAAAAAAAACCAAGCTTTTTGTTTCCTATCACAGAATTTATACATGCTTTCTGTAGACACAAGACAAGAGAGAAGAAGATAAATGCATGTCCATAGACCCACCCATTTATCAGGTACATTTAGGATCAATTTATTGGTGCCTGACATGTGCAATATGTATCTTATGCCTTTATGGAGTTTGTGGTCTATTAGAGATAACAGATATTATGCCGATGGTTACAAAAATATCTATATGATAACAATGGACTTAGCTGCTGTGAAAACAGAGTGTAGGGTCTGCTGAAGACATAAAGAGGAGACCTATTCCAGAGGAGGGGAGGGTGGGGTGCTGGGGGCATGTGTTTTAATCTGCGGCCGTAGGAGAATCCGGGTAAGGGAGGCGGGGTGGTAAATGAGGCGGTGGGATGGGTGTGGCAGATTCTAGAAGGAAGGATCTGCAGATGACCTGGTCCTGAGTCTGGAAGGCTGTCACGTATTCCTGGAACAGAACCAATGAGTGGTGGGAGGTGAATGGAAAGGGAAGGGGCAGAGAGGAAGCTGGACCTGCAGATGGAAACAAGAGCACGTGGGGTCTTTCACATCATATTAAGGAACTTGAGCTCTATTCTGAGAACAACCAGAGACAAAGAATATTAGTATTTTGAATCAGCTTAATCTCTCTTGCTTTTTCTTGTTCAACATTTTTAGGGGATCACACCTTATCACTGCTTGTAAACATGATCTTCTCACTTTATAATCCATCGTTCTATATTAAATGTTCTCCCACAATGTATTTTTTAAAGTACTGCTAATTAATTTCATTATATGAACTTTTTTGTTATTTACTTAGCTGCACTCTTGTTTTGTCCTTTTGCATTTTTAATTGTTTTTAGCTCTTGTTAACACTGATGTGATAAGCATTATCACAGATAAATATCTGCACACATTCATGACTGTTTTTTAAGGAAAAATTCACAAACAGTCCAAAGGGATTGTGCTGTCAAAGGAAAAGTCATTTGCGAGCTTTTAACATGAATTGCCAGATTGCCTTCCAGAAAGATTGGAACAGTTATTTTCAGCGTAGTGTAAAAGACCATCTGTGGGAAATATACTTTTTGAACCTAAGTTACACAGATGACTGGGGGAAATTTTCAGTTTCTGTGATACAGATTTGAATAGATATTTGTGAGACTGAAATCTACTTGAAGGTTTGTATTTGATAATTAAGTTTGAGGCTTGTGCCTGGAAATCTATAAAATTCCTATCTTCTTATCTAATTGTTTTTAGTTAAGAATGACGTCCCCCTGTGATATCCTTGTACAGTGATCACTAAAATATGTTGTCAAGCTTTGAAATTCATAGACGATCTGTAATTTTGAACTTTTTGTGCAGGTAGAGAAAAAGTTTAACTTATACACTAAAGACATATATTTATAGAAACTCTGTTAATTTGGATTTGGGGCAAATTATTGAAATGAACAATTAACCCTCTTTGAGGCCATATCTAAAAATACAAAGCATGAGAGAAATAAATACAAAAGGAGATTAAAAGGTATCAAGAAAAATTAGAAAAGTATCTTTGTGCTCAGCATGATTAAGTCTAACCTCAGATGCTCCAAGCTATTTTTAAGAATTGCCTGAAATTTTTGACACTAGGACTGATACGCTATCACTGTGTTTCTCACTAATTCCACTTCTGACTCTTGGCAGCGTTTGCCAGCTTTGATTTGCCTCCGGCTCTTTGGCTTCCACATTCAAATTTTGTTCTCTCTAGCTTTTGCTCATTGCTCTTCCTAATGATTTTGGCTTCTCTGGATGGTTTGGTTTTCTGACCCTGTGCAGCATTACATGGGCAGATTTTGCAGCCTCTCCTTCCTCTCCCCCACCGTGGCTGCATGGAAATGGGCACGTCCCTGGAAATCATTGCTGGGATAGCCCTGGTCATCGCATTCTTGGGCCAGGGCTCATATTTGAACAAAGTATGTATTTTCTTAAACTGTTCAAGTACTCGTTTAAATTTCCCGGTACATCCTGAGCTATTTAGTGTGATTTCCTTTTGTGCAATTTTGGCAAAAAAAAAAAAAAAGTTAATGAAAGACACTCTCCTATGTTCTTGACACTTAAAATTGATAGAGTGAGGTAAACCTTTGACGTATTGAATTGATGTTTTAGTTGAATTAATAAATGGGATACAGTATGTCGCAATGTAATCATCTTGGGAGTGGATATGCTCACTGGAACGATGTATATATATATATATATATATTTATTTTTCCTGAATGCTTTCAGCATTTCTCTTTTTGGAGAGCTGAGATTTAAACCTGGCAAATGTGAAATGTGAGTGGATATGTTCTTCCTCTTGTCCCTTTTCTCTTTTAAGCATGTGGACTTGGGTGCTGCTGGCATACGTGCTCCTGCTGCTGCTGCTGAGTCGCTTTAGTCGTGTCCGACTCTGTGCAACCCCATAGACGGCAGCCCCCAGGCTCCCCCGTCCCTGGGACTCTCCAGGCAAGAACACTGGAGTGGGTTGCCATTTCCTTCTCCAGGGCATGAAAGTCAAAAGTGAAAGTGAAGTCGCTCAGTCGTGTCCGACTCCTAGCGACCCCGTGGACTGCAGCCCCCAGGCTCCTCCACCCGTGGGATTTTCCAGGCAAGAGCGCTGGAGTGGGGTGCTATCGCCTTCTCTGGCTGACATACATAATCAGGTGCCAAAACAAGTGGCTAATGCAGCAAGTTTAGAAGCGGGGGTGCTCACTGTGCGTTTGAGTAGTTAGGGAAAGTTTCTTGGAGAAAATAGGTCTTGAAGAGTAAATATGTTTAGGTAAGTGGGAAGAAGAAAGCAGGGTTCAGATGAAGGGAACCATTTTGGCAAAATGAAGGAAATACATGACACGGAGAAAATCTTAATGAAGCTTTCAAAGTTTTGCCAACCTTTGTGCTCTGGTAATTGACAATATGTATTTTTCTTCAGACATAAAATTAATGCACTCAACTGACCCACCTCTTTTGGGAGGTGCGCATTTTAACTGTAGTTTCTAATAATGCTTTCTGCCTCAACCTGTCTTATTCTTACTCAGAAACACGTGAGACTCAGAGATGAAACCTTGAAAAGTTGTTTCTGTACTAAGCAAACTGAATGGAGCAAAGAGTTATCAAATCCTCCCATTTCTCCAGCCTTTTGGTTATTTTTTTTGTAGTCTTTTTCTCTCTTTCTGGTTCCATAAAACGTTTATTGACTTTTGTTGGATTTTCCTTCCCAGTTGTTCTTTTGGCTCCTCAAGTCTCTATAATTCAAACATGGAATATGATGGCATTCTCTCAACTGGTCTCTGAGACCCTCTCTCTCTACTCCAGGTCATAGATGTCACAGTCATTGAAATAGTTTTAAAATAACTGCTTTTATTTCATTTCTGTGATCAAAATTCCTGTGTTGGTTTTCTGTCACCTGGAAGGTGTTCTCCACAGTCCCTCCCAACGGCATCTCCCGATATTCTTCCCAATGGCCCTGTCATGCAAACGTTGTTCATGACAAGCTCGCTGGTAGAGGGACTTCCCGGCGGCCCAGTGGCTAAGACTCCACACTCCCCATTAGGGGGCCTGAGTTCCATCCCTGGTCAGGGAACTAGATTTCACATGCTGCAACTGAGACTCAGGGCAGCCAAATAAATAAATGAAAAAAAAAAAAAAGAAAAAGCTCATCTTCCGTTGGTTCCCTGCCCAGCCTGAAGCCTTCTGCTGCTCCCTTTTGAATTCATCACGGTCAGTTTCAGCGTTTGCTTCCTTCTTCACTAAGCAAAAGTCTCAGTGTAGATCCTACAACCTGGAGGATCACTTTTGTTCAGAGAACCTTCTACCATTATGTTCCAAATGGACGTCAAACTCACATGGCACTTGTAGTCTAACTTGTATTATTATACAAGCGTCTACAGGCAGAGCTCTGTGATACTGTGGGTTTCATTCCTGACTATTGCAGTAAATATTTCATAAACTGAGTAATACAGTTTTTTTTTTTAAATTTCAGTACACACAAAATAATGTCTATATTGTAGTCTATTACATATACCATGATATTATGTCTTAAAAAATGTACTTACCTTAGTTAAAAAATCCTTTATTGCTAAAAGATGCTAACCATCATGTGAACCTTCGAGTAAATCATAATCTTTTTGCTACAGTAACATCAAAGAGAGGCCTGTGCGACGATCACAGATCATCACAATAAATACAATCCTAGTGAATGTTTGAATATTGTGAGAATTACTAAAATGGGGCACAAAGTGAGCAAACCTCGCTGGACAAATGGCACTGATGGACTTGCTGGACGCAGGTGGACTTGCCACAAACCTTCAGTTCGTGAAAATGCAACATCTCTGAAGCACAGTGAACCAAAGTGCAATAGAACAAGGTGTGCCGGTATGTGGCTGTCCCAGGTAAAAGACAACCTCTTTGAAGACAAAGCAGATTTTCTTTCTTTCTTTCTTTTTTTTTTTTTTTGAGTTAAGCTTTATTTGGGGCAAAATGGGAACTGTGGTCTGGGATAGCATCTCAGGTAGCTCTGAGAAACTACTCCAAACAAGTAGTGGGGAAAGGTCAACATATAAGATTTTGGTGAAGGGAGTATTCAGTGCAGTCAAGCGCTTTTTTTAATGAAAGGCTTTCTGCTAGTCACGAGGAGCTGATGTCACCATGAAGGGATTTAGTGCTTTTCTAGGTATGAGGAGATGCAAGGATTAGGATCGTGAAATCAGTTCCTGAAAATATCTGACCACCTGAAGACCTGTAGCACCTGTTTCCCTGGAGAACAGGGTGTCTCACTCTCCAGCCTGAGCTCCCTTCAGGGCAGGTCAAAGGTCAACAGCTGCAGTAGCATGGGATTCAGCCTCCCTGAGGCAGATGGCAGATGCTCGTGGCAAGTGCCAATCTGTAGTTGACAGGGTCCCCTCATGGCAATAAATTCGACCATACTTTGGGAAGCATCTCATGACCATTCCGTTCCACATCGCTGGGAACGCTCATTCCTAGCTCGAGAAGATTTTGCTCATAGGCCTCTCGACGTGCTATTACTGGACTAGGTCTTAATGGCCAAAAATCTCCAGACACCTGTCTTCTAGGTTGTGTTTCAGGAAAATGATCTCTCTTGTTGAATCTTCACATATCTAGAGTTACACTATTACGATTGTGGATCGCAAAGCTGATTTTCTATTCCCCTGCCCTTGAAGGTCAAGGACAGTGTCTTCCCACATAGTAGGGCTAATTAATGACATTTATGATGGTGATGATACACATTCCTTGATGAGTATGCTCTTTAGAAAAATTAAGCTATTGTTAAAGTCCAGGAATACAGTTTGTTTCTTGCTTTTGTTGTTCAGTTGCTAAGTCATGTCTGACTCTTTGCAACCCCATGGGTTGCCTCATGCCAGGCTTCCCTGTCCTTCACTATCCACTGAAGTTTGTTTCTTAGGTACCCTTTAAAGGTCATGTGTCTCAGTGGCATGCTAATAGAACAAGTGAAGAAGGAGAGGCTGAAGAGGGATGCCTGCTTTTCATACTCTGGATGCTCATTCTGTCTGCCTTTCTTGGGGAAGGTCATGCCATTCAGCAGTAGCCGTTCATCTTGGTGTCTTCAGTAGCATTTTGGAGGTTAATAACTAAAGCTATCACTTGTCCAGTGGGACCTCTGTACCAGGCATTATGCCAAGTGTTTTGTATGAGTTATCTCATTTAACCTGATGCTCTTCCTGTGAGTTGGACATTATTGTATCCATTTTGTAGAAGAGAGACTGGAAGCTTTTAGATGAAGATCATAAAGCAAGTGAATAGTGAGGCCAAGCTTGTCATTCAGTTTTGTTGACATTTAGTCGCTAAGTCGTGTCCTCCACTCTTGCAACCCCAGGAACCATAGCCCAGCAGGCTCCTCTGTCCATGGGATTTTCCAGGAAAGAATACAGAAGTGGGGTGCCGTTCCCTTCTCTCGGGGATCTTTACGACCCAGGGATCAAATTTGTAATGGCAAGCAGATTCTTTACCACTGATCCACCAGGAAGTGACGTGAACTCGCTCAGTCATGCCCGACTCTTTGCGACCCCGTGGACTGTAGCCCCCCAGGCTCTTCCATCCATGGGATTCTCCAGGCAAGGATACTGGAGTGGGTTGCCATTGCCTTCTCCAGGGGGACTTCCTGACCCAGGGAACGAACCCGGGTCTCCCGCACTGCATGCAGGCGCTTTACCCTCTGAGCCACCGGGGAAGCCCCATATATATTCAGTCTGGGGCTGAATTAAACACTTTTCTCTTTCTTCTGCAAATTTCTAATAACAATATTCCTTAATGGTCCACAGTAGAATTCAAGAACTTAGGAACAGCTGAGAGGGAAGTATAATGTGTACGAGCAGGAGGACCAGCTTCCTTTTGGGGGCAGTGTGAGTCCTCGATTACACAGGTGACAAGAGGGAGCTGAAAGAGGCTGTCCTTAAAACCAAATGAGCACTTATTCTGACCAGGGGGACTATTGAAAGATTTATAGATAGATAATGACATTTGCTGGTACACTGACCTGTTACTTCCAAAAATAAATCATTCTTATTTTCCTGTTCCTAGTCGCAAGATTACTGATTTCCATGAAGGTGGGAAAGCGCTGAGAGTGAGATGCAGAGGATTAGACGCTGAAAGGATGAAAAAAGATCTGAAAAGGATGAAACATTTTAGAAAGCCGATGAAGCCAAAGATTTTCATTATCCTGCTTCTTCTTATTCTGTCACTATGAACTTTCTCTACAAAGGAATCTATCTTCCCAAGTAGGAAAAATGAGTTTTTAAAAAGATAAGCCTGAAAAATTAATTTAAACTTAGCCATATTAGGGTAGCATTAAGGCACTCCCGGGTACGTTTTATTGGTCCATTAATATAGGCCCCGAGTGGTTGAATGCACCTAAGGCATGTACTGTATTAATGAACCAATAAAACATGCCCTGGAGTGCCCTAATGATATATTACAACCATTTCTATTACATACATAAATGCACTATTTGCTGGCTGTCTTGAATAGTTTTAAAGAAAATCTTCAATTAACCCAAAATATTGCATCAAGAACTCTTCCCCACAATACAAAAGAGCAACAAAGAATCCTGTAATTAACTTACTGGGCTAGTTACCCATGAGGTGATTCTGGACTGATTTACTCTTTGGAACTCTTTTTTCACTCTAATACTTCGGAAGAACTAGTTCTTTGGATTTCACATTGGACCGTTTCAGGAAAGAAAGCAGACAAAAGCTGACAAAATTCACACTGATCTCCTTTCTTATTTAAAAATGCAACTCTGACTTGTGGTTATGAGATTTAATAATGGCTGGATCCAAATATTAGCCTCACATGTCCACATTAAGGGGTTTTCCCTGGTGGCTTGGTAGTAAAAATCTGCCTGCCAGTGCAAGGAGACACAGGAGATGTGTATTTGATCCCTGGGTCAGGAAGATCCCCTGGAGGAGGAAATGGCAACCCACTCGGTATTCTTGCCTGGAGAATCCTGTGGACAGAGGAGCCTGGCGGGCTGCAGTCCACGGGGTCGCAAAGAATCAGACACGACTGAAGTGACTGGCCACGCATGCATGTCCACATTAAAAGCACATCTTCTCGTCACTTGGGGGAATTTTTGCAGAGTAATATGGAATGCTGCACATCCGTAGGCAAACGTGACGGTTGAGAACAGCATGTGAGATCTTATGTAAATATCTTCTGCTGACCAGCCTGGTGTTCCATTCTTATTTAGCTCTATGTTAGCCCTGCTGTCTTTGCCTGGAGGTATATATATCGACACTTTTCTATGAGCAGAAGAAGTTGGAGGAGGGAGTGGAGAGGAGAAAGAACTGTAATAAAGATGATAATGGGAATCATTTGTTTAGAGATGATTATTCATCAGACAGTGTTCTAATTGTTTTGACATCTATTGTCTCCTTTAATCTTTGCAACAACCCTGTGAGGAAGATATGGTTTGGTTGGTTGTATAGATGAAGTATTCAAGATAAACATAAGAACTTTTCTAAGTGGTGGAGCTTGGCTTGACCCAGATTATTTGAATCCAAAAGGGTAAAGCAAAACAGAGAGAGAAATATTAAGCTAGTGCTTTCTTTGGATTGCCAGAATCTTAGGGTAGACGTTCTTTCCACACTCTATATACCAACGTATTACATTCTATACAATATCCTTCATCTCCACTCCCTCTTAAGAGGGGTGCAAGGTAGAGGAGAGCCAGCTGCTGGACCTGAAGAAGCCTCTTGGCAGAGACTTTGAGAATACAAAGTGGCTTCGTGATCTAAGATCTGGTGGGACTGGGCATATTACAGTGTGGTTAGATACTGCTGGCCAGGAACAAAGCAAAATGTCTTATCGTCTGAAGATGGGAGCCGGACATCCTCGCGCCTCCACTGACACTGCGGCACTGGGTGGACCTCCTGAGCCTGAGCTGCAGCTCTGGGATAATGAGTGGATAGAGAAAGGCTTCCAGGCTAGCTGAAAAAATGATGCACTGATCCCTTCACCCAGAATTTGACCACTGGACTGAATGGGAGCTCGAGATAGACGTTAATTGCTAAAAAAAAAAAAAAAAAAAGTAGCATTTTTTGGTATGCCCATATTTGAGGCCTGATATTTATATCCTCAGTTGTTTTATTCCTAGACATTTTAATAGCTACAGCTTTGCCTCCTAGGAAAACCTGACCCTAAAATGTTTAAAAAGTCACTGAAATGGCTTCAGTTATTGTTTTAGAGTCATAGGGTGGGTGACAAACCACCATAAAACTAAACTTTTGAGCAGTTGCTTTTTAGCTAAACTTCTTCTGAAAGAGGTCCATCAAATACCAGGAATTTTATGATTTTGTATCTTCTGAGCCAATTTTCCCAGCTGGATTTTATAATCCCGGAGAACAGTTGCTCAAGGGTCTTCCCTGTCTCCATTTGATTTTTGCTCATAGTTTACAGTTGCCTTGCACGTTTTGTACTCAAATGATATAATTCTATTGGCTTCATTTTCTGAAAAGCTTGATCTACGTGTTGAAAGATATACTGTGCTATTATTCGCCCAACCATTAGAATGCAAGAAAGTTGGTAAAAAAAAAAAAAGCCCTACTGAATTAAAAATGATTCTGAAAAATCTACCAAACCATTTATACAGCAGTGTTTTAAAAAATACCACATGCACTGTTTATAAACAATTGACCTCGCTTTATTTGAAGTGGCCACTAAAGGTTAATTTTTAAAAGACCGTTAGGTTGGTGTCATTTATAATGAAGTGGTAATTTAATACCCTACAGTAAATCTGTCATCCAATTTCGGTAGGTAGATAACTTGCACCAGGCAAGGCCACTGACTTTATTGACTGACTCACTGGTTGGCTTTCATTCAAGGAGCATCCAGGACATCAGCTCTTTTGCGAAGTTGACCAGATGAGTCATCTCATTGTGGTCACTGTCTTGTAACAAAGCAACATGTGGGAGATAACAGTTATGGCCAGACATTTGCAGTAAGAAATTGTGCGAATGTATAATCTCATTGTTCTCACTTAAAAAAAAATTAATGGTGGTTTTGGTGGTGGAGGTGTCTTTGCTGATTCTAATCACAGTACTTTACATGTTTATGATGGCTGACAAATTTCTGAAGCATTCTTTTAAGGTTGTATTATTTTTGGGTCCTTGCGGTAAATCTACAGCATGGACACGGACCATACCACCCTCATTTTCAGGTGAAGAAATTGTTCCTCAGGGAATGTAAGCAGTTTGCGAGTGCGTATGCACGCGTGCTAAGTTGCCCCATGTAACCTTCAAGCAGAGGTTAGACTCTTTGTGATCCTATGCACTGTAGCCCGCCAGGCTCCTCTGTCCGTGGGATTCTCCAGGCAAGATGGTGGAGTGGGTTGTCATGCCCTCCTCCAGGGGATCTTATCAGCCCAGGGAGTGAACCTGTGTCTTTTATGTCTCCTGCACTGGCCAGTAAGTGTTAGTCATTCAGTTGTGTTCAACTCTTTGTGACCCCATTGATTGTAGCCCGCCAGGCTCCTCTGTCCGTGGGATTTCCCAGACAAGAATACTGGAGTGGGTTGCCATGCCCTTCTCCAGGGGGATCTTCCCGACCCAGGCATCAAACCTGGGTCTCCTGCACTGGGGGCAGATTCTTTACTGTCTGAGCAAGGTTATTTATGTGCTAAGTGGCAAAATGGATTAAAACCAGGTCTTCTTATGAGTAATCAGGAGGCCTTGTCATTCTCTTCCTCACACCAAGACTTGGGTATCAACCAGTCAGAACAGAAGGCCCAAAGCCCAGGGTGGTGGGCTAGCTTTAGCTGCTGCAATGAAAGCAGAGGGAAGGAAAAGTTGTTTAAATAATGAACCTCATGCACATTTTGGGCCCAGATATTTGCTCTTCATTTTGTAAAACACCGTGGGGTAAGCTGGAAATTCTTCAGAGTGAAAGATTTTCACAGAGCAGAGATTCAACTGAACCTCAAACATAATGGAAAAAATCAGGAATCCTGGGACTTACTCAAAACGTTTCAACCCTACCTTTATTACCTAAATTATTTTATAGTGGGATAGAGGTAAAAATTCACAGTAACAAAAGTAGGAGGCAGTCATGGGGCAGAGTCAAGCGTTCGATGCCGTGCCAAAAGGCCTGAGTTTAACACCAGATTCTGCTGCCTGACTTGGTTCAGTTACTTTGTGGCTTAATTTTTTTCAATTGAAATACCAGGAATAACAATTTCTATCTCATATAGGTGTTATGAGAATGAACTTATTATGACAGGAGTTACTCACCCTTGGATCGCTGTTAGGGTATCAGTGACCCCTCCAAAACTGAACGCGGTAGCACAGGCAATAGGTCGAGGCACAGAATCAAGGAAGAATGTGTTATTATTCTCATCAGATTCTCAAAGGACAGATTCTCAAATGGCTAAGAACCAGCACTCCGTGCGAAAAGGATTTTAAATTATGCGCGCTAAATGGCTATTAGAATTCAAGGATAAGAAAGCAATGCTTGGGAGAGAGAAGCAAAACAGTGTTTTCCAGAGGGAGGAAAATGGGAATTTGTCTCTAACAAACTCTGACTGGCATTCTATGAGATGATTTGGTAAGTCAGATTTATATAAAACATAAATTACCTATAATGGCAAAATTACTTTCATTTATAATAATTTTAAACATAGGCTTGTTAAATAGTGCTTTTGAACATATCCCATAGATAATAATCTGGAGTTTACTAGTTTCTCCCCCTGCTTGAAATTTTAAAGTATATATTTGAGATCCTTTCATAATTTTCCTTCAGTGATATCACGGAACACTCAGTCCAGGATTAAACAAGTTCTCTCTGGTTCCAAGTAGGTAAGTAATCTGTTCGCCTCTTAACTTGACTGAATGGATTTATTAACATACTAGGAACAGTCTGTATGACTCTTTTTACCAAGATCCAGCATTTGAAATCACTAATCAATTCTCAATAAACATTCTTTTTATGGAGATGTTCTTTCAACAGGTTAAGCAAAAATAAACTCAATCTTGGGTAGAGTTGAGGGAGATAATGTGGGGAAGAAGAAATAGTATTGAATATCTTGCTTTAGAAAACTTCTAAAGTACTAAAGGATCAGTGCTGCAATTTAAAAATAGTCTGGGGCTGGGCAGAGGAGCAAGAGATTTGTCATTTGGAGGTAGTATTGTTTTCTCAGATATAAAGGCATGATTGTCTGGGGAGAGGGTTTTATTGTGTAAATAATGTTGAGATGGTAGTGGAATTTAGATCTTCCCTGATGCTGGCAGGCGCGAGTGTGGTGGAAACCACAGTGGTTCAGGAAGAATGCTACGTTAACAATGCGCCGTTTTATTGATAGAAAAGCTAAACCAGACACTATAGGCAAAAATAACGTGCGCCAGTGTCCCGGCAGGAAACAGATGGCTCATCCCAAGAAGATAATGCAGGCAGCGCCGGAAAAAGGGTGTAAATACAGAGATGTCGGTGGGCTTCAGGGGGACCAGCAAGGAGCGATGTCCCAAGACGAAGATCACTAGACCGTTTCACCCCTAGGTTCGAAGGGGTGAGTTAACTGGAAGGAGAAAGTGTCTTGTGAGGGGCCACCCCGAGAGGAGCCTTCATCTTCTTATGGGAAACTGAAGTGACCCCACAGAGAGTGAGAGAGGGCTTGTAAAGACTGTTCCCTCTCGCTGCTCCCTCTCATCTCCTGCCAGCCTCTCTGATGGTTGGAGCAGAAGCCAGGAGGCAACAGAGCTCGTTGAAATACTCTATAATCAGGTTTCCTGCAGCAGCAGAGGGTGGAGGGTTTATCTCGGGGGTTGGAGGGGGCAGAGAATAAAAGATATGTGTTAGCGTCCTGCTGCAAGGACCAGAAATTCCGCACACTTGGTGGCTTAAACCCCCACAGGCTTCTCATTCAGGCTGATGTTCAACACTGGCGCTCCTCACCATGGGATTTGTCTGGAGAAGAACACAGAAGCAGCCAAGCTTCAAATGTCTGAAACTACTTTTCCATCAGCCTTCCTGGTGGTTATTTGGGAAATATTACTGGTTAACCTATGCGGGATTTATTCCCAGCTATCTTTGCCTTTAAGGGTTCAGATGAAAGGATTATTTCTTGCCATCATAGTATTATTAATAGCAAACAAGGGTCACGCTTTCTATCCAGAAGAGGCTCAGCATCCAGCTTCTGAAACCACTCAGAACAAGTTTTCCCTCGTGCTGGGGAAGTGGCCGCTGCCTTGGTCCTCACTGGTTCTGTATCATCCGGTCTGCTCTCCACCTGCTGGGAACGGTTTCCCTCTGCGGACGGTGGAGCCGGCCCTGCCCGCGTGCAGCAGCCTCAGAGCTGGGGAATACCGCCCCCAAGGAGCGGTCCTCAGTCCTAGACCCGCAGTAGGGCGCTCATCCGTGGATGGGAGAGCAGTGAGGTGCCCGTTCTAGAGGATGTCTGACATTTCCTAGGACCCCGGAGTGGCCTTGACTTCCTTCCCCATTCTCTTACTGTGTTGGTTATCATAATTAAATCTTCTAATAGGAAAGATAGGAAATTCCAACATCTTATTTTGTAGTGAAATGTGACTCCTAAACTTTTAGTACATGTGGTAGCATTTCAGTGTGTATGCAGATTCAAGGTTCTCATTCTAGTTTGTCTTGCATTTTAGTCTTTAGTATTTGTGTATTCCATTGTTCTGATCTTCTTTATCAGAGAGTCCAGTTCTACTTCTGTTACGTCTTCTTTGTCTTTTACGCTTATCTCTCTTAGTCACTGAACAGCGACTGCTTTATGGACATATTTTTCTGTTGTGCCTTCATAATATACATAAATGTGTATATATATGTATTTATGTGTTTATTTATTGTTACTTTTTTAGTTCTTTATTTATTTAAATGGGAGTGGTCCCAATTCTTTTCTGTTGCTCCTATTGAATCAAGTTGGAGTTTTCTGTACTTTAAAGAAGAGATTCTTGTGTGGAAGATAGAAGTGGGTCAAGCTAGGGTTTCTAGGATTTGAGCTCTAAGGCTCTTTCTCTTTTCTTTGTATCTTATTGTTGGTGCACCATATTAACAAGGCAGTGGAGGTCGAAGACTTATTAAGGTGAAACAGTAGAAACAAGATTTTTTTCCCCTAATATTTTATCCTCTTTAGCTTCCAAAGTACTTAGTTTGTTTTTTCTAAAATGTGATGAAAATATAGAGATTTTTTCATGCTCCAGGTTGTTATGAAATGTACACATCTCTGATTTTCAGTTTCAGTGTAAAATGTTGTAAATCACCTATATCATAAAAGTTACAATCCAAGAGACTTACCAGCCTATGACATAGGTTAACTCCAGGGCAGGTGACGTGGTGGGAAGAAGTGTAAGCTGGACATAGAGTGTTGAGTTAAGGGGCTTGTTCTAGAGGCAAATAGAAGGTGGATAGCAGCCTGGTAGGCTGCGGTCCATGGGATCACTAAGAGTCCAATATGACTGAGTGACTTCACTTTCACTTTTCGCTTTCATGCATTGGAGAAGGAAATGGCAACCCACTCCAGTGTTCTTGCCTTAAGAATTCCAGGGACAGGGGAGCCTGGTGGGCTGCCGTCTATGGGATCACACAGAGTTGGACACGACTGAAGCGACTTAGCAGTAGCAGCAGTCACAAACAGATTCAACATAACTTTTGTGAGATTTGTTTTCTTTTGGAAAAAATAGGCATGGTAAGTACCCATTTCCAGGAATGAGTCTCGTAACAGGAAGGACAAATGCCTGTAAGATCTGATCATTGCTGGTGCTTAAACTTCATGGTTTAAGGGAAGTCCTGTTCTTTTCACTGTTTATGAATTGCTATCATAGTTCATCGCTTACTTTTTGAATATTTGATTTTGGAATGTTTTATTTCAAAAGCCCAAGTTACTGTTTCTGAAATGCCTTTTTCCTCCTTGAATAAGAAAGCAATTCTAGAAATTCAGGATGTGATATTTCATCCTTGTCTAGAGAGTACAAGGATTGAATTTTTCCCTTTGTTTTTACTTAGGTATTTAAATATCTAAGCGAAAATGTCATCGCTTAGTCGTGTCCAACTCTTTGCGACCTCATGGAGTATAGCCCACCAAGCTCCTCTGTCCGTGGAATTCTCTAGGCAAGCATACTGGAGTGGATTGTCATTCCCTTCTCCAGGGGATCTTCCCAACTCAGGGATTGAGCCTGGGGCTCCTGCATTGCAGGCAGATTATTTACCATCTGAACCACAAGGAAAGCCTTTTAAATAGCAATATTAATTTAGAAATGTCTGACACGTCCCATGCAGATTCATTTACTTCCAGATTACACATTGATTGTAAAAGAGCAAAATTATACACTCACATTCACATCACTACAATGTTCACTGATTATCAAATGATTTCTGACCTAGTGAGCTATACCAATCATTGGCCTGATGCTGGGTCTGTAAAGATAATAAATATAGTTTTGTCCAGGGTTGTCTTACAACCCTGATGGAGAGACAGACATCACACATAAAACTTTCAATGACATGAGCTTTAATAGAGTTACAAAGAAAGTAGTCTTGAAGTTGAAAGGATAAAATAACTATATGGAGGATTCACAAAAGGCATCCTAGAAGAGATGGCATTTGAACTGAGTCTTAAAGGAGAAGTCGGTGTTTCCATTTGGTGAAGGTGAGAAAGGGCATTTCAGAAGAAATATCATGGTTATTATTGTGGCAGATTTAATGTGCTTAGAAAATAGTGGAGACTTCAGCGTAACTGGAATTTAGAGGCTGGAATATGGTCGCTTGAAGTAAGTAGACAAAAGTTTAGGTAGCATTAGCAAAGATGCACTAAGCCAGAACTAGATTGGAAGGGCTTTCAAAACTAACACAAAAAAGTTGAGTAGAATTCCATAAGCAGTAGGAGCCAAGAGAGAGTTTAAAGGAAGTGAGTGACGCGATATTAGAAAAATAGCTAGCGTCTGCCGACACCAGCTAAATGGCTGCTATCTTGGTCAGGAATTCTGAGACAGAAACTTTTTCTAAAAACCCAGGCAGGAGATTCAATTCAGTCACTCAGACGTGTCTGACTCTGCGACCCCATGAATCACAGCACGCCAGGCCTCCCTGTCCATCACCAATTCCCGGAGTTTACCCAAACTCATGTCCATCGAGTCAGTGATGCCATCCAGCCATCTCATCCTCGGTCATCCCCTTTTCCCCCTGCCCCCAATCCCTGCCAGCATCAGAGTCTTTTCCAGTGAGTCAACTCTTCGCATGAGGTGGCCAAAGTATCGGAGTTTTCAGCTTTGGCATCAGTCCTTCCAAAGAACACCCAGGACTGATCTCCTTTAGAATGGACTGGTTGGATCTCCTTGCAGTCCAAGGGACTCTTAAGAGTCTTCTCCAACACCACAGTTCAAAAGCATCAGTTCTTCAGTGCTCAGCTTTCTTCACAGCCCAACTTTCACACATCCATACATGACCACTGGAAAAACCATAGCCTTGACTAGAGGGACCTTTGTTGGCAAAGTAATGTCTCTGCTTTTCAATATGCTATCTAGGTTGGTCATAACTTTCCTTCCAAGGAGTAAGTGTCTTTTAAATTCATGGCTGCAGTCACCATCTGCAGTGATTTTGGAGCCCCCAAAATAAAGTCTGACACTGTTTCCACTGTTTCCCCATCTATTTCCCATGACGTGATGGGACCAGATGCTGTGATCTTAGTTTTCTGAATGTTGAGCTTTAAGCCAACTTTTTCGCTCTTCTCTTTCCCTTTCATCAAGAGGCTTTTAGTTCCTCTTCACTTTCTGCCATAAGGGTGGTGTCATCTGCATATCTGAGGTTATTGATATTTCTCCCAGCAATCTTGATTCCAGCTTGTGTTTCTTCCAGCCCAGCGTTTCTCATGATGTACTCTGCATAGAAGTTAAATAAGCAGGGTGACAATAGACAGCCTTGACATCCTCCTTTTCCTATCTGGAACCAGTCTGTTGTTCCATGTCCAGGTCTAACTGTTGCTGCCTGACGTGCATATAGGTTTCTCAAGAGGCAGGTCAGGTGGTCTGGTATTCCCATCTCTTTCAAGCAAGAGATTAGAAAGCCCAGAACTAGGGGCATGAGGGATGGAAAGAGGACTGGAGTTGGGGCATTTCTGTTCTAGATCATGCGATAAAGAGAATGTTTAGACGTTAAAAGGTTGTAGGACGTGTGTGTGTGTCAGTGTTCTCAGCTCACCCTGCCCTCTCCCTCCCCTACTGTGTCCACGAGTCTTTTCTCCATGTCTGCATCTCCACTGCTGCTGTACGAATAGGTTCATCAGTACCATCTTTCTAGATCCCATATATATGCACTAATATACAATATTTGTTTTCCTCTTTCTGATTTACTTCATTCTGTATAATAGGCTCTGTAAAATTAGATAATCAGTGGGAATTTGCTCTTTGATGCAGGGAGCTCAAATCAGGTGCTATGTGTCAACCTAGAGGGTGGGATTGGGTGGGAGGTGGGAGGGAGGCTCAGAAGGGAGGGGACATATGTACCCCTGCAGCTGATTCATATGGCAGAAAACAACACAGTGTTGTAAAGCAATTATCATTATCCTCCAGTTGAAAATAAATAACTATTAATTTAAAAAAGAAAAGAAGTTTTAGGAGGAACCATCAAGTGAAATAATGGTACATGAATTTACTGAGACTTAAATATTTTTCAGTTGAATTTCAGCTTTTTCCCAAGGGGGCATGTTTTGAATAAACCTCAATTTTTGGCCTGCCAAGTTATTTTAAAATGTTAATAATATTCTAAAAAGAAGAGTAAGAAGCGTCTTTTCCTTCCAAAAAGAGTGTGAATGTCCACTCTCACACCTCCCTAAATATCTACAACATGAAACAATTGATGTAAGCTCATCTGGATCTCCCAGAGACATCGGTGCTTTTAATGTCAGAGAAAGCAGTCCAATAAAGAGGAGCCTCTTCCCACAGTGCTTGCCAAAGCCAAGGCTCAGAGAGCGCAAGTTACAGTTATTTCTTTCCCAGGTTTTATGTTTTCAAGAGGATGATGATAAAAAGAAAAACAAACTCTCCGGTAAACCATAGTTATAGCTTCACGGACTGTAAAATGTTCAAAGTCTGCAGCAAATGTTTTCTCTTGGGAAGTTAGCATATTTCTGGAGAATGAAATGTGTGCAAGACACAGGCCTGGGGAAGACAGGAGTGGAGTAAGGAGGGGAGTGAGGTGTTCTGAGCCTGTCACTCATGGTTGTCTAGAGTAGTGAATCCCCGCTCCTGCAGACAGGCCACAGAAGGCCTTCCAGCTCTCCCGGTTCATGGGGATAACTCTGGTGGATATATGAGTTTCTTTTTCCTGGGGACATCGCTCATAGCTTTCATCAGATGCTGCAATCTTAAATTAGGGCTAACAATTTTTGACAGTGTGACAAGACACATACGTACAGTGACTATCAATACTGTATTGCTGTTCAATTCCTCAGTCATGTCCAGTGCTTTATGACCCCATGGACTGCAACACGCCAGGCTTCCCTGTCCTTCACCAATATAGATCAATGTATAAAGGCAAGAACAGTGATTTAGATGACAAATTCTTGGTACCTTAGAAGATGTAATGAATTTGTCTCCATCGATTTGGGAGTAATCTATTTAGCTATGTATATTTATAAAGCTTGTTTAAATACTCAGCTTTGGGTGTGTTCACCTCTCTGAGCCTCCTAGGTTTGTTGTGAGGGAATTTATGTAGAACAGTTTGTATAATCCTTGGAAAATATTTTAATTATATATTTATGAAAAATATGAGTATAACATTTGTTACACGTGTGTATGCATGAAAAGTGAAAGTGAAGTCGATCAGTCGTGTCTGACTCTTTGCGACCCCATGGAAATACTAGGCTCCTTTGTCCATGGGATTTTCCAGACAAGAATATTGGAGTGGGTTGCCATTTCCTTCTCCAAGAGATCTTCCCAACCCAGGGATTGAAACCCGGGTCTCCCGCATTGTAGGCAGATACTTTACCATCTGAGCTACTAGGGAAGTCCAACATGTCTATACATAGTCGGTATAAATATAAAGCTTGAGGTTAGCAAATTGTTGGAGATTTATCATATTTCATTTATGATCATCTCCTCTTGGAAGTAGAAGAAAACAGCTTAAGTAACAAGAATGTTTATATTCTGCGAGTACCATTTTTGAGAAGGCAAATGTTAGGTTCTAGATTAACCTCCAAAGAAGGCAATGGCACCCCACTCCAGTACTCTTGCCTGGAAAATCCCACAGATGGAGGAGCTTGGTAGGCTGCAGTCCATGGGGTCGCTAAGAGTTGGACACGACTGAGCAACTTCACTTTCATTTTTCACTTTCATGCATTGGAGGAGAAAATGGCAACCCACTCCAGTGTTCTTGCCTGGAGAATCCCAGGGACCGGGAGCCTGGTGCGCTGCCGTCTATGGGGTCGTACACAGTCGGACACAACTGAAGCGACTCAGCAGCAGCAGCAGGAGCAGCAGCAGATTAACCTCATGCTGCTATATCATGAATAAAGAAGAGTTTGAGCAAAGGTCACGTAATTCCCAGATGCAGCCACCTTTGGCATCAGTGAGCCAAGGTGACATGATACATTAACTAACCTTTGGAAGGATGGACAGCCAGTACGGATCAGGCCTCGCTTGTGATAACAAACGTGGGAAGAACGTTCTATAAGCAGATGGAACCCTGGTCAAAGGCTGGGGCCATTGCTGGTCACGTCCTGTTTGGCAGGTCATCCTGTGAGACCCAACTTGATTCTTCAACTTCTCCCCACACAGGTCGTTGAGAGGTGGGACAGGGGGGGCCCAGGACCAGCGAGTCCCAGTCTGAAAGGGCTTGGTCACTACGATGCCCTCCATCGACCCCACAGCAACCTGAGGAAGGGTCCTGGGCTGCACAATGACCTTGTGTCAGCAAGTGTGCAGTGCACGCAGGAAGACAGCAGTGACCTTGTCTGTTGACCCCCATGATTAGGACTTTGGCTCAAGAATGTGAGTTTTGAGGATGTAATTCAGTTGGCGGGCTGGACAGTTGTCTGCCTTTTTCCCAGTCCATCTCATCTCTCCACAGTTCCCCCTGGCTGGCTTAGAGAGTACCTAGAACACCTCACAGCTCTTTTATCTGATTCTTTCCTATCAATGTACAGTCTTTCCTCTGTATCCAAAGTGAATTATTTCCCAGGACCTCCAAGGGCTACTCCTGTCTGAAGACTCTCAAGTTCCCTGCGTAAAATGCTGCGGGACCCAGTAAGGCCTCTGTGTCCTCGGACATGGAACTCTTGGATGCGGAACGCCTACAGTTGAGCATCCATATCCTCTCAGACAGGCTTTCCTTCCAACAGAAAAGCTTTTACAAACATTTTGGTGAAACATAACAAAACAATCTACCCACGAGACAAACTGATCTGGAGATCTGGTAGGAAGCTGTTAGCCAGGCCTGAAGCAGAAACACATTTTCTTCCTTACTGTTGCACAATAGCTAAGTCATACCTGAGTTGGCCAGCTTGTGGTTAAAGCAGAGAGTTTGAAGGAAAGTTGGCTGAAGTGGAGAGCCTCGCAAGGCTTTGCTGCCAGGGAGCCTGGGGCTGCGGCCCCGGGCTCGGGATTTCCATCTGTTTCCTTGTGTTTTATTCCCCCATTTCCCCACTGAGAGCTTAGAATTTCTCTTACATCATCTGGCTTGAATTGTAGACCCAGAATCTTCCTCTTCACTCATTTCTTTTTAAAATACCTGATGGCTGAGCCAATCAAGTTCCCAAAGTAAGTTGACACATTCTTAAGGCTTCCCAGGTGGCACTAGTGGTAAAGAACCCACTTGCCAATGCAGGAGACTTAAGAGACACAGGTTCAATCCCTGGGTTGGGAAGATCCCCTGGAGCAGGGAAATGGCAACCCACTCTAGTATTGCCTGGGAAACACCATGGCCTGAGGAGTCTGGCGGGCTACAGTCCATGGTGTCACAAAGAGTTGGTCATGACTCAGCAACTAAGCAACAAAAAAAGATAGCTTAGCTCTTCTGTTTTGTCTTTTTTTCTGATGTCCGAGAAACTTTTCAACATCTACTTTATGAAATGAGCAAGCCATTATCTATTCTAGGGATGAAAATAGAGGAGGTGAGAAATGAGATGGCTGGTTTAAACCCATGTCATTGGAGCAAGGAAATTATTTGGTAAGTGATTTTGCCACAATCAAAAATAACCTTTGCATTTTCTTGGCTTTTCCATGTTAATTTTTTAAAAATTAATTTTTATTGGAGTATAGTTGCTTGCAATGGTGTGTTAGTTTTTGTTGTACAGCAAAGTGAACCAGCTACATGTATGCATATACCTCTGCTTTTTTGGGTTTCCTTCCCATTTAGGTTACTGCGGAGCATTAGGTGGAGTTCCTTGTGCCATACAGTAGGTTTCCATTCATCATCTATTTTATACATAATCATGCATGTATGTTCTGTATTTTATACATAATAGTGTAATTTCTCAGAAAGATAAATCAAGGAAACAATTCCATTTACCACTGCAACAAAAAGAATAAAATACCCAGGAATAAACCTACCAAAGGAGGCAAAAGACTATAAGATACTGATGAAGGAAATCAAAGATGAGACAAAAAGATGGAGAGATATACCATGTTGTTGGATTGGAAGAATCAATATTGTGGAAACGACTATACTACCAAGTAAATCAACGCAATCCCTATCAAATTGCCAGGGCACTTTTCACAGAATTAGAACACACAATTTTACAATTTTATGGAAAACACAAATGACCCAAGAAGCCAAAACAATCTTGAGAAAGAAAAATGAAGCTGAAGGAATCAGGTTCCCTGACTTCAGGCTATACTACAAAGCTACAGTAATCAAGATAATATGTACCAGTACAAAAAAGAAATATAGATCAATGGAACAGGGCCAAAATCCCAGAGATAAACCCATGCACCTAAGATTGCCTAGTCTATGACAAAGGAAGCAAGAATATACAATGGAGAAAAGATAGTCTCTTTCCTTATGTTTTAAAAAAAGAACAGTGCATTTAAAATTTTGTTTTATTTGAGGTAATTATGTGTATATTAGGGTTAGTAGGGACAAAACATTATTGCAAGAAAAATATTTTAATACAACTTGACATAAGTTAGCACACTGAGAAGAGTGTGTCTCATCCAATCATCATATTTTGGGATTGAAAGGGATTTTAGACATGGTTTTGTTTAACTTCCATGTTTACAGATGAGTGAACTGGGTTGATGTGTCTTTCCTCTAGTAGGTCTCACAAACTAAGATGTCCTGACTTTCACGGAGGGCTTTGTTCCAGTCTAGGTTTTACTAAGTGATTACATTACAGGATGGCCTGATCGGTAGTGTTATGTTGCTCTTGCTCCTTAGGAATTCTAGACGTATGTACAAATGAGGTTTACATAATACCTGATACAGAAATCTGAGTGCCCTAAAGTAACTGTTTAATGATGGTCCTTTGCTCTCTTCAGACCAGTGAAATGAACACACATTTCTGGCTTCATTTAATAAATTGTCTTCTTGAGGGCACTAAATTCTGCTCTTCTGGGAAAACTCATCCACCTCGCGTGGGTAAACAATTGGCTTCTTCGTGAGTTCTGTTGTTTATTTATGATTCATAAAATGAGTAAGCCCTGTTTTGTGTTATTACTATTATCACAAATTGAGGCAGACATCCCTGAAAATTGGAATGAGCTGGTGGTAGTTTGTTACTCAAGTGGGTGTTGTTTCAGCACAGTTTAATGTAAAGGAAAAAAAAAGACTGGCCAAACATGTTAGATTTACAGTTAAGTAAGTGTATTTAACTGTGGCCACTCTGAATACTTCCCTAAGGATGGAAAGCTAGTAGTTACTGTGAATGGTTCAAAAATGAAGTGGCCCATTTCCTAGTTTATAGGTAGATGTTTCTGAAAAAACACAGGGAGTGTTATCAGTCAGAAAAATTTGCCTTTGTGCCACATACATTCACAAAAGTGTATTCTTTCTTACCTGTATGTCATTAGCTTCCCCACTGACCTTTAATTCTTCCAGCAGTCACATTTCAAGGTAAATTATTTGTATGTGAAAGTAACTTTTAAAAGACACCTCTCAAGACCTAGATTTATGAAAAGTCAGAATGGAGTTTAAACAGTGAGAATTCTGTTGGATGTTCTTTATTGTCTTTTCTGTTTTTCAAACAAAATTTTCTAATCACTGTAGTCTAAACTGATTAGATTAATGATTCTATTTTAAAAGTATAGCTATAATTCAAGTTGTTTGAATTATTAAAAAGGATTAAAAAATTTAAAAAATATAGCTATAATTTTTGATGTATTTAAAACATCTATTAATATTTTTAATTTATTTTTTAATAATTAAATATTAACCATTTGAATCTATTTTAAAAGTATGGCTCTAATTCAAGTTTGAATTATAAAAGAAAAGGATTTTTCATTTCTTTTGCTTTTCCCCACCCTCCTTCCCTCCCTCCCTCCCTCCCTTCCTTTCTTTCTTCAATTTTGTTGAATACAACCTGTGTGAAGAAGTACTGAAATACTGAAGTACTAGTGCTGAAGTACTTCTGTACTGAAGTACTGAAGAAGTTCTTGAAAAAAAAGTAACTCTAAGTATTTCAGTGTATGAAGAATCAGAAAAGGCACCTGTATTCTAAAATTTTCGCAGTTTGATTTGGTTCTCTCAAAGGTCAGTTATTGTTTTTGTTTTCTTGGCTACCATTTTATTCACTAAGTATATCCTAGAGTGACTATGTTACTCTATAACTATAAACTATGTCTAGTTAGTCCATGAGTTTCTTGAAACAGTTGGTGTCTAAATAACTTTATTCTTGGCAGAAGAAACTTCCTGTTTGAAAAAAAAACGAGCTTAAAAGGTCTTATAAGGAAGGCTCATAAGATTTCTTGGAAATTCAGCAGTTCTTACAAAACATTTTCATGTGTTTAGTACAGACGAATTAGGAGCATATGGGTTACATTTTCCTTAAAATGCACGTGGTTTTTAAAAATTAAAGGGTAATGTTCTTGGCAAAATAGGTTTTGCCAAACCCAAACTGTTTAAAAAATTGTTCAAGATGTTCAGCAAGGCCAAAAGGCCCGAGGCTTCCACAGTCCTAATAATAGAATCAATCAGGAAAACCAGAATGAAGTCACTAAACTCATTTTAACAGTCTCTTGAAATAACCAACAAAAATAAATCTCAATGTAGTAACAATCACAAGCAATTAGAATATAATAACTTTTATGCTCATATTGAGTAAAACCCCAAGCTGGTAGTTAAAACTGTGCTAGGAATTTTGGAAAGTTGGCCGGGTCCTGTGCTTGACTGAGATAATTGATTGCGTCTATAGAAATGGCAAAAAAACTAGAAGGGATTGTACAGATAAAGTACTTACCAGAAATAATTTAAGAATTTTACCATGGTGTTTAAGGAATGGAGGTTTATGCGATTGTCTAAAACCTGTGCATTCTTCAGGAAAAAGATGCATTTGAAGGCGATGACCACAAAAATTTCATTAACCTGGCATGGAGCATGGCTTGTCTTATCTGGAGAAAAGTTGATTAAATCGCTAGTGGTGTTCTCAGAGATGATGAAATGAAACAGGACATTGGACTGGAGGCTGTATATGTATATGGCAAGAATCAATTTGGGGTAATGTCAGCTGTCAGAAGGAAATCCAAACGGAATCCAGGCTCTGCCCATCAGTATTTACTTCTCAAAAGGGCTTATTTTGAAATGATATCTTGGTCTCACACATAGTAGGGATTTGGTAGAAATGTGTCGATTGGATTTGGTTTCTTAGGAAAATCTCTTTATATTCTTTTTTTTATGGACTTCATTTTCTAGGCATGACCTACCTTTGGGCATTATGAATAAACCCCTAGAGTTCTTTTGCTGGCTGATTTTTTTCCCCCTGTTTTAAGAAAAGTTACTGCAAGGCACAAACATTTTTAAAAACATTTTTTTTTGTTCTAACTTAGACTTTACATAGTCATCTCCAACTAAAGACAGAGATGTGTCTAGCAGTTAAGCCAGTCGAGTCAATAACAAGAAGCTTATGGTCCCTTCCAGTTTCCCCTTCTCCACTCCAGATTCAGGCTGTTCTGTCCTGCTGAGAAGATTCTAACTACTAGATCACTTGGGAACAGGGCAGACTGTATCAGCAGATATTTGCTTGGGATACAGACTTTGTAAGGCTGACACCCTGGTGGCTCAGTGGTAAAGAATCTACCTGCCAGTGCAAGAGATGTAGGTTTGATCTCTGCTTTGGGAAGATCCCTGGAAAAGGGAATGGCTACCCACTCCGGTATTCTTGCCTGGGAAATCCCATGGGTAGAAGAACCTGGTGACCTGCAGTCCATGGGGTTGCAAAGGGTCAGACACGACTTAGCGATTAAACAACAACAGTATACTACACAACAGTTTAATTTGTCTCCCTGCCCCCAATTAGATTATAAATCACTCAAGGGAAGAGACTATTTCTCTGTTTCTCACAGCATCTAGTATAGCACCTTATATATCAGAAATACCCAATGAATATTTGTTGAATGAATTAAATTCATGTATAAAAATGTGCACATATAACCCTTTTGTGGAAGGACAATGCTTGCTGCCTCTATTTAAATGGGTAAAAATAGCACAAGAGATAAGATTCTTGCCCCTTTCTAGTAGAAGCCTCTGCTGTTTGATATTAGTTAAAAGATCCTTTTAACTGTAAGGGAATAAAACCCTAACTCACATTGACTTAAGTAAAAATAAGTGAAATCGGGGTTGTGGGGTACTCGTGGGCATCTGTTGCCGTGATGCCAGTGGTACTCTGTGCGCACGTGTGATCGGTTCCAAAGGTGGGCGGAACAGCAAAAGCAGAAGAGCTTTTGTCTCCACTCTGCCTTCCTGGGTGTGTGTGTTTCCAGGCGGGCTTTGCTTCAGTTCAGTTCAGTTCAGTTCAGTCGCTCAGTCGTGTCCGACTCTTTGCGACCCCATGAATCGCAGCATGCCACGGCCTCCCTGTCCATCACCAACACTCAGAGTTTACTTAAACTCATGTCCATCGATACAGTGATGCCATCCAGCCATCTCATCCTCTGTCATCCCCTTCTCCTCCTGCCCCCAATCCCTCCCACTATAAGCTGGCAAAATGGCTTCTCTCTACCCACGTCCTCTAACTTAGTAATCGCTGGCAGAAAAGGAACTTCTTTCATGATAGTCCTAGTGAAGAGTCTAGGGCTCTGTCTTACTAAATAACTCCAGCCTGTGCCTGTCTCCAGACCAACTACTGTTGATGACGGCATGGAATCTGTTGGTTAGGGCTGGGTCATGATTCCTGTGGCCGGTGGGAGCATGACGGTAGTGGTGGAGGCTGGGAGAAGGGGGTTTAGATGCCCAGAACCACTTGAGCTGAGAGAGGAAAATCCAGTTACTGTTAACAGAAGGAAGTCAAAATCAAGACATGCCCACTGTGTTTGTAAAATGCATGGAAAAAAAAAAACCACACCCGATTTTCCCATAAATTGATCATCTTCACATTTCTATCATTAAATTTAAGGGGGAAAAAAAACCCACCAGGAAACAAAATTTCAGAATCCAAGCTTCAGTGTTATTACTTGGAATATCAGTTGCAACAAAATTGAAACTACTTTGAGGATCATAATGGGTTATACGTATGAGAGCTACATATATAAAAATGCTTTTTAGTGGCTTCTCTTTTATTAATTTTTGTGCAGCACTATAATAAATTCAAGTAATCAAAAAATGATGCCTGTTTCATGATTATCTGATAACTTACAGAAAATACATTCCCATATTTGAAATGAAAGGATGGTTATTCTGTGTTACAGTAGTGTTGAAACATAATTTTAAAAGAGGCAATAATGAACCTTAGAACATAGAACTACTTGATACCTTGCAATTTATTATTTAAAAAGTATGTGAAATACATGCATAAATACAGAAAATGAATATAGAAAATTTATTGTTGACTATCACCTATTTCAGGAGAAGGCAATGGCACCCCACTCCAGTACTCTTGCCTGGAAAATCCCACGGATGGAGAAGCCTGGTAGACTGCAGTCCATGGGGTCGCTAAGAGTCGGACACGACTGAGCGACTTCACTTTCACTTTTCACTTTCATGCACTGGGGAAGGAAACGGCAGCCCACTCCAGTGTTCTTGCCTGGAGAATCCCAGGGAGCCTGGTGGGCTGCCATCTATGGGGTCGCACAGAGTTGAACACGACTGAAGAGACTTAACATCACCTATTTCAAGAATGTTAAATTTGGAAAATAGAATATGGAGTCAGCTGTGGAAGGAAATACATTTTGCTTGATTTCTTGTTACCAATATTTTATAAAGAAAAGCATTTTAAATGTATTAGCTTGCATAGGTGTCTTCGGTATGGCGCAGGACTTTCCGTTGCTTGTGTGATCTAACTCCTCTACCAGGGATTGAACCCTGGCCCCCTGCACTGGGAGCACGGAGGCTTAGCCGGGGAAAAGTGTGTCCCAGTCCCTGCTCTGTCACTAGTTAGCTGTCACCTTGGATAAGTCACTAAAACTCCTTGGGCCTGTTTCCTAATCTGGAAATTGAAGAAATTTAATTAATGCTATGTAAAGCTGCCTCCAGCCCTGAAATTTTATAATATGTGCAAGCTTTGAAAATGCCAAATTATAAAATATCATGTATTTTTGAGCAGATATATATATATATATATATATATATACACACACACACACACATACATATAGCTAATTCACTTTGTTGTACAGTTGAAACTAACACAACCTTGTAAAGCAATTATACTCCAGTTAACAAAAAATAAATACCATGTATTTTGGAAGTGAGCTAGTTAAACTGCCAAGGGAAGTGGCACTTTTATTTTTCCCCAAATGAGTCCTTGCATTTAATATGACTAGTACTTGATTCTGACCAAAGTGTTCTGGGGAAAACCAGGGTAATTGTGTGGATATCTCTTTTAAAAGGTTTAAATTCCCAGATTTCCAAGATCACACGGATGATCTTGGTCAGGAAGTGTGATTCAGCTTTTCTCTCCAGTAGGAATACAATTCAAGAGCAGGACAAGATTAATGCAAGTAATGCATCTTGGCAATTTCAGAAGCACATGGATGGTTATTTGGGATTTCATGTTACTGAACTGGCCAGTTCTGGCAAGAGCTACTTCCTGGCCCCAAGGATCCCAGATGCCATGACTCCTTTTCTGTTGCCACCATCCTCTCTCTCTAAGATAGGTTGCAAACTCTCACTTCTTGAGAGTTACATGCTTTTCTCCACAATCTAATTGACTCTATATGCTGCTTTTCAGACACAAGTCTTTGAGAACATTTCCCAACTGGAAAAAACAATATTAGGAATGGCTAGAAAATATAATTAATATTTCTGACTATTAATGCCGGAGGAAGATGTCTAATGGGTTGCAGATTTCTTCCTATTGGAGTAGCGTGACCGTGACCAATTAAAAGGAAACCCTCGCTTGCTGTTGCATTCTCTGAGTTCCCCTCCATCAGGACAGGGCCCAGGCGAGGGTGATGGTTGCCTGGTGTTCTATGTATGGAAAGAGAAATGGTGTGTGTGCAGGGAGGGGTCTCAGTGATTGAAAAGAGAGCAGAGTTCTTTAAGCCATTATTAAGAAAAAGGCAGCAAGACTCCACTCGCCTTGCTAACCGTTAAATATTTCTGGCCGTCTGCCAGCATCCTTGAGTATTTCTTTGAAGCCTTCTTTTACTTACTGCAGTATAGTAATTAGAATGTACCTTTTCATCTTTGCTTAAACACTCACACACACGCGTAACACACTAGCACGTTTTGCTCTGACATGCTTCCAGCACTCCTTCTGAGACCATGGAGCACCTTGAGGAAGGGTCTCCAGGTGGCTGTGGCAGGACTAGCTCCTTTCAGGATCTCAGTTTCTGGATCTGTCTTTAAATTCTACCCTCATGTATCTTTGTTAGGAAGTTTTTATATTGGAAGCCGATTAGATTTTACAAAGAAATTTCCTCCCTGAGGGTAATTAAAAAGAGAAATAGAACTAACCTTATCTGGTTAGACAAGGAGGCGAAATTTTTGCTTTCCAATTTGGCATTTTAGCATTGTATCTGATTGTAAGACATTTCTTTTGGAAAGGTAGAAGGTAAACATTTTTTTTTTTTAAGTTATGTACTATGTAGTGAATGCCTCTGGACAAAACTATAGACCCATATTGTAAAAATTAGTGAGAAATTGCCCTCTCAAAATACAGCCATGACTTTAATGACATAGATAATATTAATTTTATTTAAAAAGCCCCAGCCATGTTGCTTATTTTATCTCTTCTTTCTCTCCAGGCTACTACAAATATTTAAACCAGAGTCACTCCACCACAATAAGAAAATCTCAGGAAACAAAAACTTTCTTTCTTGTAGAATGTTGCAGCTTCTAATGTTTGGATTCAATTCAACTGAGAGTCCTTGTGGGGAAAATAAATAAATAATGCTACTGAAGATAAAGTGTAGAGAACAGAATGTGATTATCTTAAAAAATTTTTTTGTGTGGGCCATTTTTAAAATGTTTATTGATTTTTTTAGAATATTACTTCTGTTTTATGGTTTGGTATATTGGCCACGAGGCATGTGGGATCTTACCTCCTGGGCAGGGATCAAATCCACACCTCCAGCATTGGAAGGTAAAGTCTTAGCCACTGGACTGCCAAGAAAGCCCCCATGATTATCTTTTGATTATACTTGACTTTCTCCTTCCAGCTTATAATAGAGTCATCAGTTCAGTTCAGTTCAGTCGCTCAGTTGTGTCCGGCTCTTTGCGACCCCATGAATCGCAGCACGCCAGGCCTCCCTGTCCATCACCAACTCCTGGAGTTTGCCCAAACTCATGTCAATCGAGTCGGTGATGCCATCCAGCCATCTCATCCTCTGTCATCCCCTTCTCCTCCTGCCCCCAGTCTCTCCCAGCATCAGGGTCTTTTCCAGTGAGTCAACTCTTCACATGAAGTGGCCAAAGTATTGGAGTTTCAGCTTTAGTATCAGTCCTTCCAAAGAAAACCCAGGGCTGATCTCCTTTAGAATGGATTGGTTGGATCTCCTTGCAGTCCAAGAGACTCTCAAGAGTCTCCTCCAATTCTTCAGCACTCAGCTTTCTTCACAGTCCAAATCTCACATCCATTCATGATCACTGGAAAAACCAGTGACTAGATGGACCTTTGTTGGCAAAGTGATATCTCTGCTTTTCAATATGCTATCTAAGTTGGTCATAACTTTCTTTCCAAGGAGTAAGCGTCTTTTAATTTCATGACTGCACTCACCATCTGCAGTGATTTTGGAGCCCCTCAAAATAAAGTCTGACACTGTTTCCACTGTTTCCCCATCTATTTCCCATGATGTGATGGGACCAGATGCTATGATCTTAGTTTTCTGAATGTTGAGCTTTAAGCCAACTTTTTCGCTTTCCTCTTTCACTTTCATCAAGAGGCTTTTTAGTTCCTCTTCACTTTCTGCCATAAGGGTGGTGTCATCTGCATATCTGAGGTTATTGATATTTCTCTGGGCAATCTTGATTCCAGCTTGTGCTTCTTCCAGTCCAGCATTTCTCATGATGTACTCTGCATATAAGTTCAATAAGCAGGGTGTCAATACAGCCTTGACATACTCCTTTTCCTATTTGGAACCAGTCTGTTGTTCCATGTCCAGTTCTAACTGTTGCTTCCTGACTTGCATACAGATTTCTCAAGAGGCAGGTCAGGTGGTCTGGTATTCCCATCTCTCTCAGAATTTTCCACAGTTTATTGTGATCCACCCAGTCAAAGGCTTTGGCATAGTCAATAAAGCAGAAATAGATGTTTTTCTGGAACTCTCTTGCTTTTTCCATGATCCAGTGGATGTTGGCAATTTGATCTCTGGTTCCTCTGCCTTTTCTAAAACCAGCTTGAACATCAGGAATTTCACGGTTCACGTATTGCTGAAGCCTGGCTTGGAGAATTTTGAGCATTACTCTACTAGCGTATGAGATGAATGCAGTTGTATTTGAGCATTCTTTGGCATTGCCTTTCTTTGAGATTGGAATGAAAACTGACTTTCTCCAGTCTTATGGCCACTGCAGCACTTTCACAGCATCATCTTCTAGGCTTTGAAATAGCTCCACTGGAATTCCATCACCTCCACAGCTTTGTTCATAGTGATGCTTTCTAAGGCACACCTTACTTCACATTCCAGGATGTCTGGCTCTAGGTGAGTGAGCACACCATTGTGATTATCTGGGTCATGAAGATCTTTTTGTATAATTCTTCTGTGTTTTCTTGCCACCTCTTCTTAATATCTTCTCTTTCTGTTAGGTCCATACCATTTCTGTCCCTTATTGAGCACATCTTTGCATGAAATATTCCCTTGGTATCTCTAATTTTTTTGAAGAGATCTCTAGTCTTTCCCATTCTGTTGTTTTCCTCTATTTCTTTGCATTGATCACTGAAGAAGGCTTTTTATCTCTTCTTGTTTATCTCTTCTTGTTATTCTTTGGAACTCTGCATTCAGATGTGTATATATTTCCTTTTCTCCTTTGCTTTTCACTTTTCTTCTTTTCACAGCTATTTGTAAGGCCTCCTCAGACAGCCATTTTGCTTTTTGGATTTCTTTTCCATGGGGATGGTCTTGATCCCTGTCTCGTATACAATGTCATGAACCTCTGTCCATAGTTCATCACGCACTCTATCTATCAGATCTAGGCCCTTAAATCTATTTCTCACTTCCACTGTATAATCATAAGGGATTTGATTTAGGTCATACTTGAATGGTCCAGTGGTTTTCCCTAGTTTCTTCAATTTAAGTCTGAATTTGGCAATAAGGAGTTCATGATCTGAGCCACAGTCAGCTCCCAGTCTTGTTTTTGCTGACTGTATAGAGCTTCTCCATCTTTGGCTGCAAAGAATATAATCAGTCTGATTTCGGTGTTGACCATCTGGTGAATTCCATGTGTAGAGTCTTCTCTTGTGTTGTTGGAAGGGGGTGTTTGCTGTGACCAGTGCGTTCTCTTGGCAGAACTCTATTAGCCTTTGCTCTGCTCCATTCATTCACAAAGGCCGAATTCGCCTGTTATCCCAGGAGTTTCTTGACTTCCTACTGTTGATCCCTAAATACATTCTGTGCCAATGATGACAATTCTGACTTTTGTCATTTGATGACAGTCAGGCCCACTTTATTAATTACTGAGCGTGTTCCAAGGAGATGTGAGAGTTCAGCACATCTCATGGCTTGAAAGAAAGTGACGTTAGACAGGCTACTACTCTGAAGGAGAATCTCTTGCTTTCCCTCCAGCCCCGTGTGTATGCAGGTGTCTGAGAAATGGTCTGGTCCTCCCACACAAATAAGAAAAGCGCAAGGACATCTTTGGTGGAAGGAGACTATCCGAAAGGAACAGATCAGGGGGTGTTCTGGGGTTGTAATTCTCCGATTACCTAGGAAACGATTGCCAACTTTCTCCAGAGTCCCAAGGTCCTCTAAGGAGGCCACGTTTTAAGTGAATTGTAGCCATAAACAGTTGCTCCAAGAGGCAAGCTACAGCACATTTGATTTGGTAATTGCAAGTAGTGGATTTTCATCCAGCAGATGGAGGGATGCTGCTGTGAGGGTGGGCTTGCAGGCCTGGGGTCAACATGCTGACATTTGGCAGCTGGCTGGAAATCACCCTTTTATTGACATGTTTGTGTGTGTGCTCAGTCGCATCCAACTCTTTTGAAACACCATGGACTGTAGCCCACCAGGCTCCTCTGTCCATGAGATTTTCCCGGAGAGAATACTGGAGTGGGTTACCATTTCCTTCTCCAGGGGATCTTCCTGACCCAGGGATCAAACTCACATCTTCCGCGTTTCCTGCATTGGCAGGCAGATTCTTTACCACTGAGCCAGAGGGCAAATCCCAATGGACATGTTTGTTAATATCCATTTTCTCTGGCACTCAAGTCACTAAGTTTGTGGTTTTCAAATTCCCAAGATGATTGGTTGTGATCACCAAACTCTGCTGAGACTGGTGGCATTGGTTATAATGATGAGATGAGCGTGGCGGCTACATTTTGGGGGCTGACAGCATCTCTGCTGCACTTGCTTTCATGTTACAGGAACAGGGCTGCTGTGGAAATTCAGGTGTCTGGAGCAGTCACTGACCATGCCCAAAGGATGTACCCTTCTGATAGATGTACCATTTGGTAGAACTTGTGAGTTTGTACACTGCGCTGGAATCTGATCATCCACCAGGAAGACCATGAGAGTTCATGATGAGAGATGCCAAGAAATGAAAATTATTTTCTGTTTAACTTACACAGAGAAAACCATCAGGAAAACATCGTTTTTAGCTATAAAAACAAAACAAAAAGCAACATTCAGTTGCTAACCTTGGGATGTGTTTATACTTTAAAAGCTATTTTGGTTAATACTTACTTTTAGCTGACAAGAATATTAGGGTGTTAACATTTTTAAGGACAAGAGAACAGCTTCAAAGATGAAGATTTTAAATTAAAATATCTCTATGAAAGTTTTGGTTTCCATCATTTTGAGTAAATTGAGAACCATCTGGGTTGTGGCTATGTCAGTGCTTTCTACTGAAATCATGTTAACAAAATAAGCCCTAAATATCAGGGGACCAGTGGCTCAGATAGTAAAGAATCTGCCTGGAATGTGGGAAAACCTATGTTTGATCCCTGGGTTGGGAAGATCTCCTGGAGGAGGGCATGGCAACCCACTCAAGCATTCTTGCCTGGAGAATCCCCGTGGGCAGAGGGAGCCTGGTGGGCTATAGCCCGTGGGGTCACAAAGAGTCGGATACAGCTGAGTGACTAAGTACCACACATCAGGGGACTCAGTTTGTAAGTAGTCCAGGACTCAGATTCAGTCCTTTCTGGTCTCAAAACCAATTTTCTCCCCGCCGTCATGCATGCATGTGTGTAGATGTATGCTGTGTATATTGTGTGCCGCTGAAATCGATAGGCTAACATTTTATTTTGAATGTTCACATTTCCGTTTGTGTGTGCGGTTGACCTTTAACTTTGTTTTCATGCTCTCCTTGTCTACTTTGACTGATATCAAGTTCGTATTAAAGAGATAACGGTTTTGTGGATGAATTCTTATTTACTAGTTTTATGTTATTTCATGTTGACTCATGTGCTTATTATTTTGTTCCCAGGTTTTTCAGCTTCATCTTATTATTCTTTTTCTAGCTTTCTCAATTGAAAATTTTGTTACTCTTACTCTTTTCTTGCAGTTATTGTTCTTATTTCTTTTTAAAATAAATTCTTTTTGTAAGTTATTACTTTAACTGCATTTTATAATATTTTTAAAAATTACCTTCATTGTTTGGTTTTATTTCAAGTTTGAAATATTTTATAATTTCCACTGTTGTCTCCTTTTAAGCTAATGAGTTATTTAAGATTCTGTTTAAATTTCCCAGTATGTGGGGAACTTTGTTTTTTCATTACTGAATTCTGTTTTATGTTTCCTTGTCAGAGAATATGATCTTTGTGATGTTTTCTAAATTTGTGTTTTAAGTTATGGTCTATCGTATGGCTCATGTGTTCTGGAACTGTTCCATGTGGGCTTGATAAAGATGCGTGTGTTTATAGTTAATTCAGAATTTTTTATATATAAATTGTATATCCAAGTTTATCACAGAAAATTATATTATCAATATTCACAATTTTATTGTGCAAATCCTCTGTATCTTTAATATTTTTCTCTCCTTCTGAGAAAAGTGTTAAAATATCCCACTGTGACTTTGTCATGATCTTTTCCCCCTCATAATTCTGTTATGGTTTTTGCTTTATGTTTTTCAAAGTTATATTGTTTACTATGTGACACATAGTATTACTTATTTTCCATTAATGTTTTCTTAACATTAAGTTATATGTCAATCATTTTATAATATAGTGACAAAATAAATTAGCATTAATAAGTAGTTATAATTAAAACTAATTAGGATTTACTTGTTAAATCTTTTTCCATTCCTTATATTTGCAATCTTTCTTTTTGATTTTAAGTTGAGCTTTAAATCTTCAATCCAGTTTGATACTCTTTTAATAAGTGGATTCTTTTTTACAGTAATTCTGATTACTGATGTATTTGGATTTCTACCAAATAGAAATATTTTATATTTTATTTTATATTCTTTGCCTCTCTTCCTCTCCTCTTTCTGATTTGTGCTGGTTTGTTAAAATTGTCTACATTCTCTTGTTCCTCATCTTGTAATAGTTTAAAGCTATTGCATCTGTATTGTTTTTTTGCTTTTAAAAATTGTTTATGTCTGTTGTTCATCCTTAATTTTTAACACATGCACTTAACTGTAAAATCTTTAACAAATTCCAAAATTAGCCAATAGCTCTAATTATCTCTCAGATACAACAAAGGACTTCATTATTTTTGACTCTCCATTAAGTAACCACTTCCATTTTGTACAGCTGTATAGAGTCTTCTATTTTAATTAAAAAGTATAAGCAAGTAACATGATAATTTATTAAAGTATTGTTTTTATGTTAAATGCTCAGTCACGTCCAACTCTTTGTGACCCCGTGGACTGTAGCCCATCAGACTCTTATGTCCATGGGATTCTCCAGGCAAGAATACTGGAGTGGGTAGCCATTTCCATCTCCAGGGGATCTTTCTGACCCAGAGATTGAACCAGGTCTCCTGCATTGCAGGCAGATTCCTTTATTATCTGAGCAACCAGGAAGCCCTTATTAAAGTATATTATTAATTCAACTTACCAGCTTATTGTATCCATATCTATCCTCGCCTTTGTTTCTTATGTCCTTTTTTTCTTCTGTATGAACTTTGCTCTGGTTAGAAGAGGCTTCCGAGGTGGCTCAGTGGTAAAGAATCCATCCACCATTGAAGGGGGGTGCAACAGCCTTAGGTTCAATCTCTGGATGGAGAAGATCCCCTGGAGTAAGAAACAGCTACCCGCTCCAGTATTCTTGCCTGGAAAATCCATGGGCAGAGGAACCTTGTGGGCTACAATCCATGGTGTTGCAAAGAGTAGGACATGACTGAGCACAGGCGCACATGTGTGTGTGTGCACACACACACACACACACATCCATTAGTAATAAGGGTTCATATGTTAGCTATCTTTTTATATTCCAAAAGGACTTATTTGGGCTCACTCTTGAAACAAGCTTATATATAAAACCTATCACTATAGTTATTTTCCATCAGCATTTGAAGATACTATTTTATTATTTTCTGGCATTTGTTGTGCTGATAAGGAGCTTATAAACAATAGAATTTATTTCTCACAGTTCTGAAGGCTGGAAGTCCAAGGTCAGGGTGCCAGCATAGTCATGATCGGCTGAGACCCCTCTTCTGAGGTGCAGACTGCAGACTTCTCATCATACCCAGATGTGGTGGAGAACCCATCTCCTATGTTCCTATGAGGGCACTAATCCTGTTCGTGGGAGCTCCATCCTCATGACCTGATTTAAGCCTAATTGTGTCCCAAGGCCCCAGTTTCTAGTACTATCACATTGGATGGTAGAACTGCAATAGATGACATTTAGAGGGACACATTCAGTGCATAACAGTGCTGTCGATATTTTTAAGAGAGAGAGCGTACACTATGATATCCCCACAGCATGGGCAGATAGAGCGTGTGTGGACTGTGTATTCTCCGAGGCTCAGTTCATGCTAGTGTTTGCTGCTGCAGTGCAGAGAATAATCTCCAGGGTGTAGTTACAGTTTGTAATGGGCTAGAAGTAAGTTTCCATGACTAGGACCCGATTTTTGACATTGCAGTTGTCCCTCTGAATTTCTAATAACAGAGGAAAATTATCCTTGGACAGCAACCTGAATTTCTTTGACAACATCATATTCTTTCTGAAACTCAGTTTGTTAAAAACATATTCTTGAGTATTTGATATCATAATCTTTTCAAATTTTATTTTTTTATTAGAATATTAAATGATACATTTTATTTGATTTACATTTAATACAGCAAAAGATTTTCACAGACATATGCAAGAAGTAAAACTTCTTAAGGAAAGTGCTTCAGTTATTCTGCCGACTTAAAAGCCACCCTTTGAGGTGAATATTGTCGTAAACTCTTTTCTGGAGAAATTTTACAATTTAACAGCAAAAGCTGTTAAAATGAATAAAATTTCCTCTCAACTTCTGTTATTTCTGAAGCTATTTTGAATCCTGAGAACAACCATACTGTTGAAGCTAGCTCCAAAAGTATAAAATGCATCAGTCACCTGTCCAAAAGAAGAAAGGTCTAACATAATTCTTGCACTTTCTATCTATTGCTACTCCTCTTTTCTTGTATCTTTCCTTCCTTTTAAGAAAAAAAGAAGTGTCTTGGAACAAATTGGTTTGTTAGCACATTGATCATACTCCTAGCCTGGGGTTAGAGTATAACTTCAGAAATGATAATAACTGAGACGATCATCTAATTTTACTGAAATAAAACTGGAAATGTACATCCACAAAATCGTCTGCGAGACTGCATTAGGTGCTTTTGTGCTTGTCCTTTATTCTCAATGACACTGTAATCTACTGAAGTTCCTCTCTCGATTTTTCTCTTTGCAATCTGGAAGAACAGATTCACCAGTGATTGTGCTCATTTATAAAAGCATCCAAAACAAAATTGAACCCCAAGGCTGATAAGCTATAAAGATGCTGATCAGATCTGAGCAGAATGGACCATGCTTTGGGGCTTGCTAAGCTAAAGATGGTTCTATAAGACTGATGGCTTTATAGACACAATTACAAACACCATGGCTCTGTCAGATGAATGGAAATGTGTGAAATATGGGGCTGGCCCTTTATTAAGTAAAGAATGACATTTTGTAAAATACTTGCTAAGATTTAGTCATTTTTTTGGAGGTAATTAAATTCACAGCATTCTTCTGTAGAAGTCATAATCCAACAATTGTACAAGAAAGAACAATCCAATACTATATATATATAATAGTTCTACAAAACAAAGACTAATTGATTTTTTAATGGCTCAAACTAAAAGGGATGACTTTGTCAAATTTATTTAATTGTAATTCACAGCCAGTAGAAGTCATAATCAATAAGAAATTAGAAATGTTTGTTCTTTCCAGAGTTCTTCTTCAAAGAGAGGTTGGATATAAGAATTATTTTCTTTGTTTTCAAACCCACAAATAGCTAAAAATGTAATTACACTGAGGCGTGTATTAAAAATGAGATTGACCTTTAATTTGAATTTAATTCATTTATCAGGGATGGAGTTTGTTCAGAAGACCAGGCAAAGATAGATTTGCTCTTGGGCATTATATCCTAGCAAGCCTCTGTGATTTCTCAGATTCATAGTTTATAAATAAGACCTTGAATTTTGCATTCCTCAAAATTTTTTTTTTTGCCAAATAAAAGCTGTATTTATTGATCAAATGAGTGAATATGAACACAAAATTAGAATTTCCTGGATTCACCAGATTTTATTTCATAATTCTACTGGTGAGACAAGGTTGAACTCTATTACAGTAAGTCCCCTACATACAAACCTTCAAGATCCGTACTTTGAAAGACGTGAACGTGTGTGTCAGTCTCTGGATGGTGGCTGTTGTACTTACTCTACTGTGGTACTTTTCAAAGTACTGTACTTTAAGATTAAAAATGTTTTCTTTATTTCCTTTGTTTTTATTTGCATATTATTTGTGTAAAAAGTAGTATAAACCTATCACGGTATGTACTATATAGCCGATTGTGTTAGTTGGGTACATCGGCCAGCTTTGTTGGACTTAAGAGCAATTGGACTTTCGAACACACTATTGGAACAGAACTCATTTGTATGTTGAGAACTTACCGTATCGTTATCTGGGGTGACCTCATTCATTTTTCCTGCCCTTAGCTGCTCTATGGAGAAACTTTATGCGCAGCTCATCCTGCATCCCCAGAATTCTCATCGTTTCTCTTTGCTGTTGTTCAGTCTGACTTTTGCAGTCCCATGAGCTGCGGCATGCCAGGCTCCCCAGTCCTTCACTATCTCCTGGAGTTTGCTCAAACTCATGTCCGTTGAGTCAGTGATGCTATCTAACCATGTTATCCTCTGCTGCCCTATTCTCCTTTTGCCTTCAATTTTCCCAGCATCAAGGTCTTTTCCAATGAGTTGACTCTTTGTCAGGTGGCTAAAGAATTGGAGCTTCAGCTTCAGCATCAGTCCTCCCAGTGAATATTCAGAGTTGAGTCCCTTTAGGATTGACTGGTTTGGTCTCCTTGCAGGCTTCCAGTAAAATAAACTCACTCCATTTCCTTACATGAATAATAATAGCTTCCTTTTTTAGTGATGGGTAAATGAAGCTAGAATCATCCAGGTCCTTGAAACAATAAAAATTAACAACTTTTTTTTTATCATCTCAGAGAATACTTTGAATTAAGGAGAGAAATTTGATCCATTCTAGTATATGTCTGACAGCTTGTTTTTTTTTTTTGAGAGAGAGTAACCTGTTTTACTGATATGCAGTGGGCTTCCCTGGTGGCTCTTATGATAAAGAATCCACCTGCAATGCAGGAGAGCTGGGTTCGATCCCTGGGTTGGGAAATCCCCTGAAGGAGGGCATGGTAGCCCACTCCAGTATTCTTGCCTGGAGAATCCCATGGACACTGGTGGGCTGCAGTCCATGGGGTCCCAAAGAGTCAGGCACATCTGAGCGACTGAGCACACAGCATGTCGATATGCAAATTTAATTTGAATTTTAAAAATGTCAGAATAAGAATATCTAAGATGGACTGACCTCTAATATTTCCAGGGCTCCAGGCAGGAATTGGAGAAGGGAATGGCACCCCACTCCAGTTCTCTTGCCTGGAAAATCCCATGGATGGAGGAGCTGGTAGATTGCGGTCCATGGGGTCGCACAGAGTCAGACATGACTGAATCGACTTACCAGCAGTAGCAGCAGGCAGGAATATACAAAGAGAAGTCCACATAGCCTGTGTTTAAATATTTAAAAGCCATAAATCAAGCTAACAAACTCTCAGATAAATATGTTCTATGGTCTCATTTTGACAAATACAAGTTATAACACCCTAGCAGTCCAAATCTGAGTCTGAATTCTGGAACCCCGAGGAGCTCCATGTGGTAGCCTGATGCCCAGGGGGAACGCACATGAGCTTCTGGCCTATAACCACCATCTCCTCCCTGTTCCTGCTGGCTTGCACTGCAAAGTCCCACAGGCACAGGCGTGCAGATGCCATCCTGTATCCCAATTCCACTTACACCTCATGCACTTACTGTCCCTTTAGCTTTCCCAGGTGGCTCAGTGGTAAAGAATCCGCCTGCCAATGCAGGAGGCGCAAGAGACGGGAGTTTGATCCCTGGCTTGGGAAGATCCCCTGGAGGAGGAAGTGACAACCCGCTCCAGTATTCTTACCTCAAAAATTCCATGGGCAGAGGGGCTTGGTGTGCTGCCGCCCATGGGATCGTAGCACACAGATACACGCACACAGACCTCAAGATGTGTGCTGATGATGAGGTGACCTTGGGTGGGAAGAGACCAGGAGTCTGGAATGTGAGCTCTGGGCCACAGGAGCAGAGACTTCCAGTAAAATAGGTGCCTGGAGTGTGGTCTGGAGGTGGGTGAGGACTTGAATCCAAGACCCTTTTTTTTTTTTTTTTTGCTGTACAGGGCTGTACATGGGCTTTCTCTAGGTTGCTTGTTGTGATGCTTCTCTCGTTGCAGAGCATGGACTAGCCTGGAGTGCGAGGGCTTCAGCAGTTGGGGTTCATCTGTCTAGTTGCCCATGGCATATGGGATCCTCCTGAACTGGCTATCAAACCCCTTCAAAGACAGGGAGATTCTTAATCTCTGGACCACGAAGGAAGTCCCACCGAGTCCCTTTGTGCCCTCCAGACTTCTTGCCTGCAGGAGGGCTACAAACAGAGAAGGTGTAGAAAAGGACTTTCTGAAACCCAGGCGCTTCTCCTTCCCAGATACAGAGGTGACATTAGTCTAAGTCCTCTGTCGCACATCAAAGTACAGGATCCAACTCAGACAAGACATGTCTGTTTTATGTCCATACACTTTTGTAAAGGATTTTGAAAATCACTTAATATATGTAAATGAAGAAACCTAAAGGTAATCCACATCTAAATTGGTGGGAAATTAGTTTGGGGCATTGCTTATACAATTTGGGCGTGTATGTTTTTCAGTGATAGTTAAACTACTTGCAGTTTGCTAGGATTGGGGGAGTTTACAATAAAGCTGTAGTTTAAATCTGAAGGGAATATGTGGTACACAGAAGGATTACCTCCCCTAGAAGTCTAGGCTCTTCAGAGCCTGTGAATGTGTTGCAAAGAGGAATTAAGGTTGTGGATGGGATTAAGGTTGATAGTTACCTGACCTTAAAATAGAGAGATTACCCCATATTAGCCAGGTAGTTTTGAATAATTAGAAGGAATTCCAATAGGGAAAGAGGGAGGCAGAAGACGAGGCCAGAGGGAATCAATTTCAGATCTTAGAAGGACTCAACTTGCCATTGTTGGTTCTGAAGATGCAGGAAGGGGTCAGGAGTCAATGCATGGGGGACCTTGGAAAAGTGGACAAGGCTTCTTCCCTAGAGCCTTCAGAAAGGATTGACAGCCCTAAGCAACTAGATTTTTTAGTCCACTAAAACTGATGCCAGATTTTTGACCTCCAGAACTCTAAGATAATAAATATGCATTGTTTTAAGGCATGGACTTTATGGCAATTTATTACCGCCATAGTACAAAACTAATATGGGGACATCTCAGCTCTATGTGATGCTTTGAAAAGCTTAGAATGGTATTATTTAAAGCTCCTTTTTAGTATTACTAATTTTTCTTATTATTCTACATGTTAATGTGGGATATTCTATGTTATTGTTTGACATTGCTTAAAGATAAAGATGAATTCACGACTAGGGCAACAAATGTCATCACCTGCTAGAAAATTATGTAGTTATGTATATGTCATGCATAGTATAGTGCTAATTGCTCAGTTGTATCTGATTCTTTGTGACCCCCAAGGACTGTAGCCTGCCAGGCTCTTCTGTCTATGGGATTCTTCAGGCTAGAATACTGGAGTGGGTTGCCATCCACTTCTCCAGAGGATCTTCCCAACCCAGGGATCGAACCTGGGTCTCTTGCATTGCAGGCAGATTCTTTACTGTCTGAGCTATAGAGAAGCCACATATACTTGTCATAGTATACATATATACAAATTTAGCTGACATAGACAGTATCTGTGTAGCTCATAGACATATCAGTTATTTTCATTGATTGTCCTATAATAAATATTAACTAAAATTTAGATCCCTAACTGAATTGTGAAATATCTTCAACAGGTTTATTCTCTGGTGCTATTTGTATGTGCTAAGTCGATTCAGTTGTGTCTGGCTGTTTATGACTGCATGGACTGTAGCCAGCCAGGCTTTTCTCTCCATGGGATTCTCTAGGCAAGAAAACTGGAATGGGTTGCATTTTCCTTCTCCAGGGGGTCTTCCTGACCCAGGGATCAAGCCCAATCTGTTGTGTCTCCTGCGCTGGCAGGTAGATTCTTTACCACTTGTACCACTTGGTATACCTATAGCGCTATCAGTTCAGTTCAGTTGCTCAGTCGAGTCTGACTCTTTGTGACCCCATGGACTGCAGGACGCCAGGCTTCCCTGTCTATCACCAACTCCCAGAGTTTATTCAAACTCATGTCCATTAAGTTGGTAATGCCATCCAACCAGCTCATCCTCTGTCTTCCCCTTCTCCTCCCTCTAATCTTTCCCAGCATCAGAGTCTTTACCAATCAGTCAGTTCTTTGCAGCAGGTGGCCAAGGTATTGGAGTTTCAGCTTCAGCATCAGTCCTTTCAATAAATATTTGGGACTGATTTCCTTTAGGATGGACTGGTTGGATCTTCCTGAAGACCAAGGGACTCTCAAGCATCTTTTCCAACACCACAGTTCAAAAGCATCAATTCTTTGGTGCTCAGCTTTCTTTATAGTCTTCCTCTCACATCCATACGTGACTACTGGAAAAACCATAGCCTTGACTAGATGGGCCTTTCTCAGCAAAGTAGTGTCTCTGCTTTTTAATGTACTGTCTAGATTGGTCATAACTTCTCTTGCAAGGAGCAAGCATCTTTTAATTTCATGGCTGCAGTGATTTTGGAACCCCCAAAATAAAGTCTGACACTGTTTCTTCATCTGTTTGCCATGAAACAATGGGACCAGATGCCATGATCTTAGTTTCATGAATGTTGAGTTTTAAGCTAACTTTTTCACTCTCCTATTTTACTTTCATCAAGAGGCTCTTTAGTTCTTCTCTTTCTGCCATAAGGGTGGTGTCATCTGCATATCTGAGGTTATTGATATTTCTCCCAGCAGTCTTGATTCCAGCTTGTGCTTCTTCCAGTCCAGCATTTCTCATGATGTACTCTGCATATAAATTAAATAAGCAGGGTGACAATATACAGCCCTGACGTACTTCTTTCCCAATTTGGAACCAGTCTGTTGTTCCATGTCCAATTCTAACTGTTCCTTCTTGACCTGTGTACAGGTTTCTCAGGAGGCAGGTCAGGTGGTCTAGTATTCCCATCTCTGTAAGATTTTTCCATAGTTTGTTGTGATCCACATAGTCAAAGGCTTTGGCATAGTCAATAATGCAAAAGTAGATGTTTTTCTGGAACTCTCTTGCTTTTTCCATGATCCAGCAGATGTTGGCAATTTGATCTCTGGTTCCCCTGCCTATAGGTCTTCCCTCATAGCTCAGTTGGTAAAGAATCCGCCTGTAATGCAGGAGACTCTGGTTTGATTCCTGGGCCAGGAAGATCCTCTGGAGAAGGGATAGGCTACCAACTCCAATATTCTTGGGCTTCCCTGTGGCTCAGCTGGTAAAGAATCTGCCTGGAATGCTGGAGACCTGGGTTTGATCTCTGGGTTGGGAAGATCCCCTGGAGAAGGGAAAGGCTACCACTCCTGTATTCTGGCCTGGAGAATTCCATGAACTGTATGGTCCATGGGGTTGCAAAGAGTTGGACACGACTGAGCGACCATCACTTTCACTTTCACTTTCCTCTGCCTTTTCTATATCCAGCTTGAACACCTGGAAGTTCGTGGTTCAGGTACTGTTGAAGCCTGGCTTGGAGAATTTTGAGCATTACTTTTCTAGTGTGTGAGATGAGTGCAATTGTGCAGTAGTTTGAACATTCTTTGGCATTGCCTTTGTTTGGGATTAGAATGAAAACTGACCTTTTCCTGTCCTGTGGCCACTGCTGAGTTTTCCAAATTTGCTGGCATATTGAGTGCAACACTTTCACAGCATCATCTTTCAGGATTTGAAACAGCTCAGCTGGAATTCCATCCCCTCCACTAGCTTTGTTCGTAGTGATGCTTTCTGAAAGTGAAAGTGAAGTCACTCAGTCGTGTCTGACTCTTTGCGACCCCATGGACTGTAGCCTACCAGGCTCCTCCATCCGTGGGATTTTCCAGGCAAGAGTACTGGAGTGGGTTGCCGTTTCCTTCTCCAGGAGATCAAGGCCCACTTAATATCACATTCCAGGATGTCTGGCTGTAGGTGAATGATCACACCATCATGGCTATCTGTGTCACGAAGATCTTTTTGTATAGTTCTTCCGTGTATTCTTGCCACCTCTTCTTAATTTCTTCTGCTTCTGATAGATCCATACCATTTCTGTCCTTTATTGTGCCAACTTTGCATGAAATGTTCCCTTGATATCTTTAATTTTCTTGAAGAGATCTCAAGTCTTTCCCGTTCTATTGTTTTCTGCTATTTCTTTGCATTGATCACTGAGGAAGGCTTTCTTATTTCTCCTTGCTATTCTTTGGAACTCTGCATTCAGATGTTTATGTCATTCCTTTTCTCCTTTGCCTTTAGCTTCTCTTCTTTTCTTTGACCTCTTCAGACAACCATTTTGCCTTTCTTTTTCTTGGGGATGATCTTGATCCCTGCCTCTTGTACAATGTCACAAACCTCTGTCCATAGTTCTTCAGGCACTCTATCAGAGCTAATCCCTTGAATCTATTTGTCACTTCCACTGTATAATCATAAGGGATTGGATTTAGGTCATACCTGAATAGTCTAGTGGTTTTCCCTGCTTTCTTCAATTTAAGTCTGAATTTGGCAATAAGGAGTTTATGATCTGAGCCACAGTCAGCTCCTGGTCTTGTTTTTGCTGACTGTATAGAGCTTCTCCATCTTTGGCTGCAAAGAATATAATCAGTCTGATTTCAGTGTTGACCAACTGGTGATGTCCATGTGTAGAGTCTTCCCTTGTGTTGTTGGAAGGGGGTGTTTGCTATGACCAGTGAGTTCTCTTGGCAAAGCTGTTAGCCTTTGACCTGCTTCATTTTGTATTCCAAGGCCAAATTTGCCTGTTACTCCAGGTATCTCTCGACTTTATACTTTTGCATTCCAGAGTGCTATAGCTGCATAAAAAAAAAACAAACAACTTTATTTGTGTAGAAACTTACAAAAACAGTGAATTTGCTCAATCCTTTACAACAGTTTATCAAACTTTGTACAAGTTGTTCGTTGTCTACACTAAAGCCTTTGACTGTGTGGATCATAACAGACTGTGGGAAACTCGTAAAGAGATGGAAATTCCAGACTGTCTCCTGAGAAATCTGTATGCGGGTCAAGAAACAATAGTTCGAACATTATATGGATGGAACAACTGAGTGGTTCAAAACTGAGCAAAGAGTACGACAAGGCTGTTTATTGTCACCCTGTTTATTTAACATCATGAGAAATCCAGGCTGGATGAATTGCAAGCTGGAATCAAAATTACTGCGATAAATATCAAGAACATCAGATATTCAGATGATACTAGTCTAACAGCAGAAAGCTAAGAGGAACTAAAAAGCCTCTTGATGAGGGTGAAAGAGGAGAGTGAAAGAGCTAGCTTAAAGCTTAATATTAAAAAAAACAACAACAACAACTAAGAATATGGCATCCAGTGCCATCACTTCATGGCAAATAGAAGGGGGAAAAGTGGGAACAGTGACAGATGTTATTTTCTTGAGCTCCAAAATCACTGTAGATGGTGACTACAGCCATGAAATTAAAAATAAAACAAAACAAACAAACAAAAAAACCACTTGCTCTTTGAAAGAAAAGCTATGATAAATCTAGACAGTGTCTTAAAGAGCAAAGGCATCACTTTGCCAACAAAGGTTCATGTGGTCAAGTCTGTAGTCTTTCCACTGGTCGTGTATGGATGGGAGAGTTGGACTGTGAAGAGTAAAGAGCGCTGAAGAATTGGTGCTTTGGAACTGTGGTGTTGGAGAAGACTCTCAAGGGTCCCCTGGACAGAAAGGAGATCAAATCAGTCCATCCTAAAGGAGATCAGCCCTGAATACTCACTGGAAGGACTGATGCTGCGGCTGAAGCTCCAATACTTTGGCTACCTGATGAGAAGAGCTGACTCAATGGAAAAGATCCTGATGCTGAGAAAGATTGAAGGCAGTAGGAGAAGAGGGTGGCAGAGGATGAGATGGTTGAATGGCATCATCGATTCAATAGACATAAACTTGGTCAAACTCTGGGAGAAGGTGAGGGGCAGGGAGGCCTGGCCTGCTGTGGTCCCTGGGATCGTGAAGAGCCGGACATGACTTGGTGTCTGAACACACACATCCGGAAGTTACTGGGATATATCATATGAGTACTATTTTTTAGCTAACATTATCTGTCCAAAATACCCAACTTACTTTCAGGGAAAGCTTATTTAAATGCTATTTAATATGTAATTCAATTAAGAAATAACTGATGAGTTTAATCAGGAATGCAGAAGAAATCTCAATTGTCTTTGGAAGGTCTGAAATAGATGCTTCCAAATCTAAAGGTAAAAAGTGGCCCAAGACCTGGCTGGAGATGACAAGAAATGGCTTGTCTCTCTGCTGCCCTGGGTAAATGTGGGCAACAGAGTTGGAAAAAAAGAAACCTTATTATTATTTATTAATGTGAGAAAGATCTGTCTCAAATGGATGTATTAACGATGTCATGAATCATTAGTGAAGAAGAAAGTCATGTGGAATTTGTGAGCAATATGTTCCATAGTTTATTCATTAAAATAATTATATATACTTGAAATGTTTTTAACTTTCCTTGAAAAGCTATTATTAAACCATTTATGTCTAAGTATGCTTATATATATATATATATATATATATATATCTTCATTTATGTAAGGAATTATGGAGTTAAAGGAGGACGTAAAAGTAAATATCCAAACAACTTTCAATTTTGTCTTGACCCAGTAGTACTGAAGTTCTGAAAACAGCTTGATACGCTGAAGAAAATAATAGATAAAAATGTAAAGCAGTGCAATCAAAGAGATAATAGAATTTAAATCCCTTTAAGATTTTATCCTTAAAATTAAATGTGGAAAATCTGAGAATTCATATGAGAAGGAACAGACTTCGTTCACTATTGAAGGCCTTTCTTAAACAGAATTTTCCTTGCATTCGATGGCATTCCCTTTCCCTGCTCCCACTTTTTTTTTTTTTTTTTTTTCAAAGCCTAAGGAAACCTGTAGTGAAGTTCCTTAATAACAAAGTATGATGGGGCCTCCTACACCACTGTATGCAGAGGGCTGTCTATTCTATTTTTAAAAGTCTCCCGGGAAAGAGCTTCTACCACTTCTTGTGAAGCTCTAACTTCATACCTGGCAATCTTCCCCTCCCAGGGTCCCCAGGCTGGTCTTCCTCCCTTGCTTAAGAATTTATTATAGATCAAATTATTTTAGGGCACTGAATATATTGTTATATTTAAACGATACTTTCCCCCAAAGGGGCTCAATTAAAAGAGTGGAGGATGTCTGTGCAGTGGAGCTCTGTCTTCAAAGACGTGTTCGGTTAATACAAGTGGGGGAGATTCAGAGGATAAACATAAACCAGAGTCTTTTAGATAACTCCTTGAGAAGTTTGCAGTGTGACTTCTCTCTCCTGATTCTTGGCGGAGTTAAGACCTTCTACGCTACTGAAGACTCGGCTCCGTTCAAGGAGCAGCACAATGCGCCGCTAAAGGTGTCACGTAAAAAGAGTGATGAAGACCATCTTCTTCTCTTCTGCTCCTCCTGAAATTCAGCTACTGTATTTTTAAAGTTAACTTTTCTGGGAGTATATTTTCTTTACAATGTGTGAGTTTTTGCTGGAGAGCAAAGTGGATCGCTATGCCTGTACGTTCACCCCTCTCTTTTGGACCTCCTTTTCATTCAGGTCATCGCAGCCCACTAAGTAGAGTCCCTTGTGCTACACAGCATGCTCCCGTGAGTTATCTGTTTTACACAAGGTAGCAGTCATGTATATGTGTCCATCTCTCTCTCCCAGTGCCTCTCACTTCCCCTCTCCCCCCTTGGTGTCCGTACATTCGTTCTCTACATCTGAGTCTCTATTTCCACTTTACAAATAGAATCATCTGTATCATTTGTCTAGATTCCACATGTATGTGTTAAAATGCGATTTTTTTTCCTCTTTCTGATTTACTTCACTCTTTATTTTCTCTTTCTGATTTACTGTGTGACACTCTCTAGGTCCCTCTACATCTCTACAGATGACCCAATTTTGTTCCTTTTTGTTTAAAAACAGAACTACCATATGACCCAGCGATCCTATCACTACTGGGCTTATACCCAGAGAAAACCATACTCAAAAGATACAGCTTTACTGTCAAAGCGATTTTAAAATCATGATCCCGATTATTAGAAAATAGTACACAGATAATCTTTTCCACTCTCCCTTTCATTTGCATGTACAGCTGGCATCAAAAGTGCTGGTTGAAGCTCCAGGAAGAGTTTCAGGGTTTCTGAGTGGCTGGCTGTTCCTTCTCATCCTTGTCTGCTCCACAAAGTAGAGGCTGAGGGAAAGTCAGGAGGTGGCTTTCCCTTTTGTTTTCTAGATGCATCTTAGGGATCAAAAGTGTGTGTAGAAAAAGGAAAAAGTGGCCTAGGAGTGTGGCCCATTGTACTAAGATACACATACTTTACTGGAAAGTTCATATCACAGCAAAGAATGGGCAAAGAGTTCCTCATCATTTTTGTTTTTGTAATACTTAGCTGTTGTTCATCTTGGATCTAGTACATCATTATTTTCTTGGTCTTTAAGAAAGGATAACACTTAATCTTAGAAAATATTTTTAAATACTTTGAATTCTTAATAAAATGTGTCATATTAATGCAAAAACTTCTCTCAGTCTTGATGCACTTTGTTCAATAATATTTTATCTCTTTTTCTCTCCCATAACAATCTTTCCAGCTTCTTAACAGCTTATAATGGAGGAGCGACAAGAGAAGGGCTAGACGGGGAATCGGTTTTATGATTTGCTCTCCTGTTCTGTATAATTTGCTTATATGTTAAGTGTGTGTGCCTGTGTGTGTATGTAGTAAGGGTTATATTTCTTAAACTGCTTCAAATAATAACGTCTCAACTCTTAGTGGACTGCTGACTGAATAATAGGAAAAGAGATTATCTTATTTTTTTCCCATTAGAAAGCAATTACAAATGTTTGTCTTATTTCAGTAATTTTGAAATAAGGAAATTATTTTACTTATCATACCTCGTTTTGTTAACCTGATATTGTAGCTCCATTAAAAAATGTTTTCTTCATTATAGCCTTATCCCATCCAAAAAACAATACGTGTAGGAAAAGAAATGTCATCTGTGTTTAATACATGTGTGTAGAACGTGTGTTATCTGTGTTATCAATCAAAATAATTTTTAAAGCCTTGTTTTCTGGTATTAACTGTGTCTTTTGATCTAAAAGAAATATTAAAGAGGGGCGGTTTCATAGTTTGGAATATGGATTCGGTACAAGATCTAAGAACCCGCTTTAGGAAAAATAAATCATTAAGGCGTTCACGGGAAAGATCTACTGCTCATATCCCTTTGAGGTGAGCAGGAGTAGGTCTGCTATTGCTGATACCACTTGAAAGCTCATTGAGGGAAATGGTGTAAACACTTTATTTCTTAACAGAAAACTGATATTAAATGTTGGGGTTAGGAAACCTAGTCAACATGTTTTTAAAACTGCTCTAGCTTTAATTCACAATTACAAGCTTATTCCAATCTCTGCATAATAAAACCACATTTTAGACCAACAGCTGTTAGCTACTTTTTTTTTTCTGGTAGCCTTGGGGTATGAATATTTTAATATTCATTTTCTATGTGCAGATAAACTAAGTACTTCCTACTGGAAGTCTAATCAAATTAATCACAAAAACCTTAGTTGCTGTTCTTTCTTCCATGTAACTCATTTTTAAAAAACTGCTCACATTTTCCATAAACCTGAAAGTGATTTTTATAAAATGTAACAAAGAAGAGTGTGGAGAGATGCATGAACATACAGGATCTCGGAAAAGGTGAAAGCCCCAGCGTTTCAGTGACTCGCCCTTTCATTCTCTTCGATCTTGTGCAGTCAGTTTAAGCCTCAATATTTTGCTGATGGCAATGTTTTGCTAGCTAGTTTTTGTGTTGGAAGGCTGTGATTTCCACTTACTGCAATGGTATTAGGTACTCATATGCCAATGATGTGGCCTAAAGGTAAATTTCCGCCCCCAAATCTTCCAGCATAATCTCACAGACACCATCGTGAGGCAACATGAAACTTATGGCAACTCTTGCTTTTGGACGGCAGTGAATAAAGAGAACAGCAGAAGTGCCGCAGTTCAGAAGCATCTGTAAGTGGAGCAGCAGATGAAAGTGGGCTGGAAGACCTTCACACAAAATTGCTGCTGCTCAGTCACTAGGTCATGTCCAGCTCTTTGTGACCCCATGGACTGTAGCCTGCCAGGCTCCTCTCTCCATGGGATTTTCCAGGCAAGCATACTGGATGGTTGTCATTTCCTTCTCCAAGGAACCTTCCTGACCCAGGGATCAGATTTGTGTCTCTTGCTTGGCAGGCCAGTTCTTTACCAGTGAATCTCCTGGGAAGCCCCTCAAAGAAAATAGAAACAGGTGAGTGTACAGCTAAGGGGGGTGGATGTCCGTTCTGGGGATGGTCAAGATAGATTCTTCATATGTTTATAAATTCCATAGCAGGATATTCTTCCCTGTTCTGCATTTCAACAGAATACTTCTACTTGCTTAATACAGTAAGCAATATTTTTTGAGTGGAAAACATAATCTATACCATTAGCAGCTCAAGACCAAATATCTCATTAATTTTGAACCATGACTGATTAAACATATTTTGAGGCCTGAGTGTGGTAATGGAAAAATAATGATAGGAAAATAAAAGGAGCCACATAAAATGCTCTAAGTAGTGTTTTGCTAGTTACAAGGCCCAGTGTCTTCTGTGAAAGCTTATTTGGCCTCGATGAGGACACATGGGATGATGTCCTATGTGATCTTTGCTTCTGACTTTATGTTTTCTTGGGATAACAGAAAACAAACACTCAGGCCCTGGGTATTTGAGAAACAGATGCTTTTTTTTTTTTTTTTTTTTAAGTGGAGTCACTCGATCGGTCTTAATGGAGAGAAAAGATAGAAACTTCTAATCCTTTCCAGGGCCCATGACAGCTAAAATTTTCATGCTCATCTCTTTGTGCATTTCCTCACCTGCTTTGTACTCTTTCCCCCTGTTTTTGTGACTTAAGAAGTGTCTGATTGAAACTGGGGAAATTCCCTTTGTCCTAGGCCTTGTTTTCCTTTTCATTTCTTCCTTTGTTTTCCTGCCTTAACAGATACGTGTTTCTGCTCTTTGCAATAGAGTCCTAGGTTTTTCAGAGATCCTTCCATGATACTGCCGGATTCCTCCCATTCCTTATCTTTCAAGATCCCTCACATGCCTTTGTAGTGACTTTCTGAGTCATCACTGCGCCCCGTAGGGCTCCCCCACATTTGATTTTTATATTCCTGAGGAAATCCCTAACATTCTCTGAGCAATTAACTGCTCTGCTTTAGTATTTTGCATGCCTTACTCATTGAACTGTCTCAACACTTTAAGAGTTGTCTGCTATTATTATTTCTGTGCTAGAGTGGAGGAGAATGAAGCTTACGGGGCTTGCGTAACTGGTCCAGAGATAAGCAGCGGCTGAGCGGTATACCTGGGAGTCAGACTTGGGTCTAGTCTAGACCTCATGCTTACGGTCACCCAGGTCCTCATCCTCTCCACCCTTCTCCTGGCATTCCTGCTGACCCACGTAAGGTAAGCGTCACAAACCCGTAATTGTCACATGTTCGGCACCCCGCTTTCGCTGCACACACACTGTCATGCTACAGAATTGCGTGTCATCGCCGCCTTGAGTCATAGCCACGTCTCTGAAATCTCGGAGTTGGTGGGCTCCTGGTAAGCACGCCTGCATCACCTGTATTTCTCCTTCTCTTTTCCTCCATGTGACCCACTTCTTGGTACCTCTCAACCTCCTAACTCCCCTTCTGTTCTGCCCTGTCTTCTCACTTCCTCAACTGCATCATCTTCTACCACCTGAATGCTCTGGACCTCTCCCTTTCGTGGTTCCTACCCATCAGTCTAGATACCTAATGTCTTCTAATTTTAAAAAAGCCTTCAATTCAGTCCCCAATCGACAATCACTCCTGAAATGACTTTATTCACACTTCTCTTTGAATTCCTAGGGGAATAAAAGAAAAGATTTCCAGGAGAGGATCTAGCTCTAATTCTATTCCTAAGAAGACACAAAAGCTTGGTGGCTCAGATGGTAGAGAGTCCACCTGGAATGCAAGAGACCCAGGTTGATCTCCAGGTCGGGAAGATCCCCTGGAGGAGGGCATGGCAACTCACTCCAGTATTCTTGTCTAGAAAGCCCCATGGACAGAGGAGCCTGGCGGGCTACAGTCCTTGAGGTTGCAAAGAGTTGGACATGACTGAGAATGCAAGCACTTTCACCCTTAAGAAAATGCAGCCTTGATGGACATGCTTGCAAGTACCCTGTGGCACTTGGTACTCCTTAGAAGTTCTTCTTTTTCTTCCCCATGATTCCTTATTGCTTTTACCTGAGACTTTGTTCTAAACCCTCTTACTTTCTGCTTTCTCAGTCAGCCCTGATCTTAGCGGAGGTCCATGTTAGCCTCCTGCTCCTTGACTTCTCTGTAGAATTTTGTAGAATTTGGTGCTTGTAACTCTCACTAAAACTCATTCTTTTCTTGGCTTCCATAATGGCATCATTAAAGTTTGCTCTTCACAACTGTGGTGACTCCTTTTGTCTTATTATTTTTAAGTCCAGTCCTAGGAGTTCTAGTTTTCTATTTCTATAATAATGCTCTCATAGTTCAGCACTAAACTCTGTGATTTTCACTATAAAATCATGATTTCCTTCCCTGACTCTCTTGAGTCACGTGTGACACATTTCTGCTTGGGTTTCAAACCACCATCTTTGCAGGTCTAGAGCAGAAATCCTTCGAAAGTTGTATTTTGTTCAATGATTTCTTTCCAGAATGCAGTAGCAGCTGCCTTCTACTTGGTAGGCACTCAGGTATTTCCATGTGATAATACTGCATTGGGACATGACATTATTTTTGAGCAACTACCTCAGTGTCCTGTAGACCACAGGACCAGCCTTTTAGATAAAGCATTTTGTTTAATGTCTCAACAGTCCCTGAGGACAGGCTCTGGACAAACACTGATGACTGCTTCAACCAACTTTTATCCACAATTTCTTTCTCACTAGTCACATTCCAGCCAGGGTTGGCCCAGCAGTACAGGTTTGGATAAAAATATAAGTGAAAGTTTAAAGGGTGAGTCTTTCAGAGAAGCTTTGTCTTTCCCTCTGTAAGAAGACACGCTGAGCTCATGCCTCTTCACCCTTGACCGTCCTCTTGCCTGCTGCCAAGAAATGGGTGTAATACCTGAAGACGTTGTAGCCACAAGGCCATGAGGAGGAGAACAGAAGCCACAACTCAGGACCTGAAGGAGAAAGACAGAAAACATCAGGTCCCTGATACGAACCGCGTCTCGTTGCTCTTCCTTGATACCGCGGCTTCACTCAGAGCTCCCGTCCCTCTCCAGGCAGCTATGCCCATTCCTTGCCTTTTGCTCACGTGACTGCTCCTGCATCTCATAATTGGATTTCTGCTTTCATTTCTTAGCTAATTGACTTCAGGCTCTCCCCGACACCAGTTCATTCTGGTTATTGCTGCCAGGCTAAAACTGACTTGAAGAGTTCTGCAAGAATGTTAAGAATACACGTGGAGGTGTTAGCTAATGCTAAGGTGGTAATCATATCATAGTATGTGAGTGTAACAAATCAACACACGCTGTATAACATAAAACTTACACAGTGTCACTTGTCAATTATATCTCAATAAAAAATTACATGTAATAAGATGTTATGTAAATGCCACCAGAAAACACAAAAAAGGGATACTTCTTTAAATCGATATAGAGCTTCTATGTAAATGAATATAGAACTTATGTGTTTAATTTATTTATTACTTATGCCATTTAATCTTTGTAAGATATGCAAAGTATACTTGTTAGCATCATTACTGGGAAGGTGAAGCTTACAAATGGATCAGCCGATAGTCACCCCCAGTAAGTGATGAATTAGAAACAGCATCCAGATCCCCTGCCTCAGAATTTGGTGCTTTTAAAACCACACTACTCTTCTCATGCTGTTTTGTAATTTATTTTTCTGCTCAGAAGCCTACGTGAGTTATTAACATCATGTTATATGAAATACACCTTAAATAAATTTCCCTGTAATCTTTCTTCATCCTGCATATGTAACTTTTTTTCCCTTGCCTCTCCAACAGAACTCTTCCACTTTAGTCAGACCAATCAATCTAAATATAGTTTCTCAAACCTGTTTAAGTGGTTTTTCTGCTTGATATTAATCTTTTAACCCTGGTTCAAGTTTCACTTCATCCATATAGCTTTTTTTTTAAACCTACCTAATTTGGGTTGCTCTATTTTTATGTTTTGTAAAACTTCTTAGCAATTGACCTTATACTCCCTTGTATTACTTTCTAATATAGTGTAAGCTCATCTCTTCATTTACGTTATACACTTGAGAATGGGCTCTGCAAGCACTCATGGCACCCTGATATAGTTCTAAAACCATTGTGCAGCCTCTACACAAACATAAGCACTCATCAAGCACTGACTTTCTTGATTCCTCCTCTTTTCCTTCATCTTCTTTCCTTCCTTCTTTTTTTTCTTTCCTTCTCCTTCCCTTCTTTCTCTGTCTTTCTTCCATTGTTCTAGTTGCTGAGTGATGAATGAATTAGAAACATCCCACTTTTCATTCTAATTGCCACCCATCAAGCCCCCTGATGGACTTCCCAAGTGGCTCAGCAGTCAAGAATCTCCCCTGCCACTGCAGGAGACACAGGAGACATGGGTTCGATCCCTGGGTTGGGAAGATCTGCTGGAGCAGAAAATGGCAACCCACTCCTATATTCTTGTCTGGGGAATCCCACGGACAGAGGAGCCTGGTGGGCTACAGTCCATGGGGTCATGAAGAGTTGGACATGACTGAATGACTGAGCAGGCTGGCATACAACCTGCCTGATAAATCACCAGCTTCATCAGCCGAGTTCAACCCTCTATGACCCTGATCCTGTCTTTTGTTCCTATTGCTCCATTATTCAAATCCTTTGCCCCAAATTTTCCTAAAGACTTTCATATTGAAAAATAGCATTAAAGAAATGTATATGGCAAGATGGCAAGTCCCTCCTCCTCCTGTTAGGTGATCTGGCTATTGCAGTTAAATATTTGAAACTCCAGTGTCAATGGCAGAGAAGCAAGAGCAGTTACAGAAAGCTGTCATAATGAGGCATACCAGGCCTACAGGTGCTCCATGTCACAGTGAGTGAATTTCTAAAAGGATTTGAGTTTCAGAAAATTAAATTGAGTTATCACATGTTGCTGTATGTTGGTTCAAGGCAATCATGTTTTGAGTTCCAGCTCTGCCTCTGGTGGTTTATGTGACTTGGGAGACTATCTTTTACTTTTTATTAGACATTGAGCGTTGACCACGTGTAAGGTGATAAGTAAGATGAGCTGGTCCAGGCAAAACCGTTCTCTAAAGGCAGACAGTGAGAGTGTCACAAAACAGGTGTGATTCAGGCAGTGATCACTGTAAGCATGAGGGGCAAAAGTTAGTATCACACAATGGACTTACTTAAATATTTTCTACTTTGGCTAACCATGACCAGATCCCATGTTGGAAGCAAAATAGTTCCCTTCTGTGCTGGCAACTTTATTGTCACATGAAGTCTGGTTCTTGTCTGTTTGTTTATTATCATGATGGTCCCCATTTTTCTCTTCTGTGAAAAAGGGTTTATTTGCCTTATGTCTTCAGTTAAGTGTGTGTGTGTGTGTGTGTATATATATATATATATATATATATATATATATATATATAAAATAATTTTTGTGTTTTTTTTTTTTTGAGGCTTTACATTCTCTACGTGTGGATAGAGCCACTTCTGGTTTTTTTATTTTTCTGTTTGGTCCACATGATGATTAAACTCACCATATCTTCACTTGAAATCTAGAACTTCTGGAGTTTCATGGAACCCTTGCAGTTTCATAGAAATTCTCAAACCTCTTTATATGTGATTTATGCTGAATAGTATCCAGTACTTTCGTTCTTTGCTAAAAAAGTTTGTGAGTGTCTCCATTCTCAATCTCAGGGCAGTCTGGAGTTGTGTCTGTCATCCACACATCGCTGGAGTTCTGAAGTTGTGTAGGCAACCATACTGACTCTACTTGTGAGCAGTCTTGACACCTAGAAGCACAGTGCTTTCCAGACTCTGGGTTTGTCTGTAAGTCATTGACTGAGGGTGAAGAACCTACTTGTCTTCACCGAGTGGGGCTTTGCCTTTTGGGGGCAAAGGAGTCATCATGGCATTGCTCTCAGAAATATTGATTTCAAGATGTCTAGCAAGTATACAGGGGCGGTTTTGATTAGGCAGCTGGAAATACGAAATTAGTAAGTAGAAAGAGACATATGAACTGATAATCTAAAATTGGGAGTCCTCATTATCAAAACCATGGGACTCAGTGAAATCAATGAGATGCTAAGCAGTAATAAATAGGAAGAGGAGTCTGAAGCCCTCTTCCAAAGGACATCTTCTAAAAGACCTTATCTGAAGGACCTTGTGAACATTCTTCATCCAGGGATGAGGGAAAGATGAGGATCCAGCAAAGAGCCTTAGCAGGAACGCCCAAAGAGCTTGCTTCTCTCTCTCTCCTTTTCTCTCTGTCTCCTTTATTTAGCTTCAGTAACAGAAGACAGCCCTGACCCTGGTTTGTGAGGAAGTCTCATATGTTTTTGTTTATCGTTATGACCCTGATCCTCTATACTGACTTCCTCCTCTTCTGTGGGGTGGCCAGTGGCAGAATTATTTTATTGACCTGAGATTTTTTCCACCCTACCATGTACTCTTTCTGCAGAATCTCTCATCTGCCACAGAATGGCAACCTGGGGGCTTTGAGTCCACGCATGCTTCCTAACTCTGGACCCTACACGTCCATTCACTCTGCATGTGTTCACTTCTAAGGCTCTCCATCTCCAGGGCATTTCAGTGGCTACTGTAACTTTAGAGATCAATGCATTTTCCATTCATGCCTAAAATGACCCCCTTCTAGACTCTACAAAACTTTTGAAACCACAGCAGCAGCCAGATCTCCACTGGTGTTGGATCTGGTATTTGCTGGTGGAATAATGCAAAACCTTCAAATAGCCCAACCTTCTTTTCCCCTAGAAAGAACTAATATCTCAAGATACTATCAATAGATTTCTGTGATGTGTTGGTTAAAACTGAGTTCTAGTTAATAGTGTTTCCAGCAGCAGCAGCAGCAGCAGCAGCAGCAGCAGCAGGGAGTCTGTTACACTTTCTCAGCTTAAGGAACTCACACGGCGGTGTGAGTGTTAGGCTCTCAACTGGCTCATCCAGTCGTCTGGGGTGGCTTCTCCATTTCTTTCCACTCTTCATAAAGTTCTCACAGCCCTTGGTGCTTTGGTTCCCCTTCTCATGTACTGCAGATCTAAGAGACAGGTGACCTTGGCATCTCACACATTACAGAGAACTTCTCCTTAAATCTTACAAAGCTGAGCTATTTCTACAATTACACATTATCACATTAAAAAGAAACACTAATCTGGCATTGCAGCCCTTTTTCTCCCCCTTGATGTTAATGCATTTGTTCTGTATGTCTCTATTTCTGTTTTACAAATAAAAGCTTCTATGCCATTTAGATTGCACATATATGCATTAATATACGGTATTTTGCAGCAAAGAAAAGACAAACATTCTTGATAAGGGATTGTCTACAATCAGTAGACTGCAGCCTGTGACTGAGGTATCTAGATAGTTGTGGCCAACTTTGAACTCCCTTCTTATTGCAAAGTTGAAAGAAATGGCTTTACTTCTACCAGTAGGGTCTTCTGCCAATTTGACTTGTATGTTTCTAAATCACTTACATATTTTAAAGGATTAAAATTAAAGATGAGATTAAAAACTTGTCTCTTGGCTTCAAAGGCAGAACCAAAATCTCCACACAGCCTGATAACCCACCTCCTTTGCAGTTTAGAAAAAGGGGGAAAAAGAAAAGGCTTGCCCACAGTATTTCTTAGGTTCTTAACCTCTTCTTTCCCAGCCAGCGTTGTTGCGGAGTCAGTGTTAGGAGTGTTGACGCCCATTGCGATGTTTACCTCGGCTTCATGTAAGCCTGAAGTGACATTTAAGAAATCGATACAGAATAGGTGTCCACTTCTGAACTTGGCTCTGACTCCAGGCCTTAGGAGGGAGCTTAATTTGACATGTTGTGACAGAATTACTGCTGTTGCCATAACAGTAACTTTCCCCTAATAAATTTTTTCTCTCTGGAGATTTCAACACTTCAAAAGATGAGACAGCATGCCTTCTGCAAACCAGAGGATGATAAGATTTCATGTAGGCCATGGAGCCAGTGATTACTTCTGAAGCCCAACATGTAATTATGGAGACAGGACGAGTGAACTTGCAACATGCTTGCTGGTGGTAGAACAGAATACGGGGAGAAATGTCAAGTCGGGGTTGAGGTTCAAAGTTAGGAGCTGGTTTCCAGCTCTGCAGCTGCAGTAATTACACAATTCTGTACATTAGAACCATTTATCTCCTGCCAACTGTGGTAATTAATTTTGTCTTCAGTCAGTGAAGGGAGGATTGATCTTCTCTTTATGAAAAAGTTTCTCACGCAAATGTTATCCAGTGTTGAAACGTCGAATGCCTTTTCTCCTGTTTTGCCGGTACTTACTGGAATCTGAGCTCGCAAGTCAGAACCAGGCTTTATTGATGAAGTCCATTTTCCTCCTTAGGGATCAAAGCTTTTCAAAGTGTACGCCAGTGAGGGCTCTTAAGTTATCTCTAAGCCTATTTGCATGTAATGTGAGAAGAGAGACCTATGCAGGTAAATACCCATTAATTTGCATAAACAAGGAATACAATCTTTTGCAGGCTTACATATTCTTTTGAAAAATTTCATATAAACTTATAGTCCGTACGCTTAACAAAGCTCTTGAACCCAAATACACCCCCTGTGACCTTATGGAGTGAAATTAGAATTAAAAATAGGCTTGTCACTGGGCAGCTTTATCTCCATTTCCAGAAAACTTGAGTCATACTTTCAAACATTCTGTGTCCAAAAGTCCTTTACTTGGCTTAATATGAGAACCTATGTAATTTCTCACCAAAGTGTGGAGCTATTGTTATTGTTATTATTGAGAGAGGGAGAAGCAGTTTTAAAGAATATGAGGACATGTGTATGACTGAATTATAATCCATATTTTGGTTTTTAGAGAAAATCACTTTGAACTAAAGACAGTATATAATTTTCATTTGATTTATTTCTTGAGTCTTCAAAGTCTTTGAACTGCGCCCATAAAAGATCATCACAGTGAAGCAAAACCAAAAATCACCAGTGAATTTTTTTTCTCAAGAAATTAGATGAGTTAAGCAATATTGGTATTAAGCAAAATGTGATTGGGCTGGAGGATAAAAGGGGAATTTGGCAGTCCTGGGGATGAGAGGATAGGAATGAGAAGGTAAAATTAAATAACAATTTTACTTTTATGTCCATAAAAATTAAAATTTGAGTTTATCTCCATGTATCCTTCTGTCTGGGAAACCCTGGTGGCATAGCATTAAAGAATTTGCCTGCTAAGCAGGAGATGCAGGTTTGATCCCTGGGTCAGGAAGAGGCCCTGGAGAAGGAAACAGCTACCCTCTCCAATATTCCGGTCTGGGGAATCCCATGGACAGAGGAGCCTGGCAGGTTACAGTCCATGGGGTTGCGAAGAGTTGGACATGACTTAGTGACTAAACAGCAACGACAACCCTTCTATCTAGTTTAGCACTGAAATTTTAGACCTGGGAACTGCTTTAAAGATGACGATGCTGGTGCTGTATTTTTTCAGCTTTCATATGAATATGCATCTCTTGGAGATCTTGTTAAGATGGATTCTAATTCAGGAGGTCTGAGCTGAGTCCTGACAGTGAGTGTCTCTAATTTCTTCCCTCCAGCTGCTCTTTGAGCACCAAGTTCACCCTCGACTCCATCTCTTCACAGACGAACACAGTAGGGTCTAGAGATTCTGGGTTTTCCAAGACCCCACAGCTACATGATGACAAAGTGAGAAAAACAGTATACCCAGCCCAGTAGTTCCTACACAGAACCAGAGTTTTCCAGTCCTTTTCTGGTGGCAGAAAGCCATGAAAATCACGATGCTCTTTGCGGAACACCTTTAAACACTCACGTATTCGATAAACATTACACAACTGGGTGCTACATCAGATGGCATCTTGAAATAGATTCTAGCAATAGAATTTAGCATCAGCGGTGAACGGGTTGGTGAGCTCAAGAGGAAACTCTGATTTTGTGCATCCTGAAGGTTACATCATTTGAGGAACTTTTATTTATTTATTTTTAAAAATGTTTATATAAGTATTTTTGATGTGGACCATTTAAAAGTCTTTATGGATTTGTTACAGTATTGCTTCTATTTTTCTGTTTTTCGTTTTGTGGCCATGAGGCATGTGGGGTCTTAGTTTCCTAACCAGGGATGGAACTCACACCCCTGGCTTTGGAAGGTGAAGTTTTAACCATTGGACTGCAAGGCAAGTCCCAGGAAGTTTTCTTTCTTTCTCTCTTTTTTTTAAAGGTATTCAAAACTACAAACACAGATTATTAGGAAATTTAATGTTTATGTGGAATGGGAGAAGAAATCCCAGGAAGTAACTGAATCATTGGAGATCACTGCCTCTGTCTTTTGACAACACTTCAGGCAATTCACGAGGAGTATTTGTAAAGAATGGCTCCTGTCTGTAGTCTAGCACTGGCACACAGTACTCACAAGAATGTATGTCAGTGAGTGGACCTGAACCCTCACCTTCATCAGCTTCACTATAAAGCTGCCTCTGCCTGAGACAGAGTTTGAGAAGCAGCGTGGTCTCCTTAGACCAGGCTCCACACTACTGGTGCTCCGGGTGAGTTCTCAGGGCTGACTGTGACCCATTCTGGGCTTCCCTGGTGGCTCAGACTGTGAAGAATCTGCCTGCAGTGCAGGAGACCTGGGTTCAGTTTCTGGGTCAAGAAGATCCCCTGGAGAGGGAAACGGCTACTCTTTCCAGTATTCTGGCCTGGAGAATTCCATGGACAGAGGAGCCTGGCGGGCTACACACCGTGGGGTCACAAAGAGTTGGACACGACTGAGTGACTACCACTTTCAAGACCCATTCCACAACCCTTCGTGGAGCACAGAATCAGTGTGGTGTCCTCCATAGACTAGACCCCTTGAGATTTTTATCTAGAAAATCTGCTGTTAGAATAATAAAGCATGTTGTGTTAGTGCTCACTCAGCTTCCCCAGTGGCTCAGCAGGTGAAGAATCTGCTTGTAATGCAGGAGGCACAGGAGACTCAGGTTCATTCCCTGGGTTTGGAAGATCCCCTGGAGGAGGAAATAGCAAGCCACTCTTGGACTTCCCTGGTGGCTCAGAGGTTAAAGCGTCTGCCTCCAACGCGGGAGACCCGGGTTTGATCCCTGGGTCGGGAAGATCCCTTGGAGAAGGAAATGGTAACCCACTTCTGTATTCTTGCCTGGAGAATCCCATGGACAGAGGAGCCTGGCAGGCTACAGTCCACGGGGTCGCAAAGAGTCGGACACGACTGAGTGGCTTCACTTTCACCAATATTCTTGCCTGGAGAATCCCATGGACAGAGGAGCCTGGTGGGAGTCACAAAGAGTCAGACACAACTGAGCACTTGCATGGCATACGGCGTGAGCATTCACTTAGCTCCATTACGTACTTAGAAGGCATGAAAGAAGCCAACCCAGAAACCAGGAAGGCACGACAAAGTCAAAAGCTCTGAGCAAATGTTCCGAGTTTAGAGGTTTCTCCCACCTGAACCCCACCGTTTCCTCTGTATTTTTTTAATCATCAATGGGACTATCCCAATTATGACCCAGATTTTGCTTCTCTTCTGTGTTCAACACTTTTGGTCAGCAGGATATGTATAAAACTTATCCAGACTGTAGAATGGAACCATAAAACGTATAACTAAAATGACCTGAAAGCAATATGTGTGTGTGACAATGCTCTCAAATGGTCTTAGATACTGGTAACTGAATTTTAAACTACTTTACAGTTACTTTTAAAAATACACAGAATCCTGTTTTGGAAGATATTTGCTGTATTTTATTATCGTATACTAGAGAATCCGCCTTGAACTGCAGTTTAGCATAGCTTCAGCACAACAAATATGATTAAGCTAAAATTATCAGAGAGGATAATGGGTGTTTAAAACCTCCAGAGAGGAAAAAGTTAGAAACATTGCACATTTTTGGGGTGTTGATGTTATATGATGATTCATAAGAACACATTTTAAGCCGTTCTTCTTGTCTGGTTGTGTTTGTTTAACTGGGACGTGTATTTGTATCAGATTCACTGTTGTGCCAGCTCTGGTAGATGCTACATCCCATGTATCTAAAATGGGTGTACAGATCGGGATGATTTATTTAAGCTAGACAAATACTCACATTAGTTTATACTATGGAAATCAGCTTTGATTTTCTTTTTGTGGCCAACTTGGGAAAAAAATCTGCTGAAATCATTTGGTCTTAAGAGTTTGCTTTATGAGCGATTTTCTCTGGGAAAAGAAGGGAGGACCTTCTGCTAAATTGGGGATCTGGGTAACCAAGCATCTCTAGGAGGAACAAAGGAAAAGAACAGAGGGGCTAATTGTTTAATTAGTAAATGTCTGCTTGGTTAATGACATATTAATGAGTTTTTAAGCCCGTCATATCATTTACCATAAAAGACCCACGCGCCTATCCCTGGATGTACTGTATAATTAAGTAATGTGGCCCAGAGGAGTTAATCATTTAAAACCCTGTCATCTTTCTCAAGTTTGCAGATAGAAAAGCCAGCACAGAAGGCACCTGCCAGGTAGAGTCAGGGTGTCACATAATTCTGAACTAAATTGTCTCTCTGCTACGGTTACACAGTCAGATGTCTGCCCAGAAGCAGAATTTTCCCCCTTTTGATAATCTAGAGAGCTGCTAAGACACCGCTGTTTGCTTGCTGGCGTTCAGTTATTTGCTCTGAGAATGTGAGTTTGTATAATAGAATGGGGGCCATTTGAGTGGCTTTTGAGAATTTAAAAGAGTAGACAGGCTCAGCGGATTCTCTCATTCTAGCATGGTGGTAGCCAGTACGGTCGCCACTTGCCACATGGAGCTATTTAAATTTAAGTTAATGAAAATTAAGTAAGATCAGACGTTCATGTTCTAAGTCTCATTAACCACACACCAAGTGCTCAGTAGCCACGTGTGTGGCCAGTGGACCCTGTCCAGGCGGCACAGATACAGAGCACGTCTGCCCATCACCACGTGCTCTCTTGGACTGTGTGATCCTGGAATAGAAGCGGCGGAAGCCCTCAAGACCAGTGGGAAACAGTGTTCAACCTGCTTCCTTCCACGCCCACCTCTGAAGAGCTGAAGAGAGAATGCCCTCTTCAAACTCGGGCTGCTCAGCCCCGTCCTACGTAACTAGCTCACCTTCTTTCTCATGGGGCAGGAGCCATACCTGAACATCGGCAACCACTAGTTTAGATCAGAAAGTGAAAATTTACCCGGCCGCAGAGTACCGGCTTTGGGGGCTATGCATCGTGCTCCTATTGGTAAATCACAGAGCTTAGTACTGCGGTAGCAAGAGGGAACCTTCCAGTTCAGCCCCTCGTTCTAACCTGCTTTCCCAGGACCCTCTACATCTATTCCCGTCAGACCAGAGGGACAGAATTTAAGTCAGAAGCGGTGCTTCCATTCCTCCTCCATCTCACAGTGTGATTTTCCCTGGAATTAAATTTTGCATCCAGAAACCTTGGAATGTCTTACTTTTCTTGGACCTTCCATGTAAATGAATTGTCCAAATGGGCTATTTTAAATAATTTAAATACCATTCCCTTTTCCTAAGACTGTGCTTTGCAGTCTGATTTTCATCAGTATCTCCTTGGATCAGCCCTCTTTTCTCTCCTTGACGCCTATAATTCTAAATATATTGGCTCTTTTGGGGTCACTTCAACTTGTGGAGGTAAGCAGGTGATACCCTGTACCACTGGGGGTGCACTCCAGTGCATTCCTAGGGTAAAAATGCTTGAGATCCTCCCCCTAATCTGCTGAGAAAAGCAAGAAAACTCTCCTTCCCATGATTCCTGCTGTAGTCCACATCCCCTGCATTAAGTGTCTTTTGCTGAGAGCTATGCAATGTTCATACTACCACTAGTGACCATCCCGTCATGCCTGACAGCTGTGCTTCAGATGATTCAGGCTTGGAGCACCATTCAGCCCCCAGGTTCCAACAGATCACAGAAGCTTCTCACTGCTAGTGGTCTGACACTTTCTTTGTGTCATTAGTAGTGGAAGGACATTAGTCAAATCCAAAACGTAGTTCTAAAAGTCAAAGTACATCGCTTGAACAGAGTACATCCATCCTTCTGGCTTGGAGGAATCTCCCAGGAAATAGTGCTGGAACATCAAAACTGTTGCTATGAAATTCACACTTTATTTTCTCCTCTGTGTGCACCTGTACTTTCTACATCCATCCTCTTCTTGAAGTTGCTGTTGTTTAGTTGCTAAGTTGTGTCTGACTCTGTTGTGACTCCACGGACTGTAGCCCGCCAGGCTCCTCCATCCATGGAATTCTCCAGGCAAGAATACTGGAGTGAGTTGCCTTCTCCAGGGGATCTTCCAGACCCAGGGATTGAACCAGGGTCTCTCCTGCATTGCAGGTGGATTCTTCACTGGCTGAGCTGCCAAGGAAGCCCTTCTTGAAGTCACCCTTGACCAATTGCTTTGTTTGCACGTAAGCTGAGAACAGATAAAATGTGTGTTATGTGCACTTCTGGTAGAAGCTCTGACTCTAGAGTTCAGCTTGCCTTGCTGTTCCCTTTGCTGTTGTAACTGGCTGCTTTCCACATGGCGGAGTTTGAGGCTGTGGAAGCCAAGTTCAGAGCTGATAGAATTATACATTTGCATTTGCACCCACTGAATTTTTGTCATTGTTGGTAATGTACCATAGCCTAACCTGTCCTGACTTACAATTCCTTATATTCAAGGTGATTGAAATACAGTGGAAGAGATTAGACAGATTACTATCCAAAGCAATATGAGAATAACACCATGCACACGGTTCAAAATAAACTTTATCTGAATGCTGAAAAAGAGAAGCGGCTTCTGACCAAGGTGACTGGGAAAGACGTAATCAAAGATGAATAAGATGAGCAGTCATTTGAATATGATAAGATCTCAGTAGACAAATGATGGTGGAAGGCATTCAAGAAAGATGAAATGGAAATGGAATTGGAGACCCCAGGGGATGTTTCAAAAATGGGCGAGCATTTGGGCCCTTTAAAGCAGGTCACTGCACAGAATCGAGCAGGCTCTCAATGCTGAATTATACGCTGCAGCCTTGAGTGGAAGGGCCAGTGATGGAAAAGACCAGATAAGTAGGGCAAGGCACAGGAGAAGATGCTGGGATGTCAAAGAAGGTTGACCTGTGTTCTGTGCAGTGAGAGTGATCAGTGTTTTATGACTAGGGAAGGTATCAGATCAAGATTGCAGGAGATGGTTCTAGCATGATCTTCAAAATGAACAAGAAAAGAAAAGAAATTTCTAGACCTTTGTTCCTCCTTTGCTCTGGCTAAGTGACTCACTGCAACAGTTGGAGAATGAGATGGTAAGGGTCTGAAATAAGACTCAGGAGATGGGAATATAAAAATGAACAGGACTTTCCTGGTGGCCCCGTGGTTAAGATGCCACCTTCCAGTGCAAGGGCACAGGTTTGATCCCTGGTCGGGGTGGTAAGATCCTACATGCATACAGTGTGGCGAAAGGGAAAAAGAATAGACACTTCTAGAGGGAAATGAGTATCATGTGGTCATTAGCATAGAGGCCCTGCCACTTATTATCTTAGGCAAATTCCAGTTAATCAGAGTCCTTAAATGCAAAATGGAGATAACACCAGTACCCCTTTCCTAGACTACTACAGGGAGTAAATAAGAAAAAATTCATTCATTTCAGGGCTGTTCAGCCCATATGTGAAGTCTCCAGTAACTGGGAAGTCACTTTTATCTAAAATAATGTCATTTTGGTTCCTTTCAAGAAGTATTATAATATTTTTTTTATTAAGCATTCAGTTTGCTTTTTTTTTCTATGTGATACTTCTTAAGAAGAGGGGAAAAAGTCCTCAAAAAGTTAAGCTGTCAAAATAAAAATGAAAAAAAAACCGGCGTTTTTGTCTTATTTCAGTATCACTCTTCCTTTAGACCAGAAACCCCGAGTAAGCATGACCATCAAAGCAGCCCTTTGTGCGGTAGGTAATTCCTTTTAAGGCCACGAGGGAGAGCCGTGGTGAAGAATACTGAATAGGAAGGCAAACAAGAGCAGGTCAGCACCCAGTCTCCCTTGGGGGTGATTCACAAAACTGTTTTTGTGTAAATAAGCAAAACTTTTGCAAAAGTTTGGTTTGTTTCTTTCTGAATTCAAAGTTGTTTTCTTTCCTTTGACTAATATTTTAGAAGGGAGAGAAAATATTTTTTAAAAAATGAATGCCACTTTAAAGAAAAAGCAGAAAAGTTGGTTTTCAACAGTTAGAGAAAATCAGCAAAAATATCAAAGCCTACTTTAGGTGGGCACACTGAAAATCTGTGGGTTCCAGGAACATACACCTGGCTCTTCTCCACCAGGAACCATCCTGAGCATTTCATCACTTTATCATAGTCAGGAGGTTGCTCTTCCATTTTTCAAATGAGACAAGAGCAACTCAAGAAATTAACAAACTGAAATAAAGATGTGATTGTATTCATTCATTAAACATGGGTTTATGAGCCCTCATTTTACACCAGACACTGTTCACAGCACTAGGTTATAACCTCCAGCAGGACTTGGATCCTATGTTCCAGCAGCCCTGAGTTTAGTAGGGAAAAACGAATACATAAGGAAATAGTGTGATGAGGGCTCTACACGCCAGGCCCCTGGGGTGAGGAGCCCTCAGGGTTGAGTCCTGCTGGGTGACTGCGGGTTGGCATCTGCTAAGGTGACAGAGCAGGACATCAGCAGAATGCTCTGTAGGTCAAGGGGGCTCTAGCACAACGTGAGTGCCTGGGTGGGACTGAGGCCTTGGCCGTGGGTTTCCTTGTCACCTTATGGTAGCTGAGCTTTATCAGAATCTGGCTAGTCCATAACCATCTCGCTCACGGCACTATCGTCCCTTCCCAGGATTGCTGTCATTGTCTCTTGCTTCATTTGCTTGGTGTCCCTGTTTCTGCCATTGCACCTCAAGTCAGGTTTCCATTGCCAGGATATCCTGTTAAAATGTAAGTCAGATCACGTCACGTGGCTTAACACTTTCAATGTTTTCCATTCATTTACAAAAACTAAGTGGTCACATGGCTTCAGTGAATCTGCTACCTGCTGCCTTTCACTTCCCCATGCCATTAACTCCCTGGCCTCACTGTCCATTGCTCTTCCTCCTGCTCACTCCGGTCCAGATGCAGAGGGCTTCGTGCTATTTTTAGGGCACAGCAGTGCCGCTAGAGCACCTTCTCACCCCAAGACCTTCGCACCCGCTTGTTGTCTCTCTGCGTACGAGGCTCCTCTCTCTGACCTCTTGAAGGCTTTGACTTAAACATCACCCTCTTGGTGAGACTTTCCCAGCCTTCTTTCTAAAGTCGTAACCTAGCCTTCTATCCATCTCAGCAACCTCAATTCCCTTTCATTTAACACACTTATCTCTTATTTATTCGTCTTGTTGATTTTCTGTCTCTTTTCCGTGGCGTGCAAGTCCCAAGGGTGGGGGGAGGCTGTTTGTCTGCTCACTGCTATGTCTCCGGAGCCTGCAGCACTGCCTGGCTTCCTACTAAACATTCTTGACTAAATAAAAGAGTACATCTGGATGCGACTGGAGCAGCGACAAATGCCTTCTGAGATGAACTTTCTTTCTGTATGAGGACAAGGCAAAGAGGAAACATCGGGCTCTGGGCATCACTAAGTATGATAGGGTGAGCCCAAAAGTTAACCACAAACAGAGTGATACCAAGTGTTATAATCTAGGGGGCTGCGGGTAAAACCCAGGCAACTCGGGTCTACTGAAAGTCAGAAATGGGAGTAATACTGATATCATAATCCACATGGATAGGGAATTTTAAATAAATAGAGAATGCCAAGCAGGTGTTAGGTTCTTTATTTTTGGTACTTTCTTTGCTTGCCTTTCCTAATAGGATACAGGATTCATTTGCACTCTTCTTAAAGTCTTATCAATAAAACCCGTGACTCTTCTCAGTGATGCTCTGGGGCTTAATTTTTGGTTTCCCTTCCATCTTTGTAATTTACCCAAAATTAACAGAGTGGTTGGCCCTCTCATGAGTCAATATTCAGATCATGTGAGCTGACGATGAGTTGGATGCCAAGTAAAAATCAGTGTTTGTGCCAGACCATCACCAGAATATGAGGGCAAACAGCATACTCCCTGTTTTCTTCTAGAGTTTTATGTTGATCATTTTCTTTACGTATCTTAGCAAACAGTTCTCTTGGATTTTATGTGAAAAACTAATAAAAGGATAGCACCTAAGATAACACATTTTGTCGCTTTTACATTTTTGCTGTATTTTAAGAATATTAATCACAACATACTCATCAAAAATACCAAACAGATCATTTTATTCTACTATTTCATGGATATTTGTTTTGTCTTAGTGAAAATTTCTCCGGTGATGGTGATTATAATAGATAACACTGCTAGGCAGCCTCCTTTGGGTCAGGCACTTTTTCAAACCACTTATCTCCTTCCCAGTCCATACACAGAGATACATATTTTAAAAATTCACTTAGTTCTCACTATAGTCCTAAAATAAGTACACTTTTATTCCCTCGTTTTTTTCATGAGGTAAGTCTTTGTTTTCAGATCATTTTCTGTTTTGATAAAGCTGCAAAGCTCTTCAAGGAAATTAAAAATTATAGAGAAATCATGGGATATATTGAAGGGCTGTAACTAGACCCTCTGTAGGGTCATCTTGTCTATAGAAGCTCAGATCTGGGTCTACCCACACCCTCGGTGATTCTCAGAAGTGCCTGGACACCCGGTGGCTTGTAGATGAACATTTGAGGAGGAAAGAAGACTCGTGTATCATGCAATGCACCATTTGCAAAAATGCTGAAGGCGGTGCTTTCTGGACACATAATTGTTTCTTTGGGAATGTGATATGCATTCCCAAAGAAACAATATCGGGCTTCCATGGTGGCTCAGACAGTAAAGAATCTGCAGTAATGCAGGAGACCTGGGTTCAATCCCTGGGTTGGGAAGATCCCCTGGAGAAGGAAATGGCAACCTGCTCCTGTATTCTTGCCTGGAGAGCTGCACGGACAGAGGAGCCTGGTGGGCTGTACCGTTCAGCGGGTCGCAAAGAGTCAGACACGACTGAACAACTAACATACACTGGGGGTGGGAACTAAAATCCTGGGACAAGTACGTATGTCGCGAACTAGTGAAAACACTAAGCACTAGTAAGCCATTCACAAACTGGCAGGACTTCTCATGTATTTATTTATTTGGTGGTGCATTATTTCCCGATCTGTCGGCGCTTGCTCCATGGTATAAAATCAAGGAAAGAAGCTAAAGTTTTAGGAGTAACCCCAAACTGTAGAAGTCAGGGAGATAATTCTATCAGCCTCCATGGCTCTTCTTACTGGCAGCCAACCCAAGGACTCCTGGTATGCACACAAAGGAAATGCACTTTGCATAACTTGACTTCCAAGCAGTGATTATCCCTTGCAGGCTCTTTGTTTTTCCAAGTGGTCCTGCTGATTAGAGGCTCTGAGTGCAATCTGTGGTGCTTGATAACCTAGCTACCTTGGCTTTCTGCTACATTAAACCCCTTGGTCTGCTTTAAACAGACGCACTGATGCTTGCTGACTTTCTCTGCCTTCAGGAGCTGCATTTGTATGCCAGGAATTTGTTTCCTGAAGGTCATCAAGAAGTATATGATACATGTTGGCAATGTGAACGTCAGTATGCAACTTTTGAGATGACAAATTCTCATGTCTTACCTGATTTTGTGGTTGAATTTTTAAATAATTTAGTGAGTATTTAATGAAGGTTATACATCATCACCAGGCTTCCCTGGTGGCTCAGTGGTAAAGAATTTGCCTGCCAAGCAGGAGACGCGGGTTCGATCCCTGGGTCAGGAAAAATCCCCTGAAAAGGAAATGGTAATCCACTCCAGAACTCTTGCCTTGGAAATCCCACGGACAGAGGAGTCTGGCAGGCTACAGTCCACAGGGTCACAAAGAAATGGGCATGACTGAGCGACTAAACAACAACAGTATACATCATCACCATCTTCTCACGACTGAGAGAGGGCTCCCCAAAGTCTATTTCAAGACTAATAGCCCTATTTGGTGCCCTGTGTTGAGAGTAGGGTAGAGTAGAAAAAAAAATGTCACGGTAGAGCATGTTCAAGAAATATTTGCAAATTCGAAATTTACATGAACGATGTTAAATCCTTGAAACATCATTTGGCATCTCTGGGAATTATTGTTTGTCCACAGAATGTCCTTTCTTCATGTCACAGCCTTTATCGCTCCTTGGAACTTAATTTCCATAGAGCACACATTGTAAGATGCTAATTTTACAAATGCTCATATGAGCCACGTGCAGGTTCTGTTTGCAGGACACTCGTCTCTATTTCACTGTAGGGCACAGGGGAGTCCATTTCCTAAAAAGTCAATAAAAATCTATGGCTTTAATCTTATTTTTCCTTGCTTCAAGCCAGGGGTTGGGAAACTTTTTTTCTTTAAAGCGCAGCATAGTAAATGTTTCTGGCTTCGCGGCCCATGCAGCCTCCATCACAGCTACTCAGGTCTGTTATTATAGCATGAAAGCAGCTGCAGACAATATGAGGATAAAGGAGCATGATTGAAACTGGATTTCACATGATTTTTGTATATCAAGAGATTGTCTTCCTCTTTTTCCCAACCATTAAAAAAAAACATAAAAATCACTCTTCAATCACAGGCTGTGTAAAAATAGCCAAAGTGTTGGATTTGGTCTATGGACCGATCAGTCGAGCCCTCCTACTCTTTGTGGATGTGAGAGTTGGACCGTGAAGAACACTGAGCGCTGAAGAATTGATGCTTTCAGACTGTGGTGCTGGGGAAGTCTTTTGAAAGTCCCTGGGACTGCAAGGAGGTCAAACTAGTCCATCCTAAAGGAAATCAACCCTGAATATTCATTGGAAGGACTGATGCTGAAGCGCCAATACTTTGGCCACCTGATGTGAAGAGCCAGCTCATTAGAAAAGACCCGGATTCTGGGAAAGATTGAAGGTAAGAGGAGAAGAGGATGACAGAAGATGAGATGGTTGGATGGCATCACTGACCCATTGGACATGAATTTGAGCAAACTCCAAGAGACAGTGGAGGACAGAGGAGCCTGGCATGTTTTTTTTTCTTTTCACAACCCCCAAAAAACCACCCTAATTTTTCCTAAGGAAGGTTTATTCTAACAGTTTACTTACAGAGATAAAAAATAACTTCTTAATTAATATTAGAATTTTACTTGGTTCCTCAGATCTTTTAATTAGGACTTTCTCTTTAAGAGAAAAATGTTTTGAGACATAAAACTTCCAAGGCAAGGCTGTACCCATTTCCTACTGATATTCATAGCAACTTGTAGAAGCTCAATGACAGATGGGAATTGAAATAACTTTTGTAAAATTATCAAATATTTAGCAATAGTACAAAAAGTCTTTAATTACTACCTTTTGACACTTTTGTAGATGTTAGAAAAGCAAAAAAAAAAAAAAAAATCTAAAATCTGAAAATAGATCAGATCCACGTGAGAAGAGTTTCTTAGACACATCACTCTAGTGTTCCATGGTATTCTTTATTTTTAAAGAGTTAAACAATATTTTGTGTAAAACAAATTATAGTTATTAACTATAGCTTAGAATAAACTCTAATCAAGGATGAAGAACTAATGCAATTTAAAGGAGAGGAAGCTCCTACCTGCTGCTATGACTATAGAGAAGTTACCCGTGTTTTTTTTTGAAAATTCTCCAGTCTTGTCATTAAAAATGGCAATGATATATATATATATCTGAAAGTTTTGTTCCTTGGTTAGGTTTTTATTGATTAATAAATCCATCAGTTTATTTCCTCCATCATTCAACCCACGATTCCCGAGAATTTGCTATGAGCTGGGTACTCTACCATAGTAAATACGTGGTACCTTAATTGGATTCAATTATTGACTTATTTTTTTCATGATAAGATTTCACAAGAAAACTCTTAACACATCTGGCAAGGACCTTTTCACTTGAAAAAAAAAAGAAAAGTCAAACATTTAACCTAACTACAGATGTATCACCAAAGTGCTTGGCTTCTGGCATAAAACAGGAGCTATGCATAAACACATCATAAAAGCAGATAAAGCAGGAGCAGAGAGCCCAGAAGGTAAAGTTGTCTTTTAGATACTGTCATGGTGACAACCCAAGCAGTACCCAAAAAGGCCAGAGGATAAAGCAAACTGAACCAGACTTCAAGTCAACAGACATTTATTGAACCACATTTCTGCACAGGGCACTGTGATTGTTGCTTTGGGGATACAAAGATGAGTGAAATATCATTTCCGCCCTGGAGGAATTTACACGGAGAGACAGAGATATGCAGAAGTGCCACTGCAGGCGGACAGATACTGCAGCAATAAGCATCAGGGAAGGCTTCATAACAAGCGTGGGACTTGAACTCTTCCGGTAAGACCAGAGAAGCTTTGAGAGGCAGAGAGGGGAGGGAAGCGCAGCCTAACCCACAAACACGGTCATGGAGCAGACGATGGCGGTGCGCGGTCCTCAGCCCGGGACCGGAGAAGCACACCCACCAGGGGTGGTGGCTCACTCGGAGGTTGATCTCAGGCTGTGGTTTCAGGGTCTGGTGCTGAAACCCACAGGGCAGGTGATCAGGAAGTAAAGATGGGTGTGCGGAGGGAGCTCGGACAAACCGGAACTCCGCAGGCCGTGCTGGGTCCCCCGGAGAACGACAGAACCCACTTGCTACTTTCACCAGTCCCCCGCCTCCATCACTGATGGTGGGAGTGATTTGTGGGAGAGGCTGGAACCAGTCTTTATGGAGCTTGAGAGGCCCTGGCCCCAGGTGTGGGGGGACAAGCTGGTGGAGGAGAGCAGAAAGGAGAGAAGGGGCTACACGTATTTGGTTCTGTAGCCAACCAGCTGAGCCCTCTTGCATAACACGTGACCTCCAGCCACACCTGGTACCCCCAAGACTGTCGTGGTCCAAGAGAAATGCGGCGCGGTTTCACGGTTCCATTCCAAACCCTGTACAAGGTGTCTCTTTTGCTCTGCTCCAAGTTCAGAACTCAGCAGAGAAGGGAATCCTGAGAAGCGTAGTTCCAGCTTACTTAAACTGACAAACTGCGAATCTCCTGCTTGGTGCCCCTCTCAGGATGACGTCCTACCTATTTATATGATACCAGACATTTTATCTCCTCAGAGGTCACATAGGTCCCTCAGAACATCACAGAGAATGGAACACTCGCCAGACCCAACCTGCAGTCTAAACTATTAAGGAAAGAATTTATTCATTTGCTAAAGATCATTTATCGTGTCCATTCATTCAGTTATTCAAGCACCAAAGTGCTGGAAATGAACACAAGAGAATGGGATTAGATTAGAAGAGGAAGTTGTATCAAGTTGCTTCTTTTCCTATTTTAATGAGGGAATTAATTTTAACTATTAAGAAATGGAGAGACCTATTCTTCATTTTTGCTCAGTGACTTACAATTTCCAGATAATGCAAAGCTCTTACCTACAGATATAGAATGATCTAGTCTTGAACCCCTGAAAATATTACATTGAAACGAATAGAACAGGTAATAAATGAAATGGTTAATTTTTGGTGGTGGAAGACCTGTTAGCACTTCTTGCTTTCTCTTCCTAGAAATTCATATGCATCTGGGTAGTGTCGTGCTTTGGAAGACACCCTGAAGTATAAGCAAAAGATTCTTTGCTTAAAACATTAAAACCACCACCACGACCACCAGCAACTACAAAACCAACAAAACCCAAGACAAACGAGTTTTGTGGCAACCACCATAAAAGCCCAGGTCAAGTAAGTGAGCACAGAGTTATTCTTTAAGGAACACAAATTAAGTGTTCAGCATTTGTCCTTTCTTTTGAATTATGCTGCTTACAAAGAGAATCGTTTGAAAGGACTAATAAAACACCATCAAAACCCAAGCTAGGACTAAACAATTAAACACAGTTGGCAGTATCTCTTCTTAATTCATCTATACAATTAGGTCTCCAGCTTTTAAGCATCTTAGCATTCGGCATTTTGTCTCCAGACACAAAAACTTTGGTTCAGGTGGCTCTAAAACTCAAGAGATGACTTGATAAAGAAGGTGATTTGGAAGGTGTGACTGCACCTCAAAGGAAGGGATTGAATTGGGGTCAAAGATGAAATTGGAAAAGAATTGACAGTTTGTAGAAAAGACGTGCTGAATTAAAAGCTGGTTTTATTACTGTTCCTATTGGAAGTGAGAAGTAATTCCAATAACTCTAGGGTAGTGATCATAATTCTGGGTCATGCTTTTCTCTCTATTTTCTAATTCAGTTGTGCTATTTCCAAGAGTGCAGCAAAAGAGAACAAGAGTCTGCCTCTGGATCTCAGAGTCCTATGATCGGCTAAAATAACTACTGAGACCTCGTGTTCCAACAGCACTTTATGAAGTGTTTTCACATGAAAGATCTTTCTTGATATGACTCTTGCGTGGCGTGTCTTCCATTTTCTAGACTGTGAGTTTTTTGATGTGTGAGATGAACTGAAACAGGAAGAGGGACGGGAAATTTACAGACCTGTGGAATGATATTCCACGATGGGGTATTCTTTATAATTATCCTGGCTGAATGGCATCACCCAAAGTTCTTAAATCATCAACAATGCCGTTTTTACTGTAGGGGATAAGAGTTACGGTCCTACGACCCTTTAAATCTTCTTCCTTGACAAAAGTGATCTACCTCTCCAGCCAACCTGTCTTGATGATCCATTGCGGTGCCACCCTGGTGCTGGATGTGTGTGATGGAGGGCTCCTAAAAGGCTCTTGGTAGGAGCAAAGTGCTGCTTACATAGAGCGGGAATTTTGTGAGATTTAAAGGGGGAAGATGCTTGTTTGAGTCATGAATAACAGAATTCAGCCAAATGCACTTTTGCATTGCTACCACTGGTATTTTTATTTCCTGTAACTTGTGACCAAGAAATATATATATATATATATATATATATATATATTAAGATTTTGAACATGACATTAGTTTCTTGACAGCATGGGTTACCTTCTAACACAGGACCCATGTCAACAGGTCATTGTCCTAATCTGTTTCCATTGAGAACCTTAAATAGACACTCTATGTGCGTGTGTTAGTCCCTCAGTCGTGTCTGACTATTCGTGATCCCATGGACTGTACCCGCCAGGCTCCTCTGTCCACGGGATTCTCTAGGCAAGAATACTGGAGTGGGTAGCTGTTCCCTTCTGCAGGGGATCTTCGCAACCCAGGGGTCGAAACTGGGTCTTTTGCACTGCAGGCATATTCTTTGCCATGTAAGCCACCAGGGAAGCCCAGTGGCCACTAATGTAACAACTACTCAGCAGCGACAAAAAAATTATTTATTTACTCTTCCTCTCTGATCTTATCAACCATAAATCTAGTCACTTCTAATTATTCTAGAGATCACTTCTTGCCCACAGCTGGTACTCACTCAGAATGGTCCAAAGTGTGACCAGATTAGTTGCACTATCTAAACTAAAACCCTCTCCACTACCTACTAGACTTCCCATCCTTAGGGCTCTATGAGTCCATCAAAATTAGGATGATCAGAAGTGAAACTGTTATCTTCTCCCTCAAAACTGTGCTTTATTTCTAAAGGTATTCCTTCTACCTGTGAATGGTCTCAGGGGATGCTCGTGGTAAAGCTGTCTGCCAGTGCAGGAGGCGTAAGAGACTCAAGATTCGATCCCTGGGTCAGGAGGATCCCCTGGAGAAGGAAATGGCAGCCCACTCTAGTATTCTTGCCTGAAAAATCCTGCGGGCAGAGGAGCCTGGCAGGCTACAGTCCATGGGGTCGCAAAGAGCTGGATACAACAGAAGTGACTTGGCACACATGAATGGTGCCGCCATCGACTGAGACTCCCAAGGCAGCAACTTCGGAGTCTTTCTACACCTCGTCAATCTCCTTGTCTTGTCAGATCACAAGTGTGTTTCAAGTCCAACCTCTCAGATGTGTTCCTAGCCCATATCCTAGGATTCTGTGCTAGTCCATACCCTCTTTATTTGTTGCATGGATCATTACTGCATTTCTGTAAATGGTTTTGTTTTTCAACAATCTCAATTTTCTGGAACTCCCGGCTGTCAGTCACCCTCCGTTCATCTAGCTGGGATATTTCCTGGGGACTGGATGTTGTATGAAATGATGCTCTGCTTCCCTGTTTAAGGGCTTTCCTTGTGGCTCAAGGGGCTGCCCCTGTGGCTCAGCAGTAAACAATCCACATGTGATGCCAGAGACCTGGGTTCAATCCCCGGGCCAGGAAGCTCCCTGGAGAAGGGAGTGACAACCCACTCAGGTTTCCTTTTTTTAAAAAAATTTATTTATTTTTCATTGAAGGGTAATTGCTTCGTCATATTGTGTTGGTTTCTACCAACGTCGACACACCCCAATTTTCTTGCCTGGAGAATTTCATGGACCATCCTCTGTCCGTGGACAGCTGGTGGACTGCAGTCCATGGGGTTGCAAAGAGTCAGACACAACTGAAGCGACTAATTGCTTTCCCTACTTAAACTAGAACGTTATGAAAAGTGGCCCCTCGCAAAGTAGCCCATGAGCCCAGTTCAGAGAAAGGGAGCCATGATCATGGGGGAAATGTGTGGACAAGGGCAGGGGGCTTACCTGCTTGGAAAGCAAGGGAGGCTGCTACTGAATCTTGTCACCATGTGAAGTTGAAGAAATGTTAGTCGCTCAGTTACGTCCTACTCAACAACGTATCTAAGTTGAGGTTGGATTCTAGAAGAACTGGATTTGCCTTAATTGGGTACTGTAGCTGGGTAGTGAGCCTGGCACATGGAAAATCGAGAAAGGCGGTGTTGTAGAGCAGGACTGGGTCTGGCAGCATCTTCTAAATGACTGTCACCTGCCTTCTTCTCCAGTCATTCTCGAGTATACATCATTTGCTTTAGCTGTGTGCAATTTGTTAAAGTCACTTGAGGACATGGTGTATCCACCATAGATCAGACTGTAGAGAAAAGCCTGGGACTGTAAGGATGATAACCCAGATCTGTTATTATTAAGGTATTTTGAAAGAATAAAAGCTTAATACCATTATAGATGTCCTATTTTTCATAACCTTTATTAATATAAAATTGCTCTCCTTATTCAGTTCAAAGTTTTTAACAAAACTAAGTCTTATTAATTTATCAACTTTGAATCCTGATTCCAGATGCTTTGATAGTTGTTGAAAACAGATTTGTAACAAACATGCTGCCACTTCTATCATGGAGTTGTTACTACAAATAAAACTGATACCCATATTTTTACCCTGGATCTTTGAGGGGGTAAAAGGGGAAGGGTGTTATACTCTAGAGCCTTGTACATCTGCTGTTTTCTAGTGATGTTTTACTTTTTAAATGTTTCTTGTAAAGAACAAAATATTAGATTGTTATTGTAGTGATTTCTGGGAGTCTTTGCCTTGTAAAGGGGGAGTTAGATCTTTTATTTTTTTCTTATGCACAGTCTCCCTTGGTCATCTTGATTCATTTTCATTTAATGCTTGATTTCTCTTGTCTTTTATTTTTTTCAACAATTGAAAGGTAGCTGCTCTTATTTTTCATTCTACCAGTTGATTTTCAAAATCGTTTCCAGGAGAACTTTAAAACTTTGTTGATGCTAACTACCAAGTTAAGGAGCAAAGTAACAACCTCTAAGTCGCCTTCTGAGAAAATGAAGAATTCAGTGCTTTTATTTTTCTTTTCCCCCTTAATTTAGGTCTTGATTAGTGTATCTTAGAGCCTGGTCTCTGTGTGTGTGTGTGTGAAAATTGGTCTTAAATGTGGTGTTTACAAGACCAAATAAGTATTCAGTCTTAGGCAACTACCTTAAGAAATCCTTCCTTATCAATATAGGGATAGTCTATTATCTCTTGAATGACAGAGGATATTTGATTTTGTTAAATCATGTTTTTTTAAAAAATTACTTTTTTACAAGTGCTTTAGTAGGACAAGGATGCTTTTATTTTCTTCTGCGTGCATTATATGCAGGCACTTATTTATCTTTAATGAAAGCCCTGTATTGTGGATTGTCTTCAATAGGGAATGACGGTTACTGTTATCTATTGTTATCAATAATCAGTTCAGTTTGGTTGCTCAGTCGTGTCCAACTCTTTGCAACCCATGGACTGCAGCACATCTGACTTCCCTGTCCATCACCGATTCCCAGAGCCTGCTCAAACTCATGTCCATCGAGTTGGTGATGCCATCCAACCATCTCATCCTCTGTCATCCCCTTCTCTTCCTTCCTTCAGTCTTTCCCAGCATCAGGGTCTTTTCTTTGTATCAGGTGGCCAAAGTATTGGAGTTTCAGCTTCAGCATCAGTTCTTCCAATGAATATTCAGGACTGATTTCCGTTAGGGTACACTGATTGGATCTCCTTTCAGTCCAAGGGACTCTCAAGAGTCTTCTCCAACACCACAGTTCAAAAGCATCAGTTCTTTGGCACTCACCTTTCCTCACAGTCCAACTCTCCCATCCATACATGGCTACTGGAAATAAAACCATAGCTTTGACTGGATATTTAAAAATGGGAGTGAGCCAGCAGTGGCTTACTATGAATTAATGCAAGACCCTCATAAATACACAGGGAATCATATCATGAGGAATTAGATATCTTAAATCCAGTTCAAAGTCAAGATGTGAGCCAGAGTCCAGACAGGTTTAAAAGACCACAAAGCAAGTGTTCATTCTTAGGGCAGTGTGGGGAAGCAGACATCTTCTTGTTGTTGGCACCAAACCAGAAGCGTTAACCTTGGCAAATGGCGTGTATGGCTGCTTTGACCCTGGAGTAGTTTAAAGATTGGAGGGACCTTAGAGCTCATCTTGTCTGAGAAGCCTGTTAGGAAATGGAGGGTCAGCGTGGTGAGTCATCGGCGTGGTGAGTCATCGGCGATGGAAGCTGGGCCAGAGGTTACGTGTCTGGTACTGGATCCAGGCTTCTTTCCATCGCCTCCAACTGCCTCTTATCTCAACCATAATTAAACAGCAAATGTTGGAGATTTTACTTAAAGACTAGATGGGTTCAATGCAGATCAAGTGGTATAAAGCTCTCTGGCATTTGTTTTCTGTTAATAAACCAGCCTGATAAATTTAGCCTCCTTCCTAACATCAGCTAATAGAAACCATTTTTGACGTATTGGAAAATTCACCGTTTCTGAGAGGGGCCCACAGTGAGCGTGCATCCACTGCAGTTCAGGATGTCTGAGCGACCTGTTTCTTCATAGAAGCGAATGCATGCAGGTTATCATCTGAGTGACAGTGTAGCTCCATGGACACCATTCTTCTGTGGCTCCAATCTGATGCATCGGGGCATGAAGTTTTCAACAACTGTGTTTCATTTTCCTTCTCATGGAGTAAGAATACTGCACATTAACTTTAAACCTCAAAAGCTTTCAAGAAAGACAGTTTAACCCATGTTAGCCACTCCAGTGTTCCTGCCTGGAGAATCCCAGGGACGGGGGGCCTGGTGGGCTGCCGTCTGTGGGTCGCACAGAGTCGGACATGCCTGCAGCGACCCAGCAGCAGCATCTTTGCATAGCTGCACAGCCTTTGTTGTTGTTGTTTAGTTGCTAAGTCGTATCCAACTCTTTTGCGGCCCCGTGGGCCCCGTGGACCAGCCAGATTCCTCTGTTCATGGGATTTCCCAGGCAAGACTACTGGAGTGGGTTGCCGTTTTCTTCTCCAGGGGATCTTCCCAACCCAGGGATTGAACCAGTGTCTCCTGCATTGGCGGGCAGATTCTTTACTACTGAGCCCATGGATGGAGGAGCCTGGTGGGCTGCAGTCCGTGGGGTCGCTAAGAGTCAGACACGACTGAGCAACTTCACTTTCCCTTTTCGCTTTCATACATTGGAGAAGGAAATGGCAACCCACTCCAGTATTCTTGCCTGGAGAATCCCAGGAACGGGGGAGCCTGGTGGGCTGCCGTCTATGGCGGAAGTGACTCAGCAGCAGCAGCAGCAGCAGCAGCAGCACCTGGGGAGCCCACAGCTTTCACTCTCCCCCTGAGAAACGGATAATCAGATCTTTCAACTGGCTAACGCATAACAGTGCTTCTGAAACAAATGGATACAATAATGATCTGGTTTTTCTTTTCTTAAAATCCAAGGCTTGGGATGTCCCTGGTGAGTCCAGTAGTTAGGACTTTGCCTTCCAGTGCAGAGGGTGAGGGTCAGCTCCCTGGTCAGGGAGCGGAGACCCCACATGCCTTATAGCCAAAAAGTCAAAACATCGAACCAAAGTAATACTGTAATAAATTCAACAAAGACTTTAAAAAAATGATCCACATAAAAGAAAAACAAAAGCTTTAAAAATCCAAGGCATGTTATCTGATAAAAAGTTCCAAAAGAGACTAGAGAAATCTATGTATACTTTTATCATATGGCAATCCTCTTAAAAATCTTAGCTCTTTTAGAGCACTCTTTATTATTGGCTCCCAGACAGTGATCACTGTAGTAATCAAAAGAGGAATAGGTGTTTAGATGATTTTCCTGTTTTTTTTTGTTTTTTGTTTTTTCCAGGGATACATAGATTAACTCCTACATGTCATGAGAATAATTACTGGTATCCCTCAGTAAAAGGGAATTCAGTGAGTAGAATTTTGTGAGATGACTTGATTGGTACGCCATGTATTCAATTACATTCCTTAAATTGTTCAGAAATACACCTGTGGCTCTCTAAATTACTAATGAAGTGAGCCGGCTCTGACTTGGGGAGCTCCCATTACGAAGGGCAGGCCAGATGTCAGGAAGGGAGCCGCGGTTGGGGGTGAGTGGAAATCCTTTGGGAATCCGTGTCCCAGGAGCCAGACCGCAGACCTCAGAAAGGAGAGTGGAATCCTCCAAGAGCTACCAGCAGAGAAATGAAAGCTGGAAGGTCTGTTTTTATTAATGAGTTGGAAGGAAGTAAATCCCATGAGCCCTCAGCGTTTTGTAAATAAAGAGACCAGCCTTCCTCGGGGAACAAGGCTGGACGACAGCGTCCCGTTTACAGGGGCCGTAGCCGTCATGCTTTACGTGCAGAGTTAGCCTGTCCGGGCTCATTGTGCTCCTGATTTTTCAGCCGAGACCAGACACCACTTGAAAGCGTACCTCCCACACATCGCCTGGAATGTGATTCATTAGAGATTTATTTGGATTTCCAAGCGAAGGTGCCACAGAAGATTAAAAGTGGGTAATCAATCATTTTGCCCTAATGTGAATGAATTAGGCGCTTCTCTGATGATGTCTAACTGAGTGGTAAGTCAGGACTGGGTGTTCTGTGGAGAGCCAGGTAGCCAGAACGAGGCAGCAGAGAGCAGTGGAGGAGGACTCCTGCCCCCTCTCGCTAAAGTGCTTTTCCCTCCTTAGACCCTCAGGTCCACAGGGTTTCCTGACACTCATCCTTTCAAAGTCTTAAATTTTCATGATCCATATGATGTGAGTCGTTGTAAAAGCAAATCCAGTGTACACTTATAAAGACTGCAGACCAACAGTAAGAGTATAATGCAAGACAATAGTCTACTTGGTATTCATGAAAAAATACAGACCTATCAAAATATCCTATTGTTTCTCCTAAGGTTAAATTGTTTCAGTTTTGGTGATTTCTTAATTTTTATGTTCATTTTTGATAACACACTTTAAATCATAATCAAAGCGTAGCTCCTTTACAGAATGGTATCAACTTCAAAAATCCTTCCCCTTTGTTTCCAGTATAAACATGAGATGAATAAGACATGGGGTGTAGCAGACCCTATTTATTTGCTTTAGGCCCACGAAACGTTAGTCGTAGGAACAAAGTCTCAACTGTTCTGTTAAGTTTTAAATCTTAAAGGGTCCAATTATTCATAAGTTGTTTTCTTAACTTTTCAGTTACCACCTTAGGGTAAACTGTAATATGTGGGGATTTAGAATTAGCATTACTTAAATAACCTTAGGAACCATGAAGGATTCCTTGTAGTCTACGGGATGTCCTTCCCCACCTTTAAGTCCCACATGAATCAAGTTAATCACAAAGTCAAATATATAAAATTAAGATTGCATTTTTGTTGTTTAGGCAATTTCAAAGGACAGAGCATAAAAGGAAAAAGAGAAGGCCATTGAAAAAGGACCATTCTAACAACATCCCATTTATGAATCCTTTGTCCCATTGACATCGGCAGTTAGGGCTTCCTGATAAGGAATGTGATGTTAAAATTGATGGGAAAGCCCCACGTTTTACTGCCAATAACTTGTTTTGTTTGGAAAGTTTCTTCTTTTAATGGTACAACTGTGCCATCAAATAAAAGTATGTCTGTTCTTTCCTATTCTTAGACTAATTCTTAGAAGAATATTGAATTTATGACCATTGCCCAATGGTGTAGCATGCTGCTTTAAACAAAATGTCTTTATTCTCTTACAAGTTGGATAATAACTAAGGCAATGAAACCTAATGAATGCTGCCTTTATGCTTCCTCTGAAGGTGCGTGAGGAGCACTGACTTCTAGGAGACCGACGCTTGGTCTCCCTGCTGGGGCTGGCAGTGAAATAGGTTAAAATCCTGCAGCCAGGGGTCTTGGACCACCAACTAACTTGTGAGTTTGAAAGGAGTCCTCATAATGCTTATCATCTCTCTGCAGGACAGAGCATAAAAGGAAAAAGAGAGGACCATTGAAAAAGGCCCATTTTTTCCCCTGTAGACAGACTGCGAAAGAGAGCAGAGAGTTGACAAGATTCAGGGACAAAGAAGGCCACTACATAATGATTAAAGGATCAATCCAAGAAGAAGATATAACAATTATAAATATATATGCACCCAACATAGGAGCACCGCAATATGTAAGACAATTGCTAACAAGCATGAAAGGGGAAATTAATAATAACACAATAATAGTGGGAGACTTTAATACCCCACTCACACCTATGGACAGATCAACTAAACAGAAAATTAACAAAGAAACGCAAACTTTAAACGATACAATAGACCAGTTAGACCTAATTGATATCTATAGGACATTTCACCCCAAAACAATGAATTTCACCTTTTACTCAGGTGCACACGGAACCTTTTCCAGGATAGATCACATCCTGGGTCATAAATCTAACCTCGATAAATTCAAAAAAATCGAAATTATTCCAAGCATCTTCTCTGACCATAATGCACTAAGGTGAGATCTCAATTACAGGAGAAAAGCTATTAAAAATTCCAACATTTGGAGGCTGAACAACACCCTTCTGAATAATCAACAAATCACAGAAGAAATCAAAAAGAAATCAAATTATGCATCAAAACGAATGAAAATGAAAACACAACTACACAGAACCTATGAGACACTATAAAAGCAGTGCTAAGAGGAAAGTTCATAGTCATACAGGCATACCTCAAGAAACAAGAAAGAAGCCAAATAAATAACCTAACTCTACACCTAAAGCAACTAGAAAAGGAAGAAATAGAGAACCCCAGAGTTAGTAGAAGGAAAGAAATCCTAAAAATTAGGGCAGAAATAAATGCTAAAGAAACAAAAGAGACCATAGCAAAAATCAACAAAGCAAAAAGCTGGTTCTTTGAAAGGATAAATAAAATTGACAAACCATTAGCCAGACTCATCAAGAAACAAAGAGAAAAAAATCAAATCAATAAAATTAGAAATGAAAATGGAGAGATCACGACAGACAACACAGAAATACAAAGAATCATAAGAGACTACTATCAGCAATTATATGCCAATAAAACGGACAACTTGGAAGAAATGGACAAATTCTTAGAAAAGTACAACTTTCCAAAACTGAACCAGGAAGAAATAGAAAATCTTAACAGACCCATCACAAGCATGGAAATTGAAACTGTAATCAGAAATCTTCCAGCAAACAAAAGCCCAGGTCCAGACGGCTTCACAGCTGAATTCTACCAAAAATTCCGAGAAGAGCTAACACCTATCTTACTGAAGCTATTCCAGAAAATTGCAGAGGAAGGTAAACTTCCAAACTCATTCTATGAGGCCACCATCACCCTAATACCAAAACCTGACAAAGACACCACAAAAAGAAAACTACAGGCCAATATCACTGATGAACATAGATGCAAAAATCCTTAACAAAATCCTAGCAATCAGAATCCAGCAACACATTAAAAGATCATACACCATGACCAAGTGGGCTTTATCCCAGGGATGCAAGGATTCTTCAATATCCGCAAATCAATCAATGTAATTCATCACATTAACAAACTAAAAATAAAAATCATGATTATTTCAATAGATGCAGAAAAAGCCTTTGACAAAATTCAACATCCATTTATGATAAAAACGCTCCAGAAAGCAGGAATAGAAGGAATGTACCTCAACATAATAAAAGCTATATATGACAAACCCACAGCTAACATTATCCTCAATGGTGAAAAATTGAAACCATTTCCCCTAAAGTCAGGAACAAGACAAGGGTGTCCACTCTCACCACTACTATTCAATATCGTACTGGAAGTTTTGGCCACAGCAATCAGAGCAGAAAAAGAAATAAAAGGAATCCAAATTGGAAAAGAAGAAGTAAAACTCTCACTGTTTGCAGACGACATGATCCTCTATATAGAAAATCCTAAAGACTCGACCAGAAAACTACTAGAGCTAATCAATGAATATAGTAAAGTTGCAGGATATAAAATCAACACTCAGAAATCCCTTGCATTCCTATACACTAATAAACTAATAATGAGAAAGTAGAAAAAGAAGTCAAGGAAACAATCCCATTCACCATTGCAACGAAAAGAATAAAATACTTAGGAATATACCTACCTAAAGAAACTAAAGACCTATATATCGAAAACTATAAAACACTGATGAAAGAAATCAAAGAGGACACTAATAGATGGAGAAATATACCATGCTCATGGGTTGGAAGAATCAATATAGTGAAAATGAGTATACTACCCAAAGCAATCTACAGATTCAATGCAATTCCTATCAAGTTACCAGCAGTATTTTTCACAGAACTAGATCAAATAATCTCCAGATTTATATGGAAATACAAAAAACCTCGAATAGCCAAAGCAATCTTGAGAAAGAAGAATGGAACTGGAGGAATCAACTCGCCTGACTTCAGGCTCTGCTACAAAGCCACAGTCATTAAGACAGTATGGTACTGGCACAAAGACAGAAATATAGATCAATGGAACAAAATAGAAAGCCCTGAGATAAACCCACACACCATGGACACCTTATCTTCGACAAAGGAGGCAAGAATATACAATGGAGTAAAGACAGTCTCTTTAACAGGTGGTGCTGGGAAAACTGGTCAACCACTTGTAAAAGAATGAAACTAGATGTCTTTCTAACACCATACACAAAAATAAACTCAAAATGGATTAAACATCTAAATGTAAGACCAGAAACTATAAAACTCCTAGAGGAAAACATAGGCAAAACACTCTCTGACATAAATCACAGCAGGATCCTCTATGATCCACCTCCCAGTATACTGGAAATAAAAGCAAAGATAAACAAATGGGATCTAATTAAAATTAAAAGCTTCTGCACAACAAAGGAAACTATAAGCAAGGTGAAAAGACAGCCTTCTGAATGGGAGAAAACAATAGCAAATGAAACAACTGACAAACAACTAATCTCAAAGATATACAAGCAACTTATGCAGCTCAACTCCAGAAAAATAAACGAACCAATAAAAAAATGGGCCAAAGAACTAAATAGGCATTTCTCCAAAGAAGACATACGGATGGCTAACAAACACATGAAAAGATGCTCAACATCACTTATTATCAGAGAAATGCAAATCAAGACCACAATGAGGTATCATTTCACACCAGTCAGAATGGCTGCGATCCAAAAGTCTACAAGCAATAAATGCTGGAGAGGGTGTGGAGAAAAGGGAACCCTCTTACACTGCTGGTGGGAATGCAAACTAGTACAGCCACTATGGAAAACAGTGTGGAGATTCCTTAAAAATTGCAAATAGAACTGCCTTATGATCCAGCAATCCCACTGCTGGGCATACACTCCGAGGAAACCAGAATTGAAAGAGACACATGTACCCCAATGTTCATTGCAGCGCTGTTTATAATAGCCAGGACATGGAAACAACCTAGATGTCCATCAGCAGATGAATGGATAAGAAAGCAGTGGTACATATACACAATGGAGTACTACTCAGCCCTTAAAAAGAATAAATTCGACTCAGTTCTAATGAGATGGATGAAATTGGAGCCGATTATACAGAGTGAAGTAAGCCAGAAAGAAAAACACCAATACAGTATACTGACACATATATATGGAATTTAGAAGGATAGTAATGAAGACCCTCTATGTGAGACAACAAAAGAGACTCAGAGGTATGGAACGGACTTTTGGACTCTGAGGGAGAGGGAGAGGGTGGGATGATTTGGGAGAACGGCATTGAAACATGTATACTATCTTGTAAGAATGAAGCGCCAGTCTATGTTCAATACAGGATGCAGGACGCATGGGGCTGGTGCACGGGATGATTCAGGGAGAGGATGTGGGGTGGGAGGTGGGAGGGGGCTTTGGCATTGGGAGATCGTGGACACCTGTGGCTGATTCATGTCAATGTATGGCAAAACAAATGCAGTATTGTAATGTAGAATAAAGTATTAAAAAGAAAAAAAAAGATTCTTTCCAATTCTAAAGAGCTAGGATTCACAGTAGATGGAATAAGGAAAGTGGTGTTTAGATTTTAATACTCTGATTTTTAAAAAAAAACTGCAGAAATTGAGAAATAGATATATTATAATGACATATTTATTCTTTTTCTTTCTTCATTAAAAATTTTTTTGATTGGAGGAAAGTTGCTTTACAATGTTGTATTGTTTTCTGCCATATAACCACTCAAATCAGTTGTAATTATATATAGGTCCCCTCCTTGTCGAGCCTCCCTCCCCTCACCCCCCAGCCCACCCCCTCTAGATCATTACACAACGCCAGGGTTATATTCACTCTTTATGATGGAAACAGAACGGTTTTCAAGAGACATTTATCTTTATTTATTTGGCTGGGGTGGGGCCTCACTGCAGTGTGCAGGGTCTTCAGCTGCCGCACGTAGGACCTGGGCCCCCTGCATTGGGAAGTGCAGAGTCTCAGCCACTGGACCTCCAGGGACGTGCCAGGAACAGAACGTTTTTGTTATGATCAACTGCTCAGAATTGAGAATCACTTTCCTTCATTGTCCAGAAATGCCAGGTGGTAAGCTGCCTTTAGCGTAAGGATTGTGTGCTGGGGCGGCTGAGTGCAGGATTGGCTAGTGGGGCGGCTGGCGTCTGAGTCCCAGCCTCGGTTTCTCTGCGAGGGCCTCATCTCACCGTGGTCCGCGGTATTGACCTTATGCTCTGGACGCAGATGTCTTTGCTCGGTGGGCCATCAGTGGACCGAAGGCAGAGACGGGCACATTCAAAATGAAAAGAACTCAGTTAATCCTGGATCTTGAATCTAAGAGCATCTCCTCTCCTCTCCGTTAGATCCTGATTTTACTTTAGGACTTTGGGCGAAGTGTTCTGTCGGAATCCCTGTGTCTTTGGTCATTGTTTGGGAAGTATCATCCCACAATATCAAGACTGAGATATGTCCTCTCAACACAGGGCTTATAGATTCAAAAACAGCTATCGCCCTGTTTGCATATCATCCCAGGATTTGTGTCTCTCAGCTCTGCGTTTTTATGTCTGAACACTGCACAACTGAGCTCACAGTGGCAATGCAATTAGCAAGCTCTCTGGAAAACTGCCTCCGTTTGTGGCTGCTAATGTATTTGCTATAGATTTTAGTGACAGAAATAGTGATATTAATCTCGTCAGCATCCATGTCACTGCTTGCAGGCACCATGTAACCCTAAAGGTTACATTTTAAATTATGAAAGGCTGGGTTTTAAAAAAAAGTCCTTTATTTTTCTGGCTTGTCACATTAGAGTTTAAGATTATGTTATAGGTGCCCAGAATTAATCATAGTATTAGGTAGAAGTAAAATATGATGTGGGAAGCTTGTATCATTGATTTGGAATATTTTACATATTATACTCTATTCTCAATAATAAGATAAACTTCTGTTTTATGAATAGCTTTGGCATTTAGCCAGATAAAGTTTTGAAAATCTACTATCATTGATTTAAAATATTTTAAGTGTTACACTATATTCTCAATAATAAGGTAAAATTCTGGTTTATGAATAGTCTTGACATTTAGCCAGATACATTTGTAAAAATCTACCATCAGACATATCTTAATTAGCATGCATTTCTCTGCTTTGAGGTTGCTAATATATAAGAATCCAAATTATGGAATAGAATGGTTTTTAATCTGCGCAGAGTGGCACATACAGACATGCCTTTGTATATGCAGGGTGTGTACAAATTGTATATTAACTAACTGCCTGACTGTGCTTCCCAGGTGGTGCTTATGGTAAAGAATCTGCCTGCCAAAGCAGGAGATGCAGGAGACTCTGGTTTGACCCCTGGATCTTGAAGATCCCCTGGAGGAGGAAATGGCAACCCATTCCAGTATTCTTGCCTGGGAAATCCCATGGACAGACGAGTCTGGTGGGCTGCAGTCCATGGGGTCAAAGAGTCGGACACGACTGAGCTTCTGAGCATAACTGCCTGTTTATTCAGTGTTCCCAATAATCTTCTGGAGTTAGTATTTTTATGCCCACATGCTGCTGCTGCTGCTAAGTCGCTTCAGTCATGTCCGACTTTGTGCGACCCCATAGGCAGCAGCCCGCCAGGCTCCTCTGTCCCTGGGATTCTCCAAACAAGAATACTGGAATGAGTTGCCATTTCCTTCTCCAATGCATGAAAGTGAAAAGGGAAAGTGAAGTTGCTCACACGAAGGATGAGCAAACTGAATCTGAGAGATTAACTAAGGACAAAGTGAAGGATCAGTCTCCAAAATCAAAGCCCTTATGGATGGATCAACTCTAGATTTGTAACTGTATTATGAATTAAAGCTATGATTATAATTCTGAGCCATTATATCTATGGTTTTTGACACCACTGTTCTTCTTACTGGAGAATACTGTTGCTTTTTTGGCTCTCTCTTTTTTTCGGATAGGTTTGAAGGTGCAGACTGATCTTTTGAGTGGTGTATGCGTGTGTGTAAGGGGGCAGTGGTAATTCTGAGGCTACTTGAAGGCAGAAATCACCTCCTGCGCTGCGTGGATTACCTCCCTTATACTGACCTTATGCTTGAAAGCAAAGGGCATGAGTAGTTCTTGGCTTCCTCCTTTTTCTGTCTCTAAAACCACAGAGAATGTTAAGATCAATGACAAGCCATTGTTCTGTGAGAACTTCAGTGCTTAAAAAGACTAAGGATGGGACCTATTTGTTAATTAGAAGAATTAAAAATCTAGAACTAGAAATCATGCTATCCATGGCTAGAGTTTGAAAATTTTCTTTTTTTTAATTGAAGTATAGTTGATTTATAATACAGTATTAGTTTCAGATGGTCAACAAAGTGATAATATATATTTATGTATATATATTTCTAATTATTATTCATGTGCTAGTTTAGTTAATCCTATTTCCATATTAAATATTAGGAGGTTATATCTCCTGCATGTGCAGAAACTTCAGGTTTACAAAATTTTAAATAGCTGCCTACCACTTAATCATTAACAAGGTTAGCTGAGATATTTATTATTTATTCATGTGCCGGGCAGTATATGAAACAGCAGAGACATCACTTTGCTGACAAAAGTACGTATAGTCAAAGCTATGGTTTTTCCAGTAATAATGTATGGATGTGAGCATTGGACCATAAAGAAGGCTGAGCACCAAGGAACTGATGCTTTCAAACTATGGTGCTGGAGAAGACTCTTGAGAGTCCCTTGGACAGCAAGGAGATCAAAGCAGTCAATCCTAAAGGAAATCAACCTTAAATATTCACGGGAAGGATTGATGCTGAGGCTCCAATACTTTGGCCACCTAATGCAAAAAGCTGACTCATTGTAAAAGACTCTGATGCTGGGCAAGATTGAGGGTAGGAGGAGAAGGGGACGACAGAGGATGAGATGGTTGGATGGCATTGCCGGCTCAACGGGCATGAGTTTGAGCAAACTCCAGGAGATGGTGAAGGACAGGGAGGCCTGGTGTGCTGCAGTCCCTGGGGTCTCATAGAGTGAGGCATGACTGCACAACTGAGCAACAACAAATTCATTTATCAACTATCTACTAATTACCTATCACAGGCAAAGAATCCCACTAGATGCTAAAATAGATAGTATTACAATAAAAACTATCATATTGCTATATTTTGTTGCTTGGAATCACACAGCTTTCTAAGACCTAGTTGTAGTCCCTGAGATAAAGGAAATTTCTTCAGCTTTGTACTCAAACCATTGGCATTGATGCTATATCCTGTCAGAAAGCCTATTGCATGATATTATGCAGTTTAGAAGCATCTATTTTTATTAGAAAGTGTCCGATTTTATCTGTCTTAAAAATAAGTGCCAAGTTTTATTTTGTTTTTTAAACTCAGAGCAAAGGCATTACATGTAGGAAAGCAGAAATGCTTTGGCTGTTTTTGCTAGTTCCTTAGACTCACCTTTCAGGTCAAGATTTAGTGAGTGAAGAAAGATGCTTAAGCATCTTGTTTGACTGTTACATTTTGTACTTTGTATCCAACTCTTTGACCTCTGCACAGGTGTGTGCTAAGTTGCTTCAGTCATGTCTGACTCTTTGTGATGCTATGGACTGTACCCTCCCAGGCTCTCCTGTCCATGAGGTTCTCCAGGCAAGAATACTGGAGTGGGTTGCCATGTCCTCCTGTAGGAGATTTTTCTGATCCAGGGATCGAACCCGTGTCTCCTGCAGCTCCTTGCATTGGCTGGTGGGTTCTTTCCCACTAGCGCCACCTGGAAGCCCTGTTCTCACACTGAAGTGAAGTCGCTCAGTCGTGTCCAACTCTTTGCGACCCCCTGGACTGTAGCCTACCAGGCTCCATCCATGGGATTTTCCAAGCAAGAATGGGTTGCCATTTCCTTCTCCAGAGGATCTTCCTGACCCAGGGATGGAACCCAGGTCTCCCGCATTGCCACAGGGAAGCCTTGTTCTCACATTGGATACTATCTATTCTTAGTGGAATTATGGCTTGGAATGAGGTGGTCATAGTGTTCAGACATCAGGTGTTTTGACCCTCCTGTTTCTATTAAATAATGCAGCTATTTAAAAAATATAATCAGTCCATATTGGGAGAAAAATCATTTGTGGAATAATGCAAATGCCAATGACTTTAGTATTTTCCAACTCTGGAAAAATTAAGTAACTATAAATGCATGTTCTTAAGTCACTAACAGGAATTTTTCTGAAATAGTCAGAAACAGAACGGATCAAGGATATTTTGTGGGTTACTTTTTGAAGACAATCAAACAAAAATAGTGATTGTGGCATTTTGCGTCCAAATGGTATTAACTTTTGGCTGTTGCATTGATTTCATTAAATTCAATGAGATTTTTTTTGTTGTTGTTTTAAAGAACTTGCCAGAGAAAATTTGCATACCAGAAAAAGTAGTCATGGAATTTATTCATTAGCATTTTTTACCCAGGAAAGGTCTATGAATGCAAAGGTTTGACTTTGGATGGAGTTCTTTTGGATGCGTGTCCAGGAAGGGTATCTTTGCGTTGCAGGCTGCCCAAATCTGGAAGAATTCAACCTCATTGACTTCCTTTGTTCTTGGCTGATTTACATGGAGTATAGTGATTTCCAAGGCCACAGTATTCAAAGAATTTCACCGTTTCAAGAACTGTTGAAGGCCTACCACTCCAGATCAATCCAGTCCACTGCAAAGTCACTGGGGAAGTCGTTTTATAGGTATTTAGGTTTTCTTTTTTTTACACTAACTATATAGTATATTTTCTTTTCATATTTTCACTTCTAATTAAATCTCTCACCTCACTGCTGATGTTAAGAATGAAGGCAGGCATGATTTTAGCCTTTGGGTTTTGGCAATTGATTCAAAAATGACAAGTTTTTGGTTAGTTATACTGACTAATCCTTAAATGACTATTTAAAAATTGGTTTTCTTTTGTCTGATTTTAGAATTGGCCTGAAAAACAAAACAAAACCCAAAGGTATTTGTGATGCCTGGGTTGAATGGAAGCTGAGATCTGTCAGTCACTCCTTATCTTAACCAGATACAGTTTAGAATATTTTATTTTTCCTTTTCTAAAGTCATGTCAATTCAGCAATATCATACTTTTTGCAGTGATAATATTTTGTTTATGAAAACTATATTTTTTCTGGAAAATAACATTTTTCTTTCCAATTCACCTTTACAATTTGTCATTTTAATCAGGTCTGGTGAAGTCAAACATCACTGATAATAAAAGTGCATTTTAGACAGAGGAGGAGCAGTCAAGATCGGGGCAACCCCAGCTGCTAAGTTCACTAAGTGGGCTGGAGATAATTAACCCCACAGGAGGTTGAGCCCACAGGGGCTTGTGGGCTGAGGTTCCATTTAGGATCTCTCCTTTTAGAGAGAGAGAAGGAAGTATGGGGCAAGGAAACTCAGCAGGCTTCAGCACGGAGAGCAAGGCAGAACTCCAGCTTCTAGGTAGAGTCAGAATTTGGGAGCTGGAGTAAAAGCCTTCATCTCACTCAGGTTTGGGGACCAGGGCCCCCGGGACTTGGCTGAGATGTTGTCTTGCCCTTCGCATATCCAGCTTGAACCTCCACCAAGCATGGAAGCAGCTGGATCTGCAATATTTGAGTTTTGAAGGAGGCTAAGCATGATTTTTCCATTTGTTTCTGTGGCTGAAAGCAGCGGCATACATTTGAACAAGTGTCTGTGTGATGCCTTCGGAGGGACTGAATATTCTCAGGGATACTGTTATGCCACAGATTTCAGAGTGATTCTGGAGCACAGGGCACTGTTCTCAATCCCCTAGCCTTCGATTTGTCTCCCGATAATAAATAATGTAAATAATGCTAAAACTAAATGAAAGCCCATTTCACAAGAAAACAAACAAACCCCTCAACATTAAAATGACAGAAGAGTCCCTAAACAGAGCAGAAAGCCCTGGAGTGGTGGCCTCACCATGGTAGAGTTAAATCATTGGTACAAGCAGGTTCTAATAAACCATTCAGGGTGATAAAAGGGCGCTATTATGTTACAAAGCCCAGAAGACTCTGCTGTTGCCACCACCACGAAGGGAATAGGTTAAAAGACTCTAAATGGGATTGCTGTGGCTTTCTACTGCAAAAGGCAGGGCAACGGGCAGATAATATGCCTTTATTAACGTACAGAATAGAATGTGAATACTAATTAGAGGTATCTGTGAATGTCGGACAGTCTGGTTTGCTTCATTCAAAGAGTGAAGGGAACATTGTCAGAAAGAAAACACATTTTACCGAAATGACCCCAATAGAAGTCTTTTTGGATAATGAATTAAAATGTTCTGTTGCAGAGAAACTTCTAAAATAAAAGTAATTGAGTTAAAAACTTTACGGTTACTAGGGGTGATGAGAGGACAAATTGGGAGATTGTGATGGATATATACACACTATTCTATATAAAATGGGCTTCCCAGGCGCCTCAATGGTAAAGACTCTGCCTGCCAAGCAGGAGATGCGGGTCGGATCCCTGTGTCAGGAAGATGCCCTGGAGGAGGAAATGGCAACCCACTCTGGAATTCTTGACTGGAGAATCCCATGCACAGAGGAGCCTGGCAGGGTCCATGGGGCTGCAAAAGTTGGACATGACTGAATGACTAAACCACCACCACCATCTATAAAATAAAGACCTATTATCTACATAGGGAACTCTACTCAATACTCTGTAACGACCTCCATGGGAAAAGAGTCTAAAAAGGAGTAGATATATGTGTATGTAGACCCGATTCGCTTTGTTGTAGTAGAAACTAATGCAACAGTGTAAATCAACTATACTCCAATAAATTGTTTTTTAAATTAAAAATATTTTGCCCATAGAAAAGAAAAGGGAATTGATCAGTTACTGTTTGTTTATTAACTTTTTGGTGCCTCCCATGAGCCAAGCACTGGGAAGGTGTGGGTATATACCAAGGAAGACACAATGTTTGCAGTCTAGTCTACTGCTCATTAGACCCAGGACTGGGCTCACATTTATCTTTTTAGTGTAAAACCCATGTGAAACTTCAAAATAAAAGGCCATCCTCCTAAAGAGTTTTGCATTTGTTATTTTGACATCTCTTATTTTTGTTGGCGTGATTCTAACCACTTTCTGACCCTTAGCTCTGGAAGGTTAAATAAAAAGGAATGAACTTAAAGAAACAGTAAGATATATAAATGTTGAGGTGTTATTCTTGTGTGATATTATGCATTATGTAAGAGACTGTCATCACTAAGACAATTGCTAAAATTAGCTGTTAAAATACTAGCTGGCGACATGACAAGGAATTTTTATTATAATATCTGAAAATTAAAAAGGATATGAAATATTTTGCATCATCTTGATATAATCTCCTGGCAACAGAATCCTGGCCCTGTGCTACAATCATGCTTTCAGTTATATTACTAAGTCACACATTCAAGGCTAATGAAAAATGACCTTTTATTTCCATGGTGCCCTGCCCTATGGTTTTTAAAATGAGTTTCATAAATGAAGATGCAAACTCGAATGGAAGAAAGAGTTATTTAGTGTGTTATACTTGTCTTTGTGTGCTTTCTTACATAAGATCAAGATAAATGTTGGTATTTATTTGCTTTAAAATTTGGGTATGTTTTATTTTGAGTTAAAGAAAATATGCAATGCTAAATCCTAATGACAAACTTTGCTGGTATGACTCATGCTATTTTCAAGCTTCTTTTGTGGCAAATGTTGATGCAATCTACAATTTTCCCTGAAGGGTTTCTTTCATTTATTTTCTTGGGGGAACATCCTTATGGGAGTGGGTTTTGCAATAGATTGAATGTGCTAATAACTCTGCCCTCATTTGATGAGCCTGTGATTAACTCTGTAATGTGTTCTCCCAACTATCAGTGTGTGTGTGCATGTGTGTGTGTGTTGATGTGTGTGTGCGTGTGTGTGTGTGTGTGTGTGTGTGTGTGTATGGTTGAGGGGCAGGTTCACCAGATTATCATTGATGCTTAATCGTCCTTAAGAACAGGCATCACTTTAGTTCCCATATAGGATGGATTGATAGTCAGTGGGGAAGCGGGGAGTCTCTTCAAAAGCATATAAGTATAAATCTTTAGGGGAGAGTAACCTCTTCTATTACTTCAGCCATAAGCTGCTATTTTGGGTTCGATAGGACAGAATGAAGGTGCAAAATAGGTGACTAAATAGTTAATCCCACTAGGGATTGTAAATAGAAAGGTGTGGGAGACCCCTATAAGTTAATGCTTACTCAAGAAAGCAAGTTTGCTTAACCACAAAACCAAGCAGCCTTGCTTAGCAACAAAACCAGGCCACAGAAGCACAAGACGTGCCCCCAAACAATAAAGCCATGGTGGCCTGAACCCCACATCCTGCTCGGTGAGCTCAGGAAGTTAGTGACCCCTAGGACATGCTCTCTGCACACAGAGGAAAGCAATAACTTGTGGACCTAGTTTGATCATGTGGGGACAAGAAAATTCCCCTGCCCAACCTGGAGGAGGAGTTGATGATGGAAGTGTGATGTCCACTCAAGAAAGACAAGGAAGCTCTTCTCGCCTTCCCCACTTTTCCTTTGATTATAAAACTGTAGCCCACTAGGTTCTCAGGGTGCGGCATCTCTCACCTGCCCGCTTGTCAGCCTCACAAGTGTCCTATTCTCATCAGTCACTTTGCTCTCGCTGAATTCTCTGCGCTGAGCCAGAAAGGACTATGATCCCAGAGCTCTTCTGAGCATCCCCCATTCCCCCGCCTACGAAATGATACTGATTAGTTTCAGGCTTGACTGATCCTTAAACAACAGGGTGCCCCGTGCACGTAGTTCTGATTTTGGATGGCTTTTGGCATAGATTTTGTTCATAAAATCACATGGTCGGAGGAGTCTGATAGGGTACAGTCCCAAGAATCAGACATGACTAAGTGACTTCACTTTCACTTTTGTTCCCACAACCTGTAACTAATTTAATAAGTTAGCTTCAAGTTGACAGCCTTTGTCCAAATTCCAGTGATTGATGATGTAACGCTTTAAGTGTCTGTGTTAATGGACCTCCTTATTAAGTTTTGTTTTTAAATTTCATAGGTTTAAAATAGCATGTAGCTAGCAACCCCTGATATAAAGCTTTCCACATTCCTACAGAGACATGGAATGATATTCTAACAGCAAAACAAATAAACAAAAGTGAAAATCAACCATACAAGCAGTAATCCTGTCATCAGAATGTGGAAAGATGCTTTAATAACCGTATGGAAGTGATGCATCGGGGCTGAAAATGCAGCCTGGGCCCAATCTTAATAAAAATAATTCCCTTCAGGAGTGGAGGTGTGCTTGCTCCCAGTGTGCTCTTCCCTGTTCGTGAGATGACTGCCTGCCTGACCAGAGAGTACTGGTCACCTGGCTTGTTTTTCCACTAGTCCGAAGAGCTGAACCCCAGAAAACAGCCAGGCAGGAAGTAGCCTGGGGCTTGGAGAACTGGTAGAAACACATTGCATTCTGGGCAGTGCAGGTTCCACCAGAAAACACTGCGTAGGCTGTGTGTGGGGATGGCTTCTTGTACAGACAATTACAGCTTTCTAGGTCCTTCATCCTTCCACTGTGAAAAGAACCAGGGAACGGATGTGATGTTTACAGCAATTCCAGCAGACAAAATCCTACTAGACACTAGTAATTGGACCTTATAGATTCAAGAGAGACCTATAGTCCACCCGAGTGCACAGAGCGCATGGTGATGGCCTGGTCGTTGGTAAACACCGGATGCCCCTGCAGAGCTATGCAGCTCTGGATGAATCATCAGTAAGCAACATCAGCAAAAACAAAATTTATCTAGGGACCACAGAAAATGCTCCCACATCAAGGGAAATGAAGAATCGTTCTGAAAAGTCAGAGTAGTTTATGGAAATTTTTTTTTTTTTGTAAAGAACTAGACAAAGAGAACTGTTTAGGCATCAACAGTAAGATGCATGAGAACTCAGCATAGAGTCAGTAGAAAATTGACATCTCTACAGGGGGCAGTGAAGAGCCAAGCCGATACTCAGAGAAAAACATCAGTGAGCCGAGGGACAAATTTGGGAACAATTTCCATACAACGGGTGAACAAGTAAAATCAATTTAAATATTTAAAAAGAAAATGACACATATGAAGAGAGAGTATGGAGATCTGAGCCTCAAAACTACAGATCTCCCTCACAGGAAAGTCAAATGCTTAGAATCCTTGGTGACCGTTTCACTAGCGGAAAAACAATCTGAATTTGCAGATCAGAAAGTTTTCAAAGGGGCGTTCCTGGTGGTCCAGTGGGTAAGAATCTGTGTGTGCAACGCAGCGGGCCCAGATTTGATTCTTGTTCAGGGAACTAAGATCCCACATGCCACAACTAAGATCAGCACAGCCAAATAAAATAAATTCCTGAAAAAGGTTTCCATATATTTCAGTCAACCTTAAGAAGAGAGACCACAGATAAAAATGCAGACCGTTCAGACTTGTAATTGCAAGAATACGTTACAAATAAATCTTTAGTACATCCAAACAGAATGACCACAAAGTCACTATTAAAAGAGCACAAAATCAAGCAGATTTGAGCCAAATGGCTGAAGATAGTGGGCAAGTTAGTCACTGGGACTTGAGAAGAAAATGTAATATTCTATCTCAACAATTGTACAGCTGGTCATGCTTTTTTTTTTTTTTTGGGTGGAAGCAACAGAAAGATACTCTGCATTGTAAAAGTGTTTAAAATATATTATCTTGTGTTAACTTATTTCCACTGATGGCAGGATTAATCCATATGAAAACCTAAAATCAGGGAAAACCTAGATTCTATCTCAAGAAAATGGTAAAAAGGTGGACAGTGTTATTGAGCCCGGCTTCCTCATGACTACAAAAGTCATAAATGTCCAATGTTGGGAGAAATGTTCACACAGTTGGCAGCACAGGTGTAAATAATATCATGGCAAAATGTTTTTACAAAACAGGAAAATGTTTGTAATATAATCCTTAGACTATGCTTTGTGAGGACAGTCCCTGTGTTTTTTTGGGTTTTCATTTTATCTAGCACCTAGTGCAATTTCTGGCATAGTAATATTTGTTGACTGTAAAAACAGCATTTTCTTCTCTCTGTTTAATTTATCTTTCACCTTTGTTTCCATATTTTAATAAGATTCTTGCTTATAATTAATATACTTCACAATATGTCTTATCTGTGGCGCTGATCATTGTAATCCATTCAGAATCTGGGCTTTCAAAGAGTGATTTGAGATTGGATATTTTAAAAACTTAATTTGATTACAATAACTGGGGATATTTTATGAATAAAATTATCACATAATCAAAAAATGTTTTAAATGGGTAACTTTGTTTTAACTTAAATTGACATAAGGGAGTCTGTGAGCTGGCCTAAGATTCATAGCATTTTTTTCTCTGGGAGAATCCCAAGAGGTCAGTTTATAAACAAGTAATTATTGAACACACCCAGGAGGATCTGGACCTTATTCCCAGTTCTGCCATTAAGCAAATTGCTTAATACCCTTGTCTTCACTTGTACAAGGTTGCACTGAGGATAAAGTCAGAGACAATAGATGAAGCCATAGCTTGGAAAGCTGCAAGAGTCTGCAGTTATCATTTGTCATCATTAATAATAATACGGTTATTACATAATACTCATAAATGCACAATTTACATGATTAGTTTTGAACCCTTGGCCAAAATTAGATATTATAAAACATTTCTTAATTTCATTTCATTCTCATTTAGCTTATAAATTTGCCCAATTAAAATACAATTATTTTCGTCAAAACATCCTTTTATCTAGTTGAGATATTTAGAGCAATTTTAAAATTTCAAAATTTAATCTTGTACATTTTAGCTCTCCTTTCAAAACTTACCTAGTTCCTCCTCTACTTTACGAGGACAAATTTCAATGACATTCTGTTTTCAGTAATTGCAATTTGGAAAAATAAACCCTTAGAATCTTATGTGTATTTGCTTCTGAGTCAGATACATTTTAAAATATATGAGCTACTCTTTGTGTTTAAGAAATTACCTTAAACAGATTGGGTGGGATGATGGAGAGAAAGAGAATTAAGCAAATAGTTGAAGTGCAGTAGTATGAACCCAGGAACATCAAATTAGTGGTAGTAAATAATGTGATAAACTATCTGCTTGTTTTCTAGCTTGGCCAAATGGAATGTTAAAATCTAGGAAATTCTTTTTGCAACAAAAAGAAATAAAGTTACATAGCATGTATATAGATGTTTTATATAATATGGGATTTAGGAAATGAGTTTATAACAACTGAGCAAGTATAGGGACCAAAATTGGAATGAGAAGAAAAATAAATAGTGAACCTCATCCTAGAAATGAGCCAAGGTTAGAAGCAGGAATTTCAGATTTGTCAAATTAAGTAACGGTATGTATAGCCAACATCCTGTCTGAGGAGTGGAGACAACTCAGGAAAGAATAAGCAAAGAGCACTCAGCACGATCCTTTTGTGTTCAGGCACACTGGTCCTTACAGGGCAGGGTTGCGTTTGGATGACATCATGTTGCTCTGTGAGGACGGTCCAGGGCAGGGTCACATTTGGATGACATCACGTTGCTCAGTGAGGACGGTCCAGAGCCCCTGGCGACATGGGTGTTTAGACACTCAGAGGCTCTGGAGAGAGCCTGTGGCCCTCCCCCTGCACCCTGTCCAAAAATCAATCCTCTTGGAATCAGTTGATTCTGATTATTGACCCCCACATTTAGAAGTCAATCTTCTTGGAATCAGAAGATTCTGATTATTGATTGATTCCAATATGCATTTATTCCAGTATTCTTCTCTGAGGAATGTTCAGCTTCTTAATACCATCTTGGTCTCCAAAAAAATGTTGCCTAACAAATATTTTTAAGAAAAGGTGAATGTCGATTGACTTTTTCTTAGGAATTGCTTTATAAATTCTCAACAATATTGTACTCTCTAGAGCTATCCAAGATGGTCTCAAAACCAGAAAAACAGAATTCAGGTCATTCTGAACTATTTTCCTAGAACCTTTCCTGAGAGAAATTTGAGTTAAGACTTTATTATATTGCCACTACTCATTTTTGACCTGTTTAAAACCAAAGCAAAGTGCCATGTGTACTCATAACTATTATGATTCATTATTGATTTTGGAGCCATAGGAAAATCTGTTGCCAAGTTAAACTAATTTTATGCAAGTTGTGAAAACATCCATCAAACAGAAATTGATTCTAATAGAAACACCCAGTGGCCAATAGCAGAGAAGAGATCTTTCAGATTTTAGAGATGAAAATGTAATGAAAGCAGTGTGATATATTGTTTGTTGTATTTGAGTCACCATACCCAAGGTAAGCTGTTCCATACATCAAGGTAAACTTCTGGGACACACATTTTTCTCAGGAACAAACTTGCTGCAGGCAGATTCTTCACCATCTGAGCCACCAGGGAAGCTCATGTATACACACACACACACACACACACACACACACAAATATGTGTATGCGCACACATACATATGTGTGTATATGTCTCCCCAATAAAGTGAAAGTCACTCAGTCATGTCCAACTCTTTGTGATCCCACGAACTGTAGCCCGCCAGGCTCTTCTGTCCTCCTGATTTCCCTGGCAAGAGTATTGGAGTGGACTACCATTTCCTTCTCCAGGGGATCTTCTAGATCCAGGGATCAAACCCAGGTCTACCAGCCTCAGTGGCAGATTCTTTATCATCTGAGCCACTGGGAAGCCCCAATAAACATTTTAAAAGTTTCAGTAGTGAGCTCTAGTACTGTGCCCATCAACTTACTCAGCTTTACAATACTTGAGAAAATTAATAAAAATATAGTTTCAAAATGTGGAAAAATAGGAATTTATAGATGTATTTTCCCAAGAGCTTGTCAATTATTCATAAGCCCCAGTAGGCAGTTTTTTAAAATGTGTATGAAAGCCAGCCTAAGTATTTAAGTCTTCAGCTTATTTGCTTAGAATTTGTTGAGCATGGCCCTTGCACTGATTAGCCAGCTAAGAGGAGAGCAGAAGAGCGTGTGTAATGTGGCAATGTCAGCGGTAAACAGGAGTCTTATGTTGGGAATGCAGAGAAATAGACTTGAGAAAGATCAGAAGGGAAAGACTGGGCTTAGATGAACAAGGGAGAAGACACAGTCGCGATGGCTGTGCATCCAGCTTGGGTGCGTGGGAGTGAGTTTTGCTACTATTTCCAAAAGAAGGGAACACATGTGGGGGAGCAGGTTTAGGGAGAAGGATGGTGACCCCAGTTCTCACCTGCTGAGTTTGAGGGGTTCACAGGGTGCAGCAGAGGTTTCTAGCTGGCTAGTTGACAAGCTGGGCTGAAACTCTGAAGGGAGATAAGACCTGGAGTAGAATGCGTGGGCTGCAGCAGCTAGGAGCTGGTAAACAGAGTCTTGGGAATGGTCATGTCACTCGAGGAGAATATCTGGAGTAAGAGAGGAAGCCACAGGAGAAGACCCCGGGAACACCAAGACCTCAGGGACTGACAGCAGAACAAGAACCCTCAAAAGACACTGAGACAGTCAAGGGCTGGAGAAGAGAAAGACCAAGAGTCCGTTCAGTTCAGTTCAATTGCTCAGTCACGTCCGACTCTTGAATCACAGCACACCAGGCCTCCCTGTCCATCACCAGCTCCCGGAGTTCACTCATATTCATGTCCATCGAGTCAGCGATGCCATCCAGCCATCTCATCCTCGGTCGTCCCCTTCTCCTCCTGCCCCCAATCCCTCCCAGCATCAGAGTCTTTTCCAGTGAGTCGACTCTTCCCATGAGGTGGCCAAAGTACTGGAGTTTCAGCTTCAGCATCATTCCTTCCAAAGAAATCCCAGGCTGATCTCCTTCAGAATGGACTGGCTGGATCTCCTTGCAGTCCAAGGGACTCTCAAGAGTCTTCTCCAACACCACAGTTCAAAAGCATCAATTCTTCGGTGCTCAGCCTTCTTCACAATCCAACTCTCATAGACCAAGAGTAGATTATCAAAAAAACAAGATCTATCATAGTTTGGATTTTAGAAAACAGAATGCCAAATAAGATAGCATAGAGAATAAAATATTCTTGACCCCAAAGCACCATTGGAGTGTGTTGTTTTTCCTGTGTATCAGGGATATGTAAAAAGCCTTGCTTGGTAGATCAGAACCACTATTTGTCATGTTTCTTAAAGCCACAACACAGAGAATAGATCATTGATTCATTTATTTTTGAATAAATCACAATTGACCACCTCTGACTGAGTAAGGCCTTCGGGGCTTTGTGAAGCTCAGTGATGTCGAGGTAGCACGTGAAACTGTGGAACTTACAGTACTGAGAGCAGGTAAAAGTCTGAATGGCCCGTAAACACTCGACTCGCAGGGCAGCAATCGATGTCTACAGAATAATAGCTTAAACACTGCGAGGTGTGTCTTCAAAAAGATGAGATGAGCATTTTTTTTCATATCTGTGAATTTCTTTAAAGCAAGTGACTGCAGAGAAGATGGTTGATCTTGCACTTTAATGAGAAGTGTTTTTTTATATAAGAAGATGGAGCTTTACTTCTACTTGTAAATATTTCATATTGTAGGTAATCATGATATTCTGTGTTTTCCAATTTTAGATTTAAGATCCATAAAGATTAGAGTCTATGACATTGAGGAATTATAAGAGCCTCCAGGGATGTTTCAGATATAAGAAAGTGCAGCGAACCTGTCCGTATAACTGATCACATGTCAAAGTAGCTACTTATTCAGAAATCAATGCCACACACAGATACAGTGACATAGCTTTTGATGAGAAGGGGAGGGGGTAAAAGATGTGCCGCATTTCGTTTTTAAGCCTACCTATGATGATTAAAATGGACACTCCAATATGCTACATTTAGAGAGTCATAGTCCCTATTATACTAAATGGTTTATTTGCATAGAGAAGTAAATACATCAGTGGCGAGGTGGGGGTGGTGGCGGTAAAAATCTGCTGGCTCAGTGGTAAAGATTCTGCCTGCCAATGCGGGAGATACAGGTTCAATCCCTGGGGCAGGAAGAACCCCTGAGAAGGGAATTGGCAACCTACTCCAGTTTTCTTGCCTGGGAAATCCCATGGACAAAAGAGCCTGGCAGGTTACAGTCCATGGGGTTGCAAGAGTCGGACCTGACTTAGCAACTAAAACACCACCACCATCAGTGTAGTGAAAGGCTACAGTAAATGAAGTAAATGAACAATTGCTTCAAAGGCTTTACACCAATCTTACACTCAGATAAAGTCAAGCTATCCGAATTTTTGTAAAAAGGCATCTGGATGGAATGTCCTTAGTTTTAACCAGATGAGTCTACTGATACCCTAATAAAGCAATAACTAACATGCTCTAGTGTCAATCTTCAATGCATTTCAATCCCCTTTACTCTCCCCATTTATTTTTACTATACTTACTGGAATCTTAGTGCAGTTTTAAAATAATTGTATCCATCATATTTTACACTGAGTCTATGTAACCAGACTTCCAATCATAGATGTCTCTCACTTTGTGTTACAAATGTGCTTCTGAGAAGTAATAAATTTAATGATATTTTAAATGCTTTCTGGAAACTAATTATTTGAAAGCACATTGTGGAGAATTCTTTTGTAATCCAAATGTTATGGAAGTTTGTGCTGCCATGAATTGGATTTTATTAAAACAGTATTCTAAGTACCGGCACTGATGAGAGAAATAATTCACACTAGACTAACAAATGTTCAATGAATATAATTGAAGTATAGAGTATTTAAAGAGCAAAAAGATACTTTCACCTGCTTGTATTTTTTTAAAATAAGCTTAAAGTCATGTTCAGGTGTATATCCATCCTTCCTGACTTAAAAATCTGTCTTTCTAGTTGGACTTATATAGAGTCTGGTTGAAGCCCAAGTAAGAATTTACAGTCCTAAGAACTTTTTTTTGAAAAAAGACTTCTTTTCTTGCATGGCAACATAGAAAATAAACCCACACATCAACCTCTGAGATGGCGCTGAAAGGAATCCTTAAAGATCATTCTCCTCGTAACTATTATTTAATCTTCATTTTGTTGACTAAATTTATCTTTTTGTGGCAACTAGATTGCAAAATACTTAAAAAGTAACCAGAATCACTTTTCGGAACTTTGTTTACTAAAAGGCCAAAGATTGTTAACTAATCTGCATATCACTACAGTGAAGGACACTTCATTTAAGGAAGATGGCTTTAAAAGCCTCTGTCTTTATGCCCATCTGTGTTTACACCAGTAACATGGAAGAGAAAGGGACAAACTAAGGGATCGTTTCATTTGCAAGTTTTTAAAATTTTCTTTCTAAAGTAGAATGTGTCAATCCACCTGACATATTTATTTCTACCCTGTATTTCTTTGATGCATGAAGTGTACAGTGAGGAACGTGGCCTTGGTACCTACCTTCAGAGGGCATATAATCAGTCTACTGAGAAAAAGAAAGCCTGTACGTAAACAGTAAAGTATTGCTGTGATTACGGGATGTAGACAGAGTGCCAGAGAAGGGGGAAATTATCTCCAGCTGGAGGAAAGAGGAAAGCGTTCCCACGTTCATGGATGAGCTCCAAGTCTTCTCAGTGAAAAATATCCTGTGGCAAAGGGTCCAGAAATGCAGGCAGGGGTCCCGTGGAGAGTGCAGGTAGCTCTGTTTCTTTAGATTAGAGACTTGTGCGGATGGAGGGAAAGTCAGATCACGTAGGACCTTGAATGCCAAGCTGAACAAAATGAACAATTTTCTTTGCAAAGTTCTGTATAGTCAAAGCTATGGTTTTCCCAGTAATTAAGTAAAGTCACTCAGTCGTGCCCGACTCTTTGTGATCCCAGGGACTGCAACCCACCAGGCTCCTCAGTCTATGGGATTCTCCAAGTAAGAATACTGGAGTGGGTTGCCATTTCCTTCTCCAGGGGATCTTCCCAACCCAGGCATCAAACCCGGGTCTCCTGCATTGGAGGCAGACACTTCAACCTCTGAGCCACCAGGGAAGTTTCCTCAAACAAATGTGAGAGTTGGACCATCAAGAAGGCTGAGTGCCAATGAATTGATGCCTTAGAATGTGATACTGGAGAAGACTCTTGAGAGTCCCTTGGACTGCAAGAAGATGAAACTTGTCAGTCCTAAAAGAAAGCAACCCTGAATATTCGTTGGAAGGACTCATGCTGAAGCTGAAGCTCCAATACTTTGGCCACCTGCTATGAAGAGCCGACTCATTGGAAAAGACCCTGATGCTGGGAAAGATTGAAGGAAGGAGGAGAAGGGGATGACAGACGATGAGATTCGATAGCATCACCAACTCAGTGGACATGAATTTGAGCAAACTCTGAGAAGGACTGGGAAGCCTGACATGCTGTAGTCCATGGGGTCGCAAAGAGTCAGACACGAGTTAGCAACTGAATGACAACAGGTAGTAACAGGAGATTTTGGAACAGGAGAGGATTATGGTGAAACGTACGGTTCAAGAAAATTAGTCCTCTGCTGATGTATAACATGGATGGAGAAGGGAGAAAGGATGTTCAGAGCGTGAAGGCAGACAGTGGATGTCACAGTCATTAAGGGGGTGAGCATATGCGACTGAATGAGGCCAGACAGCTCAGCGCAGGAAAACCATCCGGAGAATCAAATGTGTTAAACTGTCAGGAGGCATGGAGCCTGTTATGGGGACGGTGGAGGGAGAAAGCGTTTAAGTATTCATCTCCACGCCTGGGAGAGTGAAGGTAGCATCGAATTAATAGAAATGGGAAAAACAGACCCAGAAACAGGCTTGGGAATAAAATAGTAATCTTGGATTACATGCCCTACACAATGTTCGATGTCAGTGTTTCACACTTTCTGCAAAAGAGTGATTTCCACAATTTATTAGTCAAGCATTTGCATATTCAGATACTGTTTTCTTTCTAAATTAATATAAGGATTTATTAATTTACTAAATTACGTTGCTGGAATATGGCAAGTCCCTAATATTTGGAACTGATATTAGCTCCTTCATGGATGTTTGCCACTAATGAATGCCTCAGCTCCCAGCAACTAACCTCTTTAATTAGAGAAAATAATGAAACGAGTGCAGATCACATTCTGCTTTTGGAAACTCAGTCATCTATGTGATGTCAGCCTTCATTTTAGAGTTATTTTAAAAATGTGTGTAAGAAGTGCACGGAGTTAGTTTATGATCTGTGTGTGTTGATGGAGATACTGTCATCCCTCAGCACCCTTGTGGGATTGGTTCTAGGACCCTGAAAAAGAAAAAGGTGAGAGTGCTGGTCGTGTCTTGACTCCACTCCTTGTGACTCCAGGGACTGTAGCCCACCAGCCTCCTCTGTCCATGGACTTCTCCAGGCAAGAATACTGGCGTGAGCAGCCATTTCCTACCCCAGGGGGCTTCTAGACCTAGAGATGGAAGCCGTGTCTCCTGCACGGCACACAGATTTTTCACCGTCAGAGACCAGGGACCCTCCCTGATGCCAGAATTTATGATGCTCAAGTTCCTTATATAAAATGGTGTAGGATTTGCATTTAACCTAAGCACATCCTCCTCTGTACTTGAAATTATCTATAGATTACCTATAATACCAAATGCAATGTAAGTACTGAGTACGTAATTTCCTGCACATGGCAAATTTCAAGTTTTGCCTTTTGGAACTTTCTGGAATTTTGTCTGGATATTTTCAATACACAGTTTATTGACTTTGTAGATGTAGAACTCACAGATACAGAGAGTTGACTGTATTTCTTTAGAACGTGACCTCCAAAGTTTTTGGTAAAGGGATTGATTTTTATTTCTCTGAATTTTTTGATAAGTAAAAATAGATTATTAGATTAAAGGTACTGATTATGAATGTAATCTTTGTATATAGAATTATCTATACTTTCCTGATCATTAATGCTTTTGTGGTAAGTCTAAATATTAGCCCTAAATTTGCATGTTACTGTGTACAAAATAGAAAAGAAAATAGTGTATATCCAATATTTAACAGAAATTCCAAGGAGCTATTTATAAATGTTGGTTAAATGTACTTTTAAGAGCAAAATAATATTTTTAAAGACTATTGTGAATAACTCCAGCACAATTAGGTAAGTCAGAAGTGTTGGGATTATGTTTATTCATTTAAATCAACTAAAATGCAGATCAGTCATTACTAATCTTGAGAGACTTTTCTATATCTTCTTTTACTTTACATCTGCTCTTAACCTTCCATTTTTTACTCTCCTCTTTAATTTAGTGATTACGTTTTGATATAAAATGACTAGATTCTGACACTGACCCCTTTGCAGAAAACAGATGCAAATTATAACACATTCCCCAACCTCATTCTTGATCAATAGACAATGAAGTACTGCTCAGAGGGTCTACTTGAAACCATTTGAAAAAACTCCCCAAATCACATGACTGACATTTATAGGATTTTCTAACTAGTCCTGCAGCATTAAGATAGTGCCATGTGTAAAGGGTATCTTATGAGCATTGATTCAAATCCCCTATGTGATACAGTTGGGCTTGAAACACCATTATACTAATAATTTCTGAGAAAATACAGTATGTCACAACTCACTCCATAAAGAGCATATGGGAACATGGACTATTTTACAAGAAACCTTTGGAAATCAGGGAATCTGAGATTAATGCTGTATTACAATTAAGAGGGAAAAACCCATGTACTTATTAACTTTTTGTAGTATAAGTATCAAAAAATGAAAACAAGAATAATCACAAAACCTCCCTCAACCCGAAAAGCTTAGGACTATCTATGGAACCCAATATGTTCTGTAGATAATGTATTTCATTGCTGAATGCAGTTGATCTTACCGAGAATAATTCAATGAATATAACGCCATTTTTCTACTGTTTCAATTATATTTTAATACTGGAAGAAATGTGTGAGACTTAGTCAATTCTACCATGATTAAAACTTAATTCCATTTATTAATAGCCATTGTATTCTATTAAATCTGGTAGAAAAGATTTATACTGCCATTTATTTCCATTCTTAATCATTAGAATGAAAGAGAACTTATCAGTGTGCTTCTTAAAATACGCTTGGATTATGAATTAAATATAAAACTGTAGCTGAGAAAACAGAAAGGTGTTTTAAAATGAACAAAAAGAAAATCTGAAAGCGGCGATGGTCTGAGGTTGGACTGTTGCACCCTCGCTTCCTTCTCTTCCCTTGCCTCCTTCTCCCCCTCTCTTCTCCCTCCACTTCCACCCGTCCCTTCCCTTCCCACTCTTTCCTCTCCCTTTCCTCTCCTCCTTCTTCTTCCTCTTCCTCTCTTCCTTCCTCTCCCCCACTTCTCTCTTCCTCCCTCCCTGAAAATAATTCCAAACTTTGTCAGGAGGTGCTATGGTACATTCTGGAAGTAATACATATAAAGCTCTTTAGCTATTACTTAAGCAAGGACATGTGAATGATTGCACTTAGATACATACTGAAGGAGAAAAGCATGGTGTTACTGCACGTACAATTTTACAGTTGAAACCTTTCATTCTGAGATACTTGCAGCTTCACATGCAGTGTAAGATGTCATATAGATATCCCGTGTACCCTCTACCGTGTTTCCCCGATGGAAACATCTTACAGCGCTCTAGCTGACCTCACAGCCGGCGTGTGGATGCTGACACAGTGAAGACAGAGGACGTTTCCATCGGCGCAGAGATTCCCTGGTACACTTTCTTTGACTTCTCTGGTGGCTCAGACAGTAAAGCATCTGCCTACAATGCGGGAGACCTGGGTTCGATCTCTGGGTTGGGAAGATCTCCTGGAGAAGGAAATGGCAACACTTTCTTTACCCCTCCCCATTTCCTCTCCACTCTGATTCCCTCCTTAATTCCTGGCAGCCTTTAATAATGTGATAATATAACATGATATGATGTGAACATTGAAAATTATAAAGACTATTCTTTTAGAGTCATTCTATTCTTTTTGCAGCCATCCGCCTGCAGTGCAGGAGGAGACGTGGGTTCAAATCCTGGGTTAGGAAGATCCTCTGGAGAAGGAAATGGTAACCCACTCCGGTATTCTTGCCTGGGAAATCCCATGGACCGAGGAGCCTGGCTGCAGTCCACAGGGTCGCAAAGGGTCAGACATGACTTAGCACCTAAACCACCACTGTTTCCTTCCCACTCTGACTCCCTCTTTAATTCCAGGCCACTATTAATAATGTGATAATATAATATGAGATAAATATTTAAAATTATACAGACTATACTTTTAGAGCCATTTTAGGTTCACAACAAAATGAAGAGGAAGGTGCAGAGATTTCCCATACACTGCTCGCCCCCAAACATGCTGGCCTCCTCCACTGTCAATATCCCCCTCGACAGTGATGCATTTGTTTCAGTTTGTGAACCTAAGTTGATGTGTCATATTCAAACCCATAGATTACATTTTAGGTCTCTCTTGGTATTCTACATTCTAAGTGCTAGTTGCCCAGTCGTGTCCAACTCTTTACAACCCTATGGATGGTAGCCTGCCAAGCTCCTCTGTCCATGGAATTTTCCAGGCAAGAATACTGGAGTGGGATGCCACTTCCTTCTCTGGGGGATCTTCCCGACCCAGGGATCGAACCCGAGTCTCCTGCATAGCAGGTGGATTCTTTACCCTCTGTGCCACCAGGGAAGCCCCTATATTCCATGGATTTAGACAAATGTATGATGACATGCACACATCATTAATGAATTATACAGAATGTTTTCCAATGCTCTAAAAATCCCCTATGCTCTACCTATCTATGTCTGCTAAAGGACACTCTTGTCTTCTTCTAAGTTTTGGCAATTAAGTGTAAAGCTACAAGCGATGTTTGTGTGTCGGTTTCTGTGTGACACGACTTTTCAACACTTTAGAGCTTGATCGCTGGGTCACATGGCGAGAGTCTGCTTAGTTTTGTGAGAACCTCCCAAAGTGTCCCACCAGCCACCTGTGATGGACAGCAGAGGGTGAGAAACTGTGTAGCTTGGAACTGGACCAGTGGATCAGCCAGCCCCCAGCTGATGGCCACTGGCCACAGAAGTGTTAAGGAACCCAGCTGAGCAAAGAGAAACTGTCCAGCTGAGCCCAGGACAAATTGCTTAATCTTAGAATTTTGAGTTAAATGATGATTATTTTCTAATGTTTAAGTTTTGGAGGTTTGCTGGTTAAGCAGCCAACCTATTTGTAGTCTTTTTCGTTTGTTTCTTTAAAAAAATTATTTAATTGGAGGCTAATTACTTTACAATATTGTGGTGATTTTTGCCGCACGTTGGCAGGAATCAGCCTTGGGTGTACATGTGTCCCCCATACTGAACCCCTCTCCCACCTCCCTCCCCATCCCATCCCATCCCTCAGGGTCATCCCAGTGCACCCTGTCTCATGCATCAAACCTGGACTGATGATCTGTTTCACATATGATAATATACATGTTTCAATGCTATTCTCTCAAATCATCCCATAGTCTTTGGACTTACGGTGCAAGGGTCTGAACTAGGAGAATGGTGAGAAAAGATGAATGGAAGGAGCTGATATAAAAAGTCATTTCATGTAAAAGAGGGAAATAGAGTCTGTATGAAAATAGCTTCCATTTGGTGCCACATCTGTGCCCATTCTATAGGCTTTATCTAGTTTAATCTTCAAAGGACCCCTATATAGCTATCATTTCCTGCTTTCCGGTATATAAAAGATCGAGCTTTGGGGAAATTAAATAACTTGCCCAGGTTTATGTTTCACTGGAATTCAGATCGGGTCTGAATTGGAAGCCCTCACTCTTTCTCCCATGTCATAACCAGAGGAATAGTAAAAATTTCATCAGCGATTTCCAGCCTTGCTCAGTCTTTTCCTGCACTGCAGGGCCAGTGTCCCTGAGTTTTAACCAGAGGTCTAGGCAGCTCTAGACTGCTGAAGGTGAAAGTTCATTAAAGGTTTTTCTGATTTTTTTTTTTGTTCAGAGGGCTGCGTAGAATGTGATTGCAGCCATTAGCCAATGGGGAGATGGCGGCTGTATCTATTTTGTGACAAGAAAAGGCAAACCTCTCATTCTGCAGTAAAAAAGACTCCTGTGAGGGTGGCTGGGGGCTGGCAAGAAAGAAATGAGAGACAGAAAGCCTGTAGGGTCAGTATTTACAGAAGAAATACTGAATCCTCCAAATTTAACCAGTTTTTGCACTGTTTTCAACTTATTCATAAATATGTTCACATCTGAACTGCACACTGTAGGGAGACCTTGTCTACCAGGCCAGCTCTGAATAGTCCAGGACATCAGGCTGAAGAAGAGCAGCTAATCCAATCATGCCCACGGCCCCCATGCTTCACAAATATATACACATAACATTGGCACGATTAACACTTAATAAACTATAGGGAGAAATATAAACACGACATTTGTAAATGTCACGTATCTATTCTTCAGTCAGAAGAGATCCTCTATCCATTTGAGTTTAAATAACATATTTGTCTTTTATGATAGGGAATATATCCGTTTCAATTGTTTCACTTCATAGGCACAAAAAGAAAAAGACTGAAAGAAAACAAAAGTCGCCTAAAAGCATAATGGTTGTTTTTCTCTTTATAAAATCAGTCGGAATGAATAGCTCCCTTGCAGTCAGCAGGTACCCGGGCTCTTTCTGTCTTCCTGTGTCGTACCTTCAGCGTGTGGTTTCAATTCTCAAGGTTTTTTCACAGTGGCTGCTGGAAATCCAGCGATCGCGTCCACATTGGAGATATCTGGAAGGAAGAGGAGAGACGTGTAAAGCAAAACGAAACACGAACATGCAAAAACCCACATCCAGAGTCACCTCTGTTTTTTAAGGAGACTTTTCAGAAGTTCCGTGGAACCTGCAGAAGGACCAGTTAACCTAAGCTGTGGACCAGGAGCTGGTCATGTGTTCACATCTAGCTGCAGGCTGTAAAGTGGGGGCAAAGTGTGCACTGTTCAGTCACTAAGGAAAAAGAGAAAATGGTTCTTGAGGGACAATGAACTTCTCTGACAATAAGGATGTAAGTGATTAATGTTAATACATGAAAAATTTCTCAGAATTTTGTTATTAAGTATTTATCCTTTCTTAGAACCAGAAACATGTGAATTAATTTTAATTCACATGTACTGATTGGTTTAATGCTTTGTTAATAGCATGTATATAATGAATACAGTTTAAAAATAAATGCAGTTTTGCTTTTCAAAGTTCATCTAGGTTTTGCATGTTCTGATTTGGCTTTCTACAAAAATAACACTGGCTCTTGGGCTTTAACAGTTCACTTTCTGTTAAATGTAGCATATGATGTTTCAATATTAGAAGGTGACAGAAAAATATATAAAGCTTTTGCGTGTTTGTGGTTTGCGTCTCTGTAAACGAAGAATATATTTTTGCACTGGTTACTGGCCATTGTTAAAGCAATTGCATTATCGTCATTCTTCATCATGTAACAGACTTGGATTTCTAGGAGAGAAATTAAAATACAAACAGTCAGACAACAAATAAGTATGAATTTAAAAATAGCCAATGAGAAAAAACCAAATCTACAGAAAGATCATAATCACCTGATTGTTATGAACCATCTGAATATAGTTTTCAAGATATTGTTCACTCTGAATAGAGAAAAAATGACTCCCACTGGATAAGAGAAAAAAAGCAGTAAGATCTAAATCTTAATCAATGTTATTCAGACCTCTGTATCTAGGGGCTGGCTTTACAGGAACATTCAGAAAGTTGTGTGTGTGTTTCCAGGTCTCAAATGTTGCTTTAAAGACCTCGTGTGAAATACAATTGCATTCAATAATTTCACATTGTGTAACTAGAAATTCAAAGCCGGTAACAAGTATTTTTGTCCTCTTTTGAAATAAAGAATAATATCTTCATCGACTGACAAAAGGGATTCTTAGGAGCAGGGACTATGCCTTTAGGCTCTAGGACAATGACTTTTTAGTGTCTAAATGCAAACTTTAGTTGAATTACGGCTCTAATTGATGGGACTTGAAAATCAGAGCACCCACAGGCCACGTTGCTACATAGAATGTCGTCATTTTCTTCCACATTGAATTAATTTTCAATCAACATTGTTTAAAAAAATGAGCAAGAGGAGAAACTGGCTACCAATGCTCTAATGCTATTTCAAATCCCAAAGCACAAAGATTAATTAAGAACCAATTAATACAGAGGGTATACGTCAAAAGCAGATAAAGGAGAGATGATGAGGTCAAAGTAAAAGTCGTTTTTGTTTGCTTTTTCTGAAGCTTAGATGTAGCATAACTATAAAATAGAGGAGAAAATAAAACTGCTGTTTGGATCATTTTAAGAAATATACAAATAAATTATCTTTGATGTTACTTACCCATGAGATCATCACAAAAGAGGAAGGCCTCGGAAGCATTCAAGAAGCTCTGCTTGTAATTTCTCAGGAATAAGATAAGTGGATAAGGGTGGAGGCCTTAGCGTGAAGCTGAAAGTGTTACTTGTTCAGTCTTGTCTGACTCTTTGCAACCCGTGGACTGTAGCCCACCAGGCTCTTATGTCCATGGAATTCTCCAGGCAAGAGTACTGGAATGGGTTGTCATTTCCTTCTCCAGGGATCTTCCCAACCTAGGGAGTGAGCCCAAGTCTCCTGGGTTCAAATTCTGGCCTATTTGTATCATTGTGAGCAAGTATCTTCTTTGTATTTTGCATGATGTGTTCTTAGTATTCTTCCACACAGAGTCTCTGTGCGAAATGAATGAGAAATTACATGTGAGATACATAGAAAAGAATCTGGATACAGTAAAACCTAATAAATATTCTATTCTTCTTATTTAATTCCAAAATATGAGTTAAACGAGAACGATGTAAAGACATTACATGAAACAGAAGCAACTGTGCTGCATTTAGAGGGTATAGACATTACTATTGTACTGAAATTTTAATTAATTTTAATTTACCCTGCTTGAGGGTAAGTACAAATAATATACTATCCTTGTCATATTTAGACAAGCAAATAAGGAAATAGCCAGACAGTGTTTTTAGCAAGTTCACTTTTATTACTCTTATATATTAAAGACAAATGTTCACACGAAATTGCAAAAGTGAGAAACTGCGTCTCAGATAAGAATGTTATTTGTTGCTGTTGTTGTTGTTCAGTTACTAGGTCATATCTGCTCTTTGAGACCTCATGGGCTGTAGCATGCCAGGCTCCTCTATTCCCCATTATCAAATGGAAAATGTACTTGATTACAGAAATGTGTGGTAAAGCAAAGTCATCATTTTCAAAGACGGAAACAAGAAGAATTTGAAAGACAATGTATTGAAGTAAGCTGGATAGAAATGAGATTGTATTATGTAAAAAGACTGCACAGTTAGTTCAGTTCAGTTCAGTCACTCAGTCGTGTCCTACTCTTTGTGACCCCATGAACCACAGCAGGCCAGGCCTCCCTGTCCATCACCAACTCCCGGAGTCCACCCAAACTCATGTCCATCAAGTCAGTGATGTCATCCAACTAGCTCATCCTCTGTTGTCCCCTTCTCCTCCTGCCCTCAATCTTTCCAAGCATCAGGGTCTTTTCCACTGAGTCAACTCTTCGAGTCAGGTGGCCAAAGTATTGGAGTTTCAGCTTTAGCATCAGTCCTTCCAATGAACACTCAGGACTGATTTCTTTTAGGATGGACTGGTTGGATCTCCTTGCAGTCCAAGAGACTCTCAAGAGTCTTCTCCAACACCACAGTTCAAAAGCATCAATCTTTGGTGCTCAGCTTTTTATAGTTCAATTCTCACATCCATACATGACCCCTGGAAAAACCATAGCCTTGACTAGATGGACCTTTGTTGGCAAAGTAATGTCTCTACTTTTAAATAAGCTGTCTAGGTTGGTCATAACTTTCCTTCCAAGGAGTAAGCGTCTTTTAATTTCATGGCTGCACTCACCATCTGCAGTGATTTGGGAGACTAGAAAAATAAAGTCAGCCATTGTTTCTACTGTTTCTCCATCTATTTGCCACGAAGTGATGGGACCGGATGCCATGATCTTAGTTTTCTGAATGTTGAGCTTTAAGCCAACTTTTTCACTCTCCACTTTCACTTTCATCAAGAGGCTCTTTAGTTCTTCTTCATTTTCTGCCATAAGGGTGGTGTCATTTGCATATCTGAGGTTATTGATATTTCTCCCAGCAATCTTGATTCCAGCTTGTGTTTTATCCAGCCTAGCGTTTCTCATGATGTGCTCTGCATAGAAGTTCAATAAACAGGGTGACAATATACAGCCTTGATGTACTCTTTTTCCTATTTGGAACTAGTCTGTTGTTCCATGTCCAGTTCTTACTGTTGCTTCCTGACCTGCAAACAGATTTCTCAAGAGGCAGGTCAAGTGGTCTGGTATTCCCATCTCTTTCAGAATTTTCCACAGTTTCTTGTGATCCACACAGTCAAAGGCTTTGGCATAGTCAATAAAGCAGAAGTAGATGTTTTTCTGGAACTCTCTTGCCTTTTCAGTGATTCAGTGGATGTTGGCAATTTGATCTCTGGTTCCTCTGCCTTTTCTAAAACCAGCTTGAACATCTGGAAGTTCATGGTTCATGTATTTCTGAAGCCTAGCTTGGAGAATTTTAAGCATTACTTTACCAGTGTGTGAGATGAGTGCAATTGTGCGGTAATTTAAGCATCCTTTGGCATTGCCTTTCGTTGGCATTGGAATGAAAAAGACTGCACATGGGTATTCAATTTTGGGTTAGAAAAGGTTAAATCTTTAAATATTAATGGGCTGCAGGAAAGAACTAGTAGAAAATCTATCTTCACAAAAAGAGCATTGGACAAAACACTTTGGGGTCTGAGTTTTTCTTAATGACCTGTTTTTGTGAATAAGTTGGCTCTTGAACCTCAGTTTTTTTACCTGTAAAGCAAGACTATTTTACGTGATAATTTCTAAGGGTTAATATCGCAAGTAGGAAGAAAAAGGACAGAAAGCTTGATGTATAATTATATCCTTGATTCTTTTATTTTCTTGAAGGCATGACAGCTTTGCAGATAATCCTTCTAGATTTCACCTTGGTAAACACCCTCTCAAGGGCAGCTAGGCTATTTTCTCCACTAAGCTTTAGAAGTATTGGAGGTGGGCAATAAAGGAGGCTGGGTCCTGAAGAATTGATGTTTTTGAACTGTGGTGCTGGGGAAGACTCTTGAGAGTCCTTTGGATTGCAAGGAAAGCAAACCAGTCAATCCTAAGATAAATCAACCATGAATATTCCTTGGAAGAACTGATGCTGAAGCTGAAGCTCTGATACTTTGGCCACTTGATGTGAAGAGCCAACTCACTGGAAAAGATTCTGGTGCTGGGAAAGATTGAGGGCAGGAGGAGAAGGGGTTGGCAGAGGATGAGATGGTTGAGTAGCATCACCAACTCAATGGACATGAGTTTGAGCAAACTCCAGGAGATAGTGAAGGACAGGGAAGCCTGGCGTGCTGAAGGCCATGGGGTTGCTCAGAGTTGGGCATGACTGAGCGGCTGAACAGCAAAAAACAACAGGAGGTGGAGGTGGGAATATTAAAAGGATACTGAGCATCAAGACTCGGGGTTTTGAATCACTGTGCAGGTGCCCCGCTTCTGGCTGCTGATGGCTCTGGGTCCAGTGTGTAAAGGGGCGCTGGAGCCAGTCATTATACAAACCATATTCATGGCCAGTCTGCTTAAGCTTCTGTGGTGTAAAGCCAGGAAGGGCTTTGCTCTCTGTGTTCCTTCGTCTCGGTGGTCTGCTGATGCCTGATGATGCATCACGCAGTCGTACTGCAGTGAAAGCACAGTCAGCCACATTTCCCTCTGGTTCTGGAGTCTTCAATCCTCTCTTCCTCGTGCCTCGGTGCTGTCCTTCCACATTCTCCTCCTACATCTTCTCCAGTGAAAATCTTGGGGGTAGGTAAATTCCGTTCTTGTATTTTTCTCTCTGCGGGTGGTGTTTTCATGGAATCAGCAAGCCATACATTGAGCTGAGGGCATCCTGTCTTCCTGGCACTGGATGAGTTGTACCAAGAAACTGATTTTGAGTTGAAGCATGGCAGATGACTAGGAGATAACTCAGCAAAGAAGAGATGAAAGAGCACCCTGGACTGAAGAAATACTACAATACCTGCTGGTAGGAAGCTACGTCCAGAGTTGAGGAAGGGAAAATTAGATTACGGGGCAGGAGGCCTGAAGGTGGGAGGGAGGGAGATGGAAGGAGAAGTTCCTCAAATAGCCAGGAAATTTTCTCGTGTTGTAGGCCATGTAGAAATAGGTGGTCTTCATGCTAAGATTAGTGTGGAACCACCAGAGAATTTTAAGCAGTGGAGTTGTATGAGTATATCTGGCTGTGTTTGCTACATAAAGGCGGTGAGTGAGGGTCAGGGAGTGTGGTCACAGCAAGGCCCCCTGACGTGTGATTGTAGTTTTTCAGGAGTCCGATCAAGTAAGTTTGGTCTATAGCTGGGCAATCCGCTAGAGAAAAGATGGATATTTTTGAGAATTACTTAGACGGTAAAGCTGTAGGACTAAGTAGACTGGATATTATGAGTGCCACACTTAGTGTTTGCTCGTGCAAAGAATTTCAATCATCATTGAGCTGCTGGATGGCCTCTCTTTGTTTTTCCTTATCTCGTTATTTGTTTTGCTGGGAGGAATTTCCAGATGTCCTAAAGTCCTGCTGAGGATGAAGTGACTATTCATATGGTCTGTGTATGAGTCCTGCTTTTTCTGACTCAGGGATATAAAACCGCAGTTCTTCTGGGGGCAAAACTATCTATCTCAGTGCTGCTGTAGTAGCAGAGGTGGGGATATCTCAAAGTCAGAGGAAGGGGGGAAACTCAGGAAGAGGTAAAGAAAACAAAACAAGAAAGTGAGAGAAGGAATTATGGTTTTTAAATGAATTATAGGGATTACGTTGGCAATTACCACCATCACATAATTATTCATTTTCTGTATTGTCGTATTTAATATATATTGGAGGGGGTTTTGTTTGTTTTGGTCATGCCACAGGGCACATGAGACCTTACACGTGCTCCCAGACCAGAGGTCAGTCCTGGGACCCCTGCATTGGGAATGCAGAGTCTCTTAACCACTGGGTTGCCAGGGGGGTCCTTATTGGCTAGTTATTTTTAAAAAAAATCTTGCAGTATTCCTAAGAGCGGTTGAAAACCCTGGTTTCCCACATCCATTTTGGCGATTTAACTTATGTTTGCATACATGTGTGAGAAGTTGCTTCAGTCCTGTCCGAATCTTTGTGACCCCATGGACTGTAGCCAGCCAGGGTTCTCTGTTCACTGGAATCCCCAGGCAAGAATACTGGAGTGGGTCGCCATGCCCTCCTCCAGGGGATCTTCCCGAGCCAGGGACTGAACCTGCATCTCCTGCGTCTCCGGCATTGACAGGCAGGCTCTATACCACCAGTGACACCTGGGAAACTCTGACTTGTGTTTAGTAACTATTTAATCTCAGCCTACTGTAAAATTAAGCTGCAAAGACTATTTTCTGTAAAGAGAGCTCTCAAAGGCACCTTTAGTTGGGCTTTTTATTATATTTTATTTTGTATTTGGTGTATCATTAATATTAGTGAAGTTGCTTTTCTGACAGTTTAATAACTAGTTATTCTCATGGTGTTTGCTGTCAGAGTCCTAACTCTCACAATTGAATGTGACTGTTTTAATTAATTGCTACTAAAAGAAGACAAAGGGAACTGCAATAATATTAAATTTTAAACTTAATATAAATATATATATATTTATAATAGGTGAATATTATTCTTATGAGTTTTCACGAGCTAGGAGACTGTTAGGCTATGTTTCTCTGTACATATTAGCGTGCTGTGAACAATGGTCATCATATAAAACTTTAATAAATTCGTTATGCTCTACGTCTGAGTGATGTTCTGAGCGTGTCTGCAATGCAAAAGGGCAACCATGTACCCAGAGTTTTTCTCAAGTTTATGTAACGTATTTAATCAGTTAACAAAAATTCTAGCAGATCTCTATTTTTGGCATAGAATTAAGTTTGCACAAATAATGTTACAAACTTCTTGTTCTTATAGTTCTTATGCATCTACTCAATCATATACATTATAAATAATAAATCAAAAATCACAGAGCTCTGCCAAGTTGGTACAAGTCTATGAAAGCAATGGTATTTGAGTTGGTTAGACTGGATTCAGTCTGATGTAAGATGCTGTTTTGTTACCTTGTCTGTCTAAAAGTCCATCCTCTACCAAGTGTCCAGAGTGATCTTCAGAAAAGAGAAATCAGATCACTTGATTCCCTTGAGTGAAAACCACCAATCATTTTATTATTAATATGATGGAAACAAGAACGCAGTTTCCTTTTCACAGTTTGTCACCCCTCCGTGGTCTTCCCCGTGACTCCTTAGTTGCTCTCATACCAAGCTCCCCTGCTCTCGCTAAGCTCTGCCCACTGAGCTTTCCTTCTGCTCCAAGAATGTGCCAAGTGTTCATTCAGTCACCCTAGTTCTGGAATAGTTTCTTCCTCGTTCTTTCTATCATCCCTTCTTATCATTCAGATCTTGGTTCAGATGTGACATCTTCAGAGAGATCTCTGCTGAGCACTCTTTCCAAAGGATCTCAACCCATCTTCATTACAATCACCCCATCTTCCTGTCTTATAGTCATTATATCATTTATGCATACCTCTATTTGTCATATTTATTTATGTTTATTTATTTCCTTTGTTTTCCCAACTGGATGCAAATTCCAGGAGGGTATGAATATTGTCTATATGTTTTTACTGCTGAATCTTTAGTGCCTGGAACAGCAGGCTCCCAACTAGTCTGGCTAAATCAATGAATGTCAGGAATACATGAATAAATTTGGAAACCCAATCGATCAGCTTGTCCTGTATTAGTGAATGGCACCTCCTTTCACCATTGTTGTTGTTCAATCTCTGTCGAGTCAGACTCTTTGCAACCCCATGAACTGCAGCACACCAGGCCTCCCTGTTCCTCACTATCTCCTGGAGTTTGCCCAAGTTCATGTCCATTGAATCGGTGATGCCATCCAACCCCCTCATTCTCTGCTACCCTCTTCTCTTTTGCCTTCAGTCTTTCCCAGCATCAGGTTTTTTTTCCCAATGAGTCAGCTGTTCACATCATCTGTAAGTAAGTAAAGTCACTCAGTCGTGTCCGACTCTTTGCGATCCCGTGGACTTCAGCCCACCAGGCTCCTCAGTCCATGGCATTCTCCAGGCAAGAATACTGGAGTGGGTTGCCATTTCCTTCTCCAGGGGATCTTCCCGACCCAGGGATCGAACCTGGGTCTCCCACATTGGAGGCAGACGCTTTAACCTCTGAGCCACCAGGGAAGTCATCATCTGTTGCAGAAGTCAAAATCTTGGGGTCACACCTAACTTCTCCTTATTTTTCATTCTTCATAGAATCATTCCAAAATAGCTCATAAATCCCTCTACTTTAGAATCGTTGTTGTTGATTCTAGAATCTTCTGTTGAGATTTCTAACTGGTCATTGTCTCCTGTCTTTCCCAGCTGCAACACCCTCCCGTCACCGAAGCCAGAATAGACGTTCAAATCACAGCGCTGGTCGTGTCTCTTCAATCCTGAAAACACTTCCAACATTAAAGCAGTTCCGTGCTACAGGCGCAGTGTCTCTTTTGCCCATCTGAGCTGCCTGAAGCTATGGACAGATTCTGGGGAGTCATAAAGTTCTGACGGTTTCCCCTATGAGGCTCGTGGTCTCTCTTACTCCCTGTGTGAGGGCTTTCTCTAGTATCAGGGCAGCTGGCTCCATGCTCAGCCACCTGTCTGGAGCAGCTCTCAAACCAGTGGGAATGGCGTCAGTGGGTGAAGCCCAGCCCCCAGGCTTCCGCGGCCTTCAGCCCCGTCCACGTGTGATCTCAGAGGCCTGCCACATGGAATTAAGGCCTATTGCCCGTAGCCAAGTCGTTGTTGTTCAGCCGCTAAGCTGGTCCAGCTCTGCGACCCCGTGGACTGTAGCCCACCAGACTCCCTGTCCGTGGGATTTCCCAGGCAAGAATACTGGAGTGAGCTGTCATTTCCTTCTCCAGGGGAACTTCATGACCCAGGGATTGAAACTGCGTCTCCTGCGTTGGCAGGGGGTTCTCTACCACTGAGCCACCAGGGGCGTCCGCTGTATCCATAACCAGCTCATTAACAGACCTTTTCCTGGATTCTTCTCTTCTTCACTTGTGCATCCTGAAATCCACTCTTAATTAAACTACCTGCTCTTGGGAAACCACTAACAGTGATACATGACTTGTAACAGCTCGTGGATCTGACCTTTACATCTCTCCCTCCTCTGGTGAGTTTTCCCAGGCAACAAGCACTTCCTACCCAAATCAACCTTGGTTTTTGGCCATACTAATTCCTCTTTTAAAATATATAATGTGATGTATTTATTTATTAGCTACTCCTCGAAGCTTGCAGGATCTGAGTTCCTCGACCAGGGATTGAACCCAGTCCCTGGCAGTGATAGTGCCAACTCCTAACCACTGGAACTCTAGGAATTCCCCAAACTAATTCTTGAGTGTATCATGCTCTTTCTAGCACTATAAGCCTTTGCCTACTTTTGCCTACACCTTAAACGCTACCTCCATCCTCCAGCTCTTACCAAGGGCTTATTTGTTCAAACAGGCATCTCACGAATGCGTGTCCAAATAATTGGAGCCTGAAATGAATTCCTCCTCTTGCAATTCCACACAGAAGTCAAATTATTATTTTTTTCACAACCTATTATGGAAATATTGCTAAAATTCTGAGAAGATATACAAGCAGAATATTAACATACAATAGTTTTTAAAATTTTTAGTATGTTTTTCTTCTTAATGGGCTTTGAATTAACCAGGTGTAAACTATCAACTATTTTCATTTGGAAACTATGAAACATTAAGCTGCTCAGAGAATACATTTATTTGAATAACATGACTTTTAATAAGCTAATATTAACATAAATTTTTCTTTTTATAAAAGTTAAGTCCTTTTTTACAGTGGATTATCACATTATTATTTTTAATATGGTCTTCTTGCCAAAAATGTTCCCCCAAAGTAGTTTGCTTGGTTTTAAAGAAATTTTTAAGTTGTATTAGCAAGAGCTGAAGTGATGATGGAATTAGACTCACAATGTTTTTATTTTATTGCAATACTCTTAGCAAGAAATAGGGCTGATGCTAAGCATATAATTAGGGCATTTGGTATAATCCATGCTTCAACATGATTTGAGATGATGAACGCCAGTTACGGCAAACATATTACTGCTCCTTTTGCTGTCACTTCTTTGCTTTCTCATTAATACCTTGCATTCCTTTTCTCCTACAACATTTTAAATTAGAGAAGATTAATAAAAACCCACAGCTCCTCTAGATGGATGATATCGATTGATCTGATAACATTTAGAAGAATGGGTGGTCAATATTCACTAGTGACACTGTTTACAGAGTATATTCACATAGTTTATACTTTCATATAGAGACGCATTTTTATTCACCTCTTTACAACTTAGATCTGAGAAATTTCTGCTTACTGTGCAAAACTCAAAGACACGTTCCACAGCCACCCACATTACTCTAGAATATCAGTGTTTCCATGCACCATGCCATTCTCCATCACAACCCATTTTCTTTTTTAAATTTTTTAATTGGAGGATAATTGTTTTACAATTTTGTGTTGGTTTCAGCCATAGGGATACATATGTTCCCTCCCTCTTGACCATCTCTCCCACCTCCCACCCCTCATTCTCGTCAGAATGGCAATCAACAGCAATTTAAAAATGTACGAACAATAAATGCTGGAGATGGTGTGGAGTGGAGGGAACGCTTTGCACTGTTGGTGGAAATGTAGATTGATACCGTCACTACGGCGAGCAGTATGGAGATTCCTTACAAAAACTTGTAATAGAACTACCACATGACCCAACAATCCCACTACTGGACATATATCCTGAGGAAGCCTTAACTGAAAGAGATGCATGTGCCTCAGTGTCCATTGCAGCATTATTTACAATAACTCATGCTCTTGCCTGGAAAATCCCACGGACGGCTGGAAAATCCCACGGACGGAGGAGGCCTGGCGGGCTGCAGTCCATGAGGTCACTAAGAGTCGGACACGACTGAGCGGCTTCACTTTCACTTTTCACTTTTCATGCACTGGAGAAGGAAATGGCAACCCACTCCAGTGTTCTTGCCTGGAGAATCCCAGGGACGGGGGAGCCTGGTGGGCTGCCGTCTCTGGGGTCGCACGGAGTTGGACACGACTGAGGCGACTCAGCAGCAGCAGCAGCAGCAGCACATGGAAGCCATGTCGATGTCTGCCGACAGATGAATGGATAAAGCAGCTGTGGTGCATACGCAATATTACAATCTGCTTTAGACACTGATAACTGTGTCTTTAACTCTTCTCCACTGGACTAACTAAATGAAGATCCAAAGTGCATCTATTTTTTCATCACTATATTCCTAGTTCTTAGCATAACACCTGATGTATAGTATGTACTCAGAAAATGTTTGAAACTTCTTCCAGGCTGCATCTGTATTTATTTTTCTAGCTTGCATAGAACGTCAGTGGATAACTTCATTTATTCATATGTTCCTACATTTAACTTTAGCGACACATTTGTGTATTCTACAAACTTTTACTGAGCTTCTGGTTTGTGCTGATGGATTAGGCCAGGTATTAGTGCTTTAAGAAAAAAAAAAAACTTTTTTTCTGAAGAAAGTAGATAGGTAAAATATCATTAAAATACGGTAGAGGAAGGAAGGCAAGAAGTCAAGATAAAAAAAAAAAAAAAAAGAAAGAAAGACCTGTCCCTAACTTTTTGTTTCTCCTTTCTGGTTCTACTATAGAGATTGAATGTCCTGTTTCAGCATGGCCTGTGGTTCCAAATATATGGCAGTGACCGAGTAGCATACACCATTTGGGAAATGGAAGGAATACTTTGCTGAGACATTGAAGAAATATTCAGAATATTAGTAACACAGTCCAGCCTTTCTTTCTAGGTAGGTTTTACCCTAAGTCTGGAGAAGGAAAAGGCAGCTCACTCCTATATTCCTGCCTGGAGAATCCCATGGACAGAGGAGCCTGGCAGGGTACAGTCCTTGGGGTTGCAAGAGTCAGACATGCCTTAGCAACTGAACAGCAACAAAAGGCCTTGACAGTGGTTCTCAAAGTTTGCTCTAGGGACCCTCAGCTGGAAGGCTGTTAGGAATATAAGGAGTAAGCCTTTCTCCAGACCTCCCCAGTGAGACTCCAGAGTGGGGCTCAGCAGTCTGCATTTTAACAGGCCTCCTTCTCGGCCTCGTGTGCGGTTTAATGTGCTCATTCGTGTCCAACTCTTCACGACTCCATGGGCTGCAGTCTGCCAGGCTCCTCTGTTCATGGAATTTCCCAGGCAAAAATACTGGAGCGGGTTGCCATGCCCGCCTCAAGGGGATCTTCCCAAGTCGGGGTTGAACCTGCATCTCATAAATCTCCTGCACCGGCAGGCAGGTTCTTTACCACCAGCGCTACCTGGGAAGCCAGTCTCATGTTGGAGAACCACTGGTCTAGAAGCGCTCTCACACCACACCTCCCTGCCCTGCCAGCTTTCCCAGTGCAGAGTTCCTTCATCTGCCAGTACCTTTGTTATCAAACCGGAAGTCAAACCTGAATCCGATATGGTTCCTGGGACACAGAATCTGGCCTGACCGTTGCACTGCCTGAGATGCGATTTCCATCGCCAGCTGGCCTCTTGCAGGCAAGCCTGCAGCCAGAATGGTCCTCCGCGTGCTGTTCTGACCCCTCCTGGCCACTTGTCTTTTCCTCTCTATTTTGTGTCACCTGAAGAGCATTCCCTAGTGTAAAGGAAAAGCAATAGGAATTTAGAGCAAATTTAATAGTAGATATTTGGAGCATTTAGAATGACAGTGATAAGTCAGTGAAAAGAATTTGGACCCATCAACGGCCATTTTTCTTAACTCTATGAGTTTCAGGTTTGTTTGTTTTTTTTACTATAACACCAGTCCTTCATGTCTTGAATCTTTAGTATGAAGCTGTGATCAAAATGACAATAAATGAACCTATGTACATCAACAGAGTTTCCTTACTTCCTGAAATAGCTGGTGCATAAACACACACACAGTTGTTTTTGTTCAGTACGTAATGTTCTTTTCAAATGTATTTCAGAGGTTTTTTTTTTTTTTTTTTCCAAAAATGTATTTCAGAGTGTTTTTAGTCATATCCGACTCTTGTGACCCCATGGACTGTAGTCCGCAAGGTTCCTCTGTCCATGGGATTCTCCGGGCAAGAATACTGGAGTGGGCTGCCATGCTCTCCCCAGGGGATCTTCCCGACCCAGGGATCGAACCTGTGTCTCCTGTGACTCCTGCACTGCAGGCGGATTCTTTACCACTGAGCCACTGGGGAAGCTCTGAATATAGCATTCTTTTAAAATATATTTCAGAGTTTTTTTTTTTTTCAAAATGTTTAAATTGTTTGCTTTGTAATGAGTGGCTTAAAAAATCTTAGTTTTGCCATTCTGAAAATTCTGACTTTCCCTTAATGGCTCAATTGATTTTTCAGAGAGGAAAGGCTTGCTATTTTTCAACTCAAAGCAAATAAATTTATCTTAGTGTTCTATTTTTTAATACTGTCTCAAAAACATATCTAATAGCAGTTCAAATGGCTTTTGAAAATTAGAAGAGTAAAAGTATGGAGACGCTTTCAATTAAAAATATCTCACTTTGTCCTTTGAGCTATTTTCTATTTACTAGGACATTATTTAACACTGAAAAATTAATGTTAAGACTCTCTGGAGAATGCAGTGCTGTGATGAAGATAGTAAGAGTTGCCTAGAAAATACAGAAAATATCAATCTAAGAATCAGTCATTCCATAAATGTCTTAGAAATGCCAGCTTCATGCAAGACACAGCTCTAGATTCTAGGGTGAGATTGGAGGTAACACTTAAATGGAAAAATACACATGAAAAGCCAAGTTACAATATTAATATTAATAAGAGTTTGCTTTTGTATAGCTCATTTAAATTATATTCTTTCATCCTATGGTGCAGGAAGAGAAAGAATTATTACCCTCACTTCCACATAGGAAAACTGAGGCTGAGACTGGAGAACATCAAGTGTCTTACCCAAGGTCCTGAATCTCTAGGGAAGAGTCGAGCCACGATGAAGAGTGACTGGTGAGCCTCCTGGTAGAGGACTTGCTCTATGTTGCCGCTTATAAAAAAAAAAACCAAACAATAGCAACACTAATCAAAAGATGGCGCATGGTGGACTCGTGAGTGAGGAATCTGGTTCTATCAGCAAAATGCTTTCCTCCAGTAGTGATGATTGGCAATTTTCTCTTTGAAGGAAAGAAGGATGCACCTAATTTGAAGCTAACTGATCTGAAAGTCAAAGAGCCCGGTTTTGGGGAAACGATTTCATCAGTAGTGTAAGGAAGAAATGGCTTGGGGAGGCCCTGCGTGGATCCATGGTCTGCCATGGATGAATGTGCCCCCTTCAACTCTGATAGGCTGTCCTGATGTATGCCTAGGCCTGGCCGTTTATTTGCAGAGACTGTCGTGAGCTCCTGAGGTCTGGTATGGTTAGCCCTTGGGGGCCACATTAATACTTGTGAAGTCCAGTCAGTTCTAGACACTTGTGTTTTTGTTCAACTAAGACAATGAGGCAGTGGTACTCTGTCAAGGTCTTTCAGGTCTGTTGTCCTCGGATATTGTTTGGTAATTCTAATTATTTTAAAATTAGGATACAGCTTTCTTTGTTCCCCACCTATGAGGTCAGAGTGTGTGGCTGTGGTCCACGCGCATTTAACATGACTCTTTGGAGAGAAAAGCCATGTTGTTGGAGGACGCAGCAAGGGTCCGCCACGATTATCATTAACCTCAGACTCTGGAAAGAGAGTCGAGGAATAATGCTCAGGACGCTCCAAGCCCTTGGCAGGTCCTTCCTTCTTTCTTCAGAGCGGCAGGCATCAGACAGTAGATGGCAGCATGACACGAGGAATTTGGGCCTTGGCAGAGGCTTGCTTGAAACCAGCCCAGTAAAAATGGCTTTTTGACTTGGAAGCATTTATTAAATGAACCTTCCATCAGAGTTCTGTCTGGTGGCCAAGAACCCGCCCTGGAAGGTTCTGGCAACCCACAGGTGTGGCTGTAAGTGCTTTGTTTGAAGTGAGCCTGCTGCCCGGCTGGGAAGCAAGGTGGGGGCTTTTGTGCACAAGTTCGTTTTCACCGAGCCAAGCAAACTGACACTCAACGGTCTCGGCACTCCTGTGCCCCTGGCAAAGTTGGCGTCTGCCCTCTTTGCCTTTGTGGGAAAATTCATCCTGTTTCTGCGTATAAGTGGGAACCTTGAAATGTACAAAAGGTTAACCATGCTTCAAGTTTTTACCTAATCTTCACCTTTCTTTCTGCCCCAAATCCCTTAAAAACCAGAGGTAAGGAGTGAGATGATTTCTAGACTCAAAAGCAGATGAATGCATGAGAGAATTTCTGAGTTAATCTGCAGGATACTTACTACTCCCCATGGTTTATCAAAGAATGGACTTTGTTCAGAATTTGTAAGTAATCATGAAAACAGAAGAATGTTGAAGCTGGTTTGGGTCTCTTTTCTCTTTCAGAGTCTTTGCCAGTGCAGGATTTGGTGTCTAATTAGTCCCTAAATTTTCTCTCCCTCTGGAACATGTTACAACAAGAAAGTGTATTTTAAGTGGGGAAGGAATAACTAAAAACATTTGATTTACTCATTATTTCACTTAATAGAAAAGAGGTCGATAGTTCTGAGAGGATCCGTGCCCTACGTGCAGTAATTATAGAATTAAAGAAGGCGCACAGAGCATCATAAAATTAGTGATTTTCCTGCTTTGTGTGTACGCTGAGTGCTAAGCTGCTTCAGTCTTGTCCTGCTGTTTGTGATGCTGGGACTGTAGCCTGCCAGGCTCCTTGGTCCATGGGGTTTTCCAGGCAAGAATACTGGTGTGGGTTGCCACGCCCTCCTCCAGGGGATCTTCACAACCCAGTCATCGAACCAGAGTCTCCTGTGTCTCCTGCATTGGCAGGCAGGCTCTTTACCATGGGTGCCACCCAGGTTGCGGGCCAACATAAAAATACCTCCTTAATTTTAGATGCAATTTCTACAGCAGTGGAAACTTCAGCTCATGTATGATGTTGTGTTCATTATTTAACCTCTGTAAGCTCCACTTTTCCCAGCTGTAAAATGGAAGTAACAGAGTACTTACTTCACAGAGCCCAGTGTATGATAGCCATTAGCTACTGTAATGAGCCTGATATAATAAATAGTAGCCAATATTGTTAAATAGATACTGATCAATATATTTATATTTTCAAAGTTACTTTCTTCCCACTTCCCAAAATAATTCAAAAATATAGTGACAACAAAGGTCCATCTAGTCAAGGCTATGGTTTTTCCAGCGGTCAGGTATGGATGTGAGAGTTGGACTGTGAAAGCTGAACGCCAAAGAATTGATGCTTTTGAACTATGGTGTTGGAGAAGACTCGAGTCCCTTGGACTGCAAGGAGATCCAACTGGTCCATTCTGAAGGAGATCAATCCTGGGTGTTCATTGGAGGGACTGATGCTAAAGCTGAAACTCCAATACTTTGGCCACCTGATGTGAAGAGTTGACTCATTGGAAAAGACTGATGCTGGGAGGGATTGGGGGCAGGAGGAGAAGGGGACGACCGAGGATGAGATGTCTGGATGGCATCACTGACTTGATGGATGTGAGTTTGAGTGAACTCCAGGAGTTGGTGATGGGCAGGAAGGCCTGGTGTGCTCCTATTCATGGGGTCACAAAGAGTCGGACACAACTGAGCAACTGAACTGAACTGAATAATATTCTATACCAAAAATCTAGTTGGTAACTCTGCTTAAAAAGGATGCATTCTGAAAGGAGTTAGGACCATTTACAGAACACTCATTTTTATCAATGAGCTTCAGAGAAGAAAGGCATGAAAATTAAATATTTGCCTGAAGTCATATAAATCTCTTCCTTTTATTAGGTAGAGTTTCTTTTCATCATATGAGGATGGGCATCAGATATTGAAGGATTAGAAGGTTTAGGTATGAAAATACAGTAACCTTCAGAAAACTGGAGTCTTCTGAGATGTTCTGTGACCAGAATTTATGTTTAGTACTAGCAAGAACTAGTACTAAAGAGGAATTGTCCCAGTGAGTTATATTTAAAAGTATCAAAAGTTCTTTCCTGACTCCACCACTTTTTTTTTTCATAGTTTCCTCAAGTTGTTTTTACATTTTGTTTTGTTTAAACAAAACGTTTAAAAAGTTTTTCTAAGTCAAGATGTCTGGCTCTGCCATTTCTGAACTTGGAGAACTCGAACCGATAGTTGAATGCCTCTGTGTTTCACCTATAAAAATAAGGAATAATAAGGCCTCAAGTTCTGGTGAAGCGAAATTAGCAAAAACACAGAATACCCTCCAGCTCATTGTTGGAACATAGTCTGTCCTCATTCAATAAAAACCAGAGATATCATTACAGAATTAGAAAACTATAGAATAGAGTTATAGCTGAAAAAAAAATCGCAGAGTTAGTCAAAGCTCCTTATTTTAAAAATAAGAAAGTTAGTGACTAGAAAAGGTAAATAAAAATCAATAACACTTATTTTATTAGTATTAGCCAGGGTTCTCCAGACAGAACCACTAGGGGATATGGATAGGTAGACAGAGACTTTCATGTGCTCAGCCTCTCAGTCGTGTCCAGCTCTTTGTGACCCCATGGACTGTAGCCCGCCGGGCTCCTCTGTCTATGGAATTCTCCAGGCAAGAATACTGGAGTGGGTAGCCATTTCCGACTCCAGGGGATCTTCCCCAACCCAGGTATTGAACCCGAGTCTTTTGGGTCTCCTGCATTAGCAGGCAGATTCTTTATCACCAAAGCCATCTGGGAAGCCAGTACATACATAAAAACATACATAATTATTGTGAGAAACTGGCTTCCATGATTATGAGCTGAGAAGTCCTAAGCTTTAGAATTGGCAAGGTCTAGTCAATGGCGCCCCACTCCAGTACTCTTGCCTGGAAACTCCCATGGACGGAGGAGCCTGGTTGGCTGCAGTCCATGGGGTCACTAAGGGTCAGACACGACTGAGCAACTTCACTTTCCCTTTTCACTTTCATGCATTGGAGAAGGAAATGGCAACCCACTCCAGTGTTCTTGCCTGGAGAATCCCAGGGACGGGGAGCCTGGTGGGCTGCTGTCTATGGGGTCGCTCAGAGTCGGACACGACTGAAGCGACTTAGCAGCAGCAGCAGTTACTAGTTTGAAAGCTGGCAGGCATGAAACTGAGGAAAACCTCATTTTTCTGTTTGAGTCTGAAGGGAGAGAAAGACCAGTGTCCCAGCTCAGAAGAATCTGGAAGTTTCCTATTAGTAGATCGGCTTTTGGTCCAGCTAGTCCTTCAACTGATTGGATGAGGCCCACGCACATCAGAGAAGGCGGTCTGCTTTACTCAGTCTACCTGAGTAAATATTAATTTCACCCAGAAACACCCTTGCTGACCCACCAGAATGGCCTTTGACCAAATATCCGGGTACCCTATGGCCCAGTCAGGTTGACCTCAAAGTCAATCAACACCCTGATGTAAACCTACTTTATACTGCTATTGATATTTAAGCTTCTATGCAGCCCATGTAAGGAAAACTTGAGTCCTAGTTGTCCTGGTTGAACAAGAATAACATTTCTATTTTATCCTCAACGTGTTTAGGCTCTTCTCTTCCTAAAATAAATCTACTGTCTCTGGCTTTGAAAATGCTACTTTGTTAATTGCTTCCCTGGCAGGGGTGGAGGAGTGGTGGGGGAGTTATTTTGTTATAAGGCCTTGAAGCAAAGCAGTTCCACATATACAGAGCTGGCCGTAAATTCACGTGTAGGGGCCTTGTATCACAGTCGCTGCTTGTACCTTACTGCTATTGTCTCTGCCTTAAAGCACGTGCAGTGAGGGTTTCCCTCAACCAGCCAGCAGCTCTGTTCTTTTATTTACTTATTGGGGTATAGTTGCTTTACGGGGCTATGTTGGTCTCTGCTGTACAGTAGAGTGAATTAGCCACATGTGAATGGCAACCCACTCCAGTGTTCTTGCCTGGAGAATCCCAGGGGCGGGGGAGCCTGGAGGGCTTCTGTCTATGGGGTCGCACAGAGTCGGACACGACTGAAGCGACTTAGCAGCAGCAGCAGCAGCAGCATACACATATCCTCTCTTCCATGGATTTCCTTCCCAGATTACTCAGTCGTAAAAGGAACAAAACTGTGCCATTTTTAGAGATGTGGATGAACCTAGAGACTACCATACAGAGTGATGTTAGAAAGAGAAAAACAAATATCGCATATTAACACATGTGTGTACTATCTGGAAAAATGATGCAGGTGAGCTTATTTGCAAGCAACTCTGTTCTGACCCTCTCTGCCTGGAGGTGCCATGGAAAGTCCTGGCGTCCCCTGTGCTTCTGACCAACCGGCTACAGATTGGACATTGCCACGCCTCTCACGTTCCTCTTTTGTGTGCAGACATCAGCTGCAAGTTCCGGTTCTCACCTGTGCTTCTAATTGACCAGCCATAGACCAGAGGTTCCTGCAACTGTGTCCTTAGGTTAGATTAATTCACTAGAGTGTCTTTCAGAACTCAGGAAACCTGGTTGCTCTCTGGATGACCCGTTTATTACAAAGAATGTAAAAGAACAAGACTCAGCATTCTGCCTTTCTCCTTTGACTTAGCCTGATCTCGTGCAAAAATGTACCCACAGGTAAGATTTTTTTTTTCCCACAGAATTTCTGATTTCTTCTAAAAACAGAATTATTGGACAAAGATCAAATTGGATGAAGACCCAGTATATATTTCTCATAAGCCATGAAATCACATCTGCCATAGGGAAAGCTCAGAACTGGTCATCTGCCTTTAGAAAACCCTGGGACGAGAGCCCAGAGAAACTGTGATCTTACCACCTGGCTTGGAGAGTCCCTTTCACCAGTAGGAAATGAGAGGGAAAGGGTGAGAGCTCAAATCTACCAGAGGAAATAAAACAGTATGAATATTTGGCCAAGATGAACCTAAGCTGGAGACAAAATTCAGAGGAGAAATCTCCCCATGTTGTCAAAGGAAAGCAGATGATCAACGTGTAATTTAATTATAGGACCAAGATGTGCGTTACTGAAAGGCCTTGCCAGAAGCTCAGCGCGTTACTTAGCTCTAGATTCTTTGGGGCAAAGAAATCCAGTGTCACATTGATAATAAATGATGACTCCAGTTGGTAAAAATGGCAGCCAAGATCTACACCAAATTTACCTGAATATTTTCTCCTCTTTCCCTTCTCAACTACAGTCAGTTACATGCTGTGGTTATTAGGCTGTATTCTTTCAAGGAGTACCTTTACACTTCAAGACTTTTTAATTACTCATGATTTTCTATGTTGTCCTTACTGTTAATAATAAAAATAATTGAAAGTCTAAATTGATAAATATCTCGGCATTTTGAAGTTTCTGATCATGTTTCTGCTCAGTTTGAGTATTTATTGCAATAAAGAATATTGTCAATAGAAATCTATCTGAAACTGTTTTTTAAATGCTTTTATTTGATGAGTAATATTTAATTTAACCTATTAAAAGAATCTTGGCATCTATATAACATGTTTCCTACTATTCACTTTAATTCTAATCATTGTTATTTAAAATATTTTTGGATTTTTCAGATCTCATAAACATTAAATAAGTAATATTTGAATCTATTAAAATTTTTTAATATATCCTTAAATGTTTAAATTTAATAAATTAAATATTTAATATAGTAAAGATTTCTAGAACACTTTAGAGTCTATCTTTGAATTATAGTAAATACTTTTAAAAATGGAAACTTTCAATTAAGATAGGAATAGGAGTATACTATGGCTAATATACAAGTAAAAATTGATCTCATTTTTTTTTTAACTAGGGCCTAGTTTGGTTCCTAAATTAATGCTGTCAATTAAATGTATACACGTAAAATCAACTTTGTTGGACATGTAGAATCAAATGGTAGACTCAAGAAATAATGTGTTCTTTGCTGCACAGCAGAAAATCATACAACATTGTGAAGCAACTATACTCCAATACATTAAAAAAAAAAAGAAATAGTATTTGTTTAAATAATAATACTTTATGTCATAGGTAATATCTTATCCCTATATTATTAATTTTTAATTCAAAGTGTTTTCACTATAATTCATGAATATTATTGTGTACCTCCAGTGAGTATTCATTTTCCAAATTCCAGATTTAAAACAATGAATAAGACATCATTTTTGCCTCCAAGAAACTTACAGCCCACTCCTATAGACAGATAAGTGAAGAAATAATTATGATCTGAGAAGAACCAGCATTATCATTTGAAGTATAAGTAAAATATTATAGACACAGGGAAAGGAGCTATAAATTCTTTGCGGGGAAATGCAGATGGTTCAAAGAAGGCTTTGAAGCTAATACATGTTTTGAGCTGAATTGAAAAACAATGAAGAATCGTCCAGGAAGGGAGACTGGGGAAGTGTATTTCAGGAGAGGGACTGGCAAGGGTAAGGAGGTATGCAAGCACAAAGAATACTGGAAACTTAGGTAGAAATTAGGAAATGAAAAGATAAAACTGACAGAAAGTGATTGGAGCCAGATAGTAGAGGACCTTATAAATTATTCCAGATATTTACAAGTGGAAGAGGTTTTACCTTGTTTATCTTTCAGCAACTCTAAGAAGTAGGAAATGAAAGTGATCTTGAGTTGATAAATGATCACCTGTCTAAAAAATATCCAACTAGATCCTGGTCTTCTGATTTCTGACCCTGTACATTTAAACTACATCTCAAACAACACTGGGTTTGTTTGAACCAGTGTTCCAGGAAGTCAAATAATAAACCAGAGTGAGCTGCAGGGGGCAAGGATCTTATCTATTTTGTTTTCTACTCTAGTCCCAGTTTCTAAAGCAGTGCCTGCTTTAAACTGGTGGAACAAATAGAGAGCACACATTTACTGAGTGCTTATGAAGTATCAGACATTCTTTTAAATGCTTTTACATGGATTAAAGTATTAAAGCAAACACTTTAGAGAATTATGTCACATTTTGGTGCAATATTGTACAAACTATTGCTGGACAAAAAAGAGTTATGTGATCCTGAGAGCGCTGCATAATATCATCAATGTGGTCTAAAATGACACATTTTTTGGAGAACAGATTTACTTATAAAGTGAGACTTGGCTTCAAACATATGAAAACCTATCATGTGGAAGATGTAGACATATTTTTGGAGAACCGTCTTCAGAAAGCTTACCTGGGGTCAAGGTGTGGGTACTGGAATAGAATATACGAAGATTTTCTGGACTTTCAATTTGATTTAACCAACAATAGAACAAGTTAATTTGGGATGCAATAAGCTTCTGTTTATTCATAATAGTCACACAAAAGTTTGAGGGCTACTGATCCTATAGATTTTTTTTTCTTTGAATGACAGATTGAGCTATATGATATCTAAGATTTATGAGTCTATTAGGTTGGTAGACCAGTTGGATTATTTTGATTTGCAAGTGTAGAGTGCTGGTCTATTAACAGGCATGCATGAAAGCAGTTGGCCTGTTTCAAATCAGCTTGGAACATCAATTAAAGAAAAAAAAAAAGATCTCTTTGGCCTTTTCTCAATGTCCTTTCCAAGTCTAAGCAAATTATTCATAGTTGCCTTTAAAGTCTGCTATTCTGTTTATGAGGAATGACTCAAGGGAAGTTTTTCTTTAATTCAAAACAAACAGATTGCTTACATGCTGAATAGCTGGCTGTACTTAGATGTTTCCTGAGAATGTTTACTGTTTGTCAGGTGTTGTGTTACCTGAACTTTTCGTGACTCACAAGGAGAAACAGACATCAGGTCACGAACTCTGGTTGCTGATATTCAGATCACTCTGTGGACTAATTATGAAATTGCTGGGGGAAAAAATCGTAATAGATCATCACAGGCAACTGATAGTTTGCATGCTAAGTCACCTCAGTCGTGTCTGACTCTTGCAACCCTATGGACTGTAGCCTGCCAGGCTCCTCTGTCCATGGGACTCTCCAGGCAAGAACACTGGAGTAGGTTGTCATTTCCTCCTCCAGGGGATCTTTCTGATGTAGGGATTGAACCCACGTCTCCTGTGACTCCTGCCTTACAGGTGGATTCTTTACTGTTGACCCACGCGGGAAGCCCTGATAGTTTAGCAAACCGTTAAACTGCAGAGTGGACTCTCCTGGCTCAGGGCATCGGAAAGGAGATGGCTATACATCTGTAGCTGGAGCTTCTCCTGCAGGAGGCTGTGAAGGAAAAGGGCCACATTTTTCTGAGATGTATGGACTAGAGGTTATGAAACAGCGTTTGGATCGGATCTTTCTTCCTGTTTCTTGTCTTCTCATTTGGGATCTTATTTCCGAGGCCACTGCTAACCTGCCCCTATTCCTGGCTGGAGGAAAGGGAAACTAAAATAACAGATGCTAGGGCTTCCCAGGTAAAGAATCCGCCTGCTAATGTAGGAGACACAGGTTCAGTCCCTGTTCTGGGAAGATCCCAAATGCCTTGGCGCTGCTAAGCCTGCGAGTCACAGCTCCTGAGCCTGTGCTCTAGGGCCTGGGAGCCACAACTACTGAGCCCACATCCTGCGACTCCCGAAGCCCGCGTGCCCTGGAGCCTGTGCTCCGCAACGGGATAAGTCACGGCAATGAGAAGCCTGAGCACCTCAGCCAGAGAGGAGCCCCGCTCACCACAACCAGAGAAAAGCGCTTGCTGCAACGGAGACCCAGCACGGCCAAAATAAATAACATTTTAAAGAAGGATCACACCAAAGATGTGGGTCTCCAAAGATGGTGACCCTGGCTAGGCACTGTTCCTGCTGCTCTTCACACCACTATTAAATGTGGAATTTGAGGTTCCCTGTCAGGCTCACTAAAGCTCAGACACTCAAGGTTGTTTTCTCCTGGGGAGGCTCAACAGACAGAAAGCCGGAGAGGTGGACTGGCCACACGGTTTAACCTTGAAGGCTGTCTGACTTAGTAAAGGTCCCCGCTTTCTTCATTGCTTTGCTTAAATCTGTTGGAACATTTTAGATACCTTTTCTTTTGACTTGGAAATTCAGTTTTTATGTAAGAACATTTTGAATTCTTAAATTTCTTCCCTTTTGAACTTTACTCAAGATATAGAGAGGAGGAAAAAAAATCAACCAACTTTTGACTTTTTAGTCAAAAATGATTGAATGAGACTTCTAATTGAATGCATTTGTTTTATGTTCAAAATCAAAAACTCTAAACTCTTAGGTCACTGGAGTAGTGGGCTTATGGCCATGTGATTGTATTAAAGGGTTACAGGGAGATTCATTAAAAAAAAAAAAAAAAATATATATATATCCTAGGCAGAAGGATCAGAAAATCATCAATCTTTTAACATATATATTTCCTAAATAGTATTTCTTTGAATATAATCTTCACTCATTGGTTTCTACAGATAATCTGCTTTTTTTCTGTAGATGGCACATGAATATTTGGAGGTCAGGCTTTTAGCTTTCTATCTACTTATCTTTGATATGGACCATTTAAAAGGTCTTTATTGAATTTGATTCAATATTGCTTCTGTTTCATGTTTTGTTTGTTTGGCTATGAGGCCCCTGGGAGCTTAGTTCCCTGACCAGGTATTGACCTTCACCCTCTGCTTTGGAAGACAAGGTCTTAGCCAATGGACTGCCAGGGAAGTCCCCAGCTTTCTATTTAAAAAGTAGTTGGTAATAGGTGTACTCTCTATCAAGCATTCTTTCATGAGTACAGTTTCTCTGAAGTTCAAAATTGTTAGCAAAGGGCGAGATGGGTAGAGCGGTGGGTGTGGATTCAGTTCACGTGGGTCTGGACAGCTTTCCTGCACTTAACGGCCAGCGTGATGGAATATAACTCACTACCTCCCTGGGCTAGTTTTTTCATCAGCGAATATTTAAAACTGGACCTCGATGACTTTTAATCTTCCTGCAAGCTGTAATGTATGCTTTTATATTGACAATATTTCTGAAAAGCAGTAAAGCCTCTCCTTAAGAATGGAATATATTGTATGATATGTTATTTTTTTAAAAAGAATAAAATAATGTGCCTCTACTCAAGTAAAATCTCATAGAAATAATGTCTTTTCAAGAAGTAATGGGATATCAAAACAATTCCACAAGCTTTGTTTTGTGGCGGTTTTTGTTTTCCATTTTTATTTTTTTTTAACATTTTAAGTAAAACGCATTGTTTAAAAAAATGAAAAAGGTAATTTTTTTTTTAACATTGCAGCTATGATTGAGACTTGACAATTTCCTAAGGATTTCAGCTTTCGCCACTTTTAGAGAGTCTTGTTTGCTTCTTTATTTCTGGTTTCTTCTCCTGTTCTTCCTGGCTGATCGTCCTCGGGAGGAAAAAATTTTTAAAAGGAACAGATAGTTATCTAGATAAAAAGGCTTCTTCTTGCCTGAACGTTTTTATTACTTTCTCATATCATCTCACTTCCCCCAATATGCCAGTGATTTATTCCAAACCTCTTGTTTGGTCCACTGTGAGACTGAAAACATCACTAGATAGTAGCTGAGAGTGCCCTCCCTACCTGCTGTTGAAGAAGCCCCAGTCCATGGGCTTATGCAAACACGCAGGCTGAGCTGAGTAGAGTTTGAAATCAGAAGTAATTTAGGACCCTAGGGTCTCTCATGGTTTCTCTGGGAAATTTCTGAGCTTCTCACATGTCTTTGTTTCCTTTTAAATTTAAATCAGGTTCTTTCTGTTTCCAAATCCCTAATTCCTCTTTGGTAGTAAATAGTTACTCAGGCACACACCTCTCTTTTGCAAAACCAGAGGCGCACTGGTATGCTGTTGCGATGGGTTTGAATTGCTTGGTGCTCAGTCATCATCATCTCTCCTTGTCACCAATAGCCCTTTTCTCTTCCTTGCTTTCCTCTATCCATATCCTGTCTCACAATGTCTGTTTTCACTTGCCGTTTCACTATTTGGAAAACAAATGCATAGTTCTCATCCCCACAGGGGTCAGTTACCTTCGCGGGGGTTCTCCATCTCACATTTCATTCCCAACCCAAGCTGCCATTTTGCACTTGCCTTGCTCACGCCACAGTCAGGGGAAGAAGTGTGGATTGCTGTCAGAGAGGAGGCACACACGTGGAGTGGTTTACCCGGATCTGTCATTGCACCTGGAAAACCACACAGCAGCGTGGCTAGAGCCGGGTATTAGAAACTAGCATTCAAATCCAGGCTTTGCTGCTTACGAGCTTTTGCCCTTAGGAGGTCACAAACCACCATGAATTCAGTCTCTTTGTGTGTAAATTGTAGGCAAAAATAATAGTCTTATCAGACTGTTGTGTGGAATGGAGATCATAGACAATGTATTCAAAGTGCCTGGGACTTGAGAATGAGGCACTAAATAAATAACACTAACTATTTTTAATGCCATGAACATTAACACATCTGTTTCCTGATGAGCCAATAGTACAGTCCTCAAGGCAGTTTGACAATCACTCATTGAGTGCCAAATGTAGACTCTCTAGTCTGTGTTACGAGTCCATAGAATGTATGAAAGGAGTATGAATTGTCACTTTCCATCTTTCTCTCATCTTCAGCTCTCCCTGCCACACAGAGTCCAACCCTTTAGCAAGAAATTCAAAGCTCTTCTCAACTTGTCCTCAGACAATCTTTCCAGCCTCCCTTATCCCTGCTTTGCCCCCACGGTCCCGACTCTTGCCAATCCAGGTAACTCACATCCATATTCTCCCGTGTGTTCCCTTGGGCTGAAGACAGACCAGAATGAGGCAGATCTTACTCATTTTAAGACTCAACATAAAGATAACTTTCCCCATGGAGTCTTTCTTGGCCTGCCCTGGTCCCTAGTACCTAAAAGGTTGGGGACTGATGTCTTAAGTGGACAAACTCAAGAACTGGAGCTTTAAAAACCTAGGTAGTTTTCACTTGTGTGTTTGTCAAGGGACTTGAGTGGATACAATTAATGATGTCTCCCAACTGAGTTCCATTTTCATCTGAAGCCACATGCCAAGGCTATAAATGATACATACAGATAAGGGTCTACCCCTGGGGAAAGCCTCCAACAAGCCTCCTGCTCTTGCTCTCTAAGATGCCAACAGTGTGCTTAGCCAGGCTACAGGGTTGCACCCCCAGGAAAGGGAGCTTGTCTTATCATTTCCCCTTTCCCCCAAATATTTGTGTCAAAATATTCCATTTTAAATATGTTTTAAGAACAAGATGAGATGTGACGAATGCATTTCTACTACAAAGAAGATGAGAGATCTCCTATTTCAGGAATTCTGTTGGAAGTCTACTCTGTAGAATACAGTAGATCAGAATGCCTTTACTTCTACTCAAGTGTCATCAAAACTCAAGCAAACATCTTCCACTGGGATCAAATCTTCCTAGCTATTGTTGCATTTCAGTTAGAATTATACTTTATAACAAAGGGATCAGAGTGTATATGACCTCAAAATGATTCATTATCAACCTCTTAACAGAGAAATATTTCTTAAGACTCAAAGAAGATTTTATAGTATGAACAAGCAAAACTGAATGTTAAATGAATACTATATGATATAGTTTATGAATCTTTAAGTTTTGGTTTTAGGCAGTGCATCTAATTAGGACAGAGAGTTTCCTAAGTTTTAAGGGGTTTTTTTTTGATTTTCAAACAGATATAAATGCCACAGGGCTGTAGAAATTTCACTGGGGCTCAACATCATTGAATTTCAGGTTACAATGTGCTTCGGTATACAGCGCCGGCCATAGAGGGCTCTGCACGGGTGAACTGGGTCTCACAGCCAGCTCTGCTGCTGGAGAACTCCAGAAACTTGATCAACACACTCACAACTTATAGATCAATGTGACATTTCATTCAGCCATTAATCATAGAGACATAAATTTTGAGGTTGAAAAGAACCCTTAGAGAACATCTCATCTTTCCTTTGGCCAGTCGGGCATTTGGGCTCCAGAGTTAAGTGACTCGTTCAAGGTTAAATGCTGGTTAAAGTTGAGGCTGGAAGTCGTGCTGACATCAGGGTCAGCTGACTCCTGAATCAGCACTGTTCTCAGTCCAGACTGTCTTAATATACTGGTACTTACACTTCATCCTGAGCTTGGGCATGTGATACATGGAAGGCTGTTAACAGTACCCTCCTTCAGTGGCGTATTTACTGGAAGTGAAAAGTACAAACGAAATGTTTCTCTAAACTGGCATTGCCACTACCAAGCTGTGTAATCTTCAACCAGTTACTTTAACATCATTGTGCCTCCATTTCCTCATCTCTAACTCTTTAAACAAAATGCTCCTTGCTTCCCAAGACGGGGACGAGGATTAAAGGAGATGAAAGGTGTCAAGTGTTTAGAATATTGCCTGGCATGCAGTGGGCTCTTTGCAGGTTAGCAATTCTTGCTCATGTTATTCTGGGGAGTAAAGTTTGTCAGATGGCCACTTTCTTGTGAACTAGAGTGATGAACGGCTGGAGGGAAAGGCCAGGTGAATGGTGAATTTTCATAGATGGCAGACGAGCAAACTCTTCTTAATTCCTATCCAAGGCCAGACAAAGGACAATGCTCCTTCTTACTTATGCCCACCTGACCTTCTGGGCTGGAATACTCCTTCATGTTACTTATTAAAAATGTCTGATTTGGACACATATTTGAATAAATACAATGGACAGGCCAGGTGGGATGACCTTAATTCTTACCAAAAGTTCTGGATTATAAACATAAATTCCATTTGAAATGATCAACCCACATAAAAAGCAAGCAGCATGTCTAACATTACACGCTTGTTGAAACATGTAGTTGAAACATGGAGAAGTTGTAGGTTGGTGTGCAGTTGGTGATGAAGAGTGAACAAAGATGAACTTTGCTTGATAAAATGGGTATGTTTCTGGAAACTTATCAATAAATTAAACCTTTTTAAAAAAATAATAATTAAACTTCTGTGAAACTATTTATTTACCAAAAACAATCATAGTGGAAATGGGTCCGATAGTCTTATCTCTATTCTAAAGGTACATCTAATTTAATTTGGAAAGATTATGAAAGTACTTATATATCATTGCATACAATATGTGGTATATATATTATTCATAAAGTGTATATAAATGTTTGTCAGTATATATCGAGTTGGCCAAAACAGTAATCTGGGTGGCCAACCTAATATATACACACACAGGTTTGGGTTTGTGTCAAGTTTAAAACATGCATCCATGCCACTGCAAAATAAATTCCTAAGGTGAGCTGAGGCAATAAGCTCGTGTTATTCCCTGATCACTAAGCAATTAGGTTTACGCAAATATAACGGATTGATCAGAATTGACAGGAAACACAGTTAAGGGCTCCAGTGGCTGCTTCGCTACCATTAAATTCTCCTAATTAGGAGATTCTAACTATTTAAGCTATTTACAGGATGGTCAGTCAAAGGCATCCACATCAGAGAAACTTGTAAAATGGAAAGTATCTTTGGAACATAGAATGGTTGGTTGGAATCAGGCTTAATTCTTTTTCTTTAAAAAATAGAAAGAGAAAAGATGAGGCTGACTTGTTTGTTTGCTTGAGGTTAGGATTCTCTGTAGAAACTTGATTTCTTTTCGAGGATCCAGAAAGACACACACTCATCTCTCGTAGGGCGACCATGTTTACATTCCAAGGCAGAGACGACAGACCTTTGCTGAAGGCTGCGCTTCACTGCACCAGCACGAAGTGAAAACTTGAGAATCGGTTCTGCAGCTTCCATCAGAAGAAAAGAATTGTCAATTATCCATAATTAATATTTACTGAGGACTCATCGGGGTTGTAGCAGGTATGAGAGAACGTCACACACACCCACAAAAGTGATGTGATTTTAAGTTAAATATAGATCTGACGGCCCTGTTTCCCCAGTAGTGCTCTATTTTTTCATTCCTTTAGAAATCTAGTTATATGTTTTTAAAGAAGGGCTGACTGTATATTCTTTAACTTGTTTCTCTTTTATGTCTCCCTGGGGCAAAAAGAAGCAGCAGCAACAAAAATAAAAGTTTTTATGATCCCGTTGAATCAAGATACTAAAACATGAGTTAAATGAAGAGGCGTGGTGGTTTTAATGAAGAAAAATAAAACGATTTAAGCGTTGCCAGGTGGAAAATGAAACAATCTCTTTATATGGAATGTGTAGAAGGGGATGAGGCACATGGATGCCTGGGAAGACAGTTTCCAATGTCAGGAATTTTTGCCATGGTCTTTGATCTGCAATCCAATTTCAGTCTTGGTCTAAGAGAAAAAAACAAAGAGGAAAACTATTACTTGTTTTAATGAAAAAAGTCTCAGTGAACCAAGGCTGACTATGGAAAAAATCATCCAGGAAAAAGGGTATTGCGTCAAAAAATAAACCTTAAAAACAAAAATCAAAACAAAGAAAAATCTCCCTCTTTCTCACAGACACAGACACCAACTCCGTAGGTCATCAAACACTTAATGTGCTGTTAAAGTTATACTATTATGTGATCTCCTCTGAGTATCTTATTTTAATAAGTAGGACTTTTATATCTTTCGAGGAGTAGCCATTGGTTCTAGCTGATAACTTCATTATTAACATAATGCAATTTGTGAAATTCTGTTAGCAGTCACCTGCCTATTGAATAGAGCCAGTGGCTTGTTCCCCACTGCCATTTTGCTGTTAAAATATGTTCAGACTTTGTTGCAAGGACTAAGTTTTACAAGTGATAATCACATTGTTAAAGAAAAAGACCATTCTTTTGGCACGTTATGGAAGACAAAGCTGACTTGTGAGAGTACCCCTTTACTCTTTGATATTCAGGGATTTCTGGTAAAATGGGGCTTGGCTTAAAAAAAAAAGAGGCGCCTGACTTAAAAATATGAAAAGGAAATCTTGAGTTGTCAGAAGTGAAGAGGAAATTCAGAGTCAGAAAAACAGGTCATAGTTTGGGGAGGGTGTTTCAAGAGTATCAAGCTGGATGTTTTACCTAGGTGTTTGAATTTCAATGCCAAGGTCAGGATCTAAGCCACTCTATGGCACTAGAGAGGGCTGTTTTATCTTTTAACTGGGATCAAACACCCAATCTAATATCTAAGGACGTCTCTAAGAAGCCATATGCCCACATTTAGTCACTGATGGAAACAGAGTCCCCTGGAAGAAACTGGAGCTTCAAATCCACCATGAGTGTGGGTAGGGACTTCTGTAACGTGATCAAGCAACTAAGACTCTAAAACTAAAACCCCGAACTGAAAAACAAATGCAACCATCAGGAAAATGCATACTCTTGGGACCACAGGTAATGGAGACATCTAAAAGGAAACAATAACATTAAAAATGTTCTCGTATGAAAGGACAGACCTGATAAATGTTCCAGAAACAGAGAAAGCAGATTGGAAAGTAAATGTTATAGAACTTTTAAGAGTAAATTTAAATTTAAAAAAAAAGAGTGAAAAATATATTAAATATATTTCTTTGTGTGTGAGATGGTCCGGGGTGGGGAGAGGAAACTAAGCCACTGTTTAATGAACAGTGGAGCCTTCCTAGCAGAATGACATTTTCCCAATTGAGGTGTTCCCCTTAATCCTTTATAAAGCTATCCAGGCAACACTGTGTTTAACTATTTATTTCATCACCCTCAAGTACCAAAAACTCTGCTTTCTCATGATTCCAACATCAAGCATCATCTCGAAGGGTAAAAAAGAGAGAAACAGAAGTCAGATGATGGTTCTATTCTTTCTTCTCTCTCTTGCCGCCAGGTGTCAGTTCTGGGATCTGGCTTTGTCCTACTTAGAAGCTGTCATTTCATTGATGCTCACAGTAGACGTGAGACTCATGGGTTAGAGACGAAGGACTCTTGCAACACAGCAGATGACGTGAACATCAGTATGTTCTCACCAGCTCTCCCTAACCCCCAAGTTTCAAGGGGTGATGCGGGAAGCCTGTATGTATGCCAGCCATGTGGTGGGGCGCATCACAAGAAAGGGACTCTGAGCTTGGGGAACTTGCAGCAAACAGAAAGCAATCCTCCTCTTTGTCCTAAAGCAGGCTGCTCCCTCATCCTTCAAGGCTTCTCACAGCAACTGTGGTCCTGTGACAGCCCCAGTAGAGTGGGCAGAGTTTTGCATTCTCAGCAGACCCAGCAAGATGTGTAGGATCTCAAGAAACCCATGATGGAGTCTCCCACAGCAGGAATCTCATTTAACCTCTTGAATTCTCACTGCCTCACCCCCCAAAGCTGGTTAGACGAGGCAGTAGATATCAGCTACCTCCAAGACTGGATCAGCCCTGACATTCTGTGAATCTCTATTGAGAAAAGGTTTGGTTCTGACATAAAATATATGTGTTCAAGCTTGGAATAAAGTTTTTAAGGTTTCTGCTTCCAGTGTAAAAAGTAGATCTGTTCAGTTCAGTTCAGTCGCTCAGTAGTGTCTGACTGTTTGCAACCGCATGAAGTGCAGCACACCAGGCTTCTTTGTCCATCACCAACTTCTGACGCTTACTAAAACTCACGTCCATTGAGTCAGTGATGCCATCCAACTACATTATCCTCTGTCGTCCCCTTCTCCTCCCACCTTCAATCTTTCCCAGCATCAGGGTCTTTTCCAGTGAGTCAGTTCTTCCCATCAGGTGGCCAAAGTACTGGAGTTTCAGCTTCAGCATCAGTCCTTCCAATGAATATTCAGGACTATTTTCCTTTAGGATTGACTGGTAGAAAGTAGATAAGCATTTATAAAATGACAAATCTAGTAAGAGGAAGGGATCAGATTCTTTTTTTCTTTTCTTTTTTAAAAATATAAATTTATTTATTTTAATTGGGGGTTAATTACTTTACAATACTGTATTGGTTTTGCCATACATCGACATGAATCTGCCACAGGTATACACGTGTTCCCCATCCTGAATCCCCCTCCCTCCTCCCTCCCCGTACCATCCCTCTGGGTCGTCTCAGTGCACCAGCCCCAAGCATCCAGTATCATGCATCGAACCTGGACTGGCGATTCATTTCTTATATGATATTATACAGGTTTCAATGCCATTCTCCCAAATCATCCCACCCTCTCCCTCTCCCTCAGAGTCCAAAAGACTGTTCTATACATCTGTGTCTCTTTTGCTGTCTCGCATACAGGGTTATTGTTACCGTCTTTCTAAATTCCATACTTATGCATTAGTATACTGTATTGGTGTTTTTCTTTCTGGCTTACTTCACTCTGTATAATAGGCTCCAGTTTCATCCACCTCATTAGAACTGATTCAAATGTACTCTTCTTAATGGCTGAGTAGTACTCCATTGTGTATATGTACCACAGCTGTCTTATCCTTTCATCTGCTGATGGACATCTAGGTTGCTTCCATGTCCTGGCTATTATAAACAGTGCTGTGATGAACACTGGGATACATGTATCTCTTTCAATTCTGGTTTCCTGGGTGTGTATGCCCAGCAGTGGGATTGCTGGGTCATAAGGAAGTTCTATTTCCAGTTTTTTAAGGAATCTCCATACTGTTCTCCATAGTGGCCGTAGTAGTTTGCATTCCCACCAACAGTGTAAGAGGGTTCCCTTTTCTCCACACCCTCTCCAGTATTTATTGCTTGTAGACTTTTGGATCGCAGCCATTCTGACTGGTGTGAAATGGTACCTCATTGTAGTTTTGATTTGAATTTCTCTGATGAGTGATGGTGAGCATCTTTTCATGTGTTTGTTAGCCATCTGTATGTCTTCTTTGGAGAAATGTCTATTTAGTTCTTTGGCCCATTTTTTGATTGGGTCATTTGTTTTTCTGGAATTGAGCTGCAGGAGTTGAGATTAGCTGTTTGTCAGTTGCTTCATTTGCTATTATTTTCTTTCATTCTGAAGGCTGTCTTTTCACGTTGCTTATAGTTTTCTTCGTTGTGCAGAAGCTTTTAAGTTTAATTAGGTCCCATTTGTTTATTTTTGCTTTTATTTCCAATATTCTGGGAGGTGGGTCATAGAGGATCCTGCTGTGATGTATGTTGGAGAGTGTTTTGCTTATGTTCTCCTCTAGGAGTTTTATAATTTCTGGTCTTACATTTAGATCTTTAATCCATTTTGAGTTTATTTTTGTGTATAGTGTTAGAAAGTGTTCTAGTTTCATTCTTTTACAAGTGGTTGACCAGTTTTCCTAGCACCACTTGTTAAAGAGATTGTCTTTAATTGATTGTATATTCTTGCCTCCTTTGTCAAAGATAAGGTGTCCATAGGTGTGTGGATTTATCTCTGGGCTTTCTATTTTGTTCCATTGATCTATATTTCTGTCTTTGTGCCAGAACCATACTGTCTTGATGACTGTGGCTTTGTAGTAGAGCCCAAAGTCAAGCAGGTTGATTCCTCCAGTTCCATTCTTCTTTCTCAAGATTGCTTTGGCTATTCGAGGTTTTTTTGTATTTCCATACAAATTGTGAAATTATTTGTTCTAGCTCTATGAAAAATACCGTTAGTAGCTTGATAGGGATTGCATTGAATCTATATATTGCTTTGGGTAGTATACTCATTTTCACTATATTGATTCTTCCAATCCATGAACATGGTATATTTCTCCATCTATTAGTGTCCTCTTTGATTTCTTTCACCAGTGTTTTATAGTTTTCTATATATAAGTCTTTAGTTTCTTTAGGTAGCTATATTCCTAAGTATTTTATTCTTTTTGATGCAATGGTGAATGGGATTGTTTCCTTAATTTCTCTTTCTATTTTCTCATTATTAACATATAGGAATGCAAGGGATTTCTGTATGTTGATTTTATATCCTGCAACTTAACTATATTCATTGATTAGCTCTAGTAATTTTTTGGTGGAATCTTTAGGGTTTTCTATGTAGAGGATCATGTCATCTGCAAACAGTGGATCAGATATTTTTAAAAACATGTTAGTGCAGCTAATGAAATCAGTCATGAAGAACTGAATCAACAATTAAAACCAGGAAGTGATACATTTATTTTAATATCATTTGTGGTTTAGATGTATGTACTCTGATAAAATATTGAATATTATTTCCTTTGGAACTCAAAGACTTACCTATTAATTACTTTAGGCTTCCCCGGTGGCTCAGACGGTAAAAGAAACTGCCTGCAGTGCAGGGGCTGAGGGTTCAGTCCTGGTTAGGAAGATCCCCTGGAGAAGGGAATGGCTTCCCACTCCAGTATTCTTGCCTGAAGAATTCCATGGACAGAGGAGTCTGGTGGACTACAGTCCATGGGGTCGTAAAGTAGGACACAACTGAGCATTAATTACTTTGATTGATTGGTCTATTTTGCTTAATGTGGAAGGGAAGAATATTTCACTTTGTGATGTTAGACTTATCAAGTGATTTTTAAAAGTTGTTTTGTATGAATATATGCAATTTGTTTCTTTATAATTTTTGAAGTTATAGATTTACACCGTTACCTTTTGCTATCTTGATATCCTTTCTGATGACCTACTTCAACTGCCATGATTTAGAAAGGCCTCATAGTCTTGAGAAGAAAGCTTTGGTTGTCCTGTGACACATACACATACCCACGTTTCACACCAGTTATCATCCTTTCCTTCAGATTGATAATTCAGGAGGACCTGTGTTATGATGAGTTTTCTTTCAGTCCAAGATGATCCCTTTGTCCCCATCTTCTATGAAAACTGAATAGGATTTCTTCCTCTATACTACAAGGCTAGCAAAGCATGCTCAAGAGCTCATTACTCATAATTCTTTCAGACATTATTTTTCTGCCTCTTTCTAATAAACAAGGGAACTAAATTAAAGCAAACCTCCTGATAGTGCTTGTCCTTTTTCTTTTATGCCCAGTTTTATCAAAAGGCTTCTGCACCACTCCCATTCAGATCTATATCGCCATCGACGCTGAACACCTCTCGATAAAATGACAGTGCTGGATGCAGCTTCCTGCTTTCTGCTCTTCTTCTGTTTGCTGTTGTTTTTCTTAAGGCACATTCCAGCAGTCTGCTCCCACTTCCCCGAACACTCATTTTGCTCATAGGTTCACTCTAAACAACCATAATGTGGTTTTCCCTGAATATCAATAAATCCAATATATTTTGACTATTTATCTCACAGGCAATAAATATCTTTTTACAAAGTACATTTCATGAATTAGCTCAAATTACATTTGGGCTGCTTTGGAACCACAGAGAAAGGTGCCAAACATTTGCTACAACACGAGACTGTATTTAACTTCAGGGGAGAACAGAACCTCTCATTTTCTCATCAGAAGTAAAGGTGAAAAGCCTTGTTTTCCTTTTACAAACTTCAAGCCATTTATTTTCATTTATCTGTCACTTTTATTAAAGGATTCACAGTGATGTATGTTTCTTGAAGTTTAAGTATGAAAATCAAAATGAGCCTTTGCATTTATTTACAGGGTGGGAATAGAGATGCAGACATAGAGAAGAAATTTTGGTCACAGAGAGGGGGAAGGCGAAGGTTGGCCCAATTGGGAGATCAGCATTGATCTCTCAGCATACATTATGTAAAATAGATAGCTAATGGGAAGTTGTAGAGCACAGAGAGCTTAACCCAGCACCTTGTGATAACCTAGAGGAGTGAGATGGGATGAGGGCTGGGGGAAGCTTCAAGAGTGGGGGAGACGTGTGTACTTATGACCGATTCATGTTGTATGGGTGAAGCCAACATAATATTGTAAAGCAATTATCCTCCAATTAAAAATAAAAATTTTAACAGTGTATACATCTTTTAGCTGGTTTACTGTCCACCACTGATTAAAAACTATTGCAACTGAAATGAAAAATTGGGCAATACTGGTGCAAGCTTTGGCTTTAGCATGCCTTGAAAGTGAAAGTTGCTCAATCGTGTCCGACTCTTCGTGACCCCAGTGGACTGTCAATGGAATTCTCTAGGCCAGAATACTGGAGTGGGTAGCCTTTTGCTTCTCCAAGGGATATTCCTGACCCAGGGATTGAAGTGGGGTCTCCCTCAATGCAGGCAGATTCTTTACCAACTGAGCTATCTGGAAGCCACCAGCATGCCTTACTTTGCTTCTTTTTGTCCCTGGCTTCTCTTCATTTATTAGATGTTTTCTGCTTCCCCACAATCATTTTAGTTGGTCCTGTGATGGTGAGGTTCTTTGCCAGTTGTAGACACAAACCTTGCTCCCATGAGGGTCTGTTTCACTACAGGAGGGCTTAATAATTTTTCCTCCAACTTTTTCTGTCTGTGACAACCACAGTAGTGTAATGAGAAATTCTCTGATGAATAAAGCTTAGCTTTTGAATCTGTTCTGTCGCTGAATTCTCTGGTTTATCTTTTTTGATAACTGGAACCCCTAAGAATGGGCTTCCCAGGTGGTCCTAGGCATGAAGAACCCATCTGCCAATGCAGGAGACATGAGATGTGGATTCGATTCCTGGGTGGAGATGACCCCCTGGAGGAGGGCATGACAGCCCATTCCAGTATTCTTGCCTGGAGAACCCCATGGACAGAGGAGCGTGCCGGGCTATGGTCCATAGGTTGCAAAAAGTCAGACACGACTGAAGTGACATAGCGTGCACACACACTCCCAGAACAAAATGGTAGCCAGCAGGTATTTCCCAGAGAAGACGAAGTCAAGAAGGACTTCATGATGTAGTAAGGACTCTTAGAGGATTTCACAGGACTTTTGTAATCTGTATTTTCTCGCCTCTCTCACCATGAGCCTTGTATATAAGGGCAGTACAGGACCATCACACTAGGGTGAGGCTGCTAGACATGGTAAAAGGAAGCAGAAATGCTTGGATCGATCTTGTTACAGTTCAGTCAAAAAGAGCACCTCTATGTGTTTTTTTTTTTCAAATGAATTAATGAAAATTTGTTGAGAAACCACCATATGAAAAACACTGGGCTTCTGATCTAAGGGCATGAAATGCATGGTCTCACCTACCATCAACTTTGCCAGGCATGGGGCTGGGTCTATAACTATATATTTATTTATTTGAGACAACAAAAGAGACACAGTGGTATAGAACGGACTTTGGGACTCTGAGGGAGAGGGAAAGCGTGGAATGGTTTGGGAGAATGGCATTGAAACATGTATACTATCTTGTAAGAAACGAAGCGCCAGTCTATGTTCAATGCAGGATGCAGGATACATGGGACTGGTGCACAGGATGATTCAGGTAGATGATGTGGGGTGGGAGGTGGGAGGGGGCTTCAGCATTGGGAGATTGTGTTCACCTGTGGCTGATTCATGTCAATGTATGGCAAAACAAATACAGTATTGTAATTAAAAATAAATAAATAAATAAATAAATTTTAAAATAAAAAAAAAAAAAAGAAAAAAAAAAAAGAATAGCCATTCTGTTCTGAGAAGGATAAACCAGCTCTTTGGGTATGAGATTTTATCTATTGAAGATCTTTAAGAAAGCAATATTTATAGTAGAAATAGCTATGCGCTCTGATCTTCTTTAGCATCTCTTGTGTGTCATTTTAAAAACCACTGAGGAGCAAAGCTTGAAGTCAAGCCTTTGGTCACTGATAAGACTGAATGTTCTTATGAGGATGTCCTTGGGGACCTTTGGCAAAATTCTTGACGAGTTTTTTCTGGTATTGAACGAATTGGGTAATAGCTCATCCTTTTCTATTATCTGGGAGAATTTGTGTAAGAATAAGTTCATGTCATTCTTATAGTATGAAAGAACTTTTTGGGAAAGACGTCTCAGCTTGGTTATTTCCATTTAGAAAGTATTTAATCGCAGACTCAATTTATTTGTAGATACAGGACTATTCAGATTAGCTATTACATATTGTGTTAACTTAAAAATTTTTTTTAAACTCTTTGTCTTCTAGTGGAGTGTAGCTGATTAACAATGTTGTGATGGCTTCAGGTGAATAGCAAAGGGACTCGCCCACACGTGTACATGTATCCATCATCCCCCAAACTCCCCTCCCACCCAGGCTACCACATAGCATTAAACAGAGTTCCATGTGCTGTATGTCCTTGTTGATTTAAAATGGTTTTTTTTTTTTCCCAAGATTCTATTTCATCAGAATTTTCATGTTTATTGGCACAAAGATGTTCAGAAGATCCTAACTTTTAAAATATTTTTAAATGTCTATAGAATTGTTGAAATGCCCTCTTTTTCATTTTTGAGATTTGTAATATATGTCTATTTCTTTATAAATCTTGTCATGGAATTTTCTCCTTTTTATTTCTTTTATTTTCTTTTGATTTAGTTTTGTGTTTTTGTGTGTACTCTTTGCTGCTTTTCAGTATGAATACTCACATCATTGATTTCAGCCTTTTCTTTGGCTCCCCAGGTAGTTCTAGTGGTAAAGAATCCGCCTGCCTATGCAGGAAACCCAAGAGATGTGGGTTCGGTCCCTGGATTGGGAAGATCCCCTGGAGGAGGGCATGGCAACCCACTCTAATATTTTTGCCTGAAGAATCCCATGGAGTCCATGGGGTTGCAAAGAATCAGACTGAAGCAAATTAGCACACACACACACTGAATGTAATATTTATATCCAGTATTTATTATGCAGTTGGATACTAAAATACACTGAAATACATATTTAATTACATGTTTATATATTATATCTGTTTATACAAATATGTTTATGTTTTTATACAAATACATATCTTACCAAAGAAAAAGTTGAAGTCAATTATATATATAATATATATATGAATATCCATATTAAAGAGTATTAAAAGATATAAAAATTTAAAATATATAATATATTAAAACTGTGTAATGCAAGAGGCCCTCTTCTCTTCCTCTGTCAAGGACTGTGTTACTTTGAGCGAAGCTGAGGTTTTGGTGCAGCTCCTAATTCCAGTCTACCTGGTCTCCAAGGGTTAGTCTTCCAGAGACTGGGGTGTTTACTAGGATCCCCAATTCCTTGGTGGGTTCAGGACTACAGCATTTATTTCATAAGCCTTGAAAACTGCTGAAAAGTTTACCCAATTTTCAGAGTGCTGACTTTAAATATATTAATGCATTAAATCTAATTTACCTATGCAAATGAAATATTTTTCATAGGCACACTGACAAAATTTGGGAACCCCAGAAAAATGATAATGAAACCAATCAGATTTTTAAAACTTAACTTTGAAAGCTAGTCACTAGCTGAAAAAGATTAAACAGTTCTATGTTGATTCAGCCAGTAGTAAAGTCCTATTGCCTTTGTTTGAAGAATATTGATTGAAATTGATTGACGGACTTCAAGGCTGGAAAGAGAAACAGATTATGGAAACTGGATAGATGCACTCAGGAAACTAGGCTCATTCATTAGGAAGATGTAAATAAAGTTGCATGGTTTATATATGATGCTTAGTTTGATTCAAATATATTCCTAATGTTTTTGTTCTGAGTCTTTCCATGTATACTACACTGAAAAAGCTCACGCTGACATATTGCCTTTATGTATACAAAATAAAGGAGGGAGTTAATTGTGCGTTCAGTTGTCCCTTTAAGCCAGTTAAATACTACTCCAGGGAGGTGTTCATTTATCAACAAACACCTCCTTTGCCATTTCCTTTGACATCATTAAGGAAAAGGTAAGCAACTTAACTTATTAATAAAGCTGCCGTGGCATTTGGAGGAAAGACGACATATCATTATTGTTCTTTATACACCGAATCAACCAATATCCATGTATTGCGGAGCATCTACTATGTAGAGAACACTGCGCAGACGCTGGGGACAATAAAAAGCAGCATCTAAAGCAGGTTGTGTTTGCTAGGGACTCATGCCCGCCCAGTCTTCAGATCAAAACCTCAGCTCAGCCCTTAGGGGAAACGAGAACCTAAAACCCAGTTTGGAATCTTGAGTTTCATGGATCCTTTCTCCCCACCATATGGTGTCAGTCTGCATTGCCAAGGAGAAGCAGGGGATAGAGGCCATTAACTTCAGTTTCGTCTAAACCACACTGTCCATTTCTTTTGCCTCATTTGTGCCTTGAAAACCTGACTACAAGGAGATGTTTAGAGAAGCGGTAAGGCTGATCTTCTCATCCTAAGTGGTAAAGGTGTTTTATAAGATGCTTTCACTTGGTAAACAGGAATGTATGTGAGGGAGCTTACCAGAGCATTTCTGAGTTAAGTCCACCCCGTGACTGGCACTTTGTTTAAGCTTCCACTCCAACATGTGGGGGAAAATGGCTGCCTGTTTACAAAAGCAACTTTAGCTTTTGTAAAACTCTGGTCTGACTGAGCGATTTGGCAAAAACTGAGGAACACTAGAGTAGGGGTTTACTTGTAGTTAGATGGGAGTCTTGTCCCTTCTCACGTTTTTAGCATCTCTAACTTCAGAACACCCTCAGCAAAAGCATGGGAAAGGTGGGGGAAGGAGTCTGGTAACCAGCTTAACCCCCTGCCCAAGCCCTAATGGCCCCAGACCATCCTCTACCTTTTTGTTCCCTCAATCCATGCACCCTGCTAAGTCGCTTCAGTCACGTTGTACTCTTTGTGTCCCCATGGACTATGGCCCATCAGGCTCCTCTGTCCATGGGATTTCTCAGGCAACGTTGCTGGAGTGATTTGCCATTTCCTTCTCCAGGAGATTTTCCCCACCCAGGGATAGAACTTTCATCTCTCGCCTCTCCTGCATTGGCAGGTGGATTCCCTTACCACTTGTGCCACCTAAGAAGCCCTCAGTACTCATCCCTAAACTATGCCCCATCTCTGGGCACACCTGGGAGAGGGTTCTGGCTCTCTACACTAGAGCTGGAAGGATTGAACTCATAGAGATGCTCTTGACTGTGTGGACGTCTGGGAAGAGACAACAGCCTGGAAAGGGGGCCAAGTGAATGTCAAGGGTTTGCAGATGTCGGAGGGGGTTGAGAGTCTCAGATGACACACTTGGCAAGTGAAGTTTGTGGGTGAGTTTAAATTTCTTCTTTATTCATTGGAGTTTTTGATGGATGACCAGCAAAGAATGAGTGCAAGGTGCACAGAGAGAGGGCAAGCTAGCTCGTGAAGTTTCTGTGGCAGATGAGTGATGCAACATAGTTTATGTTCAGATACTTACCAATAATTGATAGACACATGAATAAAGCTTAATTGATGCCGTGTTCCCTTCTAAGCATATCCCAAATATTGACTAACAGCAACCCTAGGGGATCAGTTGAGTATGAGTTCTATTCATTGGGAGGAAACTGATGAATTGAAAAGTTCAGTAGCTTCTTCAGGGTTTCTGTGATGGCAAAATGGTAAAGAATTGGCTTGCAATGCAGGAGACAAAGGTTCAGTTCCTGGGTTGGGAAAATCCCCTGAAGAGGGGGATGGCAACTCACTCCAGTATTCTTGCTTGGGAAATCCCATGGACAGAGGGGCCTGGCAACCTACAATCAATTGGGTCACAAAAAGTCAGACATGACTTAACAATTACACAAAGTAGCTTCTCCAAGGCACACAGGAAGAAAGCCACAAAGCAGAATTTGAACTGCGAGGGCCTCCAGCCTCTCCGTGCTCTAACTCACTACGCAATGACCAAGGAGAACCACTTAACCAAAACTTAGGGAGAATGAGCGGTCAGTGAGTGGGGAAAAGGAAGAACAAGCTAACAAAGAGGGTTCTCTAGCCAGCTAGTTTAATAAACTAGTCAAAACTTGGGAAGCAAAGGGACAACTGATTTAACTAATTCATAAGAAAATTTCGAAAAGAGACAATTTCAAGATATTTTAAGTTGTTACCTGATTTTCTAAATGAGAAACTCTCAATCTCCTAGTTTTCTTGCCAGTAACTTGTAAGAATGAAGTTTGAAGAACTTAACTGATCACTGTCTGGTTTTCCTTCTCCCACAATTTTTAAAAAATTTATTTATTTTAATTGGAGGCTAATTACTTTACAATATTGTATTGGTTTTGCCATACATCAACATGAATCCGCCACGGGTGTACACGTGCTCCCCATCCTGCACCCCTCTCCCTCCTCCCTCCCTGTACCATCCCTCTGGGTCATCCCAGTTCACCAGCTCCAAGCATCCTGTATCCTGCATCGAACCTGGCCTGGCGATTCATTTCTTACATGATACTATACATGTTTCAATGTCATTCTCCCAAATCATCCCACCCTCTCCCTCTCCCACAGAGTCCAAAAGACTGTTCTATACATCTGTGTCCCTTTTGCTGTCTCGCATACAGGGTTATCATTACCATCTTTCTAAATTCCATATATATGCGTTAGTATACTGTAATGGTCCTGGAGAAGGAAACGGCAACCCATTCCAGTATTCTTGCCTGGAGAATCCCATGGACCGAGGAGCCTGGTGGGCTACAGTCCACAGGGTTGCAAAGAGTTGGACACGACTGAGCGACTTCACATACACACACACATACTGTATTGGTGTTTTTCTTTCTGGCTTACTTCACTCTGTGTAATAGGCTCCACTTTCATCCACCTCATTTATAAAAAATTTTGGGTGACTCTAGGGGATCTTCTCTGGTGGCTCAGTGGTAAAGAATCTGCCTGCCAATGCAGGAGACACAGGAGCTGCAGGTTTAGTCCCTGGGTCAGGAAGATCCCCTGGAGAAGGAAATAGTAATCCACTCCAGTATTCTTGCCTGGAAAATTTCATGGACAGAGGAGCCTGTTGGGCTACAGTTCATGGAGTTGCAAAAGAGTCGGACATGACTTAGCCACTAAACAACAACAAACAAGGGCTTCCCTGGTGGCTCAGCTGTTAAAGAATCCATCTGCAATGCAGGAGACCCCAGTTCCATTCCTGGGTAGGGAAGATCCCCTGGAGAAGGGAACGGCCACCCACTCCAGTGTTCTGGCCTGGAGAATTCTTGGATGACTGTATTTCAATTCAAAATTTGCATACACAATGCTTTTGTTTTTATTTCTTTAAAAATTCTACTGCTCAAAGTAGAAACAAAAATCCAATGATAATTTTAAGAAAAGTGACTTTTATTCACATCTTTAATTTCCTGGAGCTGAACTTGAAGCCTCTATTCAGTGCTTTTCAGAGACTTCTCAGCGACAGTCATTTATCTGTGTCTAGCTCAGCTCTCCTACTGGTGAATCACCTCCTGATAAACTTGGCTTCCTTAACCAAAGGCTGAAACATATAAGATATAGGCCCCGGAAATCCACAACAGCAGATAAGCCATAATTGCTTGTTTCTGTAGCTTGCAGAAACTGAACCAGATCTAGACAGGCCCTTGCTTTCCTGGTAATAACCATTTTTGCTGGCCACTTTTCTCCTATCTCCCATCTTTTGGGTTGTATAAAATGCCTTTCAAGACAGAAATTAGTTTTCAGATTGTTTTCTGCCAAATCCAGTGAATGTAACACATCTTGACTGATGCCTGCTAAGGACAAATGGTAAGAGCGGCATGTGACTCCGAAAGATTTTCAAAAGGGGATTTTGCAATTAGCATGTGGTCCTCTTTTCTTTCAGCAGGTAGTAAAAAGAGAAACATCTAACAGCGGGGTTCGTATCTCACTAAATATCAAGCAGACCAAAATTACTTGTTAGAATCTCGGCTTCCCTTGAAGTCGGAGAGAGAGCTTGTAAGTTTCCTCCTGGGCACGGGAGAGTGGGAGCGCGTTTTCCCAGGGAGAAGTGGGGGCCCGGGTGAGTGCGGCTTCGCCCAGGGCTCATCGTGGGGCAGGCAGACGGCCAGCCATCGAGGCGGGCACAGGGGATGTGCAGAGTGCCGCAGAAGCACGCAGCGAGGAGACAGGCACAGATCTGGAAGCTGCGTGTGGAACTCGTCCTTGTAATTCTAAACCCTGTTTATTTGATTCTTTAAATCCTCTGCTGAAAACGTGGTGAGTCCCTGCCTCTGATCCCAGCTTGTCTGTTGGTATTCTGTGAAGCTGCTCGAATCATGGAGGAGCAAAGGAATAAGTGCCATTTTGGTTTTAATTAAATTTTGAAAAAGATTCAACCATATCCTGCCTCTTCCTTCCATCAGGGATCCTGCAATTATTAAATTAGGCTGGTGGTGTCTACTTTCAGAATCATGAATTTTTACCAGCAGATAATTTCTCTTTTCTATTGTTGGATATTTGCTTGGTGCATTTTACGGCTATCATCTTTGGCAGAGCTAATCTGGTTTTCTTCAGCCACAGTTCTGCTCGTTAATCCATTTATGGATTTTTGCATAGTTTCTCCTTGGATGGTGAGTGAGTGTATTACCTCTGAGGATTTTTTTTTTTTTTCAAGTCACTTAGTGGAGCTTGTGCCTCTTTTATTTTTCTATCCAAAATATGTGCTTGAATCCTTCCTGTCTGCTAGCTTTTTGAAAATTTATTTAATGCCTTGGCTGGGATGACATCTGAAGAAGATTGTCATGCAATGAACACATTTATAGAAAATTCTGTATATTCAAGTTGAGTTACTAATCTTTTTTAAAACGTGATTTATCTTTCTGGGCTTGAAATTTACCTACACATTAAATATCTCTTTTTCTACATCAAATATCCTTCTAAACACAGAGAGGGCACACACATTTGTGTACACACAAACTGAAAAATATGATACCATTTTTTAATTCTACCAAATGTTTAACGAATTAGCACTAATTCTTTTCAAACACTTCCAAAAGAACAGAAAAGGTGAAATCACTTCTTAACTCATTCTATGAAGCCAGCATTACCGTGATACTAAAATCAGACAAAGAAATCAGGAGAAAACTAGAGACCCACATTCTTTATCAATGGAAATGCAAAAAAGCCTCAACAAAATACTAGCAAGCCGATTTCAACAGCATATTAAAAGGATTATACCACAGGATAGAGTAGGATTTATCCCAGGAATACATGGGTGGTTCAACATACAGACATCTATCAAAGTAATACACTGTAGATAGAATTAAGGGGAAAAAAATCCTGTGATTATCTCAGTGGAGGCAGAGAAGCATCTGAGAAAATCCAACACTCTTTCATGATAAAGACACTTCAACGAGGAACAGAAGGGAACTTCCTAAACGTGTTATGTGAATCTTCCCTCAATTTAAAAATTACCGGGCGCCATTCTCAGGTAGCCACAGTCTTGTTGAGAAGGAGATAGCACAAACATACGTCAAGAATCCAGTAGAGGCATTTCTTACTTCCCCTGGCAGCATGGAAACAATATGGCTGTGGAAGCTGAAATTGTGCAGAGATCTCTTGCTTTTTTTTTTTTTTAATTCAGCTTCACTGGAATTGCTGTTCAGTCACTCAACTGTGTCTGACTCTTTGAGACCCTGTGGAATGAAGCATTCCAGGCTTCCCTGTTCTTCACTCTCTCCTGGAGTTTGCTCAGATTCATGTCCATTGAGTCAGTGATGCTATCTAACCATCTTGTCCTCTGTTACCTTCTCCTCCTGTCCTCAGTCTTTCCAGTGAGGGAAGAGCCCATCAGGGGTCTTTTTCAGTGAGTCAGCTTTTCACATCAGGTGGCCAAAGTATTGAAGCTTCAGCTTTAGCATCAATCCTTCCAATGAACATTCAGAGGTCTTTTTTTTTCTCTCTCTCTCTAATTTTTCAGCTTTCAGCTCAGCTCAGCTCAGTCACTCAGTTGTGTCCAACTCTTTGCGACCCCATGAATCACAGCACGCCAGGCCTCCCCTGTCCGTCACCATCCCCTGGAGTTCACTCAGACTCACGTCCATCGAGTCATGATGTCATCCAGCCATCTCATCCTCTGTCGTCCCCTTCTCCTCCTGCCCCCAATCCCTCCCAGCATCAGAGTCTTTTCCAATGAGTCAACTCTTCGCATGAGGTGGGCAAAGTATTGGAGTTTCAGTTTCAGCATCAGTCCTTCCAATGAACACCCAGAACTGATCTCTTTTAGGATGGACTGGTTGGATCTCCTTGCAGTCCAAGGGACTCTCAAGAGTCTTCTCCAACACCACAGTTCAAAAGCATCAATTCTTCAGTGCTCAGCTTTCTTCACAGTCCAACTTTCACATCCTTATTTGCAAAATGAGGGTAATTGTATTTAGTGCCAATGGCTGAGTGTAAAGATTTTTGAAAGTGGGGAAAAGTTTTATGACTGTGCCCATTCTTCAAATGTGGGTTCGATCCCTGGGTCAGGAAGATCCCCTGGAGAGGGTATGGCAACCCACTTCAGTAATCTTGCCTAGAGAATCCCATGGACAGAGGAGCCTGGTGGGCTACAGTCCATTGGGTTGTAAAGAGTGGGATACAAGTGAAGAGACTTAGCATGTATGGACACCATTCTTCAAACATTTACTGAGTGGCTGCTTTGAGACAGGAACTGGGCTAAATATTTCTGTACAAGAGGTGATAAGACATTGCCTCGTGTGTAAGCATTAGGAGATGTGAGGAGAGAATAGTTAAATGAACCAAAAATTACCCAACCATCTGGTAGCTACTGGAAAGGTGGTCATAGTGAATAGTTGAACAGGGAGCAATCATTATAAAATATCACATCATTTTAGGAAGAATTCTATGGCAATTTTTGACAGGATGAAAGAGGATGGATGTCTAATGCTGGTGAATTTAATAGCTCCTGTTTGTTAATCTCAGGTCTCGGGTGAAAACACTGGAGTGAGGCGCTGAAGTGGACTGGAGGAAACATTTGAAGAAAGTCAAGATTCTGAAAGACCAGAATGTTTCATGCATCGTCTACGTATAAAGTCCCCAAGAGTGATGGCAGGATTCACCCTCATTTAGAAAGACAGCCTCCATGGAGACAGAGCCTTTATTGCGCAGGGGACTGACTTCACTATTTGATGAGTTATTACACCCTGGGAGGTAGATTTCAAAGAAGCATCAAGTGCTCATTACCTGCAGCGTGTTGTATCTGTGTTTCTCAAACTTTAATGTGCATTAAAAGTCACCTGGAATCTTGTTAAAAGCAGATACTGACCCAGCCATTCTGGAGGGGGACCTGGGCGTCTCCATTTTAAAAATCTTTGGTTGACTGCACTTGAGTAACAGTGTGGCATTCATCAGTTTCAACCTGAGTAACTTACTCTTCTTGAATTTCATGACTGTGGTCATAGTTTGACAAGTAGAGGAAAAGCACTTTGTCTCTTTTTCTACAACATAATTATCATAATTTTGTGAGTCATAAAGTAAACAACAAGTGAAAGTCACTAAATCGTGTCCGACTCTTTGCAACCCCATGGACTATACAGTCTATGGAGTTCTCCAGGCCCGAATACTGGAGTGGGGGAGCCGTTCTCTTCTCCAGGGGTCTTTCCAACCCAGGGATCAAATAGGGGTCCCCTAAATTGGCAGGGAGATTCTTTACCACTGCACCACCTGGGAAGCCCCATTTATAGCATATACATGGTTGATAGTTATTATTAATAGTTACATTTTCAGTTGTGAATGGTCTATTTGTACTCTTGACTTATATACATTTGTTTTAAAAAATGTTAATACTAACTCATAATTGGGGGTAAAGGATGGAAGCAATTGTTTAGATTTGTACTGTCCAATTTTGTAGCCAGTAGTCATAAGGGACAATTGAATTTAATTAATTAAATTTAAGTAAAATGAAACGTTCTTTAGACATTCTAAGCAGGTATCAAGCTGCAGTAGCCCTATGGGCTTCGTAGGTGCTGTGTTGGACTACTCAGAGTTAGAGAACATTTTCTTTACCACAGACTGTTTTATGGACAGTGCTGATCCAGATAATTCCTATTAATGAGATTGAAGTGTCTTTTGAACCATTAACTATCCAATCATTTACTTTAAATTCCCACTTGACTTTACTGCTATAGTTTTGGCATTTGTGGCTCTGTTATTTGAGATTTTCCGATGTATTTCTTTACTTTTCTAAAGTAACTCTGATAATGACATAACAAAGTCAGTCATCCATAAGAGGTCTCAGGAACAGGAATTTTTGTTATGTTTGGAAAAGTAGAATCAAGGGAAACCAAAGTGCTGGAAATGTTTAGCAATTTTTATAGGGACAGTAATGGAAAGAATATAACACCCAAATAATATTTCACTTATTATTTTTCCAGTAATAAACCAGACATAAGAATCTTCAGTTCAGTTCAGTCATTCAGTTATGTCCGACTCTTTGCAACTCCATGAACTGCAGCACACCGGCCTCCCTGTCCATCACCAACTCCCGGAGCTTGTTCAAATTCATGTCCATTCAGTCGCTGATGCCATCCAATCATCTCATCCCCTGTCATCCCCTTCTCCTCCCACCTTCAGTCTTTCCCAGTAGCAAGATCTTTTCCAATGAGTCAGTTCTTCACAAGTGGCCAAGGTATTGGAGCTTCAGCTTCAGCATCAGTCCTTTCAATGAATAGTCAAGACTGATTTCCTTTAGGATGGACTGGTTTGATCTCCTTGCAGTCCAAGAGACTCTCTCGAGTCTTCTCCAACACCACAGTTCAAAAGCATCAATTCTTCGGTGCTCAGTCTTCTTTATGGTCCAGCTCTCACATCCGTACATGACTACTGGAAAAACCATAGCTTTGACTTGACAGACCTGTGTTGGCAAAGTAATGTCTCTGCTTTTAATATGCTGTCTAGGTTGGTCATAGCTTTTCTTCCAAGGAGCAAGCATCTTTTAATTTCATGGCTGCAGTTACCATCTGCAGTGATTTTGGAGCCCCTCAAAATAAAGTCTCTCACTGTTTCCATTGTTTCCCCATCTCTTTGCCAAGAAATGATGGGACTGGATGCCATGATCTTTAGTTTTTGAATGTTGAGTTTTAAGCAGCTTTTTCACTCTCCTCTTTCACTTTCATCAAGAGGCTCTTGAGTTCCTCTTCACTTAATTCTCTCTACGCTAAGAATCTTAGTTTGTTGAAATATTTAGAATTATTTTGTTCTTTTGTTACTCATGTATCATTTATAATTATCAAATAGTGGTTCTGACATATAGTTAACACTGGGCAGCAAAAAAACTGATGGTTGGACACTAACAGGCTACTAATATGTGATTCTCTTCTGCTGTTTGTAGTAACCTTACTTGCCAAACCACACGAGGTAACAGGCAAAACAGTAGCATGTAATAAATGAAATAAAATTAACTTTAAAAATGATGAAAATAAGCAAAAATAGAATACATATAAATTTTCATCTTCTAAAGTATTAGTTCTTACTAGAATCCTTGGTGTTGAAGAATGGATCATTCACTATGCAGAACATTTACATACATTTGAAATGAATCTTGATCTCTAAAAGTAATTTCATGAATCATATGACTTCCATATTATTAGGAGCATATATATTAATAAAAAATAGAATACCAGTAGCAAATTGATATGCTATAGGGATTCAAAGGAAGAAGTTAACCAAGTCATTTGAGGGGAAAAAAAAGTGATATATGGACAGTTTATTTTGGAAATGGACCTTAAAAGATGGGAACGGTTTCTTAAGAAATTTAAGAGTGTTCTTATAAACTTATGAAGTTTCGTATATTTGATGTGTTGCATTCTGTTTCAGATATTATCCTTTCTGGCCTGCTAGAGCCCCATCTTTGACTTGTAGGGACCCTTCCCGTTGCTTCCATATCTTAGAATGTGACTTGATCTTTCAAGTCTTCCTTGCTTTCCTAAAAGTGTCCAGACTTATCTTAAATATGTGGAGATCATAATGGGCACCAATGAAACAAGAATCTGAGATAGTGAAGGAAAGTTTTGGAGGGTAGATGAAAAGACATGAGCAAAGGCATTTATACTTGCTGAGGGAGGTGTTGAGTCAGAAAATGCCTCTGTAGTTCTACCCAAAGGGGTGGAAAGTGGATAGATAGAAGATAGCATGGCTGTGGGGAACTGGTTCTAAAAGCTATAGGCAGTGATGGATTGCCTTATCATTATCCTCTAACATTTTTAAACAGATGGATAACTTGATTGCAATTGAATTTTAAGAAGGCAGATTTAAAGATGGTTTGTTAGATGAGAAGAAACTGCAAAGAAATTAATTACAGGGCTATTACAATAAATGTGATGAAAGCTGACGAAAACTGCAATAGAATTGTGCAATATTGTACAGATGTCAGGGATGCTTCAGAACTAAAATCCATGATACTTGACTACTGATTGAGTGCAGGAGCTTAGCAAAAATAGTAGTCAAAAATATTAATGAAATTTGAAGCCTGGGCATACAGACTTTCAACAGGTGTATTATGTCTAAAATGAAGGAGGGATTCCTAGGTAGCTCAGTGGTAAAGAATCTGCCTGCCAGTGCAGGAGACACAAGGGATGAGGGTTCTATCCCTGGGTTGAGAAGATCCCCTGGGTAGCAAATGGCAACCCACTCCAGTATTCTTGCCTGGGAAGTCCCATGGACAGAGGAGCCTGGTGGGCTATAGTCCATGGGGTCGCAAAGAGTTGGACATGACAATGTGAGTACACACACACACAAGGAGGGAAAGAGAGATTTGGCAGTCTTTGATCTCAAGATTGCTATAAATCCATAGGCAGGGATATAAATTTAAGAGACTGTGCACAGAGAGAAAAAGATGGCTTATTAGAAGATCTTGCATAGTCCTTATCATTTCAGGTAAAAGAAGACTCTAAGGATTTGTTGAAGGGGACTAAGAAAGTGCCTGCATAGCGTTAGGGCAAATGAAGATCAGTTGCATGCAGACTAAGGAATGAGGCGTTCTCAAGGATGAGACAGTTCTCAACTGAAAGGTTAAGTAGAAGAGGAGTTGGGAAAAGGAATTTATTTTGCAATTGTGTACTCAGGTGGCTCAGTGGTAAAGAGTCTGCCTGCTAATGCAGGAGACGCAGGTTTGATTCCTGGGTGGGGAAGATCCCTGGGGCAGGAAATGGCAACCCACCTGGAAAATCCAATGGACAAGGAGCCTGGTGGGCTACAGTCCATAGAGTCACAAAGAGATGGAAACGACTGAAGTGGCTGATCACACACGCACACACACACATTTATGGACCATGGACCAGTGAAGGGTACACAGTATAAGTGGAACACCTCAAATATGGGGATGACTAGGATTGGATATTCCCTGGGTTAAGAGTTCAGAGATTGAAGTCTAGAAATCCTTGTAGCCAAGCAGGACCTCCCAGATGCATCTGAGAGGGTTTGTTTTAGGAGAGCCAGGAACTAGGCATGAACAACAGCCAAAGGCTAGATTCACGATGTCAACAGGTGGTCAAGAGCTACAGACAAGGCGAACCTGGGCAAGAGTCCGACAGCAAGGAGTGGATGAGCTAATAAATATCTGATGTCCGACTCTCTGTGACTCCAGCAACTGTGGGAGCCAATGCTCCCTCCAGGCTCCTCTGTCCATGCAATTCTCCACGCAAGAATACAGCTGCCATTTCCTCTTCCAGGGGAACTTCCCGACCCAGGGACTGAACCCAGTCTCCCACACTGTGGGCAGATTCTTTACCATCTGAGCCGCTGGCTGAGACATTTCGTGGCCAGGTGACATGACCGGAAATTCTTCAGTTGTCTGTAAGAGCCACTTCTCAGTAGGAGCTTGTGGCTGTTTAGCACAGTTCTGGAAGTGGTGGAGAGGAAGTCCGCAATAAATAAGATGAGGAGACAAGCTGACATTAGCAGAGCTGAGTACTTTTGCAAGAAGTTTTTAGTGAAGGGGAAGGGAGAGTAGCTTCAGGATGAAGTAGGATCAAGAAGAAATTTTTATGAGGTTATAGGAGAGGTGAACATATTTATAGGCAGCGGGAAAAGATTCTGGAAAACAATGGGGGTATAAAGATGAAAGCAAGAGGAAACAAATTTGGAAAGAGACAGTTTTTTTTTTTTTTTAAAGGAATAGAGCAAACAGAAAGACAGAGTCCAGACCAATTTAATTTTCCAAGTGTCAGGCACTATTTTCTCTTTTGGTGTCTAAGAGTCCATGGTATTTGTTATGCCATAGGATCTGACTTATGAATAGATGCAGTTTATTTTAGTAGAATTGACTGGCAACTAGTTCAGATTCCAGGGAAATACAGCAAGATTTTCATTTGTAAAGAGATCACCAATTGCTCCTTATTTGGGGGAGAAGCACTTTGGCCTGATTTTGCAGTGGGGGATTTGCATGGGATGACCGTGCTTTCTTATTCAGTTTCCCTCTAGATCATGACAATGATTTTTAAATAGTTGCTAGAAACTTTGGTGGGCTTCCTAGGTGGGGCGGAGGTAAAGAATCTGCCTGCCAATGCAGGAGACAAGAGATGCAGTTTCCATCCCTGGGTTGGGAAGAGCTCCTGGAGTGAGGAAATGGTAGCCTACTCAAGTATTTTTGCCTGGAAAATTTCATGGACAGAGGAGCCTGGCAGGCTACAGTCAAGGGGGTTGCAAAGAGTGGGACATGACTTAGCGACTTAGCATAGAAACTTTGGTACGCTCTTTGACCATGGAAGAAAAAAGAGAGCTGTACTTCTTCAAGATAATATGAACACTCAACTCAGTAGTGTGATGTCTTACCACTAGTCTGCTTTCCACTGGGAAGAGGGAAGGTATATTTTCAGGATCATGCTTTAATGATTCTTAATGCCTATAATATCAACCAGAATCATTATTCTCGTATGACAATTCCCTATTTAGCTCATTAATTAAATGTTATACTCATTTCTATGAATCATATATTCCACAGAGAACTTCACGGACTATCTTTCTTGACACCAGATTTTGACTTAACCATCTGAGAAATGACTGTCTTCAATTAGGCTGAAATATTTACTGATCCAGTTAGAAGGCAGAGCTCATTTGGCAAGAATGCAAATGCAGGAAAACATTTTCATGAACAGGAATTATTATTTTTCTTTAGTTTGACTTTCCATATACCAGATGTTTCTATTCTGAGTGTGTGAGAAGAAAAACTCTAATTTGTTTTTCCACCAGTACAATTATACGTATTCCAGGAGAATCCTGGTATCTGAAATTACTCAATGGAAAGATGGCAGTTGTATACATTTTCTCCAGCAGGTATAAAATATCCATTGAGGAAGGTGAGGACCTCAGAACCTTTTGAACTAGCTGGTAATCTGTAGGAACTCACAAAGGCTTTAGAAATCAAAGCTGGAATGGAGCAGTCTCATTCCCCCACTCACTTTGTTCATTTTTCAGTCATCTTCAGCTGAAGCTGCCAGTGGGGTTAATTTCTTGACTGTTCTGTCAAATGTTAGGCTCTAGTACACATACTTGTGTATATACGAACAACTGTTTTTTAATAACCTGCCAAGAAGCTATAATCTTCCATTGTGGTCCCCCTGGGATTCAATTAGAATGGTTTTCCACAGCCTGACATGTTTATGGGGCATAGGTAAAGAGACAGTTCATAAAACTGTCAATTTTCTGAGAAATTAAAGAAAAATTGGGCTGCTTAGTGCTTTGGCAATTCTGCGCTGCTGATACTAGCATGGGAAGCAATGGAATTAAAGGAAACATAACGAGATCCTGATGCATTAGGTATGGGCAGGTTAAAGAAGGTGCAAGGGCACTTGTCTATTTGAATGCATCTTTATGCAAGCTGGAGAAAGGAAAACCTAACCTGGGAAGCCTGACTTTGGGGACAAGGATGTGAATACTGAACCACAACTTATTTGCATCTGGAAGATTTATCATTTTGCTTAATAGGCAAGATCAAGAAATAAATTCTAGGCAAGGGGGGCAGGTGTCAAGTCTCCCTAGGGGAATGGTAACATGATGAGCAGTGCTTTCCTTGGGGGATTCTTCATTTACACTATCTTTTGCTTTTTAGGGAAAAGATATTAGTCTAACATAGGTTCTGTACTGAGAATCAAGTCTGTTGAAACAAACGAAGCACGTATCTCTTGGCCAGGTTTCTATTTGCCTTTAATAAAGGTGTTCATTCTCTCTTCCAGGCTGTAACTGTAGCAGGTTTCCTGACCAGGCCGCTGACTTAGCTCAGGCCAGTACCTGACCTCAGAGAAGGCGATGGCCCCCACTCCAGCACTCTTGCCTGGAAAATCCCATGGATGGAGGAGCCTGGAAGGCTGCAGTCCATGGGGTCGCTGAGGGTCGGGCACGACTGAGCGACTTCACTTTCACTTTTCACTTTCCTGCACTGGAGAAGGAAATGGCCACCCACTCCAGTGTTCTTGCCTGGAGAATCCCAGGGATGGGGGAGCCTGGTGGGCTGCCGTCTATGGGGTCGCACAGAGTCGGACACGACTGAGGTGAGTTAGCAGTACATGACCTGCAGTAGGAAACAAACCCATGTGACTGTACCACAGGATCTTCAGTGTTCCAAGTTAATAGTAGATGTAGACATGATAACAAAAAATCAGATTATAATATTAATTATTAAATGTTTAACAGAGTTGTAAACTGGATCTTATAGTGGAATAACTAATGGATTCTGCCTGAGATGGTAAGGAAATTTTTGCAAAAGAGATATTATTTGAACAACATAAAAATATTTTTGAAAGGAGACCAAGGAATTTTTGGGTAACCGAGGGAACAAGTCAGGCAGGACTGAGGGACTGAACAAGAGAACGTGGCCATCCTGCTTTTGAAAGAGTGTGTGTGTTTGTGTGGGAGTGTACCTGTGTGTGTGTGTACCTGCAGATGTGTTTGGATGAGGTTGAGTAAGTGGTAAAATGAAGAAGTGCCAGAAATTGAAGATAGATTGAGTTCCAAGGGTTCCCATTTCCACTTACACTTTGGTCTACTAGAATGAAAAACCACTGAAGGATTTTAGTCAATAAAGTTAGAAGAAAAGATTTGTATAGCTTCACTACTGGTTCAGGAGGTATTTCCATATGATGATAATAGTTTAGTTCTGAGATCCTCAAATTATACATTGATGCCATTGATTCTTTAGACAAAGTAAAATCGAAATGCTATTAGTTTCAAATATGAAAAATGTACAAATAGTGCTAGCAGAGGGTTTTAAACCAGTGTTTAATTAATCCTCCAGTTACTTCCAATCACAGAATCCCACTCAGTGGTTGAGAAAGGAAATTTTGGGGGATAAAACTTATCGAATAATACATCCTACAGCAGAATATAGTCTTGACTAAAAAACTTAGAAATTTATATGGAATCAAGGAGGCAAAAGATTGATAAAGTTCATAGCATAGAATTTTCTAGCAACAACAATTTTGCTTGATTTCACAAATCAGGAGGGCTGCCAACACTGAAATTACCGTTAGTGTTAAATGTCTTATAATTATCGTATGCAAAACCATAATTAATGAAATGTTATGCATACAATTTTGAAATGCTAGTAATGATCTAGTGTGCTGTAGCTTCTTCCATCTAAGGTTCTAAAGATGATTCATAATCATTAATTAATTAAAATTCTTAACACCATCCCAAGGATAAGCTAAATGAGTTATTACGAACTCAATGCTCAGTTTAAAGTAATTTTAGTCTTCATTTGAAGCTATGGGAAAATAAGTGTTGGAGAGATGGAAAATAAAATGTGTTTAGTTGGAATTGATCAGAGTATTGATGCCAACTTTTTAAAATGTTGTGGCAAGACTACTGGAGCACCAAAGTATGAGTAATCTCCCTAAAAACAGTGACTCTGTTTTAAGTACTAGGTGCTATTAACCGATCACCTGTTGGCATATGGCAAAGGACCAAGTCCTTTTAGGTGAAGTGATTGATATGAAGGTAGGGTGATAATATCCTTTGTTATGATTTTCAAACAAAGCAAAACTTGGTTCTGAATGTGCAGTTGTACCATCTGACTGGTTTGTAAATGACTTGCATTTTATCATTTTATTATTTATTGTGATGCTTCACACACAAAAAAGAATTAAGTTTGTAATGTTTATTACTCATTTGGGCACACAGATAATTTAGAAGTGTTAACTATCCTGAGTTCATTTCAAACAGAAATACATCCTTCTCTCCAGAACAAATTGTTCAAACTTGTTAGTATTAATTAAGAAAAGTTTAAAACCTGTTTAAAGTTTTAAATCGGTCAGACCTTTTTCTCTCTTTTGAAAAGTATGGGTCCAAAGCAGAGTTCTTCCTTATTCTAATGTATGATTTTGACCTAAGATATTATTACAAGGTACCCATGTATTCATCATAGTTTTATGTTATTTTTAAGTAGAAAATGATATATATTTGATAAATATATATTATTTATAATATTATAAATAAATATGTTATATATTATACTATATATTTTATATTTTCAAATAGAAAATGACTGGTTGCATGAAAATTATATTGAATGTAACAATAAACTATTTAACTGATCTTAACCGTTAAAGAGTGGAATTGATAACATATACAGTAAATGGTACTTTTATCATTCTGTAGCCATGATACACAAATTAGGTAAGTACTCTAATAAGAGTACTAAAACAGTATAATAAGTATACTTTTGGTACAACCAATTAAAAATTTTTTACTGGTTTATTTTCTTTAAGGATAACATGGGATAATTTACCTCTCTATAATTTCAGTCTTCTCCTTTTCTTTCTTTCCTCTCAATACATAATCTTTCCATTTCTCTTTCTCACAGAATACTGCATTATTTTCATTACATACTCAGTTGTTTCTCTATATTTTTGATCCATTTCTTCCAAAATTTTGAAATCATTATTGTTACTTCTAGGAAAAGTATAATATGAGAAGTCACAGATACAGATTTTGTGTAGTTTGTCTGGTAAATCACAAACCATCAGAGGAAAAATATTCCAGCAACCCTGGACATTATATTTTTATTTTTTGCTATTTGATGCCTTGTGCCTTTATCATTTTTCCAAGTTACTAAACCACTTGTCGGCTTTCATACAGTCATAAATAAAACCAGTTAAATAACTGACGTATTTCTCTCTCTCCATAGATATGATGAAATAGAGATAAAGAATAAAACAGAGAAGAATGGAAATCAAGGAGAGACGTGCTAAAGGTCACCAAAGTATGACAGAGAATTCAATTAGATCAAAGAACGTTGGAGGTTATTTGACAGTGTTTAATAGGAAGCAGCTGCCCTGGGAAGTCTTTGGTAAGAATTTGTTCTTCTTTAGACTTGCAGGGGGCTGTGCTCTCTCACAGAGTTCAGAACGTTGAACGTGGCACCCTTTTCTGATTTCCTTCGTATATTCAATTTGGGAGTTGTGATGTAATAGGATGAGTCAGCGTATGTCTGATGGAAGTGTTGGGCTCTGTATGTTCTCCACTCCAGAATCCTGGGGTGATGTGCTACACAGCATGTTTTGGGTGGGGAAGAAATAGCCTGGTCTTTCCTGCACTTCCCAGGCCGTGGCAGATGGAAAACAGTGAATTCAGAACTCTCCAGTCTGTCCAGTCATTGTCCCAGCGAGCTGTGCTTCAGGCATACTGCATACTGCCAGATAAGAACTGTGATTCATTCTTTCTCAGACGTTTGCAGCCGAAGGGCCTCGTTTTAGGGCCAGCATTTCTGCCACACAGCCGACCTTACCAGCTTCTGCTGCCCACAAATAAATACCCATTAGAATCTGCTGGAATTCATTGCATGATTGGCCTTCTGTTTCATGAGTTACTGATGATATGAAGCCTGGTTTATCAACTATCCAGGTAAAATAATGAACCCATGTCATTGCCTAATTGTAAACAAAGGTAATAAACAGGTCAGTGGAAGAACTCTGAATCCTTAGAGAATGTTTGTGGGAATTTCTACTAGATATCGCAAAAAGCAGGAAGAAAAATGCTGCATTTTATAGTGAAGGTTACTGGCCTTCAAGTTCATTTTTACCAGAAAGGCTGACATGTAATACGTATGAGTTCCCTTCTCTGCCATCGACACTGGAGAATTGACTGTGGTAGAACTGGGTGAAGAGACTTGTGGATCAACTGGCAGCCCCCGCGCACCCCACTCACCTCACTCTGTTTCAGAAACAAAGAGGATGCGTGCTTGATGAAAGCCTTCCAGCTCCCCTCATCCCCTCTCTTGCCCCACCAAACACGTGTCAGCAGCCTCGCACATTCTCCTTTTATTCTCTCGCATTTCTAAAAATAAGTGTCCTCTCTCAGGTGCTAAGTGCAAGGCTGGTCCTCTCTTTGTTCCTTGGCTCCCTTCTGTCCTGAATCTGGAGGAAGACTCTGGAGTCTTTTTCCAACAATGACCTTTTCTCCTCCCGTTATTTAACTCCTCTCTCTCTTCCCATGAGAGGAAATCAAATTGTATGGCATCGAAACCTCCCATCAGCTTGGTGATCTTTGAAAAATGTTTTGAACATTTTATTAGGGAAATATATATAGACACACAAAAGTAGAGACCACAGAAGAATGAGCGCCCATTTATGCAACACTCAGCTTCGGTAATTACAGACTTCGGCCAGTCTCATTTCATCTCCCTCCATCCATTGCCTCCGGTCGGAGTATTTTTAAAACAAATTTCAAGTATTAAATCATCTCTAGGATTTATCACTAAAATAAAAGACTTCTTTCATTAAACATGACAATGTCATTCTCACACTTTTTAAAATTAACAGTAATACTTTTATAACTATCAAATATCCAGTTAGTGTTCAAATTTTCCCAATTGTCTTGGATGATTTTTTTGTTTAAAGGTTTGAGTCAAGATTCAGATAAGATCACCCTTTGCAATTAGTTGATGTGTCTCTTAAGTTTCTTTTTCCCGCTCCTTCTCCTCTTCCTTCTCTCTTTTTGTAAATTATTTGCTGAAAAATTGGTATGTTTGTTAAGTGGACTTTCCCACAGTCTGGATTGTGTCTATTATATCCGGTCATGTCATTTAGAAGGTTGTCACCCCTATGATACCTTCAAATTGATAGCTCGATCTAGAGGCTTGGTCAGATTCAAATTCTATGTATATTTTTTGCAAGAAACACCTTTCAGGTAGTGTTCTAGACTGCAGTTAAGAGGCAGATAATGGCTGGCTGTCTCCTGTGACCGGATCCAAGGTTGCACACACCACTGGAGGCAGAGGTAGGGGCAGGGAGCTGCTCTGGTCCAGGCAGAAAGGGTGCGTTGGCTTCCCTGGCAGCTCACGTGGTAAAGAATCTGCCTGCAATGCAGGCGACTTGGGTTCAGTCCCTGGGTCAGGAAGATTCCCTGGAGGAGAAGGAAATGGCAACCCACTCTAGTATTCTTGCCTGGAGAACTCCATGGAGAGAGAAGCCTAGCAGGCTATAATATAGTCCATGGGGTAGCAGACTCAGACATGATTGAGCAGTTTGAATCGTAAAGAGGATTTAGAAAGTAATATAACTAAATGAAAGTCGCCACACATTTTATTATCACTGAGGTCACTAATTCTGAATAATAGCTCTGAAAAATCTGTTGAACTGAGTTATAAACAATTGCTGCAGTTATTCTTAAATTTTAATACTATGTATGTAAGCTTAAAAAGAAGTCCCTTGGAACTCAGTGGTAAAAATCCATTTGCAATGCAGGAGACATGAGAGACATGGGTTTGATCCCTGGGTCAGTGGGATCCTCTAGAGAAGGAAATGGTACCCCACTCCACTGTTCTTGCCTAACCCATGGATAAGGAGCATGGCAGGCCACGGTCCATGGGGTTGCAAAGAGCTGGATGTGACTAAACAGCAACAATGGAAGCTTCTAATTAGCACATTTTAATCACCTACCCTTTAATAAACATTTTCTTCTACTTGAAAGTTATTAAAATTTGGAGAAATCTAGTTTCACAGTTGGTCTTGACACACAAGGACAGGGTGGAATGTTTCCATTTAAGAATAATTTCATAAGAATTTGGGTTAGAGCTCTGGGTGCAGTCTGTGAATTCAGTCCCTTTGATATAGCCCTGTTCAATTCAAATCAATAATATATCACAATCATTGTCAAGACGAATACACAAAATGCAAGTTATTAATGCTTTACTTTTCAAGTGGTCATTTTGTGTGACCACTTGAAGTTATTCACATGCTATCTTTTGAATTTAACTTCATTTGTTTTTATACTTAAAAGACAAATAGCATGTGAACTGCAAGGTGTAAGAGTTTTGTTTGCTACATGCAAATTCTGCTTATATATGAAATTTTACTGAATTTAGTTTACATGTTTAAAGTTGGAATTCATTCTTTTTCTGTGTTAATTTTCATAAACTAAAGAGCATATTTGTAGAGGAAGGCAGGGTGAACCTTCGATTCTTTCACTTTGCTTACTAGTTTATTTACTAGTTTTTAAACTAGTTTTCAAAATAACAAGTCAGTTCCCTAACATGCTCCAAAGGAAAGGAATTCATTTTTGTTTTTATGAACTCATCGATCTAAATGTATTGGATGTGTTTTGCAACACAGCAAATCAATGGCAATCAGATCGCAATTATTATCCTCTGGCTGCCTCAAATGCCCATCTGTGGCTGGACTGGGGGTCTCTTCAAGCTAACTCCTGAGTCTTTAAAGTCTTTGACAACTTTCTGCTTTTTGGTCTAACAAGGTATTTCAAACACACATTGTTCATTTCCTTTCCATGCTTGGCATCAGTCATTTCTACAAAGAGGTTGTTTTTTTTTTTTTTTTCCCAGTGCGTGATAGTGTCTAGCTGCAGGTATCTGCTCACTAATGGTGCTTATTGCTTTGTTGTTGGTGATGGTTTCTAGGCATTTTCAGTGGAGATTGCTAGGAAAACAAAGGTAAAATGTTCAATAAATTAATACCGATATTTCCAAGTCAAATTCTGGACTCCAAGACTTTTTTTTTACATGCCATTTTCAAAGTTACATCTGTAACTCACAATGAAAATTCAGTTTTCAATAATGCCAACCTAAATACTGATTTGTTTTATTGCATAATTTATGCACATTAATCTCAGATAGGACTTCCCTGGGGACTCAGTGGTAAAACATCTGCTTGCAATGTAGGAGACACAGGAGACTCAGTCTCAATCCCTAGGTTGGGAAGATCCCCTGGAGAGGGGCATGGCAACCCACTCCAGTATTCTTGCCTGCAGAATCCCACAGAGGAGCCTGCTGGGCTACAGTCCATGGGGTCACAAAGAGTCAGACACACCTGAAGCGACTGAACACACACAATTCAAATGGCAGTACCAGCCCGACCCCCACTGCTATGATTGTTGTAAGTAAACGTTTATAGGTTTCTTCATGATCACTTTTGTCTATAGGCTCTCTTCAACTAGGGAGCTACAGTCATACAACTGTGTTTAACAATTACTTGAAAATGTTCCTGTTTTAAAATTGGGTCAATTTGCTGCCTACTTAGGTTCATTTGTTTCATTTGGCTTTAGATAACAGATTGCTTTTCAAGATCTAGGTTTGGTTCGTGATTATGTAAGCTATTTACATGGTTCCAGGATAAATTCTGCCGAGTAAGGTGTATTCAAGAAGTCTGTCTTCTATTTCCTCCACCTCTCACCTTTAACTGTCATCTTTGCTTTATCCTTCTATTCTTGGTATAAGAAAATATTAGTTTATAATTCCATTTGTTATTATTTACAAATACGAACAATAGCTTATGATACATTGCTCTACACCTTGAAGGTGTTTCTTAAGTTCTCTCCTATTAGTGAAAGTCCCTCAATTGTGTCCAACTCTTTGTGACCCCAGGGACTGTAGCCCACCAGGCTCCTCTGTCCATGGGATTCTCCAGGCAAGAATACTGGAAAGGGTTGTCATGCTCTCTTCCAGGGGTCTTCCCAAACCTGGGATCTAACTCAGGTGTCCTAAATTTCAAGCAGATTTTTTGGTTACCATCTAATCCACCAGGAGAAGGGAAATGGCAATCCACTCCAGTATTATTGCCTGAAAAATCCCATGGACAGAGGAGCTTGGTAGGCTACAGTCCATGGGGTCGCAAAGAGTCGGACACGACTGAGCGACTTCAGAGTCCACCAGAGAAGTCCAGGAAAACAAAGCTCCATGGCCAGCAGGATGCAAACCCGCGCAGGGAGACCCTGAAGGATTGCAAGCAAGTCCATTGCCTTAGCCGCTAGTCCACGGCTACATAACTTCTCTCCCATTAAGCCACTGCTAATATAAAGACTGGGGAAGGAAATGGCAACCCACTCCAGTGTCCTTGCCTGAAAATCCCATGGATGAAGGAGCCAGGTGGGCTGTAGTCCACGGAGCGGCAAGAGTCAGCCATGACTTAATGACTAACAACAACGATTCAGATCAGTTAGTTCCGTTCAGTTGCTCAGTCGCTCAGTCGTGTCTGACTCTTGGCGACCCCATGGACAACAATGATGTAAGGGTAATAATACCAAGTAGGTATTACTTGAAGAATTTCCATCTGCATTAAATGAAATCATGTTTACAAAGTGCTCACAATAGTTTCCGGCACACAGCAGGCACACATCCATTGCTGGTTTTCCCTTTTCTCTGAACTCTCTTGGTAAAAATCCTCCTCATACATAAAAGACCTCCTCCTACAAGCCAGCTCTGCCTTATACTTACACACTTTGTGACAGTTCCAACCCAATTTTTCACCTTCAGTCTTTATTCTTAAGGATCTCTCTTACAGTCAGTGAGAAATACATATCCTGTGGTTATCTAGGTGTGTGCCAAAGGGAAGTCTCCTTCATCACCATGATCTCTGCTCCTCCAATTTTTTTGTCTGTGAAATAAGAATAAATAAAATGTTTATAATTTTTAATAAGGATTAAATGAGTTAATATATATATAAAGATTCAGAACAATAGCTGGCATATGGTACTCATAATAAATGGAAATATATACCTATGAATATATTTCTTTCCTACCTAGATTTTGCAAGAAATAATTCTTCAAAAGCTACCATTTACTGTGTTATTATAAACAAGATAGATAAGATAGGTAAAATCAATTCTAATTAGGAAAATAAAACATACTGCTAACACTTATTTTATTGGTCAAATTCTCTGGTGTGAAGGGGCACAGAATGACTTCTCTTGTCTTTATCCCATACAAGTTTAAAGTCAGTTTAAGTTCATCCTTCTCACTGCTTTCATAAACTAATTCCTCTAAAAGCTAGTTACAATGAGAAGGAAAAAGCAAATTCTAAAACAAGGTCTATTTCCTTTTTCTTAGAAAGTGTCTCTATTTTGAATTGAGGAAGTGTAGTTGAAATGTGATCATGTCATCCATCTATCCATCCGGCCACCCATCCATTCATCCATTTATTTAATTACGGATGAATTCACCCATCAATCAGAATTGGACCACATGGTGGAAAGAAAATCAGACTCACACATCTGATATGAAAATGCCATTCCACCTCTTGCTAGCTGTGTGATCTTGGAAAACCTACTCAACACCTCTGAGCCTAGTATTCTAAAGAGAACTATCAGATTGACAATACCTTTCTTTATGTTGGCTGGCCAGTCTGCAGATGAACAGAGAGCAACAAATTTGTCTTTCTCCCAAAATAAGATGTGAACCTAACAGGCAGGAAGTTTGTCAGGATCACTGCTTGGTGCTGTTTGGTTTGGCCCATGAACTTGTTCTGCTAGAATAGGAGCATCATAGAATATAGAGCTGGAAAAAGACCTTAGACCACATCCTGTCTGACTTGCTTATTTAATAGATGAGAACATTTGGGTCCAGCCAGGGCAGAAGAGACTTGCCTTAAATCAAATCTGCTAAACTGTAATGCATGATATTGTTTGCACTTTTATTTTTCACTTTATCCTTTCCTTCTTATTTCACAATAAAAATGAGTACCGTTCCTTATCTATCTTTAGAAAATTACCTTTCTTTGACATTCAATATTCAAGAAAGGTATATATACTTTCTAATTCACTTTTTTCTTCCTACGATATATCTTGGGATATTGAACCTATTCCACTTTTACAAATAAATCAATAAATTTAAAGAAATGTCAATCTAAATCTACAAAATATACTTTATAGAACTTTATAAGTAAATTATAAGGATTATAGGGAGGAATGAAAGCATAGAGGTAGGCAAGATATTTTTAAAAAGAGGAATGAGGAGAAACTTTTTCTACAGCTATCAAAATATAATATAAAGCTATAGTAAATAAAATTATGTGGTTTTGGCATGGAAATGAAAAAAATAGATCAATAGAATAGACTAGATTTCAGAAATACACTATGACTATGTTAAAAATGGCATTTTAAATCCACGGGAAAGTTGTTTAATAAATGATATTTAGATAACTGGGTCACACATAGATAAAAATTCAGAATTGTACCTTATATAGTCCACACAAAAAGATAAACACTATACCATTAAAATAAAGAAAAATGGTCCTATACATATGTAATGAACATTGCCATCCCATGTGCATTTAAAGTGTCATAAGCGTTTATATATGTAAAAGAACATGTGTGTGTATGTGTGTGTAATGCCAGGATAGAATCATCGGGAATAGGAAAGAGGTTAAGAGACGTTTGCTTTTTTACTCTCTATATCTCTGTACTTTTACTCTTTCAAACTTTTCTATTATTTTTGTAATTATAAAGAAATAATCCAAAGTACAAAAAACTCCTCGCTGAGTTGTACACTTTCTAAAAGTCTCTGGCAAATCATATATGTGTGTGCACGCATTTTGTAAACCAGATCCCATGATAAATTAAGTGAGGGAACTATGATTTTTTTGAAAGTTAGGGTGTTTCCTTTCAAAAGTGAAAATCACCCTCTAATCTCTCCAGTTCTTAGGTTTAGGAATCAGTCCATCTGGTTTTCTTTAATGGTGCTTATTTCTATTTACCCTCGGTATCTGGGGGCCTTGATGTAGATTAACCATGTCATGCTGACTTCTGAAAGATGGGGTCTATCCCAGACTCTGTTACCTGCTTTTGCTTAAAGCTTTTGTTGAAGAAACTTTTCTGCAGCTGAAATGAAGCTTGAAGACCAGAAAACGAGTTTTTCCATGTGACCTAATGGAACAAGGGATAATGAGGTTCTGATGTATAAATACATTCATGTTCTGTGATGTTGTACAGGTACAGTGGTATGGGGAAAGAACCAGGATAGGTTACATACGTAAGATGATTAAAAGTGATAGGCAGCCCTTACAAGTGGAAGACTTTTTAAAAATGCTTTCTATGCATGAACTCATTTCATCCTCACAATAACACTCACGTTGCTTTTCTTGTGGAGAAGCTGTAACATGGAAAGGTTGGACACTTGCCCGCGTCCAGAGAGCTTTAAGTGTTGCTCTCGAACTGTGGTCCAGGCCATCTCCTTCGTGAGTCTGTTCTCTAGTTGCAGCCAATCACGGAGGGAATATTCTTTTTTTGTTTGTTTGTTTACAACCAGAAAAAGCCTCAAGTTTTATCTTTTTAAAATTTTCTTTAGATTTATTTTTAATGGAGGGTCGTTGCTTTACAATAGTGTGTCAGTTTCTGCCATACATCAACATGAATCAGCCGCAGGTATACATATGAGCCCTCCCTCTTGAATCTCCCTCCCACTTCCCACCACATCTCTCCCCTCTAGGCTGTCACAGAGCACAGATTTGGCTCCCTATGTCATGCAGCAAATTTCTGCTGGCTTATCTAATGTTATATGTGATAATACATATGCTTCCTTGCTGCTGCCTTCACTTCATCCCATCCTCTTCTTCCCACCACGTTCTGTGTGTCTGCATCTCCACAGCTGCCGTCAGACAGGTCCATCAGTACCATTTTTCTAGATTCCATATATATGTGTTAATATATGATATTTGCTTTTCTTTTTCTGACTCATGAAGTGGATATTCTTGTGTATGTTTTCTTAACACCCATATGTATAGGTTTTCCAGAAGTGTGGAATTCTTGACCCTAGGATGAGTTTGAGGTCTCAGGGATTCTCTGGGTGAAATTCAAAACTGGCTCCTAGAAAAGACAAGGCAGGTAGAGATAAAAAAAAAAAAAAGAGACAGGTTCAGTGGTTGAGACTTTGCCTTTCAGTGTAGGGGGTGCGAGTTCGATCCCTGGTCAGGCAATTAAGATCCCACATGCCTCAGACCAAACACCAAGACATGAGACAGAAATAATATTCTCGCAAATTCACTAAAGACTTTAAAAATGATCCACATTAAAAATATCCTTAAAAAAGAAAAACATATAAGAAAGAGGCAGAGTGCTCCAGGTTGGTAGGTGGCAGGTTTAATAAGCAAGGGAGCTTACTTGCCAGATTTGTCTTCTGCAAGAGAAGCAGGTCATCTCCATACCTGTCTGACAGAACCTCAGAAGTTTCTAGAGAGGCCTTAACGGAGTTCAGTCACTATCCAGTCTGAATGATCTCAATGAAACTTTATTCTCAAGGCTGCTGTCAGATGTCAAGAGCTGCCATTAAATTTTAGAAAACTTATTGTTGTCTCATAAATATTGAGACCTTAGTGTGTTAGTTGTTCTTGAATTTCTCTGGAAGAATATATATGATCTAGATTCCAGACAGCCATATGCGGGCACTGGTAAAGACCACTTTTACTTCCGACAAGGTGCTCAGAATTATCTATTAATTTATTAGATGATAAACCCTCGAACGAGGCTCTGATGGAATGCATACTTCAAGTGCTAGCTGATGTGAATGATTCTGACTCAGCGAATAGGAATGCGCTTTGGTGTATTTACTTCAAATTTATTTTGGTCCAATCTATAACCCAAAGTTATAAGAATTCAACTAGATATCATCGCAGATGAAAGGAAGTTGAAAAACCAGGCAAAAATAGCTGCAGGAATTCATATAGCTTGACTTTGCTGCCTTCAAAATCCATGCCGGGAAGGAATGAGATTTGATACTTACAAACATCATGTTGTTGGAAGAACAAAGGCTACCATACATACTCTAATTATTGGGATTATAGATATTACCACTCCTTTTCAAATTCATCTTGTGCTATAACTTTCAGAAGAAGTTTTGACCACATGCCAAAAAACTGTGTTTGACCATTTTATATCAATTGCTTCATTTATTCTTCAGAGCAGTCTTATAGATTAGGTTCTTATCTACAAGTTATGGATGAAGAAACTGAGGCTTAAAAATTTTCCTAAGGTTTTCTAGCTGGGAGCAACAGAATGGGGTTTCAAACACAGTCCTAATAACTCCAGGTCTTTGTTATCATTCCTTTGTTCTTCCACTGGCCAGAAACAGAATGATTAAAAATAACAGAGATCAATGAATGTTAAGTGCGAATTCTTGAAGTAGGTTCTAACACCCAAACAAAATGTGAAAGCGCGCTTTCTTTTTGTCAGCCAGTGATGGTGCAACTCAGTATTTAATATTCTGCTAATTTGGTTACTTAATTTCCAGAGAAGTGTAAATGTTATCTAATGAAAGAGACCATATTGCACAGCTGTGTATTTCTAATGTTAGTTGCATGTGGAAGTGGTGGTATTACTCTAAACCTTATAGATTTGGCTGTTTTGGAGGCTTCATGAAATCCCAGCTTCTGGCATCCTGGTCCTCTGCACTCTAAAGATGCGGTCAAGATGAGCTATGCTTGGGCCCTAGAGCGTACAGCTTCAGTGCTTATGGTGCACTGGCTTAGCTGCTCTGCAGCATGTCCATCTTCCCGGACCAGGGACTGAACCCACGTCTCCTGAACTGGCAGGCAGATTCTTAACCACTGGACCACCAGGAAAGTCCTGTAATAACTTCTAATGGAGCATAAGCTGTGAAAATGCTGAATGCTGAATCACTATGCTGTGCACCTGAAACTATTGTGATATATATCAACTATACATCGATAAAAATTATGAGACAATTTTTTTTTGAAGATTAGCTATTCCTAAGGTTGGTGCAAGAAACAGGAACTTTCCATGAGGTTTTCACTTTACATTTTATTTAACCTTGGAACCTCAAGTATCCAGATTGAAAAATGAAATGTTTATGAGATAGAATAATTTCTGTATTGAATTTTAAAATTTAAATTTTAAAATTTAAAATGAAGACTATATTCCTAAAAGATTTAGACATGTTGTTTTCAATTTCTAGTAGTAGAATAATGCAGTTAAAAACCCTGGGACTTCCTGGTGGCCCAATGGTTAAGACTCTGTTCTTCCAATGCAGGGGACAGAGGCTTGACCCCTGGATAGGAAACTAAGGTCCCGCATGCTACACGGTATGGTGAAAAAATTTTAAAAATGAAAAAAACAACCAATGCTCTTTTGGAAATTGATGTAACACTTTGGTGAAAAAACCAGGGGGAATTTTGGAAAAGAAGGTGTCAATTCATGAGGCTTTAAGAATGAACTTTCTTTCTAGGTAGAAACTTTTGTGTGGTTGAATATAAAGAATAATCCCAAAGGAACATCTGCGTCTAGCTTTGGAACGGAAAGAGGGGTAGGGATTAAGGTCACTTTAATGCAAACTGATGTCCAGTTTTGCAGTTTCATTCTTTCTTGACGTGTGTGTGTGTGTGTGTGTGTGTGTGTGTGTGTGTGTGTGTTCGCGTGTGCACTCAGTCCTGTCTGATTCTTTGCTACCCTGTGGACTTCAGCCCGCCAAGCTTCTCTCTTCATGGAATTTCCCAGGCAAGAATACTGGAGCAGGCTGCCATTTCCTTCTTCAGAGGATCTTCCCCAACCAGGGATCAAACCCAGATCTCCTGCATTGGCAGGTGGGTTTTTCTTACCTCTGAGCCTCCTGGGAAGGCTTGACAAGTATAAGCTGATAAATAGAACATCGAGCCTTGAAGTCTTTACAGTCACAAAAGCAGCTATGGTGGGAACTGATGACGATTGTGATAGACTCCACGACTGGGTGCCCCTTTGCTTTCTCTGTGTTTTTCAAGTTCAGGTCTAATGACACCCTTTGCTGTCCATGACATGTCCACTCACACTCTCACAGCTTTTCTCCGAGATTCAGTGGCTCTGGATCTGATCCAGTGTCAGGAGTAAGAAATGAATGACCTGGATCTTGTTTCAAATTAGAAAATCATTAAACTTTTAAGTGAACCTGACCTGATGGCATGTATCTCACAAACACATTAGAAAGAATAATTGATTTTCTCTCCTCCCAGAAACAAGGGCAGATTTTAGTAGAGAGCTTTGGATACAAAGGCCAAACACACGCATTCCAGCTATGCTTCTGTCGCATCCACGCCATCTGACTTTAGACAGATCACTTAATGTCCTTTACTTGTTTCCTATCTGTAAATCAAAGGGATTATATTATGTGATTTAAACCCAGTATCTAAAAACTAAAAATTCTCAGTTATTTTGTATGAAATGCATATTAAATTTGGGCAGAATATTAGGGTTTAGCAGAGAGAATGGAGAAAAGATCTAACCTTATCGCACAAACCACAAACTACTTAATATTATAATTAAAGCAAGTTGTTAGGTAATTTCACATGTGCCTGGGCATTCCTCTTCATGCCCTCTTCTGACTGGAAAAATATCTCTTAAATTCTTAAGATTATAATAGATATCTATAAAATCAATTTGTTCAAGAGCCTTTCAATTTTATTGCTTAGATTTGTTGGGACATTTTGAATATGTATAGTTCATGTGGAAATTATTTAAAATCATAAGGTAGACCCTTGTCAGCCTGACATAGTTTATCTGTGGTTCTGCTTGGAAGCCGGGGTATGGATTCTATGACGTCTATAGGCCCCTGCATGTCCCAGGAATATGTGAGTAATTGGTTTTAACAGTGTTTGAATAGCACATGGTTTGAGTATAGAGTAGGCAGAATGTGACCCCAGGAAGACAAGCATAATGTTAATTTTTTAAAAATAAGAGCACTTGAAGAAAGCCAGAAATAAATCCAGAGAAACTATAAACAAGGCAGAGAGAGACTTACTCATCACAGGGAAAAGTCAGGCTCATTAAAGGAGGTAATTATTACCTCTGACATACAGAACTGTGTGCTGCTTTAAATTAAGGTTCTTAACGAGGCATTTCATTGTGTGTCCTTAACAGAGGGTTTCAAGGAGGCAGCATTTCTTCCAGAGTCTATGGGAATGGAGTTATGTGCAGGAGTTCCACTGGAGGAGAATATTTCAGGAACGAACAGTTCAGGAATACTAAATACACAAAACTAAACACATGATTTCAGAACAGATTGCTAGTGTGCTGAATGCCCATCCAAGCCATGTGCTTGTAGAGGAAAATGTAAACTTTGCCACATGCTAATGATATGCTAATGAGTATTCCTGTTAGACAGATGACAAGATCGTGGTCTTTGTTCCTTTTCTGCTAATGTAACAAATAAGCTTGAATAAGCACTTTTCAGAGAAAGTTGTAAACGTTTACATTTTCGCCCATTTTTATTAGTTTGTGTTTATTTCACTTCTCTTGCTCAACAAATGGCTTTCTTTTTTTTCCTTCTGTGCTGTCTTGCTTATGGAATTCGGGGTGGACTTCATTTTATTTGGGATTTTAACAGACTCTCATCTTCTCACAAGATAAAAGTTTGTCTTGATCACCAAAAAGAAATTCTTTATTTCTGTCTCTAAGCAGTCCCTATATCAAAAAGTTTATACTAAAAACCAACATCAGCTACTTAAGATACTCGTAAATGTGTTATGTTTTAAGAAAAATAAATGACTTATCAAATACACTTATTTAAATAGCTATAGTTTATGGCTCTGTTTTTTAAAATTTAAAAATACCTCCTCAAACCACATTGCTGTGGGGTATTGGATTTTATTTCTATTTTCCAGAAAAGAGTTAAATTCTGGAAAACTTATTGCCCATTAATATCACCTCCCTAAGGAATTTTTACCTGTTCCATGTAAGAGTAAGTGATAGTATAGCAATTTTGTGACCTCATCTTTTCTGTATATCAGAAACGTGGTTATGTCTATCGAGAACCCAGGAGGCACATAGTCCAAGACAGAATCTATGATCTGTACCTGTTACAGAAAAATAGCCTAAATCTTTCTAAGCTTCAGCATGTGGGAACATTGGAGTGTGACCCATAATATTAATATCTGGTTAAAATTCATTTCAAGTTAAATTACAAAGTCCTACTGAACTTCCTGAGTCCTACTGAACTTCCTGATGTTCAAGCTGGTTTTAGAAAAGGCAGAGGAACCAGAGATCAAATTGCCAACATCTGCTGGATCATGGAAAAAACAAGAGAGTTCCAGAAAAACATCTATTTCTGCTTTATTGACTATGCCAAAGCCTTTGACTGTGTGGATCACAAGAAACTGTGGACAATTCTGAAAGAGATGGGAATCCCAGACCACCTGACCTGCCTCTTGAGAAATCCATATGCAGGTGAGGAAGCAACAGTAAGAACTGGACATGGAACAAACTGGTTCCAAATAGGAAAAGGAGTACGACAAGGTTATATATTGTCACCCTGCTTGTTTAACTTCTATGCAGAGTACATCATGAGAAATGCTGTGCTGGAAGAAACACAAGCTGGTATCAAGATTGTCGGGAGAAATATCAATAACCTCAGATATGCAGATGACACCACCCTTATGGCAGAAAGTGAAGAGGAGCTAAAAAGTCTCTTGATGAAAGTGAAAGTGGAGAGTGAAAAAGTTGGCTTAAAGCTCGACATTCAGAAAATGAAGATCATGGCATCCGGTCCCATCACTTCATGGGAAATAGATGGGGAAATAGTGGAAACAGTGCCATACTTTCTTTTTTGGGGCTCCAAAATCACTGCAGATGGTGAGTGCAGCCATGAAATTAAAAGACGCTTACTCCTTGGAAGAAAAGTTATGACCAACCTAGATAGCATATTCAAAAGCAGAGACATTACTTTGTCGACTGAGGTCCGTCTAGTCAAGCCTATGGTTTTTCCTGTGGTCATGTATGGATGTGAGAGTTGGAATGTGAAGAAGGCTGAGCGCCAAAGAATTGATGCTTTTGAACTGTGGTGTTGGAGAAGACTCTTGAGAGTCCCTTGGACTGCAAGGAGATCCAACCAGTCCATTCTGAAGGAGATCAGCCCTGGGATTTCTTTGGAAGGGATGATGCTGAAGCTGAAACTCCAGTACTTTGGCCACCTCATAGGAAGAGTTGACTCATTGGAAAAGACTCTGATGCTGGGAGGGATTGGGGGCAGGAGGAGAAGGGGACGACCGAGGATGAGATGGCTGGATGGCATCACTGACTCGATGGACACCAGTCTGAATGAACTCTGTGAGTTGGTGATGAACAGGGAGGCCTGGCGTGCTGCGATTCATGAGGTCGCAAAGAGTCAGACACGACTGAGTGACTGAACTGAACTGAACTGAACTGTTAGTCACATGCTTCTCACTAAGGGATTTTTGGAGCTGGCTCATGTCCTTGGTAAGTGGTCAGAACATTGTCTCAAGTCAGATATTTGGTGACATGAGCTGTTCTGTCAGTGGTGCTGACCTAGCCTTTGTCAGTTTCCACCATGATGTCACGCTTAAACTATATGTTTAGTCTGTTATAAAAATAAATGCGTCACTTTCTGGTTCTTTTTATAGGTTATCTTTCCAATCTTGGCCACTGTTGCAGCCTTTCTTCTTCTGTGTTTTTCTCTCTGCGTTTTGTATAGTCTACAGAAGAGATGTCCTTTCATTGGCTGTTTCAATCAACTTGGTACCCTCTTCCTACACATTCTACATCATTTTAACTGGAAATTCAGAATATAAAACTTCTATTAAATATTTAAATTATCAGAGAATTTGGAGTTAGATATTTGCAATGGAAATATTCAGGATTTTTTTCAAATACAAAGGAAATAAATTCATACATACACTACTATGTCCAATATCACAATTATTTGATTTTTGTATGAGTTTAATTCTATTCATATGTCATTCATTCATTCAATTCTCAATTTTGTGTGGGCACTGAGAGACCACAGCCTTAGAGAAAGGTTCAAGAATATTCCATTTAAAGGCACATTAATACTAATTTCATTAAATTGCAATATTCAGTCATGGAAAGATTTTATTGAACTTTCTCTCTCACTAGTTCAGTTCAGTTGCTCAGTCGTGTCCGACTCTTTGAGACCCCAAGAATGGCAGTATGCCAGGCCTCCCTGTCCATCACCAACTCCCGGACTCATGTCCATCGAGTCAGTGATGCCATCCAGACATCTCATCCTCTGTCATCCCCTTCTCCTTTGCCCCCAATCCCTCCCAGCATCAGAATCTTTTCCAATGAGTCAATTCTTCGCATGAGTTGGCCAAAGTACTGGAGTTTCAGCTTTAGCATCATTCCTTCCAAAGAAATCCCAGGGCTGATTTCCTTCAGAATGGACTGGTTGGATCTCCTTGCAGCCCAAGGGACTCTTGAGTTTCTCCAACACCATAGTTCAAAAGCATCAATTCTTCGATGCTCAGCTTTCTTAACAGTCCAACTCTCACATCCATACATGACCACAAGAAAAACCATAGCCTTGACTAGACGGACCTTTGTTGGCAAAGTAATGTCTCTCACTAGTTATCATATCCTTAATCCAAATGAAGCCTTCTTTAAATTTTATGTCTTATGGCCTTTTATATCTTTCTCACCTATAATTTGAAAGGGTTGTATGTGTCCTTTTCATATTTTGGCATTATTGATAGAATTTCTTTGACATTGTGCATTTATAGTTATGGTTCTAGCTGTAAAAGCTAATAGCTCTTGGCACTCTAAACATATTCCAATTCTAAATTATGGGTGAGAATATGGAAATTCTAAGGAGTTTAATATTAATCCAAAATGAGTGCACAATTTTATCAATAGATTAAATGAAAGAAGAAAAGCATGATCTGAATTTCATGATCCTTCCACTTACCATACAGCAAGTCTGGAATTACGACAAAATAGCTAAATTATTTAATACAAATCAGGGTGGTCTTTCAAAACAGGCAGTCCTGCAGTTATCAAACAAGCTAGTAAAGCTCCTTGTTGACGTTTTTGAAAGTTGCATTTGTTAATTGTTACTGTGGGTGTTTTGGCAAGCTAAGTTTTAGAGATATTCTGAGAAAGATTCAGCGTTAGTTTTTAAGTGAAAGTGAAAGTCGCTCAGTTGTGTCGGACTCTTTGCAACCCCATGGACCATACATTCTGTGGAATTCTCCAGGCCAGAATACTGGAACGGTTAGCCTTTCCCTCCTCCAGGGCATCTTCCAACCCAGGGATCAAACTCAGGTCTCCTGCATTGCAGGCAGATTCTTTACCAGCTGAGCCACCAGGGGAGCCCAAGAATACTGGAGTGGGTAGCCTAAATCTTCTCCAGGGGATCTTCCCAACCCAGGAATCCAATGGGGAGTCTCCTGCATTGCATGCAGATTCTTTACCAACGGAGCTCTCAGTGAAGTCCAGCTTTGAATTTACCTTTTGTCACTTCTCAAGCACAAGCTTGTGGCTACCTCTGTGATGTTTGAGATAATCCAAGGTACACTGCCGTGATTCTCCACAGTCACCTTCGCAGGGCATGGTCCTTGAATTAGGCAGCTGCTGTCCCCTCCTCTCCCAGCAAAGGCTGCTGGAGCTCGCGGTGCCCTTTGCTCTGGCTCTCATCTCTTTCAGCCTTCTAGGGCCTTATGTACATTTTCTTCTTAACCATCCTTGAAACCCCCTTCTCTCTTTAAACATGTTCAGTTTCCCTGACCTGAAAACCATGGAAAACTCATTACTTAATATTGCTAGTACTCATGATGAGCGCAGGCGCCATCACTTTCCTTCTTTTCTTGTCCACATTTAAAAATATCCATAACTTGTTGGTATATTGATTCACCCATCCTTAGACATAGTACTTTATTAAAGATATTTATTGGGTACCTCATAGTGTGCTAAGGTTGGGGAGGGGCAAAACCTGTGTGTGTCACTCGTCGTCCCCGCTGCCAAGACACACTTGGACAGAATTTAGTGTGTGAGTGTGTGGATGCCCAGTCGCTTCAGTCTGACTTTTTGTTATCTCATGGTGGGGCCCTCCAGGCTCCTCTGTCCAAGGGATTCTCCAGGCGCGAATACGGAGTGTGTTGCCCTGCCCTCCTGCAGAAGATCTTCCCCACCCGGGGACTGAACCTGTGGCTTCTGCACTGCAGGCAGATCCTTTACCGCTGAGTCACTGGGGAAGCCAGCACTATGCAGACGTGTGCACTAAAATGTGTGCAAAGACTGAAAGGCCATACCTGTAATGTTTGAAGACGCTGTGCATATAAGTGTTTTGAGGAATGGAGCCTGTGTTAAGTCCTTGCACTGGGTCGCTGACCTAGTTCTACATGACTACTTCTAAGTCTTTTTGACATAAACACATATATGAGTAACTATCCAAACATGTAATTCTAGCAACATAACTAGCGCTGTAGTAGGTGTGCTTTCTGTAGCACACTTAAAACAACCTAACGTCTTGAAAATAATACTGTAACAGTGCTTCTGCATTCATCTCGTTCAATGCTTATACTTTTAAAATTTTTACTAAATAATACGTGTGTGTGTGTGTGTGTGTGTGTATATATATATATTTAAAAGCATCAGCTACTTTGAGGCTTGAAAAAAAAACCAGCAGCTGACAATCCCAGTCATGCTTAACTGCTCTCAGAAACATTTTGGACCTTTCTTCTGCATTAAAATTTGTTTTTCAAAATAACACTTGTGTATTGGCATTTTGGGGGCTTCCCTGGTGGGAAAGTGGTAAAGAATCCTCCTGCCAATGAAGGAGACACGAGTTCAATCCCTGGGTCGGGAAGATCCCCCGGAGAAGCAAATGACCACCCACTCCAGTATTCTTGCTGGGGACATCCCATGGACAGAGGAGCCTGGCAGGCCACAGTCCACGGGGCTGCAAAGAGTTGGACATGATTTGGTGGCGAATTAACAATTGCCATTTTTAGATTTTCTTACTTTAGACATTATTTAGACAGTGATTTCTTATGACAGAAAGAAGCAATCTATCTTTTCTATGGAGCTAACACACTTCATCTTCTTCTACTTGTGTATTTGGTATATTTCCATCACAGTTTTTGTGTTAATTCACTGCTGCTGCTGTTGCTAAGTCGCTTCAGTTGTGTCCGACTCTATGAGACCCCACAGACGGCAGTCCACCAGGCTCCCCCGTCCCTGGGACTCTCCAGGCAAGAACACTGGAGTGGGCTGCCATTGCCTTCTCCAGTGCATGAAAGTGAAAAGTGAAAGTGAAGTTGCTCAGTCGTGTCTGACTCCTCGCGACCCCATGGACTGCAGCCCACCAGGCTCCTCCGTCCATGGGATTCTCCAGGCAAGAGCACTGGAGTGGGGTGCCATTGTTAATTCACTGCTCAATGTTTATATGACAATAGACTTACTGTTTACAGCTCAGTGACGCAGAGCATTACAGTTACGTTTCCTTGCCTGTGCTGCCCCAGAAGTTAATAACTGCCTTATTTTGTATTGTTTTCTTACTTTCCTTTTATACTTATTAATTTATCTTCAGATTCTCCAATAAGACTGTCACATCCTTAAAATACGGTGATGTTTTCCTTAGAGATATCTAGACTTTTTTTCTCCCTGAAGACTACATTTTTTAATGATGTGTTTTGATTGGACTCTTTTTCAGGCATCAGTTGAGTATTTCACAGACCCTTCAATCGGATATCGTTGAAGTTTTGGGTTATTTTTTGTGCTGAGAAATTTTTTTGTATTATTTCTTCGAAAGAATTTTTTTCCTTTAGTTTGTTATTCTCTCCATAACTCAGATTGATTTTTTCTTACATAATTTTTCCTTTTTGAATATATTTATTCTATTTTTTCAGAAAGTTCTTCAATTTTGTATTCATCTTTAAATTGGATTTTTAACTTCTCTTGCAAGTTATTAATTTTCAAGAGCTACTGTTCTGTGAGCCACCCTTGTACTAACAGCATCCTCCTTTGTTTCATAAGGGCTTCCCCTGGTGGCTCAGATGGTAAAGCGTCTGACTGCAATGCGGAGACCCGGGTTCGATTCCTGGGTCAGGAAGATCCCCTGGAGAAGGAAATGGCAATCCACCCCAGCACTCTTGCCTGGAAAATCCCATGGACAGAAGAACGTGATAGGCTACAGTCCACGGGGTCGCAAAGAGTCGGACACAACTGAGCGACTTCACTTTGTTTCATAAATTTTCTCTTCAGTTCATTTCAGTCACTCAGTTGTGTTCGACTCTTTGTGACCCCATGGCCTGCCTCCATGCGACCGCCAGGCCCCAATGTGACTGCCAGGCCTCCCTGTCCGCCACCAACTCCCGGAGCTTACTCAGACTCATGTCCATCAAGTCGTTGATGCCACCCAACCTTCCCAATCACCTCTCACTTTCTCACTTTTCTTCAGCCATCATTTCCAGTACATATTTTTTTGTTTTTAGTTTTCCCTTTCTCTCTTAATGGTCTTATTTTTTCTGAGTTTCTTTTCTCCACCTCCTTTATCTTTGTCTTTCTTGTTGGAGGCTTTCGAAAATATTTTATGTGTCTGGCTCTTTCATTTTCAAAATGAGGCAGTGGTGCACTCCCAGGAAGGTCTGGATGGGTGAGTGAGCAGATCCGTTGACTGGGTGTAAACTCAGCCTTTGGGTTGAGGGTTTCTGAGTCCCAGTATCTATGGAGATTTTCTCTTGGATTGGGACATTTCCCTCCAGTCCCTTGACCAGGGTAAGGATGGTATGTAAAGAGTGATTTTAGCCCAGGTGTCAGGGCTCTGGGAGCCGGGCAAGGGAAGAGCATAGGTTCATTGTTTAATATTCAGTTTCACTCTCCTCCTTCTTGGTGATTCAATCTTATGCTGAGGTGTGTCTGATATCTGTGAACCCAGAGCATCTCTGGGTTACAATATTTGCATAGTAAACCTCCTATCCTCTTGAGGGAGGCAGAGATGTAGTGACCTGGATGAGTCAGATGGGGGAGAGGCTGGGGTGTAGTTACACTATTCATACAGACCAACCTCTGCGTTCTTATTTCCATCCTATGGCCTTGCCTTCATATGTACCGGCTGCCTCCAGTTTTTGAGATACTCTGAGATCATTTCGTAAAAATTACCTTGTTTCCTGTTGGCCCTTAAACCAAGCAGTTTTGATAATGGCCTATAGAGAGAATCTTGGTGTTTCACTGCGATCCAAGCCGTCCACATTCTCTGAGTCTCACTGCTGCCGTTGGTTTAGACTTCTTGGTTTTTAGTACAAAGGTGAAGGTGAAGTCGCTCAGTCGTATCCAACTCTTTGCGACCCCGTGGACTGTAACCTACTAGGCTTCTCTGTCCATGGGATTCTCCAGGCAAGAATACTGGAGTGGATTGCCATTTCCTTCTCCAGAGGATCTTCCCAACCCAGGGATCGAACCCGGGTCTCCCGCATTGGAGGCAAATACTTTAACCTCTGAGCCACCGGGGAAGCCACAAACACCAGCAGAAAACAAAATCAAATGCACAATACAACTAAAATCTACCAGAAATAATGTATCTTGCTCACTAGTGTTTTAATGTCTAGTGCATAAAACATAAGTGATTATATAAATTTTATCTTTTTAAACTTGCATTGAAACGACTGACAGAAGAAATATTGTAATGGCCCCCAAACTTCGTGGAGGCAGGGGGACAGTAAATTACTCCTCTAGGAGAAGGGCAGCCAGGCCAGGCCCAGTGCTGTGAACAGTGAACTTGTAGATTTAATGAAGAGAGATGTAAAGAATCAACTGGCAATGCAGGAGACCCCAGTTCAATTCCTGGGTCAGGAAGATTCCTTGGGGAATCTACTAATTGATTTTTTAGAATGTCAGTATAAGAAGAACAAGTATGGGGCATACCCGTGTGCCGTCTACACCTGCCTAGCACACTGGGGCGTTATTGTCCTGATGAGCTGGCATTCTTTAGTTGTTTCCCTTTGGGGTGTTCCTCCAAAATAAAAGACTTCTTAGATGAACGAATATTTCATAACCCAATAAAAATACTATTCCATCTGCTTTCTTTCTCCTTAGCAGGTATTACCTGGATATTTCTGTCCAATACTTGGAGAAAAAATTCTGTGCAATAGCAGTTCTATATCTATTGAAACAAATTAATTCTGTAAAATGAGAGATTTACAAGAAACCTGAAGATTTACTGCAAATTTACAAGATTTACAAGAAACTACCAGGGCTTCCCCTGGTGGCTCAGACAATAAAGAATCCGTCTGCAATGCAGGAGACCAAGGTTCGATCTCTGGGTCAGGAAAATTCCCCTGGAGAAAGGAATGGCACTCCACTCCAGTATTCTTGCCTGAGAGATCCCGTGGACAGAGGCTATGGTCCGTGGGATCGCAAAGAGTTGGACACGACTGAGCGACTTTCACTTTCACAAGAAACCTGAAAGTTCCTGCAAAGTGAGCTTACTCCCAGGATCAGATCATACCGTTCTCCCATGCTAACCAACTTGCTGCTGCCCAGTGATGCTTTTCTCCAGATGGCATGGCAGGGAGCCTTCAGTGGCTCCAGGACCATCGTGTAGAAAGCATTCAGCAGCCTCAAGAGGCTGTCTCTGTGACGGTGGCCATATCACTTTACCGTTTCTTTTAAATCAAAATCATTCTTCATATGTATTATGCCCAGGGTGTTATTTTTCTTACCAACGGAAGGGAACTGAGGGATTCGCTTAAGGATAGATCCTGAACAGTCTCACATTTTCTATGATTTAATTCTGAAAAGAAGTCACAGGCCAAACTAAACCTTGCTTTCAAATAATTTCCTCAAAAATACAGAAAAGCATTTTTATTTTTGCTTTTCTCTGCACATGGTCCTCTACCCGACCTCACAGGAACTGAACAGATGTCTCCGAGAAATGGAGGGGATCAAGAAAAAAAGAGGTCTGTATGCTAATTTCTGCAGTTATCAATTTGTCAGGGGGCTTCCCTGGTAGCTCAGACTGTAAAGAATTGGCTTGCAAGGCAGGAGACCTGGATTTGATCCCTGGGAAGGGAAGGTCCCCTGAGAAGGAAATGGCAACCCACTCCAGTATTCTTGCTTGGGACATCCCATGAACAGAGGAGCTTTGTGGGCTACAGACCACTGGGTCGCAAACAGCTGGACACGACTCAGTGAATAAAAAGCAACCACCACAAAGGCAGCAGTGAAATTTAAAGGGAGATGTGCTTTGTGTCTCGCCCACTGGCAGAATCTGTAATTTTGGAGGTGGGTCAGCAACAACAGGCTGTCAGATTAGCATTCAATGTTGATGAGAACACCCTGGTGAAACATGCAGAGGAGACCCCAAATGAAGGGGCTTGGCACGCCTTTTCCCGAGGAATTCACCCTCATATCAGTTGAGGTAAAGTGGATATAAGAAAAATGCCATGTGTGTGGAGAGTATGAGGAAAGGTCATCTATTTCCAAAAAGAATATTGTTTACAAGGAGTGTTAATAGGTTTCAGGGGAAATGTTAATTTTTTTTTCTCCTTGATGAAATAGCTACTGTAAGTTTTTAATGGTTAATCATTCATTCCTGAATTTTTATATTAAGCATTTTATATTACTTTATTGACTTAACTTTTATGCTCTTCTTCATTTTGACAGTAAAGAATGACCAGGCAATACTCTTTGAAAATTGGAGGCCATTTGCAGCTGCTCTCTGTTGAGGAAAGTGAATAATAGGGTGCCCTCAAGGAATTTCGAAGGTATCACTCAACAGAAACTTTTGTGTCTGAAGAAAACTAGATCATTTTATCATGGTAGGCATAGTGATATGTTTGCTTTAATAAAATGCCATATTTCTGCCTTTAATCTCTTGTCAACCAGCTATTAAAAAGCCCCAAAGTGCATGCGTGCCGCACATGTAAACACTTGTGGTTTTGAGGTTACCACAGAACATACTAATAAAGCATGTAATTTGTGTTTTGTGCACAGACTGTAATAATTTATTGAGTGGTAGAAAGAAGCTAGAGAAGGATTTTCTCTAACTGTAGCCAGCAAGTCAATTTAATTTTAGGCCTTCATGCAGAGGTGCAGGCAGACACATGTTCATACAGTGAAATCATGTGTAAGAAGCATCAGAAAGTCTCCAGAACAAAGTGAGGCAAAATGAAAATTAATTTCACACACACACACCCCGAACACATTATATTAAGAATTCTCATTTTGTTCCTTTAAGCTAATCAGCTGGGAGGATGGGTATGCTTTCCCTAAGAGGTGTGTGTGCCTGTGTGTGTTACACACTGATAATACATTGGCAGAATGTAGATTAAGTCAATACAAGTAAATCAAGATAAATCATCATAGCAAATCATAGAAATCATCTATTTTCCTTTTTTTTTTTTTTTGGCCACACCAAGAAGCATGTGGGATCTTAGTTTCCAGACCACGGACTGAGCCCATGCCCCTGTAAGTGGAAGCCGGGAGTCAGAACCATTGCCCTGCCAGGGAAATTCCAGCAATCACTGTTTAAGCTTCATAAACATGACCTCCATAGGGCCTATGGGAGGAGGGGCAACATCAGTTCTGCACCTTTAAAAAAAAATACAAGATAACAAATTGCAGGAAGATTGTAGCACTGGCTGCGCAGGTGCAGGCGGGCCTAGAGGAGCCAGCCCACGTTGAAGGTCAGGAAGGAGGCGGCGAGGAGATAGCCCTCGCTCAAGGCAAGAAACAGCAGCTGTGCTTTGCTGGAGCAGCTGTAAAAAGATACACCATGCTCAAGGTAAGATGGTAGGTGTTGCAAGAGGGCATCAGAGGGCAGACACACTGAAACCATACTCACAGAAAACTAGTCAATCTAATCACACTAGGACCACAGCCTTGTCTAACTCAATGAAGCCAAGCCATGCCTGCAGGGGAACCCAAGACGGGTGGGTCATGATGGAGAGGGCTGACAGAACGTGGTCCACTGGAGAAGGGAATGGCAAGCCACTTCAGTATTCTTGCCTTGAGAACCCCCATGAACAGTATGAAAAGACAAAATGATAGGATACTGAAAGAGGAACTCTCCAGGTCAGTAGGTGCCCAATATGCTACTGGAGATCAGTGGAGAAATAACTCCAGAAAGAATGAAGGGATGGAGCCAAAGCAAAAACAATACCCAGTTGTGCATGTGACTGGTGATAGAAGCAAGATCCGATGTTGTAAAGAGCAATATTGCATAGGAACCTGGAATGTCAGGCCCATGAATCAAGGCAAATTGGAAGTGGTCAAACAAGGGATGGCAAGGGCGAACGTCGACATTCTAGGGATCAGCGAACTAAAATGGACTGGAATGGGTGAATTTAACTCAGATGACCATTATATCTACTATTGTGGGCAGAAATCCCTCAGAAGAAATGGAGTAGCCATCATGGTCAACAAAAGAGTCCAAAATGCAGTACTTGGATGCAGTCTAAAAAATGACAGAATGATCTCTGTTCGTCTCCAAGGCAAACCATTCAATATCACAGTTATCCAGGTATATGCCCCAACCAGTAACACTGAAGAAGCCAAAGTTGAATGGTTTTATGAAGACCTACAAGACCTTTTAGAACTAACATCCCCAAAAGATGTCCTTTTCATTATAGGGGACTGGAATGCTAAAGTAGGAAGTCAAGAAACACCTGGAGTAACAGGCAAATTTGGCCTTGGAATGCGGAATGAAGCAGGGCAAAGACTAATAGAGTTTTGCCAAGAAAATGCACTGGTCATAGCAAACACCCTCTTCCAACAACACAAGGGAAGACTCTACACATGGACATCACCAGATGGTCAACACTGAAATCAGATTGATTATATTCTATGCAGCCAAAGATGGAGAAGCTCTATACAATCAACAAAAACAAGACTGGGAGCTGACTGTGGTTCAGATCATGAACTCCTTATTGCCAAATTCAGACTGAAATTGAAGAAAGTAGGGAAAACCGCTAGACCATTCAGGTATGACCTAAATCAAATCCCTTATGATTATACAGTGGAAGTGAGAAATAGATTTAAGGGCCTAGATCTGGTAGATAGAGTGCCTGATGAACTATAGAATGAGGTTCGTGACATTGTACAGGAGACAGGGATCAAGACCATCCCCATGGAAAAGAAATGCAAAAAAGCAAAATGGCTGTCTGGGGGAGGCCTTACAAATAGCTGTAAAAAGAAGAGAGGTGAAAAGCCAAGGAGAAAAGGAAAGACGTAAGCATCTGAATGCAGAGTTCCAAAGAATAGCAAGAAGAGATAAGAAAGCCTTCTTCAGCAATCAATGCAAAGAAATAGAGGAAAAGAACAGAATGGGAAAGACTAGAGATCTCTTCAAGAAAATTAGAGATATCAAGGGAACATTTATTTCATGCAAAGATGGGCTTGATAAAGGACAGAAATGGTCTGGACCTAACAGAAGCAGAAGATATTAAGAAGAGGTGGCAAGAATACACAGAAGAACTGTACAAAAAGATTTTCACGACCCAGATAATCATGATGATGTGATCACTCATCTAGAGCCAGACATCCTGGAATGTGAAGTCACATGGGCCTTGGAAAGCATTACTACGAACAAAGCTAGTGGAGGTGATGGAATTCCAGTGGAGCTGTTTCAAATCCTGAAAGATGATGCTGTGAAAGTGCTGCACCCAATATGCCAGCAAATTTGGAAAACTCAGCAGTGGCCACAGGACTGGAAAAGGTCAGTGTTCATTCCAAACCCAAAGAAAGGCAATGCCAAAGAATGCTCAAACTACCGCACAATTGCACTCATCTCACATACTAGTAAAGTAATGCTCAAAATTCTCCAAGCCAGGCTTCAGCAATACGTGAACTGTGAACTTCCTGATGTTCAAGCTGGTTTTAGAAAAGGCAGAGGGACCAGAGATCAAATTGCCAACATCCGCTGGATCATGGAAAAAGCAAGAGAGTTCCAGAAAAACATCTATTTCTGCTTTATTGACTATGCCAAAGCCTTTGACTGTGTGGATCACAAGAAACTGTGGACAATTCTGAAAGAGATGGGAATCCCAGACCACCTGACCTGCCTCTTGAGAAATCTGTATGCAGGTCAGGAAGCAACAGTTAGAACTGGACATGGAACAACAAACTGGTTCCAAATAGGAAAAGGAGTACTTCAAGGCTATATATTGTCACCCTGCTTATTTAACTTATATGCAGAGTACATCATGAGAAATGCTATGCTGGAAGAAACACAAGCTGGAATCAAGATTTGTTGGGAGAAATATCAATAACCTCAGATATGCAGATGATACCACCCTTATGGCAGAAAGTGAAGAGGAGCTAAAGGGCCTCTTGATGAAAGTGAAAGAGGAGAGTGAAAAAGTTGGCTTAAAACTCAACATTCAGAAAACGAAGATCATGGCATCCGGTCCAATCACGTCATGGGAAATAGATGGGGAAATAGTGGAAACAGTGTCATACTTTCTTTTTTGGGGCTCCAAAATCATCGCAGATGGTGAGTGCAGCCATGAAATTAAAAGATGCTTACTCCTTGGAAGAAAAGTTATGACCAACCTAGATAGCATATTCGAAAGCAGAGACATTACTTTGTCGACTGAGGTCCGTCTAGTCAAGGCTATGGTTTTTCCTGTGGTCATGTATGGATGTGAGAACTGGACTGTGAAGAAGGCTGAGTGCCGAAGAATTGATGCTTTTGAAGTGTGGTGTTGGAGAAGACTCTTGAGAGTCCCTTGGACTCTAAGGAGATCAAACCAGTCCATTCTGAAGGAGATCAACCCTGGGATTTCTTTGGAAGGAATGATGCTAAAGGTGAAACTTCAGTACTTTGGCCACCTCATGCGAAGAGCTGACTCATTGGAAAATACTCTGATGCTGGGAGGGATTGGGGGCAGGAGAAGGGGACGACCGAGGATGAGATGGCTGGATGGCATCACGGACTCGATGGACATGAGTCTGAGTGAACTCCGAGAGATGGTGATGAACAGGGAGGCCTGGCGTGCTGTGATTCATGGGGTCGCAAAGAGTCGGACACGACTGAGTGACTGAACTGAACTGAACTGTAGCACTTTTACAGGATCATGGAAAAGCTTACAGTCCAACTGCAGCATCTACCATGCTTGTTGGAGCAGCTGATTTCGCTGTTTATGCAAGGTCCTTACAAGTAAGGACTGCACCTTACTGGTTTTCATTAAACTTCTTCCCTCGTGAGATATCTTGCACACAACAGACAAGAAACGCAGATCATGTCAATGGAGAGACTTTGAGTAGAGGGAAGAAACGAGAACCTTACTGTATACATGCCAACGTCTGGAAAATTTTGAGAAATTCTGTAGTTTGGGGAACAAAACCACACTTACACAAACAAACAAAAAAAACATGCTCAGTTTAGGGAAAATGTGTGTGCCCGTAGGAAATGGGTTTTAGGAGCTCTGTGTTTATTCCAAAAGATGGAACACCTCTTGCCTGAAAAGCAAGTCACCATTCTCCATGCTTTTCCTCACCTCTTGCATTGTATATACACTAGTTTCCAGTGCAGACAAAGCTTCTGTGGTTCAAAACCTTTGGAATTTGAGGCCAAATGAAAATGAATCCTTTCTGCCAGCTTTATGCCTAACCCACTTTGGTATTGGGTACATTTGCTTATCTAATCAACCAACTCCCACTGACAACTAGGGGTTGAAGAGCTTCCTGTGGTCAACAGAAAGCGTATTCGGCAAATCCTTGAGGAGACGATAGCAGCGTGTGCTGGAGAGCCATCCTATTTAAAGCGTAATTGAAATCGCACTGGGAAGGAGTTTTCTGTGAGGGACTCAGCCAGTTTTCTGCTCTTAGGAGAAGGAAGCCATAAGCCTAGTGGCCTCTGTAATCCTTCCTGTGGTCTGACCTACTCTAGTCTTGGATCACTTGCTTACATCATAAAGAAATACAGAGAAAGGAGAGAGGAAGGAAGGGGGAGGGCAGAGGAAGGAAAAAGAGGCAAGAAGGTTGTTGTCTGGTTGCTAAGTCATGTCTGACTCTGTGATCCCCTGGACTGTAGACTGTCAAGTCCTCTATATGTATTTCTCATACGAGAATACCGGAATGGGTTGCCATTTCCTCCTCCAGGGGATCTTTCCAAGAAGATAACTAGAAATCCACACCTTCCAAATGTTTACTTTGTTCATGTTGGCTGGTGGTGTTTTGTTTTGCAGTAAATCAGTTTTGAAGTCAATGTTCATAAAAACCCAGGAACAAATGTTTTCAGATTGATTAAAGTTATAATTTGTGAGGTTTTTGATTGCCATAAAATATAACAGAAAAAGTAGAGATTAGTTATTTAAGTAGCTGAATTAAAGCAAGCTTAATTGGGGCTTTTCTCCTTAATGTCAGTTTTGGTGCACATCTGTGGGTTTCTGAATGCTACATGGATGTCAAATCATCTTTCTAGCCAATTTCTTTTAACACATAAAGGGGAAGAGGGACTAGCGGAGCCAAAAGACTAGAACCAAAACAAGGGCAGCTCCCCAGGTCATGTTTAAATCTGTAACTAAGTTTGGGAAGGTTCATGCATCTCAAACTCACTTAATTTTATTTCAGTGTAATGATCAAAATGGCTACTGAACCATTTTAGATCAAAATGGGCAGATATGAAGAAGAATAACAAAGCTGAATCAATTTAGAACACCAGGTAGAGACTATACTCTAAATCACAATTATTTAAAAATAAAATCAGCATCCACTGCTGTTTTTTTTAAGAGCTTTCATCTTTTTGTTTAAAACAAAAGTGTCATACATAAAGGTGATAATTCCTACTCAGTTAATTCAAAATTCATGATTGCAATTAGAACCCTAATTGATACCGAAACACACAGTATTGACCTCACAAGACATAATCCAAACTGAACTTACTACATCTACTGATATCTATGTGCATATAAAACTCATAAAGATCAGATATTCTCCCCTAATATGAAGAATGAAGGAAAGGCAATACTTTTTCCTGTTTGTTCCCACAGAGCATAAATATATTTCTTTATACTGAGATCTCTAACAAACTGAAGAGTAAAAGTCTAGAGCTAAGAAAAAGTGTCACAAATTCAGGTTCCAAAAGGTCTGGACAAGGTCACTGGCTTATCAATATCTCGAGCAATCACTGATCCTTTATAAGCACGTGTAGATTTGATATTTTGGATCACAATCTTTCATGATTTAAGATTATATAGATAGAACGTTCTATACTGGTGATCATGTAGTAAATTCAACATTACATTTCTGGACCTCATGGAATTTTTTTCTAATGATGATATTTCATGCATTTCAAACTATACTCCTAAACAATTGGGAAAAATTTATTTTCTCCTTTAGAGTCCTATGGTTTCCTTTGCCCTTTATCCAGGAACATGCTTTAAGATCAGTACTGGCACAGGGGCTGTTAACATTGCTGCTACTCTGGCACTTTCCCTTGGTTGCTCATGATGACTTTATTAGGGGTATCTCGGCTATAATCTCAGAAAAAGAGATTTCTACTTAACGTTGACAAGATGAAACCAAGGTAGCATGTATTGATCAGCTGTTTTCCCGAGACCATGCTTCTGGCAAGAAATGCCAACAGTCTCGCGCATGGAAATGACCATTTGTGTTCTGATGTCTGTAAGAGGCACTTGTGGCTCCTCTCTTTCAGGTTAGACTAAGGATGGCCCTGAAGAAAGAGGATAAAACAGTCTCTCCCTGTAGCGTCTAGACTGCTTCTTCTATACTTTCTGCTTGGGTGGTAGTAGGTAATCTGTTTCCTGAAATCGTACTTTGCTTTTCCAGCAAGGACATTTAGTGCCTGAAACACCAGCCAGGGCTCTGTTTCACTGACTTGAATCTGGAAGAGGAAGGACATGAGATGTAGGGGGACCCGGGGTGCAGACATGTGAGGCAGACTCAGGAGGAGCCTTGTTTGCAGGACGTAATGAAGGGTCTTCCTAACAAAGCTCACCTTCCAGATGGGAGAAGTCAAAGTACAGAAGTGGGAGCCCAGGAAATGCCTCATGGTCAGAAACGGTGATTCTGAGATAGAGGAGAGCTTGTCACGCACATCACCTCCTGGCCTGGCCCTATGAGATCTCACCTGAGTGTGAGGGAGGGACTTTTGAGACAGAAAAAAAGATGGAAATAAATGTTTCTGTTTAGCAGGAACACAGACGCAGGGCTGTAACCACCTTGCGCGGGTGATCACCTAGTCGCGGGATGTCCCCCGGAAGCAGGACGCTCAGCTCATAGGTGGCTGCTCAGAGGCGCCCGAGAGCCCGTCTCTAACTTGCAGGCAGCGCAGCCTGCAGGCAGATCCTGCGGACAGTGCCAGGTTACGCGAAGGTGGCACCGAATTTCAGCAGCATCAAACACAAGAAGAAAACCAGGTTGCCAGCCCGAAGAAGCTGGAGCGGAGTGTGGCAACAGCTACTGCTTGAGTTTTGACAGTCTGCCCGGGAATGTTCTCAGTGCTCACCCTTGTGTGAACCCTGTACTCCTCAAAACAACTCTGTGAGTTAGATCTTTTTAGAATCCCCATTTGACAGGCAAGACAGTGGAAGCACAGGGAGGTTAAGTAACTTGACCAACGTCACACAGCAAAGAGTGGCAGAGACATTATCCTAATTGGGATCGGAGAGGAAAGTGCACGATTTTTCTAGAATCTGAGAAATGGAGAGGTGAGTGGGAAGGAAAGATTTTGCTTTCAAGTGGCATCAGAGGAAGGCTTCCCAGGTGGCTCAGCAGCTCAGTGGTAAAGAACCCACCTATGAGTGCAGGATAGGTGCGTTCCATTCCTGGGTCGGGAAGATCCCCTATAGGAGGAAATGGCAAGCCCTTCCAGTACTCTTGCCTGGAAAATTTCATGGACAGAAGAGCCTGGCGGGCTACAGTCCATGGGGTCGCAAAGAGTCGGACACGCCTGAGCAGGCAGCAACGCACAGTATCAATGGTACTGAAATAGCCAGGAAGAGTGTGAAATCCATTTTTTTTTTTCTCTTTAGTCCTAGGTTAATGTGGCCTGAAAACATTCTTCTGGAAGCAACGGAGCAGCAAACACCCTTCTCATACTCACCACCACTTGAATTACCCACGAGAGAAGAGGAGAGGCAGAGAGAAGAGGGCGGGCCTGAGACGCCTTACCGAGTCAGGAGCTGGTGCAGGCGTGCCGCCTGGCCGGATGCTCACAGCCGGCCTGCCTCTGGACCGCTTCCGTTTAGATTTTATCGTTTACGAACAGGCTCAGAGGAGCAAAGCAAATTTCCCAAAGTGCCGCAGCCGCAAAGTTGCAGAAACGGAGTGGGAAATGCGGGTTCAAGTTCCAAAGGCCATGTTATTTTCAGAATGTGATACTGCTCCTCCTCAGAGGAGAGAGATACCGGAGAAGGGAAAAGAAAAGCGGACTTAATGCATCTTTCATGTTCAGAAAAAAAAAAAAAAGTGCCACCTACAGAAAACAGTCTTCAATAGATCACTCACTTGAATTAAACATTCCTCAGAATACAATCGAGGGAGATTCTATTCATCTACTTGCAATTACAAGGAAATAAAAGCAACAGGGACTCGGTCGTTAATTGGAGGTTCTAAGTAAACGCGTCTCTGCTGCTTTTGATTAGGACAAGGACAGATGCTAAACACCACAACTTTCCCAAATGCTCAGGAAGCACTTTGAAAACAGGGCTGTAACAACTTTGTACAAATGCGCAGATTCAAAACCTCAGATGCATGAAGGATCAGATTCACCCATGCAGAGTTTCCCCAAAGGTTTTATTAAATGGCCGCTTCTGCTATTCGGTGTTGCTCCCCATGCCTTCTCCCTCAGCCTACACACGTTAAGCCTCAGGTATGACAGTGTGGCGACCAGCCCTGGGCTTTAAGAAAGTTTTACTCTGAAGGCTTCTTGGGAATCTCATCCATCATCTTAGAAGACAGTGGTTATGAAGATGGCCGCATTGTAAATTCCTCCTCTGTCTGGCAGATGCAGGGAGCAAGGCAGAGGAGTCGGAGTGGGAAAGAAGGAAAGTTTGATATCATAAGAATAGGGGTTTGAACTTTTGAATAAAGGGACAGCCTGCCTACCTGCTCAGTCGTGTCCCACTTTTGCGACCCCATGGACTATAGCCCGCCAGGCTCCTCTGTCCATGAGATTCTCCAGCAAGAGCAGGTTGCCATTTCCTCCTCCAGGGGTCTTCCTGACCCAGGGATTGAACCCGAGTCTCCTGCATTGGCAGGCAGATTCTTTACCAGTGAGCCACCGGGGAAGCCCAGCACTTCCCATTAAACCTATACGGAAGCCTTGTTTCAGTGATGGTGATGCCGACCCCCACAATGCAGCACTGTCTAGGCACCAGACCGGATTCTGGGTGCTTTATGGCCTTGTTCTTGACTGTTCTGTGTGGTTAGTATTATAACTGATCCCATTTGACCACAGAGAAACACGAGGCATAGAGATCTGTTCAGTTCAGTCCAGTCGCTCAGTTGTGTCCGACTCTTTGCTACCCCATGAATCCCAGCATGCCAGGCCTCCCTGTCCATCACCAACTCCCGGAGCTCACTCAAACTCATGTCCATCGAGTCAGTGATGCCATCCAGCCATCTCATCCTCTGTCGTTCCCTTCTCCTCCTGCCCCCAATCCCTCCCAGCATCAAGGTCTTTTCCAATGAGTCAACACTTCGCATCAGGTGGCCAAAGTTTTAGAGTTTCAGCTTCAGCATCAGTCGTTCCAAAGAACACCCAGGACTGATCTTCTTTAGGATGGACTGGTTGGATCTCCTTGCAGTCCAAAGGATTCTCAAGAGTCTTCTCCAACACCACAGTTCAAAAGCATCAATTCTTCGGTGCTCAGCTTTCTTCACAGTCCAACTTTCACATCCATACATGACCACTGGAAAAACCATAGTCTTGACTAGATGGACTTTTGTTGGCAAAGTAATGTCTCTGCTTTTGAATATGCTATCTAGGTTGGTCATAACTTTTCTTCCAAGGAGTAAGCGTCTTTTAATTTCATGGCTGCAACCACCATCTGCAGTGATTTTGGAGCCCCCAAAATAAAGTCTGACACTGTTTCCACTGTTTCCCCATCTATTTCCCATGAAGTTACTGGGAGCCAGAGAGGACTGGGACAGAGCACTTGCTGACTGGACTAACCCCGGGCACCGGAATGCAGTTGGTACCCAGAAGCACTGGGTTCCAGCTCATAACACTCTGTCACAGCCTTCAAGGAAAGGAACAAACAAGTTTAAGAAACATCTGTCGGCGATCATCCAGAAAACTCATTGAACTACGTACTGAGGGTGCAATGGGTTTACTGTCCAAAGCTGAGAACTCCTGAGAGGCTGTGAATGATAATGTGATAATGGTCTCAGAATAAAGTGACAATGCCTACATCTTCATAGTCAACTTCAGGCTACAAAACCTGCTACATTTGTCTTTATATAACTGGGCACAACTCTAACATGGCATTCAGATTTTGTAACAGGTTTCTACAAAAACATTTTAAATGTTCCACCCTCCTCCCACCTCATTGGGGCTTTAAGGCTACTCTTTCCCTATTGCATTTCTATGAAAATGAAAAGGTAGATTCTTATCTTTCACCAGGGAGCCTTTCGGGTATATAAATAGTGGCCAGAGCCACGTGTGTTTGATTTATTGCTCAGACCATGGTAGCATTCTGCATGGCCATTGGTGTTCAAGGTTTAAGCGTTGCATATCTCCTAGTGGGACTGTTACATTTTAAGTACAATTCTTGTGATTTTTTTTTTTTTTTGGTCTCTCCCTCTATATTTAATCTCAGATTATACCATAAAGGTAAACAGCTGCAGGAACAGAAGACAGCCTGATATCCAGTGGAGTTGGCTAATCTGAAAAGGGCTGATAAGATCTCCTCAGTCTCCGCAGAGCAAGGCCAGAGGGCACTGCATGGTTTTCTTTAGCTCACTAGAATGTTCTCTCATTTCACAGAGTCAGTCCTATTACATGGAGGAGGAGGACAGTATTCTAACGCCAGAGAAGCTGTCTTTTCTTGGTTGTTATGTGTAAGCAAATCTATTCTGCTTAATTACCAAAACATGATGATGCCACTAATCTGATAAACCATCTATTTCTTCTGATACTTCCGATTTCACTGGCAGAACACGGTATAGATAAGTTTGTCCCAAAACGCCTCCAGGGAACTTAATTGTTTTCTTTGTTGTTGTTGTTCCTTTCTGGTTCTTTGAGACCCGGTGGACAACCGCACAACAAGCTCCTTGTCCTTCACCATCTCCCGGAGCTTGCTTAAATGCAAGTCCGTCGAATCGGTGGTGCCATTCAACCATCTCATCCTCTGTCGTCCCCTTCTCCTGCCTTCAGTCTTTCCCAGCATGAGGGTCTTTTCAAATGAGTCAGCTTTTGTATCAGGTGACCAAAGTACTGGAGTTTCCACTTCAGCATCAGTCCTTCCAATGAATATTCCTTTAAGATTGATTGGCTTAATATGCTTGCAGTCCAAGAGACTCTCAATAGTCTTCTCCAGCACCACAACTTGAAAGCATCACTTCTTCAGCACTCAGCCTTCTTTATGGTCCAACTCTCACATCCTTACATGACTACTGGAAAAAAATCTTAGCTTTGACTGTACAAACCTTTGTCAGCAAAATGATGTCTCTGTTTTTAAATACACTCTCTAGATCTATCATAGCTTATCTTGCAAGGAGCAAGTGTCTTTTTATTTCATGGCTGTAGTCACCATCCACGGTGATTTTGAAGCCCAAGAAAATAAAATCCCGCCTGCATTGCAGGCAAGTTCTTTATCCACCGAGCCACCTAGGAAGCCCTTGTTGACATCTAGGTGGCTCAGTGGATAAAGAACTTGCCTGAAATGCAGGAGATGCAGGAGATGCAGGAGATATGGGTTCAGTTCCTAGGTCAGGAAGATCCCCTGGAGGAGGGCACAGAGGTTATTGATATTTCCCACAATCTTGATTCCAGCTTGTGCTTCCTCCAGCCCATCATTCCACATGATGTACTCTGCATATAAGTTAATTAGGCAGGGTGACAATATACAGCCTTGATGTACTCCTTTCCCAATTTGGAACCAGTCTGTTGTTCCATGTCTGGTTCTAACTGTTGCTACTTGACCTGCATACAGATTTCTCAGAAGGTAGGTAAGGTGGTCTGGTATTCCCATCTTTTTAAGAATTTTCCACAGTTTGTTGTGATCCACACAATCAAAGGCTTTGGCATAGTCAATAAAGCAGAAGTAGATGTCTTTCTGGATTCTCTTGCTTTTTCTATGATCCAGCAGATGTTGGCTATTTGATCTCTGGTTCTTCTGCCTTTTCTAAATCCAGCTTGAACCTCTGGAAGTTCCTGGTTCACGTGCTATTGAAGTCTGGCTTGGAGAATTTTGAGCATTATTTTGCTAGTATGTGAGATGGGCGCAATTGTGTGGTGGTTTGAACATTCTTTGGCATTGCCTTTCTTTGGGATTGGAATAAAACCTGACATTTTCCAGTCCTGTGGCCATTGCTGAGTTTTCCAAATTTGCTGACATGTTGAGTGCAGCACATTCACATCATCATCTTTAGGAATCAAAATAGCTCAACTGGAATTCCATCACCTCCACTAGCTTTGTTCATGTGATGCTTCCTAAAGCCCACTTGACTTCTCATTCCAGGCTGTCTGGCTCTAGGTGAGTGATCACACCATTGTGATTATTTGGGTCATGAATATCCTTTTTAATTTTCTTGGTATAATTCTTCTGTGTATCCTTGCCATTTCTTAATGTTCTCTGTTTCTGTTAGGAACCAAGATGGGCAGGTCATGATGGAGAGTTCTGACAAAACGTGGTCCTCTGGAGCAGGGAATGGCAAGCCAATTCTTGCCTTGAGAACCCCATGAAGAGTATGATAAGGCAAAATGATAGGATACTGAAAGAGGAACTCCCCAGGTCGGTAGGTGCCTGATATGTTGCTGGAGAAGAGTGGAGAAATAACTCCAGAAAGAATGAAGAGATGGAGCCAAAGCAAAAACAACACCCAGCTGTGGATGCAACTGGCGATGGAAGTAAAGTCTGATGCTGCAAAGAGCAATATCGCACAGGAATTTGGAATGTTAGGTCCATGAATCAAAGCAAATTGGAAGTGGTCAAACAGGAGATGGCAAGAGTAAACATCAACATTTTAGGAATCCGTGAACTAAAATGGACTGGAATGGGTGAATTTAACTCAGATGACCATTATATCTACTGCTGTGGGCCAGAATCCCTTAGAAGAAAAGGAGTAGCCATCATAGTCAACAAAAGATTCTGAAATGCAGTACTTGGATCAGTCTCAGAAATGACAGAATGATCTCTGTCCGTTTCCAAGGCAAACCATTCAAAATTATAGTAATCCAAGTCTATCCCCCAACCAGTAATGGTGAAGAAGCTGAAGTTGAATGGTTCTATGAAGACCTACAAGATCCTCTAGAACTAATACCCCAAAAGATGTCTTTTTCATTATAGGGGATTGGAATGCAAAAGTAGGAAGTCAAGAGCTACCTGGGGTAACAGGCAAATTTGGCCTTGGGGTACAAAATGAAGCAGGGCAAAATCTAACAGAATTTTGCCAAAAGAACGCACTGGTCACAGCAAACGCTCTCTCCCAACAACACAAGAGAAGACTCTACACATGGACATCACCAGATGGCCAATACCAAAATCAGACTGATTATATTCTTTGCAGCCAAAGATGGAGAAGCTCTATACAATCAACAAAAACAAGACTGGGAGCTGACTGTGGCTCAGATCATGAACCCTTATTTCCAAATTCAGACTGAAATTGAAGAAAGTAGGGAAAACCACTAGACCATTCAGGTATGACCTAAATCAAATCCTTTATGATTATACAGTGGAAGTGAGAAATAGATTTAAGGGCCTAGATCTGATAGATAGAGTGCCTGATGAACTATGGACGGAGGTTCGTGACATTGTACAAGAGGCAGTAATCAAGACTATCCCCAAGAAAAAGAAATGCAAAAGGGCAAAATGGCTGCCTGGAGGCCTTACAAATAGCTGAGAAAAGAAGAGAAGTGAAAGGCAAAGAAGAAAAGGAAAGGTACACCCGTTTGAATGCAGAATTCCAAAGAATAGCAAGGAGAGACAAGAAAGCCTTCCTCAGTGTTCAGTGCAAAGAAATAGAGGGAAACAATAGAATGGGAAGGACTAGAGATCTGTTCAGGAAAAGTAGAGATACCAAGGGAACATTTCATGCTAAGATGGGCACAATAAAGGTCAGAAATGGTATGGACATAATAGAAGCAGAAGATATTAAGAAGAGGTGGCAACAAGTGAGTACTTCAACAAAACCACCACCAACAATTGTGATATAAAGCCATGTGAAGTGGAAATTACAATCTTGATTTTATTTTAGATTTTTGAATTGGTTTATTTAGTTTTAGTTTATTTAGCTTGAATAATTAATTATATATGTAAATGTATAACTGAATCACTTTTATTATCTATTTCTCTCATCTATTGATCTATTACATTATATACAAAAGACCTATAAAAATAGTAGGCTCAAAATAGAAAAGGTAGAGAGTTTCATACAATGAAAAAGGTTTTATTCCTCAACATACAAAACAATGGACTAAGAGCTTTTTATATAGAGAAGCACCTTAAAGGCATTTAAAATATTTAATATACTTTACATAAGCATTTTACACTGATAAAGTCTTAGATTTAGTAGGAAACATTAAGATTATTTAGTATAGCCTTAGCAGATAAGTGAGTTCACTCTACAACATTCATAATAAGAGGTCACTCCATTTTCCCCTCTATTTCTAGTGATAAGAAATGTACCATTTCTTTGAAAGTCAGACATACTTGTATACAAAATAAATTTTTAGGCAATTCTTTCTTTTATTTATTTATTCTAAATAAATAAATTTATTCTTTATTTATTTATTCCTACAATTTTATTTATTTATTTATTCCTACAATTTTCCTTGCTTGGGTTTTGTTTTGTCCTTTTGAGGTCTCAGTAAATGAATCTCATCTCTGCTCCACTTAACAATGCTTCAGATGTTTAGAAACAGCTAGTATATTTCCTCATGGATCATAGTCTTATCGTGGCAATGGGTGTTGTGTAACTCAGTGAAGCTATGAGCCGTGCCATGCAGGGCCACTCATAAAGGATGGGTCATGGTGGAGATTTCTGACAAAATGTAGTCCACTGGAGGCTGCTGCTGTTGCTGCTAAGTCGCGTCAGTCGTGTCTGACTCTGTGCGACCCCATAGACGGCAGCCCACCAGGCTCCCCTGTCCCTGGGATTCTCCAGGCAAGAACACTGGAGTGGGTTGCTATTTCCTTCTCCAGTGTATGAAAGTGAAGTCGCTCTGTGACCCCATGGACTGCAGCCTACCAAGCTCCTCTGTCCATAGGATTTTCCAGGCAAGAGTACTGGAGTGGGGGTGCCATTGCCTTCTCCTTCCATCTCCTATTAGAGCTCCTCAAAATTATTAATTGTTATTCAGAATTTTTGTTGGTCAAAGGCTTCCCAGGCCTGAACAAAATGCTCTTGAGGTACAAACCAGGACAGCATAGAGTTAGGAATCCTCTTCTTTGCTCATGAAATAACAAAAAAAAAAAAAAGAAAGAAAGAAAGAAAGAAGTTTTTGCCATATCTTTTGACTAATTTGCACAAAAAGATAGCCGTTGGATTAACAAATGTGCTTACCCTGGTGATTTTGTGTTTCCCCTTGATTTTTGACTAAGATTTGCATTGAAAAACTATATGATAAAAAAAAAGAAAAAACAACAAAGAAAAGGAGAATCAAAGATGACATCAGACTTTCATCCTGGGAAAAATACAAATCATTGTTCAGATTCAAGAATTTTTTATAAAGGGTTTTTCTTTTAGGTTATTAAAAGGAAAATTAGAACATGTAAAATGCACCTCATAGTATAAGAATTTCATAATTACTTTTCTCTAGAGTTTGCTATTTCATTTCTGAATCCTTTTCTGCTATTATTTTAATTTTATTTGTAAGAGAAGCAGCATTTTTTTCATTTTCTCTTTCTTTTTACCAGTTACAACTGAATTTATTTGTAAAGTCTAGTATATTTTAGAACTCTGAATTGTAGTATTTCTAAGCCAGCAAATGTGCTTCAGTAACTTTAAATGCAGTGAAAGTTCCTAATCTATCAGATGTTTTTAAACTCATTCCTGAATAATATTTTTTCTTCAGCTGTTTTTTCCATTTCTTTTTCCGTCTTCTTCCCAGGCTCTCTTTCACTTTCAGAATGTCTCGACCAGCTTCTTTATCCATTCGTCTGTTGATGGACATCTAGGTTGCTTCCATATTCTAGCTATTGTAAGTAGTGCTGCAGTGAATGTTGGGGTACATGTATCTTTTTCAATTATGGTTTTGAGGAGGTTTTGCTCAGAAAAAGTGCTCTAAAAGAAATCAAATGATGCAGAAGCAACTGTACATACAGGTGAAAAAATGTAAAATTAGATACAGACCTTACATCCTTCACAAAAGTTAGTTAAAAATGAGTTGTAGACTAATACTTAAAATACAAAACTACAAAACTCTTAGAAGATAGCTTAGGAGAAAATCTAAATGGTCTTGGACGTGGTTCTGACTTTTAGATATGACAATAAAGCACAATCTAGAAAATAAATAGTTGATAAATTGGACCTCATTAAAATAAGAACAAACTCTTGCCTTGTGAAAATATTTGTGTCAACAGGCAAAAATATTTTGGAGAAAATGTTTACAGACTACATATCCAAGAAAGGACTTTTATCTGAAATATATAGACAATTCTTAACACTCAACAATAAAAAGACCGACAACAGATTAAAAAATGAGCAAACTCTTTGAACAGGCACCTCATCAAAGAAGATATATGCAAATAAGCAAATGAAAAGGTTCTCTGCATCACATGTCATCAGGGAAATTCAAATTAGCCAACACTAAATAAAACACCTATGGGATTCCTCAGTATTATTTTGCAACTTTGTTGAATCTATAATCAATTCAAAATCCAAAGTTTAAACAAGATAACAAAGGGAAATGGGAAAGGGTGCTGCAGACCTTGGCTGGAGTGGCTTGGAGAGGCCAGAGGAGCTTTGTGGGGCATTTGGGGAAGGATGTTCATAGCAGAAGGACTGGCAGCTTCCTACATTTTCCCCCATGAGCAGAGTGTCAGGAAAGCTTTGGCTGGCTGCCCACAGGTCTCAAGCCAAGGTATAGTTTCTGAAGAACACAGGACACATCAAAGCTGCGCCCAGAGGACCTGAGCTCTCAGAATGCCCTGCTTGTTGATGGACTGTTACCTGGAAAGGTGGCTGGGCGTAATTCCTTGCCATGCATTTTTTTTTTTTTTTTTAAATTACTGTAAAGGGCTGCTCTGTTTTGTGTGTGTCCATTCTTTCTTTCTTCTTCTTCCTGAAGGAGATAAGTTCTTCTTTCATTTTCAGAGATACTCAGAAGATTCATCCTGCTGAACTGTATGGTAAAATTTAGAAGGTAGATTTTCTTTTTTTGGTGGTGGTGGGGGGGGGGTCAGGATTCCCAGCATAGCACAAATCCAACTTTATATTAAAAATTTGAAGGATAAAAAATTAAATCTCAGCACCCATTACACCAAAAGCAAGTGAAGTCATCTTAAAAACATGATGACTCACCAAAGGCCGGAGTCGGGCTCTACGAATTCATGTTTGAAGTAGTGGATAATCCTGTAATTGCCTCTTCTCAGAAAAATTTCTGTGTCTATGTGGGAGAAAGCTGTTATTTAAATCATGGAGCGTTACACATCAAAGCTGCTTCTGTCAAGTATGTTTAGTTGTTTTAAACTTTTTTTTTAAGACAAGATTTGGGAACCAAGGTTTCAGCTAGAGCTGAAAGGAAAAAAGTAGGAAGGAAAGGAGGGGAAAAATCCACAACTTTCTTTCCTTGAAGGAAAAGAAAGAAAAAGACTTATCTTTGTATGCCCACGTCCATCTTTTCCATCACAGAGGAAATGCATGTAATCCTTTATGATGAGTTAAGATACAACAAGAGAAGGGAATGGCAAGCCACTCCTGTAATCTTGCTTGGAGAATCCCACGGACAGAAGAGCCTGGTGGGCTACAGTCCATGGGGTTGCAAAGAATCGGACGCAACTGAGTGACTTACACTTTCACTTTCTTTTCAAGCTGCAGTGAGATTTTTTTGCTGGAAGAAACCATACCGCATCTCCTCTTCATGGATTCCACATGTTCCCCATGTGGTTGCCTTTGCATGTGCCCAGAGATGTCCAAGTAAAGGGCAAATTCAAGTGCAAATTTGGCTATGGCCTCTGCCTTCTTAAAATCCAGCAGATGACTCTACCTTCATGTCATGTGTGTTTAAAATTCTCAAGACATTTTACATCAAATACAAGCCTCCGTCAAAATGTAGCCCTCTTACTTCCCACCTCGATGTCCTTCAGCCTTGGTGCTCTAGACGCTCAAGTTTACTTGCTGCTGTTTCAGACACCAGGCTGGCACACAGCTGGGTGTTGGGCATGGTTTCCCCTTTCTGCATGCCTTTCTGCCCCCTTCACACCCGTATGCTCCTGTTTAACTAGGTGCCCTAGCCTTTTGGCTACCGTAACACAGAACACCATGGTTTGGGTGCCTTGTAACAGCAGACATTTATTTCTCACAGTTCTGAGGGCTGGGGTGTCCAAGATAAAGGCACTGGGAATTTTGGTGTCTGGTGTGAGATCCCTGGGTCATAACGGACTTTCATCCTGCCAGAAAGGGAAAAGTTGCCCTCTGTGGACTCATGTAAGGGCTCTAAACCCACCTGTGAAGACTCCAACTTCATGTCCTGATTATCTCCCAAAGCCCCCTCCTCCTAACTCCAACGCACAGCCTCAGGATTCAACATACGGATTTCAGGGGACAATAGCGTTCCGTCTGTTACCAGGCTGTTACTGTGCCTCTGGCCTGGGGAGCCATCTGTGAACCTCCAGTGGCACCAGGGTTCCCAGAACATCTCCATCAAAGCCCTGACAGTAAGGAGAAAGAATGAGTCATCAGTCACCCCTCTGGACTGAGGGCCCTCGAGAGAACAAGACCTTGTTATCCGTATTTCTAACAATCCAGCGACACAGTAAACACTCAGTGAATGGAACTGAAATCTTTCCAGTTCTAGGACCTCCTTCTTATGTGTTTTATGGACTCCAAAATCCATTTGCTAAACCCCAGAAAATTTTGGGAATGGAGTACTTTGTATTATATGTATATTTTGGGGGCTCCTAAGGAAACTCCTGGAATCTTACTCGCGTGATCTCTGTGATGCTCCCTTGAAGCAGTCGTTGGACTCTGCAACTGCCTACATGAGAGCTATTCTCATGGCAGACTCTTCATCGTTCTGTTGAAAATATAGGTTTTATAGCTGCAAAATAAATTGAAACTAAAAACCCCGGCAACTTTAACTCATCAAGGGGGAAAAATCAACATACTTCCAACATTTCAACTTTAAGAAGGAAATGCCCAGAATTTATAAATTAAAAATAACCCCAAAACTGCACCGCCTGACTGCCCTAAGAAGACTCACCAGGCCCACTGTCTGGTTGAACGCAGGTTGAAGATTTCTGACCGCAGGATTTAATTTACTAGATTCACATGTGTGTCAGTCACTCAAGTAACGAGCTCACAAAGTTTTTTTTTTAAAAAAAAACAAACATTCTTAGTATGAGCACCTTAATTTACTTCTTCTGAAGGATCAAGAATGGCAGGGCATGTTCACAAACATCCCAATTTTACATGTATTTTTCATACAACGTGTTTCGTAAAGACTTTGTAGACTAGTTACGTCTTGTTAGTAATGGGCCTTCATCTCAAATCCCTAAGGGGTTCTTTATTCCGGAAAAAAAAGAGTATAGCGGCACCCCCGGGTACTATTTAGGAGAAATGACTGCGTGATCTTCTCCTCCTGTGTCAGTTCAAGTTAGAATACTTTATGGCACTGTCAAAATTTGGTCAATAGCACATAACTTATTGTCATAGTCTATTGCAATAACAAGTAAGTATTTGTCAATAACAATGCAAAGAATAGCTTATCCATCCTGAATCTCTGTATGGGTGACGCTAAATCAAATGTCTATGAAGGGAAGAAGAGAAGTGGATATTCTAAGAGTCAATCTGATTATGAAGGGCATTTGATATCTCCATCAATGGGAAGATTCATGCTCCTAAATAACAGAGAAAGAGAGCTTTGTAGAAGCAAAATAAGCATCTGAGTGAAGATTTTCTCAAATAGAGAGAGCAAAGGACAATTTTTTTGAGTCCTCAAGATGGGACTGTATTTGAAATGTTTTATAGAATAATTTAACATTTGTTTTATGGACAGTTTTCTCTTTATAGTGAGGTTATTTTTTGAATTTTATTTTATATTATAATTGATTTACAATGTTGTGCACAGTTTCAGGTATTGTGTTAGTTTCAGGTGTACAGCAAAGTGATTCCGTTATACATATATCTGTTATTTTTCAGATTCTTTCCCCATATATGTTCTTACAGAATATTGAATATATTAACCCGTGTTGATTCTCGATTTTGTATATAGTGGTGTATATATGTTTGTCCCAACCTCCCAATCTATCCCTCTCCCCGACCTCCACCTCTTTGGTTTCCTCTTTGGTAAACGAAAGTTTGTTTTCTATGCCTGTGAGATTATTTTAATGAAAATGATAATATGTTTGAGCTCACAGTTTCCAAGGATAAAGGAGCATTTTACAGAGTCAAAAGCTCTTGTTTTGATGTTCGTACATGAGGCTGCCCCTCTGCCCTCTTCATCTTGTGATGGTTCAGGAAGAAAACTTACCTCTGTGCCTGAGCCATGGCTGGGGTCTGAGAAATGGATAGGATATTTGCATGCTCTTTGCCCATAGATGTCAAATCCATTTTATAGTATTAGCTTCTGAGACTCAACAAGGCACTCGAAGGCACTAATTCCTTGAAGCATGATCAGATCATAAAGTCAGAGAGTTAGAATGACATTTGGGACATCTAATCCCACACCTCTCTTTAAAATAAGACTCTTCTCTCTAACCCGTGTGCTGGTACAGAAAGTGGTCTCTGAGAAAGGGACTGTCTTTGCTTTCCAGGTCAGATATTCTTCATGGATGCTGATGCTCTAAGTGTTGAAAAGATTTTCTGACCATAATCACACCTACATAATTTTCCCCATCATAGCCGTTTAAGATAGTCATAAACACACTTTCAAATTTCCTTCTATTTAATTATTTTTATAAAATGGCTCCTTTTATAGTATGATTTCCAGACTCTTTCCCATCTTGGTTACTCTCCCTGAGCATAATTCAGGTTTTCATTGTACTTCTTTTCATTTGAAGGCTTATCTTCCATATGAATTTTGAGCCCTGAATCACTAAGGGTCTTCACCTTTACTTATCCAGGATGATAATTATGTCACGTTTGCCTTATCTTATTATTAGTTACATATCACATAGGTTCATGGGACATGAACTCTAGAAAGACTGAGCCGGGTCTCTGTTTTTTAAAAGCAAAGACAGAGACAGTGGGCATATGGCCAGGATAGGAACTCTGAAATATAAACACAGGCACAAGCCCCATTCAGAGAGGCAGAGCATGTGGGGCAAGCTGGAATCCAGGGCCATGCAGAGCCATGGTAGAAGAAATGGACCGTTGCCTCAGAGTCTGGCCAGAAGAAAACTTTATTGGTTAAAAATATATTTTTAATCATAACACTCACCCAGTGCTGCTTTTTAAGCTTGCTTGCTTGTCTTTGTATGCTATTACAATCCTGAGAGGTAGGTGTTATTATCCTTATTTTACAAATGAAGAAACTAAAGCTCAGAGTAGTCTGGTCCAAGGCCAAGGTCATGAAGCCAGTCAGTTGTGAACTTGGGACCCAGGCAAGTCAATCTGATTTTCCAGCACTTCCCATAACCAAAGTACTCCAAGCCTCTTGGGTAAATTTCTTGAGCTTGGGCTCAGTCAAGGGATCCAGGAGCAGTCCTGAGTGTGAAGACAGAGTTCATGGCCTGAAGGTAGTTACAGGGACAGATCTGTAAGGGCTTGGGACCTGTGGGGCCTGGAATTTACTGTGGACCTGCAAGGCAATTTACTATTAAACTAGTTACTGCAATGTTAATGGATTGAGATGGTGACATGGGGTGCCTTTTACAAGGTTCACTATTAATTACCCTTTGCTTCCTATATCATAACAACTTAGAATGTTGGTTTCAGTAAAGAAAGTTAACATTAAACATGCATTGAAAAATTAAGTTACTTCGAAGAAAAGTCTCTCTCCCACCCATGCTAAAGGAATGATCACATCATTGTAATGAGAAATACAAAGACTTTAAAAATAAACTGCCAAACACTGACAACTACTTTTGAAGAACAACAATTTGAATTATTATTATTGAAGCCAGAAGTTATTATGAGCCCTCTACTGTTTCCAGTGCTTTTCCTGAATTAATTTACTTAATGCTTGTAATAACTCCACAAGCTGGGTACTTCCTACTGTTAGCCTCATTTAGAGGATGACTAAAGTCAATCATGGAGGCAAGGGCAACCCACTCCAGTATTTTTGCCTGAAAAATCCCATGAACAGAGGAGCCTTAGGGCCTATTGTCCAAATGGTCCCAAAGAGTGGGACACGACTGAGTGACTAAACACACGTACGTACATAAACATAGGCACAGATAGCAGAGTCGAGCGGTGAGTGAGTCATGGGGGCCCTTGGATCGGGGGTCTCCATAGCCTCCATGTTTTTCACCCCTATATTATAGGATCCCTCCATTTTGCACAATATTTTTTTTTTCAGTCTCTTGCTGGATATTCCCATGGGAGAATGCACCACGATTATCCCCACCCAACTTGGGAACTGATGTTCCACTTGGACATTTGAGTCTCTGGGGTTGATGAGGGGGTTTGTCTTTGGAGAGCCCCTCTGATGGTCCAGGGAGGCTCTAGAACACTCTGGTTTGGGGCTTGTAGTTTTAAATTCCAAATGCAACTAAGCAATACCCATGCTAGTTTGGGGCTTTTTTCTTATACAATTTAAGAAGAAATAACTGACATCCTAATGTATATTTCTCTAAGAAATCTGTTCTGTGACTGTCAGTAATGCTGTAGTAGTATTTTCTAGGATTAGTATTTTTCTATGACTATTTTACATCTGTGTGTGTGTGTGTGTGTGTGGCATGCGTGTGTATGTGTTTATTTTCTGCCCCAGTAGTGTCCAACTCAGAGGAGCTAGGCTCCTCTGTCCGTGGGATTGCCCAGGCAAGAATACTGGAGTAGATACTGTAGTAGATTGCCATTTCTTCCTCCAGGGGACCTTCCCGACCCAGGGATCAAACCGGCATCGCTTGCGTCTCCTTCATTGGCAGGCGGATTCTCTACCCATGTGCCATCTGGGCTCCCAAGTTGCATCTGCCTTTGTTAATCTCATTAACTTAAATTTTCATTAAAAACTCTTCCTCAGAAAAAACACTTTGTCCACTTATTTGGGCTTTTCATTATTGAAGGGTCCTTTCAAGAATTATTGTGGCAATAGTGACCGTTATAACGGTGAGGATGGTAGTGATACTTTTTCAGAAGAAATGAGTAAGTAAATAGTTTTAATTTAGGTCTATTTTTCTATTTTCTTTTCTCCTTTTCTGCCCGGGCCTATGTTTATTGAACTCCATTGATGCCAAGACAGCATTTGTAAAGGGGAATTTATTTAACTCTGGGTGAGTTGTACAAATGCAATAATGTGGCCCAACTCTTGTTTAATTTCGAAGGTTTTCTCCTGGACAACATTGCTCATAATGGAGGGTTCAAGCCAAATTATCCATTATTGTTCCCAAAGTTTACAATTAAACTATCGATCAAAACTGGCAGTGATTCCTCCAGCAGCCCCAGCACAGAGGCGGCGGAATTGCATCAGAACCCGAGTGTATCAAGACAGGAGAAGGGGACACAGGCAGACCAACAGCAGACTGATGGACGGACACACCCTCCACCAGTCACCCCGGGGATCCAGGCTTCGGTGCTTTTCCTTGAGCCCAGAAACAGGCTGCAACCAGGGGTGCAGTGTTCACTTGCAGTTTTAATAGCCAGGGGTCCCCACAATTTGTGACCCCCCATTCCCGGCTGTAAAAATTGGAATTTAACAGGTCTAGCTCCAGAGGGAACCGACCTCAGCTTTTAGGCTCCTTCAGACACTGCAGAATGCATCTTTTCTGGGGAATTCCACAATAAAATGACTGTTATTTATCATTACAAACCTCTTTATCATTTAGTCAATAAAAGGCCTCTCTCTCTCTCTCACTTTTTTCCTGTGGCGTGCTCAGAGTCAGAAATCGGTATTAGTCTCTCCTGGCCCGGAGGCAGGAGATGTCAAAAGCTAAATCATGATCTACCCTGGCTTCCTGGCTAAATTGTGTATGAAGGCCTGAGGCAAAAAGGTGCACATGCTCATTACTTGAAACACAGATTTTTTTCCTCCCTCTTTCTTTGAGTTTTCCTTTCTTTTTCTCTTTCTTCTTTTTATATATTGAGACATATAATACATGTATTTATATATATATGCACATACATGTGTGTATATATATATTATATATATATTATATTTATATATATATATGACTCGTAAGACATCCACTGTGAAGCCAGGCAACCAGAGCTTAACGTGTCACCTTTCTGTAGTTTTTGATCAAGAAATAAAAAGTGGATTGAACAGAAAAGAACAGTGAATTTCACCTCTTGAACTTATAGAGCATAGTGGAGAAGAGTGCTGTTGAGGACTGGGTGTTAGTGACGTGTGTGCGTGTTAGTTGCTCAGTTGTGTCTGACTCTTAGTGACCCCATGGACTGTGCTCGCCAGGCTCCTCTGTCCACGGGGTTCTTCAGACAAGAATACTGGAGTGGGTTGCCATGCCCTCCTCCAGGGGATCTTCCCAACCCAGGGATCGAACCCATGTCTCCTGCATTGCAGGCGGATTCTTTACTGTCTGAGCCACCAGGGAAGCCCTGGGTTAGTAGTGTGTGTGTGTGTGTGTGTGTGTGTGTGTGTGTGTGTGTGTGTGTGTGTGTGTGAGAGTGTGTGTGTGTGTGTGTGTGTGTGAGTGTGAGTGTGAGTGTGTGTGTGTGTGTGTGCATGTGTGTGTGTGTGTGTGTGTGTGTCTTAGTCGTTCAGTCGTATCCAAGAATACTGGAGTGGGTTGCCATTTCCTTCTCCAGGGTGTTAGTACTAGGTACCTTCAAATGGAAAGAAGACTCAAGAAAGGTGTATTTTCAGTTCAGCAGTAGCCATGTGACTGTTATTGCAGAGAAGGGGAGCTGAGTGCTTGCTGCAGGCTGGGGAGAGGGGTCCCCATCTCTGCATCTGCAGACAGGTGTTACCCCCTCGTTTCCTTGCCTCCTACAGCAGGTCACGGATGACCATGTGCTGTGAGTGTAGGGGCACAAAAGGTCAGTAGGAATGTAAGAAGTGTCTTTGAACATAACCTATATGAGGTACTGAGGTCAAGCCAGCTCTCCTGGGTGTTGTCTGAAGCATCTCATCAAAAGGTGCATCTTATCAAAAGGTGCGGTCCAGTGCTCCGAGATCTCCTTGTCATTAAACTGCCATGGCTGTGCTCTCTCCTGATTTTTACATCTCCTGAATAAAGCTGACATGCTCCTGAGGTGGGTTGCTCGTGCCTTGAACGCCTTATTTGCTCCACACACTATCAGCTCGTCCTGTATGCCAGACACTGCGCTAGTCATGCAAACACAGCAGTGAACAGGTGAAGGACTGTAGACCACAGTGAGATGAGCTCAGGAAAGACTCAGTGACCGCAGCTGCCTAATCCACGTTTCCTTAATAATGAATGGGTCAATTTACAAATAAGGAAATAAAATTTCCCTATATTTGTGTTGGTAAAATCTTAGTATTTTCCTTGTATTTTTAATTCCTGGAGGAAATAATGTCTAGAAGCATAGAAACCAATATTTTTAGAGCTGAAAATACTTTAGAATTTTGTCTGATACTCCTAGTTTAAGATATTGGCTTAGAGACATAAAAAAAAAAACAAATATTTTATGAACATTCAGCTAACAATTTCTGTGTAAGAACTGAAACTTGGATTCCTGTGCATACATCCAGCTCCTTTCCTGTGTGATAGCTTTATCCTTATCTTTCTTGCACAACATTTATGATTTTTCAGTGCATTCAAGGTTTGCTTGGGGAGGACAAGAAGACAGAGGAAGAAGCTGTCCAGTGGTAGCAAATACTTGGATTTATTGTCATTCCACCTGTCAGTTCAGGAGATGCAAGAGATCCCTGGGTCAGGAAGATCCTCTGGAGAAGGAAATGGCAACCCACTCCAGTATTCTTGCCTGGAAAATTCCACAGATGGAGGAGCCTGGCAAGCTACAGTCCTAGGGTTGCAAAGAGTCGGACACGACTGAGCAATTGAGCACGCATACACACTGTCATCATATGATCATCTATGTTCTTAAAGATGATCAAGAATGTATCAGTGCATAAGTCTAGGATGGCTCAGCTAGGGACTTCAAATTAGCTGCTGAATATATTTATACTTGATACATATATTTTCTTTTGGGCTTCCATGGTGGCTCAGATGGTGAAGAATCTGCCTGCAATGCAGGAGACCCAGGTTTGATCCCTGGACCAGGAGGATCCCCTGGAGATGGGAATAGCAACCCACTCCAGTATTCTTGCCTGGACAATCTCATGGACAGAGGGGCCCGGTGGGCTACAGTCTATGGGGTTGCGAAGAGTCAGACATGACTGAAGTGACTTAGTACGCACATACTTCTTTCATTTGCTTTGCTATTGGGCAGGACCCTAAATACAGATGCTTACTTGCCCCTGATGTAACACGATCAGAGATTAAAAGTATCTGCTTTAATTCTGCCTTCCAACCTTGCTTCACTGGCCTGTGATCTGCTCTTGGACATTGTCTCCAGGATAGAACAATTACATGAAATTCGAATTTGCCAAGCGGAGGAGTCACTGCCAGAGCACTCAGATTTAAACAGGCCCAGCTAATCTTCAAGGCCATGTAAGCCAGTCTTGGGGAACATACGTCGTATGAACCCATGAGTGTGCAGAGCAGAACCTCCACTTTTGATGGGTATCTGTGCAAAGTCACATGCTTTCCGCCCCCTTCTCACCAGACCCTTGAACTGCCCAAAGGAAATCAGCCACTCGCAGTTGTTAATTTGTTTGTATCCAAAATGACCTGGAAAATGTTTAAACATTTATATTTCAGACTGACACGTTATGTTCTCATCTCAGAGTGACAACTAGTGACAGATTATAAATGACTTAAAAATGAGATACTGTGTGATAAGACTGCACCCAGCAGGTTTAGCAGCATCTTGAAGCTATGAAAATAGAGAGGAGCTTCAGATTTGTGTGTCTTCCATCCTGAGCATGATACTTAAATCAACCTTACCTTTAAAGAGTGCAGGATTAAGAAACAGAAAACACCTTTTCTTTTCATTCCTCTCATCTTTTGTTGTTGTTCTTTGATACTATTTTACAAAAAGAGAGAGATCCTAACTTGGGCCTGTCAGCTCTAACTTGCAAATTACACCAGTGTTCATGTTCTAAGTAGTTTGAAAATCAGGCAACTGATTTTCCAAACTGATAATCATGCCTCTTTTATCATTTAATTTTCATTCCAATCCTCCTAACTAGTCAGGTTACACAGATTAGGAGCCAGGACTTTTCCATATAACCAATAAGAAACAAAGCTCTAAGAATGAGTTTATTTAGGCATCTCTCACATTGTTTATTTCTTCCTCAAATCAAGCGCCGGCTGCCTTAGCCTCCTGGGACTTGATGATTACTCATGACGGGAGAGCCGGGTGGGCTGCCGTCTATGGGGTCGCACAGAGTTGGGCACGACTGAAGCGACTCGGCAGCAGCAGCAGCATGTGTGGCCTTGTTCTTGACAAAGTGGGTAAAGACCCACCCAGGTGTCCACCTTGATGGTGGTCCTTTAGCATCTTCTTCTGGACTGATGCGTGCATTTATGGTTGGCAGTGATGAAAGCAGAGTGGTGGCCTTCTGTGGTGGGAGGGATGGACTTTCTTTGCCAGATGTGGGGCGTTCTTCAATGGGACCTCGGTACCTGGCTCTGCCCCACCATCACGTGCCATGATTCCCCTTTGAGACAAGGGTGTTCAAGACGTGCTTTTTGGATTAGGTCAAGTTTGGCATCTTGGTGTACAGCGATAGACTAAGCATACAGATCACCCACTGCAAACTCTGAACAGGGTGTTATTTTGAGCAACTTACATATATTTAAACTTTCTATTCCAATATTTAAGTTCATCAAATTGTTGATAGACTACACTTTTGAGATTGATGAATAAGACTGTCCATACAGTCTGGCTCTCAAACATGCCAGTAAACCTTAAACATTTTAAAACAACCAGCAGGATTTTGGGTTCTTATGGTGGCTAAAAAATATTTTACATTTTATGCATAGAAAATATACTCATAAATTTTATTTACATTCCCATTCTGACCAGTTCAGTTTACTCTATCTGGAAATTCCCCTAGAACGGAATAGCTATATATCCTGGTAACGGTATTATTGTATTCCATAATCAATACATCTTCCAGTAGAAAGATGCGTACTCATTCATTGCTGGAGGACTGTCTGAGCTTCTTGTGGGCTCCGGAAGTTGGCCTTGGCCGTGTGGCTTGCTTTGCCAATGACAAGTGAGCAGGTGGGCAGAAGACTTGTGTGGCAGAAACTTGATACCCTTTGGGTCTTTTTGCCCATATACTTGCTTTTTCATTCTGTTGTGAGAACATTATGTCCCAAATAAGGAGTGCTCCTTCAGCCCAGAATTTTAAATCGTATGGAGAAGAACCACAAAAACCTCAGCTTCCAACATTTGGCATGATTGAAAAACGAACAGTTGTTAAAGGCCACTCAAATTGGAGGGTTATTTTTCTTGTAGCAGAGATGACTAATATCCTCATTAGCAGGTATTTTTTTTCCAAAGGATAACTAGATTTTCAAGACACAGAAATACAAAGAAGAAAAAAATAAAAGAGTCATCCTCCGACAAAGATGACTTTTGCTAGTATGTATATATGGTTTGGAAAATTTGAGCTGAAGAGAAAAAGAGCATATCTTCAATTTATCATTTAATCATTATGTGGTAATATGCGCTTTTTGTATTTCTTTAAATATATTATGTGACAGTTGTATATCATTAGAAAATTTGCCCTTATGTTTTTAGGTATAGTTTACCTAAAATTCCTATTTGAAGCTAATATTTGAAAGAGATAAATTATGGTACATGGATATTTTCTTATATTATTTACTTTTCAAAGCCAAGTACACAGCCAATGTTTATAAGATCTATATTGGGGAAACATGTCTCTCTACAAAGAAGTGGAGACATTATTTTGATATTGTTTTGATTTATTTCCTATAAACTAAAATAAATTTCCATTCCACCATGAAGGAAATGAATTTGCTTGCTTTGTTTTTGCTTTGTTTTGAGAAATAATCATGTAAGAATTTGAAATTGGCCTGACACTTTATTCCAAAAGATGGGTATCTTCAGAGAAATTTCACTGTGATTCCAAACCTAACTCTTACACAGAGATCTTTGTGATAGTTTGTAAAACAATACCAGCAGAAAGTCTTTCCTTTTATTTCTCTCTTTTTTTCATTCTTTATATCTTGCTTGTTAAGGGCTATTTAATCAGTGAGAGTCCATTTCATTTTCTGCACGCATGTCTCTGCGCATATCCAGAGCATTGCGGTCACACACCTTTTGTCTTAGAACAGTTGAGGAGGAACCCGCCACCTGGTGTTGATGGACAAGGGTGACTGAGGATTTTCTGAGAACTTGAGAGTGTGTATTTCAAAGCTGGACCTGGTTTGCAAGCATTCTACATGGAAGATATTGACAAGGCATAGATACTACATACAGAGACAGACAAAATAAGCATTTTATATACAATAAGCTATACATAAGCATACATATTATAAATAAATATATAGAGTTTGAAAAGTAAAGCCTATCACATTCTCCTGGGCTGTGATCACTCCAGGCCTTGTACTTATTTCAAAGGACTTTTAATCCTAGGGTGGACTATTGTAATTACAAGACATTTAATGCAGGATTCATCATTGATGGTATTGAGTTTTGTAGAGATACACTACCGTTCCAAATTCATTACAACATCTTTGAAGATAAGAGGTATATCTTATTCATCTCTGCATCTACATCTCTTGCACAATTCTTGGCTGACAGGAAGCTTTTGGTTAATAGTGCATGGTGATTGCAATCACGTGGTGTATTACTATTACACTGAGTCAATTAGAACTACAAATTAATCTGAGATTGCTGACTAGTTCTTCTAAAAGACCGAGAATTGGAGAGATAAGATTCTAATAGATGCAAGCAAAGAAAAAAAAATTTTTTAAGACAAGAGTAATGTGCATTCTTATATGAAGAGGATGAGGAGCCTGAAAAGAAGAAAAGTCGAAGAGAGAAAGGAATTAAGGGAACAAGGTCTATTGAATGAAGAGGCAAGTGAATGAGTGGGCAGGGTCTCAAGTAAACCTACAGGGTGGGCTTTGTCTAGGGAGCAGGTACCACTCTTTGGTGATGGAGGTCAAGGGGTGGGGGGATGGGGAGGCAAAAGGTTTTTAGCTTCTAATGTCTTGAATAATCCATCTCTAAATGGCACCCCACTCCAGTACTCTTGCCTGGAAAATTGGATGGGCGGAGGAGCCTGGTAGACTGCAGTCCATGGGGTTGCTGAGGGTCGGACATGACGGAGTGACTTCACTTTCGCTTTTCACTTTCATGCATTGGAGAAGGAAATGGTAACCCACTCCAGTGTTCTTGCCTGGAGAATCCCAGGAACAGGGGAGCCTGGTGTGCTGCTGTCTAAAGGGGTCGCACAGTCAGACACGACTGAAGCGACTTAGCAGCAGCAGCAGAGTAGTGAAAAACAGTATGACCTATACTTAAAAGTTTTTGCACAGCAAAGGAAACAAACTGTAAACAGAACAAAAAAACATTCCACAGGATGGGAGAAAATATTTGCAAATGAAGTGACTGACAGGGGATTAATCTGCAAAGCATATAGACAATTCATTCAGTTGCATGTCAAAAAAAAAAAGCACAATCAAAAAATGGGCAGAAGATTTAAATAGACATTTCTCCAAAGATATATGGATGGCCAAAAAGCACATGAGAAGCTGCTCAAGATCACTAATTATCAGAGAAATGGAGTCAAAACTGCAGGGAGGTATTGGTTCACACTGGTCAGAACGACCATCATCAAAAAGTCTACAAATAATAAACGCTGCAGAGTGTGGAGGAAAGGGGAGCCCTCCTGCACAGCTGCAGGGGAATGTAAATTGGAACAACCGTTATAGAGAACAGTATGGAGGGTCCCTAAAAACTCAAGATAGAATTACTATATGATCCAGTAATCCCAAGCCTGTGCGTATATCCAGAGAAAACTACAATCTGAAAAGACACACGCATCCTAATTTTACTGTAGTGCAATTTACAATAGCCAAAACAAGGAAGCAACCTAAATGTGTATCGACGGAGGAGTGGATGAAGAAGATGAAGTGTGGGCTTCCCTGCTGGCACAGACAGTAAATAATCTGCCTGCAACACAGGCTCAAACCTGGGTGGGATCCCTGGGTCAGGAAGATCCCCTGGAGAAGGGAATGGCAGCTCGCTCCAGTATTCTTGTCTGGAGAATAACAAGGACAGAGGAGGCTGGTGGGCTACAGTCCGTGGGGTCGCTAAGAGTCAGACATGACTGAGCAAAAGAAGACGTGGTACCTACAGACAACTGAATATTAATCATTAAAAAGAACAAAAGAATGTCATTTGCAGCGACATGGATAGACCTAGAGGTTATCACACTAAGTGAAGTAAGTCAGAGAAAGACACATACGATAGCGCTCGTATGAAGACTCTAGTTTAAAAAAACGATATAAATGAACTTACATACAAAACAGAAACAGACGCACAGATTTCAAGCACAAACTTATGGATACCAAAGGGGAAATGTAGGGTTGGGGAGGGATAAATGAGGAGCTTGGGATTAACACACACAGACAGGTGGCCCTGGGGGTAGAGAACCCGCCTGCCGGTGCAGGAGACATGAGGGATGCAGGTTCAGTCCCTGGGTGGGGAAGATCCCCTGGAGGAGGCACAGCGACCCATTCCGGTATTCTTCCCTGGAAAATCCCACAGACAGAGGAGCCTGGTGGGCTTCGGTCCACAGCGTGGCAGAGTCAGACCCGACTGAAGCAGCTGAGAACCACTACCTGTGAAACAGGTAACCAACGAGGGCCTACTATATAGCACAGGGAACTCTACTCAGTATTTTGTGATAACCTAGATGGGAAAGATCTGAAGAGGGACGAATATATGCATCTGTGTAACTGAACCAATTTGCTATATACCTGAAACTGACACGTTATAAGGTAAGGTAAGGTAAGTCGCTCAGTCGTGTCCGACTCTTTGCGACCCCATGGACTGTAGCCTACCAGGTTCCTCCGTCCATGAGATTTTCCAGGCAAGAATACTGGAGTGGGTTGCCATTTCCTTCTCCAATGTTATAAATCAACTGTATTCTAATCATTTTTTTTAAAAAGAAAGGAATAAAACTGACCATTTTATTAGTGCTCCAAACTTAGATTATTATTATTATTTTATAAAGGGGATACCTCTTTACCTTTTAAGAGACTTTATCATGCTTGATTCTCTAAACTATTTGGAGCTAACGAGATGGCAGTTGGTATCTTCTCCTTTTACTGGGGGAGAAAGTAAGAGCAAGAGGCAGGAAGGACGTGACTCACCCTAGCTGAGGAAGGTCCATGCTGGCCCTGAAACTGCACGTGGTCCGGACCCACTTCTGCCCCTGGCACCTGGCCTTGGAAACCATCATCAGCCAGCTCTGTTTCCATTTGGGATCTTACCGTCTACCTCCGACTTCTAGCTCAGGCATCTGAAGTTTGCCTCCCCCTCACTGAAGCTTGGCCTCCTCCACAGTCTACTTGGCTGGATTTCTGGATTTTATCTTGTATTTGTCTTGTGTAATGACCTTGGATTCAAGCCTATGGTACCCAGAGCCAGACTTATTCCATGGCTAGAATCTGATCAGGCCCACCTTAAGCACCTTCCTGCCTGGTAAGAGTCAGTACAGTTTTAACTTACAGCTAAAGTCAGAAACTGAATCGGGAGCTAGGTGTCCTAAACCCACTGGGAGCTGGGACACATATCACTGTAACGTACATTTGTAGATACTTGTACCAGCCAGTCTTAAGGGACAAATATCAGTGGAAAGCTCTGCCACTTGAAGCTTTGCATAGCATGTGGCTCTTTCTACAGAGAGTGACTCTGCTTTTCTTTGCATCTTCCTATGTCTGAAGACCCAGGAGAAGGAAAGGAAAACCCAGTCCAGTATTCTTTCTTGGGAAATCCCATGGACAGAGGAACCTGGTGGGCTACAGTCCACACGTCTGCAAAAGAGTCAGACACAACTTAGCAACTCAACAACAACAATTTCTAAAGTAACTTGCCTGGACAGAAAGATTTGCTTTTATTTGACTTCTTTGCTGACATGATCAGCTCTGCTCTTTGATCAGTTCATATTTATTCAAACTCTGTGCTGCTCTGTAAATTGCTAGAATTAGTCTATAAGACCCTCCTACCACACTCCGGTCAGTGCTTCTAACCAGCTCACATGCCCCAATGCCCAAAGTGATATTACTTAAATTTTGACCTTTATATCCATTATGTGTCTAGGAAGACTCTGCTAAATTAAGTAGTATTGAAATTATAACATTGAGAGGCTATTAATACTTATAGTTAACAATAATCACTTTATTGCTGAGAAATATGCAAAGAAGACAAGCAAAAGCCCCAATAATTGAATTTGCATCACCTATAGCTAAATTTCAAAGTTGGAAGGTGAGGACCATAATCTGTTCTATAGAAAAACCGAAGTGATATGCCTTCATGGGTCAGGACTAGGGTTAAGGCAAAAGGGACCTTGGACTTTCACAAGTGTTATAACAAAACTGAGACACTCCAGTTTTGCAGTTATATGGAAGGCTGATATGTGCTTTAGAATAGAAAACTTTCTCAGGCTCACAGCTCCTAGGACTCCCAGATCCTACTCCAATCACTTTCTTATGCTTCAGGTGTGACTTTGGCTCACCTTCCCGTATTGTTCCAGCCGCCTAGGATTATAGTTACTATAATAAAAACATGGGAAAAAGCTATTAAGGTTATTTGAATGTAATATTAAATATGAGTTTATTTTTCAATCCACAGCCTTTTTTAAATTTTATATTTCAGATTTGATCCTTCTCCAAATGTTCTTCTTTCACAGATAAAATCACTTTTTGTTTTGTTCCCAGTAATGAGGGAACAAACATGATTATATTGGTAAGTATATTTTTTTCTTTGACCAAAAATCTCAAAGCAAATGTTTATGATTTTTTTCTGACTACAAATGTGTATTGTAGAAAAAGCATGAAGAACAAATTCAAAATAACTAATAGTTCTATTTGGGGGAATAGCATCTTTATACATTTGCAGATAAATAAGAAACTTCTCTCTTACCATAGAAACAACCCTTGAGTTAGTTGAGTTATCTCTTTCTAGACAGTGCATCACTTATAATAATCCAGTATTTTATCAGTATGTGACCTTCAATTTCTCGAACCAATTTCTTCTTATTGTTTAGTCGCTAATCTTTTCTGACTCTTTGTGATCCTGTGGACTGCAGCACGCCAGGCTTCCCTGTCCTTCACTATCTCCCGGAGTTTGCGCAAATTCATGTCCACTGAGTTGGTGATGCCATCCAACCATCTCACCCTCTGCCACCTCCTTCTCCTCCTGCCTTCAATCTTCCCCAGCATCAAGATCTTTTCTAATGAGTCGGCTCTTTGCATTAAATGGCCAAAGTATTGGAGCTTCAGTTTCAGCATCAGTCCTTCCAGTCAATATTCAGGGTTGATCTCCTTTAGGTTTGACTGGTTTGATCTCCTTGCAGTCCAAGGGACACTCTAGTGCCTTCCCTAGTAGTGCAGTTCAGAAGCATCAATTTACTCTTGGCAACCATTTAAAAACTTAATCCTTTATGATAACTCTGTGGTGACCATTTTTTAGTAAATAAGTCTCCTGGTACTTACCTAAAGTAATTTTTTAGGATAAATCACTACAAACATAAGAGTGATGTCTAAAGGAGAATGGTTAAGATTTTGGCTTTTAGACACATATACTTGGGCTAAATTTCAGTTCTAACAAAGAGGTAAAATGACCCAAAAACATATAAGGAATCTACTCAATCAATGCTAAACTTTCTGAGCTTCAGCTTCATAATCTATAAAATAGGGATAAATTTGTTCCCCTCAGAGAATTACTGAAGCCAATAACATGAAGTAAATAATGTTCCCATGAGATTTCATGGTTGCTACTTTTTCAGGTGTTGTTTAATTGTATTACATATAAAATCTCAGTGAATGGTTACACTGAATCTATGAGGTAATACAATTAAGGTTATTGAATGGTCAATTAATAATCTTTAAAAAATTAAATTTTGTCATGGGTCTATCATCCCAAATTTATCCTATTGCAAATTAACCATTCCTTGTAAAATTATCCTCTCCATCTGATACATTATATATTCTTGTTGCTGTTGACTCCACATTTGTGACTCTTTGGTTTTGTGGCTCTTAGGTAGAGTTGCCAGAATTAGTAAGTAAAATACATGCTGCTCAGTTAAACTTGAGTTTCAAGAATACAAAACATCATTTTATAAATCAGAAAAATCATGCAGTATTTAGGACTTAGGCTAAACAAAATCTTCATTTACTTTGAAATTCCAATTAACTGGACATCCTTTATATGATGGGCTTCCCTGACAGCTCAGCTGGTAAAGAATCCACTTGCAGTGTGGGAGACCTGGGTTCGATCCCTGGGTTGGGAACATCCCCTGGAGAAGGGAAAGGCTACCCACTCCAGTATTCTGGCCTGGAGAATTCCATGGACTGTATAGTCCATGGGGTTGCAAAGAGCCAGACACGACTGAGCAACGTTCACTTCCTCTTTCACCTTTACATGACAGTCTTGGGCTTGGGATGCCATGCCTCAGTTCTGCAGAGAGATTCCAGTTGGAATATCTTAATGAAGTCCCAGAGGTGTGCTTGCCTCAGAGGAGAGGGAGGGATGGCAGTTCTGGGGCCTCAAAGCAGGACACCTGGTTTCTTCTTTTTACTTCACAAGTTTTATGCATCTCTTTTCCTGAGGCTCCATTTCCTTATTTTTTGAAGGGAAGGGGTACATCAGATGGTATCTACTCACTCTTCCTGCTCTAGCACTCTGCCCTCTTCACCTCATCATTCTATTATTAATTTACTCTGATGTATTTAATGTAAATAATAATATTTATCGGTTGTTTGTATTTATTATTTGTGTATTGCTTTTTTATGTACTTTATTTTCCTTTGATGATATTGATCATTTTCTTATTAATTTCTGTAAATGATTTTTAGATAAAGAATCAATCAAATTTGTTGCAAATAAACAACTTGCATTTTTGTGAAAGTCCATGTGCTTTTAGTTCTGTTGTAAGTAGCTAGCCAGGTCGTTGAATTTGCTGAATGAAAACTCACAAGCTTGCTTTTCACATTTGATGCTGTAAATATATATGAATATACATCTAGTATTCCTTGGGAGAGCTGAAACCACGGGTAGTAATTTCACTGATCTCTGAGTTCCCTGAAAGGCTCATTTCCCATGCCAAGAGAACAAAAAGAAAGAAAGAAGAAATGAAAACCAATCAAATGAACACAAAGAGCAACAATAAACCCACCTCCACAACTGACAGCTTTGAGTCTTTTCTGAGCTTTTACCGGCCTGTGTTTACTGGCCTGTGTATATGTGTTCGTGTGTTTGGAGGTTTTTTTGTTTCATTTTTCCCCTGTATTTTTCAACCTAGCTGGATTTTGACTTATTGGTAGATAGCCTTTTACAAGTTGATGAACAGTGTATAAAAATGAGTATAAGCTCCAGGAAGGCCAGAATCCTCTCTTATTTATGCAGGTGTTCCCAGGACCCTGTGCTTTGTACGTCTAAAGCACTCAGTGCTGTTTGAATTAACGAATTAATAAAAGCCACGTTGACTTTGGAATTAGGAAGAAAGACATCTGAGTGAGAGAAGAATCTGAAAAGAATGAAGAACGGAAGAGAGTTGCAGGAAGGTGAGGGAGAGGATCTTGACAATTTTGCCTACAGCCAACTCAACTCTCAAGTTTTAACAAGATTTTCTTCCACTGCCCAAATTCCTAGGCTGCTATTTCTAATATTTTTGTTTTGTGCAAATAGTTCCCACTTGGGAGAGGGAAGAAATTCACTTGAATAGCAATGAAGAGGCTTTAATAGAAGCTGGTTTGGCTCAGGCTTTATCTGTCATTTATTTACTATCCCATGGGAGCCTCCTTATAAATTATTCCATACCTTTCCTTTGTCCTTTTTATAAGGTAGCTTTTGTCAAAAATACACCGTTTTACAAACTTCAGAGATTTCCATCTCAATCAATTTATTTTTCTAAAAGGCTAGTTGAGGACTGGGTTATAGCCACAATGACAGGAAGGGTATCCTGGTTAAGTACCTGGAAAAGGCAGCACTCAGTCTTGTAGAAAAAACTTTGGATCAGGGCCTTCGAACTTGGTACCTAGAGAAGGAAGCCAAGTGTTAGCCTGAGCTAAACAGTTAAAATCCTTCTTGGGAAGAGATCATCTTCTTTAAAAAATTTTTTTTTTATTTTAATAGGAGGATAATCATTTTACAGTGTTGTGACGGCTTTTGCATGCATCAATATGAATTGGCCATAGGCATACATTTTGTCCCCTCCATCTATGTTCATTCCTTCCCACCTCGGTCCCCACCTCATCACTCCAGGTTGTAACCGAGCACCAGTTCTGGGTGCCCTGGATCGCACATCAGAGTCCCACTGGCCATCTATATCACGTATGGTAATGCATATGTCTCAGTGGTAGTCTCTCAAGTCATCCTGCCCTCTCTTTCTTCCACTGAGTCCGAAAGTCCGTTCTTTATGTCTGTGCATCTTTTGCCGCCCGGCACGTAGGACCATCGGTACCATCTTTCTAGACTCCATATATATGAACGTCTTCTTTACCAAGGAAAATACCTATTGGGACTGACAGTTACGGATGAGGCAGCTGCCCTCTTCTACCCAAGCAAGTTCCGGTGAAATGAGCTAAATCGCCCTGGGTAATAAAGCAAGAGGAGCTTTGGACCAAGGATTCAGTTCAGTTCAGTTGTTCAGTTCAGTCACTCAGTCGTGGCAGCTGCAATTTCCTTGAAGGAAGCTACCTTCAGAGAACTAGTGAAAGAGAAGAGCCAGTTCCTCACTAAGGATTTATTGAGTAAGGTTGACGAAGATGACGAGGATTCTCCGAGTGATGGTCATTGGGCTCCCCGGGTGGCTCAGTAGTAAAGAACCTGCCTGCCGTCTCTGGGTTGGGATGATTCCCTGGGGAAGGAAATGGCAACCCACTCCAATATTCTTGCCTGGATAAGCCCATGGACAGACGAGCCTGGAGGGCTACAGTCCATGAGGTCGCAAAGAATCGGACATGAGTGAAGTGTCTCAGCATGCACGTACACACATCCAAGTGAAATCATGGTGAAAGAAAAAGACAGTTTCTCGTGATTAATTCAAAGAATTGCAGTAAGTGACTATTTTGTCTGCAGTTCAAAAAGAGTCCCCAGTGAGAGGACCATTTGAAAGAGATAAAAAATTTTTTGCAGTATTGGTCCAGTGGTTATGTCTCCTCAGTTCCACTGGAGGGGGCACAGGCTCGATCCTGGGTCAGGGATCCCTTGGTCAGGAAGACCCCCTGGAGAAGGGCAAGGCAAGCCACTCCAGTATTCGTGCCTGGAGGGTCCCATGCACAGACCATGCACAGAGTCAGGTCACGACTGAGCGACTAATACACACACACACACACACACACACAGAGACAGATAGGGAACTAACAGCCCACATGAGGCAGTGGCACAGCCGAAAAGGAAAAAGGGATTTGCAAAAGCTATATAGAGAGAGTCTAAGGTGAATCCAATCACATCACTAAAGATATACTGAAAAAAATTTAAGAAGGAAAAAAAAAGAGAAAAGGCGGTGGAGGAATAAAGAGAATTAATTTTGAAAAGCCTCTCCTGATTGCTTTCTCTCTGCTTCCTTCTGTGGGAGGAAGGGTGTCTGGGTGATGCGGATGACTGAGTGCTGGTGGGTGTTGGTGGGTACCCATGCATCCCCAGTGGGGTAGGCCACTGTTGCCGTGCAGGACAAGAAAGGCCCATAAAGATGACATGTTTCCTTGGCAGCTCCCTGTTGGGGCTCCAATGTATTACCTGGATCTAATTATCTCATCTCCAGCTGACAGAGGGGTTTCCATGGAGCCCTTCCATCACGACTGCCTGAGCCCAGCTTCCAGGGGGCTGTCTAATAGCTTGATATATTTTGGGATCCCCTACTCATTGGATGAACAAGCTGAAGCAAATCACGTATTGACCTCAAAGCATTTATAAACTATAGAACATTATATTCTCATCAGAGCCATAGGGGCAGTAAACTATAGTTTCTCTGCTGTGAAACATGGTTTTGCTTATGCACTGTGTTACCGGGGTTGTACCTAAACAACGATACATCATTTGTGGCACATGTCGCCTTCTTTATTGAAAGGCAAAACAAAGAGTTGAGGACAAAAATCATTACTTCTTTAGCAATTTTTCACAAAATGCTTTTCTTTTGTACTTGACACACAGATGGGACACTGTACTGCGAGGGGAATGATGTATGGCGGCGTGACAAATTTCATTTCCTTTCTAAAACCAGAATCAGAAGGATGCACAAATTTGGCAAAGTTGTGTGTTTCTGAAAAAAAAAGCAAAGAAGCTTCGAAAGAGGACCTGGGCTGAGGGGACTGTTGTGGGGTCTCCCTGAGAAAGCCTCTGTATGCTTTAATTGACTCAAGTATCGATCAGAGTGCTTAGATGAAAATATGGGGAACAATAAACTGGCTTGTGTGGGAGCTTCTGTCTCCTCTTGCAAATGATCGGCCATGTCTGAGGCTGGAATGAACACAGAGTGAAGCAGCCCAGGAGGAGACAGGCAAAGGCGGGGGACACAGCATCAGCTCCTCTGGGTCCCGGAAAGTTGTGGGTGTGAATTTTCTAATGGTAGAAGAAATAAGGCTCTGCTCTCAGTTCTTGCTGTATCTTCCTTCCTATCCTTGCTTTTGCCCCTCGACTTCATCCCCAAATGCGTTGTTTTTCAGAGGCTGTCCCTCCACCATCACGTGCTTTCAAGCCACAGGGACGCTTTCTAAAAATGAAAGATTCCAGCGTCCACTGTGCTCCTGAATCACACTCTGTAGAGCTGGGGGTTGGGGCTCTGCTGGGATCCTGCGTCCACAGGGTGACTTGTCTTCCCTCCCACATCTGGACATCACTGCCCGTAGGGCTCATTCCACTGCCTCTGGGAGGGAGATTCATGCTGAGTTTCTGCGAAGGACAGGACTCCTTTTCTGTCTTCCTTCAAAGGGTCCATCCCTTCTCACTGCGTATCTTTTTAAAAGTGTTCATAAAAAATAAATAAATAAAAGTGTTCACGACTCTGATAATTTAGCATCATACCTCCAGGTAACATGTTCATGTTCTTTTTGTGAGCTTTTTGTTTCTTAACTCATCCTTTCCCAAATGGCATGAGGCATATCTTCAATAAATAAATAAAAAATAAAAATTCAAATAGCTGTAAGAACTGATGGGTTACATTTAGCTATGTTCTGTGAACTAGCTTGACCACAGGACTTGTCAAAGCCTTTAATATAGCCATGGCCTCTGGGGGTCTCCAAATAGGAGTTTTTTGAATATTATTGATGGCAAACTCTTTATGCTAAACAATTTCGTTTGTGCCATGTATATAGCTGTTCATTATCCTCATGTTCAGTTCCGTTCACTTCAGTCGCTCAGTCGTGTCTGACTTTGCAACCCCATGAATCGCAGCACGCCAGGCCTCCCTGTCCATCACCAACTCCCAGAATTCACTCAGACTCACGTCCATCGAGTCTGTGATACCATCCAGCCATCTCATCCTCTGTCGTCCCCTTCTCCTCCTGCCCCCAATCCCTCCCAGCATCAGAGTCTTTTCCAATGAGTCAACTCTTCGCATGAGGTGGCCAAAGTACTGGAGTTTCAGCTTTAGCATCATTTCTTCCAAAGAAATCTCAGGGCTGATCTCCTTCAGAATGGACTGGTTGGATCTCCTTGGAGTCCAATGGACTCTCAGGAGTCTTCTCCAACATCACAGCTCAAAAGCATCCTCATGTAGACTCCTGTATTTCTGGAGGAGAAATTGTCTAATACAGAAAAATGAAGAATACATGTTTCTTAGTCCATTCCGAACACTTTAACAAAAATAGTGTAGACCAGGGCGGTTTGTAAGCAATAGAAATTTTTTTTCTCACAGTTCTGGGGGCGGGGAGGTCCAGGATCAAACACCGGCAGATGTGGTGTCTGGTGAGAACCCGCTTGCTGCTTCACAGATGGCTGCTCTTGCCAGGTCCTTCTGGCAAGAGGTGAGGGATCTCTCTGGAGTTTCCTTTATAAGGATGCTTATCCCATTCATGAGGGCTCCCTTCTATGACCTAATCCCCTCCCAAAGGCTCCACCCGCTAATGCCATTACATTTGGGGTTAGGTTTCAACACATGATGTTGACACAATTACTCCCTCCATAGCAATGTGTGAGAAAATTGAATATTTACACCACCATGGATTCACACAGAAAATATTTCCTAGGCAATGTTGTATTGGTTAAAGAAAACCTGTGCCATTTATCACAGTGTCTATCTCTAGCTGGGCTTCCCAGGGGGCCCAGTGGTAAAGAATCCACCTAGATTCTTGCAGGAGCTGCAGGAGACACAAGTTTGATCCCTGGGTTGGGAAGATCCTCTGGAGGAGGGAATGGCAAACCACACCAATAGTCTTGCCTGGAGAATCCCCATGGACAGAGGAGCCTGGTGGGCTATAGTCCATGGGGGTTGCAGAGTCGAACACAACTGAGAGACTGAACATACACACTCCTATCTATAAATATAGAAGCTACTGCAATATTCCTTTCATTCTCTAAACTTTTCATCAGTTAATCGAAGTATGCAAAAGTCAACAAAATTTTCAAACACCAATATAAGCCCTGGGTGAATTGGAGCAGTTCGCTGGTTTGGGTGGTACTTCTGCAGATAACAAGGCTGCTACTGTCTCAATAGTTCCCTACTGTCTTGGGGTCATCATGTGCTCTTGAGATTTCTGATGAGAGCAATGGGACTTCGCCCCAAACATTAGAAATTCAGATGCAAACAAAATTTCTCCCTATAATTTCTAGAGCTCTGCGAATCACCTGAAACCTACCTACCCCAAATGCAATAAAGCCTTTCCACAAAGGTCCTTGGACCACTTTGCTCTCAAGAGTCTTCATGCCCTTGTCTGTAATGTGAAGACAGGGTCTTCTCTAAATTGCCAAAGTCCACGTGCCTTCTACTCAGATATCTTCTTTTTTTTTAATACTTTATTCTACATTACAATACTGTATTTGTTTTGCCATACATTGACATGATTCAGCCACAGGTGTACACGATCTCCCAATGCCAAAGCCCTCTCCCACCTCCCACCCCATATCATCTCCCTGGATCATCCCGTGCACCAGCCCCAAGCATCCTGTATCCTGTATCGAACATAGACTGGCGCTTCATTTCTTACATGATAGTATACATGTTTCAATGCCATTCTCCCAAATCATCCCACCCTCTCCCTCTCCCTCAGAGTCCAAAAGTCCGTTCTATACCTCTGTGTCTCATCTTCCTTTTTATCCCGTTTCTCTATAGTTTCTGGCAACAGCATATATGATTCTATCTACATCTATAAAGGTTTGGTTACAAGGACTGATGAAAATTTCAGGATACTGTTAATCTTGTATTAGAGAACACAGAAGCATTTTCCCATTTATTCAAAATGGTTACCATTTCTTCTGGATAGTTAGCATTCCTAATTAGGCTGATCATAAAGAAGGAAAATATTTTATGACTGGTATAAAGAAATGATTTTCCTGAACTTTCAAAAGTGCATGAAATCAGTTATTGCACATTAGAAAATGTGATGTAGCCCACCAGGCTCCTCTGTCCATGGGATTCTCCAGGCAAGAATACTGGAGTGGGTTGCCATTTCCTTCTCCAGGGGATCTTCCTGACTCAGGGATTGAACCCAGGTCTCCCACGTTGCAGGCAGACGCTTTAACCTCTGAGCCACCAGGGAAGCTAATAATGTGATTTAGGATGCCGCAAAATAAAAAGCAAACATTGGCTCAAAGCTGAAATGACAGACTGTGTAGCCACATACCATCATCTGTGCATCGCTTCCCCGAAAAATTTTTTTAGTACACTTTAATTTTTGGAGCAGTTTTAGGTTCATAGAAAAATTGAGCAGAAAGTACATCGAGTTCCTATACTCCCAACTCACCCACACACATACAAACACATCTCCCACCCGCCCCCCACCACCTTCAAAATCCCACACCAGTCACATGTGTTGTAATCAATGAACCTTCCTTGATATGTCATTATCAGCCAAAGCCCATAGTCTACGCTGGGGTTCAGGTGTCGTGAAAGTGAAAGTGTTAGTTGCTTAGTCGTGTCTGACTCTTTGCGACCCCTTGGCCTGTAGCCCACTTGGTGTCATACATTCTATGAATTTTGACCAACATGTAATGACATCCATCCCCCCTTACATATTATAGAGAATAGTTTAACTGTCTTAAGAATCATCTGGGCCCTGCCTCACCATTTCTCCTTCCCCCAACTCCTGGCAACCACTGCTGTTTTTACTGTCTCTATAGTCTTACCTTTACTAAAGTATCCTATCATTGAAATCATTTACTATGCAGCCTTTTCAGACATGCCCCTTTCACTTAGGAATAGACATTTACACTTCCTCCATATTTTTTCATGGCTTGACAGTTCACTTCTTTGCAGTGTTGGATAATATTCCTTTGTTGGTTTGAACTATTGTTTATCTTTCATCTACTAAAGGACATCTCTGTGGCTCCTGAGTTTGGCAATTATGAATAAAGCTGCTATAAACATCTGTATGCAGGGTTTTTGTGGTCATACATTTCCAACTCCTTTTGGTAAATGCCAACAAGTGTGATTGCCAGATTGTATGCTAAGGGTATATTTAATGTGAGAAACTGCCAAGCTGTCTCCTAAAGTGGCATATTTTGGATAGCAGTCTTCTACCAGATACATACATCTTTTGCAAGTATTTTCTCCCAGTCTGTGACTAATTTCATTTTCTTGATCCCTTATCATTGTAATCATCCACACTATTAGCAATAGAATATTCGTAGTGGTGGTTTTGTATTTTTTCATAGAGTTTGATGTATAGAAAAAGTTATATTTTATTTTTGTTATTTCAATGTTATTTTTAAAGGGAAAAGTTATATTTTTAAAAACTGAAAACCAAAAATACAGTGACTGTAATTATCTCCAAAAATCTAAGAAGAATTTGAAGAATATGTCTAAAATAATTTAAATTTTAGAATTTTAATTTAAAATTTATATTTTTATACTGAGTGAAAAAAAAAGATGTGTGTTTGTGTGTTTGTGTTTCGTATGTGTGTTTTGTGTATGTGTGCATTTGTGTATGTGTTTGTGTGTAGGTGTGTATTTGTGTGTGTATGTAAACAAATTTGCATAGTTTGCAGGCTTTTGAAATGTGAGTTTGCTCTGCATATTTCCATCTGTTCTGTTTGAAAAATCTAGAACTTTTACAGCCAACCTTAAAATGTGAAATTGTGTGCCCAAGTACACCCTTTATCGGAGTTTAATAATTTTAGGCTTATATTGTATTATTGTCCTTCCTTTTCTTCATTTTTCAATAAAGTAACTACAGTACAGATGAGGCAAATGAGAGAAATTGCAATCTTGTGGATTGTTACTTCATTTTCCAAACACCTAAAGTATCTTCTGTCCAACAAGGCCTACCGTGGTTTGGTGATACACAGAAAGGATGAGGTCAATGCTGTCAATACCGGTTATTAGTGCCCGGTAGCCTCCAGAAGGTTGACCCATGGCCGTAGAGGGACCTGGACAAAGCTAACTTAGGAAAATCCTAAACCTATAGGTGGAACACCCACAGGTTTCAAACAATATCACCAACAGCAGCAAACAACGACATCTCTTCTTTCTTGGTCTGAGTTCAAGAGCATCTCTAGGTGTGTAGCATGGAGAAGGCAATGGCATCCCACTCCAGTGCTCTTGCCTGGCAAATCCCATGGATGGAGGAGCCTGGTGGGCTGCAGCCCATGGGGTCGCTAGGAGTCAGACACAACTGAGCGACACAGCAGCAGCAGCAGCAGGTATGAAGCAAAAGGGTTAGTTTCAGGCACTGCAAGTGTGCTGATCACACAGGCACTTTGCTGTGGTTCTTACTGGGTTTCTGGTTGCAAGTGTGCAAAATTCACCTTCCTCATCCATTCATTTTGGCATCAGGACCACTGGTCAGGTATCTTGCCTCATCTACTCATCAAAGCTTTCAAGTCTGTATCAGCAAAAGTAGGAATGCATTATTTTCTAGGCTCAGTCAGTTGAAAACGCCTCTAGCACCTGTGGGGTCAATTGCCAAATGCAGCCTCTATTTAATTCCCACATGAAGCTGTCTATAAAGTCATTGGAGATTTGTTCTTTTTAATTTTTCTTCTTTCAAGGTCCCAACTATACTTTTATCTGTGTCAGAATTACTCCAGATGTATTGCCTCCAAATGTTGCTCTGAGTATGCCATCATTGATCAAAAGAGAAGAAATACCCTGACCAAGACTGTCTTTAGAGATGAATCTGAAAAATGCCTTCAGTATGATTTTTACCATGGCTAAAACAGTTATATCTATAAGGCAGACGAAAATGCTAGGATCCTTGGCCTGAAAACACAGACTACTTGCACAAAGTAGAAAATGTTTCTTCTTTAAAAAAAAAAAAAATTAAAATGTGAACCTCTCTTGCCTTATTCATGGCCCTGCTATTGAGCTGTGTATGATTCAGTTAAGACAAGATGTATGCTTATTGTTCCTTTATATATCAGTTAATAAAAAATTAAGCCCATTAGGACTATAGCATTTAGACAAGAGAGAATGATATTTTTTTAATGTCACACTCAAAACCACATCTCTTTTAATCAACATCTGCTCCCTGTTAGGCTGCCTATAAAATCTGGTGCCCTGTTGACAGCAGAAGATGAAAACAAACAAACAGGAAAACTACAAGAGGCTTGGTATTAACATCAAAGGAGAAGAACTCTGCTCTCTTTCTTTGGCATTTTAGAAACGTTTTTATTTTGACCCTAAACAATTGGATTTTCTCCCCACCAGTCTTGATTTTGGAGCTCTGGATTAAGAAGACTCGCATGCGAACTGAAACTTGAAAGTAAAGGGGCTGAGGGCAAGAGAGGAGCTGTTTGAACACATTAAACCATTCGCAATTGTAAACCCGCCTTCACTGTTGAGGACAATCCCACAACAGCGCCGCATTTGTTTGTAGATTAAACCCACGCTCTTTAGCTGTAATGGCAGGTACCACATAGGAGGGGAAACGATCCCTGCTGTAGCCTTATAACCCTGCAAATAAAGCAGTTCAAAGGTTGGCTATTACGGAGAAGGAAAAGATCTCTTGGATTTTCTGTGGATGCTGGAGTTTAGGAGCGCCATTTCCTTTTTTTTTTCCACTAAGAATGATGATCCAGATTTGTCTTAACACTTCATGACTAGGGCTTTGTCCGGGCTTCCCAGGTGGTAAAGAATCCGCCTGCCAGTGCAAAGGACATGGGAGGCTCGGGTTCAGCCCCTGGGTAGGGGAGATGCCCTGGAGGAGAAAATGGCAACCACTCCATTGTTCTTGCCTGGGAGACCCTATAGACAGAGGAGTCTGGTGGGCTACAGTTCATGGGGGTCACAAAGAGTTGGATGCGATGGAAGTACCAAGTGTGCACAACTCTTTGTGTATATTTAAAATGAAATAAAAGGAATGTTTGGGATGTCTCACTTTAGAAAAGATATATCCACTCTGCACAGATTGTGTTGATTACAAAAAGAGAACATACTAGTTAATGCCTTACATGGAGTGGGTTGTTGTGCATTTGTTTATTAACGTAATAGCATCTACTGTTAACCAGGTGGCAAGTTGTATGCTGGGGGTTAAGAGATAAAGCACAGTCTCTGACCTTCTAGAACTGCTAGGAGAAAACAAGCTAATCACCACCACAAAGACAACACCATGAAAGGATTTCCTTACAGGCTAAGTAGGAGGAAGTGTGTGGAAGATCCTTCCTCCTAAGCAAGATATTCTCCAGACAGTGGTACCTTCTTCTCTCATTACATGTTGAGGGATTCTTATGTGATGGATGGCAGGATAAATTCGCCACTGAAAAGAATAACATAGGGAGTATTTAGTGCTCAAATTCTCCAAACCAGACTTCAACAGTACGTGAACAGAGGAGCCCGGCGGGCTTCAGTCCATGGGGTCGCAAAGGATCAGATATGACTGAGTGCCTGAGCACACACGCATGCATGCATACACGGATTGTAACCTTTAAAAACTTTGAATCACTATGTTACACACCTACGTTATGTAATTGGAGAAGGCAATGGCGCCCCACTCCAGCACTCTTGCCTGGAAAATCCCACGGACAGAGGAGCCTGGTAGGCTGCAGTCCAAGGGGTTACAAAGAGTCAGACACAACTAAGCGACTTCTTTCACTTTTCACTTTCATGCATTGGAGAAGGAAATGGCAGCCCAGCCCAGGGTTCTTGCCTGGAGAATCCCAGGGATGGCGGAGCCTGGTGGGCTGCCGTCTATGGGTCGCACAGAGTCGGACACGACTGAAGCGACTTAGCAGCAGCAGCAGCATGTTATATAATATTGTATAGCAGCTATACTTCGAATAAAATAATAAGTACATATTTTGTAAAAATGTAATTTGTTTATTGATAACTTTGCACTCCACTCTCTGTTGACAGGGTTTCATTCAACTGTCTGTAATTGCAAGCATTCGCCGTAAACTCCACTGGAGGCCAGAAGGTGAAAGTGTTAGCTGTCCAGTCATGTCTGATGGCTTGTGACCCCACGGCTCTTCTGCCCATGGGCTTCTCCAGGCAAGAACACTACAGTAGGTTGCCATTTCCTTCTCCAGGGTATCTTCCCAACCCAGGAACTGAACCCAGGTCTCCTGCATTGTAGGCAGATTCTTTACCATGTAAGTCATTACGGAAGGCCCACTGGAATCCAGGGTTATTCCAAACATGTTCTTGGAATCACTAAATCCTAAGACAATTCTGTCTCCCTTTTAACTTCTTCCAAGTCTCTTTTGCAAAGATTTCTCTAGATTGTCCATAGGAAGGCCATGGTGAACTTGGATTTGTAGTATCTTTTTGTTCAGAGAAACCCAGGAAAGCTTCTGGGAGGAGAGCTCAGGATCCATTAAAAATATGGGCAGGAGCACATGTTTTAGATGCCAATCCCAAGGACTTTTCATCTTTCGTTCATCAGCTTTCTTGTGTGCAAATGACATTTGTTCTTCATATCCAGCTAGGTGACCCTGGATTTCCTGTGATACACATGGGTTTGAGAGAGAGCTGTGGAGGAGGAGACTCCTCAAGTCTAGGAGCTGAGGTTGGGAAACCAGAGAAGGAGGAAGCCCCTGGATACGTAGAAAAGGGGGAATGTGGCACAGCAGGTGATCAGAAGGCCAAAGGCCTTGTGTTGTTTTAGTCACATGTTTCCTGGATTTCACCCTTAATCTGGAACACTAAGGGACCAATCACATGATTTAATTAATTCCCCAGACCTTTTGGGGTGTCTGATTTAGGGCCAGTGTGTGAGTAGATCATCAATAAAGCAAGAGAGTTCTGGAAAAACATTATTTCTGCTTTATTAACTATGCCAAAGTCTTTGAGTAAATCACAACAAATTGGAAAATTCTTTAAGAGATGGGACTACCAGACTACCTGACCAGCCTCCTGAGATATCTGTATGTAGATCAAGAAGCAACAGTTAGAACCAGACATGGAACAACAGACTGGTTCCAAATCAGGAAAAGGAGTACGTCAAGGTTGTATACTGTCACCCTGATTAATTAACTTATATGCAGAGTACATCATGAGAAATGCTGGGCTGGATGAAGCACAAGCCGGAATCAAGATTGCCAGGAGAAATATCGATAACCTCAGATATGCAGATGATACCACTCTTATAGCAGAAAGCAAAGAAGAACTAAAGAGCCTCCTGATGAAAGTGAAACAGGAGAGCTGGAAAAAGTTGGCTTAAAACTCAACATTTAGAAAACTAAGATCATGGTATCTGGTCCCATCACTTCATGGCAAATAGGTGGGGAAACAGTGACAGACTTTATTTTGGGGGCTCCAAAATCACTGCAGATGGTGACTGCAGTCATTAAATTAAAAGACACTTGCTCCTTGGAAGAAAAGCTATTACAAACCTAGACTGCATATTAAAAAGCAGAGACATTAATTTGCCAACAAAGGTCCATCTAGTCAAAGCTATGGTTTTTCTAGTAGTCATATATGGATGTGAGAGTTGGACTATAAAGAAAACTGAGCACTGAAGAATTGATGCTTTTGAACTGTGCTGCTGGAGAAGACTCCTGAGAGTCTCTTGGACTGAAGGAGATCCAACCAGTCCATCCTAGAGGAAATCAGTCCTGAATATTCATTGGAAGGACTGGTGCTGAAGCTGAAACTCTAGCAGTTTGGCCACCTGATGCAAAGAACCGACTAATTGGAAAAGACCCTGATGCTGGGAAAGATTGAAGGCAGAAGGAGAAGGGGAAGACAGGATGAGATGGTTGAATGGCATCAATGACTCGATGGATGTTAGAGTAAGCTCCAGGAGTTGGAGATGGACAGGAAAACTGCCGTCCATGGGGTCATAAAGAGTCGGACACAACTGAAGGACTGAACTGAACTGGACTGTGCGCAGTTTTGATGCTATTGGAACAGGGACTGTTGGAGGAGAAAGGGTGGCCAGCCTTACACAGACCCTCAGAGTCGCTGCTGTGTGGGACCTATAACATCACCTACTAGAGCAGCGGCTGCAGCTGAGCCAGCTGCACCAATCCTTTTAGATTTCTCAGCTCCTTTTGGAAATCACTGACTCCGAAGTTTATCGACTTCGGGCATGCTGGCTTCACTCTGCAGCAGCTGCACGTACTTGTTCAAGGAGGGCAGTTGTGCTCAGCACACAAAAGGGTGCTTCTTAGTGACATGCTTATTTTCAGATCTTTCTTATCCATGGAAAGCTCCAAGTTTAAAAACAGAAGAGATGATTTTACTGTATGTTTTTAATCATAAAAGGAACTCAGTTCTGTTAAGACTAGTGCATTGCTGTAAAGTTGCAGGTAAAACTAGATCTGAAGATTGTAGGCACCCACGTGTGAAAGCTATCCAAGCCCTGTCAGCCTCTTCACAAACATATAGACTCAGATACTCCAGGACTTTTCTGCCAGTTCTACAATTCCTCATTAAGGAAGTTTCAGGAATACTTGAAATAGGCATGAATAGCAAAAATCTCCTGTTGAAACAAAACCACTTATTTCTCACTATGCAACCAAGGTAATCTTTAAAATAATCTATTTCTCTTCATTTGCATCTCTTTCATGCCTACCTGAATTCTGTCTTCACTTCTTTCTCTTTATATATATTTTTTCCATTTCTCTTTTCTTCTTGGTTCTCATTAATTAAACAAGAGCTGTTCGGTAGCTACAGAATGCAGGAAGTTCAATTCTAGCTTCTTGGCTCATATTCTGAAGGTAGAAAGAGTAGCAATTTTTATGGGTGAATACTATCAGGTAAAATGCTAAATTGATGCAGTATATGTACAGTGAGACAGACTGTACATTACATTTTAGGAATTCTTTCTCATTTTTCTATATCTTTCAATCTCTAGATCCAACTATATATCTATATAGCCACATATAAACACATACTATGGTTGATTAGCCTATGCAAGATGATAGCATTCAATAGGCAAGAATACTCAAGAGCTTTCCCCACTTGATGGTGCTAGAATAAGGATTCCAAGGTAATCCATTTCCCTTCATGCTACTTAAAAATAAAGCAAGGTGCATTTTGCATTATGCACGCGGAGGCAATATTCAGCTACTGCTTAACATTCAGAGGGGCCTCTGCGATCCTCCACGCTGTCACGGCTGCTCTCCCTCTCCCTGCGGTACAAGAAAACATGGTTATTTACCCTGGGACACAGGTGACTGAACTTATAAAAATCACTACAAGACAAGATGTATTGAGGCCTGGCGTGGAATGACAAATTCTGGTGAGGTTCACCAAGAAGAGACATATTGATTCTTAAATGATTAATAAGGAGAATATAATTGTATTTCATTAAGATGGATGGGATTTCATTTAGTCTGTCTTCTCCTTTCCACTTCAGATGCGAGAGGAAATCAAGTCATCATCAGTGGCACCTTGTGTTAGCCTGCCATGGCAACAAGCTCACTGCCTGAGTCAGAGAACTTTGAGATGCACTGGCTGGTCTTTAATGGGTTGCTGAAAGCAGAGATAACAGGGCCGAGGGAGCCGACTCAGTCAAAGGAAGAGTGGAAAATCACAATCAGATTTCTCAGTGGTTCCTAACAGAGTTAGGCCCTTTTATAAATCTCAGACTGGAGTACAAAATGATACCCGCTCCCTTCATTTGGGAGAGAGGGAGATTTGCTTTGTAGCATAATCAGGTCTCTGCATGAGGACTTTATGCTGGTAAATTACATCAATACAAAAATAATAGCTAAGATATTTTGTATGTGCTAGACATTGTTTTGCACAATCTTAATTATTTTTCTTAACCTCCCTCGGTGCTGTGTACTACCACCATTTTACTGATGAGAAGGGAGATGTTCAGAGTGACTTGCACTTATAAAGGATCAGATTCAGCCTTGAACTCAATAAACCGATCCTATTTTTAAAGGAATTCAGTTTTCTTACAAAGGCCTTTTTGTTTATAGAGAAAAGAAGCTAAAGGCAGCAACAGTGGTTCATGGGTGTATTTTGGAGCCAGACTCTCTGGGACAAAGTGAAACTCCACCCTAAATAATTATATAAACTGATGAGTTATTTAACCTACTAGGTCTCTTTGCTTGTCTGTATTATGGGGTTGTTGTGAGGCTTGAATGAGCTGATGTTGCTAAAGTGCTGGGAGGGATTGGAGGCAGGAGGAGAAGGGGACGACTGAGGATGAGATGGCTGGATGGCATCACAGACTCAGTGGATGTGAGTCTGAGTGAACTCCGGGAGTTGGTGATGGACAGGGAGGCCTGGTGTGCTGCGATTCATGGGGTCGCAAAGAGTTGGACACGACTGAGCGACTGAGCTGAACTGAACTGAACTTAAAGTACTATGGATGCATTGTCTCAATGGTGCAGAGTAAAGTGTGCAAAACACACAGACATGTGCCTGGGCTGGAGTTCTGCTCTGTTGCAGCAGCAGACACCCAAGAGGACCATCTTCCTGGTGACAGCACATTCCAAGCCTAGCTTTCTCGGTTGCAAAGCAACTTCTGAGACCATTTGCCTTCAAAGTACAGAGGAAAGACAGGACAGTCTGTCCGTTTAGAGGTGGGATGCTGAAAATGTTTGCTGAACAATGACTTAAACTACTGAATTGCTTAAATGCTGCCGGACTTTTTGTCTTCTGTGAAAGAAAATTTAAAAATAGTAACCATCACAGCATATGGTGAGAGAAATGTGAGAGGAAGCTTAGGGCCTTGGACATGTTAAGAATTCCATACAAGTCAGCCATCATATTTACTATTATTGTTGCTCTTAAGACAGCAAGGGAATAATAGTAATAAGAATACAGAAAGATCTACCAAATCTAAAATTCTATTTAATAAGAGCTTTACTACATGGGGAAGGCAGTGGCACCCCACTCCAGCACTCTTGCCTGGAAAACCTCATGGATGGAGGAGCCTGGTGGGCTGCAGTCCATGGGGTTGCTAAGAATTGGACACGACTGAGTGACTTCACTTTCACTTACTACATGGAGCCTCTGTGGTTTCCAACTTTCAAAGAATTAGCACATAACAACTCAATGTAAAACTGAACTGAATATATAAGGAAAATTGGATGTTTCAGAAGATATTTGAAATTCCTCAATTATCATTATTTTCAAAAGCATTACTTGGTGATATTCAGTAGGAAAAATGCTGACTAGACCAGGTTCTATTGGAACAGACAGTTTTTCTTAAATAAAGGGGTAATAATAAATACATGAATTTTTAAAAGAAGTTATTAAGCAACATACAAATAATAGTAGTTATTTTAAAGATATAAGAAAATCATTTAAAATGAGACAAGATGAAGAAGAAGGTTCTTACTAAGAGGGAAACTGAGGCAGTGAGGATGAACAATTCTAGTCAGAGTTCAAGCCAAGGAACCTTTGCAGGTCTGTGCTCTCAGTACTGAGGTTCACTGCTCTGAATGGCCCTGAATCCAAAGGTACAATCTGCTGGTCTCTGGGAGTGTATGTGACTCTGGATTCTACCTTATCTACAAATAACTTTGGAGAAGCCAGTCCCTCTTACTGAGTCCTTGGGATGGAGGGGTAAGAGGCAGAGGACTGGGGTGTTGTTCTAAACCCGGGGCACTGAGGACTAGAGGAAGATGTGTCCGGTTAGAGATGAAGGTTCATCCATATTCACTATAGCTAGGCACCCCTGCTGGGGTTAGAGGAGCCCCTGAGTCCCCTACCAGACCAGCAACTGTGCTCTGACCTCTCAAGAGGGAGTGACACCGAGTGTTTATCATCAGAGAATAAAGGATGTGTCTGTGTTCTAATGTCTAGCAAAACGACAAAAGAAGCTCACCGTTAGCTAGCATCCTGTATTTGGAAGATGCATGCACTCATCAGGTGAGATGAAACTGCTGACTGGGGGCAATCTGTTCCATCATGAACTGCAAGCTGTGGTCTGGGATTACAGGAGGAAGGGACATGCACACCACCCCAGTTTAGAATCTGGGCAGTGGAATGAGGCTAATCCCAAACTTCAGAACAAGTTTATATCAGGCAACCAAGAGTGCACTTTCTAATAAAACAACAAAATAAAGCTTAAATGGCACAGGAGTCTCCATAGATTTCAAACGGTTCCCATAAAGTAACAGCTTGATGATTTAAATGGAAATGAAGCAGAACATATAGATTAAATTTCCTTGAAAAACACATAGGCTTTTGTATATTTTTATTAAATTTTCATTTCCAATATCAGAGTAAGTTCCAGAAAAAAAATTAAAAAGAAAGGAAGGATAACAGAAACATGTATTCAGCTCTGAGTGTGATGTTGTTTCATAATATTTTCAGTAAATAGGAGACACTGAAAAAAAATTAAGACAGTAGGAGTGCTTGTGGTGCAATACCTTCTTTATCCTTGAAAACAAGAAGAATCTGTGACATAACAGCAAAAATTAAACAACACTGGTTAAAACGTAAAAATTTCATCTACTATATTTTTAAAACACAAATCAGTCTCCTCATTAAAGAAACCTTTTCAAGAGACTCCCTTATATAGGGGCATCTTTGAATACTATCCACGTGATAGGTTGAGATATAATTTTGACTTAAAACCAGGTTTTGAGGGGTAAATGGATAGAATGCTTACTAGAGGAATTTCCTGATAAATTAATAATCATCAAAGGACATTAAAAAGAGAGATTATGGAAAAGAAAGAAGGACGGGCCAGCATCATCAATATTAACAAAATAACCCAGCTAAGAAGAAAGGAGCATATATATTATCTTGCTTTATTCTCACAGTGACTACGTTGTGTTTATTTTTGTTATCTCTGTTTCACAGAAATGGAAACCTAGGTTCATACATGTAAAGCAATTTACCTAAGCTTGTAATTTAGCAGGGCGTAAACTAATTCCCGTCTCAGGCTATGACCATCTCTCACACTGCTCCTCTTTCTTGATTCAGCTGCTCTAGTAGCTTTTTCAGACAGGGGCATGCAGGCTAAGTTACTGAGCCTTCCATGCATGAAAGTAATTTTAAGTGCATAGTTTTCCTGGGTATAGATTTCTAGATTGGAAGCTACTCTGGTTCAAAGTTTTAAAAGTCTGTTTTATTGTTTTCTAGCTTCTGGACTGAAGAAGAGAACTGCAAGGCTATCCTGATTTCTGAATCTTTGGGGGTGACTTCATTTTTCCTACCTGGAAGTTTTTTGCTATATTGTTTTACCCCACTGTGACCACAGTGTTATGGCAATCCATTACATTGCTTATTCTTTTATATTCTTTGTCCTGGAGCCTTTGTAAGCTTTTTTTAACTAGAAAATCTGTGTTATGCATTTCTGGAAAATATTATTTGTTTTGTTGATAACCTTCCCCTTCCTTTACGCTTTTCTCTTCTCTATATTGGAAGCTTTATTTTATTGGGTTATTGGATTTCCCGAGCTGGTTTTCTAATATTCATATCTTTTATTCTCCTATGTTCCAGCCCTTTGTCTTTCTTTTCTACTTTGTAGAAATTCTTTGACTGTCTTACAATTCTCTGACTGAACTTTACAATTTTAACTCATGTTTTTATGGACATGTCAAATTTGTGGGGCTTAAAAGTCTGTTCCCTTATTGTGCCATTTAAATAGCACTCTGCTGTGGTTCCTTCCAGGTCCCTGGTTCCCTGTTGCATGTCTCCAACTTGTGTGTGAGTGGCTTTCCTCTAATATCCATTAAACTTTATTACTGCCTTTAAAAGTGAGGATTAGGTTGAAAACTCTGGTCACATGGGTGGAGTCTGTGACTCCAGAAGCCACGCTCTTGGAGCTCTCAGACTTCCTGGAGAAGAAACCAGTGTGTGCGTGTGGGCTTAGCTGCTGAATCATGTCCACTCCTTTGTGACCCCGTGGACTGCAGCTCTCCAGGCTCCTCTGTCTATGGGATTTTCCAGGCAAGAATACTTGCCTTCTCCAGAATATCATCCTGACCTGGGGATAGAACCCACATCTCTTGAGTCTCCTGCATTGGCAGGTGGATTCTTTCCCACCAGTGTCGCCTGGGAAGCCCCAGGCTGGATGATAAGGCCGAGGTGATAAACTCCTCTCTAAGCATGGAGGATGCATGCTTCATGTGCACACGTCTGCATTTCATTCTAAGCTTTCGGCCATCAACTATCAACTCCGCTACTGTGTCCTAGTCATCGAAATAGGGAACCTACTTCATTCTCTCCAGAAAATAAATCTCCAGTGTTCCACTGTACTGAAAAGTGGTCAAGAATTCTCACAAAAATGTGACAGGAGAGTAGAATAGGGGCTGCAGCAGCTCCGTAAGAGGTAATGAGTAATTTCTTATTATTTTAGAATAATCTCTACTCTCATTTTCAGAGGCACCCATTACCCCAAACCCCTGAAACATTTGGCTATTCTGTGTTATAAATGTTATTTGTGCTTGGCTTTCTTGGCTGGCTTAATATTCAGCTAAGTCAAATTACTCATCACGTCATCATCTGCTTTCCATCTTCCTTTTTTTTTTCCCTTTGGTTCCCTCCTATTCTTCCTGTCCATTCAAAAAATAATTCCTTATAATTTTTGTGGGTTTTCATGAGACAGCGAGATTAGATGTGCATGTCTAATTACTCACCTTTAACTGTAAGACTGTGAATGACATTTCTTCTTACAGTTACAAGCTTCAAATAGGATAACTCTTTGATTTTAGAACCCCCAAACTAGCAAGAGTTAAAAAGAAATCCTCTTTTGGTGGTTGTTTTTTTATCAGTTGCTGAAGATTTTCTAGACCATTTTTTCCTTCACAAGTCTCACTATCTCCCTTCCTTATCTTATATCACAACTCTGGAATTACCAGGGCTTCCCAGGTGGCTCAGCGGTAAAGAATCCACCTGCCAATGCAGGAGACGTGGGTTTGATCCCTGGGTCAGAAAGATTCCCTGCAGTGGGAAATGGCAACCCACTCCAGTATTTTTGTCTAGAAAATTCCATGGACAGAGATGCCTAGCAGACTGCAGTCCATGGGACTGCAAAGAATCGGACACAGCTTGAGAACTGAGCACACACACACACGCTGTAATTACAAGGGTTTCCCCTGAACCGCAAACTGAAACCCTCAGTTTATTGAGGGTTATTAAAATGCAATCTCTGTGCTAATCTTACAAAAACTGCTGAAAACTATAAATCAGAAACTTCTTACAGGCTACTTTCTTGTCTTTCTATTTACCCAGCACTCAGCATAGCACCAGACGCAGAGTGAGTCCTCATATAAATGTTAAATCAAAGAATGGGTTTCTGATTTCAGGAGATTTGGAATCTAAGTAGGAAGACCAGCAAGAAATCCTTTAGAAAGTGAGTGCAGCCAGGAGGCAGGGAATGTGCTAAGAAGACTTTGCAGGAGACACAGGGCCCAGGGCAGCCACTTAATTTAACCATTCCCAATTTCTCCGGGCATTGAAGGCATTTAAAGAAAATATATTAGCTGGGACATTTATTGTGTCCAAAGTATACTCTTCAAAGAAAACAAATAAGCAACCCCCACCAAACCTAGCATTTTATGTTAACTGCTTAAAGGATGCATTCAAGGGGCATCTCGCTCAGAAATTGCTCTATGGGATGAAAAGCACGTGCTTGCGTATGTGCATGCTCAGGCGGGCCCGACTCTTTGTGACGCCGGGGACTGTCGCCCGCTGGGCCCCTCTGACCATGGGACTCTTCTCCAGAGGATCCTCCCCACCCAGGGATCGAACCGGGGTCTCTTGCATCTCCTGTACTGGCAGGGGATTCTCTACCACTAGCGCCACCTGGGAAGCCCTCTATGAAAAACACAAAACAAGACAAAGGAATCAAACGTGATGCAGACAGGATGGTCTCAGACCTGATCAAGGGCAGCTTGACTCTCAGCTCCTTGGAGGCAGAGGTGGTGTCTACACTGTTTGTTCTTTAGTTCTAGCACGCAGACTGTCATCTGGTGGCCCTGGATGGTCTGAACTGATATGAATCAATGAATGAAATGTTGTATGCATAAAGCTGCAGCAGGCTTCCCAGTCCACTCCATCTGCTATGACAGAACACCAGAAATTAAGTGGTTTATAAGTGAAAGAAATTTATTTCTCACAACGCTAGAGGCTGGGAGACCCAAGGTCCAGGCACTGGCAGTTCCTGTGCCCCTTTCTGGCTCATAGACAGTCCTCTTTTCCTTGTGTCCCCACAGGGCAGAAAGGGAGCTCTCTGGAGCCCCTTTTATAATGGCACTAATTCTGTTCACCCTCAGGACCTAATCAACCCTCAAAGGTCCTCCCTCCTAATACCATTACAAAGAAGATTAGGTTTCACTATATGAATTTGAGGGAATACCCAAACATTGTCTATAGGACTAGATATTTGTGTAGCTGTTAAAGTATTTTTTCCAATTAATTGTTCTCTGAGAATCCTAAATGAACTGAGCATCTGCAGAAAGAGATGTGAGGTTGGACAGGGAAATAGTATTTAGGATGGCTCAGTGGGCAAAGAATCTGCCTGCAATGCAGGAGACACAGGAGACCCTGGGTTGGCAAGATCCCCTGGAGAAGGAAAATGGCAACCCATTCCAGTGTTCTTGCTTCAGAAATACCATGGACAGAGGGGCCTGGTGGGCTACTGTCCATGGAGTCACAAAGAGACAGACACAGTCGAGGGGCTACGCACATGGCACAGAAACTCAATGCAAAATGCCCCACAGAATAGCTACTAAAGCCTGACCCTTTCCCCCATCCCTCTTGTCCAAGTAATACTATTCTACCAAAGACAGAGATAAATAATATGACCTGGGTCTCTTGTGGGCATGTGATTATCCTCTCCTTGGACTGTTCTGTTCCAAATTCCCTGGCCAGAACTCTGTAGGTGTCTCGTAGCCTGCAATGGGCGGCAGGGTTTGCAAAACATTTTACTATAATAAGGGATCGAATACTGCTCAGATCAGCACATGTGTCATTCACTTTAACAGCAGAGGTGAAAGGCACTCAGCACTTCACAAGGGGCTTGAAGAGCTGGACACGGTGTGTTTCCAGGACAAGAACAAGAATCATACTCTGAAGCTGTCATGAGACCCTTCTGTGGCCAGGGCTACTCACGCCTTTAGTGCTAAGTAATTTCTGACTTGATGGCCGAGTTTTAATTACCGATGAAATGGTGCGGCTACCTGGTGTTCTGCCCGTGTCTCAGAGGGGCGCAGTGAAGGGTAATTATGTGCAAACAAAGTTGCTGAGTGGGCAGGGGAAATGGGAGTTTCCATTATTTTTAACAACCTGTTTACCGATGCTTTGGCGCTGGGTATTTTTCAGGCTTATGAGGTTCCTCATTGATGGCTTCAGGCAAGGAACCAACAAAAAAACTGATGGAGAGGATCGGGGATGGCCTGGTACACGGGCAATATTCTCTCACTCGGGACTGTGGTTACAGCCTCTGAGTTTTACAGAGGTTTTAGACACAGGTGCAGAGCTGTCTGCTTGTTTGAGAGAGGAAAATACCCCATTTGGTGAAAGATAAAATGCACTTCTCATTGGAAGGAGAGGTTTTGGCTTGACACGGCCATGGGTCTTGCTCAAAAGGCACCAAAAATAACTCTGAAGGTACAGCACAGCTCACTGAGGCAGGTGCGAGGCATGCAAACGCTTTGTTCATCAACTCAGACAGGAGTGAGTTTTACCATGAAAGAATGCAAATTGTGTTGGACACCCTAATAAAGAAAACAGCACTATCTGAAAAACAGAGTAGCAGTTATTTAGCACTCTAGTAAAGAAAAAAAAATCACTACTTAAAAAAAAGGATCGAAGACTGATGTTTACATACATCATTATTAGAAATAATCCATATGTATTTGTAACATGTATTTAGTTCCCTCCATGAAATTTATAATACTTTACAAAGCTTCCTATGTTTCTATTTGCAGCCCTAGTAAATTTGCCTGGTTATTTAAAGGGGTGTTATTTCTATTTTCTAGATGGCTACGTGGTGGGCTTGAGTACAGTACACTTCTTGGGATTAGACTATACATCAAAAGTCGTGGCACACAGAGGAAATATAATCCAAGCTACTTGATTCCCCAGTGGATGTTCATATGAAAAAATAAAACACACAAAACTAATGTTTTCTTTCGGCAGGATCCATAGGAGTATTTTTCTCTTTTCCAGTAGTGAAATGTGTCAGTGGTCAAGTCTGAGTTCATAGGAAACAGATGACTCTGTTTTTAGATGATACAGGTCCTTCCTCTTATTCGGATTTTCTTTCCACATCATGCATAACTTTAGGATATTTCAAGATGTCTTAGTAGAGCCGTATTATGCTTTGTTCTGATTTTGGGCAAGGAGAGTGTCCTGCACTGCCAGCGAGCCTGGAGTCTGAAACTAACCGCATCACCCTGGTTCCAGACCTTTTCTCCAAGATGCTGGCTCTCCTACGTTCCTCCTGTCAATCAAGGAGAAAACCATGACCCAGTTTGCTTCCTGGTGCTCTGTTCTCTTAATCTTGCATTGAGACCCTCTCTGCACACACACGCTTTCTCTTTTAGTCAATAATTCGTTTTATTGGTTACAACGCGACTACCCCATTTCAGGCTTCTCCACAGCCGAGCACAGCTGCTCATATTGGCTATTGATTCCATATGTTAGCTTGAAATTGTATAATAGTCTCGTCTAATAGTTGCCTTTGGCTTTTCCTCTCCCCACGTGGAAAAGTGCCCTCTGCCCCTGGCCTGGTATGCCAGTAACTAGAATGGGTCCTGATTATATCACCCATTCTTCACCAAGAAGCTCAAAAAGCTGTCTCCTGCTGGCATGACTCACCATGGTTTGGGTTTGCTTGGCTTCATGCTGATCAGTGGAAAACACTGTGAGAGATCAATTCAAAAACCGTGGGTAGAAAGAAAATACGGCAGCTATGGAAGATTTACTGACCTCTATAAATTTCCTCACTAAATTAATGTGTGAGAATTTGAGTTTATCTTCTGTTTATCCCTACATCCTCCCATTTTCTGCTCTGTTTCAACATTTCAGCCTTTATTTATTACCGGGAGCTGCATTTTTAACTTGTGTGAAGCATAGCACCTACTCCCTTGAAGATGGCTGGAATAACAGCTGGTCGGGCTTCCCCTCCGAATGCTTGAAGGCAGCTGTGAGTTGCTGCACACAGCTGGAAAGCCCTAACAGTCCAGAGCCGAGGCTTTGCCTCAGAGTTACTGGACATTTGAGTGATCCAAAAGCTCATAACCTGGGTCACCAAGAACCTTCCTGATGTTTCCTTTTAGTGCTCCAATAGATCCTCACGTCATAGCAAGAAACAAGGCAGAACAGCCTGATTCTTACTCTTTGAACCCAGACAGCTGAGAGAAGGCATGAAATCTAAGGAGGTTTGGGAAAACATGTTCATCAGATTGATCTTTCAAAAAACCTTTCAAAATTTATCTCAGTGAACCAAGGGTTATGCAACTTTCCTAGGCAGATTCCTTGAGCAAAAATCAAAGAGCAAAAAGAAGGAGAACAGAAATGGAATACGGTTTTGCAAGCAAATTTGGGAATGTGGCAGACCTCCAAGAATGGAACGAGGTTTACACAACAAAGCCCCAAATCTTGGAAGCCCCAAATCTTCCAACCTTCTTCCGCCTCTCCCTCTGGTATCTAAGTCCATGTCCTGGGGATCTTCCTTTGAGGTCCTTATGGTTGCCTCTCACATCAGCGTCTCATTCATCTCGTGCCTACACTATTTAAAATTTCCCTATGCATTCTCTGTTTCTAGTCTTGTTCACCCTTAGTCAATCTTAGTGGTGAAGAGCCAGATTAATAGTCTCAAGATATCCCATTCATTATGCCTCTATTCTGCAACAACAACAACAAAAAGAAAAACAACTTTTTCACTAGTAGCCATAGAAATTAGACTAGTGTAGTGTATGTGTGTGTATCCCTGTGTGTGTGTGTGTGTATGTGTGTGTGTGTGTGATGGAGGTAGGTGGCAGGTTAAACCATCCGCCCTAAAGAGCCTCTGTCAAGTGTTTGATGTCTTTGAAAGTGAAGTTGCTCAGTCGTGTCTGACTCTTTGTGACCCCATGGACTGTAGCCTACCAGGCTCCTCTGTCCGTGGGATTTTCCAGGCAATAGTATTGGAGTGGATTGCCATTTCCTTCTCCAGGGGATCTTCGCAACCCAGGGATTAAGTCTCATATTTTATGTGAATCAAGCTAAATGGGTTACAATAGAAATTCCCAAATATTTTGGTAACATCATAACTCCCAGAAATAGAGCCTTGTTTACCCTTTAGCTGCACAGACTGCTTCCCCACCACCTCCTCTCCCTCTCTGCAGAAAATGCACTTAAAAACAAAGCGTTCTCATTTGACTGCTAGACCTACACACTGGCTCTCTCCTGCTGCCATTGGGCCTTTGGTCCTCTCACCTGTTGCCATTGCTGCTTCCTGACCACTCTACACAAACCTCCTTCCTGTCTGCTCGTGAAGGCTCAAAATACGAGACGTAAAGACATTAAACCCTTGACATAGGCTCTTTGGGGTGATTTGTTTAACCGGCCGCTTACCTCCATCACACACACACACACACACACACACACACACACACACACACACACACTACTAATTTCTATGGCCACTAATGAAAAAGTCGTTCGATTTTGTTTTTTTTTCAGAATGGTGACATGATGTCCACTCATTTCATTTCTTCTACTTAAAATGTTTACTACTGCCCCTCCATTTAAAAATAAATTCTATTCTAATTTGATGCTCCAATATTTTGGCCACCTGATGCGAAGAGCTGACTCATTGGGAAAGACTGATGCTGGGAAAGATAGAAGGCAGGAGGAGAAGGGGGCAACAGAGGGCGAGACGGTTGGATGGGATCACCGACTCAATGAACATGAGTTTGAACAAGCTCTGGGAGATAGTGAAGGACAGGGAAGGCTGGTGTGCCGCCGTCTATGTGGTCGCCAAGAGTCAGACACTACTGAGAAACAGAACAACAATCCTAATTACAAAATAGGATATCTTCTATCCTTTGACATTTGTTTTCTTAAGAATTATTGACCAAAGCAAAAGGGTTGACCAAACACCCCTCTGAACCAGCGTACATGAGATCCTGAGATATCCAGGGATGCTCAGTCCGTTGAATTCACCCACAGTCTCAAAAATTAACAGGGACCCGATGATGAAAATACACACTATTCTTCATTTTAAGCACCATGAATGAGTTCTTGCGTTGTTCGTCCTCTGGGCTACCGTAGCTCATTTTCACACTTCTAAGCACTCTTTCATTTTTCTTCGTCTCCTCTTTGGGCACAAAATGATCAATGAGCACCAAGCTTGGCAGATGATGGATGCTTAATAAAGATATCATGAAATATAGTGACTAAAGGATAACTAGTGACAGTTGTAAGGATACATTTTAAAGTTTATGGAATATTTTGAGTGATCCACCTGTTTCTGGAGTTGTGAAATTAGGAAATTTTACCCACAAGGAAATTTCACAGTTCAGTGAAAAGGAAGGCTGTTGTTGATGGGACCAGCATATATTAGTTGCTGTCTGCATGCATGACAAATGGTCTAGAAGCAGAAAAGCATCACAGGGCTCTTGTAAGATTTTTAGAAAAATAAATAATTGGGATATATTTTCCTAAATATGTGTGCAGTTTTAAAAAATGCTAATCTTGACCTTCCTAATCCATTATCCTCACTTCTAAAATACAATTTGCTTTGGTTTTATATAGGTTTTTCCATATGCCAGATAATTAAGGATCCTGCCTTTGCAATTTCAGAGAAATGTGAATTAAGCCTTTTATGAGACCATGTGGGTACAGTTTGAATCTACTAAAGAAGGAAATTGAACATTAAGCATTAACACCTTCCTCTTGCTCAACCACACCTTCCAAGGGCTCGCATACGGAGAACACTTGTGATGGGGTGCCAGCTTTTGGTGCCGCTCCGCAGAGCCAGCTCACATTTAGGGCTCCTATTAACTTGAAAGAGGGCTCCAGGTGCATTCAAGCTCTGCTGAAGAAATGGAAATCTGGAAGGTTTATTATTAGCTTAGGCCATTTTCAACTCTCACGTGAACAGGAGATGGAGAAAAGTTATTAGACTCTTTTTTTTTTTTTTTATAACTACTGCTTTTAGGAGTGACGTCAAACTGAACATAAAGGCAGATGCTGAGACAAAGGTGTTGGGACTCTTTCTTTCTGAATGGTAAAGTGACACGGGTCTCCCTCATCTTTGCCAAGGCAGGCAGGCTTCAATATGACTCAAAAGAAATGTTGATATAGGTAGAAAACTTGAAGTATTTGACATGCAGTAACAGGAATCCTTTGGCATTAAGGAGTAGAAAACTATTCCGACAAGTGAAAACTGAGAATTGGTTGGAATTCTAAGGGGATAGTTCACAGAATCCAAGGATAGGAGATAGAACCAGAAACAGAGATGTTATGGAAACCGCACAGCTGCTAACATCTCTGATTTCTAAATGTGCATTGGGCTCCTTTTGCCTTCTCCACAGGGCAGTTGTTTTCTGGAATATATCTACATGCAGCAGCCAGGCAGCTGCCCTGTTCCCAAGCTTCCTAGGTCTCTCAGCTCAAGGAGCAGAAAGACCACCTACTGTTTCTTTGTCTTCTCCTGTCCAACCTTCTGCTCTGGAAGTCAGAACTTGATCGGTCTAGTTCAAGGTCAAAGCCAGGTATGCAGCGCTTGTCAAGGAGGGGAGGAACAGGATCACAGGGCACAAATCCCTTCACAGGAGTTTTATCTTGCTTCCTTTTTCTTTTAAAGGTGCAGATACCTACTCTATGAGGCAACTGGTGCCCTCAAGAAATTTGCACGTTGCCTAATCACAAACACCACAGACAGGACGTGAGGTCCAGTGAGGTCCAGTGCAGCACTAAGAAGGGGTTCTTGTCTCCTCCTGAAGCACTTTCTTTTCTTTTTAAAAAATACTTTAGTATCTCTATGTGCTGATGTCTCTGCATTTCCAGCCTGTCATGTTCAATTCTTTTCTCTGTTCCCAGCTCCCCTGTCTCTCCCTTCTCTTTGTCAAGAGAAATAGTGTTGAACCAGAGCAGTGGTTCTCAGCGGGAACCAGCATCAGAATCACCTAAAGGGCCAGTTAACCCTCATTTTGCTATTTCCCACTCCCAGAGTTTCTGATGCAGTAGGTTTGGGGTAGGACCCAAGATCATGCCTTTCTGACAATGGCAGTGATGTTTCATTTGGGGATCACACTTTGAGAACTATTGGACAGGAGACTGGAAAAGAGTTATTGCAATTCAACCTCCTCATTAAACCATCAAGGACTGCTGTTTCAGCCTGCATTCTCTGGTCCACCCCCAGCAACTCCTGACTGATCAGGTGTTGTAATACAGTCAGTAAGTCTATCAGCAGGAATGAGACATGGTTCCAGTCTTCAGTGATCAGGCTGAAGGAACAAGACACAGCTATCTATACAGAAAAGATCTTCATGACCCAGATAATCACTATGGTGTGATCATTTGCCTAGACCCAGACATCCTGGAGTGCAAAGTCAGTTGAGCCTTAGGAAGCATCACTACAAACAAAGCTAGTGGAAGTGATGTAATTCCAGCTGAGCTATTTCACATCCTAAAAGATGATGTTGTAAAAGTGCTGCACTCAATATGCCAGTAAATTTGGAAAACTCAGCAGTGGCCACAGGATGGAAAAGGTCAGTTTTCATTCCAATCGCAAAGAAAGGCAATGCCAAAGATTGTTCAAACTACTGCACAATTGCACTCATCTTACACGCTAGCAAAGTAATGCTGAAAATTCTCCAAGTCAGGCTTCAACAGTATATAAACCGTGAACTTCCAGATGTTTAAGATGGATTTAGAAAAGGCAGATGAACCAGAGATCAAATTGCCAACATCTGTTGAATCATAGTAAAAACACAAGAATTCCAGAAAAACATCTACTTCTGCTTTATTGAGGGCTTCCCTGGTGGCTCAGAGGTTAAAGTGTCTGCCTCCAATGCGGGAGACCCAGGTTCGATCCCTGGGTTGGGAAGATCCCCTGGAGAAGGAAATGGTAACCCACTCCAGTACTCTTACCTGGAGAATCTCATGGACGGAGAAGTCTGGTAGGCTACAGTCCATGGGGTCGCAAAGAGTCAGACATGACTGAGCGACTTCATTTTCACTTTCACTTTCTTTCCGCTTTATTGACTACACTAAAGCCTTTGACTTTGTGGATCACAACAAACCCTGGAAAACTCTTCAAGAGATGGGAATACCAGACCACATCACCAGCCTCCTGAGAAATCTGTATGCAGATCAAGAAGCAACAGTCAGAATCAGACATGTTTGGAACAATGAACTGGTTCCAAACTGAGAAAGGAGTACGTCAAGGCTGTGTATTGTCACCCTGCTTATTAAACTTATATACAGAGTACATCATGTGAAATTCTGGGCTGGATGAAGCACAAGCTGGAATCAAGATTTCTGGAAAAATATCAGTAACCTCAGGTATGCAGATGACACCACCCTTATGGCAGAAAGCAAAGAAGAACTAAAGAGCCTCTCGATGAAAGTGAAAGAGGAGAGTGAAAAAGCTGGCTTAAAACTCAACATTCAGAAAACTAAGATCATGGCATCCAGTCCCATCACTTCATGGCAAACAGAAGGGGAAACAATGGAAACAGTGAGAGACACACTGCAGATGATGACTGCAGCCATGAAATTAAAAGACACTTGCTCCTTGGAAGAAAAGTTATGACCAACCTCAGTTCAGTTCAGTTGCTCAGTTGTGTCCAACTCTTCTCAAGACACAAAGACTGTGGACTGTATGACAAGCCTAGACAGTGTATTAAAAAGCAGAGACATTGTCGAAAAGGTCTATCTAGTCAGCTATGGCTTTTCCAGCAATCATGTGTGGATGTGAGAGCTGGACCACAAAGAAAGCTGAGCACCAAATAATTGATGGTTTTGTGGTGTGTTGGAGAAGACTCTTGAGAGTCCCTTGGACTGCAAGGATATTCAACCAGTCCATCCTAAAGGAAATCAGTCCTGCATATTCATTGGAAAGACTGATGCCGCAGCTGAAGCTCTAATACTTTGGCCATGTTATACAAAGAACTGACTCATTAGAAAAGACCCTGATGCTGGGAAAGTTTGAAGGTGGGAGGAAAAGGGGACAACAGAGGATGAGATGGTTGGATGGTACCAGTGATTCAATGGACATGAGTTTGAGCAAGCTCCGGGAGTTGGTGATGAGCAGGGAAGCCTGGCATGCTGCAGTCCACAGGGTTGCAAAGAGTCGGACACAACTGAGCGACCGAACTGAACTGAACTGATCTTTACAAAGGGGCTTCCCTGGTGACTCAGTGGTTAAGAATCTGCCTGCAATGCAGGAGAGGCAGGTTTGATCCCTGGATCCGGAAGATCCCCTGGAGGAGGGCACGGCAGCCAACTCCGGTATTCTTGCCTGGAGGATCCCAAGGACAGAAGAGCTCGGTGGGCTACAGTCCACAGGGTCACCAAGAATCAGGCATGACTGAAGCGAGAGAACATGCACGCACATCTTTCCACGATGGTGTAGCTGGGCTACTCCTTTCATTGTCTAGAGAGAGCAGCATACCTATTTAAATCCGTTCTTTTTTTCTCACCTATAAATAAGCCTGATAACCATTATATCTACTTGGCAGAGATGTTGTGCGGATTCAAGTAGGCAGTACATATGCAACTTTACAAGGGCTGTAAAATATTAGATAGTGGGGTTTGTAACTAATGTGCTTGGAGCATCTGTTTCCTTAGTACGTGGGGCTCATGAATCGTCTCCCCCATGGACAGCTCTAAGTTCATCTTCCTGCCTCCCTGGCTGTTCAACCCTAGGGAATTTCTGACAAAGCATGAGCATTTCCAGAGTTGCTATAGAGCTGAGCTCTGACTGTATTCACTCCTCTACCCACTTCTCTAGACTTCTGAAATCCTGGTCTGGCCTGAGTTGCAATGTTCTGCTTTATGCTTATTCCGTATCTTGTCTGAACTGCTGCTCTGCTTTCATCTTTGAGCTTCTCTACACAAGAGCCAGAACATCTTTTACTGATGAAAGTGAAGTCACATTATTCCTCCACTAAAACCCATCCAATAGCCTTCCACTGCTGTGAGATCTGCGAGATCTTGTGTAATCTATGTGCTAAATCGCTGCAGTCATGTCCAACTCTATGAAACCCCATGGACTGTAGACCAACAGGCTCCTTTTTCCATAGGCTTCTCAGGCAAGAATACTGAGTGGGTTGCCATACCCTTCTCCAGGGGATCTTCCTGACCCAGGATCAAACTTGTGTCTCTTACATCTCCTGTTTTGGCAGGAGGGCTTATTTACCACTGGGGGCTTCCCTGATAGCTCAGTTGATAAAGAATCTGCCTGCAATGCTGGAGACCATGGTTCAATTCCTGGGTGGGGGAAGATCCCCTGGAGAAGGGGGCAGGCTACCCACTCCAGTATTCTTGGGTTCCCTTGTGGCTCAGCTGGTAAAGAATCTGCCTGCAGTGTGGGAGATCTGGGTTCAATCCCCGGGTTGGGAAGATCCCTTGGAGAAGGGAAAGGCTACCCATTCCAGTATTCTGGCCTGGAGAGTTCCATGGACTGTATAGTCCGTGGGGTCGCAAAGAGTTGGACACGACTGAGCGACTTTCTCTTCTACTTTCTTTACCATAAGCGCCACCTGTGTAAATGGGGGTTTGCCTTATTTCTCTGAACTTATTTCTGTACCACCCTTCTCCTTGTTCTTCATCATCCCTATGAACTTTCCTACTGCTGCTTGAGCATAACGATCATTTTCTTGACTCAGCTCTTCCTATTGCTCAGAAAGTTCCTTTTTCACCTCTTGCCATAGCTGATTCACTTTCTACCTTTAGGATTCAGCTCACTGGCACTTCCTCAGATGCTTCCTCTATCACATCATCTTGTTTATTCCCTCTGAAGTGAAGTGAAGTGAAGTGAAGTGAAGTGAAGTGAAAGTCACTCAGTCGTGTCTGATTCTTTTTGACCGTATTGACTATACAGTCCATGGAATTCTCCAGGCCAGAATATTGGAGCAGGTAGCTGTTCCCTTCTCCAGGGATCTTCCCAGCCCAAGGATCAAACCTAAGTCTCCCACATTGCAGGTAGATTCTTTACCAGCTTAGACATCATGGAAGCCCAAGAATACTGGAGTGGGTGGCCTATCCCTTCTCCAGTGGATCTTCCTGACCCAGGAGTTGAACTGGGATCTCCTGCATTGCAGGTGGATTCTTTACCAGGTGAGCTGCTGGGAAATACTATTTCTTCTGTAACCTTATATAATCTATTTTTTTCTCTGTTTCTTACTTACTTTCTAACTCCTCTGCTAGACTCTAAGTACCCATTTCCACTAATGAGTTAGTTTCCTGCCCATGGCTGTCACTTAAGGCAGAATTATGTGAGGGTGTGAGCAGAAGAGATGGGACATCTAATCAAGAAAAGATGTCCATATTGCCATCTAGATGACCTTTTTGCTTCTGATATTTTCTTTAGGAAATACAGCCTACTCAGGTCAGATTTGCCATTGTTTTCAAGTACTGCTTTTACTGTATTATTTTTCTGTAAAAGAACCTCCTGGACACACACACACACACACACACACACACACTCTCTCTTTCACATAGCATATTAAATCTAAACACCCACATAAATTCCCACAGATTTTTGGTGAGTATCAAGAACTGACCTTGAGTTTTTTTAAAACTCTCTGCGTAGGAGTTTGCAAGTGAAAGTTTGCAAGTGATTGTGCTACAAATTAGAGAATATGAGAAACATTATCCATTGTTCAGCATCTAAGCCGTGTCCAGCTCTTTGCGACTCCATGGACAGCAACACAGCACCATCTCCCAGAGTTACTCAGACTCATGTCCATTGAGTCGGTGATGCCATCTAATCATCTCACCCTCTGTCTCCTCCTTCTCCTCCTGACTTCAATCTTTCCCGGCATCAGGGTCTTTTCCAATGAGTCAGCTCTTCATATCAGGTGGCTCAAAATATTGGAACTTCACCTTCAGCATCAGTCCTTTCAATGAATATTCAAGGTTGACTTCCTTGAGGATTGACTAGTTTGATTTCCTTGCTGTCCAAGGGACTCTCAAGAGTTTTCTCCAGAACCACAGTTCAAAAGCATCAAATCTGTTGTCCGTGGCGTGTGGGATCCTAGTTCCTTTACCAGGGGTCAGACTTGAATCCCCTGTGTTGGAAGGCGGATTCTTAACCCCTGGACCGCCAGGGAGGTCATGAGCAACGTGGTGGATTTAAAAAGCCCAGATGGTTTTGCAGAGGTGACAGCAGGCTGTGATGTACTCTTCTTCTCTATGGTTGCTCCAGGGTTGAAGGTAACAAATAATATCCATATCAAGTGAAATTGACTCTTTGAAGGAGGCAGCCAACGTTTCAATCTCTTTTCATACTTGCGAAGGGTCTAAGCTCCATTATTGAGGGCAGTAACAGCAGGATGGATGAAGGCTTGTAAAACAGGTACCGTGGCACATATTGTAAAAGGTGAAGTCCATTTACACTTCTCATTTAGCTGAATGAGAATGAGTCATTTGCTTAATGGATAATTTTAACTCGATTTCCAATAAGTAGATTAAGTAACTGAAGCACTTCAACACAAGGCAGAATATTTGTTATAGCGTTTGGAAAAGAAACCATAGCCAGATCTGTCAGCAACTTAAGATGGAAAATTCCTATTAGTCAATCTATCAATCACGGTTCATTATTAAGCAACATTCTAATGGTCTAGCTGCCCTGCTGACATGTTGTGGGCGTTTGCAATGTTACAGCAAGGTTGCAGGCTATCCTGATAGGCATCATGCTGTTAGTCCACTTGGTTAAATAGAAGTTGGTTTTATATTTAGCTGTGCATGGAGTGTACAGATGAAACAAATCACTCCTATAAGCTCAACAAGATGAATAGTTGCTGTTGAAAGCTAGCAAGGAGCTGGATGTAAGATTAATATGCAGTCCCAAGTTCCACTTCCAACAATTTTTATTGATTGTGTGAAAAAGTACTAAAATTCATGATTTCTTAGGTGAGTTAGATGGAAACTCTTGCATAGCTATAGTAGATGTAATTTCTCTGAAATGCCCCATTTGTCTACAAACGTGGCTTTTCGTTTGGGACCACGTGCAATGAATTCCATGATGAGAGCAAAGACTTTTGATGGCACTTTCTACTGCAAGTAGGCCAGGTTCCCAAGCTAGCTTCTTTGAGCTCTTTAGTCTTTGCCAAATTGCCTTTTGGGAGAATTTTCTAAACATCCCCCACTGCTGTGGTCCAAATACCAGGACTTATTTGGTGTTTGTTTTTCCATTCCCACAAACCACAAAAGATTGAATTTTCATGTATCTTAGCATTAAGATCTTTCTACTAACGTCTGAATGGCATTCCAGCTCATCTGGCACAGGGCTTCCCCTTGCTTCGGTAGGCTTGTGGAAAAAGAGGCCGTTAAGGCCTGCCCTTAGTTACTCCACTTTTATAGTGTGGACCGAGCTTCCGGGTGAATGAGAGGGAGGATTGGGTCAGGGTGGGTTCAGGGCATACAGTCTCGTCCTGTTGTGCTGTGTGCTTAGCTGACTGGTCTTGTCTGACTCCTTGTGACCCCAAGGACTGTAGCCCGTCAGGCTCCTCTGTTCATGGGTTTGCCAGGTAAGAATACTGGAGTGGGGCGCCATTTTCTTCTCCAGGGGTCTTCCCGACTCAAGGATTGGCTCTACATCTCCTGCATTGCAGGGGGATTCTTTACTGCCTGAGCCACTGGGGAAGCCTTCAGCTAGCACATTTGCTGTTTTCCTTTCCTTCAAAATTTGTTGTTGAAGTTAATACTTGAATCCAGTTATAATACTAAAATTTTGATGAGATGGGCTGATGGTTGAGTTCCATGTTAGACACTGTTCTTTTCCAGGAGTTCGATGCAATGGCCAAACATAATCAATGCGGACATGGAGAGCGTGGTTGTTCTCCCCTCATCTTTTTTATAATTATGATATTTGAGTCATATTTATCACAGCTTCATCACATCAATAAAGGTTCATATCTATTGAGATAAGATGAGTCCCTTGATTCTTCAGTTGAATCAAGTTTTGCTGCACATTTGAGGCTTGATTCTCCTAAAATATCTATGAACTCAATCTTCAAGCCATCTCTTGGGCTCAGAGCCCAGATAAGGTAACTTTTTCCCCCAAACTTTAAACTTTGTATAAAGATTTTATTGGGAGAGCTGACTTCCAAAAGTATTGAGGTATGGTGACCCTAGCTACTCTATTTCCCACTATCTAAGTTCACTAGTGTCTTACTTTACACATGGTAGTATTTTTTAAGCCTTCTAATTATATAACATGTTTATATTTTTTCAGAGACCTAGGTACCCATGCAAATTTCAAAGCAAGTGATAATGAGTTCTGATCATGAGATAATACACTTTGAAATAAGAGGGAAAGAGACTTACTTAAAAAAAAAAATCAGTGGGTGGTGCCTTAGCATCTCTTTTCTTTCTCCTTGTGGAGGGTGATTAGTGCTTTCTTGAATGTGAGGCAGAGAAGGTATAGATATGAGAAAGCATCAGTACTCCACAAGAGAAATGGCAGCGAAAAGAGTTAGGAACTGAGAGAAGTCTGGTGCTCTGAACATCAAGTTCTGAGTGTGACTGAATAGATGGGCAGCTTAGTTGGTCTCTCGAATAAACAGAGGTGATGGAGGGTGCACTGAATATCCTCAAAGACACTCTCCTTTGGCCGTGAGCAGAGGCCTTTGGGACAGAGATGTTTTCAGTAGCATTTTCCATTCTAACCTCTCCCCTCTCCATTTCTGGTCTTCAAATTGCAGGGATAAAGATGATTTCATACATATAGAGAATGGAATATTACTTGGCCATAAAAGGAATGAAATTGGGTCATTTGTAGGGAGGCAGATACACCTAGAGTCTGTCACACAGAGTGAAGAAGTCAAAAAGAGAAAAAGAAATATTGTATTAAATATATAAATGCATATATATGGAATCTTGAAGAATGGTTGAGTTGAACCTATCTGCAGGGCAGAAATGTGGTGGTAGGGACAGACATGTGGACACAGGCGGGGTGGGGGTAAGATGGGATGAATAAAAGTGCAGAACTGAAACATATACACTATCGTGTGTCACACAGGTAGCTAGTGGGAAGCTGCCGTACACTGCAAGGACTTCAGCTTGGTGCTTTGTGAGGACCTAGACGGTGAGCTGCGGGGAGTCGGGGAGGCTCACTAGGGAGCAGAAACATGTATACTTACAGCTGACTGGCTTGTAGCAGGACAGTGCAGAGCAATTATGCTCCAAATAATAATAATAATAATGTCCCTTATGCTTTAGCACTCCTGTTTCCAAAAGCATTAAAGTTGATTTTCTCATTCATGTGTATTAAAAGTCTAAATATTTACTTGATTTTGTTGGGTCAATGACCCTGTAATTCCTTATCACTGAATATCATTATTTTTAAAATAATAATGGTGAAATGGTATTTTGAGTGATAATTTTTAATGCTGAATGTGTGAGCATGTTCCAGCACCCTCTCTTCAATGAGACCTTACATTGGGAAGTATTGTAGTTCAGCAGGATGTCATCAAAAAATTGCGCTTCCTCTTTTTCCTCTACATTGAGTTCTGCATTCAAATTAAATTAAATTTTAGGCGGATTTCCATTTGTGCACCTAGAGATTTGAAAATTCCCAGGTAGGGTACAAATAACTTAAAAGCTTGCTTATTTCCCATATTATCTCCAGCATGTATGACTGTAGAGTTCTAAATGCCTTGTATACATGGCTACCATTTGAATGGCTGAAAGATAAATTGTACTGGTTTAGACATCTATTTCTAGACATGAAAAAGGCGCTTATCAAAAGAACACCACATAAAAGGTGTGCTTTGCTGCAGACACAGAACACAAATGTAAAATACACCAGGTAAATCTTCACCAGGAGAATTCTACTTTCCCCTGGTACGTTTACACACAAAGATTACATCAAATGCTGTCATTGGCAGGATCACCTCACGTTGTTAATAAAACGCATCACATCATTAATCCATTAAACTAAATGACTGCTTTTAGTTGCTTCTGTGTTAAATTCTTATAATGAGCTTATGGTACAGAGGATGTAACATTGTAGACGCATGTTAGTTACACAAAACTCGATTAATCCAAGCCCTTCATATTATTGAAAACATAGGCAGATATAAAGCGTTCAGTGGAAAATCTTATGATGTATAAATTCTATGCTATCTTATTAAAGGGGAATCTGTTACAAATGGAATTGCTTTACGTCCCTCTCCTGCCCATGTTACTTCTTTCTGCAATATTTGGTATTAGAGGAACCATCAGAGGAAATGAAAAATAATCGTGGACACTTGTAAACTCAATGGTGTTGCTTTCTAATTTCGTGAGGATGGATGTTGAGCAAACCTGCTCCACTCTGTCTGACTCTGGGTTGGAGGACTGTGGTATAAAAATGCTGGTTTGAACCCCATTTAAAATTTCCTGATCATGCGCGCGCGCGCACACACACACACACACACACACACACGGGAAGAAAAGCCAGTGCAGACAGAGATCACACTTGAGCCCTTCTGCTACATAAAATTCAGCAGCCATTCAACAAACAACTGCTTCATGTTAGAAGCATGTTCTAATTAAATATTAGTTGACCTCTGCTTCCTGTGTTAAAAATCACCATCCTAAAAGCTTACGTTATGCATTTCATAATTAGAAAAAGTTCCCAGAAGACTGCAATGTTTTATAGTACTGCTGCTTTTTGAAAAGGAAAGAATGTCTCTATACCTCTGTGTGTGTGTATATATATATATATACACACACACATAAGTTTATATGTGTGAAGATACATGATTGTATTTCACAAAATTTTGCAGTCATATTCCAAAAAGCACGAGGGAGATGAAAGAATATGGGTAACGCAGGGGGAAAAGGGGCTGGAGCAAGGAAAACAATAGGTACAAATTTCTACCAGTTTCCTCGGGCATCCAGAGCAGCTGCTTAATGACACATGTATCATTATATCCTGGAGTAGTTGCAGGGCAGAAACAGACTTGATTACACTACAGACAATTGTTTCACAATAATTCTGGGCCATTTTTCATTAGCTGTCTCCCCTCACAGCAAAACATGGGGTCATTTTTTTAAGGAGCAAAAACAAAACAAAACAAAACACCCTTCTACCACAAGAAGGTTGTCCGACAGTTAAAGATTTTTAATAATTCATCATGCGAAACATTTTAGGCTCAATGCGAAATTTCTCAGCCATGACAACAAAGATGAGTAGAAAAAAAAACAAAACAGAGCTCAACTTGATTTTAGAAAAACAATAGGGTAAATAAAAGAAATTACACGCTCCCTTTTCATGACTGCGTGTACATTTTTTTATTACTTGGCTGTTTCTGACAGGCTTTGTCACTAGTAGGTGCAATCAAAAGGGTTTGTTTTGAACAAATTGATTAAGAGGCTGATTTCTTTTTCAAAGATGCATGGAAAACTATGCCTTGGTTATTGTTTAAGTATTTTCATGCATCATCTGACTGCCATCGTATCAAAGAATTTAAAGTTTTACTTCTAAGGAAGATGGAGAATTTCTGCCAATGTTCCTGTCTTTCAAGGAGTAGCATTAAGTACTTTAAGACTTTATTTTTCCTTGGGGTAATAATAAGTAATCATTGTAAGGAGCTAGGTAAGTCTCAAGTAACTATTCGGACTAATGGATAAGCATCAGTTTACTAATCCTCACAATTACTCTATGACATAGGCACCCTTATAATTCCCATGTAATAGACTCTAGGTCAGGGACCTTCAATCCATGTTATGCAGAACCCCCTTGGGTAGTCCAAAGAGATTGCATATGAGACAGGGAAACTCACTGTGACCAGCAGTTACTGTCAGAGGACCATGACCGGCTCTCCTTGAAGACGGAAGGTATTAAATACAAGGCGGGAAAAAGGACACACACAGCTGGAAAAATCAAACCTGCAGATTTAAAAACCATGATAGGGTTAATGTTTGGGAGGGACGTTCACTTAAAATTGTAACTCTTTTCTTGAGTTCCGAGATGACCGTGCAAACCCTCAGCATAACAAAGAACGCATCCCTGGCAAGGGCTGGCAAGAGCTCTAAGAGGAGCCCTTCACAAAATCACATGTCAAATGTATAAAACAGAATTCATAGGATTACAAAGGAAATTAATTATATTGAAACAGTTGACAAATATTTATAAACTGTTATATTTTTATATGGATGCTTCATCATTAATGCATGCAATAAGAATATCTATGGGGGAGTCCAATAACAAATATAATTTCAAAGCAACGATGAATGTGAGCAATATTTTAGGGTAATTTCAGTATCTCTAAAGGAAGAGTCTCCCTGCGGTTTCTACTGAGGGCAGAGCCACAGTATTGCTAATACCATCGTCACGTATTGCCTATTTTCATAATCAATGGGAATTCTAACTCTCGGCGGAAGAATAGGGAAAATAGAAATGTTATTCTGTGAATGAACTTATATGCAATTAATTTTATTTTTTGAAAATTCTGAATTCAAAGTGTACTGTTTCTCCTCTCTGAAGTACACCACCAAATATGACAAAGTAGGTTGCTAGAAAAGTGGGAAGGAGAGAGAAAACCAACCAGAATAACTGGAAAATACTGTATGAGCTACCAGGACACATTTTCAAAAGCTATCATGAAGGCTCCTGCAAGATCTCAGTCTAAAGAAGCACCATGGTTCAGAGCTGATCCTCTAGGTTACAGAAAGCTCTTTCCTGATGGACAACTTGGAATGGGCGTGGTCAGGGCTAGTTATGAGGACATCAGAATTCAAATTACAAACGTGGCAATGCATGGATATGGTGATGTGCTTCTTAGTGGTAATGATGCTGGATGCTGTTGGAGATCCTACTCCTTTCTCTTAAGAAGCACAGCTACAAGGGGTGACAGACAAGGGCAGAGACTGGAAGGGCCAGACTGATGTTTGCTACTGTGAAAGGCAGAGAGGTGTGTCTTTCACTTACATATATATGCATTAATATACCCATGGACGGAGGAGCCTGGTGGGCTGCACTCCATGGGGTCGCTAGGAGTCGGACACGACTGAGCGACTTCCCTTTCACTTTTCACTTTCATGCATTGGAGAAGGAAATGGCAACCCACTCCAGTGTTCTTGCCTGGAGAATCCCAGGGATGGGGGAGCCTGGTGGGCTGCCGTCTCTGGTGCCGCACAGAGTCGGACACGACTGAAGCGACTCAGCAGCAGCAGCAGCACATGAAATGAAAGAAACGGCATCTTGAAATGCATAGCATGAAATCAGCCATCCCAGAGCTTAGCCGGGAAGTGGTGCCTTCCATGTGGCTGTGGCAGGGGGTGGGAATGCCTAGTAGGATGTGGGAGATCGAGGAGAGACTGAAAAAGTCACGCTCACTGAAGCAGCCTAAGGTTAGATTTTGAAGTGTCCCATCATCATGTAAAAGCCTTTAGACTGTCTTCTGCAAAACACAAAGACCTAAACAGAGATCTTTAAGCAGGAGAAGGAAATAATTAGATCCGTTTTATAGAGAGACTTGAGCAACTCTGAATTCAAACACTTAGAAAAGTGAGTCTCAGACATAGCTCCTCCAATCTTTCAAGTCTAATTTGTGCCACTTCTCTTTGCCTGACACTATCCTTTTTCTTTGCCTCCATTCAGGAAGTCAGCACCACACTGAATACCACGACAGAGGCAAAGTCATCATCTTGTCGGCAAAACTTCACATTGACCCCACCACTGAGGCCACCGCTTTTTACTTTATGAATTATGGCCCATGGTTGGGTCAGCAACTGTCAGCTGGACAACTATCCCTGTCTACTTCATGTAGGCTGATACTGTCTGAAAAGTTTTCAAGGTTGAGCTAATAGAATTTCAGGATAACTTTATTGTGAATGGAATATGGAGCAATTCAGGAGACCTCAGACCATTTCAATGTTCCCAAATAAGGTTCTTAGAAAGGAATGCTTCACAGAAGATAGCTAAGTGGTAAACCTCTGTTCCAAGGAATTGAACAGAAAAAAAAAAAAAAATCTCAGAAAAGCAGTTCTTAAAGGCTTTAATATGAAGATCCAATTTGCAAAGAAATGGGACTATAAGCCAGAGGCTGGGGAATGTACTAGATGACAGGATAAGAGAAATGAACATCTTTCCTAACTTTATTTTTTAATTTATGATATCTTTGCCCATATGCTTCACATTAGGAGTCTGACTTCCTTCAAAGCAAGATTTTAAAGTATTAAAACAATTCCAACTAAAGCAAACAACTGTTCAGATACATAATGAGATAGACGAGAGATAGTAGAATAAAAATGTTAACAATAATTTGCCCTCAATTTACCTTAAAATATTTGTAAATAACAGACATCGCTCCTAGTTGGACTCTTAAAAAACACAGCAGATGAATAGGAGAATGAGGAGGCCCAGGGGCCTGGCCTGTCTGTGTCAGTGTTCCTGCAGCCCAGAGTAAGAACGGTTCCGATGGCCATTCTCTCCTCCGGGAGAGTTCTCCTTCCTTGTCCTTGTGAAAGTGGTCTCTGTCCTGAGAAGGTGGATCAGGTGGCTAGAGAACCAAAGGAACCTGACCTTCCAAAACTCTACCCCTATGCAATAAATTTTAGGGGCAGAAAGTGAAGAGGAACTAAAAAGCCTCTTGATGAAAGTAAAAGAGGAGAGTGAAAAAGTTGGCTTAAAGCTCAACATTCAGAAAACGAAGATCATGGCATCTGGTCCCATCGCTCCATGGGAAATAGATGGAGAAACAGTGGAAACAGTGTCAGACTTTATTTTGGGGGGCTCCAAAATCACTGCAGATGGTGACTGCAGCCATGAAATTAAAAGACGCTTACTCCTTGGAAGAAAAGTTATGACCAACCTAGATAGCATATTCAAAAACAGAGACATTACTTTGCCGACTAAGGTCCATCTAGTCAAGGGTATGGTTTTTCCAGTAGTCATGTATGGATGTGAGAGTTGGACTGTGAAGAAGGCTGAGTGCTGAAGAATTAATGCTTTTGAACTGTGGTGTTGGAGAGGGCTCTTGAGAGTCCCTTGGACTGCAAGGAGATCCAACCAGTCCATTCTGAAGGAGATCAGCCCTGGGATTTCTCTGGAAGGAATGATGCTAAAGCTGAAACTTCAGTACTTTGGCCACCTCATGTGAAGAGTTGACTCATTGGAAAAGACTTTGATGCTGGGAGGGATTGGGGGCAGGAGAAGAAAGGGACGACTGAGGATGAGATGGCTGGATGGCATCACCCACTCGATGAACACGAGTCTGAGTGAACTCCGAGTTGGTGATGGACAGGGAGGCTTGGCGTGCTGCTATTCATGGGGTCGCAAAGAGTTGGACACGACTGAGCGACTGAACTGAACTGAATAGAGGAAATAGGGGCTGAGCACCAAAGAACTGATGCTTTTGAACTGTGGTGCTGCAAGGAGATCAAACCAAGAGATCCTAAAGGAAATCAACCCTGAATAATCATTGGAAGGACCGATCCTGAAGCTGAAGCTCCAATCTTTTGGCCACCTGATGTGAAGAGCTGACTCACTGGAAAAGATCCTGATGGTGGGAAAGATCAAAGGCCAAAGGAGAAGGGGGTGGCAGAGGATGAGCTGGTTAAGAGAGCATCATTGACTCAATGGACATGAACTTGAACAAACTCCAGGAGATAGTGAAGGACAGGGGAGCCTGGTGTGTTGTAGTCCATAAGGTCACAAAGAATGGGATACAACTCAGTGACTGAACAACGGAAAAAGGAAATAGGAATCACAAAAGAATACCACAGGCAAGGATTGAGGAGATGAAAGTGCCAATGTCGGAAAGTACTTAGTAGCAAGCCTCAGAGTAAGAACCACAGTCCTTGACCTGATTGAGAACAGAGCTTGGGAAGGTACGTGGAACTCTGAAGAAACCATTGCTTAATGGCCTACAGATGTATGTCCAAAGTCTTAAGAGCATGTTACTCTTTGACTTGCATATGACACATGTGATAACACCTCTCAATATCTCCTTGAGTCTGGGTGTCTGGAATCTAGCAGTGGGATATCAGGATGTCCACTCCAAACAAAGCACTTAATGAGACTTCTGCAATAAGAGTGGCGTGGATACTTCATGTGATGTCTGGGAAAATTCTGAGTTCCCTCAAATGTTCATGGGTTGGAGGTTTCAGATCGCTTTAGGAGGGTATTATATTTCATTAGACCAAACCCTGAACCAGATATCAGGAAAAAAAGGTTTTGATGGGCAGCTTTAAGAGGTTACCACATTCTTCTCAACTTGCAAGCATGAATGTTAAATCTCTCAAGTAAAGGAAAAAACACTTTACTAAAAGATTCAGCAACAGGAAAGCTCGTAGAGCCCCCTGATTACATGTGGAGCTGAGGTTGGACATGAGCCACTCTCAAGAAATCACGTCCCTTTCCCCTCATTTACTGGATCTGATGAACCATCTACAGCAAGCCTGCTTCTGTATCTTCTGATGTATCTTATCACTTAGCATCAACCATTCTTTCTTCGTGGTTCAGATGATAAGGTATCCGCCTGTGAAGCAGGAGACCCAGGTTTGATCCCTGGGTCAGGAAGATCCCCTGGAGAATGGAAAGGCTACTTACTCTGGTATTCTGGCCTGGAGAATTCCATGAACAGAGGAGCCTGCTGGGCTAGAGTCTATGGGGTTGCAAAGATTTGGAAGAGGCTGAGCAACTAACACACACTGAATAGTAGACCTTATTCCAGGGATCCTGAGGTGGCAGTAGTGGTAAAGAACATGCCAGCCATGCATCCCTGGGTCGGGAAGAATCCCTGGAGGAGGACAGGGCACCCCCACTCCAGTATTCTCCCTGGAGAATCCCATGGACAGAGGAGCCTGTGGGCTACAGTCCATGGAGTCACAAAGAGTCAGACACAGCTTAGCGACTTAGCACCCACACACAGGCCTTATTTTAAAGGCTTGACCATACAGACTGAAAGTGAAGGGCTGGAAAAAGATATTCCATGCAAACAGAGACCAAAAGAAAGCAGGAGTTGCAATACTCATATCCAATAAAATAGACTTTAAAACAAAGGCTGTGAAAAGAGACAAAGAAGGCCACTACATAAAGGCTTTACATGTGTTACTTCCAGGTATACAGTAAAGTGACTTAGTCATATATCTGTTCTTTTTCAAATTCTTTTCCTATTTGGGTTGTTAACTATACTCCAATTAAAAAAAAAAAAAAAAGACTTTACACATGCTGACTTATCTTTTCACCAGTGCAGTGAGGTAGACATAATTATCAGTACTATCCTCCTTTTATATCTGGGAATCTAGGGGCCTGGGAGGCTAGGTAACTCGCCCAAGAGTAGAACTACTTACTGGGGAGGTGGGATGGATTCCGATTCAGGAGCAAAGGTTAACTCGACAGCATCAAGAAATGAGGTGTGTATGTCCAGCATCAGCTGCCCGGTCAGAGCTTTGTACCAGTCTCATCAGAACAGCAGCTCTGCCTGGCCCCAGGAGGGCTTCCCAGGGTCACCAGAGGTAAAAGAACCCGCCTGCCAAGGAGAGAGACACAGGAGACCTGGGCTCGATCCCTGGATCAGGAAGATGTCCTGGAGTAGGAAATTGCAATGCACTCCAGTATTGTTGCCTGGAGAATCCCATGGACAGAGAGTCTGGCCACGGGGTCACAAAGAGCCAGACACAACTGAGCACACGTACACAGGCATGCACACCGGCCCCAGGAAAAGCTGTAAGGCATGAGGCGATCGCCCAGAGGAAACCCGAGATCCCTTCCAGGAGACGCAAGAAATCAAAATCCAAAAGGGGATCCCTGGGGCTATACCCCAACCCCAGAATCCCTCATCAGCTAGGACAGAGTGAAACCAGAGAGCTGGAAGTCTTGCTGGATGGCTGACCTAAGAAAACCCTGTGTGATCACGTCAGTTTCAGCCTAGATCTCGTCCACCGCCCTGAGACTAAAGGGCATGGGCCACCAGCAGGATGTCAAGGGCTGGCCCTTCAGTGCTCTCAGTTCACCTTTTGTTATTCGTTCATTCATTTATTCGAAAGTATTTACGGAACTTCTTCTATGTTACCATGTTGCATGTAGAGCAGGTTTCTCAGAATATTGAGAATAAACACAACAGACCTCTGGCCACGATCACAAGGTTGTGGGGAGACAGATGGATAAAGACAGAATTTCAAGGCAAGGTGCTGCATGCAACAGCAGCCGAGGTGCCTCAGAGTTCAGACCAAGCCCACGTAGAGGAGAGGATTGAGAGGGAAAGTGGTCAGAGCAAGAGAGACCCTGCAGAGGCCTTAAGGATGAAGACGGGACTTAGAGGGAATGCCAGCAGCTGACATTTGCTAAGCTCTTACCGTATGCCAGGGACCACTGTAAGACTTTCACCAGTGTCAACTCATGTAATAAGAAAGACACTGCTGTTATCCTCATTTTACAGATGATGACAAACAGGACCACGTTCAAGTAACTTGCCCCGAATCACATAATTATGCCGCTGCGCTAGATCTGGTCCCAGGCATCTGGCTTCAGCATCTATGCCTTTTACAGCTAGGCTGTTCTGGTCAAGTCAAGGGCTTCCTGGCTAGAAATGATGGTAGGTACCATTGCTGTGGTACCTGAATATGCACATGAGTGATGAGGCGTGAAGAGAAAGTTGAGGGTGACTGGACATGGACCTGGAGAGGTAGGCTGTGTAAGACACTCTCTACAACGATGGTTATCTGGATTTCAATTTGTAAACCATGAGAAATCCCAGGAAGGTCCAAATGAATGAAGCAGATCTCCATTTTAGAAAGATAGCTCTCAGAAACGGAAGGATGCACTGGAAGAGGGTTTTGTTGTAGGCAGAGCTCAGTTAGGAGACTTCTGTCATGAAATTTCTGCCCACCACACGGGCTGGGGGCTGGGCACATGCCTGGCTGTGCGGCATTCCAGCAATGCACCTCCCATGCAGCTGGCCCTCAGGGAATGGATGTTACCTGAAGGGGGTAAATAAAATGGATGGGAATGTATATGGGTTGGTTGGTACGGCATCCACGAATTCCACCTCCAGGTGCAAGAAATCAGTTAAATACAATTAAGGCAAGATGATCCAATCGACGAAAATGGGTGTTACAGAATCTTGTCCTAATAAACTATAAACCCTATAATCCCTTCTAAAATGTTACTGCAAATCCTTGCCTTTAAATAAATATTTAATAATAGGGGATTGCTGAAGAGGGTTATATTTCAAAAAATCTTAATTTCTCTAAGGAAAGCATCTGTAGACCCAGGTATTAACACACCTAATTGCCACTCAAATGCATTTATCGACTGAGATGATCAAATGAAGTGCCAGCAATGGCTTTTCTAATCTTTGTTTGGGAAGGTTTAGAAGATTGACACAGTTTTATTGCCTCCAGTTCAGCTTTCCCATGTCTCATACCCTTTCATTTCCAATTCATCTTTTATGGGTAGATAGGCCTTGGAGTGAAATTCAACCTTCCATTTCATTACTAGCATGTATAATTTTCCAAGTTTTCCTGTATTTTTATTTTTAGATACACTCTCTATTGCACACACATTCAGTTCAGTTCTAAAAGTCATAAGTAGGCATGGAAACCTTATCCTTAGCTATCTTTTCTCCTATACAGCCAATATATATATATATAAACATATATATATATATATATATATAGCTCAACACATATATATTTGTTGAGCATCTATTTTGGACCAGGAACTAGTATAGTCCCTCAGAGAAGCAGAGAACAAAGTCGCTGCTGCCTTCAGATTTGGACAAAGGTGGAGAAAATGGACACTCAAGAAACCAAACATGGAAAAATATTGGAGCAGGATCACATGGACACACCAGATTAAAGGTTCTGGCTTATATTCTAAGTCAAATGGACTAAAAATGCATGAAATAACCACTAAAGTTAAAATGATTGTTCTTTGACATTTCTCTTGATTTTAATCAGTTAATTAAAAAAATATTGTGAACGGTCTGAAATTGATGACAGGTGCTAGGGAAGGCTGACACTGAACAGAAAACAAAACAAAACAAAACAAAAACAAAAAAACCCGCTCATTCTTGACTTAATTTTTCCACCACCAGTTCTAGTTTATTTAAAAATAGTTAGTGCTATTTAATTGGAAAGTAAATATTGTCAGGACTTTCCTGCATCCCACCTAGACGAGAAATACCACACAAAGACTAAAATTTCCATAAACCATGTAATAGTGACTAATGTATTCATGGCAACAATCAATTTTTTTTTTCCAAAGAAACTATCATGATTCAAAGTTAATCTGTTCCAAGAAAAGGAGCTGAAGCTGGTTACTGACATGCAATCATTCATTTCTTATTTTACCAACAGTAATTAAATTGCCCGGAACTGTTGTCATTTAACAGCCTATTAATTGACTAATGGGCATTACTAGCATTTGGAGTATAGGTAAAATCCAGGGATTAAGCAAGAAGGAAAAGAGCTTTGCAAACTCTGCCTGTCATCCTGAAATGAGTACATGTACTTCATTTGTAAGGTAATTTGTAAATGCGTAAGTGGCTTCTGACTCTGAAGAGGTGGGCATGCCGACCTGACATTATGGGGCAGCGTGGAACCTGCAGCCTCCTGGAGCCGGGAGCTGGTCTCTGAACACCTTTCTCAAGAGCAGAAGGATCCACCATCCTTTACCACTAACGGGATGCCTTCTTCTGCTGTATCTTCTTTTCCTAGTATCTATTTTACTTATCTGGCTGCACAGAGTCTTAGTTGTGGCTTGTGGGATCTATTTCCCTGAGCTGAGAGCAGACCTGGGCCCCCTGTATTGGGAGCTCGAAGTCTTGGCCGCTGCACCACCAGGGAAGTCCCTGTATCTTCCTTTCTCATGAAAGATTTCTCTCACCCTTGCCACGGCACCAGGGTCCCTTTGAGGCATATTATTTTGTGCTCCTGGTTGGGGTCATTCTGATGTTTCTAATGCTCATGCAGAACTTTTCCAGCTTTGGAAATCTAAACATGAATGCTTTATGGGAATCTCGTAGCCCATTTCAAGGGTCTAGGTTTTGTGTATATCAAGGCCTGAAGTTTCCTGAGATCTTTACATCTTTACATCCAGCCTCCACAGAACAAGGTGTCAAGAGAGGTCTGCTGAATCGAATCAGGAAAGCAAACAATTTTAACAAATCTTCTGTCCATGAGATTTCCCAGGAAAGAAGACCAGAGCGGTCCGCCATTCCCTTCTCCAGGGGCTCTCCTGACCCAGACACTGAGCGTGGGTCTCCTGCACTGCAGGCAGATTCCTTACTGTTTGAGCCACCAGGAAGCCCCAAAATAAGGCCCAAAGGAAGTGACAAAATTGACACTCACAAACATTTCAGTATTAAAAGTTGTGCTTCTGGGATATCATCATCTTAAGCTGCTAGCAACCCAAAGGCCAAAATCTCTCCTAAAATTTTCCTCAAAGATCTTACTGCCAAACAACATTTCTTTCTGATTACTCTCTGAGGACGCCGACAGGCCATGTTTCCTTTGTGGGGCCAGGAAACCTCCCTTCTTGGATTTCAGGCAGCTTAAGATCACATCACCCTTGCCAGGAAACCTCTTCGGGTAGGCTCATCATGGCTCAGAGAAGCATTTATAGCTCCTCCCTATTTCGGAGTCTTGTGTTCTGCAGACCTTGCGGAGGAATGCCTTCCCTGGAGGCAAACGCCACTGGTGCTCAGTGCCTCGGTTTACTCTCTGAAACAATGGAGACAGTGATGCCTTCTAACGCACTGACGCCTAAGTCAGCTGGAAAATTACTTTGGCACGAAACTGAAGGCCAAGGAGGGCAGAATCAAGCAAGATGTCACTGTTCTCTTTATTTGGGATCTTTCTGGACCCACTCTCTTCTGCTTCTCACTCACTGCAGATGATTTTAAGTGGTCTCTCTTCTTTCTCCAGTAGAACTGACCTACAGAATATTTTATGGTCTTCTGTTTCTGAACATCGACCTAAACAATGCAAATGTAAAATACTTGTTTAAAATTATATAGCATTTGTGTGCTCTAACTGTGTGCTCAGTCACATCCGACTCTCTGCCATCCCATGGACTGCAGCCCACCAGGCTCCTCTGTCCATGGGATTCTCCAGGCAAGAACACTGCAGTGGGTTGCCATGGTCTCCCTGCAGAGAATCTTCCCAACCCAGGGATCGAAACTGCATCTCCTGGGTCTCCTTCATTGGCAGGCAGATTCTTCACCACTGAGCACAGTCTACTCTTTAATTAATTTAAGAACATTTTATTCACTACCTACTACTGTATATACAAGATGTTATGTCAAGGTACTTCACGTATCTCATCTCTGCTCAGAGCTCACAGTGGGCTAGGTCATTTCTCCATGTTTCTTCAAAGGTATCGTGAGAGGTTCAAGTCAATAGGTTTTCCTCTCAGAGGTATTTAATTCTAAGCCTTATTTGTAATTATGGAGTGAACAGCCTCATTTCACAATAAAGAGATGGCTGTCATCTGGGAGTCTGGGAAGGACTATGGGACATTTCCTAATTTGCCGGGTAGCACGCAGATTAGATTCATTCCTTTGCCAAAGGCCGAACAGTGTACAATGTGGGAGTGTGTTGCTTGGTGCAGTGCAGTCCCAGTAAAAGGCATAAATAAACACATTCTAATATCTGTGCTAGGATCTGGACACGATTCTCAAATTTGAATTCAAAGGACAATGCAGTGCATTTTTATAACAAATTATTGATTAAGAATTTTCTGGGAGAAGCCATTGTGTCTCACCAGTTGATTCACCTCATCCTTCTGTGGAAGTCTGCAGACCAAACTGTCAGACTGGCTGGCTTACAAATTGCAAAAATTATTTTTCCCTAAATCCCCAACATTCATGATTTCATTTCAGTAAAACAGTAATTTAAACAATGACTAAATGTGTAAGAAAAAAATACATCGAAGCCCTGGAACAATTTATTAAAAATGGTAGGACATTTTCTGCAGTATTTTTAATGCATCACTTAGGACTGTATTGATTCAGTATCAGAGCTCTTGGAAACAAGCCTCTTACCAATATCTAAGATCCTGATGTTGTAATTGAACTAGAAAATGTAAGATTTCCACTGTTCCTGCTGAGAATTCTTCCCAATAAATGTATGTTTTCCACTGGGGCTCAAACCACTGCTACTTGTGTTTTTAATTTTTCCTCCTGTTTCTTTTTCATATTACTCAGTTTTCTTTTTTCTTTCCTTTTCCCGAAAAATAGACATATTAGACACTATTCCTCTAAGACAACTTGCACTTTAGGGGGCCATTTGAATGATAAACTTTGTTATAAGTTATAGCCAAAAAAGCACCAGCATGGAGCATGAAAGAACTGAGGAATGCATTAATGCTTAGCTCTGTAAGTTGGTTGACTGAAAGTCTTAGCAGAGATGAGCTTTCACGATTTCTCCCCTTTTGTGCCGGCTTTTCTGCAAGATGTTTAAGAAATGTCTGTTTGCAACCTTGAAGAGACAGGACATCTACCTCTGAATTTAATGTTCTTTTTAAAATGTAATTTTATTTTTAACTGGAGGATAATTACTTTACAATACTGTGATGGTTTCTGCCCTACATCAACATGAATCAGCCACAGGTACATCTCCCAAGACGTACCCAAGATCCTCCCCCTCCCTACAAAGCCACCCTCCCGTGTCCCTCCCCGTCCCACCCCTCTAGGTTGTCACAGAGCAATATCATATGTTAATGCATGTAATGAGTCCTTTGTTAGGCATTTAGCATCACAGCACGGTTTGCTAGGAGAACAGAGAGCATTTGGCCAGGGTTGTGGTTCTGCATCTAGGCTCAGCATCTCCTCCTGCCAAGAGTGTACTTGGGATTCCAAGGCAGAGAGTCGTGGGTTCTGACAGGGATTTGCCTAGAGGTGGGGAGGAGGGCGTGGGGCTGGGAGAGGGCAGCCAGAGAGAGACAGAGACAGAGAGAACAAGGAGGAGAGGTGTGGGCAAAGACTAGTTATCCTATGACTAGTGGGACAAAAGTGTTTCTTAAGGCAAATCCCAGGAGACATAATGAGATATTTCCTTTTCCACTCTCCTTTCTGGGGAAGTTGTCGGAGGAGCTTGTTGAGAAAACAGACACTCAGGTAGCAAGCAACCTGGAAAGGGAGATGTACTGTGTTGCTTTGTGCTGTTCATTATTTTGTCAAACACACACTATAGACATCCACTAATAGTAATTTAACCAATTATATCTTTTAAGCATCTTCAAAAAATTGGCTGTTTTTTAAAAAAGAAATTGGGGTTCATTTTCCTTTTATTAAGATTTCTTTTAAGGAGGTAATACCAGCTTCCCTGGTGGCTCAAATAGTAGAGAATCTGCCTGAAATGCAGGAGACCCAGGTTTGATCCCTGGGTCAGGAAGATCCCCTGCAGAAGGGCACGGCTACCCACTCCAGTATTCTTGCCTGGAGAACTCTGTGGACAGAGGAGCCTGGTGGGCTACAGTCCACGGGATCACAAAGAGTCAGACACGACTGAGTGATGAATACCTCACCTCAACGCTGCTTTATAACATTGCTTCGTGTATACATCATATCTGAACTTCTGTACACACTATAGTCTCCACCAATAGTTTTGTTGCCAGCCATCCACATAGTTGACCTCTGTTACCCATTTTGCCATCCCCCATCTCCCTGGGAAAGATTGAAGGCGAGAGGAGAAGGGGACGACAGGGGATGAGAGGTTGGATGGCATCACCAGCTCAATGGACATGAGTTTGAGTGAACTCCAGGAGTTGGTGATGGACAAGGAAGCCTGACATGCTGAAGTCTGTGGGGTCACAAAGAGTGGGACACGACTGAGTGGCTGAACTGAACATCTCCCTTCTCCTTTGGTAGCCACTACTCTGATTTTTTTGTATATTAACACACATACACACACACACCCAGTTTTCACCTTTCCTTCTCTTAATCATAGCACTGGATAATTTTCTTTCCAACTGAAATCACTGGAGACACAAGAATGCTGGACCCCAGAGAGCATATCTGTGTGCTTGTGAGGAGTTTTTGACACAGACTATGGAAACCAACTCATTCATATACACAGAATATAAATTTAAGACATTGGAGGTACATCAAGTGATCTCTACAAATAGTGAGTTATTGGAAAATTAAGTTCAGAACATGGACAGGAATGCAAAGATGAGATGCTAGGGACCACAGCTGAGGTCACCCTGCACTTATTCATTCTGGTTGGGGTAACCCCTCAGGCTGTGTCCTCACGGCTAGAAGCTGATGCTGCTGTGGTTGGTCAGCACCTTTGCCGCTGGATGCTATGTCTGTGAATGGACCCACCCAGTGGGGGATGCTCTGCAATGAGAATTCCCTGCAGTTTCTACCCAGGGCAACTATTGTTTGCCATGTTCAAGCTTTTAGTTACTCAATCTCCAAATATATGTTTCTTCTCACAATTAGATTGAAACAATAACTCTCCCAATATAATGCCACTCTATGGGCAATCAAAAATATCCCCTTTCCATTCCCAAAGAGAGACCATGAAAATTCTCATCAGTATCCACTTATGGCTCCAAGTGACGGCTTTCTGGGGCAAGGTCATGCCTTCCCTTAGTCTGCCATGATTGTGGTTGGACAGTCTGAAGCCTATGGAACAAGCTGAGAGTTGGCTGCAGCCAATGGCAGCCAATGCCTCCTGTATAAATGGTAGTGGCGGGGGTGGGGGGATGAAACAGAAAGGGAAATTGAAATATATGAACGCATGCATGCACAAGAAGAGACTTTGTGGATAAATGCTGCTGAACTTCTGGATTTCAGGCAACGAAGCATCACTGGTATTTAGTCTTTTCCTTCTTCATACCAACTGGGGCTCTCTTTGCCTTTGCCCAGCACCACATTTGCTCAGGCTTCTCAGTATGGAAATCCCAGGTTTTGGTGACCCTTTCTATGTTCCAATATCTTTTGCCACTGGGCAGGCTAATATACTGAGATGCACTGAAGACTCCTCTGAATTCCATCTCCAGGCCCCTCTGCTCTGCACAGGAGATGCTAACCTTCCCTCAAAGTCAGGAATCCTAAGCCTCCCTCACAGTCAGTGTCAGTAACAGAGAGAAGACAACAATATTACTAGTATGTTTTAACTGGTACACTCATGAGTTTAAGGTGCCTGAATTAAGCAGCAGTCTTGGACTGACTTAACACAAGTACTATTGGATCAGGGGAAGAAATTCTTGCCTGGTTACTAAGGAAGTGGAATGGGAACAAAAATTGTAAATGGGTCATTTCTGTGAGAGTGAAGATCTTCACTTCTATCCCTTAGATCCTGGAAACCTATATTCTACCTATGGAGAAATGGTGCCATATATTGCTCACCATGTCAGAGAACATAATGCATTTTACAGGACCACGTCCCACACTGAGAAGGGTTCTCTCTCTGCTGAGGCTGTGAGTCCTGGGTAGATCACATCGTTATTCTATAAGGCCATCTGCATCTGGCTGATAAATGGATTTTAAGACCCTGAATTCCATCATCGCATTGCTTTTGTTCATTCTTTAACTGTATATGTAGGTCTCTTCACATATAATTTTTTTAATGCAGGCAGCTTGCCTCTTAGTCTCCCTTACACTCATAAAGGCATTGGCTAGTGCCTCCCCCATCATGTGTTTCTGCAGTTTTCTACAGCCCATGCCCTGGATACATGAGTATAACCAAGAGAACACAAGGGCTATCCTAAGCTTATCCGAGAACTAACTTCTTGGAACATTACTTAGCAGCTCACAGGGACAAGCAGAGGCCCATTAAAACGAGTGTAAGCCAAGGGAAGCTTAGCGGTGGGAACAGAAGTGCTCCACTAAAAAGACCCCGAAGGGGCCACCATCGGCCCTGATTTTACCCCTACTTCTGGAGATTCCAGCTGCCGCTGCTCGGAATTTTACCAGGGCCTTCCCACTCCAAGCTGATACAACATATGGATTCTAATTCTTGCTTCAGATCTCACGTTCAGGTTTCGGAGCTTGCGTTGAAAGCAAGCAGGTGTCCTAGTCCAGGTCATGCGCTGGCGCCTTAACTTTCAGAGATGAGGAAACGGAGTGTTTGGCCTCCTTTTCACTTAGGTAAGAGTGTAACTCTTCCACAAACACTCTCACAATGGAGATTCCTCCGAAACAGGAATGAGTTTATACGCCGGGAAAATGACGAAGGTCCACGGTGCCGCGGTAAAGCTAAGCGAGGCTGGCTACACTGCTTCCCCGCTGACCCCAGCAGGTGCTGTATTTTAGCAGAGAACCTTCCAGTAGCTGAGCGTGTTTGCTCAGTTGCTCAGCTGCGTCTGACTCTGCGTCTCCATGGACTGTAGCCCGCCAGGCTCCTCTGTCCTTTGTCCATGGAATTTTCCAGGCAGGAATACTAGAGCGGGTTGTCAGTCCCTCCTCTAGGGGGATCTTTAGACCCAGGATCAAGCCTGAGTCTCCTGAATCTCCTCCATTGGCAAGCGATTCCTTACCACTAGCGCAATAGCAAATGTCTGCCTAATCATCGCAATTAGGTCTGATCAGGTCCTGAGTTTGCCCGGTGCTCTGCCGGTGTCTACTTATATTAATTTAGTGAGTTTTTAAAAATCTTGTTGGACATTATTGAGAGGGTTGGTGCCTGACAGTGTTAACCTTCTTAACATCTAACTTGATTAATCTTCCTCTTCTGATTGTAATTGAGATGGTTTATGAGCAGGCGTGGAGGTTGTTTTTGTAACTCTTCACATGGTCCCTAGCACGATGAATATAAGATGATTTTGCATGCGCTACTGATATTCTCATTTCAGAACCCAAATGGAGGCATGCATCTCTAAGATAAGGTTTTAACTTGACCTTCCATCATTCTCCCAAGATACAGGGCTGCAGTGGAAACCTGCAGGTGGGAAGAGAGACAGAGGACGATTTATCTAGTTACAAGCCTGTCGAGGTTGAGGGGAAGAAGGCAGCCCTGGAAGCAAACTCCTGTAGAGGAAAGAGCAGGTGCCACAGCCATACGAACTCTGTTCTCCCAAAGGCCAAATGAGTGTTGTACATTTTTTTTCTTCCCTTTTCTGAATTAAGTTTGTTCTGAAATAGAAATCCTTTTCTTTTTCCTTTTACTTCCCCTCCATTCTCAGCTTCTGTCTAGGGACCCTATTTAGGATGAAAATAAATGGACCATTTCAGCATAAATGTAGCGGTGCAGGAAAGAGTGTGGAAAGTGCTTACTGCATAAAGCACATCCCTTTCTGACTCATTACATCCCTTTTCTGCTGTGTATAAGTGGACACCTTTCACTAACTCACCACAGGGTGGTTGTGGACGTGTGTTTTGAAGGGAGGAGAAGTCCTCTCCCAAAATGCGTAGGACTAAACTATAAACTATAAATCAAACAGACTTCTCAAAATCAATCAATTAACAAAGGAGGTCTTCCAAAACCTGTCTCAGCCAAGCTCGAAACCCAATTTTCCTGCTAATTCAGTCCCAGGAATAGATATGCTTTCATGAAAGATGAGCCTCTTTCATGATCAAATGATGTTCTCATTAGAAAATGGTTCATATGGAAAATGCCAAGAATTAGCTGCCCTCAGAAGTAAAGCTTTTAAAAAGCAAATTGGAAATCAAAGTATGAGATATAACTAAGTGAGGTGATATAACCTACCTGTTATCTGCATTTTTAGGAGAGTCTAGGAAGATTTCTGTAGGAACATTCACAAATGAGTAACATCAAATTATTTTACTGAAGAATTTTAAAGGCACAGTAAAACAGGTATAATCTGATTTTATTTAAGATGGAAGATTATACAGCCATGAAAGCAAGGGGCCAAGGTAATACTAATGGAAATGCATAATGCTCTATAGTTTTCAAATACACACGATTACATTGTATATCCAGTGACAGTTTTTGGAAAGAACGCCTATGACACCAAATCTATATTTTTCCAGGCAGAAAGAGGCAGGAAGCCTGGAGTAGACATAACCAAACCTCAACCAGTCAATAGGTTACATTTAAATGTGTGTGCGAGTGAGTGAATGGGTGAGGGATGAGCATAAACACACGGCATACAACAGCGGGGTTTATAGCTAAATGTCTACCTGAATGAGCTCATCTGCGGGCAGATGCTGAGCGACCTGTACAGGAATGAAATGGTGCTGAACACAAGCCAGCTCTCCATCCGGTGGGGGGCGAAAGCACGTGTGTCTTAAATTCCAGGGCAATCTCCTCTGACAGCGAACAACAGTCTTGAAGGTACTTTCTCTACATTCAAATAAAACAAGTAGATTTTTAACCTCTGTTAAATCTTAACCTCTGTAATTATAAAATTTAAAAAATCTTTGAAATATCAAATATTTTCAATCCAATAAAAGAGAAAATAAATATCAAGTAAAGATAAATTTGTACTATTTCCTGTTTGAGAAGATGAAAAAAATCAGAGACACACAACTGTCATCAGGGCAGCAAATGCTTGTTATTATTATTAATATTTTACATTTGCTTGTGATAATTTATGTTTCATCATATAAGCCAATATGGAATTCTTTACAATAATTATTTCCATTTTATAGGTAGTGAAACTGAGGCACTTTAATTTCTAAATTAGTAACTCAACCAGGTTGAAACTAAGTCACATTTATCTTCTGACTTTAAGCCCACATGGAGAGACTTGCTTGACAAAGGATACTTCAAGATCATTTTATCTCCTTAAACTACAAATTTCATTATTGGATAAACTGAATACATTTCAGCACAATTTCTTCTGGAAGAAGAAACGAGGTATAAAAATATATTTGAAGGAATGAAACCATGCAGATGATTTCTATTTTATGAATATTATGTCATGTATAAGGGCTTCCCTGGGGGCTCAGAGGCTAAAGCGTCTGCCTCCAGTGCGGGAGACCCGGGTTCGATCCCTGGGTCGGGAAGATCCCCCAGAGAAGGAAATGGTAACCCACTCCAGTATTCTTGCCTGGAGGATCCCATGGAGGGAGAAGCCCTAGTAGGTTACAATCCATGGGGTTGCAAAGAGTCGGACACGACTGAGTGACTTCACCTCACCTCATGTTATGTATATATATGTTTATATAATGGGAATATGACTAGAGATCTCTTCAAGAAAATTAGAGATACCAAGGGAACATTTCATGCAAAGATGGGCACAATAAAAGGCAGGAATGATATGGACCTAACAGAAGCAGAAGATATTAAAAAGAGGTAGCAAGAATACACAGAACTATACAAAAAAGATCTTCACGACCCAGATAATCATGATGGTATGATCATGTACCTAGAGCCAGACATCCTGGAATGCCTTAGGAAGTCAAATGGGCCTTAGGAAGCATCAGTAAACAAAGCTAGTGGAGGTGATGGGATTCCAATTGAGCTATTTCAAATCCTGGAAGATGATGCTGTGAAAGTGCTGCACTCAATATGCCAGCAAATTTGGAAAACTCAGCAGTGCCCACAGGACTGGAAAAGGTCAGTTTTCATTCCAATCCCAAAGAAAGGCAATGCCAAAGAATGCTCAAACTACCACACAATTGCCCTTATCTCACACACTAGCAAAGTAATGCTCAAAATTCTCCAAGCCAGGCTTCAGCAGTATGTGAACTGTGAACTTCCAGATGTTCAAGCTGGTTTTAGAAAAGGCAGAGGAACCAGAGATCAAATTTCCAACATCCGCTGGATCATGGAAAAAGCAAGAGAGTTCCAGAAAAACATCTACTTCTGCTTTCTTGACTATGCCAAAGCCTTTGACTGTGTGGATCACCACAAACTGTAGAAAATTCTTGAAGAGATGGGAATAACAGACCACCTGACCTGCCTCCTGAGAAATCTGTATGCAGGTCAGGAAGCAACAGTTAGAACTGGACATGGAACAACAGACTGGTTCCAAACAGGGAAAAGAGTACGTCAAGGCTGTATGTTGTCACCCTGCTTATTTAACTTATAGGCAGAGTACATCATGAGAAACGCTGGGCTGGATGAAGCACAAGCTGAAATCAAGATTGCCAGAAGAAATATCAATAACCTCAGATACATCACCCTTATGGCATAAAGGGAAGAAGAACTAAAGAGCCTCTTGATGAAAGTGAAAGTGGAGAGTGAAAAAGTTGGCTTAAAACTCAACATTCAGAAAACAAAGATCATGGCATCTGGTCCCATCACTTCACGGGAAATAGATGAGGAAACAGTGGAAACTGTGACAGACTTTATTTTGGGGGCTCCAAAATCACTGCAGATGGTGATTGCAGCCATGAAATTAAAAGATGCTTGCTCCTTGGAAGAAAAGTCATGACCAACCTAGACAGCATATTAAAAAGCAGAGACATTACCTTACCAACAAAGGTCCATCTAGTCAAAGCTATGGTGTTTCCAGTAGTCATGTATGGATGTGAGAGTTGGACTACAAAGAAAGCTGAGCACTGAAGAATTGATGTTTTTGAACTGTGGTGTTAAAGAACACTCTTGAGAGTTCCTTGGACTTCAAGGAGACCCAATCAGTCCATCCTGAAGGAAATCAGTCCTGAATATTCATTGGAAGGACTAATGCTGAAGCTGAAACTCCAATACTTTAGCCACCTGATGTGAAGAACTGACTCACTGAAAAGACCCTGATGCTGGGAAAGATTGAAGGTGGAAAGAGAAGGGGATGACAGAGAATGGGATGGTTAGATGGCATCACCGAATCAATGGACATGAGTTTGAGTGAACTCCGGGAGTTGGTGATGGACAGGGAGACCTGGCATGCTACAGTCCATGGGGTCACAGAGAGTTGGACATGACTGAGTTATCCAACTGAACTGATACATATGTAAATATACATCTATTTGCCTTAGAAAACAGGCTCCTGGAAAGGATGGTCTAGGTTTAAATTATAACTCCTAATATATATCATCAGGGGTGTTGAGCTTAATGAGTGCCACCTAATAACAAGAACCATCATCCCAAAGTTCACATTTGCTTATCTCTGTTCTCTTTGAGCAACTATTGACTAACTGGTAATCAGTAAACACCTAGACAATTGCAGATATTATGCATCTGTTTCTCCATTATTGCAATAAGCATGTCTTTTTTTTTTAATAAATTCTAGAAATTTCCCAATAGGGCAATAGAAACTGTACATCTTGTTTCCTTGCACCATGGCCTTTAAAAGTTAAGTTCCCCTAAAAGGTAATGTTTACTTTGGCAACAGGTACAGGGATTCACTGAGCACTGAAATTCCCTGAGAAGTGGGAATGTCATTGGTCTTTACTTTTCAGTTATAGTATGGAGGTTAAGAGAAACTCATTCCTCATTCATGTGTAAATACAGGTACTTTTTTTTTTTTTTTTTGCTTGGAAACTGTGAGTTTTATACAGATGTAATAAGCAATCACTGCTATTTCATTGCTGATAGAAAAGACCCGAGCATCTGCTATACTCCTTGGAATACAGTGAGGAGCAGAGGGTAATATCAGGTATGACTGGTTTCCTTAATCACAGTTCCCAAGAGCAGAACAGGGCAAGGAAAGGTCTTACCTTTAGTCTGTATCCGCTCCCTAGAGTACCTTGTCCCTATTCTTGCCTCTGCAAAATATCCTGACTTTCTCAGCCCAAATCGATCTCCCTCTTCTCACTGATACTTAAATTTTATGGAAAATCAGCAACGTGTGCGCTACTATAACCACTCGCTAGTCTTTAGGTCTCATAGGTAGCTTAACCTCACCCTGCCTATGACTGCTGCTGCTGCTGCTGCTAAGTCGCTTCAATCATGTTTGACTCTGTGCAACCCCATAGATGGCAGCCCACCAGGCTCCCCTGTCCCTGGGATTCTCCAGGCAAGAACACTGGAGTGGGTTGCCATTTCCGTCTCCAGTGCATGAAAGTGAAAAGTGAAAGTGAAGTCACTCAGTCGTGTCCGACTCTTAGCGACCCCGTGGACTGCAGCCCACCAGGCTCCTCCGTCCATGGGATTCTCCAGGCAAGAGCACTGGAGTGGGGTGCCATCACCTTCCATAATATGTAGATATTAATGGCTATCCTAGCTCCTTGTTCTTTCATTCACTTTTAGAGCCATGATGTGATAATCAAAAACTAAGTGCTTTGAAAAAATGTAAGATATGTTACAAACATGAAGCAGTGGGTGAATTCCCTCCCAAACTAAACACTTTATTGGCTCTAACGGTGCAGCTATTTATATCTCTCTATATGTACATTGATAAAATTATATCTAAATGTCTTTCTATGCATGCGTATCTATGCATATGACTATCCTGTTCCGTTTGTTGCACCTGATCAGATCTCACCATTCCAACCAGATTACAGTTTCCATGGACTGTGGCTTTTAAATATATATATACATATATTTATATATTTATTCCCCCGTGCTGGGTCTTAGTTGTGGCTTGTGGAATCTTTCAGCTGTGGCATGTGAGCTCTAGTTCCCTGACCAGGGATTGGACCCTGGCCGACTGGAGCTTGGAGGCTTAGCCACGACCGTGAGGGAAGCCCCTGCCGTGGCTTCTCCTTTCTCTTGTGTCCCTCAGCTCTAGGTTGCACAGTTCTGGTCATAGAGCACGTACTCAATAAAGCGGCATTTAATGACTGACTCACGCTGTGTTCATTTCTATGCCAGCCAGAGGATTTCCCTGGTGGCTCAGATGTTAGAGAGTCTGCCTGCAACACGGGGAGACCCAGGCTTGATCCCTGGGGCATGAACTGGACAGGGATGCTCGCCTGGAGAAGGGAATGGCAATCCACTCCAGTATTCTTACCTGGGGAATCCCATGGACTGAGGAGCCTGGCAGGTTACAGTCCATGGGGTCGCAAGGAGTTGGACACTTTCACACACTTTTCACTTTGGGGTCTTTCTGGAAAGCCACCTTTTGGGGTGGTTTCACACAACTTTTGTTCTGTGACTGGCACCCTGGTGTGTGCAGAGTGACAGGTCATTGCGATCACACAACCCAAGGACTCTGAGGGCACAAAGGACTCCAATTGGTTTCAAATTTATCAGTGGCTTTGTTCTCACCTGTGTTCCACGTGTGGCAAAACTAAAAATATATCTTTCAAGTGTGCTGGGAGGCCATATAGATTTAGGGAGAATATTCCCTACTGTGTTCTGTCCGCTGCCTGCAGAGGCAGCGGGTTCATAATTGACTGTGTGAATGACTCGCCTGCTGGCCCGCCTGTCTGCAGGCGCCAGGCAGACAGTCCTTTCCTCGTATTGGTGGCCGTTCCGCCACGGCGCTGCGCTCAGAGCAGAGGGGGTTAAAAGATCTGGTTTCCCTTCAGTCACCGTTCAGAAGTACACAATGCAAGTCAACCATCATTTAATTTATTTTGCTTTGTTAGATGGTGGCTTTAATTAATTTTGCTTTGTTGCCTCGCGTGCCTCTCGATAACATCATTCTTTTTAATAGCAATAGGACCTTGCAAATGTCAAGCAGCCTGCCCCAATCATGACGGGCTGCAACATAAAAACACATTAGAGTTTGGAGGCACCGCAAATAACTACTTTAGGGGGAAAGAAAGGCAATAGCTGTAATTATGTTTGTGCCTGCCCGTGAGCCGCCCGCTTTCTTTTTCTCTCTTTCTCTTTCCCAGTGTCCTTAATGGATTTTTGTAGTAAAAAAAAAAAAAAAAATCAGCATCTTTGTCAAGTACTCAGTGGCCTCTGCCTTTTGGACACTCAGCTCTTTCTATCCAGCTCACCTGCTGCAGTGAGTCACACTCGCTGAGGCTTACGGTGCTCAGACCCTCTGACTTGGGTCTACTTGATTGACCTGCTTCTTGAGCCGTTTTGTATGGTCTACATGCCCTCAAAGTTATTTTTTTCTTTATTAGATTAAAGCCTGCTTGTGTCCCCGAACTATACCCCCACACCCTCTGGTCAATATCAGGGCTAATGTGATGTTTCCTTTCCATCAAAGGGACTTAGAAGGACCTTGTGTTCCTGGCAGGTTCTGAGTCTTCAGCTTGTCATGAAGAAGAGAAAGAGAAAGAGTCATTGCTTTACATCTTAGTCTCCCAAGATTTCAACTCATTTGCCAGCTTCTTGCAGTTGGGTCTGGCTTTGTATACCTAGCTGCCTAGTGTTAGCCGTTCAGTTGTGTCCAGCTCTTTGTGACCCCATGGACTGTAGCCTGTCTGACTCCTCTGTCGATGGGGATTCTCCAGGCAAGAATACTAGAGTGGGTTTCCATTCCCTTCTCCCAGGCCTTGTATCCCAGGGGTCTCTAAAAGTTGAAAATAAGATTAAATTAGTAAAGGGAGTTATGCACTCCTGGTACCCTCAGAGTGATAGCTGTTGCGGACTTACAGTTGGGTGAATTAAAAGAGTAGCTGTGATAACAAAGAATGTGGAAGAAACCTTGCTTTCCATTTTCAGCATGAAATTAGGTAAGTGAGGGTACGGGGAAATAAAGTCATGTGTGTATGTGTGCAAATTCAGTGCCTTTGGTCTAGTATAAGATCATCTCTGGATTCCACAGACACAGGGCACTCACCAAGTGTTAAAAATAGGAGACCACCTGTAAGACCTCAAGTCTATGACAGTTATGAAAATTCAAGGCAGGCTGGAGCAATGTAATAGTGAGCTGACTGGATATGGAGGAGGCTTATGTCCACAGGGGCTAAAGAGATGCAGTTATGAGGGTGGACAAACCTATTTGGTGTCTGTTTTAGGTTCTTGACTTTCACGTGAAAGGTTTTTTGTGCAATTCTATACGTCATGGGGAAGTGGAAGCCACGTAAGACATTGAGCCGTGGAAGGAGATGATCAATACTACAATTTAGGAAGAACCATCTGGAGTCAGAGGAAGTACATGGCGGAGGGGAAACTCTTAGAGAGATAAGATCTGGGCGGTTGTGTTAGGAACATGTGTAAAAATGTGGGGAGTCGCTCTGAAAAACTAGGTGTTTGGAAGAATGATAGTAACAACTAGCAAGCAATAAAGAGGCTATCTGCTACAATAGGGGCTTCCCTGGTAGCTCAGCTGGTAAGGAACCCACCTGCAGTGCAGGAGACCCAGGTTCGACTCCTGGGTTGGGAAGATCCCCTGGAGAAGGGATAGGCTACCCACTCCAGTATTCTTGGGCTTCCCTTGTGGCTCAGCTGGTAAAAAAAAAAAATCTGCCCATAAGGTGGGAGACGTGGGCTTGATCCTTGGATTGGGAAGATCCCCTGGAGAAGGGAAAGGCTACTCACGCCAGTATTCTGGCCTGGAGAGTTCCATGGATGGTATAGTCCATGGGGTCACAAAGAGCCAGACACGACTGAGTGACTTTCACTTCCCGTCACTTCTGCTACAATAAACAAGATGGCAGACTTCATAATGAGATCAAAGTGCAGTCAAAGCCCTCTCTGTCCTTTGCTGACTCTCTGAGACCCCTTGCCGTCTGCATGTGTGCGTCTGTAAGGAAAGGATGGATGGATATTCTCTGTTGTGTCTTGTTCTCAGCACAGTGCCAACTGCTATTTCATAGATTTTCACCCTGTTCAAACCCTCACTGGCATCTTTTCATTTCATCATAAAGACTATCTTTTTTATTTTTTTCCTGACATTTGAAGAAGGAAACTGAAGTGAAAAAGGGTTAACTGGCTGCCCTGGGGAGGGTGGTGGTGGTGGGGTGCTGAACTGGGAGTTTGATATGAGTAGATGGAAATGCCCATGTACAGAATGTGTAAACAAGGTCCTCCTGTATAGCACAGGGAATTATATTCAATATCCTGTGATAAACCATAGTGGGAAAGAATATGAGAAAGAATGTATATCTGTGCTTCCTGGGGGCTCAGATGGGGAAGAAAGTGCCTGCAATTCAGGAAACAGGTTCAGTCCCTGGGCTGGGAAGATCCCCTGGAGTAGGGAATGGCAACCGACTGAAGTATTCATGCCTGGAGAATCCCATGGACAGTGGAGCCTGGCGGGCTACAGTCCATGGGGTTGCAAAAAGCTGGACATGACTGAGAGACTAACACACATGCACACATATCTAAATCACTTTGCTGTACAGCAGAAATAAACTCAACATTGTAAATCAACTATACTCGAGTAAAGCAAATTGAAACAAATAAAGGCTAACTAATTCACACAAACTCCTATACTTAGTTAATACCATTATCCAGAATTAAACTCGAGTTACCACAATTTTCCACGCCCAACACTACCTCTCTGTTTCAGAGAAAAAGCAATCACAACAAGGCTCTGATTCAAAAGATAAAGGGAAAAATAACGAATCCAGAAAACAAGTAAAACCCTGGTTTTGTAGCTAGTAGAAACGAATATCCAAGGAAAGGGAGTGCCAGGAGTAAAGAATCTGTGGGTGTCGGCACTCTGCCCAGGATCTCACAGCCTTCCTTCCCTGCCAGAACAAGCCTTCATCTGACTGCTCTCATCCTATGAGTGCTGAACTAGAGAATCCTCAGTGACTCTCCACCGGCTGAGGACAAAGGTTCAATCACCTTAGCATGCCTTTTGAAGTCTTCACCTTGGCCCTGGCGCACACTTGTAAGTGTACCTTCCAGTCAACTCTTTGGAGCATGGTTTGCACTGGACCATCTGTCTCACCACTGAAGTCTCCCAAAAACACGTCCTCATGCTTCCCCATGGTGGTCTCTCTGCTTCTCTGAGATCCTGGGAGCCTTGGGAGGTGGGTAAGGGAGGGCTCTGGAACCTGGATTCTGAAGTTCTCACTTTGACTCTGCACTGCCCAACCATGGGACTGCGGCTGAGAGACTTAACCACCCTGGACCTCAGTTTCCGCATCTATAGAATGGGTGTAGAGACAACATGACCTCAGGGGGTCGTTTCGACACATTTCAAGGACTGCATTCCATAGTAGAGGATTTGCTTCTATTATGATCTTTGGCCTTCTTTCAAAGTCTAAAACAAAAATCCCTTCATTTGAAAGGACACCTTTGACCTCAACAAATTACCTACACTTTTAAATTCCTCAAAATTTCCCAGAAGTTATTTGGCATTTACATGTCTTGTGTGGTTATCTAGTGAATGCCGTGTGTGTGTGTGTGTGTGTGTGTGTGTGTTTTTAGACTGTGAACTACTCGAGGATGGAATGCTTTTAAATAATTTTCTTTAATTCTCAGTGTAGCAGGGAGTCCTTTCCAGATAGGGGGCTCTCAATGAGCATTTCCTACTTGGGATGTGAAAAAGTGTTCTGATAAACAGTCCCAGCCACATTACAAATGATTGGATCAGATGTCAGCAGAAGTAATAGATAACTAACCGGGACAGTCTGCAGGAGGATGTTCATTAGTCAGTTAAAGGAGCACTTTCAATCTGACCCATGTTGACATGAGTCTGTCATGTAAATGGCAGCATCGGAGCACAGGAGGACCAGGCTGGGCGGGGCAGGAGAGATACTGCATCTGTACACCAATTTCTGTGTCCTAAATATACTTTTGAGGTCACCTGCTTTGTACCTTTCTCTACTTATATTTTCAATAACTTAAAAATTCTATTCTTAATAATCGATTGGAATTAAAGAAAAGCAGACATTGCAAATTCAATATCTTAATTAAATGCACATCTCAGAGCCTTAATTTAATATATTACCTAAAGCTCCATGCACTCAAGATATCTTAATTTGTACCACATACAAGTACACCTCTTTCTGTTCTTTTACTTCAGGGCAGTAAATGGTGCAGGTGGCCCCTTACAGTTCTTAATGGAAAGCAAAATTTCTACGACAAAACAGTACTACACATGCAAACAGCCTCTACTTATTTTCAAGCATAAGCTGTTTATCATGGGTAGGTCATTAAGACTTTTAAAAACTATTTGAGTCATTCAAGCCACTCATTCATAAACTAACAAAAGAAGAGTATGCATTGTGACTTTAGATTCTGGGATAATTAGCAATGACTTAGTTTAATTGAGGTTAAAGTGACCTTAAGACTTCAGTGAAATTTTTTAAATCATGTTTTCTCTAAGAAAGAAGAAGTCTTTTGCTACCAGCCAGAAATAAAAATAATAGAAACATATATCACAGGAAAACATGTGCTAAATTCCGTATTTTCTGTTTTCTGTAAAGTTAGATTTCTATTGTTGCTGTTTAGTCACTAAGTAGTATCTGACTCTTTGCGATCCCATGAACTATAGCCCACCAGGCTCTTCTGTCCATGGAATTCTCTAGGCAAGAATACTGGTGTAAGGGATCCATTCCTTTCTCTATGCTATGGGATCTGCCCAACCCAGGGATCAAACCTGGGTCTCCCACATTATAGACAGACTATCATCTGAGCCACCAGGGAAGCCCTAGAAAATCATTAATTTTAGAAATAATTCAATGTATCAATATAATTTCTACTGCTTTGGCTTTAGGAAACTTTTTTTTTATTGCAAGTAGAAGATGAAGTAGAGTTGGCCACCAAGGGAATTAAAGATTATGCTCGAGTATAATACAAGAAGTTGGAAGAACATCTTGAAAACCAATCACGCCACCTTCATTATGCCAGCAGGACATTCTTTGGTATCTTAATTCAGAGCAGCGGGAAACAAAAAGCAAGTGGTGGAAAAATCCTCAGGCATTTTCACAGAAAATGCATTAAAATAACAAAATACCCTGAAGATTAAAAAAATATATATTAGATGCATGAGTTTTCACCTAATGAATGCCATGTCTGACATCACAGCAGATATATGTTATACTTGATATAAAAGGATAAAGCATGCCTAAGGTTCAAGAACTTGAAGATATGCAGTAAAAGTAATACAGAATAACAATGCTTACAGCGAAACAAAGAAACTCTTTTCCCCGTATTTTAAATTTTATCTCTTTTCCTTCCAACGCCATGCCACACAATTCATTTAGGTAGGCTGGTTCACCTGATTTATACGCAGCCGTTGTGTTTCTGGGTGATGGGGAATATTTTTCCCAGTGTTACAATGATCCTTTAAAAGGATTATATTCTACTGGCAAGCTAAGAAGGATGTTTAAACATGGCTTTCTCAGCATTTATCTCTGAGTGATTGAATTTGTGTATCTCCTAGGAGTAAAATATTTGATTGTGAAACTTTCGGATTGCACTTCAAAGGCCACAGAATAAGCATTACGCCCAGTTTCTCTGAACGGCTAAGTTGCTCCAAAAATGTGCATGGCAACCTTGACGATGACACCTGTTAATAGAAGCCAAAATAGCCCGTGATGCAGAAATCCAGCAATATCAACAGTGAATGGGGTGGGGGCTTTGTGGGTCTCTAAGTGACTGGGCTGGGCTGGGTTTTGATGCATGCCTTTGAAGTCCCTTATTCAGTTTTAGTTTCTGGAATATTCGCCACCCTTGCACCCACTATTCTACTTCGCTCAGGAAGAGTACAGGCCAGTGCTACCTAAAACACAAAGCTAAGACTTCCTGAAAATGACTGATTATCTCTAGCCTAGGCTAGAAACAGGAGGCTTGAAATAACCAATGGGGCACGAAGCGTGCTGGACTTTCTGGCAATGCGAGTCCTAAAACAATCCAGCACACCAGTCAGAATGAGGAATGTTGCCAAACCAACCAAGTTCTCTTTTGTGATCAGTTAAGTGATATTAGTCTCCATTTCTCAAATGAAAAGCATTCCCCATCATTTGCCAGATCCCATCATGGATCAGGTTGTTATTTGTCCAGCACAAAGCATAACACATTAAAAAACAAACAACAACAAAAAACTACCCTCTGCCATGAAAAATGAACATTTTCTACATAAAAGAAGATACTCCAGAAATGTTGAGCCGTTTTTCGTGTAAGAAGGTTTGCTGGACTAATTTATGGAAGGATAAGGTCATTGGTTTGGGGCTTTTGCTCACTTTTTAGTTCTCTTTTAATCTCATTCTCTTCGTTTTCTTTATTACTAAGAGGAGGCAAACGCACAAAAAACCTGTTATCTATTATCCCTGTTCCAAATTTTGCTGGTTCTCAGTCCCTAGGGTTCAAAGTCAATATGTTTGGTAATGACTTTTACAAAGAAAAGGAAAAGGGAACGGAGATTGGATTTCGAGTGTTATGATCAATGGTTATCTGAACTTTCAGCTGAGTTGGGCTTAAAGAACTCGGCATCAGTTGTGTAGGAAGGTATATCGTCTAAGGCACCAAACTGACAGAACACTAAATAAAACAGAGCGGTTTCCGCCCCCCCCTTCCCTCCCCCCACTCTCAGTCTCCTCCTCCCTCTTCTACACGTGCACACACGCACACACACACTCACTCCTACTTCTGGTAAAAAATCAGAGAGTCTCTGACTCGTGTTGTAAACAGAAAACCATCAATAACTGAGTTTGCTATCAGTTTGAACATCCAGAGTTTCTATTACTCACGTCTTTTCCCCGCTTCAACTGACTTACTAATTGGTTTCAAATTAGCTTTATTGTTTGTATTGTGTTGGCTTTGGGGGTGAAAATATATAAAGATGGGTAATTCTGTCTTAAAAAACATATGCTGACGTGTTTTGCAAACACCACTAGGAAAAGAGATCCTAAATGCAAATTTAGAAACACAATTTAAATATAATTTTTCATGGGTTTCACACAAACCCTATCCAATATGAAAGGAAACTGATAGTATTTTTTGAAAAGGAAAACAAAAGTTTTTAAAAAGTGCCAATTTCACCAGTTCTTACTTGTAAATAAGTTAGCTCTTTGGCTTACAATATTACACATGAAATAGTGTTGTATCTTGAAATTAAAATGTCCATCTTCTTCTTTTTTTCTCCTGAGAATTGTCCCTAGATATTTTATTTTTCTTTTTTGAAGGACTGTGTGAAAAAACTTCATGTGTGTACTTGTGTGTATGTATATATATATGCGCACACGTGTGTGTAGTGTATTTAAGTATTTGTGTGTACATGTAAGTATGTGCATCTGTGGGCTTTTCCCATTTGGAAACTAAGTTTTCTGACCATTGGAAATGACTTGGGTGCAGCATCTTTGGTGCCTAAGCAAAGCTGAAACGTTCAGGATCACAGTGGACATCCCCACATAGTTGTGTCCAATTTTTGACCCTCAGATCCTAAAAGCACACAGATTTCCAAGATCTGGTAGTTCAAGGGACCCAAGGAGTGGCCAGCCCAGCTCTTAAGGTACATAATCCTAGCAACCTGGCTGCCTGCTGCCTCCAAAGCTTTGGGAGATTCTTGAAACATCTCACAACAGTTGAGATCCCTGAGGCTGTGAACTGGGAAGTGGAGGAAAGAGGGTAAGGAATGGCTGGCTCTCCAAAGCTAGCTCTACTGGTCTAACTGGCTGAGTGTTCGATGCTCCAGCAGGTCTTCCATCCCAAAGCTAACACCTGACGGGGCTCTGCTTGTAAACCACACCCCGCTTTCCAGGCAGATGCTCAGCATCGCGAGCTCTGGGAGCTCACAGCATCTGTTCTGTCCCAAGCATCTGATTGTCTCTGCTTTGATGGGAATACTTGGAGACTGTCTAGGCACAGCTGGATGTGTGCCCTGACAAAGTAGTTCAGATGAGAGAAAAAAAAATCGTCTTAAACTTCTAGACATACTTGAAAAGGGAAAGCAAAACACCATCTTAGCAGGCATTCGCCAGATGTCTCTGCTCCAATCTGAAGGCAAACTAGAGCAGAGCTATGACACCGAAGGCCCTTAAGCTCCTGCTGTAGATTTGTTATTAATTAAAAATCCAGCAAGGGAAATCTCAGGTTCTTTAAAGGAATGCTTTATCTATTTCCCCATATGAGGATGAACTCTTATAAGTTCTATTTTATGATACTCACATCGATGGTTGGGGAGAATGAATTAATTGTTGGGGGAACAGAGCGGGTGAGTGAACACGGAAAAAAAAAGTCATAGCCAAAGAACAATTAAATGAGATGGGTCATATGATCAGGGCTGAATATACTCCTGATGATCCTCTGGGTTCCTTTCTTTCTGTATAAAGGGACTCAGAGAAAGTGCAATCTTCCCAAGGATTATTATTTAAGTCTACAAGTGTATTGAGAAGCTTAACGCATGGAAATCAAAATTTGAACGACTATTAAGGAATTAAGAGTTCCTTCAGATAGCCCTTATCATAACTGAAATTGCCTCCTGATTCTAGTACCTGAAATTCCAATAACATTCTTTCTTTTTCCCCTAATTCAGTTCATGGGTATAAAGCACATTAAAAAAAAAAAATCTTTCTTTTGTGTTGGAGTATACCTGATTAGCGGGGCTTCCCTGGCAGTTTAGCTGGTAAAGAATCGCCTGCAATTGGGAGACCTGGGTTCAATCCCTAGGTTGAGAAGATTCCCTGGAGGAGGGCATGGCAGCCCATACCAGTATTCTTGCCTGGCGAATCCCTATGGACATAGAAGCCTGGCAGGCTACAGTCCATGGAGTTGCAAAGAGTTGGACACGGCTAAGCGACTAAGCCCCACAGAGCACAAAGTTGATCAGCAATGCTTTGATAGTTTCAGGTGAAGAGAAAAGGGCACACATATACATGGATCCATTCTCCCCCAGATTCCTCTCCCGTTCAGGCTGCTGCATAACACTGAGCAGAGTCCCATGTGCTATACAGGGGGTCCTTGTTGGTTACCCATTTTAAATAGAGCCATGTGTACATGTCCATCCCAACCTCCCTTTCCCTTGCTGCACATTTTTCAATACTAGAAATTTTTTTGTGTCTGATATAATGAAGGGAATTGAAAGACTCAAAACCACAATGAAATAAATCATTACTATTTACAATCACTACCCTGTGGCTTAGACAGTAAAGCATCTGCCTACACTGTGGGAGACCCGGGTTCGATCCCTGGGTCGGGAAGTTTCCCTGGAGAAAGAAATGGCAACCCACTCCAGTATTCATGCCTGGAAAATCCCATGGACAGAGGAGACCGATAGGCTACAGTCCATGGGGCTGCAAAGAGTCAGATACAACTGAGCGACTTCACTTCACTTCACTACTAATACAATCACAACGACAGTAAAATGATGTTTCCCATTATCCATAAAGCATAAAGAATTATGTCATGTTTTCCTCTGAGTTCAGTCCCTCTGCAGCTTTGATACACTTTTTAAAATTATTATTAATCTACTGCTGCTGCTGCTGCTGCTGCTAAGTTGCTTCAGTCGTGTCCGACTCTGTGCGACCCCATAGACAGCAGCCCACCAGGCTCCCCCATCCCTTGGATTCTCCAGGCAAGAATACTGGAGTGGGTTGCCATTTCCTTCTAACCATGACATTTAAACCCTAGGATGTCAAGTTACAGTTTTTCAATATGAACAAACTTTCTTTGGTGCCAGCTTAATTTTCAAATCCTGGCCAATTCATAACATAAAACCAAGGCAATCTATGCTTTCTCATATCATGCTTACAAAGTAGCTTCAAAAATAGAATTTCATGATAAACATCATATGATATCACTTATTTGTGGAATGTAAAATATGATACAGATGAATTTATTTAGAAAACAGAAAGGCTCACAGACGTAGAGAACAAATTTATGGTTGCCAAAGAAGAAAAGGGAGAGGGATAAATTGTGAATTTGCACACTACTATATACAAAACAGATAAACAACAAGGACCTACTTCTGGCAATATCCTACTTCCAGGTTCAGTATCTTGTAATAACCTATAATGTAAGAAAGTATGAAGAGAAAAAATATATATATTTATGTATAACTGAATCACTTTGCTGTAAACCTGAAACATTGTAAATCAACTATACTCCAATAAAAAATAGAATTTTTACATACTGATGTGTTTATGAGGTATATGTGAAATACTAACCTGTTTCAACTTGCAAGTAATGAATGTACAATAGGATTCACACAGACTAATTCTTTCTAAATACACTTACATATGTCTGCTTTAGAGAAAGGAAACATATAAGAAGGTAAAAGGCATGACATATGCCACATGTTATCATAGTGAGAATGAGAGAGAGATAAAGAGAGAGTTAGTGAGAGAGGCAGAGAGAGAGAGAGATCTATCCTGGGGTTAACATTAGAAATGGATGCCCAGATAGCTGTGGGGATGATAAGGGAGAAAGGACATAATTCAGCAACACGTTGTAATAATATCTGAAGGATTAAAAAATGTATTTACAAATTTCAGCCGTGGAGAATGGAAGAATGCTGAAACCACAAATACAAAAGGCATATTTGGCAAAAGTGATGAATTGTTTTTTGAAGTATGGACAATTTGGACTTGAAAAATAATTAGTAAGAAGTGAAATCTCCTTCTCAATAGCTTTAATGGTAATTCTGAACACAATGCCATTACTAAGAGACAGAAATGGTGTCCAATCATTTATCAAAAGTTGTCAAAATATGTAACACAATGGCACTTTCTCGGGCTGGAATTGAGCTAATGTACGTTGAAAATATGTCTTTTCCCCCAGGTCCCAGCTCACAGCTTCCTTCTCTTCAGGCAAATACTATTAGGAATTGGGTTATGTGTTCTTTTAGGCATGACCTTGTAGCTCAGTTGGTAAAGAATCTGCCTGCAATGAAGGAGACCTGGGTTCGATTCCTGGGTAGGGAAGATTCCCTGGAGAAGGAAATAGCAACCCACTCCAGTATTCTTGCCTGGAAAATCCCATGAACAGAGGAGCCTAGCAGGCTACCGTCCATGAGGTTGCAAGAGTCAGACACGTCTTAGCCGCTGAACCACACCATGCATAGCAGCAGTTATGAGGTCCCTTTTCCACATTACTTGCAGCATGTTATAATCACTGTTTGCCTTCTTCATTTCTACTTCTCTCTCATTTAGCCCTTCTCTTCCCATCTCTATACCTTTGCGGGTATGTGTTGTACACTTTGTAGGCTACTGCTAACCTTTTCAAGGTTAAGATACTGTCTTACCTCATCTCTAATGAGAAATCTTAAAAATTTCATCATCAGCATAGAAAATACATTTAATCTTCATTCACCACTTTCTAATTACACCATCTTCAATGATTCTCCATAGGCTTAAGCAGAAGATATAAGTGGTGGAAAATGTGGGCTCTAGAGCAGCTGAGCACTGGTGGGTGGCTTTGGAAGTGCACTGTCCAGACTCCCTGCCACAGAAGCTTCTGTGAGGTGTGCAGTTAGCTGGCAGACCCCCGCTACAGTGCTTTTGGGATCTGCAGCCCATTTAAGCTCAAGCTAGGCTTCCCTGGGCAGCTCTTAGCCAATGACTAAGCATGGCAGCATACTGGAACCTGGCCAGTTCCATAAGCTACCTTTGTCTGGAGCCTCTGGTGGCCTATGACCTTTCCTGAATTACATCATAGTCTGAGATTCTTCCTATTCTTTTTTTCATCCCTGCTTTCCCTTCGCAGGTATTAAAATGGTAGAAGACTCTCTCCACCTACTTCTGCTTCTTCCCTCTTTACCTTTCATAAGTGTTGCCCCAAATAAATCTCTTGCACTTTTGCTTTATATTGACATCTGTTTCCTAAAGGACCCAGACTGGCACACTGGGTTTAAATTCTGATCCTATATGTCCTAGTTTCATGACCACGATTTATCTAATCTTTCTCTTTCCTCACTACTCATTTTTGATTCTTATAGAAGGAATGCATGCAAAAAACATCAAATAATTAAAAATTTCTGCCCATTTTCCTGGGCAACCTTCCTCAATTAATTTATTTTAAAAAGAAGAACAGATAAAGTTCCTAGCTCTTATATTTTGTAAAAACTCTTTAATATTGCATTTGATTGCTAATTCTCCTGATGACAAAATTATGAATACAAATTTTATTTTCCTAAATATTGAAGGCATTGCTTTCTAGTAGTTAGTGTCACTAGTCATTGGTCACTGTTGAAAAATCTAATGACAGTGTGAAACTTAGTCCTCTGTAGGTAAACTATATTTACTTTTTAGAAGTTTTAAAAATTTTGCATTTACTTCTGATGTTTGAGTATTTCACTGGAGTGCTTCAAGGCACAGACCTGTTTTGGTTTATCCTGCTGGATACTCAGAGAACTTTTTCTCCTAGGAGTGATTTATAGCTATCTTCAGATCTGGGGAATTTTCTTCTATTATTTCTTTGATTATTTCTATCATCTCAATGTCTATTCATTCTCCTTAGGGTAACTCATATTTTATAGGAATCTTGAACTTCTTGATTGATAAATTTATGTGCATTTCTCTCACATTTTTACAGAATTATTTTTAATTATTTCATGTCCTGCATATATCCTCTTCTTCTATTGACTTTTTGCATATATATTTCTAACTTATAAGAATTATGCCTAACTTTCCTTCTGATTATTTCTTTTTTACTACAGTAGGTAGGTTGGGTGGCATCACCGACTCAATGGACATGAGTCTGAGTAAACTCCGGGAGTTGGTGATGGACAGGGAGGCCTGGCGTGCAGTAGTCCATGGGGTCACAGAGTCAGACGTGACTGAGCAACTCACTGAACTGACTGACTGAAGCAATGGGGACTTTATAGATATAACGGTCTATCTTGATGTGTCATAGTGAGTTAGATGAGATAGTGACTACGTCTGGAATGAACTGCTTTTTATTATTAATTGTGCCCATGTTTTCCTATCACTTTTGTTAAACTTCTTTCTTAGTTAACTTGTACAATTCATAGTCTGCTAGACTTATTTAAAATTAGATATTCAGCACTTTTCCAGGGTTTACTGGAAGTACTCACTTAACTCGGATTTCACTTGCTGCTTAAGTATACACCTCCCTCCCCCACTCCTGTAATTTCTGGGCACACAAATCTACTTACGTTTTGACAACCTAAATATAAAGCTTCCTCAAAACACTTTACCCACTCAGTGCTTATTTTTCCATGAATGATTAATGATGACAATTTACATAGAATATTCTACTAAAAATCACCTTAAATAACAACATTGCCTGTACAATCCCATGTCTCATTGCAGTGGGGAGCCGTGCTTAGAATAAACGCTGCGACTTTAACTAGTTGCAAATCTTCCAAGCTGAACCTCTGAAGAAATAAAATAGTTGAAAGAAAATATATTAATAGGCATGGGTGCTGACTATTTTATCCCTATTCCCAGCAGCAGTGTCAAGTAATCATTATAAATTTTCCTTCTAGAGCCAGCGGACTGGGTTCAGATCACAATTTAGCTATATGCTCTTGGGCAATCTATTTAACTTTTAAGACCCTGGTTTCTCTGTGTTGGCACAAGGATTTTAAAAACATAGTGTATATATTTTTAATGTACTATATACTAAATAGTCCCAGGATATTTAGCATAGGCTTAGCACACTGCAAACATTCAAAAATATTCATTTTTATGATCAACAAATCAAATGGCAATCTCTCAGAGGAAAATTATTACATCTATTTAATCCCAGAAGTGATTTCATCTTTTTTTTATTTCTTGTCACCACATTGCATTTTGTTTTTACCTCTAGAATAGGTCTTATTACACTCAAATAATGTGTATAAAGCTATTTTTTCTCCATTTCCAGCTATACATTTAGAACTGAGTGGCCAGAGACAGTCACCTTTACCCTTCAGCATGACTAGTAGGAACACTGCCTCAGTAGCTCAAACAGTAAAGAATCTGCCTGCAGCGTGGGAGACCTGGGTTTGAATTCTGGGTGGGGAAGATTCCCTGGAGAAGGGCATGGAAACTCACTCCAGTATTGTTACCTGGGGAATTCCGAGGACAGAGGAGTCTGGCAGGCTACACTCCACACGGTTGCAGAGTCAGACATGACTGAGTAACACACAGACACACACATACAGACACACACACACACACACGCAGTAGGAACACTGCATATTGTACCCAGCCATGAACGAATAACAGCAGGGCAGCACAGTGGGGACACATTTTGCTGCCTAAAAGGGAAAAACCATATACAGTTTGATCCCTAAGAAAAGTATGTTCGTGAGTTTCACATCCATTTAAACATTTAGGAGGTAGATTCTGTCATATCTATCTATGAGGAAAAGGAGGCTATGTGTACGTAAGAAAGAAACACTTCCTGGGGCTGGTGCACGGGGATGATCCAGAGAGATGATATGGGGTGGGAGGTGGGAGGGGGTTTCAGGATTGGGAGCTCGTGTACACCTGTATGTCAATGTATGGCAAAACCAATACTGTATTGTAAAGTAGAATAAAGTAAAATTAAAAAAGAAAAAAATAAGAATAAGCAGTCTCTAAACATGAGTGACGAAATCATAAAGAAAGGTGCTCATGTGGACTGAATACATGAGGCTGAGCGTGTCAAGGGTGTGACCACTCTTAGCTGGTATACAGTATGCTCAAAGAAATTAATTTCTCTGAACCTAAGACATGTGTAGACTAAGGGGAAAGAGGTTAGGGAATGGTGTGCTCTGTGAAGAGCTCTAAATCAGAAACTGAAGCTCTTGCCTTTAGAGTAACTAGTCCTGGAAACTACTATATAGGATGGTGAGCCTTCTTCATGAAATAAGCACACTTTCACTGGGGAAATGGATCCATCCAGCTCCTGCTTTCTGAAATGGAACAGCTACACACTGGCCACTAAGTTTCCTTTCAACCCTATGGCTAAGATCTGGGCTCCCACAGAAGTACCAGCTCATGAAGTAGAGCCAATGGAGTCTTGGGTTGGACTTGCTAGAGTAGCAGAAAGGAGGGCTTTCTGTTACTTTCCGTCACTTCGGGCTTTGCGCGGAAGGAGCCGTGTAGGGATGCAAGGCCGACACACACTGCTAAGCGATTCTAGCTTCCTTGAGGGTGTGGTCCATTTCAAGACCCACAAGAATCAGCTGTCACTATCTGATGTTTGTACTGAGTTTCAGATCCAATCCATTCCAGATGCTTTGTTTTTACTACGTTTCAGGTCTAATCCCTTTCAGATGCTCATGCTACTGCCATTCTGATGCTCTCCAAAAAAAAAAAAAAAAAAAGGACAATAAAAAGAAGTGAGATCTAGATCCAACAATTTTAACATTTCTTTGGAAGGAATGATGCTAAAGCTGAAACTCCAGTACTTTGGCCACCTTATGCGAAGAGTTGACTCATTAGAAAAGACTTTGATGCTGGGAGAGATTGGGGGAAGAAGGAGAAGGGGATGACAGAGGATGAGATGGCTGGATGGCATCGCTGACTCGATGGACGCGAGTATGAGTGAACTCTGGGAGCCGGTGATGGACAGGGAGGCCTGGTTGCTGCGATTCATGGGGTCGCAAAGAGTCGGACACGAATGAGTGACTGAACTGAACTGAATGGTTTTGGCAAAGAAGAAAGGTAAAACTTTGGATTAAATAGCTTAAGAAGATGTCACGTGTGTAAAGGCTCTCACAATAAGAGATCAACATTAACCTTTACTATGTGATTCTACTTTTCAAGCTTTACTCTTTGCTATTCTAAATTCACTCTGATGCCTCTCTTGTTTATAAATTTAGACAACAGCTAGAGTTCCTTGAGATGTAGAAATAGCCGTATCTCCACTCTGATTTCCACTTCTTGCATCCAGGATAGAAATGGCAAAGTAGGCTGCTGCTGCTCTTGGTGTGTGGAGCCTGGGCATCTCTCTGTGGGAGGCCAGGGAGTCCGTGAAGCTACAGGATGAGCCTGAACTCAGCTTGGATGGCAAGGGAAGGAGCCTATTAGTGGATCACAAAGCTCCTTCCTTCCTTCTTGGCAGGAGTTGTTGCTTCACGCCAGCAGGTGTTTAATGCTGTTAAATTTATGAGTAGTGAAAGCTGTTGGATTTCTTAACACCTGGGTAACATAAATTATCAGAATTTTTTTTTTGCCCTGACATCATTGGAAAGTGATTTTTGAAACCTATGGAAAACCATTAAGTAACCTTTACTGGAATGTGTTTATTTCTGAGCATTTATTACTACCTCTGTGTCTGCAGGCTGTCCTGGGATGAGCTGACAGACCCTGGCTGAGCGGGAAGTGACAGGGTCAGGAAAAGCTAAGTGGGGATAGCTTTCTCTTGAAATCCCTCATGAGACACAGACCCTTTTAATTTATGCCTTTATAGTTTTTGTTTTGTATTTCTCTTGCTCAGAATTACCAATAAGCTAAGTACAAGCCCAGTGGCCCAATGGCGTTCCTTTTAAACAAGTATGGTATCAAGAGGTGCTCTTAGATATGTCCTTCTTTCCCTTTTCTCTATTCCTTCATCACAGTAAATAATAGGTTTCTGACCTGTCAAGAGAATTTACAACATAAAAAAAAAAAAAGCGCGGAAGGAGTCAGCCTTTTCTTTACAGTAACAGCTTATCCATATAACATTATCCATCTACATTGCTGTTATCCACTAGGTCATCTGAATGTAAACAAGCATTTCTAAAATGTTTATCTGCTGTTGATTTTATGTGGGATTGCCCATACTTGCCATGTTGTGAAGGGGACCCTTTGAACTTGATGTGTTTGGAGAGGTTATTTTTCTACTCATATTTTAGTTTCTAACAGAAATTGTGGCAATATGCAATAACGCTGCTGTTTTTCATATTTCACATTTCAATGTCATACTTATGACTGGATCTAATGGATTTAAAGAAAACAACACAAAATGTGGTAGCGTATTTTCACATGATATACTGGGAAGAATAATGGATTCTAGGGAAGAACTGCTGGTACAAACTCAATTCTCCGGTGATTTCTTACTCTGTGACTGTGGGTAAATCACATCAAAATTCAGAATCACAGCTTTTCTTCTGTAGGGTCAGATTTGCTATGGACATTGTGGATGGCAGCCCAGAATCCACTGCATCCTGGCCCCACTGATTGGGGACTTGATGTAAGGTGAGGGGAGAAATCTGATCGCCAAGAGAGTTAGCTGATCTATTCTTAGCTGGTCATTTTGGGGTAAGGGTAATGGATATGTGACTGAATTCTCATCAGTGAGATGGAATAAAACATTTTCTGTAGGTTTCTAAGAGAGTTCCAATGCTTAAGAGGAAGTTACGAGAAGCCAAATGCTCTTCTCATTTGTATAAGTTACCCTAGCCATCTAGTGACCTTTGAAGGAAGGCAACCAGAAGACAAAGCTGAAATTAATAAAGATCAGACCTGAGTGGGTCACAGAGAAAAGGAGCAGGAGCCTTGATAAAGTTCCCCCTGAACCCCACCCCCAACTTTTAGTTCCATGAGCCAAATAAAATTAAATATTGTTTACCCATAGTTTTGCTGCTGTTACTGCTAAGTCGCTTCAGTCGTGTCCGACTCTGTGCAACCCCAGAGACGGCAGCCCACCAGGCTCCCCCGTCCCTGGGATTCTCCAGGCAAGAACACTGGAGTGGGTTGCCATTTCCTTTTCCAATGCGTGAAAGTGAAAAGTGAAAGTGAAGTCACTCAGTCGTGTCCGACTCTTAGCGACCGCAAGGACTGCAGCCTACCAGTCTCCTCCGTCCATGGGATTTTCCAGGCAAGAGTACTGGAGTGGGGGTGCCATTGCCTTCTCCAAGTAGGGGCATTAGTCATTTTTAAATTCACATCACCAGGATGGCTCAAGTCCCTCCTGGGATCAGAAGATCTATCTCCTGTCTGTTTTGGAGTACAATCTCTGTCAAGCTGTGCTGGCTGTTTAGAGCTATCCTAGAAATCTTATCCCCAGAAACTAGATTTTGGGGGTGTTCATTAGAATGGCACTCATTGGTAGTCCTGAATAGGTATCTGAGATCTCCCAGGGGCTCACAGGTGTATTGAGTGTCCTTTTTTGTTTTCTTCCACAGCTTGACTCGTGAGTAGTGAATCCAGGTGTCATGTCCTGGGTACCTTGACTGCTGTGGGGGTAGAAAGTATTACAGGGTAGGGGCCCTTCCATGTGGGCTGGAGTTGAGCTTTTGGAGACCCATCTTTCCAGACTTTAATTAGGACTTGAGTCCCTGGAGCATATAGTGGTGACTCCTTAGAACCTTTTGGGTCCTGGTTTATACCCCACAAGCATATATCCTGTTCAAACTGCCCAATGGTCATGGTATAAGACTGGAGGGTCTGAACCTCTGGATCGAGGAGAAGGTCACTGACATAAACGAAAGGTCCCCCATAGAGCATCTCATAAGGACGAAGACCAAGCTGTCCCTTAGTGGGTTTCTATTGCTTCTCTGTGTGTGCTCAGTCATGTCCAACTCTTTCAGACCCTTTGGATTGTAGTCTGCCACGCTCTTCTGACAATGGGAATTTCCAGGCAAGAATACTGGGGTAGGTACTTGTAGCCAAAACCGTCACAACTGATATGGGAAAAATTCCATCTGCCAATCAGGATTATTTAAAGGGCTAAATAAAGAATTCATGTGGGTTCCCTGGTGACTCAGCTGTATAGAATCTGCCTGTAATGCAGGAGATGTAGGTTTGATCCCTGGGTGGGGAAGATCCCCTGGAGGAGGAAATGGCAACCCACTCCAGTAGTCTTGCCTGGGAAAACCCATGGGCAGAAGAGCCTGGAGGGTCCATGGGGTCACAAAGATTCAAAGTCCATGGAGAATAACCTTGTAGACATCAAGTGTACCATTAAGAGTGGGTACCCTCCTTGACCTGTAGCTTCACCATCTCTTCCCGATGGTCACTGGAATTAAGAAGCTGGGATCCATAAGGAAATAAATTGATTGAAAGACTAAGTGTCACTTTCATATGAGCAAGAGTATTAAAATATAAGTTACTGAGTTGCAAAATAGATTATGTTTTAAGACTATCTTTTATACTACATTATATGATAAATAATAATATATTAGGAAAGCAATGGCACCCCACTCCAATCCTCTTGCTTGGAAAATCCCATGGACGGAGAAGTCTGGTGGGCTGCAGTCCACGGGGTTGCTAAGAGTTAGACACGACTGAGCGACTTCACTTTCACTTTTCAGTTTCATGCATCGGAGAAGGAAATGGCAACCCACTCCAGTGTTCTTGCCTGGAGAATCCCAGGGACAGGGGAGCCTGGTGGGGTGCCGTCTATGGGGTCGCAGAGAGTCGGACACAACTGAAGCGACTTAGCAGCAGCAGCATATGCTAATAGTAATATGCCACACACTATCATGTATATCTTATATATATATATATATATATATAGTCTTCAGACTATTGGTCTATTTTATACACACATATTTATACTATATACACGTGTGTGTGTATGTGGGAGTGTATATATATATCTTTAGGCGTTACAGAGCACTATCAAACAAAGCCAATAAAATAGATACACCTGGGCTATTTTATATTTTGTGGTTTCCAAGAAAATAGTACATTTTTCCAAAAATGTGTTTAAGGGATATTTTACCTTACTTTGAAACTTCAGTTCTTCCAGATTTTCCATATTGACTACTTGGAAAAATATGCTCCTTAAAAAAATGTGTTCTTAGCACAACACTTGCTCAAATATGTATAGAATGTTTGCTCTGAACTGTATTCATTTACGGGAATATTTTAGGATGTTTTCATAAGAGGGGAAACAAAACCCAACGCTTTCAGATAGGATCTATAATAATGCTTCACAACTGAAGACAGTTTTCTTGGGGTTTTTGCTCTTTCTAAAAAAGAAGAACAATAATGCGCCAGAGACCCCAAAGGGAAATATATTGTTAATGGAAAAAATTGCCTTCATTCACTCTTTCTATTTAAGGGAGCTCTTGCTGCCAGGTTATAATGAAAACATAAAGGTCTAACACAAAACTGATCAAGGGGAAGGAGGCAGGGGAAAGTAACCCAGCATACGCAGCCTCTAATCCAGATGTTAGCATTAGTGGGGTAGCTTTTGTGAAAGACAGCCAGAATTGTTATCCTCTTCATCCTCTCTGAGGTCCCCACTCCATGACCAAATGACTCCCCGACCAAAAACAAAACCTTACTTTTCAAATTTCAAGATTTTTTTTTACATAATATAAATTCTGTTTTCTGATAAAGAAAAACCTCAAGTATAAAATAAGTTACTTATGATGTTGATCTGATAGAGCTAAGATTTTAGAAAAAATGGAAACCAGTGATACCTAAAAACTATTTTGTCTAAATAGGAGAATCACCTAAAATTCTTCCTTTTTATTATAGCTTATTGAAATAAATGTGTTCTTAACTTGCTAAAATTAAGCTAGGAATAAATCTTCAGATGTTTTGAAAAAAGCTCAAGTACAACTTAGAAAATGATGATTTCCCAGCATATTGGGGCTGGGGGAGGAAAGAGTTTTTCAAAGGAAGAAAAAAACTAATCTCAGAGAGAAATCCAGATAGACTTAAGAACCAAATAAAATAGTGCTTAGTGGCAAACGCTGAGAGAGCACACATCTCAGAAGAAGTGAATAATCTTCTGAACCATCTGTCTTGGTCTTTTTCATAACCTTTGGGAATGCATTTTGGGGGAAGCTTTCATAAAACTATACAGAATTGCAAATTCTTTTTTATACCAGCTGCCTTGCATAGTCTATAATTCCATGTCTTTCCAGAAGGCTACAGTGCATAAGAGCATGCCTGCCTCTCCACATAGACCCAGGAAGAGGACCCATCAGAGCCATTGCCCATTGCCCTGCCTCCCTCAAACCTGGGGGTGTCTGTCTCGGCATTTTATCACACAATTTGTGGCATGGCTTCGTTAAACCTAAGCTCTTGATTGAAATTTTGATTGAAATATAAAGTGATATTACCAAATAGTCCTAAGTTTCGAATTTTCACAAATATACTAATGTGAAGTTACCAATTCTAAGGGCTCTCCTGGTGGCTCAAATAGTAAAGAAACTACCTGCCATGCAGGAGACTGGGGTTCGAGTCCTGGGTCAGGAAGATCCCCTGGAGAGAGGAGTGGCGACCCACTCCAGCAGGCTTGCCTGGAGAACTCCAGGGACAGGGGAGCCTGGCAGGTTACAGGGTGTGGGGTTGCAGAGCTGGACGCGACTCAGCGACTAACACTTTCACTTTCAAATCTGAAGCTTGTTTGGATTATGATATGGTTATCCATCGTATTTTGGTTTCCGAAATTGTGTCTCTCTTAGAATTCTCCATGAAACAGACTCTGGGCCAAGGCTCGTGCAAGTGGTCGACTGAGAACTGCAGGGAACCTCAGGAGGGGTCAGCAGCGCGCGATGCAAAAAGAGAACACGTTCAATAAAGGATCTGGTGGGAGACTAGGGGGCTATTTGGAGAGGAAACGCTGGAAACGGGTGTAAAACACACGCCTGAGAGTCACCTTACCTGAGGGCTGGTGAAGTTACACACCGACCGCGGCCACTTCTTACTGGAGGCTTCCTCCGGGGGTGCGGACTCCCGCGGGGCCAGCCTGCGCGCACGCGCAGAGACGCTCCAACAGAACTGCAGCGGCGAAGCGCTGATTAAAAGAAAAACACCAAGACAGTCTACTAACGCATATGTATGGAATTTAGAAAGATGGTAACGATAACCCTGTATGCAAGACAGCAAAAGAGGCACAAATGTATAGAACAGTCTTTTGGACTCTGTGGGACAGGGAGAGGGTGGGATGATTTGGGAGAATGGCATTGAAACATGTATAGTATCATATAAGAAACGAATTGCCAGCCTAGGTTCGATGCAGGGCGCAGGATGCTTGGGGCTGGTGTACTGGGATGACTCAGAGAGATAGTTGGGCGGGGGGAGGTGGGAAGGGGGTTTGGGATTGGGAACACGTGTACACCCATGAGGGATTCATGTTGATGTGTGGCAAAACCAATACAATATTGTAAAGTAAAATAAATAAATAATAATAAATATTAAAAATTAAAAAACAAGGTTATCTAGAGGCTATCAAACCATTATTAAATTTTTTAAAAGTATATTGCAAAATCCAAATAAGTGAGCAACGCACAGAAAATTAACAAGAATTACTCATCTAAAAGCAGGATCACCAGTAAGAATAATGAGTTCACATTTATTGCCTATCCAGTGTTCTTGCCTGGAGAATCCCATGGACGGAGGGGCCTGGTGGGCTGCGGTCTAGGGGGTTGCAAAGAATCGGACATGACTAAGCAACTGTCACACACACAATATACAGAGAGAAAGATAACAGGATTACTTGCTTGCTTGCTCAGTCCTTTCGGATTATTTGGACCCCATGGGCCACAGCCCATCAGGTTCCTCCATCCATAGAATTTCACAGTAAGCATACTGGAGCAGGTTGTCATTTCCTCCTCCAGGGGATCTTCCTGACCCAAGGTTTGAACTCCTGTCTCCTGGATTAGCAGGAGGATTCATTACTACTGAGCTATCTGGGAAGCTCAGAAAACAGGATAGGGGATTTTTATTTTCTTTATATTTTCCTGTATTTCTATATTTAAAAAACTACACTGTCTATTATTTTGGTATAAAAGGGACTTTAAATATTATGAAAATGTCATATTAGTTTTTCATACATTATTTATTGGATTATTAGATTGGCTTCTTATAGCAAGTATCTATACTGTTGGTTCAGTTCATACCATGAGAATATGGGAAGTATTCTCATTTTCCTGTTTTACAAAAAGGCAAACAAAATAGCAAACCACAGAGGTACAAGTTTACCAAAGAACAGAATGAACAGACGCTTCCTATGAATCTATGCAAGATGGAATTTCTTTCTGTTTGAGTCATTTGTATATTTTGATTTTAAAATTCTATAACAATCACTATGCCATACATTTGTTTTTGATTTGGATTTTGGATTTCTTTTGCACTAAAAGTAAAAAGATATTTAACTTATAATTAGAAAATATACACAGTCCAACTATAAGGAAAGAAGATTTTAACCATCATATTTCAGTGGTCTATGATATATTAAATTTCAAAAGAAAGGTAATAGAAATACTTACACTGTTCAGATTGAACTGTGAGAATACAGAATCTGTAATGCCGTTCAGTAAGGTAATATTTCACTATATGTGGTAGTCATAAGGAATTTGAACAATGCATTGATGTTTAACTCATATTCAGAAAATTTCTTTTTATCAATCTGCTACCAATTTACAGAAAAATATAAAAACTTATGAACACAAGATTTTTGCCCACCTTATTTTCCTAAAATGTAAATATTGTACAGTTCAAAAACTAATACCAGTTTGTACTAATACCACAATCTATATGTTTTCACAAGCTTTAATAAGTTACCAAATAAACTCTAAAACTAACATGTGTTCAGTAAAATGTGTTCATTTAATTTTACATTTTTAAAATAAATGACTAAAGATTATTCCAAAGCAAACATCAAAATGGTATACTATTGGCATAAAAGCAGACACATAGATAAACAGAATAAAAGAGAGAGCCAAGAAATAAACCCATGCTATATGGTCAATTATTTTATGACAAATGAACTAAGAAAGTGGGAAAGGACAACTTCTTCAATTAATCATATTGGAAAAACTGGACAGTCACATGCAAAAGAATGAAACATAATGGAATATTATTCAGCCATAAAAAGGAGGAAATCTTGTCATTTGCAACAACAACATGGATGTATCTTGAGGACCCCATGCAAAGTGAAATAAGTTGGCAAATACCATATGATCTCATGTGTATTAGTGAGATCAGATTGGGGGTTGCAGAGGCAGGGGCTGGGGCTGGGCAAATGGGGTGAAGGGGTCAAAAGATACAAGCTTCCAGCCAAAGAACTAAATAGGCATTTCTCCAAAGAAGACATACGGATGGCTAACAAACACATGAAAAGATGCTCAACATCACTCATTATCAGAGAAATGCAAATCAAGACCACAATGAGGTACCATTTCACACCAGTCAGAATGGCTGGGATCCAAAAGTCTACAAGCAATAAATGCTGGAGAAGATGTGGAGAAAAGGGAACCCTCTTACACTGCTGGTGGGAATGCAAACTAGTACAGCCATTATGGAAAACAGTGTGGAGATTCCTTAAAAAACTGCAAATAGAACTGCCTTATGACCCAGCAATCCCACTGCTGGGCATACACACCGAGGAAACCAGAATTGAAAGAGACACATGTACCCCAATGTTCATTGCAGTGCTGTTTATAATAGCCAGGACATGGAAGCAACCTAGATGTCCATCAGCAGATGAATGGATAAGAAAGCTCTGGTACATATACACTATGGAATACTACTCAGCCCTTAAAAAGAATAAATTTGACTCAGTTCTAATGAGATGGATGAAACTGGAGCCGATTATACAGAGTGAAGTAAGCCAGAAAGAAAAACACCAATACAGTATACTGACACATATATATGGAATTTAGAACACAGTAATGATGACCCTATATGTGAGACAACAAAGAGACACAGAGGTATAGAGTGGACTTTTGGACTCTGAGGGAGAGGGAAAGGGTGGGATGGTTTGGGAGAATGGCAATGAAACATGTATATTTTCCTGTAAGAAACGAAGCGCCAATCTATGTTCAATGTAGGATGCAGGATGCATGGGGCTGATGCACAGGATGATTCAAGTAGAGGATGTGGGGTGGGAGGTGGGAGGGGGCTTCGGCATTGGGCGATTGTGTTCACCTATGGCTGATTCGTGTCAATGTATGGCAAAACAAATACAGTATTGTAATTTAAAAAATAAATAAATTTAATAAAAAAAAATAAATAAAAATTTAAAAAAGAAATAAAAATAATGAGAAGTACAACATGGTGGTTACAGTTAATAATTTTGTATCATATACTTGAAAGGTATTAAGAAAATGAATTTTGAAAGTTCTCATCACAAGGAAAAAATGTTGTCACCATGTGGTGATGGACATTACCTAGATGACTTGTAGTGACTGGAGAAGTTATACAATATACATAAATAGCAAATCATTCTGCTGCACATCTGAGGCTAATATCATGCTATGTCACTTATACTTCAATAAAAAGGAAAAATTTAAAGAGGAAAAAGAAACTTCTTAAAACACCTCGTCAAGAAAAAAGACTCATTTCTTAAGCAGCGGTTCTTGCCCCTGGTGTGTGTGTGCTAAGTCGCTTCAGTCCTGTCCGACTCTGTGCGACTGTGTGGACTGCAGTCCACCAGGCTCCTCTGTCCGTGGGGTTCTCCAGGCAAGAATACCGGAGTGGGTTGCTGTGCCCTCCTCCAGGTGTCTTCCCGACCCTGGGATCAAATCTGCATCTCACCTGTCTAACCTGCTTTGGTAGGCGTGTTCTCCAGTAGTGTCCTGGGCTATACAAAATCACTGGGTGGCCCTTTAAAAAATATTAGGGTTTGGGCTCCATCCTTAGAGGTCCTGATTTAATTATTCTAGGATAGAGTCTATGCATTCCTATAAAAACAAACAAACAAACAAAACCTCCCTCAGTGATTTGAATGTGCAGCCAGGGTTGAGAACCACTTCTCAAAGAAAAGAAAAAATATAAGCTACCATAGACTTCTCCTTCGGAGAGCTGAACAGCAGCAGCAGAGGAAGACTGGCTATCAAGGGACAGGGGTTGGGGGTGAAAGAATGATGTACTTAGTCAAGAGGTCATTTGTAGGCAAGACCAGTGTTCTCACAATACTGCAGGCTTCCCTGGTGGCTTAGTGGTGCAGAGTCTGCCTGCCATTGAAGAAATGCATGTTCAGTCCCTGGGTGGGGAAGATCCTCTGGAGAAGGAAATGGCAACCCACTCCAGTATTCTTTGCCCGGGAAACAGAAAAGCCTGGAGGGCCCCAGTCCCTGGGGTTGCAAAGAGTCGGACATGGCTTAACAACTAACAACAGAAAGTACTACACTCACTCTTTAGGGATACTGTCCAGCCAACCTAGAGATATATTAGGATAAAGAACTCAAGAATAAGGATGTCAGTGGAAAAGGAGATGCTAAATGAGCTAAACCCAAATAAAGTCTTGAGAGCTGCAATTAACATGGCTACAAGACAAAAAATAAATTCAAAAGTAAGTGTCCAAAGAAAAATTAATGATGTAAAATAACAATATTTAGATTCAAACCCCATATTACATCAATCAAAACCGTAACGTGGGAAGAGACAGTAAGGAGAATAAAAACTTCCATATTTCTCATTTTCCAAAGATGATACATAATACATAGCTATCATATTGACCTCGATAGAGATGAAAAATCTCCAAATGCTTTCAAATAACAAAAAAATAATCACTATTATAAAAAAACGTAATTATAACTTCCAAGCAGAAATATGAATTAAGCAAATAAAATTAATGAAAATATAACAGAAAAAATAATTACCTATTGTTTTCCACATCAAATTATACTGAATGCATTTTTTTTCCCTAGGACTATGAAGGGTTTCTGTCAATCATTTGGAAAGAAATAAAAATCATACTAATAGGATGCTGTTTATTAATAACATAAAATGAGAGTTTAATCATACTGGCTACTTCGAAATGTTTTAGATAGGGTGATATACTCATAGCTGGTTAAAATGTTGGATACTGATTTAATTTGCATTCCTACAAATCTGTATATTTTTGAGATTCTATCTTTCATAATCAGAAGATGATAGTTAAATCAACTATTCTGGGGGAACTGACTTCTATAATGTGATATATAAAGTTAAAACATATTTAAAAGTATTGAGATTTAAATGTTAATTTCAAAGGGTACAATATAGAATTGCTGAAGACCTGGAAAATGGATTCTGTATACAGAGAGGGAGACTCCAAGATTCAATTCCTAGTACTTCTGAAATGAATTTTAAAATAAAGCTTATATTTTAACTGGTGGTAGTTTAGTTGCTCAGTCATGTCTGATTCTTGTGACCCTGTCGCAAGAATATAGCCTGTTAGGCTCCTTTGTCCATGGGATTTTCCAGGCAAGAACACTGGAGTAGGTTGCCATTTCCAACTACTTTTGACTAAAACTCCTAGTTCCTACATTGATATCTGTGCTCTGATTTACCCCAGTAAGAAGGCCTTGACTCTTTTGGTGGTTGTTCTTGGTCCATAGTCGCCCAGTAGAAGTGCGACATTTCACCAGGTGCACTCATGATATCACATTTTAGCCAATGACATATAAGGAGATACACTCTGTGCAACTTTAGAAATTATCTTTAAAGATCAGAAGGCACATGTTTTGAACTCTCCTCACTCTTCCTGAGGGCTTGGTCAGAAAGATATGATGCCTGGAACCCAACTAAACATCTTGGACCCTGAAGTGGAATCCTTGTACTCAGAACAGCCAAGACATAAGACCAAAGGACCACCTTTTGGCAGGACTTTGCCTGGAAAATCCCATGGACGAAGGAGCCTGGTGGGCTGCAGTCCATGGGGTCGCTAGGAGTCAGACACGACTGAGAGACTTCACTTTCACTTTTCACTTTCATGCTTTGGAGAGGGAAATGGCCACCCACTCCAGTGTTCTTGCCTGGAGAGTCCCAGGGACGGGGAGCCTGGTGGGCTGCCGTCTGTGGGGTCGCACAGAGTCGGACACGCCTGGAGCGACTCAGCAGCAGTGCTGTTGTGTTAGACCCTTGCTGTCTACTGGCAGAATTCTTTTCCATGAGAAACAGACTTCTTTTCTTGTTTTAGACACAGATTTTGTTTGCTTTTCGTTTGATATAACCAAGCCTAACTGTAAGTGACACACAGCTCCATTGTTGTCCTGTCACTTCTTATCAGAGATTTTAATGAAAAACTACTTTGACAGAAGAGCAACCACAATAGAAGGTTTCACAAGGTCATGATTTGGAGAAGTAACAAAATCATCTTTCATAAAGTAGATCTGATTTGTATGGTAAGGGAACAGCATTCTTCTCTAAAAAGTTTCCTGGTCAGAGATCATTTCTATGATTCATCTATGTAAATATCATGTATCTTATACTGTTTGTTTTAATTTTCACTCTACCCATTTTACTAGGAATTTTCATTTGCACAATTTCTTGGTTACATGATACCAGTTGTGAGAACGAAAAGTTTCCACAGGCTGATAGGCACCATCAGAAGCTTTTGGACTTAAAATGTTTTTTCAAACACATTTTGAAAATTGTCATATTTTAAAATCCAATATGCAAGGCTACTTTTGAATATGAAATGATTATACCATTGAATGTGTATTTATCTTGCCAATGAAGTTTAAAAGCACGGCCATTGTTGCCGTGAAGTCCGTGATCCTCGTGGATCTTTAGTAGTTCCTCACCTAAATGATGAGAATTTGCCCAGAAATCCTGTTTTTCCATCTTTCTTGATAAGGAGTTCTTCATCTAACAGAAATATTCTCTCAGATGAAGTGAATAATCCAGGTGTCACTGCCATCCTCCACTGTCTAAATGTCTTATTGTCCAAGTCAAACTAACAAGTTTCTGACACCACAGTATATGTGCTAGATTATAAATCTTAACTACGTGAGAGTTGGACTGTGAAGAAGACTGAGCGCCAAAGAATTGATGCTTTTGAACTGTGCTGTTGGAGAAGACTCTTGAGAGTCCCTTGGACTGCAAGGAGATCCAACAAGTCCATTCTGAAGGAGATCAGCCCTGGGATTTCTTTGGAAGGAATGATGCTAAAGCTGAAGCTCCAGGACTTTGGCCACCTCATGCAAAGAGTTAACTCATTGGAAAAGACTCTGATGCTGGGAGGGATTAGGGGCAGGAGAAGGGGACGACAGAGGATGGCTGGATGGCATCACTGACTCAATGGATGTGAGTCTGAGTGAACTCCAGGAGTTGGTGATGGACAGGGAGGCCTGGCGTGTTGTGATTCATGGAGTTGGACATGACTGAGAGATTGAACTGAACTGAACTGAATTGAACTTCAGTTTGAGTTGGAGTTAAAGAAAATTGCCAAGATCATCTTCAGCTTTAAGCACTGGCTGGTTGTCACTCCTCAGTAGACAAGGCTGGCAACGGAGGACGAGATGCTCGGATGGCATCATTGACTCAACGGGCATGAACTGGAACAAACTCCAGGAGACAGTGAAGGGCAGGGAGGCCTGGGGTGCCGCAGTCCACAGGGTCGCAAAGAGTCAGACACAACTGAGCGACTGAACAACAACAAAGCCTTCTGATTCTGAAGGACGCAGGAGTTTTCTCACGGCCAGAACCCTCGCAGTGGGAAAGTCAATCAAGAGCAGGCTGGCCCTCTGCTCTCTGCCCCAGCACATCTGGCAATATTTAGGTAACGGCTGCAGCAGCCTTTTTTTTTTTTTTTGGCTCTTCCCTCTTGAATGCCTTTCCTGTTTGCACTCTGCTCCCCCTCTTGGAAGGATTTTCCAGGGAGTATATACTTGGAGGAAGTCTATCTGGGACAACTGCTGGTCTCAGCCACCATCTGTGTGTGGCTTTCCACCTGCCAGACCTGCTGCTCCTCCTCAAGTGCCCTCCCAGGCTGTGCTGGCCCTAGGTCCCTCTGCCCAGTCAAGGGCACGTCCAGACCACAGGGAGCCGGCCCCGCTCCCCATCTTCTCCTCCTTCTCATCTCCTCTGGCAGGGAGGCCCCTTCATAATCACTCACTTTTCTAAACAGACATCCCTGCAGTCTGAAATGGTTAAGAATTCCTAAAGACTATCTTAAAGACTCCTGTAAACAGGGCTCTGAGGAGCTATAAAGACTGTTACAGGGGCCAGCGCGGGGAGAGGGAAAAAGCTGAGCTCCGGGCCTCTGACTCCACTTCCTGCACAGGCTCTGTTTCTAACCAACTCTCACATTCTGGCTTTTCTTGCAAGAATTTAGTAGAACAAAACATTCCTTGGCCAGTGAAACAGCTTGCAAACCGCTAACTTGGTTCGTATTATTGTCACAAAGGGAATATAATGAAGTCGCATTTTTCCCCTCTGTTCATGTAACTCAATTGTGGCAGAAGTATGGCTAGAGCTATTGGGCTGAGTAATACTTCTATTATAGCATTTGAACCCTTCTAAATAGTGTATGTACACTTTAACAGAATACCCTCTGTGACTAAACCCAGAGAAAGAGAGAGAAATGAGAATTTCAGGCTGACTATGATGTTGTGTGTGAAAGAAGGATTTGGAGAGCACTGGGGTCTCTTGGAAATCAGTCATCAATGTTCATTGGAAGGACTGATGCTGAAGCTGAAGCTCCAATACTTTGGCCAACTGATGCAAAGAACTGACTCACTGGAAAAGACTCTGATGCTGGGAAAGATTGAAGGCAGGAGGAGAATGTGATGGCAGAGGATGAGATGGTTGGATGGCTTCACCAACTCGATGGACATGAGTTTGAGCAAGCTCTGCAAGTTGATGATGGACAGGGAAGCCTGGAATACTGCAGTCCATGGGGTCGCAAAGAGTTGGACACAACTGAGCTACTAAACTGAGTGGAGTCTCTTGAATCATGCCCAGTATTTATGAATAGTTCTGCTTTGATCATGTCAAGATGGTAATAAGGATGCTGATGTTTCTCTCTACTTGTAACAAATGAGCATGTGTGGCTATTGAAATTAAAAACTAATACATTCTTGATACTTATCTGCACAACTCACTGTACCAAATTTTGTATTTGATTGGATAAAATAATTATATAGGCAGAGTGATCTTGAAATCAATATTAAAATATGTGTGTGTATGTTTTAATAACAACTTATAATTTCTAAGTTAATTTATCACACTATGATCCTCATGCGTGAGTTTTGCAGTTGTGTGAGTTCTGCAGTTCATCTTTGTAACTTTTAAAGCCAGCTTTGTAACTCTGTCTCAGAGCAATGTTGGGTAAGCCTTACTGGTCAGATATTAAATTAGGCAATAAAGGAATACAATTTATTGGTTTTATAATGTTTAAGGAAGCATATAAGAAGGGAGGGAGGAAGATTAGCACAATTGATTTCAAGTAGAATGTTTTTTAAAAAAATTGGTAAAATCTACAAATAAGTGACCTAAAATATTAGTATGAAAATTAAGTCAGATAAACTAAGTATCATTCTGAGGCTTAAGCTTTGACTCATCTGGGTAGTTTCTAATTTGGGACTGTGACAAATAAAGCTGCTGTAAACATCCACGTACAAGTTTCTGTATGAGAATAAGTTTGTTTTTCCTTTTAATTTATCTGGGATAAATGCCCGTGAGTGCAATTGCCAGTTACATGCTAAGACCTTTCACAGTTTCTTAAAAACTGTCCAACTATTTTTCAGAGTGACTAGCATTCTACCAGTGACTGCACCATGCCGTACCGTCAGGTATGTATATCGATACTTTATAGTTATACTCATAATGCACATTATGTATACTCATATGAATAAGCACTCATCATGTATAGTTAGTTATGTACACTTGTTATGCATACTTATGTACCCTTACTAGTTATGTACACTCAGATCAAAATGTAGTTTTTCTGTATACTTACTAGCATTTGTTGTTATCACAAGTTTTTATCTGAAACATTCTAATAGGTATATGCTGCTGCTAAGTCGCTTCAGTCGTGTCCGACTCTGTGCAACCCCATAGACGACAGCCCATCAGGCTCCCCCCGTCCCTGGGATTCTCCAGGCAAGAACACTGGAGTGGGTTGCCATTTCCTTCTTCAATGCATGAAAGTGAAAGTTAAGTCGCTCAGTGGTGTCTGACTCTTGGCCACCCCATGGGCTGCGACTACCAGGCTCCTCTGTCCGTGGGATTTTCCAGGCAAGAGCACTGGAGTGGGGGTGCCATTGCCTTCTCTGAATAGGTATATACTGATGGTCATCTGAGTTAAATTCACCCATTCCAGTCCATTTTAGTTCGCTGATTCCTAGAATGTCAATGCTCACTCTTGCCATCTCTTGTTTGACAACTTCCAATTTGCCTTGATTCATGGACCTGAATTCCAGGTTCCTATGCAACATTGCTCTTTACAGACAGCATCGGATCTTGCTTTTATCACGAGTCACAGCCACAGCTGGATACTGTTTTTGCTTTGGCTCCATCCCTTTGTTTTTTTCTGGAGTTATCTCTCCGCTGATCTCCAGTAGCATATTGGGCACCTACTGACCAGGGGAGTTCCTCTTTTGGTTTCCTATCATTTTGCGTTTTTATACTGTTCATGGGGTTCTGAAGGCAAGAATACTGAAGCGGCTTGCCATTCCCTTCTCCAGTGGACCACATTCTGTCAGACCTCTCCACCATGACCTGCCCATCTTGGGTTGCCCTGCAGGCATGGCTTGGTTTCACTGAGTTAGACAAGGCTGTGGTCCTAGTGTGATTAGATTGACTAGATTCCTGTGAGTATGGTTTCAGTGTATCTTCCCTCTAATGCCCTCTTGCAACACCTACCATCTTACTTGGGTTTCTCTTACCTTGGGAGTGGGGTATCTCTACACGGCTGCTCCAGCAAAGCAAGCCACTGCTTCTTACCTTGGACGAGCATTATATCTACTGCTGCGGGCAGGAATCCCTCAGAATAAATGGAGTGGCCATCATGGTCAACAAAAGAGTCCAAAATGCAGTACTTGGATGCACCCTCAAAAACGACAGAATGATCTCTGTTCATCTCCAAGGCAATCCATTCAATATCACAGTTATCCAAGTCTATGCCCCAAATAGTAATGCTGAAGAAGCTGAAGTTGAACGGTTTTATGAAGATCTACAAAACCTTTTAGAACTAACACCCAAAAAAGTTGTCCTTTTCATTATAAGGGACTGGAATGCTAAAGTAGGAAGTCAAGAAACACCTGGAGTAACAGGCAAATTTGGCCTTGGAATGCGGAATGAAACAGGGCAAAGACTAATAGAGTTTTGCCAAGAAAATGCACTGGTCATAGCAAACTCCCTCTTCCCACAACACAAGAGAAGACTGTACACATGGACATCACCAGATGGTCAACACCGAAATCAGATTGATTATATTCTTTGCAGCCAAAGATGGAGAAGCTCTATACAGTCGACAAAAACAAGACCAGGGGCTGACTGTGGCTCAGATCATGAACTCCTTATTGCCAAATTCAGACTGAAATTGAAGAAAGTAGGGAAAACTGCTAGACCATTCAGGTATGACCTAAATCAAATCCCTTATGATTATACAGTGGAAGTGAGAAATAGATTTAAAGGCCTAGATCTGATAGATAGAGTGCCTGATGAACTATGGACAGAGGTCCGTGACATTGTACAGGAGACAGGGATCAAGACCATCCCCATGGAAAAGAAATGCAAAAAAGCAAAATGGCTGTCTGGGGAGGCCTTACAAATAGCTGTGAAAAGAAGAGAGGTGAAAAGCAAAGGAGAAAAGGAAAGACATAAGCATCTGAATGCAGAGTTCCCAAGAATAGCAAGAAGAGATAAGAAAGCCTTCTTCAGCGATCAATGCAAAGAAATAGAGGAAAAGAACAGAATGGGAAAGACTAGAGATCTCTTCAGGAAAATTAGAGATACCAAGGGAACATTTCATGCAAAGATGGCCTTGATAAAGGACAGAAATGGTCTGGACTTAACAGAAGTAGAAGGTATTAAGAAGAGGTGGCAAGAATACACGGAAGAACTGTACAAAAAGATCTTCACGACACAGATAATCATGATGATGTGATCACTCATCTAGAGCCAGACATCTTGGAATGTGAAGTCAAGTGGGCCTTAGAAAGCATCAGTACAAACAAAGCTAGTGGAGGTGATGGAATTCCAGTTGAGCTGTTTCAAATCCTGAAAGATGATGCTGTGAAAGTGCTGCACCCAATATGCCAGCAAATTTGGAAAACTCAGCAGTGGCCACAGGACTGGAAAAGGTCAGTGTTCATTCCAAACCCAAAGAAAGGCAATGCCAAAGAATGCTCAAACTACCGCACAATTGCACTCATCTCACATGCTAGTAAAGTAATGCTCAAAATTCTCCAAGCCAGGCTTCAGCAATACGTGAACCGTGAACTACCTGATGTTCAAGCTGGTTTTCGAAAAGGCAGAGGAACCAGAGATCAAATTGCCAACATCCCCTGGATCATCAAAAAAGCAAGAGCGTCCCAGAAAAACATCTATTTCTGCTTTATTGACTATGCCAAAGCCTTTGACTGTGTGGATCACAATAACCTGTGGAAAATTCTGAAAGAGATGGGAATACCAGACCACCTGACCTGCCATTTGAGAAATCTGTATGCAGGTCAGGAAACAACAGTTAGAACTGGACATGGAACAACAGACTGGTTCCAAACAGGAAAAGGAGTACGTCAAGGCTGTATACTGTCACCCTGTTTATTTAACTTATATGCAGAGTACATCATGAGAAATGCTGGACTAGAAGAAACACAAACTGGAATCAAGATTGCCGGGAGAAATATCAATAACCTCAGATATGCAGATGATACTACCCTTATGGCAGAAAGTGAAGAAGAACTAAAGAGCCTCTTGATGAAAGTGAAAGAGGAGAGTGAAAAAGTTGGCTTAAAGCTCAGCATTCAGAAAGCAAAGATCATGGCATCTGGTCCCATCACTTCATGGGAAATAGATGGAGAAAAAGTGGAAACAGTGTCAGACTTTATTTTTGGGGACTCCAAAATCACTGCAGATGGTGACTGCAGCCATGAAATTAAAAGACGCTTACCTTTTGGAAGAAAAGTTATGACCGACCTAGATAGTATATTCAAAAGCAGAGACATTACTTTGCCGACGAAGGTCCGTCTAGTCAAGGCTATGGTTTTTCCTGTGGTCATGCATGGATGTGAAAGTTGGACTGTGAAGAAGGCCGAGCACCGAAGAATTGATGCTTTTGAACTGTGGTGTTGGAGAAGACTCTTGAGAGTCCCTTGGACTGTCAGGAGATCCAACCAGTCCATTCTGAAGGGGATCAGCCCAGGGATTTTTTGGAAGGAATGATGCTAAAGCTGAAGCTCCAGTACTTTGCCCACCTCATGAGAAGAGTTGACTCACTGGGAAAGACTGTGATGCTGGGAAGGATTGGGGGCAGGAAGAGAAGGGGATGACAGAGGATGAGATGGCTGGATGGCATCACTGACTCGATGGATGTGAGCCTGAGTGAACTGTGGGAGATGGTGATGGACAGGGAGGCTTGGCGTGCTGCAATTCATGGGGTCGCAAAGAGTCAGACACGACTGAGCGACTGAACTGTACTGAACTGATATACTGATGGTTATAATTTGTCTTTTTAACATCTTAGCAGGGCGTTTTGCCTAGCGAAAGCCTGTAAATTTGCCTGTTTCTCCTTTTACGGGTTGTGCTTGCTTTAGTTATTCTTATGGGGTTGATCTGCTGGTGACAAATTGCATTATTTTTTATTCTTCTGGAAATGTCTTCAGTTCACCTGCATTTCTGAAGAACAATTTCACTGAATTTCACATTCTGGGTTGACAGTTATTTTCTTTCAGCGTTTAAAAGATGTTCTGATGCTTCTTCCCGGCTTCTGTTGCTTCAGATGAGAAAATCACCATTATTTGAACTAATATTTCCCTATAAGTTAATATGCCATTTCTCTCTGGCTGTTTTTATGTTTTACTTTCTTTTAATTTTCATTTTAATAATCAATTTACTTAATTAATTTAATATTAATTAAGTTAATTTTTACTTATGTTTGGCCTTGGCATGATTTTTTTAAATTGTTACCTTATTTGGGGTATGTTCAGCTTGAGTCTCTAAGATTATGCTTTTCACTAAAGTTGGAAAATTTCAGCCACTGTTTTTTAAAATGCATTTTCAGGGCCACAATCTTTCTACTGTCATTCTAGGACTCCGAGGTCACAAACGTCAGATCTTTTGTAGCTGTTCCAGGATCCCCTGAGTCTCCGTTCCTGTCTTTATCCACGTCATTCAGTTCTCAGCCTATTTTCTTTCTGTTGTTCAGGTTGAACAAGCCATTGATTTGTCCTCAATGTCACTATTTCTCTCCTGTGTCATCTCTACTCTGCCATTGAACCCACCCAGGAAGTTTTTATTGAAATTTTCCATTTTCCAGTTACATAGTTTCTATTTGGTTCATTTTGATATCTTCTATTACTGTGCTAAGGTTTTCTTTTTTTTTTCCTTCATTTTTTTCAAGAGAATTTGTGATTGCTTTTTGAAGTATCTAGATGGAAAGGATCCTGATGCTGGGCAAGACTGAAGGAAAAAGAAGAGGGGGTGGCAGAGGATGAGATGGTTGGATGGCATCACTGACTCAATGGACACGAATTGGAGCAAACCTTGGGAGACAGTGGAGGATGGAGGAGCCTGTCCATGGGGTCACAAAGAGTCAGACACAACTTAGCACTGAAACAATGCCAACAAGATGATAGTTACTTTAAAATACTCTCAGCTAATTCTAACAAGTGATTTATCTCAGTGTTGGCTGGTTGTCTTGTGCTTTTTCCTTCAATTTTTTTTAATGCTTCTTGGTTTAACAAATTACTTTTCTACATGTATCCTTGATGCATTAAATATAATATTAGGATACTGTTTATCCTATTAAAATCTTTTTTTTTTTTAGTTATCAGTTCAGTTCAGTCTCTCAGTCGTGTCCGACTCTTTGTGACCCCATGAACTGCAGCACACCAGGCCTCCCTGTCCATCAATAACTCCCGGAGTTCACTCAGACTCGTGTTCATCGAGTCAGTGATGCCATCCAGCCAGCTCATCCTCCGTTGTCCCTTTCTTCTCCTGCCCCCAATCCCTCCCAGCATCAAAGTCTTTTCCAATGAGTCAACTCTTCGCATGAGGTGGCCAAAGTACTGGAGTTTCAGCTTTAGCATCAGTCCTTCCAAAGAAATCCCAGGGTTGACCTCCTTCAGAATGGACTGGTTGGATCTCCTTGCAGTCCGAGGGACTCTCAAGAGTCTTCTCCAACATCACAGTCCAAAAGCATCATTTTTTCTGCGTTCAGCTTTCTTCATAGTCCAACTCTCACATCCATACATGACTACTGGAAAAACCATGTAAGTCCTGAATTGTTTTAGGAGCTGTGGTTCTGATGACAATTGAATGTTTAGAGACTTTGCAAATGCTGTTCTGATCATTTATTCCTGTGGCGTTCCTGGGGTTTCTGGCTGGTCCTTGCAAGTACTGCCTGCCTTTCGCAGTGCCCTGGGGTGGGAGGTTCAGGAAACACTGGGCTCGTGGTGGGTGGTGTCACCAGTGCCCTGGGCGGAGCAGGAGCTCTACGGATGCTGCCAGTGGCAGATCAGGCCTGCGACTGCCCGGGTGTGGGGCTGACCTCCCCGATGCTTCTGCTGAGGGTTCCCTGGGAAGAGAGTGCACGCGTTCCCAGAGAGGCCTCCTGACAGTGGCGTTGGGCAGTGCTGGACCTCCCTGTTAGGTCTCTGCTGGACTGCCACTTTTCCAATCCTTTGGCCAGAAATAGCAGGCTTTACTGTTTTTTTTTTTTTAATTGGAAGATAATTATAATATTGTGATGGTTTCTGCCCTGTGTCAACATGAATCAACCATAAGAATACAATTTTTCCTCTCTGTTAACCTCCCTCCCACCTCCCGCCCCATCTTACCCTTCTAAGTTGTCACAGAGCACCAACTTTGGGTTCCCTGTGTCATACAGCAAATTCTACTGACTATCATTTGACTGGAGAGGGCGTGGAGCCAAGGGAACCCTCCTGTACTGTTGGTGGGAATGCAAACTGATATAGCCACTGTAGAGAACAGTATGGAGAACTGAAAAAGACACTAACATGGTATATGCTCAATCACTCAATACTGTTTGACTCTTTGGAGCCCCGTGAATTATAGTCTGAGGGCTCCTCTGTCTATGAGACTTCCCAGGCAGGAATACTGGAGTGGGGGTGCCATTCCCTTCCCTAGGGAATCTTCCCAACCCAAGCGTTGAACCCACATCTCTTGTGTCTCCTGCGGCAGGTGGGTTCTTCACCACTAGCGCCACGTGGGAAGCCCTTAACATGCCAGTTGGAGATATCAGTTATTAGTGATCATTTAAAGTCTTTCTTAAAGTCTTTCTCCTACTATATTCCCTACTGCTGTCCTTGATTAATTTACTCCTATTTTCTTAATATCCACCCAAAGAACACACTGATTCTGCCTTTGGGCCTTGTTCATAGTTTCATACCAACCACAGTTGCACACACTCCTCATGCTCTTCCACATGAGATCAAAATATCAACATCATTTCTTGGTTGATGCTAAAGCTAAATGTGTTTTCATTATCTCAGGAGTTTTTCTTTAACACAAGTTAGGATATAACTGTGGTGTTTCTGTGATCTGAAAAACAACTGGGAACATTTCAAGAGATAAACCATAGGACAAATGAAATCACAGGTATAAAGCACCACATAAATGTTTATTGTTATTAAGGCAATACGGGAGGATTCAACCTCACCTTTGCTTTTTATTCAATTTTTGAGTGATCAGAGCCATAGGAACCATTACAGACTATTATGCCAAATATTAAAAATAATCTTTCAAAACCACCCGCCTTTGTCAGCTTTCCCTGATAGTATCAGAGGGGTTTCTATATTAAATAATAGCAAATGATTTCAGATAAAATGCTTCTGCAACAGTTAATCATAAAAAATTCTTTTTAGTACACGATGCATTGGTCATTTGGAAAAAGAAAATTCTTTGCTAATATGTCATTATGAAACTTTTATCTGCTTACTATTGACTACAAATATTACTAATATCCCAAACCTTTTTGTTTTAATCTTAAGAAACTCAATTTTCAATAATGGTGTCTTGTCACAATCATATATCAACCACTCTAACCTTTACATCAAGCTGTATTATATTTTATTATATTAACTTTTCTGTACCACAACATCTGTTGGCTGAATGGATGGGTCTTAATCAGTAAGTAAACTTAGCTTCATTTTATTATATATTTGATTCTTGACATATTCAAGGAATAGAATACCCGGAATTATTATTTCTTTGAGCTTTTATTTATAGCCAAGTTTTGTTTTCCTAAATATGTGTGAGAAGATATTTTGATATTCATTGTTATTTAGGCAATAGTAACTTGTGAATTAAAGAAAAAATTCCTTAGACAAATTGAAGGCATAGGAAAGGAGTGCATCAGTGTCTTATCATAAGTGGGATATTAATAATTTTTTTGAATGCTAAACTGAGAGACATAATCTGTTTGAGCGTGGAGGTGAGAGACATATATGTTCTCTAACATGAATAACACTGCACACAGCCCCACTGCAAGTCCATTCAGTCCTAAAATTAATCAATAAGCACATGTTCTGGAGTGACAGTCTGCATCAGGTAATGTGAACAATTATACACATTTGGTGAATAAAATAAACGTGGTCCTTACTCTCAAGGGGTTTAAAAAGTAATGTAAGAAAGCAGTGACAAAAAGTGAATAAACAAATGAAAACTTTAGAAAAGTATAAATGTTGAAATCCAGTAAAGAGGCGTGATAGAAAATATCTGACTGGTAGTGAGGCGTGGAGAACGGGAGGCTGGATTTAAATGGGAAACTTCCAGGACACTACTGTTTAGCAGAGACCTGAGGATGAGAATGAGCCAGGTGTATTGGTCAGAAGAACCTTTGTCATCATAAAGTCCTCTAGTTTACTTCACAACTGGAGTCCTAGAGATACGCATCTAGTGATATTTTTGCCTATGAACTTGAATGAGCTTTACTTTTAATTTATTTCATAGCTAGAAGTGTGTGCCTCTTAACTTCCTTCCTCTGTTTCACTCAGTGGCCCCAACTCCCGCCCCGCCCCTTTCCTCCCGCCCCGCCCCTTTCCTCACGCCCCCACCCCTTTCCTCACGCCCCACCCCTTTCCTCCCTTCTGGCCGATTCTCCTTTGTATGTGAGTCTGTTTCTGTTTTGTTTCTTAGATTCCACATATAACTGAAATCATATGGCATTTTTCTCTCTGTCTCACCCATTTAACTTAGCATAAAGCCCTCTGGGTCCATCCATGTTTCACAAATGCCAAGATTCCATTCTTCGGTATGACTGAGTAATATTCCACTATATATACGTAGCATGTCTTCTTTATCCAGTCGTCTTTCAGTGGACTTTTAGATTGCTTCCAAATCTTGGCTGTTGAAAACACTGCTGCAGTGAATATAAGGATCCACCTCTGTCTTGAGTCGGTGTTTTTGTTTTCTTTGGATAAACACCCAGAATTGGGATCGCTGGATCTACGGTAGTTCTATTCTTAGTTTTCTGAGGAATGATTACACTGTCTTCCCTAGTAGCTGCCCTAGTCTACATTCACACCAGCTGTGCATGCGGGTTCCCTTTTCTATACATTCTCACCAATATTGATTCGTTCTTGTCCGAGTGATATTTTATGCAAAATAATCTCCATTGTTTGTTCATATTGTGGGAAGGTAGTTAAAATGGTAAAATAATCCTTGTTTCCTAAGACCCATCTCTACCCAGGCTACTCATAGTTTGTTGAATAAGTTAGTAAATAAAGAACTTATGTATTGCATAAAACAGGTTTGAAAACTATTATTTAAAATTATCTCATAAAACTATCCTCTTGTCTATGTCTTAAGAAACACATAATTATATAAAATACAGGATGGAGTTCTAGACCACCTGGTAGGCTTAGAAATGAAAGTCTCTCTACAGCTCCCCAAGTTGAAGAAAAATAAATGAAGCAACTTCATGTCTTCCCCTGAGCTGGGCAAGCAGCTACACCACCCTATAATAATGTCTTAAAGGACATCTTTGGCAAACGGAACTGCTGAGTCATCTGATTTCAAAGCCTATGCATTTGGTAATTATAATAATGGTTATTCCACTTCTTTTCTGCTTATAGCAGAAAGGAAAGGAAAACTCTTTGTTTCCTACAGTTCTGATATAACCATATGAAATAAACTTTTCACAGATAACAAAAATAAAACAATTTTAGGGAAGTAACAAAATCAGATTCAGAAGGATGCTTGGCTGAGCTCTTTCACTTCGGTCTTGGTGTTCCTAGAGGTAAAGTTCAGTTTGGCACTTTCAAGGGAGAGAGTTTTGTTATTGTTCCTATTTCAAGTTATTATATTTATTAGCCTAAATCTTAGCTTTGCTTGTTGGGATCTGTTAAATGTATTGTAGAGTTAAACTCCTAATTCCTGATTGTTTTCAATTTGTAAAGACACATTTTAGTTGTTTCACAATAGGTATATTCTCTACACCCTAGGTAAAATATTTGTTGTTTAGATGCTCAGTCATGTCCGACTCTTTACAACTCCATGGACTGTAACCCACAGGGCTCTTCTTTCCATGGGATTTTCCAGGTAACCCACTGGAGTGGGTTGCCATTTCCTTCTCTAGGGCATCTTCCGAACCCAGGGATTGAACCTGTGTCTCCTGCATTGGCAGACAGATTCGTTACCACTGAGCCACCTGGGAAGCCCAGGTCAATCATTATGCCTACTTTAATGATTATGCTTTTAATTATTAGCACATTATGACTGTGCTGGGTACCTGGTGACATAATTGCAGATTGAAGACATGAGGAGCAAGAAATAGTTGGGCTGAAATGTCAAGTTTTGTCTTCAACTATCCTCCTCAAACTTTAGGAGTGATTTTCACTCTGTCTCTCCAGTTTTATTTGTGTTCATAATTCTGTTTTCAATATTAACTGAATAGTATACTGAGGTACCAATGCTTAATAATTAAGGACAGACTCTGCAGCCACTCTGCCTTGGTTCGAACCCTGGCTTTGTGTTACTAATTTCTCAAAGTCTTGGTCATATCATCTGCAAAAGAGGGACAATAATACTTCGCTCAAAGAGTAAATAAATTAGTACATAACAGGAAGGTCCTTGCAAGTGGTAATAACCCAATAAATACTACGTTATTATCTCTATTTTATTATAATTATTCAAAGTGAGATATGATTGCATATGGTGGACCTTGTGTTTTTTTCCAATAGGTTTTCTTTTCCTTCTTTCCCTTTCACTGCCTTTCCTCTAGTCCTTTTTTTTTTTTTTTTTTTAATTTTTTCTTTAACAAGTATAGCGTTTTGAGTGAATCCACATCGAGGCAAGCCCACACACATATCTTGACAATTCCTAACTTTGCAGCCCAGCTGGTAACTCTGCTCCTCTTGGGTCTTGTGAGGTATCATAGTATTTCGGGGGAAGTATGGAATGTTTTCTATTTACCATCTGCTGATGCATGAGGCTCACTTCAATAGAATTGATATAAGCTATTCCCAATTGTTATGCTACAGCAACATCAGTCTATTAAAAAGGCAACTATACTGGGATCAGAAGAGTCCCAAGATAAAACATGATCTTCACAACAGCATCTGTTTTCTAATTAGGACTTCTTAGTGGCAATTTTCACCCAATAATTTAGTTAAATTTCATTCTCAAAGTATAAATATCCTTTGAAGGCACATGGCTGAAGTTAAATCAATAACTGCATTATTGTAAATTACTTCATAATTATATATTGATAAACAGAATAAGGTTATATGATATCCATTTTCTATATCACTTCATACCTCAGACAAAGTAGGAAATTGCATTCTTACATTGTTTTCAAACAAAGCTCTGTTTTGCATAAAAGGCATTTCGTTTTAAAGCAATATAATTTCAGCATAGCATACCTTTCACACCCTATAAACTCAGGACATCTGGGTGACATTTTGTGTCTTTAAATGTTTTCAGAGGGCCTTCCTTGGTGGCTCAGTGGTAAAAAAATCCACCTGCAAATACAGGAGACATGAGTTGGATCCCTAATCCAGGAGGATCCCACTTGCCACAATTATTGAACCTGTGCTCCAGAGCCCAGGAACCGCAACGCCTGGGTCCATGTGCCACATCTCCTGAAGCCCGAATGCTATAAAGACCATGCTCTTCAGCAAGAGAAGCCGCTGCAGTGAGAAACCCTGGAGGAAACTGGAGCAGCAGCGAAGACTCGGCACAGCCAAAAATAAATCGATAAAAAATTTAAAATTAATGCTATCAGAGAATTTTATATGAAAAACTTCAATGACTTCTGAGAAAAATATTGCATTCTGTTCTATTTTTTTAAGCCTCCTAGAGTATCCTGGGAAACAGTAAGACGTTAAGATAATTCAATTCAGTCAGCCTGCCATCTCTCCCATAACCTTGATTAACCATCAGCTTAGAATGCTTTTCTATCTGCAGACCTCTCTTCCTTCCATGTGCTGTTTATCACATACTTATATATGTTTACCAGGTGTACTATAATGTGCAAAGTTGTGTGATTTAAAATACGCTGCCCCGTTTTCAGTGAAAGGGGCCTCATTTTTGTTTAAGAAAATGTGGTCACCCGAACATATACCTACTAATTAATGTACCACTCATCTCTCAACCAGAGGTGTGGCTATGTCCTGGGGATGGGCCTGTTCTCTGCTGATCTCTTGAAGAAAGACCCTGGAGGTCAAGTGTGCAGTGGGAAAAAGGCGTATGCAAACTTCCCCTTGGATGAATGCTCAGCACTAATAGGTTTTTACCAGAGCCACGTCATTTAGTCTCTTCTTACATGAAACAGAGGTAATATGCCTTCTTCTCATTTTAAATAGTATTAAAATGAGATTACGTGTTCATGACTAGCCATGATCTTTGACACTTAATGGGTGCTCATTCTGCATTAAGAATGACTATGAATAACAATAATTTATTATGAATTCATTACATAAAAGAAACTATCTTCTAGGTCACTATCATGCTATTTATCTCACCAAGTCTCATCTTGAAATATTGGCCATATATTTCTGTGAGATGAACCTATGTTTCCTGGTATGTGTGTGATTTGAAACAGTATTTCTCAGCCATGTGTCACCTCCCCTGGTCCCTTCCTCAGATTCACTGAGCCAGAAGCTTCAGGGGTAGCTGTGTGCCTAACATCCCACAGGAATTCTGGAAGTGAAATCTGGTTAACAACCACCAAGGCAAACATCTGAATGGGGTTCAGGAACTTGTATTTCTAAAAAGAAACAGTTTCCCCCTTTCATGATGATGAGCAGGGATCTTCACGGAAAGTTGCTGTGTCAGGTACCAGAAACTCGGGTAACCCACATAGGACCATTTCCAAGGAGTGGCGAATACGAGATTATGCTGGCTCTGGGCCCTCCAGGTATGTCAGTTTTATGCAAATGGAAGCTAGGAACAATGAACAGCGGAAGCACCTTCTAATCAGTATCCTCCCGGCCTTGGAAGTGGGAATTTTCTTTGACCAGCAGACTCAGCAGAGCTCAGTCACCCAGGGCTGTTTCTGTCTGTGTTGGGTCCTACTCTTTGTCTCCTGAGCCACCAGGTGGGAGGATGCCCACCTTTACCATGGCCTTCGTCGCTTCAAAGATGGTTCCGTTAGCATTGTGGAATCTCCCAAGGCATTTGCCTGAGTTTGTGTCATTGTCAAATGTCACCACCTGGTGAATTGCTGGCTGGCATCTTTCCTGTCACCCCAGATCCCAAGGCAGGACAAGTGGAAGAGGTGATTGTGATGCTTGGGTTTCATTCACAGTTGGTTGGTATTTAACTCCAGAACCAGGTGCAGAATCATGGCCTCTGGGTATTTGGCCAGAGGAGGCAACAGCACCCCACTCCAGTACTCTTGCCTGGAAAATCCCATGGATGGAGGAGCCTGGTGAGCTGCCCTTTCTGGGGTGACACAGAGACGGACACGAGTGAAGCGACTTAGCAGCAGCAGCAGGGTATTTGGCTCATTACAGATTCCACCCTCCTCCATAAAATGTTCTTTAAACTTTGCTTGTATCTGTTTTATGCTTTCTGAACTGATATTTGGAGTGAATTCTTGGACATGAAAACTCAGGCCATATTCAGGAAAAGAGAAAAATTGTGCCCTCAGAACATCTATCAACTTAAATCAAAGTGGGATAAGAGGTGAGCTCAGCTTATTATACAGAGTGAAGTAAGACAGAAAGAGAAAAACAAATATTACATATTAACACATACACTTGGGATCTAGAAGTATGGTACTGGTGAACCTATTTGCGTTACAGCAGAGGAGACACAGATGTAGAGAAGAGACTTGTGAGCACAGTGGGGGAAGGGGAAGTTCAGTCGCTCAGTCGTGTCCGAGTCTTTGCAACCCCATGGACTGCAGCCTGCCAGGCCTCCCTGTCCGTCACCAACTCCCGGAGTCCGCCCAAACCCGTGTCCATCAAGTCAGTGATGCCATCCAACCATCTCATCCTCTGTCATCCCCTTCTCCTCCTTCCTCCAGTCTTTCCAAGCATCAGGGTCTTTTCCAATGAGGAGGGCAAGAATTGAGAGCGTGGCATTGAAACGTATACATTACCACATGTAAAACAGATAGCTAGTGGGAAGTAGGGATCTCACACCCAGTGGCCTGTGACAACCTAGGGGGTGGGATGAAGTGGGAGGAGGGAGGGGAGGTTCAAAATGAGGGGATATCTGTATCCCTATGGCTGATTCGTGTTGCTACATGGCAGAAACCAACACAATACGGTAAGACAATTACCCTCCAGTTAAACATAAGTAAATTTTAAGAATAAGGTGAGCTCAGGGAATAGAGAAGATTAACCTAACAAACAGCCTTTGCTTACCTCTAGGATAAATAGCTAAATCTTCCTTTTTCAACTGTTACATTTGCACAATTTAATACTTCAATTACCTGGGCAGTCTTTTTAAAAATTAATCAAGCTCTTAAATGACTTTGCTTTAATTTCTCTGCAAATGCAAAGGAATTTGCACTTGAGATGCATAAGAAAATGCAAACTACATCTCTGTTTTGACCACCAAAGGCTTGTTTATGGTCGTAACTCTTTGCCGTATCTTTTAAGCTGTAATTCTCCATTAAGAATGGCACACAGAACATTTACAGCGTATATCAGCAAGAAAATCTGGTATTAGTGCTTTAGCACCTTCTGTATTCTGTGGGGAGAAAGGTAGAATACATTACTAAAACCAGGAAAGACACGCTTCAAAATGAAGGGTAAATGAATTTATTCATTCAGCAAATATTTAGTGACAGCCTTCCTCTGAGCAAGATTCTATCTGGAATTTTATCAAGGAAAAAGACAGACAGGGCTTCTCTTCTCACAGAGCTTTCAGTTTAGTGAGGGAAGATGGTAAATATTAATAAGTAAATGGAGAAGAAAAATATAAGGCTAAATTAATCTTGCAAAAAGCTTTGATTTTTAAACTAAAACCTTCGTGTATCCAATTGTAGAAAGGAGCCATAGAAATATGTTATTAAAGACTGTCAACCTGTGAAGGTTATTCATCCTTGGTGCTTTTATAGAAAACTCACTTAACCCTGAGTAAAAAGGAAAGAAGAGAGTAAAAACCATTAGGATAGCTGGTATTAAACGAACTCCGGTGGAAGAGGCTCCTTTGCTGGTCTCCTGATGTGAGGGTCAGCCAGGTCAGGAAACAGATACCTTTCCTCTTGTTCCCTGGCTGCTCTCCTTAGCTGTTTCATCACATGTACTTACTTGGGTCACCTGAATGGTTACCATCCTCCTTTGTTCCCTTTTTTCTGAGGGCATTCTTTGTCTGTGTGACTTGAGAGGAGTCAATTATTTTTGACAACAGCTACAGAGAGAAAAGCAGAGATGAGGGAAATATTCACCACTTGGAAATCCTGAGATTCCAAGCACTGGGCTTTCTACTCTCACAGACTTTTAGGAACTTTGGTCAGTTAAAACAAAAATGGGCCACATCAATGAGTGCCGAATCAGTTCTTGGAATGAAATTGTTTTGATATGGTCTGGCCATAATCGGTGAAGCTAGTATCATATATCTGTTTATCATATCAATGAGATTTGAGGAGCATTTAAAGGCTATATGCTCATCTAGTTCAGCCTAAACTCCCTTCCTGTTAATCTGAGCCAAACATGGATAAAATGGGTTTTAAATCTCAGCAAGTGATTTAAAAATTACACAGACACCTGCGTATTTAAGAGGCAAAATCCATTTTTAGAACTTGCAGGAGCTATTCATGTAAAGTAAATAAGATGCTTTGAAAAGCAACCTAATATTTAGACACAGAGGTCCAACAACTTTTAAAGATACTCATACAAGCAGTTCTTTCAGCTGGATAGTCTGTATTTTGAAGACAGCTTGCTTGTGATAATTGTCTGCCGTCAACAGGCTGTGCTGAAGCTGGAAACGGCCGCACGCAGTCCTTGTCCGTGACCTGTAGTACCATAATGACCTGCTTTCCGGTGTAGATTTGTTTTTTTCCAGCAGTGAAAGATGTCTTAATAGAGAATCACGGGACTCCTACAGATGCAAGCCAGCCATAATCGAGCATGAATCTGACCACAGGCTGGAAACAGACACCAGCAAGCTCAGGTGGAGAAATGGAAGATGCAGATTCCATAAGCAGGGGCTCCTCCGCGTCCTCCTGGACATATAGAGGGCATGCACGGGCGGTGCCTGATTCCTCTCATACCAAAACCTTTGTGCTCTTTTGTGTATGGTGTTTATTCAGTGCTAAGCCTGACCGACAGTGACCTCCTTGAGAGAAGAGGACACAACTGATTCATCTTTTCATCATCTATATTCGGTAACTACAGTGCCGAAAAGAAAAACTTGCCGAACTAAAGTGATGAAAGGAGTTAGTTATAACAAATATGATGGTATTTTTTTACAATGAAGTCTCTTTCTTGTAAAGATAGACACTGATATGACAGGTTTTTTGTTTTTATTTTCTAGTCTAGGTACACGTTCAAACACGTTAGTGCCCCCAAGTTGATGGGAAGATCATGGCATTCGGTCCCATCACTCCATGGGAAATAGATGGAGAAACAGTGGAAACAGTGTCAGGCTTTATTTTGGGCTCCAAAATCACTACAGATGGTGATTGCAACCATGAAATTAAAAGACGCTTACTCCTTGGAAGAAAAGTTATGACCAACCGAGATAGCATATTCAAAAGCAGAGACATTACTTTGCCGACTAAGGTCTGTCTAGTCAAGGCTATGGTTTTTCCAGTGGTCATGTGTGGATGTGAGTTGGACTATGAAGAAGGCCGAGTGCCGAAGAATTGATGCTTTTGAACTGTGGTGTTGGAGAAGACTCTTGAGAGTCCCTTGGACTGCAAGGAGATCCAACCAGTCCCTTCTGGAGGAGATCAGGCCTGGAATTTCTTTTGAAGGAATGATGCTAAAGAAACTCCAGTACTTTGGCCACCTCATGTGAAGAGTTGACTCACTGGGAAAGACTGTGATGCTGGGAAGGATTGGGGGCAGGAGGAGAAGGGTACGATCGAGGATGAGATGGCTGGATGGCATCATGGACTCGATGGACGTGAGTGTGAGTGACCTCCGGGAGTTGGTGATGGACAGGGAGGCCTGGCATGCTGTGATTCATGGGGTCGGAGAGTTAAACAGGACTGAGCGACTTAACTGAATTGAACTGGACAAGAAAATCAAATGTATTTGCCTTTGTATGGGCTTACCCAGTAGACCTTCTACCATAAGCACAAAGTATTATACCATTATACTTTTTTGCAACTACTAATCTAGAATATGGCATTTCTGTTCTGAGTCTGGTTGGTGCCCCTTGTGGTACCCATGAACTTCTGTAAATTGATAAGTGTTTTACGTACGGAAAATTCACATATTGGGAAAGTGTGCTGGAGAAGAACACTTAATGTTTCACCTCTATTGAATGATGTTGTCTCATTTGCTCCAGAAAGAAAGGTATGACCTTCAGTAATAGTTTTATCTTCTCCAGGAGGTCTTCTCTGCTAGCCGACCTGCTGCCCCCTACCCATGCATGTCTCTACCACACAATCCTGGTGATACGAAATGCACAGCATATTGTGTGGAACTTCATCATGCTGTTTAGCACATGCTGTCTGTGGTTATCTGTTCATATGTGCATCTCCTAATTGACCATAAATACCTCAAGGGAAAAGACCTCATTCGTGTTTGAATCCTTAGCATGGATCACAGCGTTTGGCTCAGTAAGCTCTCAAGAGACATGAGCAGCACTGACCTGGAATGACTTCCACTTGGGCTTAACAGTAAAATACTCATTACTTACCCAACTTACTCAGGGGACATGTCTCTGGCCTCATTTTCATTTGCATCCTGGTTGTGATTTGGGCTACTGCCAATCAACAGGAGACATGGAAAAGCAAACTGGTGGGTGAAACTAACTGGACCTAAGATACCCTCATTAGCAGAGTGCAGGCAAATGGGCCAGATAATCATAGCCTATGGTTAACATGGAAACTTGGTTATGACTTGGATGTTAATTGATCTTGCTAAATATTTCCTTTTGTTTGAAGGGTATTTATAATATTACAGCTACAAAAACAAGATTTAGTGAACATTTACAATTTTCCAAATACCTAGATAAATGAAATTTTTGTTTCATTGTTAACTTTTTCTAATACATATAGATTTGCTCAATTTTAAGATATTTTGAGTTATATTTTAAAGCATATGGCAGAAAGGGGAGAATTATCTGCATAATTCAAGCTAAAATTTTATTTTATTTAACACTATATTTCTCTACCAACATGTTTTGCTGCTTCTTTTTCACCTTTATTTCCTCATTGCTGGTACAGAGTGAATAAAAGTAGTAGAATTTATTAAGAGCTTACTATATGTTAAAAGGGCTTCCCTGGTGGCTCAGATAGTAAAGAATCTGCCTGCAATGCTGGAGGCCTGGGTCAGCTCCCTAGATTGGGAACATCCCTGGAGGTGGGCCTGGCAACCCACGCCAATATTCTTGGCTGGAGAATCCCCATGGACAGAAGAGCCTGGCGGGCTATTCAGTCCTCGGGGAAGCAAAGAGAAGGACATGACTGAGTGACTAAGCTCAGCACAGCATGTTAAAATCCATACTATAATGTGCCACATGGCATTGAATCTCACAATATTAAGTCTTTCTCACATATCTTCACAATAATCCTTTGAGATAGGCGGGTTTATTATTTGAGTCCTAAGAAGGTTAAACTACTCCCTGAAGTTCAATAAGAATATAAGCTATCTTTTTAATCACCACTATTCATAAATATATGTTGAACATTTATGTTGAATGTATTTTGAGCAAACAAATAGCAATTTTAAATAATGCATTAAATTTTCTTATTTCATAAGTCTTTTGGTTGATAATTTGGGAAACCTTAAAAGTAATCCCACAGGAAGAAAAGAGAGAAAGAGAGAGAGAGACAGAGAGTAGGGAGAGAGAGAGAAAGAGAGACAGAGAAGTTTATGATAAATATATGCAACAAACCATGTCTGTGGTCCAATCAATTACAAAATTTCTAAGCCCCTGAATTTAGAAAAATAAATGGCACACTTGGTTATTTGAAAGCAAACTAGATCACTTGCAACTTTATTTTTCAGATGTTTATTTGATATAAAAATATGTTCTGGACATTCTTTAATGATTTTTTTCCTTTCAGAAGTCTTTGGTCACGGGAACCTATCTTAAAACTTTTATTACTGTGAATATGTAGAAAATCGGAGGGCAAAGTCATGGCTTTTTTTTTTTTTTTTTTGCTTTAAAATGAATAATGATCACCGAACAGGTCAACTCCCTACCTGTTGGTACCTGAGGCAAGTTTGTCGATACAGCTACATGAAGAACGAAATGTTCTCATGGCTTCCCTCTCAGCAGTCTAGAAAGCCTGCGTAGAAGGAGGATCATCTGTAAGAGATAAACATTCCTAAAAATTAAAGATGCTCAAAAAATAACTGTTGCGTGAAAGTATAGGCAGATTAATTGTGTTGACTGTAGTTGGGAAGTGGTGGCGCGGGTCGTGCTGGGAATGGCGCTGCACATGGGCTGGTGGCTGGCATTTTCCTTGAGCTAGCTCCATGAACTCGGGCAAAACACAGACACCCACTTGCCTCGGGGGTGACATAATGCCAATAGCGTCCGCCGTGTTCACCCCACTGGTCTGGTCTGTTCTATTTTTAGGGCTGCATCATCTCACCTGATGGCTCAGATAGTGAAGCATCTGCCTGCAGCGCAGGAGACCCAGGTTAGATTTCTGGGCCAGGAAGATCCTGTGTAGAAGGGAATGGCCACCTACTCCAGCATTCTTACTGAGAGAATTCCACAGACAGGCGAGTCATTCCCTGAGGGTTATTGTACTATACTACTGTTCCTTTTCAAGATAGGCAAATTAAAATTGTTTTCTTTATTTTTGTGTGCTTGTTTTTTATGTATTATTTCTGTGAAAAGTATTATGAACCTAATAAAATACAGTACTATATAGCCTATTGTGTTATTTGGGGACCTAGACTCTTGAGAGTCCCTTGGACTGCAAGGAGATCCAACCAGTCCATTCTGAAGGAGATCAGCCCTGGGATTTCTTTGGAAGGAATGATGCTAAAGTTGAAACTCCAGTACTTGGGCCACCTCATGAGAAGAGTTGACTTATTGGGAAAGACTCTGATGCTGGGGAGGGACTGGGGGCAGGAGGAGAAGGGGACGACAGAGGATGAGATGGCTGGATGGCAACACTGACTCGATGGACATGAGTCTGAGTGAACCCCCGAGAGATGGTGATGGACAGGGAGACCTGGCATGCTGCGATTCATGGGGTCACAAAGAGTCGGACATGACTGAACTGAACTGAACTGAGGCTAACTTTGTTGGAGTTAGAGTGAGTAAGTGAAGTCACTCAGTCGTGTCCGACTCTTTGCAACCCCGTGGACTGTAGCCCACCAGGCCCCTCCATCCATGGGATTCTCCAGGCAAGAGTACTGGAGTGGGTTGCCATTTCCTTCTCCAGGGGATCTTCCTGATCCAGGGGATCAAACCCAGGTCTCCTGCATTGCAGGCAGATGCTTGAACCTCTGAGCCACCAGGGAAGCCTTAAACCAACACACTCTTGGGATGGAACTCATTCACCGGGGGGCTTACTGTAGACAGTGTGTGTTGTTGATTAGTCGCTAAGTCCTATCTGACTCGTTTGCGACACCATGGGCCACCAGGTGTCCAGCAGCCCACCAGGCTCCTCTGTCCTTGGGATTTCCCAGGCAAGAATACTGGAGTGAGCTGCCATTTCTCTCTCAAGGAGATCTTCCTGACCCAGGGATTGAACTCAAGCCTCCTGCTTTGGCAGGTGGGTTCTTTATCACTGACTCACCAGGAAAGCCCACTGTAGACAGTTAGCTTATAATTAGTATGTAAATGAGGTAAAATAGCATAGGTACTAGGTAATAATAAATGAGGTATGAATTAGGATAATATGGCATCTTCTCAAAGTATGATTTTTGTATATAGAAATTTCTTAAGGTTTAACATTTCTTTAATTGATAGCCAGAATTCAGAATGGGTTTTTTAAAATATAAATTTATTTATTTTAACTGGATGCTAATTACTTTACAATATTGTATTGGTTTTGCCATACATCAACTTGAATCCTCCATGGGTGTGCACGTGTTGTCCATCCTGAACCCCCCTTCCCACCTCCCTCCCCATCCCATCCCTCTGGGTCATCCCAGTGCACCAGCCCCGAGCATCCTGTATCATGCATTGAACCTGGACTGGTGATTTGTTTCACATATGATATTATACATGTTCCAATGCCATTCTCCCATATCATTCCACCCTCATCCTCTCCCACAGAGTCCAAAAGACTGTTCTATACATCTGTGTCTCTTTTGCTGTCTTGCATACAGAGTTATTGTTACCATCTTTCTAAATTCTATATGTATGTGTTAGAATGCTGTATCAGTGTTTTTCTTTCTGGCTTATTTCACTCTGTATAATAGGCTCCAGTTTCATCCACCTCATTAGAACTGATTCAAATGTATTCTTTTTAATGGCTGAGTAATACTCCATTGTGTATATGTACCACAGCTTTCTTATCCATTCATCTGCTGATGGACATCTAGGTTGCTTCCATGTCATGGCTATTATAAACAGTGCTGCGATGAACATTGGGGTACACGTGTCTCTTTCAATTCTGTGTGTATGCCCAGCAGTGGGATTTTTGCTGGTTATATCAGAATGTTAACTATATAAATGTATCTAGAGTAGCTTTCATTTTCTTCCTGATATTGCCTTGCTTATACTATGATTTATTTTCCTGTCCAACTTAAGCTGGCTATGCATTTTAATGCCATCTTGCTTATGGGAAGGAATAAAAGAAAATTCTTTACAGTGGGAAATTTGCTTTATTTAAATGCAAATTAAAACTATATTCTTTCAGATACAAGCCAAAGATTTCAAATATATGGTGTTTAACAATTTGGGGCAAAAGCAAGAATGGTTTTCCTTCCTATGATCTGATGGTTTCAGTTTAGTTCAGTTCAGTTGCTCAGTTGTGTCTGACTCTTTGTGACCCCATGAATTGCAGCACACCAGGCCTCCCTGTCCATCACCATCTCCCGGAGTTCACTCAAGCCCATGTCCATCGAGTCGGTGATGCCATCCAGCCATCTCATCCTCCGTGGTCCCCTTTTCCTCCCACCCCCAATCACTCCCAGCATCAGAGTCTTTTCTAATGAGTCAACTCTTTGCATGAGGTGGCCAAAGTACTGGAGTTCTAGCTTTAGCATCAGTCCTTCCAAAGAATACCCAGGGCTGATTTCCTTCAGAATGGACTGGTTGGATCTCCTTGCAGTCCAAGGGACTCTCAAGAGTCTTCTCCAACACCACAGGTCAAAAGCATCAGTTCTTCAGCGCTCAGCTTTCTTCATAGTCCAACTCAAGCATCCATACATCACCACTGAAAAAACCATAGCCTTGACTAAATAGGCCAATAATTAAATGAGAAGTGTCTAAATTATAAGTTTTTTTTTCTTTTTCCTGTTCTTTTCTTAAAATCAAAATAGAAAGTGGTCTCCAGAGGGAAAGAATTGTACTCTCTCAGAGTTTTTCTTATCAGAATTGTGACTATCTCTAGTCACAATTTGTGTATGCTGCTGCTGCTAAGTCATTTCAGTCGTGTCCGACTCTGTGTGACCCCATAGATGGCAGCCCACCAGGCTCCCCCGTCCCTGGGATTCTCCAGGCAAGAACACTGTAGTGGGGTGCCATTTCCTTCTCCAGTGCTTGAAAGTATAGAGAGCTCTTTATTTCCAGGGTTGTTGTGCAGTTGCTCAGTCGTGTCTGACTCTTTGTGATCCTATGGACGCCAGCACACCAGGTTTCCCTGTTCTTTACCATCTCTTGGAGTTTGTTCAATCTCAAGTCCATTGAGTTGGTGATGCCATCCAACCATTTCGTCCTCTGTCATCCCCTTCTCCTCCTCAATCTTTCCCAGCATCAGGGTCTTTTCTAATGAGTTGGTCTATTTACTTCAGTTACTACAAGTTGTATTCTTTCATATACTGGAGAATGCCTTCTCTCCAATCATATCCTTATATGATTGCTTGTGATGGATTTGAGGGTCCAGAGGATAATATCTCTCAGCACTATCAGATAGGAACTCAAAGCAACAGCATAGTAGCTCAGCTACTCATCAAGTTTGTTTTACTTTATATCCCATACTTATAGAGAAGGAAGCTTTTGCTGTTTTGACTTGTGTAACAACGGATAGTGATTGAAAAAATATGGGTTATTCCCACTTGAGCAATGTGAATGAGAGTTCTAAGGTTATGCATATATAAATTGGAACAAAACTTGGAAGAACGTACTTGAGGGTCAGATTTCACAGAAGACTGACATCATAGAATATCCTTCCCTACAGTGTATTCAATTTCAGTTTCTGCTAAGAGGTCAATTTTATAGAGAACTCGTCATGCAGTAGAGAGACTAAGGCACTGTGATTACAAGCAGAAATGATTTATGAAAATGTTAAAAATATGAAACTCCTAAAATGAGTCTTTTAATTTGCATGGTTCCTGCCCCTACCAACAACTGTTCTTAACTTTCCCAGTTTTTATTTTTATATGCTATATTGATACACACAGTGTGTAAGACAGTGGACATTTCTTTGTGTGTTTTTTAATTCCACACAAAAAAATTACATTTGAGAAATTTGACTTCTTAAAATACTTCATGTCACCTAACACTGTGCTAAAAAGGAAACAAAGTTCTCTTCCTAATAATTACATCCAACGTGTAAATAGTTAATGAGACTCTATTCCACTTATTCTGAGAATGAATCTCTTGAAAGAGAATGAGTAATCTTTCCCAAGTGTTTCCATTCTAATGTTTAAAGGAATTTATTCCTGTTTTTAAAGTTAATGTTCTGATTATTAATTGAGGAAAGTGTCCTTTTTTCCGAAATAGTAATTGACAATAGATAAAGAAGAAAACATATAGCCCAAAAAAGAAGGCAAAGAAAGCAAAAGAAGGGATGAAAAGAACTAAGTTTTGTTTTAAAGCCATGATCTCGCTAGGCAAACATATACTCCTTGATAAAACTCACATTCAGTCCCATAGGTATGTGTTACCTCCCCCCTGCACCCACTCACCAGCCCCTGACACAACCACCACCAATTTTCCTGAAGAGAAAGCTAAGAGTCAGAGAGATTAAATAACTTTGCTCAACGTTCATGCAGCAGGACTGAGAATATGATCTGACCTCAAAGTCCAGGCAGGCAGTTGTTGGAGAGTTAGGATAAAATGATGCTGAATGTAACATTATGGGAAACACGTTAACTTTAATTTTCACTTTAATGTAATAGTCCTGTAATCTTTGGTAAGAAAATACACAGAACTCAAAATATTATCCTGAGTTTTTAGAGTGTAGGTCTGGATTTTTCAGTATGTGAGTGACAATTTTATACTTGGCATGTTTAAATTAAGAGAGAATTTCCAAACAGAATTTTTCTTTTCTGTTTTTTTGTCCTTTGGGTAAGTTGATAATTTACTAGACTTTGCCTGTGTGGACACTGCTGCTCTAGGCATGGCAAGGCCATTTCTTGCTGCTATGACTCCTTTTATTACATTGCACAACTGGAATTTTAGTTAGGGAGAAACAAAAGAACGACTTCCCTAAATTAGATTAACCTTTGCACCTTTGGCAGCTCAAGTTAAGCCCCAAACTGCCCTGAAGATGAAGTGGGATTTGGGGCACGCGGACTTTCCTTCGACAGGTTATGTTAAGAAATTACATCCAAGTAGAATGACAGCCGGGAGAGAAAACGCAAGCACGACCATAAGAAGTCACGTTTGACTGAATGTAAAGTGTGTAAGCTTGTCTGTGTGAGATTGAAGAGATACGGGAGCTGCCTGTGAGACTCAGATGAGCTATAACAAAAGCAGAATTATAGATAGACAAAACAGTAATTATTAATGAGCTCAATATCCATGCAGATAATTGTAAAAAAAAAAAGATTTGCAGAAGTAATTGACAGGTGCCCATTACTTTCTGGAAAAGGAAAAGCAACAATGGAAAACGGAAAATATGCTAATTCAAGAACTTTCCTAAAGAAATTTAAAATGTAATCAACTCAGTAGATCAGACTATATCAGACTAGAAATTTATATTTGTAAAGTGTGAGAGTATACGAGGGGCAGTGAAAAGAACATTATTATATTTTATTTTAAAACTTAGAATTTCCTTCATATATCTTTCTAAAGTGATTGAAAAGTATTTACTTATTTCTAAATAAATACTATGATATATTACTATATACACACTGAATATATTGTATGATATACATGTATAATTATATACGTTTATCACATATGTATGTGATATGTTTATAGAAAAATAAAGACAATTACATGTATAAGTTATGAAATAATATATGTATTACATGTGTATAACTTACTCGGTGGCTCAGATGGTAAAGAATCTGCCTGCAGTGCTGGAGACCTGAGTTCAAACCCTGGGTCAGGAAGATCCCCTGGGGAAGGAAATGGTGGCCCAGTCCAGAATTCTTGCCTGGAGAATTCCATGAACAGAAGAGCTTGGTGGGCTAAGTCCACGGGGTCACAAACAGTTCGACATGACTGAGCAGCTAACACTTGCCATAGCATGTTCACCAAAGCAAGTTGGTGGAAAGAAAAGGTTTATGTTAAAATTATAATATATGGTGTGTATATGCATATATATATATATTTCAATGTAAACTCAGTCACAGTCATGTTTATATCTTGTACCACTGGCTAATGCTTGGTTTTGGTAAAAATATCAAGTTATATAAGAGGCATAAAGACGTCCTGGAATATAGTAAGCATGAAATAGTTAACAGCAAAATACTGAAAAGCAAATAAACAGGAAAAAAACAGATGAAAAGAAGGAATACTTATGCCATTAATATTTATGAGCCATAATTATTTAACACAAGGGCCAACTATGGATGCTCTTAATTAATGTTTGAAACAATGAATTCGATACACATGATGAATCAATTTTAAAAATTTGCATTTATTACAACATAAGTATTCATATATTTTGAAACTCACTCTATGTGATAATATTTATTATACTGTGGCATTTGTGAGCTGGTGTAATAGAATATATACATCCTAATTTATCCCAAAGCAGTTTCTAATTGCCTGTTCATGAAAAAATAATTTGGTATGTTATTTATTTAAAAGAGAAATAGGAAATTATAAGTGCCTTGATTCCTTTTAGTTATTTCAAAGGAAGGATAAGAATGCAGGGGAAATGTGGGTCTTTTATGGCTTAGCTAGGCATTATAGGATTGTAAATGTTTTTTCCATAATTTTTCTCAAATTTTGTAGTTAATTGTGTTTGGTAGTCATGCAGAAATGATTAAAAGACTAGAAAAGAGGATCAATAGGAAAAGTTTAAAAGGATTGCCATTACGCAGCCTAAGGAAGAGAGAGAAAGCTGAAAGTCTTCAAATATGTGGAGTTTTAGAGTTGACTCATTGGAAAAGACTGTGATGCTGGGAGGGACTGGGGGCAGGAGGAGAAGGGGGCGACCAAGGATGAGACGGCTGGATGGCATCACTCACTCGGTGGACACGAGTCTGAGTGAACTCCCGGAGTTGATGATGGACAGGGAGGCCTGTCGTGCTGCGATTCATGGGGTCGCAAAGAGTCGGACACGACTGAGCAACTGAACTGAACTGAACTGAAACATCAGATGGTAATTAGTTGCTGTTTATGTCAGCAAAGGAGATGAGAAGACACGTAAAACTCTATCATGATGAATTTAGATTAGACACCAAGAAAATATCCATGTATAAAAGTGGAAAACTAAGGGACACTGCTTTGGGACTGGAAAATTATATTCTTATTTGAGTGTGTATATATATATATATATATAATTTCCTGGCCAAGAGGGATGCACGCATGCGTGTTCATTTGCTTAGTTGTGTTCAACTGTTTTGTGAACCCGTGAACTGTAGTCCGCCAGGCTCCTCTGTCCATCGGGATTCTCCAGCAAGAACACTGGAGTGGGTTGCCTGTGCCCTTCTCAAGGGGATCTTCCCAGTTCAGGGATCGAAACTGCTTCTCTTGCATTGCAAGCAGATTGTTTATCACTGAGCCACCAGGAAGCCCCAAGATGTATGGCATATACCATATTTTCTATGAAACTTTATGAAACACATGTTCATTACACAAAGCATAAAAGCATAGAAAATCATAAGTCAAAAAATCACCTTTAATATCATCCTTCTAACATATTAATAATTGATGTTAACATCACATATGTATTATTTCTTCAAATATTTTGTCAACTTTATATATTTGTGTTTTAATAAAAACTAATAAAAATTTCTGAAAAGATGACAAAAACAAAATAAAAAGAATATAAATCATTTCTATTGTTGCGTATATTACCTTTTTTTCATTTAACATTAAAAGAACTTTGTCTCTATCTAACGCCTTTGAAGCTATCATAACATTCTATTATAAAAACATGTCATGATTTATTTAATCAATTTATTCTTAAGCCTTTAGATTATTATATTTGTACTTATTAAATTAAATGTTCCTGACATCATTTCCATATATTTTAAACACATTTCTGATTATTTCCTTAACCCACACTTCTACAAGTAGAATTACTTAAGCAGAGGGTATGAACAATTTAAAGGTTTTTCACAAATCTTGACAAGTTGTTTTGCATAAAAGACATATCTTGTAAACATCATCATTTTTAACTAGTGACTAAAGATGAAAGAAATTGTGTTTTCTCCTATTTAGTCTCTGTGCTATGGAACCATGATAGACTTTAGATTTTTTACTTTGGATTTTTTTTTTCACTTAGAAATAGGAACAAGCATCTAAAATTAACTTAAAACCTGACATCAGCTGAGGCTTACTAAACTGTGTCAATAAGATCATGTCATTCTCAAGAAAAGCATGTTTCAAATAAAAGGAAATGTCAGCCTTGAGCGTTTTTATTAACCATCTTGCCTTCAGATTCAGCTTTGGCTGACCACTTCCTCTCTCTGGTTTATTTGTATTAGAAATAAGTGGATTCATTAACTGTGCCACTTGGTGGCTAGGCCAGGCCTGCAGGTGTCCAATAACAGGTAATCGTTGTATTTTTCATGGGGTGACTGATGTTTACTTTGTTGATGGCCCCAGGAGCTGATGTAATCTGAGATAGGTCTTCGTTTACTTCTTGTTTTAGTGATAATGCTGACCCATTTGAAACCAGCGAGAAAGAAAAATAAACATTCTGAAATACAGTACTTGTAACCCTTCCCATGGTGGTTATTTTGGAATATCTTCAAAGGCTTTCCCCCTAGTTTGCTTTATTTTTAGACGCCATATATAAGCAATCTCATACTAAATGGAGTATAAACTTTAAAAATTGTGAATCACTATGTTGTAAACCTGTAAAGCCTTTCTTAAGCTCATTCTTTTTTTTTTTTTTAACAAAAACCCCTTATCTCCCATCTCCCATCCCAAGTGACCCAAATAATCAACATTCAGCCAAATAAGAAAAGCAAATTAAAAATGTAAAAGACTAAAATTATGACAGAGTTTGTATCTGGCACAAGTAGGCCACTTGCTAATGACGAATATTAATAACTGACCCAGTCTATAGCAAATTAAGTATTTTTTGTAGAATGCTGTTAGATTTTCTATATGGACTTGTTTGTTCCATTCTTTTAGATGTGTTGAAATGATTTTCTTGTTGATGATGGGCAATAAATATCAACTGAGATAAGCCTTTTTACAATTACTAGTAACATCCTTAATGGAAATTTACTGTTGTGCCACATGCCTTATTAAGCTGTCTTTTACATTAGCTCACTTCATCTAAACAGCAAACATTCATATTTTACTTGTGAAGAAAGTGAAATATAAAGAAATTAGATGATTCCCCAAGGGCACAGTTCCACATCTGCCTGAGTCCGGAGTCCATGTTCTTAACTATGACACGATGCTGCTTCTGGTTTTATGTTGCAAAATATGCATAACATGGATCTGAAACAAAAATATTGACATCAGTATTTTCAGATGAGTAATGTCCATTCAGCTAAAATGGGTGTGTGTTGATTATCTTCGCATTATAACATATTACTCAAAAGCAGACTTACTTGTTAAATTGAATGGAACAGTCCCCTTGAAAGGCCTATCTTGCCATTGTCCACATCATTTTTTGCTATTCCAATTTTGGAATTATCTTTATTTGCAATTTGAGTCAGAAGTAAATAAAACTTTATTATTTCATCAGTCTTACCTGTTAAATTATATGTATATAAAATTTATATATGCATATAATTAGCATATATCAATAACATCAGTACCCTAAATTAGTTATGTATTTGCCTCATTATGAGTGTTTTAAAAAACTATATTTCTTCTCCAAGAATGACCATCATCTTGCATGGTGAGTTCTGAAAGGAATGTCCATAGGATTTGAGGAATTACAACACGTAGAAAAGGCATAACCCTAAACAACCACCTTTAGGGACTCTTCTTTATGTTAAAATGAGTATTAATAAATTTCCTTGAAAATGTATATTTGGTGTTGTGTTTACTTGTTAAATCATGTCTGACTCTTTTGCGACCACATGGCTCACCAGGTTCCTCTGTCCCTGGGATTCTCTGGGCAAGAATACTGGAGTAGGTTGCCATTTCCTTCTCCAGGGGATCTTCCTAACTCAGGGATTGAACCCATGTCTTCTGCACTGGCAGGTGGATTCTTTACTGCTGAGCCACCAGGGAAGCCAGAAGTATCAATCACGTGTATAGGTTTCATGTATAGTCAATACACATTTTTAAAAAATTGTGTTTCAAGTGCTTAAAATGCACAATGTGTTCAGAAGACCAGCAATCATACGCCTAAACAAAGCTTAGGAGTTCAAACCTCTGGCCCATGTGAGATGAAAGCAAGAGGCACTCCAGTGGGGCCGCAGCGGCCCATAGCCTAGGCGTTATGAGTCCTGGCATATCTTCCAATTCTGGTTTATTTGCTTTCAGTCATTTTGGCAGCTGCACCAACAACAGTCTGAGAACTCAATCTATACTTCATAAGAAGGCAATTGGAAGAGAAGAGGGCTTGTGAGGGCATTTTTAAAAAATAAATGAAATAAAGATGCGGCTAAAAGCTATTTTCTTAGATTCACAAGGTTGACAAGAAAGAAAGAAAAAAAAAAGGTTCCAACTCCATTCTGGCATTGACTAGCCAAATGGTTTGCTCTGTCGTGGAAGGCAGCGAGGCTGCATGCAATCTAGTATGTTCAGACCACTGGCAGTACTAAAACCGAGGCCAGACCTGCATTCCAGAAAAGAATCTGAGTTCTTGGGAGAAAAATCCATTTTAGCTATTGCAATTATTTCCCTGGAATACAATCCAAAAGGGCAAGGAGCATTTGGAATCAGTCCTGGCTCATTATATTTAGTTGAAGAAATTAAAAATGTGGGAGCATCAATGTAAGACACACCCAGACAGAAATAAAAGGTTACCCAGGCTGGGCTGTGATAAGAGAGGGCCTTCTTGGTGTGGATACTTTTGACGAGCTCTCAGGAGAAGGATGTTTATGATGATATCAAAGCTGTATGTGGTACGAATCTTGAGTCTGATATTAACTCTACCTCACTAATGAAACAAGTGGACTTTCCAGGTGATCTGGTGGTAAAGAACTCACCTGCTAAAGCAGAAGACCTAAGAGATGTGGGTTTGATCCCCGGAAAGATTTCCTGGAGGAGGAAATGGCAACCCACTCCAGTATTCTTGCCTGGAGAATCCCATGGACAGAGGAACCTGGCCAGGCTACAACCCACAGGCTAGCAAAGAGTCGGACACGACTGAAGCAGCTTTGCACACATGCACACAGTGAAACAAGGAACCTTGAGATAGGTGTGATCAAGAGAATCAGTATTAAGTTTACTTTTGAATTAAATGTTGCTTATCCTCTTCTGTGCATTCCAAATTGTTCCTTTTCTGTGTCAGCATGTAATTTAGGATCGGAACTGATTTATACGTGAGACCTTATATAAAGTCCTTGCAGCCTATGAGACTTTTAGGTTTGTCTGTTTGGCTGGAACTTGGGTAGTAGTAACAGGAATAGTAACAGCAATATGCATGGAATTGTTATTCTGTAGCAGGTATGACCTAAGGGCTTCACATCCACTAACTCTCTTAATTCTAACACCAACCTTTGATTTGGGTACTTTGAGTGAGTTAGTGAGTGAAAGTCACTCAGTCATGTCTGACTCTTTGCAGCCCCATGGACTGTAGCCAGCCAGGTTCGTCTGTCCATGGAATTCTCCAGACCAGAATACTGGAGTGGGTATTCCCTTGTACAGGGGAGCTTCCCCATCCAGGAGTCGAACCCAGGTCTTCCACTTTGCAGGCAGATTCCTTACCATCTAAGCCACCAGGGAAGCCAAAGAATACTGGCGTGGGTAGCCTATCCCTTCTCCAGCAGATCGTCCCGACCCAGGAATCCTGCACCGCAGGCAGATTCTATAACAGCTGAGCCACCAGAGAAGCCCTTTGGGTACTTTAGTTACCACCATTTCATGAGCGTTGAACTTGAGGTTTAGAGAGGCGAGGTAACCATGCCAAGGTTAGGTAGACGGGAACTGGAAGAGCTGAGCTGCTGCTCTGTGGAGTCTGAGAGAAGCGGTCCTCCAGGCGCATCCTTTCATCCAGGAGTTCAGTAACACTAGCCTTCGGCAGTAAAAGCTCCCAATGTTTGCCCAAACGGTGACCCTTTACTCACACACCCAGTCAGAGGGAAGAGCCATGGTCTGGGAGCAGAGGGAAGTCTGACTAGCGGAGGAACTGAAACTGGTCGGTGTGGACGAAAACCAGGTGTGAGTCCAAGATGGCAGGAGAAAGAGATCCACCAGTTCGAGCCTCATGGGCTGGGTCCAGATTTTAGTCTTTGTCCTTGGAACATGGAAAGCCAATAAAGCATTCAGTGAATTAGCATATTTTAAAGTTCGCTCTGGAAACAGTTAGAAAATGTATCCCAAGTGGAAGAGGCTGAGTGGATGCCAGGAGACCCTTGAGGCAGATTCAGTGGCCCAGGCAGAGACCGAGGGGTCCTAGATTACGGGGCTGGTGGTGCACGACCGCACAGCGAATCCCCAGCAGCTCCAGCTCCCTGTGGCCCAAATTCAGAAGCCAGCTTGCGCTAGCTGTTGGTGTGTCGACAGCCTCAATAAGATACCTTGGCTTATGGGTAATATTTTTCTATTTCAGGTTTTTTGAGGCAACATTTTATTTGTTTTAAATGAAATTCACGGTTATCATTCTTGAGCATGATTTAGGCCATTTGAAATTTACAAGAAAGAAAAACAAACACATGTTCAGTTTGGCTTGATGTATAAAGCAAATAACAGAATTAGTAATTTGTTGTCTTGGATTCCTCCTTCCATAACAAAAAAGCAAAAGAAAATCTGGCCTGAAATAACACTGAAAAAGTTAAACTAACACAAAATCATCAGGCTGTTTGCTTTTCTTGAGTTCAACCTGATATATGGCTTCAATATTTTCATAAGGATTAGGGCCATTTTCTATATAAATCTGTATTGCATCACTAGAGTTCAGGTCTTTGAAAAGCTCTAAGATAACATGAAATAATTTTGACTTGATAAATTTCCTATTAGTGTTTAATTTGCCAGTTTAATAATGATCTGTATAAACAGCCCTAAGTATATGTCCAATTTTTCTAACAGCAAATATACTAGTTTGTCAAAATCTTATGCATTCAAAATGTACAGCTTGATTATAAACTATGAGAAATTTAAATGTGGGTTTCACTACTGGTTAATATTAAATAGCCTTAGCCCATGTTCTGACCTCATAGCTGGCCAGATTTTACTTCAGGTATACTTAAACACTCATTGAAGGAAAGTTTATTGAGATTTCCATTAGGAATGACTGCTACTGGAAATTTTAACTTATTAGACAGACTCTTACACGAATCAAGCAAGCCAGATTGATCCAGGGTTAAAAACGTCTTGTTAGTATACTAGATAAACCAGCAAAATCTTTCTAAATGTTTTTATATTTACACTTCCAATAAGGATTGCTGGAAAGCTAGAAGGTATGCTCTTTAAAACCAGGATTGCTAAAACTGCTGTCATCTAAGACATCTTTTGTTTATAAATGATATAAAAATTGTGCCCAACAGACCAACTAACTAAAATGACTGTATTTGTGATAACGGAAGTGACTCCAGTGAAAGCCCTGGATGAAACAAAGGCAGATTGGATTATGGTCTCAAGTTCTACATGCAACTTTGGAGGAACCCCTCTCCTTTTCCTTGTCCACTGAGTTCTCTGAAAGCCATATGTTTATTTTTGGCCTGTAGGGAATTTAGTGCCACTCATTGTTTGTACAAAGTGACTTTGGTGACTGATTTTTATTAATTACCCTCCGGAAAGAATTTCAAGTCAGACAGAACTTGAGTTTTGAAATTAACGTACGTCTCAGGCAACCCCCTCCTCCCCCAAGAATAGGAAGATCGTGATAATGGCCCGTGTTCATTCCAGGCAAGACCTAAGCAACCACACTTGACTTTCCCATGAAACTCTCACTGGGTTGAAATATTTTACTGACCTAAGGGACATTTACCTAGAAACTGATATCATTGACTGATAATCTATTGTATGTGTGTGCCTGCTCAGTCGTGTCCAACTCTTTGTGATCCCATGGACTGTAGCCCAGCAGGCTCCTCTGTCCATGAGATTTTCCAGGCAAAAATACTGGAGTGGGTTGCCATCCCCATCTCCAGGGGATCTTCCTGACCCAGGGATCAAATCCAGGTCTCCTGCATTGCAGGTGGATTCTTTACCACTCAGCCATCAGGGAAGCCCTGTGTTAAAATTGGTGTTGTTCATAATAATGTCAGGTCAATGGGGGAAAACTAGAATTGTTCTGGGAAAAGTACAAAATGACTGAGAATCAAGACAACTTAAAAATGTTGTGAACACCCCCAAAATGGTAAACAAAAAGACAAAATAACTAAGATTTAGATAGCATATTGTAAGAGAATATTTTGAATCTTTATTTAAAATAGGATTTCTCTTATTTCATATACACTCTGAATACAGTTTCAGTTGCTTAATATGATGCCCAGGGCCTGGTAATTGTGAACTGCAAATCTATAGAATGGAGTGAATTCCTTAATAAGAAGTAACAGTTGACAACCTACCAGGGAAATGTGAAGAGAAAAATTACCCCCAAATGGTGGAATAAGTGTTAAAAGAAAGAAACAACTTAGAAGTTATGGGTCATTTCATAAGTGAAAATTTAGCAGTCCTTAAAAATATCACATAGAGTATCTGTTTGGGTTGTACCATCCCAAAAAAGTCACTCTGTTACCTAGTTTTATATAAAAATATTGTGATCTGGATGAGCTTTCTTTTCTATTAAAACAGTTTAAAATCAATCTGTAAGTATTTACTGAGTTTTGAACATTGCTCTAAGTACTGCAAGTTCCCAAGTATCCTTGGACTTATTCCTCTAGTTTCAATGTCACTTGTTAAAAGAGATTCCATTTAAATCTGTGGTTTGTAATACTCGGGAAAACTTCTAAAAAGTGTCAAATACCCATTCTCCTCTTCCTACGACTTTCCTATATTTTCTACATATATTTAAAAAGATAACAGATCATCCAGACACATGTTAAAATTCATAATTAGAATAACTGAACAAATAGGTAAATAACTCTAGATACATCTGTATCGGTTGGATCATTATCAGTTCTCTAAGTCCTTTTGGGAGAAGATGATGAGGCTTCAGTTAGCAGTGTGGTTCCACCATGAAAAGTAGTGGAGCTCATGTTATAACTTTGTTCTGAGGATAGGACAAAATTCTTAAGGACACCACTTAGCAAAAATTCCTTCACATATGAAAGGAAGGAATAACCAAAATAATATGAGAATTTAACAAATTTATACATTTAATAGCATATAGAGCTTCTCACTTCTAAATCTTCCAACTGTAGTCTTAAATATATTTTTGCCTCCTTAAAATTCCTAAAAATGTGTTTCTTTTCCATAGTTTGGAGTGGAAGAAACTGGAATCTGCAGGATTTCTTTGATTATGTAAAGCAGCATTGTTGGTTTGCTTAAGATCATAGAAATAATTTTAAGTTGACTTGTCATTTGAGAGAGTACTCTTTGCTCTTGCTTAAAGACTGCAAAAACTGGATACAAATCATTGTCTTTTTGAAGCTATCCTGGGGTCACAGAGTCAGACACAGCAGTGGTCCACTCGTGGTCTTTCCTCCACACGCATCTGTGTCCTAATTGGTTTTTATAGGGAGGCTGGTCTTGGTGGACTAGGGCCCTCTGCAAATTGCCTCATTTAACCTTCACGACTTCTTTAAAGATCCTGTCGCCAAACATAGTCACATTCTGAGGCGCTGGAGGTCAGGACTTCAGCTTACGAACCTGAGAAGATATAATTCAGTCCAGAAGAGTGTGCACAGGGACTGTGAATGTCAGTCTCACAATTGTGTCAATTCAGGGCTATTCGGTAGATTACACCCCAGCCTTTTGATAATTACATATCCTAGCACTATTTTATCAAACGTTTCTCTCTCAGACCAACTTTGGGGAAATAAAATACATGTGAATCCCTCTCTTTCATGCAGTGCTGCCAGAAGCAGACGCAGTGTGGACGACTCACCCCGATGGCACCTCAGGTTAAGATGCTGGTGCCCTGCACGGCACTTTAGCGTCAATGACAACCGCTTACCATGTAATCTGTCCTCACACTGCAGGGCTCTGAGCGGTGCACACCAGGAAAGCTGGATCGTGGGGTCCCTGTTGCGTTATTTACCCCTGCTTTGAGCTGTTAAGTCCACCACAGCCATTTAGTAAATTATCAGTTTTCCTGTTGGCCTTAAATCGTGCCTAATTAAAAATCTGACCTCCACAAGCTAGTCCTCTTCCTAAAGAGACAGAACATAAACAGGAAAAATCAGCTAATTGCTACAAAAACCGCTTTTGTGGCACTGTAATTGGACCTCAGTGAAACAGATGAACCCACTGGGGATTCCTTAATGAATGTTTAACTGCGAACGGTAGTCGGGCGCTTAAGCAGCCAGGCTGATGGTCCCTAATGAAATCAAATAAAATCAAATAAAAGAATCTGGCATTTTTACTAACCAGATTTCTTGGCACTATGACATGAAGGATAATATATTTCCGAGTAAATAAATATAGGAAAAGTTATACAGGGAGCAGTGAAAACTGACTTGAAACTGCTCAGATTACACTTAGGAAAATACAACCCATGGAAAAACCTCAACAGCGTGACACATGCTGTTTAATTTCACACATGGATTTCTCTGTCATGGAAGTCACTTGAGGGAATTACTGGATTGGAGTAGTTTCTTTTCTTATTGAAACTTACAAAAAGTACAGTTTCCTTATTGTACTTATTCTTATTTTCTTATTGAAACCTATAAAAAGGACAATTTCTTTACTTCTGTTTTAAAAAACATGTTTTTTTAAACATTTTTTTGGTCAAAGAATATTTTTAAGTTGACAAACAGTAGCACCACAGTTTACAATGCTCTTGTGTGATCCCTCATGGAGTCAGTGACAATTCTAACGTGATTCCTTTGCCTAACAGATGAATGAATTTTAATGACAATGAAAGATCTCTATAATTTAATTTATTTTCTAATTATATTGATATTAATGGGTTTATCATATACTATATACATTAAATACAGTTATTATATATTATGTAAGTAATAATAGAAATATTAAAAGGAATTATAATAAATTGCTGCTATTATACACAATTTAATGATGTGCACCTACCAGGTGGAGCTAGGACTGCTAATGCTGACATGTGTGTGCTTTCCACCTTCCTTGACATCCTGCTAGGTTTAGTCTCTTTTGCATCTAGGTAGGTGGGGGATCATACGAAGACTTCTAAGCTATGGAATGTGAGAAGTGATGTACGGCCTCTCGACCTGGGCCCATAAGCATCCTCAGGATCTCCCACGTTGCCCTGTTCTCTCTCTGCTATTTGGTGGATGGTTGTAGAAGCGTATGAAGGAGGAGGGTCTGCTTAGCAAGGCTAAACACAGGATCTCCAGTCTCTAAACTTACAATATTATAGCACCAGTATTATCTGTTAGAAATGAAAACCAGTGGACCCCATCTCAAACCTAATGAACCAGAAACCCAGGGAGTTGGACTAAGGATGCGCTTTAGCCAGCCCAGTGGGTGATTCTGATGCACTTTAGAGTTTAAGCAGCTTAGGTCTTGAAGGGAGGCAGGAGGTGGAAGGACCAAGGTCCCTGCATGAATGTGCAAGTGAGAAAGCAGTCCTTCCTGCCCTGAGTAGAGACTCAAGCAAGAGATAACTCAGTTATGCTGGAATGCTGAATGTTCTGGGCTGGCTCTTCTGGAGGTTAACAGCATGTGCCCTCATAATGTTAATACTGTGTTTAATACACGGAAAAGAAACCTGCGCAAAACATGCAACTTCTTAGTTTCAGTGGCCTGTTAGACATGGAGACTACCCACCAACGGAGTGTGGGAAGAGCTGACTCATGCCGTTTCTAGGTCTGGCCCATAAAACGTCCCTGAGACCTCCTATGTGGTGTCTGTTTTCAGTTGCTGATTGGCTAGATGTAGAAGACCATGCAACCCTGGGAGATAAGATTTTTAATGCCTACATTTTAAAAATGAGGAGGCTGATGTCTAAGTTAAGTGACTTAGCTGAATGACTGCTTTGCTCTACACAGATGGTAAACCCACATACATTATGTAATCTAGAGTTGGCGACCTCATGAAAGATTTTATCAGTGAATTTTCAACATGAGACTATTCTTTCTTTATAAATATCAATTTTCCTTTACACTTTTACTTCATTAAATTTTAGTGGTAATAAAGCCATTTATATATAATTTTGGATGTTTCTATACCACTCATTATTTTTATTTTTTCATGTCACCAATAAAAAATTATTGAAATTTGCTATTTTGCTCAGCACTATCCAGAAAATAACTCTTTCCACATTTAACTATAAGCCATTATTTATTTTACTGATGTTAAGTAGGCTTTGAAGTCTCTGAAGAAAGCTTTATCCCAATAATAACTGGAAAAAAATACAAATATTCATATGATACTTGTAGGTGTTATGGGAAAATCTTGAGTAGGCAAACAGACCGATTTGTGTGTATGTCTATATATTCTGGTTCTGCCACAACATACTTTGGCAAATTTTAACAAGTCATTTTAGAATGTACCTCTGAACGTCTTTAAATGCAGACTCAGGGACTGTGACCTATAATTCTTATGCAAACATCCTAAATCGAGAATCCAGGTAGGATTAGTGATATTGCATTCAATGGTTCAGTGTTTCCCCCTCTCTCTGGAAAGAAAACAAAACTATTCTGTTATAGTGGGATCCTGAGAATGATATAAACAACCTTGGTCAAGTCCAAAATAGTATCCCGAGGGTTGGCTGCTGCAAATTATCTTACAGGAAGACAGTAAATGCTTCAATTGTCTTAAGCATGATCAGCAAATTAGGAACACTGAGTGGTCTCAGGATGTGAAAGGGAGCCATTTGACATTGCGCAGTGTGGTAATCCTGCAAATAAGTTTATTTAGAGTCACTATGGTTAAATCCTAAGTCACAGGTTCAAGCTGCAGCTCTCCCAAAGGGGCGAGTTGCTTAAACATCTTTTAAATAATTGTATTAATAATATTCACCTCACTCGTTGAGTGTATGGTCATATACTTGCTGCCAGGCCCACACGGGGCAATGTATGTAAAGGCTGTTTATTCATCATAATACCTCATACATTTATGTTTAAGACATTTTCCACTCAAAATCTTAAATTCAGGTAAAAAAAAATAAGTCTGCAAGGGCAGTAGACTCTTCTATTCACTTTAATTATAGAGATCTGCTGGAATGGGAAACCCATGTTACTAAATTAATTTAAAACTTACAGTTTATTATTTTCTGAGTGCGTCTAGTACTTGAAATAACTGTTAGCAAATTGTTTTCAAGTAGAGATCCTTTGGGACTGCTTAAATAAATGGTTAAGACTCATTTGAAATTAGCAGTCCTCATTTGCATACAAACAAAATAATGCGTAAAAGCCTTTAAAAACTGTTCAGTGGTATGAATTTAAATTCCGGGCCCTAAGGACCAGTATGTACACCTGTAATTCATGAAGCCTAGCTGTTTACCTGTAGCTCAGAGCCACAAACTCATTTCTTTAAGCAGCAAACTAGTCCAGGAAAATGTACCTTCCAGGGTTTTAGAACCCAAAGCACTTTATCTTAGTTTCTTGGTTTTCCGTTTTGGACTTTTCCCCTGACTTGCCGTCATTGCATGTAAGGTAAGAAGAGTAACAGGATCTTCAATATAGATAGATGAAATGTAAACTGAAGTAGCTGACCTTCCCGTCCGCAAAGCGTCCACTGGCCCCTCCAACACTCACCCCTTCCTCTCATTGACTTTGTACATTTCTGAGCTTTTAGACTTCAACATTGCAGAAGGACGGGGCAATCCACCCCTATATTCTTTGCTGAGAACTCCCATGGACAGAGAAGCCTGCTAGGCTACAGTCCATGGGGTCGAAAAAAAAGTTGGACATGACTTAGCGACTAAACAACAATAATAAGCCTTCACCATATCCGATGTTCTTGGGGATAGATAATTAGCTGTCAAACCTGGGATTTAAAGTAAAATTAGGCTAGTAGTTCTTCCATCCATTCAATTAATTCCTATTTATTGAACTTAGATTATTACTATTAGTAGTGCAATGCTATTTAAGCCACTTTCACTGAATTCAACAGTGACAACTACAGAGGAATGTTTAATGAAGTATGCTAAGGACTACAGCAGGAATAAGCTTAGATCACCATGGTAACAAATAAGGACTTCTTAATTTGGTATAGAAAAATTTAAAAATATTGCCTGGAGCGGTATGGTAAGATCTAAGCAAAGATTTGAAAGACATTTAAGAGTTATCTGAGTAAATGTAACAGTGGACAGAGGTTTTTCCAGTATGAGCAGAATCTCAGAAGCAAGAGAGACTATGACTGCAGCTATTCAGTGAGGCTAATAACTAACTAAACAAATAGCCTCTATATGAGGGTGAAAAAAGAGAGTGAAAAAGATTGCTTGAAACTCAACATCAAAAAAACTAAGATCATGGCATCCAGTCCCATCTCTTCATCGCAAATAGATGGGGAAAAAGTGGAAACACTGGCAGATTTTATTTTCTTGGGCTCCAAAATCACCGTGGGTGGTAACTGCAGCCATGCAACAAAGACACTTGCTCCTTGTAAGAAAAGCTATGACAGACCTAGAGAGTGTATTTAAAAGCACAGGAATCATTTTGCTGACAAAGGTTTGTACAGTCAAAGCTATGGTTTTTTCCAGTAGTCATGTACAGATGTGAGTGTTGGACCATAAAGAAGGCTGGGAGTTGAAAAATTGACACTTTCAAATTGTGGTGCTGGAGAAGACTCTTGAGAGTCCCTTGGACTGCAAGGAGATCAAACCAGTCCATCCAAAGGAAATCAGTCCTGAATATTCATTGGAAGGAGTGATGCTGAAGCTGAAGCTCCAATACTTTGGCCTCCTGGTGCAAAGAGCCAACTGGTTAGAAAAGACCCTGATGCTGGGAAAGATTGAGGGCAAGAGAAGGGGGAGATAGAGGATGAGATAATTGCATAGTGTCAGCAGCTCAATGGCTATGAATTTAAGCAAAATGTAGGAGATAGTGAAGGGCAAGGAAGCCTATCATTGCTGCACCCCACTGAGCAGTAGAGAGCCGGTTGCTACTGAATGACAGCAACAAGGCAGGTGAGCTGTGAATGCCATCACGAACATCTTTATAGCAAATACAGAGGGAATGTAACAGAGATGGGAAAGAAGGAGGCAAACGGGAACAGAAGTTGAGACTGGAGTGATGCAGCCACAAGCCAAGGTCTACTGGCTTGCAGCCACAAGAAGCTGCAAGGAACATATTCTCTCCTGGAACCCCTAAGGGACGGAGTGTGGCCTTCCCAACACCTTGATTTTGACCCAGAAGTACTGATTTTGGAGGCTTCCCTGGTGGCTCAGTGGTAAGGAATCTGCCTGCCAACGCAGGAGACACAAGTTTGATCCCTGGGTTGGGAAGATCCCTTGAAGAAGGAAATGGCAACCCACTCCAGTATTCTTGTCTGGGAAATTCCACGGACAGAGGAGCTTGGTGGGCTACAGCCCATGGCATTGTAGAATCAGACACGACTGAGCAGCTAAACAGCAATGACTGATTTTGCACTTCTGAACTCCAGAACTGTGAGAGACTACATTGCTGTTTTAAGGCACCAAATGTGTGGTAACTTGTTAGAGTAGCTATGGGAAAACAATACAGAAACTAACGAAAATCTTTTTCCTCATAAAAAGGAAAATGTAGCCCCGAACTATATCAACACAGGAATCATCATGAGTCAAACAACAGAGCCTCAAACTTTATATAGAGTAAAAAAATCAACAAAAATACAGAAAATTGAAAAAGTCATAATAAAAATATTAGTGCTTATCTTTCAGAAAGTTAAGCAACTTAAATGAGATATACTTTAAAAAATCAGTTATCTTGATGAAAAATCCTACTCTGATAGGCCTATGTAGACTCATATCCAAAGAAACTCATTCTTTTCAACTACACATGGAGTCATTTGCAAAAACTGTCATCTAATTGGCCACAAAGGAAGTTTCAGTCAGATTATATTATGTAGATCACATTCCTGGCCATAATACATCATTGAGAAGCCAGCTTTCAAAAGGAGTTGAAATATAACCTTATATTTAAAAATAAAAATCACCATTCTAAATCATTTATACAGTGAATAATAAAACTTGAAGAAATTGTGAATTATTTTCAGATTAAATGACAGCAAAAGTAAGTAATTCAAGACTCCTGTGAAACAAGCACTTATATGAAAATCTGTATCTTCAATGCATTTAATTAAGAAAACAAATACTGAAAATTTTTATGCCAGTACTCTTGCCTGGAAAGTCCCATGGATGGAGGAGCCTGGTAGGCTGCAGTCCATGGGGTCGCGAAAAGTCAGACACAACTGAACGACTTCACTTTGACTTTTCACTTTCATGCATTGGAGAAGGACATGGCAACCCACTCCAGTGTTCTTGCCTGGAGAATCCCAGGGATGGCAGAACCTGGTGGGCTGCCGTCTATGGGGTCGCACAGAGTTGGACACGACTGAAGCGACTTAGCAGCAGCAGCAGCAGCAGCAGCAGCAGCAGCAGCAGCAGCAGCAGCATCTATATCAAGAAACTGTAAAAAGTACACAAATAATTAATCTGAATAAGTTGAAATAATATTAACTTAAAATAATAGTTAAAGAAACATAAAACTTATCAGGAGCATAAAAGATAAATCTTTGAATGAACTGAAAATATTCATATTGGAAATACTGATAAAAAACAATTGAAATAAATATATTAAGATGAAAATAAAATTAGCTGTAATTACAAAGAGAGTGAAATGTATCTACATAATGCTATGGAGAGTTTAATGCCAGGATATTTAAAAGTAAAAATGAAATGACAATTTCCTAGAAAAATAGAACTTCTCAAAATGATAAAAGAAGAAAAACTAAATATCCAAGTATACATTTAAGGAATGAAACGGACCTACCCACAACCCCTAAAAGTGACCAGCTGATTTTACAGAGAAATTTTGCAAGGTTTTCAAGACATACATAATCCCTAAGTCAGACTATTTGAGAATATAGACTAAATAAATAAATTTACATGCTTAATTTTACAAGCTCAGTGGAAATTCTAGAGATGATTTCCAGTAATAAAATGTAACCGAATAGAAATCATACAATTAAAATGCTTCACCTTATAACCAAATAGTGGTTAAAAAGACAGCAAGCCAACAGTAATAGTTATAGTAGATGTAGCAGATTAAAATGCATAAAATGCAATACATAATCATAAAAATAGTCTTCTAATAACTTGATACTGAGAGAGACCTTTCATAATCTGAGCAAACTGTATTTAGTAAACATCCATAGGTGTCACCATTCTTAATGGCAGGATTTGAGAAATATCTATATTAAAGGCAACACAATATGAATCCCTCCTATCATTGATCATTCTACTGGATATCCTAGCCAGTGAAACTGAAAAAGAAAAATAAATAAAAGTATAGTGGGCTTCCCTGGTGGCTCAGAGCTTAGAGCGTCTGCCTCTAATGCGGGAGACCCGGGTTCAATCCCTGGGTCGGGAAGATTCCCTGGAGAAGGAAAATGGCAGTCCACTCCAGTATTCTTGCCTGGAGAATCCCATGGACAGAGAAACCTAGTAGGTTACAGTCCACGGGGTTGCAAAGAGTCGGACACGACTGAGTGACTTCACCATCATCACCATAGTGATTGGAAAGGGAAATGAAAAATAGTCCTTTTTTGAGATAGGTTTCTACATAGGGAACCAGCTCCATAAAATCAATGATAAGTATAGAATCTGTATGAGCTCATCAAGATGGCTAGACATAAGCTCAGCCTATAAAAGTCAATGGCATTAAGAAAGTAATAAATGGAAATTGGTTTATTACATCACTGGTGCCAGCATAGAACGCTCCTTGGTATTTTTTGTTGCTGCTATTTTGGGGATTTGGGGAAATGTCAAAAATTCACTTATAAAGGACAGAGCTAAGGAAGTTTAAATGAATTTATTTAAAAAATGATTGATTTATGAAATTCTGTTACACTCTTAAGAATTATTTTTGGAAAGAGAACAATAGGTGGCACTAACATCGCATTGCATTTTCCTTCCTTTCTAAACTCAGTAAGCATTTGTAACAGGAATGCTCATTTCACACAGCTGGAGGAAAGTTTGCATTGTGGTCAGCTGAATACCATGACTGCCTTCAGAGCAGTAAATAGCAGTTCATTTTTGGATGCCTCTTTGATCTATTTTAGAGGCTGAATTAATGACTCATGCAGATCTGTCCTTTCTTCTTTAGCAATGGTCCTTTAAATATCTCTGATTTTCTGTGATTAAAATCATCAAAGACTATTGTCTGCAACATTCTAAAGTGCAGAAATATCAACTCATGGAAAATCAAGTGCATTTAATGTGGTGTGTTCTTAAAATGCCCTGGTAATGACTTTCAAAGATACTTTCCTGATGTATTACTTTTGTTATCAGTAAACAATGACTAAACAGTAAAAATACCATGATGATTACATGCTGTACAAATAAACAGATGTTTTTCTATAATTATTGAGGGCATTTTTCACGGTCATATTAATTTATAAGATAAAATGTAAGATTAGTCTTAGTAGCTTTCACTTATAAGTAGTCTTTATAAAATCTTTATGACCATCTCAAGTTATAAAATGCAGATTTTATGCAAGATAGGCAAAAATCTCTAAATGAAACTTGTGCATCATTTATAATTTGAAATTATAATTATGAAATATTTTTTCAACAATATTAAATAATAGCTTTTAAATACATATTTTAATTTTGTTATCACTAATTCAGTCAGAAAAGATAGTATGGGGAAGGCAAGAATCTTGTCTCTTATTGCTGTTCCCCATGATCCACTCACTGCAAAATTCTACAACCCTAAGTGGGAAGTCATTGAACTTAATGACTAATGATTATAAATTTAATCTTTCTCTCTTTCTTTCTCTATGTGTGTTTCTAGGTAGATAGATAATAGATAGAGGTATGTTTCACAGAATTTTGAAAAATCCTGTTCACTGTACTATAGTCCATACTTACACACACACATACATATTATTTTAGATTTGATTCTGCTGTATGATTGTTCTATTACTATAACACATTACCACAAACTTAGAAACTTAAAATAAACTTAAAACTTATCACCTTGGGAGTCTTGTTGTTTAGTTGCTAAATCGCATCTAACTCTTTGCGACCCCATGAACTGCAGCACACCTAGCTTCCCTGTCCTTCACTATCTCCTGGAGCCCAGGCATGGTTTAGAAGAATGTGTCTGCAAGGCTGCAAGCAAAGTGTTGGCTAGGACTGGTTAAAGCTTGCCTGGTGAATGGTCTGTTTCTAATTTCACTGAGGTGGTTGTTGTTGGAGGAATTCATTTCCTCACGACTTTAAGTCTGAGGGTCCTCACTTCTTGCTACCTAGAAACTTGAAGCTTCTATTAGCCACCTGTATCAAGCAATGGGTTCTTGCCACAAGAGTGTCCTAACACTGGCCAGTAACTTCTTCAAATCCAGCAAGAGAAACAGTCTTGAGAGCCAAATTGCTAATAAGATGGAGTCTTAAATAAGGCAATCATAGGACAGACATCCTATCACCTTTGCTGTATTTTATCTTTAGATATCACAAGTCTTGCCCACATTCAAGGAGTTGGAAGATTAAGTCCCCCTTAGAGTCTGTTAAATAAGAAGATGAAATACATGTTCTATTTGAAGTTGGTTGTCTAGGTATTAGTTAGCAAACAACTCCAGCAAAATTGAGTAAAGCATGTAACATGCTATTCTCAAAGAGATAAGTACATATATTTGTTTTATCACAGAATGAATTGGCAAGTCATACAGCGAGTGAGAATGTATAGTCCTATTACATGGAAAAAAATCATTGGAGTAAACAAACCAATGTTTTGGAATTGTTACAGCTCTAAGATTTCAAGTCAAATAGGTTTCTACATTCTCCATGAGAGACAACATGTTTAACGTAAGAGCTAATGAAAGGGATGGTACTAGGTGAATTTCCAGAGTTATCAGTTATAATATCAATGGGCTTTTCCTGTTACCCCTTGCTTTCTAATCTACATTCTCAATGGGCTTAGAAAGAAACAAAAGACAAAAACCAAAAGGTATATCTGTGTGAGCTGGAGGAATAAGGGGAATGCTATCTCTATGGGTTCAATTTTTTTTTAATTTATTTATTTTAATTGGAGGTTAATTACTTTACAATATTGTATTGGTTTTACCATACATCAACATAAAAAAATATTCATTTTTCATTTTATTTGGTAGTGTCTAAGTCCCCTGTGTGTTTGTCCATGCTCTGTGGCTCAGTGCAGTCCAGCTCCTTGCAGCCCCATGGCTTGTAGCTCACCAGGCTCCTCTGTTTATGGAATTTCCCAGTCCAGAATACTGGAGTGGGTTGCCATTTCCTTCTTCTTGGGATCTTCCTGAACCAAGGATAGAAACTGAATCTCTTGCATTTGCAGGCAGATTCTTTACTACCATGCCACCTGGGAAGACCAACTTCTGCATGCCTGTAGGTAAAAAAAAAAAAAAAAAGAAAAAAGAAAATAATGACAGCGAATTTCAGATACTACTTACTATTTGTTCTTTTCATACTGTTCATGGGATTCGCAAGGCAAGAATACTGAAATGGTTTGCCATTCCCTTCTCAAGTGGACCACTTTTTGTCAGATCTTTTCAAGAAGATTAGAGATACCAAGGGACTATTTCATGCAAAGATGGGTACCATAAAGGACAGAAAGTGCATGGCCCTAACAGAAGCAGAAGATCTTAAGAAGAAGTGGCAAGAATACACAGAAGAACGATACAAAAAAGCTCTTCATGACACACATAACCATGATGGTGTGATCACTCACCTAGAGCCAGACATCCTGGAATGTGAAGTCTAGTGGGCCTTAGGAAGCATTGCCACAAACTAAGCTAGCAGAGATGATGGAATTCCAGTTGAACTATTTCAAATCCTAAACGATGATGCTGTGAAAGTGTTGCACTCAATATGCCATCAAATTTGGAAAACTCAGCAGTGGCCACAGGACAAGAAAAGGTCAATTTTCATTCCAATCCCAAAGAAAGGCAATGCCAAAGAATGTTCAAACTACTGCACAGATTGCACTCATCTCACATGCTAGTGAAGAGGAACTAAAAAGCCTCTTGATGAAAGTGAAAGAGGAGAGTGAAAAAGTTGGCTTAAAGCTCAACATTCAGAAAACGAAGATCATGGCATCTGGTCCCATCACTTCATGGGAAATAGATGGGGAAACAGTGGAAACAGTGGCAGACTTTATTTTTTTGGGCTACAAAATCACTGTAGATGGTGACTGCAGCCATGAAATTAAAAGACACTTACTCCTTGGAAGAAAACTTATGACCAACCTAGACAACATATTCAAAAGCAGAGATATTAATTTGCCAACTAAGGTCTGTCTAGTCATACCTATGGTTTTTCCAGTGGTCATGTCTGGATGTGAGAGTTGGACGGTGAAGAAAGCTGAGTGCCGAAGAATTGATGCTTTTGAACTGTGGTGTTGGAGAAGACTCTTGAGAGTCCCTTGGACTGCAGGGAGATCCACCCAGTCCATTCTGAAGGAGATCAGCCCTGGGTGTTCTTTGAAATGAATGATGCTAAAGCTAAAACTCCAATACTTTGGCCAGCTCATGCGAAGAGTTGACTCATTGGAAAAGACCCTAATGCTGGGAAGGATTGTGGGTAGGAGGAGAAGGGGAAGACAGAGGATGAGATTGCTGGATGGCATCACCGACTTAATGGACACGGGTTTGGGTAGACTCCAGGAGTTGGTGATGGACAGGGAGGCCTGGCATGCTGCAATTCATGGGGTCACAAAGACTCAGACACAACTGAGTGACTGACCTGACTGACATCAAGGCTGTATATTTTCACCCTGCTTATTTCACTTATAAGCAGAGTACATTATGCTGAAACGCTGGGCTGGATGAAGCTCAAGCTGGAATCAAGATTGCTGGGAAAAATATCAATAACCTTAGATATGCAGATGACACCACCCTTATGGCAGAATGGGAAGAGGAACTAAAGAGCCTTTTGATGAAAGTGAAAGAGGAGAGTTAAAAACTGGCTTAAAGCTCAAAATTAAAAAAACTAAGATCATAACATCTGGTCCAATTACTTCATGGCAAATAAATGGGGAAACAATGCAAACACTGAGAGACTTTATTTTCTTGGGCTCCAAAATCAGTGCAGATGGTGACTGCAGCCTGAAATTAAAAGACACCTGTTCCTTGGAAGAAAAGCTATGACCAACCTAGATAGCATACTAAAAGGCAGATATTATTTTGCCAACAAATGTCTGTCTAGTCATAGCTATGGTTTTTCCAGTAGTCATTATGGATGTGACAGTTGGGCTATGAAGAAAGCTGAGCGCTGAAGAATAGATGCTTTTGAACTGTGGTGTTGGAGAAGACTCTTGAGAGTCCTTTGGACTGCAAGGAGATCAAGCCAGTCCATCCTAAAAGAAATCAGTCCTGAATAATCATTGGAAGGACTGATGCTGAAGTTCCATACTTTGGCCACCTGATGCAAAGAACTGACTCATTGGAAAAGACCCTGATGCTGGCAAAGTTTGAAAGCAGGAGGAAAGAGGGACAACAGAGGATGAGATGCTTGGATGTCATTACCAATTCGATTGATGGACATGAGTTTGAGCAAGCACTGGGAGTTGTTGATGGACAGGGAGGCCTGGTGTGCTGCAGTCCATGGGGTCTCAAAGAGTCAGACATGACTGAGTGACTGAACTGACTGAAATATTTGTTCTGAATTTTTTTCTTTTGCCATTGTTTCTTTGATAATTTTTTTCTCCATTAAAAAATTCTGTATTTTGGGGTTTTTTTAATGCATACACTCACCTTTGTCATGACTTTTCTCTCTAAATGTCTTTTCTTAGTCTTTTGCATTGCATTCTGTGGATTTTCTCAATTTTATTTTGCAATCTTTGATTTCACATTTTAAATTTTGATTATTATTATTTTAAATCTTCTCCTTTGATTATTTCTGTTTTAATAGTATCCTATTTTTATTTATGAATGAAAGAGCCTCTTGACTCTCCCTGATACTAATTAGTGTATTTAAAACTTTATGTTTTAAAATTATCTTGTTTACTTTTGTTAATTTTTCTATTTACGTTGGTCCTTCTTTTTTCTTGCTAGGACAACTTCCTTGATTTTCCATTCATGTTTTAAATTGAGGCAGTAAAGCAGCTGACTGGGATCTCTGTAAACATAGGCAGCATTTGGCCAGTGGTTGGCCTTTATTTAGTGAGGATATGGGAAACTGGTGGTAACTATGTCCACCACCACACTAGCTGTTTAGTTCTATTTAGTTTGTTTAGTTCTGTTTAGTTTGTTCATCAGCTTCCAAAAAGAATCTTCGATTTTTGCCTGAGGGTAAATTTTCTTCTGGTATTGTGTACACCAGGGCAGGTGAAAGGGTGGGGGTGGTTGTTAGATAGGGAGGGCCAGTTTCTCCTAAGTAGTGAAAGTGAAAGTCACTCAGTTGTGTCTTCCTGTTTGCGATCCCATGAACTGGATGGAATTCTCCAGGCCAGAATACTGGAGCGAGTAGCCTTTGCCTTCTCCAGGAGATCTTTCCCAAGCCAGGGATCGAACCCAGGTCCCCTGTATTGCAGGTAGATTCTTTACCAGCTGAGAGCCACAAGGGAAGTTTCTCCTAAGTAGATCTTGAATTAGCTTGTTTCCATCCTCATTTCTCATGCTTGCTCATTTGTTTTTTTCTCTTGGTTTCAAGACTGAGGATACTGTCAAGTCCTAGGGTTCTTGCCATCTTAGCTTATCTTTTGACACATCCTTCTCTATTTGCATCTTCTTCTGTCTCATTCACATTATTCATCTCCAAGAAATCTGATGCAGTTTCTTTCATGTTCACAGCCACCATGCTGGTTGATTTTTCTGTTATTTATTTACGCAGTTTTTATTCCCTAAACTATTATTTCAGAGTTATTTTTCTTTCTTCCTGCCGCCTTTCCTTTTCCTCCTTCCTTCTGTTCCTCAGTCGCTTTTCTGTCTGTAATTTCTCTTTTTCTTTCTCTTTTCCTCTCTCTCTCTCCACTTCCTTCTTTCTCCCTTCTCCTTTTCTTATTTTCTTGTGACAACAAGGTGAAGCAAACGTCATTCTCAATTGGCCACTTTGAATCTTACTATTTGGGGATGTTGAGTAATGTATTTATTCCTTTAACATTTTCTTCTGTCAAAATGCTGCATATGGCTTCAATGAAATAGAATGCTTCATTAAGAAAGTTGTAAAGCTGCTTTAATTAAAAACTTACATATCTATTATAAATATTCAATTTTAATAATGTTTATCATATTTATGTATAAAAAGTAGTCTATGATTATTTTAGAAAACTCAAAGCATAATGCAATATAATCACTAAAAACCTTAACCTTTAAAGACTAACACTATGCAGATAAATGAAGTGGTATAGCAGTGCACAAGTGCTTTTGAAACTTTAACGTAGAAATAAATAAAGGAGACTAAATTTAATCAGAGTGCAGTACAATTACAGGATCTAACATGATGGGTTTATTTATAGACTCGAATAAATATCATTGCCTTGCAGATATAGAGACCAAAGGGAGAGGGAACTATTGGAACTTGTGAGGCCATATCCATATTCATTATTTCTCTGTTTCCTCATCCTTTTTCCTTTCTAGGAGATACCTTTTTACAGTACATAGTATGTATGTCTTTGAAAATATATAGGATTCAAGCCTTTAAGAAAATTTGAGGATGTTGTCAGCATTCTTCTCATCTAAAGGGGAAAACCTAATTTTGAACGTGTACACAGAAAACTTCTGGATTTGTAAGTCATTAAAGATGTCTAATTTTTGCTGAAGGAAAATCTTTAATCACAGATCTTTAATCACAGTGAATATCTAATCAATTGGCAAAGTAACTAAACGTACTGTACCTCAATTTTGTTAAGTTCATGATTTTATTAATCTTGGTGTTGTTACTAGAATAAGATAATGACTAAAATTACCACTCTGTAAAGTACGCACTACACTCGTTATTTTAATAGGAACTTGTGAGGTCAGAGCTAGGTCTAAAGCTAGGAGCTACAACTCTATAGGATCAAATGAGATGTAATTAAAAAATTCATTTCTTACTTTGCTATTTAATTTTTCATATGTGTATACTTTATCTCTTTAATCAGACCAAAGATGTCCTAATTGATAAATTAATTGTCTTTTTCCAGTCACTTTCTACTTTCTGTAGCATACAGACTATTAATCAGGGCTGCTTTCATGAAACTTTTCTCTTGCTCCCGAAACGTTTGCAGTGGGAACTCCCCTTAGCGCTGCCCTTCTAAGCCTCTCTCTTTGGTTTTTCCTTTGACCAGACATGGGCTTCCCTTGTGGCTCTGACAGTGAAGAATCTGCCTGCAATACAAAAAACCTGGGTTCAGTCTCTGGGTCGGGAAAATCCCCTGGAGAAGGGAATGGCTACCCACTCCAGTATTCTTGCCTGGAGAATCCCTAGACAGAGGAGCCTGGTGGGCTGTAGTCCATGGGGTTGCAAACAGTTGGAAATGACTGAGTGACTGATATTCTCTTGAACAGATATCTCTTTACAATCCATCATTTTTCTTTTTTTTTTTCTCATTTGGCAAATAGTGATTAAGTGATTCACTGACAGATTCAAATGCCACTGACATGTACATGGTTTATGAATGCATATTTCCATCCTGGCTCTACTTGGAGGTGTGTAGGAAAACTATTTTTAAATCCTACTGTGCTTCCAAACGCATGCCAAATTCACCATAGCTGTAATTGAACTCAGTACTAAACCTTCTCTCTTTGTCTTCTAGTTTGGACAAATGTGTCCTCATTCTTTCTCACCTAGATTAGAAATCTTTGAGTTTTCCACTAACTTCCTCCTAGCCTGTACCCTTTCATTTAATCAGCATAGCTGCCAAACTGCCTGTTTCCATTGTAGCTCTTCTTATTTAAGTCTCCTAACTCTTCTCTCTAACTTCTTTTTTTTTTTTTTTCTGGCCACAATTTATCCTTCGTCTTTTCTGAGAACATGGATTAGACCATGAGTATGCCTACCCTTCTCTGGATGCTTCATGGTTTCATTGTCTACATCAGAAGTTCTAATGTTCTTACCATAACAATCAGTTCTGCTTATCTTCAGGATTTAGGCTATCTTCTCATACTTACTCATTTTCTCCTTTTCTGCTTCACCCACATCAAGGAAAGCATCATTTCCTAGGCAAACATCTCACAATGTTTCCTCTGTCTAGAATGATCTTCCTTGTCTAGGTTAAATCCCACCAACACGTCCAGGCGCAATTAAAATTCAAACATCATCAATATTCCCCACAATAGTAAATTAGTCCATATCTTGAGCACACTAGCATACATATCATGTCCTACAGTGTATATGTAGTGACACACACACTTCTGTTTGCCAGTAGCAGGTTTTAGATATGTAGTCGATTGTTAAATATTTGCATTCCTGACAAAGACTGCCACATTATCTTGCTAATGCATCAATTATATTGGCTACTGCTGTTTACAACTATGAACATCTTGGCCTTGGATTTCTTAATTTGAGGCTATGAGTTAAGTAAGTAGGACAAATAGAAATAATTGATAGAATTTGCTTTCTTTTGACATTAGATCTAAACATTAAGATAATATGTGGTGCTCTGAGCTTTACAACACAATGACAGAGATGGCCCTCATCTATTAGACCATCTGTTACTATATCACATTGAAGGCAAGTGCAGTTGACTGGGGAGATTTTTACATGAAAGGTTATATATTTTCTATTTCATTTATTTACTTTTTAATTAATACATTAAAGATATATTAAAATTAAACACTATTAAGTGTACATTTTGGTAATTTGTACAACTTAACTGTGTCCACAAGCAGGGATAGACTAGTTCCCTCACCCTACAGTTCCCTCTGCTCCTTTGTTCCTGATCCTCTTTTCCACTCTTGATCCCAAGTGAAGACTTATCTTCTTTCTCACTATCTAGTTTTGCCTTTTCTAGAATTCTGTATCTATATAATTATATGGTATGTGATCTTTTATGTTTGACTGTGGCTCAGCTGGTAAAGAATCCACCTGCAATGTGGGAGACCTGGATTCAGTCCCTGGGTTGGGAAGATCCCCTGCAGAAGGGAAAGGCTACCCACTCCAGTATTCTGGCCTGGAGAATACTATGGACTGTATAGTCCATGGGTTGCAAATAGTGGGACATGACTGAGCAACATTCATTTTCATTTTTTTTCACATAGCATCATGTTTGTGAAATTCAATCATGTTTTTACATATATAAATGTAGCATTACTTTTTATTTTTGAATAGCATTTCATGTTATGGATATACCCCAATTTGTTTATATATTTCCCAATTGATGATTGTTTAGACTGTTTCCAAATTTTAGATGCTACAAATGATGATGCTTTGACAATTCACATACAAGTTTTTTTGGAGACATAGGCTTTCCTTCTTTTGGATGAGTACCCAGAAGAAGAATTTCTGATTTATGTGGAAATTCTGTGAAAGATTTCCAATACTGTGTTGAATAAGAGTAGGGAAAGTGGGCACCCTTTTCTTGTACTTGATTTTAAAGGAAAGATTTGAAACTCTCACCATTGAGTTTGATGCTGGCGCTGTGTTTGTCCTATGTGAAATTTGCTATGTTGAAACATGTTCTCTCTCTACCTAGTTTGCTGAGTTTTTATCATGGATGGGTGCTGAATTTGTCAAACACTTTTTCTGCATTTGTTGATCAAGTGATTTTTATCTTTTGTTCTATCAGTGTGAGTTATCACATTCATTGTTGTTTCTTATCATAAGTGGAAAAAATTCAGTCTTCCACTATTCAGTATGATGTTAGCTGTGAGTTTGCATAGATGCCCTTCATCTGATTAACGATGATAACTAAGTCCAGTTTATTGCATATTTTTATCATGAAAAGCTTACATTTTCTATCAAATTATTTGCTGAATCAGTTTGATCACCATGTGGATCTGTCTTTTATTTTATTACTATGGTGTGGTACATTAATTAATTACTGATGTTAATTCAACTTTGCATTCCTGGGATAAATCTTACTTGGTCAGAGTGTATTGTAATATTTTTTATGCTGCTGGATCTCATTTGCTAATATTTTGCTGACATTTTTGCATCTGTGATCATGGAAGAAACTGACTTGTTTTCTTCTCTTTCTATTTTTGCTGTTAGGATGTTACTGGCTTCATAGATAGTGTTAGGAAATGTTCCCTCCGCTTGTATTTTACCAAAGAGATTATAGACAGTTGCTGTCACATCTTTAAGTGTTTGATAGAATTCTCTGTCAAAACCATTAGGGCCTGGGCTTTCTTCTTTGGAGAATTACTAATTATTGATTCAGTTACTTGAAGGTGTGTACTCCTATTCAGATAATCTATTTCACTTTGTGACTTGGTAATTTTGATCTTTCAAGGTATTGGTCCATTTCATCTAAGGGATCAAATAGTGAGATGAGTTGTTCTTATTATTGCTTATTCATCTTGTATGTCTCTGGGCTCAGTAGTGTTGGCCTTTGTCTCATTTCTGTCTTGTCTCTTCAGCTTATGTTCTTTCTTACCTTTAACAATCTTCACCTAAAGTCACAAATAACTCATCAAGTAGTAGGAACTGAGGGAAACAGGGCTTTCGCATGAGGTTTTATCTGGCTAGGAGTCAAATGTGTTGAATGATGGCTCCAGAGTCTTCTTGGACCCTGTCGTCACCCCGATGCCTTGAAAAAGCTTGGTGTCTGTGTCTTGCAGCTCTTCCCACTGCCGTGCCCTGTTACTATATTGAAAACTGTGCGTATGGAACTGAGCTGCTGGGGAGGGAAGGCCTTCTCTAGCCTTTCAGGGGGCTGAGCCCCTGAGCTGTGACCATCACCCAGTCCTCGCCTGGCTCCTGTTCCTTGAGGTGAGACGGGGAGGGAGGGAGGAGGAAGCTGGCTGCCCAGAAACGCCTTTTCTGCGTGTGGGATCCGGCTCAGGTAAGGATGCACTGCTTGGCAAGTAGATCGTTGTTACGGAGAACACTCTTGGCCTAGTTCACCATGGTTACGTTTCCTCCGGCCAAAGCCGTGAGAACATTTCTCTTGGCTTTTTAAAAATGTGAGGATCTGGCGGGGTTCCTCGAGGCCAAAACCACAAGAGAGTATAGCACCCTCTGAAACTGCAGCCCCCAGGAATTTCTCACTCTCGAATCCAAACTCAGTCCCCAACAATTCACACACACAAAATTATTATAAAACTATTTGCACCTTTCATAACTCCAGCAGCTTCTGTTCTGGGTCAGCTTGTCTTGGCTGTGATGCTCTAGCCTCATCTGTCTTTCTTGATTCGGGGGTCGCAGTTTTCCCTGTTTCTTTACTTCTCTGAGGGATCTAAGAAAAGTTGGGGATTTTCAGTTATTCCAGCCTTGTCTATGGGGCTTCTCTGGTGGCTCAAATGGCACAGAATCTGCCTGCAATGCGGGAGACACAGGCTTGACCCCTGGGTCGGGAAGATCAACTGGAGGAGGGCATGGCAACCCACTCTAGCCTTCTTGCCTGGAGGTCCCACGGACAGAGGAGCCTGGCGGGCTTTGCAACCCCATGGACTCACAGAGTCGAACATGACTGAGTGACTAACACTTTTCACTTCCCAGCCTTTTCTTGTTGTAAGGCCAGGAATAATAACTACCAAGCATTTTATATGCTAGACCTGAAACGAGAAATACCAGTCACACCTTTTCATTCCTCCAACTCTGAAACTTCAGTTATTTGTATGTTAGATCGTTTGCTACTGTCTCACAGCACTTGGGGAAACTGTATTTTCATTTCACTTTTATGAGTGTGCTTTTATTTCACATGCACCTTTATATATTTGTTTCATTTTTCTTTTTCTTTTGTATCAATTTGGGTCTTTTCTATTGACCTATTTGTACACTCACTGAATCTTTTCTTTGCTGTGTCCATCCAGTTGATGAAACTATAAGAGAGAGTCTTCATTTTTACCGTTTTATTTTAATTTCTTTCATTCGCATTTGACTCTCTTGTTATATAAGTTTCAGCTCCATGCACAGTTTCCTATCTTGCAATTGGCATTCTCATATATTTGGTTTCATGTGAAAGTTACCTGAAACTAAGTGCATTTCAAAAGGATAACTAGGTTTATTGAGTGCATACTATTTATAACTTATTTCTTTTTAAAAATCATGTAAAGATTGTTTGAATTAATAATTTATAAGTAAATCTTTAAAAATTAAATAATAATTATGCAGAAATCAACATCAGACTTAAATTGTAGAAGTGAGTAAAAGATATTAAGTCTTTGGATGGATAAAAACTGTGTGTGCACTCTAACATTTTTTCAGGAAAAACTGGTCATTTCTGTTCAGTAGAGACAGATTTTTATAGTTAAAGGAATGGTGAAAATTTTCTGCCTTTGAGGCAATTGTAAAAATGTTTTAATGTGCCTCAGCTGGAAATTTCTATGTTTTGCCAAATTAAATAATCACTTTCTCCCTGCAAAAATGTCTTCTATCTTGGAAATGGTTTGAGAATAGTGTATATTTTAAAACTGTGCTACATTTAACAATTTTACTGTTTGGTATGAAAATGCTAACTTTTAAAATCTCTGCCTTAACTACCAATGTGAGAATTCCTATAAATAAAATAAAGCAGAAACAAACAAACAAACAAAACCCTAAATCAGTATAGCCTGTGGGTGGGGTCTATCAAGATAATATACTTCAGCTTGTTGTAGGGAACAGTTAGTTGTTATGCCTCATCCCTGAAAACTTTTTAAAGCACGTTTTATTTCCCTTCCTCCTCTGGTAGAATAAAAAAAAAAACTTAATATTTTTAGAATACTATCTGCTGAAGATTCAACTTAATTAGATTTTAATTATGATTTATTTTCTGTTTAACCAAATGGTATCAAACTCACTACTGTCAAATGGGTCTATATGTGACTGCATTCTTTTCCAGATGCTTTTCTGATTTATTCCAAAATTAAAAATCAGATTCTTTAAGGTTAATTATGAAACTCAAAATAATTTTTTTCTGGTACTAATATAATCTGATAATAGATATCTAAAATGTTTTTAAAGATTGTATGCTGGCCTCGACACACCTGCTAGAATGGTTAAAGTCCAAAGCACAGACAACACGAAATGCTGACAAGCATGTGGAGCTACAGGAATTCTCATTCATTGCTGGTGGGAATGCAAAATGGTCCAGCCACTGTGGCAGACAGTTTGGCACTCTCCTGCAAAGCTAAACATACTATTACCATGCACAGCTCAACAACCAGACTCCTCGATATTCTCTCAAAGGACCTGAAAATATATTCACACAAAAAGCTGCACACAGATGTTTATAGAAGCTTAATTCATAATTCTAAAACCTGGAAGGAACCAAAATATTCTTCGGTACTAGGATGGATAAATAAGTTGTGCTACATCCAAATAATGGAATAATATTCAGTGCTAAAAATAAGTGAGCTTCCCAGGTGACCCAGCGGCAAAAGAATCTGCCTACCAATGCGGAAGATGCAGGTTTGATCTCTAGGATGAGAAGATCCCCTGGAATAAGAAATGGCAACCTGCTCCAGCATTCTTGCCTGGAAAATTCCGTGGAGAGGAGCCTGGCAGGCTATAATCCATGGGGTCACAAAGAGGTGGACATGACTGAGCACACACACACAAAGATACACACACACACACAAATAAATGAGCTATCAAGTGATGGAAAGACACGGAAGAAAGTCCATGGGGTTGCAAAGAGTCAGACACGACTGAGTAACTGAACACACACACACATTCACACGCAACCAAACACACGCACAGACACAACCGAAGTGATTTTGTACACATGCACGCACATTTATATTGTAGACAGAGGCAGTGAAGGAAGCTAGAGTCCAATACAATGGCTTTAAAAATGCTTACGTGTCTCTTCTCTTGGCAGGCTGCACATTGACCACTGTCTCCAAAGGCAGGTTTGTAACATCTGAATTCCAAAGGCAGGTAAGTACATATCGTCCATCACGAGCCCCTTCCCATTTGTATGTAGAAAAATGAACTTATCCTTTAACGCTAGTCAACAAGAGCCTTATGTGGGAAGAATTTGCACATGTGTTTATTTATGTAGACTTTTTCCATTTACCTGTGAGAAATTAATAGTTTTCAAGTGAAGATCAGGAATATTTTATTTACTAAAAATGTAAAATAGATTAATGAAAACATTAAGGTGCTTAAAGAAAACTTTTTTCCCAATGGAAATGGTGAATGTAATACATGTATTATGTATATGTCAATCTGGAATATAAATATATTTTATATCTAAATGCATATCCAGATCACATACAATCACAGAATGTTAAATGTTTGTATCTGCATAGCTCATATTTAGACATCCTTCACTCACCTTTCTATCCTGTTTGGAAATGCGCCCCCTCATTTATACTGGCATTTCTAAGTCCACTTTCTTGCTCACCTTTTCCTTTACAGTTCTCATCTACTATGCTAAACAATGCATCTGTTGATTGCATCTGTCGATTACTATTCTTCCAGCTCTGATGCAAGCTTCATGAGAGAAAGGTTTGTTTTGTTCAGTGATGCATGTCAGTTGGCTATAACAGCTTAACATGGTCAGGGTGCTGTGCTTAGTTGCTCAGTCATGTCCTACTCTGTGACCCCAGGGACTGTGGCCTGCCAGGCTCCTCTGTCCATGGAGATTCTCTAGACAAGAAAACTGGAGTGGGTTGTCATGCCCTCCTCCAGGAGATCTTCCCAACCCAGGGATCAAACCCCGTCTTCCACAGTGCAGGAGGGTTTTTTACCATCTGAGACATCAGGGAAGCCCAAGAATACTGGAGGGGTCACTTCTCCATAACAACTTCCCAACCCAGGGATCGAACCCGTGTCTCTTACATCCCCTGCATTGGCGGGCAGGTTCTTTACCGCTGAGACACCTGGCATCTATTAAAAGCCTCCCTCCCTGGTGACATCTAAATAGTACCCTCTTTACATTTTTGCTGCCTTTACATTATCATTTTATTTTATTCATCTGATTATTGCCTGTCTTCCTCACAAGAATGTAAGTTCTATGAAGGCAAGAACTTTGTAGGTTTTGTCCATCCCTGTCTCCCTAGTGTCAGGAAAAATATACTTTACAGAGTTAGGTGCTCAAATGATAGTTGTTAAATCAGTAAATAAGAGAAAATAAATAGCACAAAGAGGGAGTGTCCTTTAAAGGGGCATTTGGTTGCCTCCAAAGCCCCTTTGCACTTTGCAGCCCCACTCTAGGAAGACTCTGAAAAGCCTTGGTACTGAGTATTTAAAATAATAGATACCTTTTTCTGAAAAGCATTTTTATCTTTCCTCTAAACATCTCTACAATATGAGTTAGAATTCTATTATCTTGTTTATTATGTCATATTAGAGAATTTAATACATTCATGATTACACATTTATTTTTCAGAAATTATCAAATTTTTAAGTTGGTTTGTTTTTGAAACACTAAGTTGAATGTTGGGCTTTCCTTGTGGCTCAGCTGGTAAAGAATCCACCTGCAATGTGGGAGACCTGGGTTCGATCCCGGGTTGGAAGATCCCCTGGAGAAGGGAAAAGCTACCCACTCCAGTATTCTGGCCTAGAGAATTCCATGGACAGTCCATGGGGTCACAAAGAGTCGGACACGACTGAGCGACTTTCACATTCACACATTCACATTCAAGTTGAATGTTAATATGAAAACCCAAGATGTATATACATATATTGCTTGAGAAAAAGGAAGAATGGGGCCAGCTGCAAAAGAGGCAGACCTTAGAGGGTGGAATAGAAAAGATCAGCACTTCAATTTAGACGTGTTAGGTTCAAGGTGTCTTTTAAAGATTTAGTAGATATGAAAAGGATACAGTTGGGCATAAAAGTCTGGAGTGGGGCGAGAGGTCTTAGCTGAATGCATAAAGTTTGTAGTCATGATTACATAAACATTTAAAGCCATAAGAAAGGAGGGAAATGTGGACAGAAAAAGATATCTGAAACTGAGCCGAGATTCTTTGACAATAAGCAATTGTAATGATGGAATTTACTGATGGAATTTACCAAGCAAGGATTATGATGAGGATGGATCAGAGAAGTATAAGGGAGGGAAAAAAGTAGGCAGCTCTGGTGCCCTAGTCATCAAATAAAGACAAATATCTGAAATGCTTGTATCGAAATATGTCGTTTTCCCACAGTTTTAAAAATTATTTTTAATTCCATTTTTTTTTACTGTAAAACAAATAGGCACATGACAAAAATATTAGAAAAGAGAAGAAAAATTCATTCATGTTCAAGTTCAGAGGAATGTGAGTAGAGATTTGTTGGAAAACCTTAGCCATTACTAGCTAAGCTTAACTTTTTTCATTCTGTTTCACTTTATGCATATCCCTAAATACTGAACTAATACATGTATAGATTTTTATCAAGCCTATTCATTTTACATTAAGTCATAAGCATTTAAAACATGACTGCTTATTGACTGGTATTTTTACTTTTATTAGATATCATTGACATATTCGTTTCAGGTGTAGACCATTATTTTTTCAAAATAAAAAAATCATCCACTGAGGATCAAATTATATTTTCCAATCTCGTATTGGTGGATTTTCAGGTTTTTCAATCTTTCAACCAAAGTGTCTGTTTTGTGTCTCTCCTCCAGCCGTTTCTTAGGAGGCAATGGGCTCCTGCCTTTGTCTGAGTTCTCTTCCACACCCCCGAGTTTGACTGTGTTCCCTTCTCCTCCTCCGTCAATGGCTTACAGTATCTGCTTTGTAAGAACTATCCAGAAAAAGCGGGCGGGATTTACACCTGTATCCTCACCAGCGCCAATCACTCCCTTCACTGCCCGGTCCTCGTCTTTCTCCTGAGCATCTGGTCAAGGACCTTGGAATAGAATCTTGCAAGTAAGTGCAAACTTGCCGTGTGCCTGGGACCTATAGCTATTCCAAACTAACACGCTAGCCCACGCTTGGCCTTTAAGGAGTCTTTAAATATTTTTGCTTACTCTTTTGCGCTCACTCCTATAAAAGTTGCCTCTTTCTCTCCTGTTCCAACTGAAGTGAGACAGTTTGGCAAACCTGTTATCACATTTGAGGTCCAGGACTTCCCTGGTGGCTCAGATGGTTAAGCGTCTGCCTACAACGCGGGAGACCTGGGTTTGATCTCTGGGTGGGAAAGATCTCCTGGAGAAGGAAATGGAGCCCACTCAACCATTCTTGCCTAGAAAATCCCATGGATGGAGGAGTCTGGTAGGCTAGAGTCCATGGGGTCACAAAGAGTCGGATACAACTGAGTGACTTCACTTTCACTTATTCCTCAGAATGGCTTCTAAGTCTAGAGATCCTTGGTTGCTCCTAGACTATATCAGATGAGTAACCACTACCACATTACTATTCTGCCTGTTGAAGACACTCCAGTATTCTGCCTGTTGAAGACACTCCAGGCTTCCTCTTTGCTCTTTACTTCCTCACTCCGCTGACCAGGTAAGAGCCAGAGGGCTTGGAGGAGACTAAAATAAAATCTCGGCAAGGTGCTGGTACATGGAATGTCATTCTTCCTAGGACAGTGCCTCGCAGCTATTGGATTTTTTTCCCACAAGTTTAGCTCCTTCATGTTTAAAATGAGAGAGCTGAACTTTCAGAATTCTATCCAAATGGCAATCTGTGACTCTAATTTTGTTGTCTTTAGCAAGGAAGGTGAATTATTATTTAGAGCTAGAAAATAACAGAAATACAAAATCTAAACTTATTGCTGAAAAAAATGAGAAAACTGACAAAAGAAAGTTAAATGATTCCCCCAAGGCTACATAAATGGAAAAAAATCACAAAGAAGAACAAGGTTTAAGTCTCGATTCCTTGACTGCAAGGAAGGCGCAAGAGAGCGGGTGCCTACTCTCTTGTGAAGAAGGAGGAACCGTGTTTGAATCCTGTGTCAACGCTTACTTACCTTTAAAACCTAAGCAATGCGACTCAAGCTTTTAAACATTCTATTCATTCTTCTAAGGAATAGAGACAGCAATAACAGTATCTGCTTCCTTCAGTCGAAGTGGGCATGAAATGACATTCTTGTTGAAAGAGCTTGACCCAGTGTTTTCAATAAACACACGAGTCTTTCAAACAGTAGAAGGGTCTTTATGGTATTATTGTATGGACTTCAGATGAATGAGGAGGGGGAGAAACTGTCAAATCAATATTTCTTTGCAGTGTTCTGAACAGAAATATGTGGCATTGTCTCATAGGCCTAGCCGAGTTAATTCTGGAGGAAGGGATTTCTTGTGACTTCTTTTTTCTTAACACTTTGCTGTACTCTGAATTTTTTTTTGAGCATGTGCAATTTCAAAACTGAACAAAAATAATGAAAAGTCTAAAGAGGAAAAAATTATATCCAGGAAGATCATAAAGTACATATGATGGTTGCTAAGTTGTGTTTGACTCTTTGTGACCCCATGGACTGTAGCCCACCAGGCTCCTCTGTCCATGGGATTTCCCAGGCAAGAGTACTGGAGTGGGTTGCCATTCCCTTCTCCAGGGATCTTCCCCACCTAGGGATCGAACCCATGTCTCCTGCATTGCGGGCAGATTCTTTAACAGGAGTAGGTGGCAAACTTGGCTTATGTCATTATTCTGAAGGGGCAGCTTTTAAAAACGTTTCATTAACGAATTAGCAGAGCTGTTTCCAAGTGTATGGGAGGTGGTTTTGTTCTGCAAACTTTGCAACCCTTTAGATGAAAGTACAGGTGTGTTTGGGGAATGAAAAATGGAGAAACAGCAGAGTAACTGCAGAAGAACTCTTTTTTTTTTTTCCCTCCCCAAGGATTAGCTGTGGTAGCGAGCACGGCCAGCTTGAGTTTTTAAAATTTATTTTCTAGCCAGTGCTGTAATTCGTATTCCTGTGTATTGACCGAGCACTGCTTCATTTACTGGGCGAAGCGCGGCGTGGAGCGGGCGCCCCGTGGCCGGCTGCGCCGGGCGCTGGGCAGTGCCCACTGCGGCCCCATAGATGGCAGCATTTCCCAAACAACGCCCGCGCCGCGGTGCCCTTCCTGCGCTTTCCTCCCAGGGAACACCGCTCCGTAATCTGTTGACAGGATTAAGGACCCTGTTGTTTTACAGGAAGTAAATAAATCCTTAAGGTATTCTGGAAATCTCAGAAGCAGATGAGAAATTGTTTATCCTATGGTAGAGGTATCAAATGAATATTTACAGCGTTTAAAACAATTACCTCGGATTGATGTGGACTGGTGTTAAAAACCCAGCCTGTGTGCATTATCTGGTTTAGAGTAGCTGCTAAACTCTCGCACAGTAGGTTTACGTTCTGCGCACAGAATTTCTGGCTCGTATGAGTGGATGTGCTTGGTCGCTGAGTCGTGTCCGACTCTGTGACCCCATGGACTGTAGCCCACCAGGCTCCTCTGTCCATGGCTTTCTCTAGGCAAGAATACTGGGGTGGGGTAGCCATGCCCTCCTCCAGGGATCTTCCCAACCCAGGGATCGAGCGCAGGTCTCCTGCATTGCAGGCAGATTCTTTACCGTCTGAGCCACCAGGGAACAGTGAACACTAAAGCTGGAAGATAGTGACGCTTGCTTTCTAAATTCAGATGAAGCGTTTAGAAAGTAAAATATGATCTACTGTGTAGGTAGTGTGAGTGAGTGTGAAATCACTCAGTCCTGTCCGACTCTTTGCGACCTCATGGACTGTAGCCCACCAGGCTCCTCTGTCCGTAGAATTTTTCAGGCAAGAGTACTGGAGTGGGTGCCATTCCCTTCTCCAGGGGATCTTCCTGACCCAGGGATCAAACCTTGGTCACCCACAGTGCGGGCAGACGCTTTACCCTCTGAGGCACCAGGGAAACAGATCATTGTGTAAAACCCACACCACATGGCATTATAAACTTTAGAGCACAATAAACAAAATAGAAGATCACAGTTCAAGTGGTATTTGCTTGGTCATAGCCAACTCTTTGCAACCCCATGGACTGTAGCTTGATAGGCTCCCTATATCCACAGGATTTCCCAGGCAAGAATACTGGAGTGGTCAGCCATTTCCTTCTCCAGGGATCTTCCCAACCCAGAGATCGAACCAGGGTCTCCCACATCGCAGGCAGATTCTTCACAACTGAGCCATCCCCCATCCTAGGTTTCCAAATCATGCCAGACAGTGGTAGTTCAGAGTTCTAACATGCATCTAATTCAAAAATAATAGACAAGACCTGCGCTGGTAGGCACTTTGTGAGCGTAACCTCACTGAATCCCTTAGAGCAACTCTGAAAGGTAAGTGTGTACTATCGCTTTTACCCCTCATCGTTTAGATCTGAAAGCTGAGAGCCACAGGTGTTGAGTGCCTTGCCAATATGCAGAGCCAAGCCCCAGACTCAGAATTCACAAATTCAGTAATAGAAGATAAATAGTATCACAGTCGGTGTGTGTAAGTAAAAGGTTATCTTTCACTTTAAAACTCACTGAAATTCTCAATTTTAGATATTATTTAAGGTAAACATTAAAAAGTACTCATGGGTAAATCTAGAATATTGATGCTGCATTAAATGCTTTTAGTTAGTATTCTTAAATACGTCTCTTAGATAATTCAAAAATGACACAGAACAGTCTTCTCAATCCGTCAGTGATCCACACTCGGGCGTTGATTCAGTGTCCTAGTCAGACTTTCCACTGCCCTAGGGTGGGGTGCACTTTTGTTTTTTTGGTTTTTTTTTTACTCCTAATTTGGACTGCAACTTCCTTTACGTGTTCCAAAAAGCTGATTATTTTTTTAAAGTGCATTTGATTTGAGGGCTTCCTTGGGGGCTCCAGAGGTTAAAGCGTCTGCCTCCAATGCCGGAGATCTGGGTTCGATCCCTGGGTTGGGAAGATCCCCTGGAGAAGGAATGGCAACCCACTCTAGTATTCTTGCCTGGAGAATCCCATAGATGGAGAAGCCTAGTAGGTTACAGTCCACGGGGTCTCAAAGAGTCGGACACGACTGAGTGACCTCACCTTATAATGCACCACTAACTAACTCATTTCCATTTTGAGCACAGCACAGACATTTTCTTATTTTGAAGATAAGTTTTCCAGGAAGAAAATAAAGATGAGCTTGTAAGTGATAGTCTCTGATGAAATATCTGATGTGCAACAGCACAACTAATCTGTAAAGGCTTCACCAGGCTCGAAGCACAATTTTATTTTAAATTCAAGCATTTGAAATGTTGACTATCATTGCCATTTTGGTTTTCATGAAGAATGATTGGATGAATTGACCTTAATAACCAAGGAGACTTATTAAGTACTGGATATAGTAATAATTCTGACTCAGTTGGACTTCTAAGTTGTCTGGTCTTCAGTTGGGTAAAATGTGAAAATAACTATTTTATTTAGTGGTGGTAAGTGGTGGTGAATATAATTGTGTAAAAAAAAAAAGTGAAAGAAAAAAAAAAAAAAAGGATCCAGGACAGGCTTCAGAAAAAATCTGGGACCAAATGCAGTTCCCTCTTGCTTACCGCCCCTCACACCTGACTGCTATTTAGTCCCTAAGTCGTGTCCTTCTCTTTTCGACCCCATGGGCTATAGCCCATCAGGCTCCTCTGTCCCTGGGATCTCCAGGCAAGAGTACCGGAGTGGGTTGCCAGTTCTTCTCCAAGGGATCTTCCTGACCAGGGATTGAACCCACATCTCTTGTGTCTCCTGCACTGGCAGGTGATTCTTTGCCACTGAGCCACCTGGGAAGCCCACACCTCATTGCATGCTGTCATTGTGCAGCTTCCCGAGGCCAGTGATGCTGCTGATGACCAGTCAGTGCGTATAGGCCCCGTCCAGATGTCGCCCATCGTGCGTATTAGGCTTGACAGGATTCATTTAGCGGCCAAGTGTAGGGAGAGCATTGCAGGCTCCTGTGGCATTGGTAACATAATTCAATAATATGCAATAACAGTGATAAGAAGGTGATGAAAACCTCCCCAGGAATTGCTTTTTTTTTTCTTTTTGGTTTATGATAAATACTTTTGATGCTTTAAATACTGCTTGAGGAAATTATCGAAAACAATGAAATGCTAGTCTAAACTATACACTCCTCAGTGCATTTTTTAATTATTGTGGTAAGGATACATAGGATGTTCCCTCTTAACAAAGTGTTTAGAGTTCAGCATAGTATTGTTAGGCACATGCTGTTCAGCAGGTCTCTAGAACTTTTCCTTTTGCTTCACTGAAACTTTATCCCCTTTGAACAGCAACTTCGCACTCACCTTGACCCCAGCCCCTGACAACCATCATTCTACCTTCTGCTTCTGTGAATTCAACTATTTAAGACAACTCACACAAGTGAAATTGTGCAATATTTGTTCTTCTGTGACTGGCTTATTTCACTTAGCATCGTGTCCTCAAGGTTCATCCATGTTGTCACATATTGCAGGATTTCCTTTATAAGGCTGATACTGTATTGGGTTGGTAAAAATGTTTCTTCAGGTTTTTCCACGAGATGTCACAGAAAAACCCAATATAATTTTATGGCCAACCCAATACATGTACACCAGATTTTCTTCACCCATTAGTCTGTTGAAGTTTAGCTTTTTTCTGCATCTTGGCTATTGTGAATAACGATGCCGGGAACATGAGACTGAAGATGTGTGTCTGAGACCCTGCTTTCAGTTCTTTTGGATAAAAACCCTAAGGTGGAATCGTCAGATCATAGAGTAGCTCAGTTTTTTCATTGTTTGAGAAGCCTCTATACTGTTTCCCATAGCGGCTGAGCCATTCTACATTTCCACCAACAGTGTGCAAGGATTTCAGTTTTCCTACAACCTCACCAACATTTTTTGTTTGTTTGCTTATTTCTTGGTATTTTTATAATGACCATCCTAATAGATGTGAAGTGATATGTCATTATGTTTTTTTTTCTCATGATTAATGATTGTGAGCATCTTTTAATGTACTTTTTTTCATATATCTGTTGGCCATTTGTATATCTTCTTTGGAGAAATTCCTGTTCAAGTCCTTTGAGCATATTTAATTACGCAGCTTTGTTTTCTTTTTGCTATTGAATTTCAGAAGTTTCTTCTTTATTTTGGACAATAAATCCAGAGATATTTGTTACAAATAGCAAATATTTTTTTTTCCTTTTCACTCCATTGATTATTTTTTACCGTGCAGTTTCTGGTTTCATGTAATCCTACTTGTTTATAGTTGCTTTTATTGCTTTGTTTTTGATATCATATTTTAAAAAATCATTGCCAAAGCCAATGTCATGAAGCTTTTCCCTTATGTTTTCTTCCAAGAGTTTTACAGTTTCAGTTCTATTTTTAAGAGTTTAATCCATTTTAGTTGATTTTTGTGCATACAGTGCACTTGTTATTTTTTTATTTTTATTTTTTTACAGTGCACTTTTAAAGTCACCATTCTGTTTTAAACTTTAGCAATCAGTCTTACATTTGCAACAACATCTATACACACTATCCTTTTAAAATTATCTCTCTTGACTTTTGAAATGCATGCAATTAAGAATTTGCTTCAATTATGACTGATTCACATTGTTGTATGGCAGAAACAAACACAAACGTGTAAATCAATTTTCCACTAATTAAAATATTGTTTAAAAATGAAGAAAGGGGGGAGAATTAGTTCCAATAGCTATAAATAATCATCACTGTTTATAAAGCAGACATCAGTATTTTGAATTGCCTCTTTGAAATCATGTAATGACATATAAAAATGTGATAAGTGCCAATATTTTTGAAGGAGTAGTATATTTTTCAGAAGTAGGGAACAAAAGATTTGTCTAAAAGTTTGGAAAGACATAAAAGATACATTTTTCTAGATATCATGTAATTTTTACAACAGACCCTTGAGAAACACTTCACTGAATATGATTTAGGTTTTCACCTTTTATAAGTCTCTGTGTAAGTGCATTAAAAATAAGGAGGCTGATTAAGTCTGAAAATAAGGTCACCATCGCCAATATCTATATATCTTTGTTATTCTGTCTTAGGTTAGACTCTTTTGCTCCTGGGTCGAGGCGAGTGTTCCTTCCTGATATGGGCTTGTTACTCTGCTTTACAGCAGACTTTAAGGTCAGCCTGTTGGCTTAGAAATATTGCTGATCCTGTCCTCATTTCCAGAATAAATTAGACACTTGCACTGCTTCATTATTTCAGGTACCTAGGTAGATTTTCCCTTTGGTCTTAAACGCAACTTGACATCTTATTTTTTCCTATTTAACATCTCTGGCATCTCTCCCTTCCTTTCAGTTGCTACTGTCCCTGCCGCATCACCTTGCATTAGGCTATACTTCATGACTAACGGGGCTCTGTTCCTGGTGTCTCTGCTGTTTAATGTCACTTGGAAATTCTTCCTAAAAATTCATCTCAAGAGCCATTAGTTGCTAATCCTGTCAAACTCCTCTGCCTGACTTTCAAGATGGTAATCTAGTCTTATTTATCCAATCTGATTCTCCACTCCTTTCCAATAAGAGCTCTGTTGCTGCTGCTGCTGCTAAGTCGCTTCAGTCGTGTCCGACTCTGTGCGACCCCACAGACTGTAGCCCATTGGGCTCCACCGTCCCTGGGATTCTCCAGGCAAGAACGCTGGAGTGGGTTGCCATTTCCTTCTCCAATGCATGAAAGTGAAAAGTGAAAGTGAAGTCGCTCAGTTGTGTCTGACTCTTCGTGACCCCATGGACTGCAGCCTACCAGGCTCCTCCGTCCATGGGAGTTTCCAGGCAAGAGCACTGGAGTGGGGGTGCCATTGCCTTCTCCGAAGAGCTCTGTAGACCAGCCCCATTCCCCTCAATCCCAGAATATGGCATGCCCTTCTTAACTCAATGACTCTTCTTTTCCCCGTGTCTGGGGTCCTCTTCCCTCTCTGCTGGCCATGTCTGACCCCTCTTTTAAGTGCCCACTCTGATGCATCCGCTGTTGTATTCCTGGTTGCAATAGAGACTGCAGCGCAGTATGGACTCAGTCACTTCAGAGCCTGTTGTTGTCCAGTCGTGTCTGAGTCTTTGCGACCCCTTGGACTGCAGCATGCCAGGTTCCTCTGTCCTTTACTATCTCCCAGAGTTTGCTCAAATTTGTGTCCATTGATTCACTGAGACTATCTAACCACCTCATCTTCTGCGAGGCTCCTTCTCCTCTTGCCTTCAATCTTTCCCAGCATCAAGTTTTTCCCAGCGAATTGACTGGCTCTTTGCATCAGGTGGCCAAAGTAGTTGAGCTTCAGTATCAGTCCGTTCAGCGAATATTCAGGGTTGATCTTTAGCATTATCTGTTTTGATCTCCTTGCAGTCCAAGGGACTCTCAAGAGTCTTCTCAAGCACCACAGTTCGAAAGCATCAATTCTTCAGCCCTCAGGCTTCTTTTTGATGAACCCAAAGGCCACTTTGCCTGTGATATTGTCTCTGATTATTCTGGCCCTTCCTTTTCCTGAAGTCTCTTCATGCTTATGGCCTGGAACAACATATCTATTTTTTCCTTTATATTCATTGGTAGTTTGGTCAGCCAGTGTTCTTTCTTACAGGATTGTATATTCTTGTTCTGCTTAATAAACACTAAGATTAAAGGTGATGTGCTGGTCCACTCCGCTCCCTTCTACATTTAAGTAGGTGCCTCATGGCTTGAGATTTGTAGTGCAAAGTGAGCTCTCTAGGGAGCAGGGGTCACATGGTTGGTAATCACACCCAGATTCAAAATTCAGACCAATGTGAGTTTGAATCCTGTCTCTATCTAAAACAAGTTCTGTGACCTTTACTTTTCTGAGATCTTCATTTATGATATTTTAAGTCTGTCTCACGTAGTTAGCACAAAGATTAAACTAAGTCTTGTATGAAAAATGTGGGATGCTACTTGCCACCTTGCAAACACCCGAAGGCCAATTATGACTATTTTTGTTACTTGATGCTTTGTTATAGTCAGAATTCCAGCATGGGATCCTTGGCTTTACTGCAAACTAGTGACACTGTGAATTTTGATAATTTTAATGCATTATGAGACATCTGTCCTCCACTGTGAGAATAAGGAATAGCAATTTCAAAATTACTCTCTATTGTCTTTGAAGAAAGTGTTTGCTCTCTTTCTGTTTTGGTATCATTTTCCACAAAATCAAAATCAGAATCCTCACATGGTAGCGATAATGCAAGAATAGTTTTGACTTTTTTAAGCATTTGGACAATGCAAAGTGCTATAGCTGAGAATTAAATACTTTAAGAAAAGCTTAGCTCATAAAAAGATATTGCAGTGCTCATCAGTGTAGCATTATTTAAAATGCAAAAGTTGTGGTCTCCTAAGTGGGGCTTCCCTGAGCTCTGGAGAGAGACTGATAGGTGTTTGAATTCAGGCTCTGCACTTGCACTGCCTCAAGCTCTGTAGTTGTTCTGCTCTTTATCAGTTTTCCTCGCCTAAAAAGTTGGGGAAGAAGCTTACTTCTGTAGGTATGTTTCAGAGCAAATCAACAAGTAACAATGCATGAAACTATCTTTTGGAGTCAACATGTGGAATCAACAGTGACTTATTGATCACATGGACTTTGCATTACGGGTTAGGCTCTGATTGAGGCACACTGAGAGGATTTGTAAGTTATTCAACAAATATACACTGAATATTATGCATCTAATACCCATCAGGCCTTCTTCTAAGCACCCTGGGAGAGTCAACAGAGCTCGACCCCCTCACAGAGCTCTTAGTCTATGGGTTATAAAATAAATGTGTAAGAAATGCATAAATGATGTTGCAATTTATTTCAAGAGTCAAGTTACAAATCCTGAAGCTTGAGAATAATGGCAAAGTGGAGAAAATTTAAATAATGGTATAAGGTAGCAATTGCAAAGATGTCCTAAGGGAGTAGGTGATGAATTGCCAAGTGCATGTTATAAACATGTGTCCAAGACATTTTTAAAGCAGAGAAATCACTATATATATATATATATATATATATATATATATATAGTAATATGTTTATGGGAAGTTTTCCCCACACTAACTTCACTCTGAATTCAGTTCATGTGCTAAATGACTGTGGGCTGTGCTATGTCATCTGAGCACAAGAAAAACAGTGAGTGGCTGCAGTGGGTGCTCTTTGGACACCTAACAAACATTGATGATTTTCTTTCCTTTCTTCTGATAGGCTTCCCGGTTGGCACTTTTGGTAAAGAACCCACCTGCCAATGCAGGAGACATGGGACATGGGTTCAGTTCCCGGGTAGGGAAGGTCTTCTGGAGGAGGGCATGGCAACCCACTCCAGTATTCTTGCTGAGAGAATCTCAAGGACAGAGGAGGCTGGTGGGCTATAGTCCACGGCATCACGAAGAGTCAGACACGACTGAGCTGGCTTAGCACGCATGGGTGCATTTCTGATCGCTGCTGTTGTTCAGTCGCTCAGTAACATCTGGCTCTTAACGACCCCATGGACTGTAGCATGCCAGGCTTCCCTGTCTGTCACCAATTCCCAGAGCTTGCTCCCACCCAACGATCTTATCCTCTGTTGCCCACTTCTCCTCATGCCTTCAGTCTTTCTTAGCATCAGAGTCTTTTCCAACGAGTAGGCTTTTTTTTGCATCGGGTGGCCAAAATAGTAGAGCTTCAGCTTCAGCATCAGGGTTGATTTCTTTTAGGATTGACTGGTTTGATCTCCTTGCTATCCGAGGGACTCTCGAGAGTATTCTCTAACACCACAGCTCGAAGGTATAATTCTTCAGCCCCAGCATTCCTTATCGTCCGGCTCTCACCTCCATACATGACTACTGGAAAAAACATAGCTTTGACTATACAGACCTTTGTTGACAAAGTAATACACTCTGATAGGCAATTTAAACACACACACACACACACACACACACACACACACACACACACCCCAATTTCCAAAGATCTAGGAAATATAACTTGCAGACTTTGAAATCAAGCTGGAGGTGCGTAAAGTAAAGCAAAACGCAATCATTTAGCTGTTCCACTAACTTTCATACAGAGGGCTCACGTCAGAAAGAGCGCAGAGGCCGATGCTGCTTTGCTGACATCAGCAGACAGGGCTTCTTCTTGTCATTAAATGGAAGCTTCTGATCAGGAAGGAGGATTTTTTTCTGGGTGTCTTTTTGGCGCTTCCTATCTCACTTTTCATCTATAATGAAATAGCATTTAAAAGAAGGTGGCATGTGAGATGAAATCAGAACAGAATCTTTCTTTCCCATGAATAGAGAGCGGCTGTTCCAGTTAACTTTTGCCTTTTATTTTGCTTTGACACCATTGTCAAAACGTTTAACTCTTCCTCTCCCAGAACTTGTCATTTGTGGAAAGAGAGTGGTGACTGGCAAAAAAATTCCACTGATGTTATTGAACACAGATCTGATGACGCGAACTCGGTGTTACTATGAGATAAGAAAATCAGGCAGAAATAAGCAACTTGACATTTTGCTTCCTTTTAACGGGGTAGCTCAGACACAAACCACATGGTTTAGGCCTATTGATTTAGAAATGGGAAACATGACAACTGGCTGTTTTTCTAAATCTGAAACCAAAGAAATTGTAGACTTCCCGAAGAATTATACACTTGAGCAGTTCTAGGTAACCTCAGGATTTGCAGAACCCTCTTGAGGGCTTTGAAGGCTGTTAAAACAGAGTTTGGCAAGTGTTCACTGGGCCAAGGCATGCAGTTCAAAGAGAATGGAACTAAACTGGTGTGTGTGTCCAACAGTGCAAAATGACTAAGTCCAGGTAAGCCAGAATACCTGGAAGGAATAAGTATGAGTAATAGAACGTAGATGATGATTGCCATTGGGTAAAACAGCAAGTGTCTTAAAATTGGAAAATGGTCGTTGTTCAACTCTTTGAGACCCCGTGGACTGCAGCATGCCAGGCTTCCCTGTCCACCATCTCCTGACCTTGCTCAAACTCATGTCCATTGACTTGGTGATGCCATCCAACCATCTCATCCTCTGCCTTCTACCTTCAATCTTTCCCAGCATCGGGGTCTTTTCGAATGAGTCATCTTTTTGCCTCAGGTGGTCAGAGTATTGGAGTTTCAGCTTCAGCAGCAGTCCTTCCAATGAATATTTAAATTGACTTCCTTTAGGACTGACTGGTTTGATTTCCTTGCAGTCCAAGGGACTCTCAAGAGTCTTTCCAACACCACAGCTCAAAAGCATCAATTTTTTGGTGCTGAACCTTCTATATGGTCCAACTCTTATATCCATATATGACCACTGGAAAAACTATAGTTTTGACTATATGGACCTTTGTTGACAAAATAATGTCTCTGCTTTTTAATATGCTAATATTGGATAATGGAGACTCATGTAATAATTAATTGTCTTGCTTTCTGTTAAGTTCATGAGCACATTAAAAGGAGTTATTGGTGGGGTCAGAAAGAGTAAATCACAGAGAACTTCGAATACAAATGCTTTCTTCTTGTACTTAGGTGAGTTCAGAAAGGGCTTGCCTGATGGCTCAGATGGTAAAGAATCTGCCTGCAATGTGGGATACCCAGGTTTGATCCCTCGGTTAGGAAGATCTCCTGGGAAAAGGGAATGGCAACCCACTCCAGTATTCTTGCCTGGAGAATCCCGTGAACTGAGGAGCCTGATGGGCTACAGTTCATGGGATTGCAAAGAGCCAGATATGAAAGTGATTCCTTTCGTGGAGATTAAGGGAGAGAAGAGAGTCAGGATGCTCTATTAGGAAGGAACATGAAAGACCAAGAGGAGAAAACCTAGAAAATGTGAAAGAACATTCCTAAGATTAGGGCTCCACTCTGCCCCATCGCTTCAGTCATGTCTGACTGTTTGCAACCCCATGGGCTGTAGCCCGGGCCAGGCTCCTCTGTCCATGGGATTTCCCAGGGAAGAGTACTGCAGTGCATTGCCATTCCCTTCTCCAGGGAATCTTCCCAACCCAGGGATCAAACCCATGTTTCCTGTGTTTCCTGCATCGCAGGCAGATCCTTTACCGCTGAGCCACTGGGGGAAGTCCCAGGGCTCTGCTGGCAGAGGGACTTTTGAGCTGGTGTATATTCTCTATTAGCTTCTGGTTGTCGGCTGTGTGATAAGAGTGAAAACCTAAAGAGTATGCAATGTCCCTTGTGCAGAATGGGTGGCCGCCGTGTCCAGCAAGTGCAGCATTTCATGACATGATCTGCCTGGGGAGCTGGTGTCAGATTGGGACGGCACAAACGTCTAGTTGTATCCTTGGCCTTTCCATGTTTGTCACCTACTGTTTTCACTCTCATGCCCTTAATGTCTTAGCGATCACACGGTTGCTGAGTGCTTTCTGTTTACTGGCCTCCCCTTTTATGTGCTCCTGATTCCAAATGCTATATTTAGCGCCAGATATCTCACTCTTGACCCATTGATGTCTGGGGCCAGAAAACGCTTTGCTGAGCAAGACTTTTCTGTGAATTGCAGGATGTTACCAGGATGCCTGCCCTCTATCCACTGGAAGCCAGGAGCATTCCCCTCACACAGGGGCAACAATTAAAAATGTCTAGACAATATCCCTTGGGGGTGGAGACTGCCTCTCCTGAGGGCATTAATGGTCTAGTTTGTGCTTATTGTTGTCTGAAAACCCATGTGCTAAAAATAAATGTTCTTCCCTGGAAATTTTTCCAACTGGTTATGAGTGAGAAAAGAGTCTAACTTGCCTATTTATTGACCATTAGTTGTGCGTGCATGCTCAGCCATGTCTGACTCTTTGCCACCCAGTGGACTGTAGCCCGCCAGGCTCCTCTGTCCAGGCAAGAATACTGGAGTGGGTTGCCATTTTCTTCTCTTGGTGATCTTACCAATCCAGGGAGTGAAGCCTTGTCTCTTGTGTCTCCTCTATTGGCAGGCAGATTCTTTTCTTTTTTTTTTTTTAATACTTTATTCTACATTACAATACTGTATTTGTTTTGCCAAACATTGACATGAATCAGCCACAGGTGTCCACGATCTCCCAATGCCGAAGCCCCCTCCCACCTCCCACCCCATATCATCTCACTGAATCATCCTGTGCACCAGCCCTATGCATCCTGTATCCTGTATTGAACATAGACCTTTACCACTAGCTCCACACAGGAAGCCCATTAATTTCTCTGAATTGGCATGTGGTGTGAAATTTCAAAGGCTGTACTTTTTTTTGTTTTAAATCTCAGTGCTTTGATGAGTTTGTTCATCTTTTTCTTGGAAGTCAAATTATTTATCTATATCTACCTATATTACTTCTTTTAAAAATTCGATCAAATTGGACACAAACATAAAGAAATTATCTTTTTCTGAAGAGTTGTTGTTGAAAGGAAGGGGGCGGGTAGAGAAAGAACTTAGAGACATTTCTTCTAAAATGTGAATTATTGCCCCATGTGCACTTGTTACAGTTTCTGAAGTGAAATGTGTTTCCAGCCAGTCTCAGTCTAACACATTTGATGGCTCAGCTTCTTTTGGGTCAGCTCTCTCACATGTGGCAAAGGCTTCTCAATTTACAGATGACCGCATGAATAGATATCAGATGCTTATAGGCACAGGATCATTCCCTCGGCATTAAACAATGTCTTATTTCAAAGTTGTCGTTTAGATATCTATTTAAAGTTCTTGGTAAGAGTATCAATAACTAACAAAGAACCTACTCTGTAATTGATGAGCCAATACAAGTTCTATTGTAAAAATGCATCATTTTTGCTTCTACAGTGTTATGGATGAAACATGAATTCTTGAAATGCCCTGCAGTGCAGTTTGAAGTCTTTCATTTGAGTATCATTCTGTCTGATCTCCAGGAACGTGGAATTTCCCAGGTAAGAATCCTGGAGTGGGTTGCCATTTCCTACTCCAGCAGCTCTTCCTGACCCAAGGATCGAAGCCACATCTCCTGAATTGGCAGGCGGAATCTTTACCACTGAGCCACTGGGGAAACCCAGGTTCTAAACCAAATGATAGACCTATAGTCTGAAGACTGAATTTGAGAGCTGGTGAATATGCTAGTTTCTTCATTCTGTCTCTTGCTCCTTGTGTGATGAAAATAACATTTACTTTTGATGAACTAGGTGCAGGAATTTAAGAGCTGTTTTTTTTTTTTTTCCCCAGCATTGTCTTTCCTTCCCTTGTTCCATCTGTCTTTGCTTCCTTTTGTTCATCCCACTGACATACAAGGAACTGTGGAGAATGTACTGTGAGTAGACACCATACCAGGCAAGTGGGACGGAGACAGGAAAAGTTCCTCAATGCCCTGACCAAATGAGGGGTCCAGGCAAACAGACAAGCCACGGAAAACGAGAGGGAAAGACTGAGGCAGTGAAAGACCACGTGGGAGAAGCATCGGTCCAGGCTCCACGGCCTTCTCTCTCCCAGCTTCTAGCCCCTTCTTATTTTAGGGGGTGGCGGGGTTTAGAGCTTATATGCAAAAATAATTAATGGAAGATAAATATGTCAAAAAGGAGTTAAGATATTTCCGGATTATTCTGCAAAGTTGAGAATTCATTTCTGCACGGAAAATTGGTTATACATGCTTTTACTGCCTTTTTCTAACATTTTCCAATATTTTGACAAGCGGCTTCTTAGCGCTTTGCTTTCTTTGTCCGCAAAAACAATATTCTACAGATGTTCTTGAAGGGACATTGTTTTCTCATGCTTCTAAGCAAATGATGCATTACTTCCCATCTTTTTCTTGCTATAGTGCACACACGTGCACATAGATTCTTGACTGAGGTCTGTGAAATATCCTAGAACGTCCTAATATTGATTTACATCCTCTCTTAAAGAAATAATATTGCTTAATCTGAAGCACGTAACTTGACAAGAATTGAACCCAATTCACAACAAAAGCAAGTAAATTGTGGTGCTTAAATTTTTTGATAGTGATTTTTTTTTTTAATCTCCATGTCTAGATGATTGTGGACCTTGGATAAAATCCACTAGCAAATTCAAATTAAACAAAGCCAAAATATTGACGTGCATGGATATTTCAAAATATTGAAAGCAATAGAAACTTCCAAAATTAATGTTGTAAAAATTGGCATAATATGGAAAATCATTAAAGCTCATTCTTCAAAACTGATTTTAAATGATATATTGGTGGCTCAGATGGTAAAGAATCTTCCTGTAATGTAGAAGACTCAAGTTCAGGTCCTTGGGTTGGGAAGATCCCTTGGAAAAGGAAATGACAACTCACTCCAGCATTTTTGCCTGGGAAATCCCATGGACAGAGGAGCCTGGGGGGCTACAGTCCATGGGGTCACAAAGAGTTGGACACAACTAAGTGACTAACACTTTCACTTTTTCACACAATATAATAAACAATGATAAAGAAATACTATGATTTATGCAAATCTAACATGTGACTCTGAATTATTCAAAAATGTAAGAAAAGAACATACATCATGTATCCTCCACAGCTATTTTAAATGATCACGTATTCAATTTGAGAAACATTTCTTTGTAGATATCAGAGATATTGAAAATGGCAAACAAGAATTGCATATTTCTGTTTTTCTCTACAAAGTTTATAGTGTATTTTTGGATAAGGAAAAATAAATATACTCCTGTTTATAATGTACAGAATTTAGAACAACCTAAATGCCTGGTAATTCAAGATGATTAAATAGGATACAGTTTATTAAATGAGTATTAGGGAAAATGTTGTTGTTGTTTAGTTGCTAAGTCATGTCTGACTCTTTTGGAATCCCATTGACTGTAGTCCACCAGGCTTCTCTGTCCATAGAATTTTCCAGGCAAGAATACTGGAGTGGGTTGCCATTTCCTTCCCCAGGGCACCTTCCTGACCCAGGGATAGAGCCCACATTTCCTGCATTGACAGGCAGATTCTTTACCACTGAGCCACCTGGAAAACTCCAGTAGGGAAAATATTCATAATAAAATATTAAGCAAGAAAATAATATACAGAGTCTGTCTTATATAGCTAAAACAAATGATTGTTTTTTTCATAATGCAATATACTAATGCAATCACAATTCAATGACTAGTTATTTATCCTCCCCAAATCATATTGAAAATGTTCTACTTTCAAAGCACAATATGCTAAACTCTGGAGAGTATAGAAATGGATAATCCTCTTCATTTATGTTTCTTGTTTTTGCAGTGGTGTTGTGTATATTTCATGGGTGTTATACTGGGTGAAACTTAACACACGAGTACTTCCTGCAATGGACCACTGAGTATGTACTCGCCACTGCTAAGTTTGGTATGAGGCTCAGATGACAAAGAATCTTCCTGCGATGCAAGAGACTGGGGTTCGATCCCTGGGTCAGGGAGATGTTCTGGAGAAGTGAATGGTTATCCACTCCAGTATCCTTGCCTGGATAATTCCATGGACAGAGGAACCTGGTGGGGTCACAAAGAGTCAGACACGACAGAGTGAGTAACACACTAAAGAGCTTGAACATTATATAAGCTGGTTCACCCAATCATTCATTTAAATCTCAGCCAAACAAGACTCAGTCTTGCTCACTATTTTTCTAGACCTGAACAATATTTTATAATTGCTTTTGGTTTTTTCACCACAGGAAGTTTGAGAAAACACATAGAATGAAGCTCCAGACCTGAAGAGTACACTCAACATTCCCTTTGGAAGGGTTTCAAAGTCAGTAGGCCCAGAAAAGGTAACTTTCTCACAGTAAATTGGGAAATAGATGAAAGGCAGGTTGTCCCATTTTCCCTATGTGGGAAACATATTCTTAATGTGAATGGACTTGTACGCTGAAATAGCAATAAAAACTAGACAATGAGAGACTGATAAGTTAACAGACAACGCCTAAATACTATTATTATTAAAGGAAAAAAGATGTAGATATTACTCCGATGTAAATGTTTTCAACTAACAGCATTATCTCTTATTGTACTTTTAATTAATTCTTCTACTGCACTTCTTCAAGTATGTCTTTAATACTTTTGAAGCATATTTTTGTCAATAGTTGAGTTAGAATATTTAAAAATCATTTTTTTACTGTTGAGAATATGTATTATACTTACTTTTGTCTCACTGTACAAGGCACAAATCCATTCCCATTGAAGCTATGTGAATAATATATAATAATAAGAAGCATTAAGGTATTTTCCAGATAGGTAAAAAGATTAAATAAGAAATTATAAATAATAAAACATCTAGAACAAAAATTTGGAAATATTTATCTAATCTGGCATAAGGATCATAAAAGTAGTGGAGAATTCCAAATAAAAATTTCAATATGTTTGGTTATGAGTAAGCAACAGACTTCCAAATGATATATGGAATGTAGCAATGATACATAAATAAAATTGTGAAGCAAGCCAAAAAGTGAAGGAAGTGTTTTCAAGTCAGAAGAAAAGCAAAGTATTTTTGCAAAATAATAAGGGTTAGTCTAAATCTAATCCAGTGAGTAAAAACACACACAATTCATTGATAAAATGAACAAATTGACAATAAATCTGAAAAATAAACACTAGTAATATAATACGTAGTTGTAGATTAATGTAATTAAGATAGCCATCAAGGCTTGTAAACTGTGATAGCACCTAGTGCTGTGGAAGTGAAAATAAATTCAAATTATTTTATGCTTACTTTCCTGGAAGAAATTTATATCAAAAGTTTAGAAGAATGTACAATATTTGATTCAATAGTTTCAGTTCTAGACTACTTATTGAATATGTGTTAAAACACAGAAAAACATTCCAGTAATACCTTATTTATAATATATAGAAATTAGAAATAGTCAGTGTTGAACAGTAGGACATGGAACATTATATATTAAATAGGATAAAATGCTCAGGATAAAATGTTAAATAAAAATAAAAATTTTAAAGATGAACTGCTTAAGATTGGCTCTATTTTATGATTATATTTTTATGGTAAAATTAAGGGTGAATTTTAATTTTCTCTTTGTGCTATTTGATTTTTTCCATTTCTCTAAAAATTTTTAATTAGCTTAATAATTAGCTATTAATCAGTTTTAGTTCCAGGGAGAGAAAGAAGGACTTGCGACAAAGATTTAGTGTTTCACAGGGTGGATTCATGTGTACTTTCAGTCTTGCTTAATCCACATGTTTCTAAGTACTGCAAGTCATAACTATCAAAGTAATTGCATATTTACCACATCAGAGTCATAAAAGCGTTAAAGTTGATAAGGCAGCTGTGTTGACATGAGGCTCCTTAATACTGTAATGGTCAGGATAGCTGGAGCTGATCTTATCAGCCATCTACACATAAAGGAGCCTCAGCAGTCATAGCCTCACTGACATGATATATTGTTTAGAAACCCTTCTGACTTGTTGCTATGGTAGCTGGGAGATCCTTGGAGGTTCCAGTTCCACAGTCTAGCTCGCTTGGGCATGTTTCAGACATTCATAAATGAAAGAATGGAGTTTCTGTGCACACCCATGAGATTTTCCAGAGTCGTTCCTCCAGCTGTATAGGTAGCAAAGAAACTAACAAATGGTCCCTCTTGAAACACAGTCATACATTTATGCTGCAGCAATACCGGAATCCAACTGTCTATAGGCAGAAAATTTAGAGATGCCAACCACTAAGGAAAAAGTGATTAAAAGGAAGAAAAAAGATGAAAAGAAGTGAAAAGGAACATCATCACAACAGCATCACCTCCTACAATTCCACCCTTCTATAACAATAGATGTTTCCAGCATTCGGCCTCAGTTTTGGTGATTGTGGGAATCAGAAGGGAGAGAAAGGAATAGGTTTTCACTCTAAAACTGTAATAAAGACTAGTTCCAGAATTCCAAAGCTGGAAATCTATTCTCCTGATGAAAGATGAGAGAGATTCTTGGGTTCCCATTCTCAGCTGGGAAAAGCCATTTACTTTTCTGTGCCTTTTATTGCTCTAAGAAGAAGAGCCAAAATATTTTTCATCTGTCAAGTCTAGGGAGGCTTCCCAGGTGATGTTAGTGGTAAGGAACCTGCTGGCCAAGATGGAGAAGGAAAACATGTGGGTCTGATCCGTGGGTTGATAAGATCCTCTGAAGTAGGACATGGCAACCCGTTCCAGTATTCTTGCCTGGAAAATTCCATGGAGAGAGGAGCCTGGCAGGCTACAGTTCATGAGACTGCAAAGAGTCAGGCACGACTGAGCAACTGAGCACACAGTAAGTCTAGGATTGCCTCTAAAAATCTATTACATCTATAAATGTTTCACCTGTTTTGAACAAACAAGCAAACCCTTTCACTGGTCTTCTCTGGTTTTGTCAGTTTATCACTTTATGGTTATTTTCTTCACTAGATCAATGGATCATATACACTATCAGTTTTCCAAAGATTGCTGGAAAATTGTTGCATAGACTGTGGCATATGGAAAATACTACGATGATAGACCGAAGAGGGCGTACAAATGCTGGTGATGGAGTCATCAGGAAAGTTGGAAGGAATGACAGATAGAGTAATACATTTACCAAAAGTGTGATACTGATTGCTCTTTGCAGCATAGTAATTCATTCTCTTTCTCTCTGTGTCTCTTCTTTTTGTCTCCCTCTCCCCATCCTCCCTACTCTCTCTCTCGTCTGTAGGATATGTATGAAACAGGCTGTTTTCAAAAAATTTGTCTTACGAAATGTCTATGAAAATGATTTGATAGTGCTGGAATACTAACAAAATTATATATATGAATTGTTGACTATCCATTACTCCAGTTTTAAAGTCCTTCAAAAACAAAATTTTGACAGTCTTAACCTACACTTAATTCCCTGGTGGCTCAGAGGTTAAAGCATCTTCGTGGAATGTGGGAGACCTGGGTTCGATCCCTGGGTCAGGAAGATCCCCAGTACTCTTTCCTGGAGAATCCCGTGGAGGAAGGAGCCTGGTAGGCTATAGTCCATGGGGTCGTACACTTGACTCCAACTAATGACCATCCCTTGGGTTTTGTCATCAGTTCAGTTCAGTCACCCAGTCATGTCTGACTCTTTGTGACCCCATGGACTGCAGCACACCAGGCTTCCCTGTCCATCACCAGTTCCCAGAGGATGCTAAAACTCATGTCCATTGAGTCGGTGATTTTGTCATAGTGTGAGTGTATTTTCACTCTCTTAGAGTCTAAAATTCTCATCTGTGACCATAAACTTAACCTGACTTTCTTTTTCGCCTTCTCACATTTGCTGAAGTGTATCTCTGTCATTCCTCCAATGCTCCCAATTACTTCACTACCACCGTATGTAGGTCCTCTTTCAAAATAACTCATTTTTCCCCCACTTAATCTGGATAACTTAGATTCCCTATTAATTATAATTATCTCAGTGTTCACTCTATCTCCTTGCTCCCTTTAAATTTGCCCAGAAATGGAAAGTGCAAGCTATCAGCAGCAGCTGAGAATTTTAGAGGGCGATGAAAATGTTGAAGACCGATGTGGAAGTTGGGTATGAAGAGGAATGAGATGGATGGATTCACAATTGAGCCTGGGGCCAGGCAGAAGATACCAGAACCACATTTTTTGGTTGCCGGCTTTTGGAGTGGTGGAAGTTGGGTGGTTAAAAGATTTAGGTTCAGACCAATATCCAATGAAGAAAAAAACCCATTACCCAGCACATTCATTTGCCTACTGTTTCAAGCTCCCTGAATTTAGGCACACCACCAGGCTTTTTTTGTTGTTGTTGCTATTCTGTTATACACATATATTTACTCCTCTTGAATATTTCCTTGGGAGCTCTTTAAAGCACACCCTGGTTCACTAAAGCTCCTTCTTTATTCTTCCCAAAAACCATTTCCTCCTTTCCAGATACATCACTGAGAAGACAAAAGCCTCGAGACAGAAACCACGATTCCAAGCCTTCTCCATAAATTCTAAATAGTTTCTTCCAATCCCTTTCTGTCTCTGAAGAGAAGGGTCCCTGTGGGTCCCTGGTCTTACTCTCGCTCCTTGTGTTTTGGAAGATGTTCTTTCCTCCACTTCTGCATGTGCCCACAGTGTTTCCATTTCTAACGGAAACTTTTCTGAAACTATGGATAAAGGGTGGGTTTACTTTTGCTCAGACCTGAGTAGGGGGTCACTGGGTGTCTTCTAGGACTCAGTTTGCAAGAAACAGTGTCTAAAAATCCATATTGACTCCAGACTTTCCTGATTCCTCTTCAAAAGGACTTGATTGCCTTCACTCCACAAGGGCCTTTTTCTTAATCTGGGAAGGATAAGAAGAAATATTGTTCAAGTTCTCCTTTAAAATATTTTCTATCTCATGCTTGGATAGTATATTTAAAACTTGTATATCAAGAAGTCATCATCTTTATTCTAGGTTCAGCCGGAACCAATTCCCACAGAGAGAACTGTGAACTTCCATCATATCTGAGTCTAGAATATATAGTAATTCTCTGCACTGTCTTTGAAATTTTCTGTGAATCTAAAAATATTCTAAAATTAAACGTGTGTCAAAAAATATTAGATTGCTATGAAAACTTCATAGAAAATTACAATTTAGATGCAATGGACAAATTTCTGAAAAATACAAAGTGAAAAGACTGGTAATTTTAATAACTACTTATTGAAATTTAAAAAATTGCAGCACTTCTGCTTCTGAAGTTATGCAAGCTTAAAACTGCCTTAAGACTTTTAGGGCAATCCCTATTTTCATGTACATAAGAATATTAATAATATAAAAATAAATATAGCCATAACTGTACAAAATACATTTATTGAGATGGAAATATCTATTTAGCTATTTTTTCTTTAATATTTTCTCATGAATTGTCCATGATTATATTTTTCACAACATAATTTTAAACCTTATTTATTTACAGATACTTTGACCCACTGTTAAACAGATTGTCCATTAAATAAATAATTTTTAAGACATTTCTAAGAATCATAATTTTCCATCAATGAATTTTTATTATATTTGTAGTGAAACTAGAGAGGGTGGTCATTTCAGACTTGTGACGTGTCCCAACTTCTTTTCCTGAGTCCCTTCCCATCTACATTTCCACTGGCAGTGTGTAAGTGAGCCTGTGCTAGGATGAAAAATGCCCTACCTCGAAGATCTAGTGTGTTAAAAAAGATAAAAATTAAAAGATCTATTGTGTTAAAAAAAAAAAAAGATCTAGTGTGTTAGTCATGCAGTCTTGCCCTACTCTTTGCGACTCCATGAACTGGAGCCTGCCAGGCTCCTCAGTCCATGGAATTCTCCAGGCAAAAATATTGGAGTGGGTTACCATTTACTTCTCCAGGGGATCTTCCCAACTCAAGGATCAAACGCAAGTCTCCTGCATTGCAGGCAGGAGTGACCAGTGAAAGCCCACTTCAAAGATACCCACATTCTAACCCCTAGAACCTGTCAAATTGCCTTACATTCAAAAGTGCTCTTTACACCTGTGATTAGGTTAATGATCTTGAGATGGGAAAAGTTTCCTGTGCTACCTCTGCGGATTGTAAATTTATCAGAAGCATTCTTCTAAGAAGGAGAAGGAGGGGTATTTTACTTCTTGACCCAGTGAACTAGGAGGCAGAGATGGGAGTGATGTAGCTGCAAACCAAGGAATACAGCCACCAGAAAGTTTAGCTCTTATTAGTGAAAGAAAACCCTATGTATAACCATGAACTAACTATATAATATATCTGGTGATCCAGTTACTGCCTTTGAATAGAGAGAGAAAGGCAGGGCAGAATCAAGAGGTAATGTCCCTAGAAACCAGTAAATCGAACTTGTGAATTTTTGGAAAGTTAAGGAAGAACAGAAGAAAAAGATTTTGCAATAATGTTTATAAAATTGCCTTTAAAATATCAAAACACCTGAAAGACCATATTCCTTTCCTAGCTGGGGCAGTATGAATGAACACAGAGGTCTGGGAATAGATCATTAGAGCGAACCCATCTGAAATGAGTGTCCAGACGATGCAGGCTTCCGCTGTGTGTTTTCCCTCTTCTCTGAAGGGGAGGAGAGCTGAGGCTCAGCGAAGTTGCAGAGGCACTGCACCTCGCGGGCCACGGCCGTCTCCCAGACTACCACGCCTTTCTGAGCTGATGGCTTTGCCCAAGCTGTGCCCAGGAAGGCAAGCTTATTGTCTCTTTCAGCCTAATGACAGAGGTACCTGGCCCACGCAGTGAAGCAAGATAATGGATAATAAAGCTCCCCAAGAGCCCTGTGCAAGTACAGTGCAACAGGTCACGCGGGCTAATGGAAATCCGGCGCCTTCATGAGAAGAGCTCTTGAATGCAGGTCTCTAAGATGATGGGGAGTTTCACTCTGTGATGCATGTTCTCTGAGCCAGGGATTCCCGAGGACGTAGGAACACAGGACTGACTTGGAGAGTAAAGGAGAGACAAGACTACCGAAGATCTCGCACTGCATGAAGGTACCAGGAGCGGCTTAATCCGTCAAAGGATATGCTATGCATGATTGCTTCATTGTTTCAGGCAGAAACAGTCAGGTATTCAGATCTGCAGAACATCGTTCAACCCCCTGGAAACAGAGAGGGTGGATGAACCTCCCTAACTTATAATAGGGAGCGGTTCAGACTTTGGAGGTTAAAAGTTGAAAGCAAGCTTGGATGTTGTGCTTATTAGAATACAAACTGATGTTAAGTGTGAAGTTTCCATTCTTCCTGTCACCCAGAGACTAAAGGAAAAGCAGCCTTACTCTTCCACGCTAAGTCTCCGGTCACTCAGTCATGTCTGACTCTTTGTGACCCCATGAACTGTTGCCCACCAGGCTCCTCTGTCCATGGGATTCTCCAGCCAAGAGTACTAGAGTGGGTTGCCCTTCCCTTTTCCAGGGGATCTTTCCAACCCAGGGATTGAACCCAGGTCTCCTGCATTGTAGGTGGATTCTTTACTGTCTGATCCATGATCCAAACCCTTAACTCTAAAGCCTATGTTCAAGGCTTCTCAAGGAATTCACTCGGTTTCCTCTGCTGCTTGGATAGGTAAGTGTGAAATGATGGTCTGGATGCTGTAGCCCATCTGTACAGCATAAAACCAAGCCCTGCTTGTGTTCAAAAGGAAGAGAAAGTTTCTCTCTATATATGTTTCTCTGTCTCCCCTCCTTTCTCTCATACATACACACACACTCAAGTGCCTACCCATTCCTATTTTTGGGGAACTATTAGCAGAAGGCAATGGCAACCCACTCCAATACTCTTGCCTGGAAAACCCCATGGACAGAGGAGCCTGGCGGGCTACAGTCCAGGGGTCGTGAAGAGTCAGACACGACTGAGCGACTTCACTTTCCCTTTTCACTTTCATGCATTGGAGAAGGAAATGGCAGCCCACTCCAGAATTCTTGCCTGGAGAATCCCAGGGAGGCAGGAGCCTGGTGGGTTGCCGTCTATGGGGTCGCACAGAGTCAGACACGATTGAAATGACTTAGCAGCAGCAGCAGCACCAGGAGATGATCATATGGAACAGAACTTCACAGGAAACAACCTCAGGTGTTTCTTCTGGAGTCTTCCCCCATCCTGATTCTGACAGCTACCATTTGGCCCTCCTCCTTCTCAGCACCCAGTGTCCCATAACTTTCTAGCTTATCTCTATCCTCCATTTCTCTTTGCTTTAGATTGTCCTTGCCGAACGTCTACCTCTACGGTTCTTGTAACCCAAAGGTACAGCCAAACCATCAGGCGCCCATTAGACTAAAGGTCTTACCTTTTAGCATCCATACTTTCACGTGTTGGTTAGACATACCATGTGGTCATTCTGAGCCAGACGCTATTCTAAATATGAGGGGATATAGTGATCAAGAGGTATCTTCTATCTTTGTAATGATTTTAGAATATGTTGGGAAGAAGGAGGAGAAACAAGTACAGAATGATAGATAATTTTCTTGAGTTTGTTTTCTTGGGGAAAATAAGCAAGCCAAACCCCCTTAGTTCACCCAATGATCTGTAGAAAGCCTTGCCCATGGGGAAACGTGTAAACTGGGACTCAGGATGAACAGCAGGTGGACAAGACGGAGGAGGGCTTTCCACAGACAGGCAAGAGCAGAGACAATGGCCAAGAATAAATGAGTGTGAAGACCGGGAGGTGTGTTTCATGTGGAATGTGAGGCTGCTGGCAAAGCAATAGAAAATACTGAGCCTGAGGGTGACCTGATCATATGCATCTCAGAGGCGTCACTCTGCTGGGCCTATGAGTGGAGGTTGTGGGCAGGGTTAGAAAGAGGGGAGATGAGGCTAGAGGATGGGGCACAATGAGGGGTTTACTCAAGGGATTCAGTCAGAAACAGAAAGGATGGAACTAAAGAAGAGGGAATAGAAAGGAGGTGGGCAGACATATGAGCTATTTGTAGGAGACCACGTTTTTATTTATTAAATAAAAAGACAGGGGAAGAAATGAGGAAAACTCTTAGATTCCTGACTCAGGTAACAGGATCCAGAGATGTCCTGGACACTGATTTAGGAAGTGTGAGAGTGGGATTAGATTGGAGGTGCTGGGAAGGAAATAGCTGTGGTTTTGTAAATGTGAGATTGAGGTGTCTGCGCAGACGACCAGAAATCAGTTGACATGCCTTACTTCTGAGGATCTAGGGAGTTTAACAGGTTCATCCAAGGTTACATAATCAATTAACTGTGGGCCTCGGACCTTGCTCTATGCTACCCTGCATCTGAGATTGAGGTATCACTACCAAATCACGTGGGTACAACTGCTAGCTTAGCATCACCTGTCCACAGATGTAAGGGATGTGTCCACTCACACTGTTGTACTGAGCCCCCCTCCGAGGCTGGGGAGTAAGAACAGTTGTGTGTTCGGACTGCAAGGATGAGGCAGGATAGAGGTAACTGGCCCTGGACAGGGGTGAACCTATGGCTTTGGTTTCAAAAGCCTCATTTCTAGCTAGCTGGACTGGAGATCACTGATAGTTGTAGTCATAAAATATGGGAAAGAGAGTGACTTATTCAAAGGAAGAAACTCACCTGGATTCCACATAGAGTGATTTTCAAGAGCTGAAGATGCAGCAGGCAGGTTACTTTCGAGAGTTTCTTTGTTTTTTGAAGCTGAAAAGCACAATATTTCAGAGAAGACTAAAAATTAGAAGAAAGATTATCAATCTGAGCTACCAGGGAAGTTAAACTTTAGGACTCTCTATTTAAGTGTGTGTGTGTGTGTGTGTGTGTGTGTGAGAGAGATACATTTTCTTTAGGTGTCTGCCTAATGCAGGAATTGTGTTGCTGGTGAAAGACCAAATATTCCTGAATGTTACCAGAGGTCTGTCAGTGTGTTACAGAACCAGATTTGGACTAGAACCTAGAATGTTTGCATTAGTTCTCAAGGCATATGTATAACTGAGCAAACGGGGGAGATAATGACAAGATGACAGGCTAAACAGTGAGATTTCCAGCTGCAGCCGGACACTCTCCTGGTTCTCTGCCTGCCTGACTTGTCCCTCTTGCTGCTCCTTACAAAAACCAAGCATCGGAGTCAAGGATTTTCATGCAGCCAATGTTTGTCTCTGACCCCAAATTACTAACATACGCGTTCACTTCCTTGAGTCTCCTCATGAGACAAAATTCTATCCTTGGACAAGCACATTGTATTATCCTTCCTACTTTTCTGTTTTATTATTATTAAGGGAAATAATATAGTCTATTTTAAAGACTAATTTAAGTAGAAATTTTTAGGAGTTTTTCAAACAAATGAGACTTTTCTTAACTCTGAAATCCTGAGAGTTTGTGATAATATAGTTTTTGGTTTTTTGCCAATTCATTTCACCCATTTAGAGTACAAATTCCATGAAACCAGAAAGTAGATTTTATTCATTTTTACCTATACTTCAGTTCTCTATTCACTGTTTTATATGTAATAAATATAACAACAATATTTGCTGATTTAAAACACATTAAATTCCCCTACAAGTAGGGGAAGAGGCAAAGGGTAATTACTCCTTTACCTTTAGTTACCTCATTTGCTCTACAGTTCCCATTTCTGCAAGGCTGACAAGAAACACAAAGTGAAGCTACATAAAAGGACTTTGTGCAACACAGAGGACCACACAGATGTAAATGATTATTTAATTGTATAGCTTTTCTGGTGGTATCGTCACATAGAAAATGAAGTACGAAAGGAACTTCACCTCATCCTTAGTACTTAATGCATTTATTTTTATGAATTTTAAAACCTCAAGTGATTTCTATGGTGCTTTGGAGAATCACAGAACTCTACTTGACAGAATAACAAATAGAGTCAGAAGACTGTGAGGCCAGTGACTTAAAAAGTAGACTATTCTAGTGACCTATAATGAGAGAAACATGGACGAAAATTCAGTTTCTTTATTCCTTCGAAACCAGTGTTGATAACTGCTCTTGTTTTGTTAATAACCTTTCTAAAAAACTAAATCCTAACTTACCCAGATGTCTGTAAATTCTAATATATATACATATATATATAATTCTTTTTTACCTTGTTATACACTCTTTCAATGTCTGATCTTCACTGGGCTCAACATTTTTTCCAAGTAGTTTCTCCAATTCTTTTTCTAAAGTCTGTGGAATAACAGGCAGGCCTAGCTTTATGGCTCTTTGCTTTATTGAGCTTTGCAGACACTGTGTTTTTCACTGATTGAAGGTTTGTGGCAACCCTGCACTCAGACAATCGATCGGCGTCAGTTTTCCAACACTGTTTGCTCTCCTTGTGTCTCTGAGCCACATTTTGGTAATTTGTGTAATATTTCAAACTTTTTCATTATGATATTTACTTTGGTATCTGTAATCAGTGATCTTTAATGTCACTGCTATGATTCTCTGAAGGCTCATAAAATGGTTAGCATTTTTAGCAATCAAGTATTTCTTAATTAAGGGGACGATAGAGGATGAGATGGTTGGCTGACATCACCGACTCAATGGACATGAGTTTGAGCAAATTCCAGGAGACAGTGAAGAACAGGCAAGCCTGGTGTGCTGCAGTCCATGGGGTCTCAGAGTAAGACACAACTTAGCGGCTGAACAATAACATTGTTTTTTAAGACATAATGGTAGTGCAAACCTAATAGACTATAGTACAGTATGAATATATCTCTTATATTCACTAAGAAATCAAAAAAATCTGTGCCTCACTTTATTGTGATCTTCACTTTATTGCAGCTGTCTGGAACCCAACTGACAATATCTTTAAGCTATGCCTGTATTTTACTTTAATTATTAAATATTATATCATTTAAAAAGAATACATTTGAATAAGTTCTAATGAGGTGGATGAAACTGGAGCCTATTATACAGAATGAAGTAAGCCAGAAACAATAATACAGTATGCTGCTGCTAAGTCACTTCAGTCGTGTCCGACTCTGTGTGACCCCATAGACGGCAGCCCACCAGGCTCCCCCATCCCTGGGATTCTCCAGGCAAGAACACTGGAGTGGGTTGCCATTGCCTTCTCCAGTGCATGAAAGTGAAAAGTGAAGTCATCGCTCAGTCATGTCCAACTCTTAGCAACCCCATGGACTACAGCTTACCAGGCTCCTCTATCTATGGGATTTTCCAAGCAAAAGTACTGGAGTGGGGTGCCACTGCCTTCTTCAACAATACAGTATACTGACACATATATATGGAATTTAGAAAGATGGTAATGATAACCCTGTATGCGAGACAGCAAAAGAGACACAGATGTATAGAACAGTCTTTTGGACTCTGTGGGAGAGGGTGAGGGTGGGATGATTTGGGAAAATGGCATTGAAACATGTATAATATCATATGTGGAATGAATCGCCAGTCCAGGTTCAATGCATGATACAGGATGCTCGGGGCTGGTGCACTGGGATGACCCAGAGGGATGGGATGGGGAGGGAGGAGGGAGGGGGTTCAGGATGGGGAATACGTGTGCGCCTGTGGCGGATTCATGCTGATGTATGGCAAATCCAATGCAATATTGTAAAGTAATTAGCCTCCAATTAAAATAAATTTAAACTAAAAAAAATAATCTATGCTCCTAGGACTTCAGGTCGTTGAGCACAATATTCTAAAAAAAAAAGAATAATTAATTCTAAATTTTATAATGCCTTATTTTTCATTACTCTTTAAAAAAAAGTTCCAGTTTTCTATTGCTGTATAACCAATCATCTAAAAATGTAGTGATGGGCCTAAAGAGTAACCATCACTCTACTCTCAGGTCCTCTATAGGTGAGAAGTTTCAGAAGGGATTGGGGACCAGCCCAGCAGCTGTGGCTCCAGGTTTGTACTTTGATCAGAGAGAAGGCAGCTGAGTTGGGAACAGAGGTGATGGAGGTGGGACTGAGATGGCTGGGGACTCTCTGAGCATCTTTCTGTCTTTTGCATAGTCTCAGAACCCATCCATATGGTCTCCACATGGGCTATATTTGGCTTCCCAATAGCATGGTAGCCTCGGGGCTGTCAACCTGCTCACTTGGCCAATAAACACTCTAAGAGCCGGCATGCCAGGAAGCACAGAGGAAGTTGTGCCTTGGTTCCTCAGCATTGCAAGCCTCAGAGCATCACTTTGGCTATATCCTGTTGGTTGGAAGCGATGACAAAATGCTGCCCAATGTCAAGAAGAGGAAACAGAGACCACGTTTCTCTGTAAGAAATTTCAAAGAATCTGCAGATATGTTTTTAAACAGGCATAATGAAAACAGCATGGCTGGTATCTCTTGCACTTGCCTAAGTAATGAAAATCTTATTTCCGATAAATTCGAATATTTAGCAAACGGTTATTGAATGCTTACTATGTGTCAGGCCCGAAGATAAGTACTGAGGGTAAAACAGATGAAGATACAGTTTTAACCCTGAAAGTGCTTGCCTTCTAATAAGAAAGAAAGACATAAGCTGATAATTACAATGAGAAATGCCTGCATTGTGATGGCATGGAGAGGGGACAGGGAGAGAAGATGGCTTGGTTCCTGCATCCTGGAAGCAGTAACTTTGAACTGAGTTTTAAACAATGAGTGTGGATGGATTGTTTATTCCAGGGAGCGGGGCTGGAATGCAAAGTTACAAAGGCAAAAAACAGTAAAGCGATTGTATGTGCATGTGTGTGGACATGAACAGTGTCTGCTTCTGAAACATGTTTGTGGCAGGGAGTGGCTGGAGATGAGGCTGGAGAGAGAGACAGGGGCTACATCCCATGGGGCCTCATGGACCAACGTAGCTGGCTAGCTTTCTCCTGTAGACCTGGGGAACCTGTGAAAGATTTTAGGCAAAAGAGTGATAGAATACCATCTACTCAAGCAGCGGTGGAGAGGACAGAGTCCACAAGAGCAATAAAAAGAACCTATTAGAGACATGTTGCAGTAAATCTGGTGACAGATACTGAGGTGAATATTAGTAGCCACAGAGAGGATGATACTATCAACATCATAAATGCAAAATCAGGTCCACGGAATCTGATGAGAGGTTAGACGAGGGGCCCGAAAGAAAAGGAACTGAGACATTTGCTCGTGTGGTCAGCAGGGTAGAGTGCTGTCTTTAGCATGAAAAAGCAAGGGGTTCTAGCAAAAATGAGCTGTGTTTCACATGGGATCTGATGAGCCCTCGAGACAGATATGATGACAGCTATAATTATCAATAACAATGAGTGGGACTTGGGCTTTGTTTCTACATCATTCTTCTTAGCAGTTTTAAACTATTGTGACACTTACTCAGCAACCCTTCAGGTCATGGCCAGGCATACAGCCCAGAGATTCTTGCCAAGAGTACACCCTATGAGAAACTTAAATGCTTAGCTTATTTAATGATGCATCAATAGCCCTGATGAAAGACACTAAACAGCAGGATAATATCAGATACAGATAAAGATAAGGTACTCTCCATGACTGTTCTGGCTATTTTTCTGTCCATTAGGAAAATAATGGCTTCTTATAGTATGAAAGGGCTTCCCTGGTGGCTCAGTGGTATAAAGAATTTGTCTGCAAGGCAGGAGACCTGGTTTTGGTCTTCCTGGTCAGGACAAGTCCCTAGAGAAGGAAATAGCTACATACTCCAGTGTTCTTGCCTGGAGAATTCCAAGGACAGAGGAGCCTGACAGGCTACAGTCCAAGGGGTTGCAAAGAGTCGGACATGACTTAGGGACTAAACAACAAGTAATATGAAGACCTTTGGGCTCACGTGCATCTTATCTTAGGGCGCAGTTTACCTTTTTATTTTCCGAAGTCTTTGGAATTTCAAGGACTTATTTTATTTATGAATGTGTGTGAACTAATTAAATCCTGTTTGGGTTCTTGTACTTAAAAGTATGAAGAGAGAATATTTCTATTGCTGGTGTAAGTAACAGATGTTTAACAAATCTTACTTGATTTTTTAAAACTATAACTTGGTTAAATCTTGATTTGTTCACTTTTCAATCATGTCAAAAGCATCACAGAGTGCTGACTGAAAAACATGAATAATAGAACCATTTTAATTTTGCCAGGGGACAAATGAGAAGACCTGTGATAATCCTTAATAAATGCTACTTTACAGTCTTTTAAAAAATCATATCTATGAACTTAAAATATGTGTTTAAAAGAACAGCTTATGGTTGACTTGCTTTAATACAATCTGACACTTTTTACCTTTCATTAGAATGACTAGATCATATATATTTAACGTAATTTTGATACGCATGGTTTAATTTTTACCATCTTACCTTTTTGGGGTACTATTTCCTTCTTTTCTTCTTTTGGAATATTAGAATATCTTTATGGTTCTACAATTACCTCCACTGTAGTCTACTTGTTATAGTTCTTTATTTTGCTTTATTTTTTCACAGTTGCTCTGGAGTTTAACTTATCAGAAGCTACCATCAAATAATAAGAAAAGCAAAAGCTTTTATAGTTTAAAAACCTTACAAGTGCCCTCCCATTTTCCTCTAGTATCATATTGTTATGATTATATACTTTACTTCAATATATTTTAAACCTCACTGTACTTTGCTACTATACTATTTAGACAACAATATTTTTAAAAATTACTATTATATTTAGCCATAATTTTACAATTTCTAGTTATCTTTATTCTTTTGACAGGTACAACTTTGTATTTAATATTACTTTTCTTCTATCTAAACAACATATTTTAATCTTTCCTGTATTGTAAGGCTGCTGATAATTAATTCTTTTACTTTAATTTGTCCAAATAAGTATAGACATTTTTTTTCCGAGATATTTTCAAAGGGTTTAGAATTCTAAATGATAATCTTCTCCTGAGTGAGAGTGGAACTGTCATAAGCAAAAACAAAATTAACAGTTTTCAACTTATTGTCAGTTATGAAGCTATGAAAATTCTGAAAATTTTATGAGAAGTTGAGATTTTTGAGAAAATAGGAATAAGCAATTCCCCTTCAAATGGCCAATCAACTAAACTAAAATTAGTTTGACAATTAGTTTAAAATTAGTTTAAAAATGCTACATCACTTCAAAACATAGTACTGAGTTGGACTTGTAAGCCATCAGGATATGACTTTATTCTGGCCACTGTGCATATTTTAGAATCTTGTTTATCCCTTTGTTCAAAGGTCTTTTATTCTTCAATGTACTGAGTTTCTACAGGAATATTAAATATGATACAAAAACTTGGCACAATGCTAGACTCAAAACAATGGTGTTTTATCAGGTGGGAGGTGGTGGATTCTTGTTTTGGATGGTTTGTTTATTTTCTTTGGATTCCATCATTTTCTATAAGCCATCTTTCATACCAACCTCTGATTACACATACCCTTTCTTCCTTCTACTCATCCAGTCTTAGTCTTATAAAGTTACTTTAAATGCTCTATAATAAAGTAACTGTGTTAATGAGAATTTTCTTGACAGAATTAAGTGAATCAGTTCAGTTCAGTCGCTCAGTTGTGTGCGACTCTTTGCAACCCCATGGACTGCAGCATGCCAGGCTTCCCTGTCCATCACCAACTCCCGGAGCTTACTCAAGCTCATGTCCATCGAGTCTGTGATACCATCCAACTATCTCATCTTTTGTTGTCCCCTTCATCTCCTGCCTTCAATCTTTCCCAGCATCAGGGTCTCTTCTAATGAGTCAGTTCTTTACATCAGATAGCCAAAGTATTGGAGCTTCAGCTTCAGCATCAGCCCTTCTAATGAATACTTACGACTGATCTCCTTCAGAAGGGACTGGTTGGATCTCCTTGCAGTCCAAGGGACTCTCAAGGGTCTTCTCCAATACCACAGTTCAAAAGCATCAATTCCTGAGCAGTCACCTTTCTTTATAGTCCAACTGTCACATCCATACATGACCGCTGGAAAAACCATAGCTTTGACTAGACAAATCTTTGTTGGTAAAGTAATGTCTCTGCTTTTTAATATGCTGTCTAGGTTTTTCTTCCAAGGAGCAAGTGTCTTTTAATTTCATGGCTGCAGTCACCATCTGAAGTGATCTTGGAGCCCAAGAAAATAAAGTCTGTCACTGTTTCCATCGGTTCCCCATCTATTTGCCTTATCATGGTCAACTCTGTGCAGCCCTATGGGCTGCAGCCCGCCAGGGTCCTCTGTCCATGGGATTGTCCAGGCAAGAGTGCTAGAGAGGGTTGCCATGCCCTCCTCCAGAGCATCTTCCTGACCCAGTGATGGAGCCCAGGTCTTCTGCATTGCAGGCAGATTCTTTACTGCTGAGCCCACTAGGGAAGCCCAGTGAAGCGAATGGCATTTACAGATTGCAGGTGTTCTTATGCATTTTCAGATTTTCATTCTTCAAGTCTGGTGATTAAATCCATGTATAATTCTGAACTTGTGCTCTTGTGCTGCCTTACTGCTTATCCCCTTTGGTCACTGAGTTTTACTTTATCAGAAAATAATCTGAATCGAAGAATAAGGGGTAAATTTGCATTGTTACTGCTTTCCAAATAGTTCTTAGTATGCTGCCTTTGGAAGGCTTTTTGAATAGACAGGCTAATTTTGATTGAATATATTGAAACAACTGACTATTATTAGTATTTTTACACTTTATGCATTTTTCAATAACTCTATTCTCATGTTTTCTTGTTAGATAACTGGACAACTGTTAACTAAAGCAGATAATTGATAACCTATAATAACTAATGATAAAGAAAATAACAGGTAGCTGATAATGGGCTTTTAGTAAGGGATAATAGTTTCATTTAACATACTGAATAGGCAATATTAGATATTAATAGTTCTGCAATATGGTTTAATGAGAAGGACACTGGACTTCAGCATCAGGATATCTCAGTTCCCATCTAGCTATGCCATTTTCTATTTGTTTCACTGGGAAATTCCTTTTCGTTTCTAGTTCTGTTTCCTTACTTTGAAAATTTTATTATAACCTGTGTATATCAAAGGACACTTGAGGAGAACAAATGGGCTAATGTGCTTGTTTCTAATACAGTTAAAAATGAATGCCTTTATTATGGTTTGCATGTGTTCATATTATACAATTAAAGATAATGACCTGTAAGAATGCAAAGGATTTAAATAAAAGTCTATTATGAATTCAATACAACTTCAGGATAAAGTGCACTAACTCAGAGTTGCCATCAATCTCATTTTAGGCATGGATCCTTTCTTAAATCTAACACATATTTTCTCTATTTAAAGCTTGTTTTCAATATTTTAATATTTTACACAATATCAATTGTTTTTCCACTTGCAATTGGGGAAAAAAAAGAGTGCATTGTTATTTTGATGTGCCATCCAGGCAATAAATATGTTTTACTTGTGTTGGCTTGTGGATTTGAAAATAAAGGAGCTTTTGTAAGAAACCAAGACATAAAATTTTGATTTGCCAATCTTCAGGCTTTTAAAAATTTTAATCCAGGAAATAATTTCCATGTGAATGTACACTCTTCCAATTATAACATTGTCCCCTAAAAACTTTTTATGTATCAACAGATTCTTCTAACGGACCACACAACAGCCCAAGGATCTGAAAAGAGAGCTGTATCTTTAGTAGAAAGAAAACTAATTTTTGGCAAAATTAGTTAAAATTTAATATTTCCTCTAAGAGTCTGCTCATAAGTTAAAGTAATTTTGAAGACATTTGATGATTTTTGTCCTGATGAATACACATTTTTGGATTAAGAGTACAGCTAAAAGAAAACAATAATGATCATACATATGAACCCAGAGTCAGAAATACAGTGATCTGTTAAAACATTCTTCCCAGAATTTGAGAGGAAATATTTTCTTGGGACTTTGGTGCATACGAACCCTTGAAATTAGTCCCTCTGCCTATTTTGAACTCATTTGCTTTGGATATTTACTGGTACTCTTAATGAAAAGGGATCCACTGATTCTGACTTTCAATCTTCTTTCCTCATCTGGTGGTAATTTAAAATCTGATAGATACAAAAGCTTCTCCTGGGAGGCATAGTCTAACATGAATAAAGGCCCAATATTAATGTGATTAAAAGAGTATGAGCTCTTTCTTTTGTTACAATGAACTTGTAATTCTCTGTAAACATGATGTATGTGGTGGTGGAAAGAATGTAAAATCTAGTGTGAATGTCTGTCACTATGGCTTGTAAATCAGCTCACTGTGGGGAGCCATTCCACAGCTTCGTTCCAAGATGGGGGCTTTCTAACCCAGCATTTCTCCTTGAGGGATGCTTTTGAACAAAATACATTCTGTTTAAGAAGTTCTTATGGCTGATTCATGTTGATATATGACAGAAACCAACAAAATATTATAAAGCAACTGATGTTGTTCAGTCACTAAGCTGTGTCTGACTCTTTGGGACCCCATAAACTGCAGCACGCCAGACTTCCTCATTCTCCAGTTTAAAATAAATAAATACATTTAAAAAAGAGAGTAAAGGTAGTTTAAGAGTCACAGAGGATTGGGGTACCTATGTCTCCACGTTGCCGTCGTATTAAGGATGACTGATTCCTCCTGTTCTACTATTGTCTGTTTATTTGAAGATCCCCTGGAGAAGGACATGGCACCCACTCCAGTATTCTTGCCTGGGAAATCCCATGGACAGAGGAGCATGGAGGGCTACCGTTTATGAGGCAATGAAAGAGCTGGACACAACTGAGTGACTAACACACTCACACACACACACACACACACACACAACCTGATTTATACACCTTCATTGGATATCTTATTTTCTAAAGTAGAAAATACTTTGCATAAAATTCTTATGTATTCTCTGCCTTTTATAAATAATTTCTTTACTGAGATGCTGAGAAACTCCCCAACAACCTTTAAACTCTGAGATTTTGAGAGTCAGATGGAAAAGAAAATAGAACCGTCATGAGAATTTCCCACCTAGCCTAAATTGTCATCATCAGAGTTTCTGGGAAACAGGATCTCCTATGTTGACATTAGAGATAAAACTGGCCAAACCTACTGTTTTATTCGGTGTTGTGAAGTTTCTCAATCGCAGCATTACTAAAGATAATTTAAATGCAACTTCCTTCTTCTTATCCCTCCATAGACACGACCATTGTTTCTTGTGAGTGAATAGTTTCTTTTTTAGGAATATTCATTTATAAAGCAAAGTTTGTGCGATCAGCTATTTAGTATAGCATGGATATTAAACCTTAGTCTTGAAATTTGATCTGAGTTCAAAGTCCAATGTTTGCCAAATATTTAGCTATTGTGAGCTATAATTTTCTCATGTTTGTAATGATTAAAGGGATGCCATATAGAATAGCACTTAATGCAATGTCTAGCTAGCATAGAGTAATTTATCAATAAATGAACATATATGTTCAAGTGATTTAAACACACCATGCATGTATGCATACACATATACACGTATGTGTAAACCGATAGTGGTATTAGATTTGCAGTTAGTATTATGGAATGAAATAAAGTGAAATAAATGAAATTTTAAAAGTCACTTAAGGAAGAAATCATGGAAAATGAAAACATACCTACTTTAATCTTCATAGCTAACTTTCATGGTTGAATATAAAGCATATAAATACCCATTTTGTTTTCACTCATCTTTAATTAGGACTGTTCTCTATCAGTCAGCTAATTAAATTTTCCCATCTTTTCCTGTGGCCTTTTGACTAAAAACCATCTCATGTTGTGTCCTTCATAAATCTCAGTTTTTGTCCTAATTGGAGCAATGTAGAGCATGAAGATACTTGTATAGTATTTGTATAGCAGTTTGAGTGCAAAGTCTTTCTTGGAATTTATGATGTTTTTTTCTAATTTTACAATAATGCTTTGCCCAAACACATTGTGACATATTTTTCGCAACTTTCAATCCCACATTTTAAAAAAATTTACTTTTCATACAACAGAAACTAAAACTTCTTTTGACACTCTTGTTTTATTGCTTTACGTAGTACATAGTTACATGACTACAATACCAAATACATCTGACAACTGGCTTAACAGAAAACACGGATGACACTTGATAAATGAATCACCACACCTGTGGGAGCAGACATGTGCATCTACACTGTAGAGAGATCCCACTGAAAATGCCTGGCTCCAGTATTGCAGAAGTTGTGGGTAGTTTCAGTGAATTAGCCGATGGAAGCTGGTAAGTGTTCACAGACCAGACCGATTAGATGCTGTCTCTGACTTTGCTCTCCACGGTCGCAAGATGGCCCTTGGACCTCCTGATATTGCATCTCTCCTCCAGGTAGAGGGAAAAAAGTGACAAAGATGAAAGGGCAGTGCTTACGTTACAAACGTAGCGTTTTCAGAGGAATCATCGGCAGTGTTCTGGTTGTTTCTCCTGTATCAGAAGTTGAGTCACATAGGTATCCCTTGTTTCAACAGAGGCTGGAAGTTAGTTATTCAGCTGAGCACACTGGTGGCCAGTAAAAGGAAAAAAATATCAGGATTCTTTTGATAAGAAAAAAGTGAAGCTTACACATAGTAATGAGACTAGTGCTATCTTTGTGCGTCTTTCGGATAACAGCTCAAATAGATTAAAGGCCACTTCCTCAGGTAAGCCTTCCCAGACTCCCTACCCCAAGCTCTCAGAGCCCCAGATACATTTTCTTCAAGTAATCTTTCTTTGTGTTTATGTTAATTTGATTACCATTTTCGCTTTTATAGAACAACCATGGTAGGCGTTTGTTTCTATTTTTGTTCTCGAATGTTTATCTAGCAGCTAACACACTGCCTGACATAGAGTAGGTACTTGATGTGTTAGTAAAATGACAAATTAATTACTTACTTTAAAAGATATCCAAGGAAGAAGGTCATCTTGTGTTGCTTTGTTGTCTATTTCAGTATTTAAAGATTTTCAAACTTATTTTTTTCTCTTCCAAATGATTTTGTTTTCCTTATTAAAATCCATTTTTACTCTTCATTTGTGAAAGAGTAATTTCATTTATTTTAGCAATTTCATTTGTTTTTCTCTAGAATGAGACTTGAATAAGGTATATTATATTTTTGTTCAGAAACGAGGCCCAAAGAGGTAAACTGGATTTCTGAGAGGACATTTGACAACATACTGGCAGAGGAATAAGCTTGGTTTTCCAATTAATCTCCCGTTTTATGTGCTATTATTTTATACTATGTGGTGTTAGAGACCCAAACAAGATAGAATAATGAACGAAGACCTCACTACCACATGTTTCCAAAACAATTATCTGCTGTCCTTGGTTGCTCCATCTATACTGGAACTGGCCAAAGCTGGAGTTGCTCTCATGCTCGTAAGTGGGAAATAAATACTGGATGGTGTATTAATTAAGGCCATTTTTATATTTAAAATCCTTTTAAAAGAATCTGTTTCATTCATCATCTTTAAATTGCATTATATCCCTGCCAGTTTGTCAGTAAGAGTTTATGTTTTTGAATTTTGTAAATATGGACATAAAATACTGAATGAGCTTGAAAGGGCTGCAGAAACAAAGAGCCAGAGAGGGCAGCTCAAAGCACAGAGATTGATTCTCTCACAGTTCTGAAGGCTAGAAGTTCAAGATCAAGGTGTTGACGGCGGCTGGTTCATTCTCTCTGGGTTGCAGACAGCTTGCTCACATGCTCTTTCCCCTCATGTGTTTTTGATCTACTTTCCTTGTCTTCTAAGTACACAGATGAGATTGCAGTCCACCTTAATGGCCTATTTCAAGTTAATAACCTCTTTAAATGCCCTATCTCCAGACACCATCCTATTCCAAGGGAGTGGAGGTTAAGACTTCAGCATAATTCTGAAGATGCGATTCAGCCCACAACCAATATCCTTCAGGCAATCCCCACAGGAAGTCTTCAGAAAGGAACCAAAATTCTAAGATAACATATTGTTTTTCTTTCCTGAAGAAACATTATAAGGGCCTTAGTTAATCCTTTTATAACTTCAAGATCAGACTAATACTATTAATGAAAAATTGGGAAAATCGCACTGTAGATTGAGATCCAATCATTAATTCACTGTGACTTCCCAACTGTTTTCTAAAGACAAAAGCTTCCCAACTGATGAGCAATTTCGCTCTTCATAAGAACTGAAACTAGCCTTGAGATATTTGTTGTTCTTGTTGTTGTTTAGTTATTAAGTTGTATCTGACTCTTTGCAACCCCATAGACTATAGCCCACCAGGCCCTTTGTCCATGGGATTCTCCAGGCAAGAATACTGAAGTGGGTTGCTATTTTCTTTTCCTGGGGACCTTCCCAACCCAGGGATCTAACCTGCATCTTCTACTGACGTGTGAGTTTTTTACTGTTGAGCCACCAGGGAAGATCTAAAGTTGATATATACTTAGGCCCAAATATCACCCCTTTTAGCTTTGGGGCATTAAGAAAATCCTCAGTCTCTCTAAACTTCCTCATCTGTTGAGCAGAGAGGTTGCCTACATCCACAGTTGCTAGGTGGCTTAAATAAAATTAAGGTACACAATATTTCCAGTATCATTTTCACATCTAATTTTGTTAATTTATTAGTGTACCATACTTTCTTTGGCAAATTCCATGTCCCAGAAAGTTTTAAAATTTGAATACTTAATGATCTATATAACTCTGATTTTAATTTGATACATTACATGTTACAGCAAATAATATTTCAGAAGGTAACCAGCCCAATCAGATTCAATAGATTCATTTGGCTCTCAGTTAAAAGCAAAAAAATGAAATTTGGATGGTTTCTTGTGAGACCGGACAGTGGAGGAAAAGTTCTTCATTCCTGATCCTATCTCAAAAGGTTTGTCTGGTGAGCCCGGCATTATCCCAGCTCCCCTGGAAATGACTGAGGGACTGAAAAATTGTCAATGTGTTGCTTAATTACCTGCACCTGTCTACACAGGAACATCTTACGTGGTGATTATGGATCTGGTGCGAACCATTGTGCATGGAGCTTTATTGTGCTTCAATTTCCCTTCATATCTCAATCCAGTCCCAGGGCTACCTTTTGGCTTATGAGCACCCCCATTCAACACAAAATAAATTGGTTCCACTCAAGAAGATTAGAAATGGTGGGAAATATAACACCACCACCCCCACCCCTCATTCTTGGCAATGGTGTGTGAATGTGCGTGTGATTCTAAACCAGCAGAAAATACACAGGAGAAAGAAGACATTTTTTGTTTGTTTAACAGAGTTGAAGGTCCCTCAGCAAGCTGGCTGGACGCTGAGTTCAAAACTACGCTGCCACTCGCCTCTGAGTCTGCTCTTGTGGAGCTTGAGAGATGAGGGGGTGTCTGGAGGAAGGCTTGCGGCTCCTCTCTTGGCAATTACTCTATCCCTTCAATGGCAGGAAAGAAAAGGCGGGCTTGGAGTCTCTTGGGCCGTGTGACAAAGGAGGGGAGAAGACCCTTCAGTCAAGTCGAAGCTTCTGCTTCCCCGCTACCTCGTGCTGTTCCAGCTGCCTCTTCTGAGAGCGCCGGTCTCCCACTGTGTGCAGCTGAGTTTCAAGTGCTCCTGGCGGCATAATGACTGAGACAGAGATATTTCCTCCAGTTGTCAATGGCCCTCCTCTCCTGAAACCATCCCAGAAACCTCATCCAAGTCTCCCTCCCCTCCATCGTTTGGTCTCTGTGAACAAAACTGGTGGGGGTTGGAGGGATGCTTCATCACACTTCTCATTAATGACCATCTTTGTTTTGAAGCCGCGTGTCTCCAAAGAGAAAATGATATTTTTATTTTAGAATGGAAAGTTTTTGGGAGATCTCATCTACTGGAGCCCGTCACTATTTGTGTAGCCAGAAGAGGAGCTCACTAACCCAGAGGAGGAAGAGCCAGACTGCTGTGTCTGGATACTTAAAAAGACATTTGGAGGGGAGAGCATCTGCAAATGTTGATGAAAATGGGTTTGGAACTTCTCCTTTGATCAGGAAATAGGTGGATAAAACGTCTGATGCATGATGCTGCCTGCAGCAAACCCACATTCTGGGACCCAGTCATCGTATTGCTCCAGGAAGCACCAACAGAAATGGGAAGAAGGCTGAAAGACCCTCCACTTTCCAGCTGCAATTGATGTGCAACTTTGAGTTAACCAAAAGTTGTCATTTGTTTGCTTCTGCAAAATGACTGGTCATTTATATTTCATATCTCAAGCCAGAGATTTTTTTAAACCAATGTTCAAAAACACACACTGATATGAAAAGATTCAGCCTTGCCTATGACATGTTTTGTTTTCCAGAATTGTCTGTGAGTCTTCAAAGGGCAGGGGCCATGCGTTACATATCAGATATTTTCTTGCTCATAAGAGACATCCAACATGTTTGCTCTTTGTTGATGAAAGGGATGTGGAAAAAAAAAAAAAGGGATGTGAACATATCATCAATAACAGAAGCTTAGAGCTGGAAGGGATAATTTATATCTACTTCTTGCTTTGTTTCATTTTTGCATTAGCTGCTTTATGACCCATATGTCACAAACAACAAAAAAAAGGTGGTTCGTTTTACTGGCATGGGTAGCCCTTCCCTTCTTCAGGGTTTCTTTGCAATCCAGGGATTGAACCCAGGTCTCCCTCAATGCAGGTGGATTATTTACCAGTTGAGCCACCAGGGAAGCCCAAGAATACTGGAGTGGGTAGCCTATCCCTTCTCCACCGGATCTTCCCAACCCAGGAATCAAACCGGGGTCTCCTGCATTGCAAGTGGATTCTTTACCACCTGAGTTACCAGGGAAGCCCTTTAAAATCTAGAATGTGAATTAGGTCTCTGAGCTTTATGCCAGTAAAATAATGATAAAATATAACAGCAACAACAACGAGCCTTATATAAAACGTCTAGCTGAGGAGTGGCAGTATGAGCCAGTGGACAGGCTTCAGCCGTCCACCCAACATCTCAAGCCTGTTTTATCATCTCAGCCAAGTGTCATCCTGAGTGGCAGAGGGATTCGGTAGGCAGTCAGTTCAGTCGCTCACTCATGTCTGACTCTTCGCGACCCCATGGACTACAGCACTTGCAGACAGCAGCCACACACCACAAAACTGACAGGAGGTATCACTGTAGAGTCAAAGTTCTTGTTTTTGATGCATTCGAATTGTGGTGCTGGAGAAGACTCTTGAGAGGCCCTTGGACTACAAGGAGATCAAACCAGTCAATCCTAAAGGAAACCAACTCTTAAAAATCAGTGGAAAGATTGATGCTGAAGCTGAAACTCCAATACTCTGGCCACCTGATGTGAAGAACCAACTCATTGGAAAAGGCCTTGTGGCTGGGAAAGATTGAAGGCAAAAGAAGAGAGCGGCAGAGGGTGAGACAGTTAGGTAGCATTACTAACTCAATGGAAACAAGTCTGAGTGACTCCGAGAGAGAGAGTAGGATGGAGGAGCCTGGTGTGCTGCAGTCCTGGGGTCGCACAGAGTCAGACACGATCTAGGGACTAAACAACAACATCACTGTCATGGACAGTAAGAGTCCGTCCTTTCCGGAGGAATCTAAGCCAGACTCTTGCTGATTAAAATGAGCTTCTTTGTTGTTTTATATTTACAGAGAAGCCAGCAAAAATATACACCTTAACCTAATATGCCCGACTACAATACTAATTCCACTGAGTTTTCAGAGTTGGGGCCATACAGGAGATCCCTTCTCTGTGTTTGTTACACAGTGTTCACAGACAAGAAATGAGCTGATACATAAAGATTAAAAAAAAAAAACAACTCATGGACCTTTTTTCTAAAAAATTGTTGTAGTACAAAATTCAGAAATGTTTCTCTGCTTACTAAAGCTAAATCTATGTGATTACACAAAGGACTCCTCTCGGTGGTGCCTCTGTCCTGTTTCTTTCATTTGCTAGCACAGCTTGGTCTACATTAGGAGCTTTTGGCAACAGCCAGAAATTTTTAATCTCAAGTTATTTTCTAAAGAGGTTAGGGTTTTGGGAACAGAAAAGCCTGTTGTTAAAAGATTTCTGCCTCATTACATGACAGCTGCAAAGAGAAACAAGCTTTTGGGTCATCACTAACATCACAATTCTGTAGTTGACATTCATGTGGGTAGGACTGAAATAGACATCATAAATGGCAGAGATGAAACACTTTCTATATCCTTTACAAATGAAATAAGTAATATTCATAGGTATGCATATATCTTTTTTTTTCCTTACCACAATTAAAAGTTAGGTCAAGAAAGATAAGCATTTAAGATCAATATATAAATGTAATTAGTTAATAAAACTTAACAAAAAGAGAATAAAGACATTTATTAAAAACCATATTGAATGAAAGGATATAACTAAAACATCAGTGAACAGTGAAGTCGCTCAGTCGTGTCCAACTCTTTGTGACCCCATGGACTGGAGCCCACTAGGCTCCTCCATCCATGAGATTCTCCAGGCAAGAATACTGGAGTGGGTTGCCATTTCCTTCTCCAGGGGATCTTCCCGACCCAGGGATTGAACCCACGTCTCCTGCATTCCAGGCAGACGTGTCAACCTCTGAGCCACCTGGGAAGCCCAACTAAAACATAAAAATCAAATAATTCGAAAGTCGTTTTAGATCTGTACACTGAAAACTATAAGATACTAGTCAAAACTATAAGATAGTAACCAAAGGTATTAAAGAAGACACAAATAAGTAGAAAAATATCCCATGTATATAGGTTTAAAAAATTAATGTTGTTAAAATATCCATACTACACGAAGTAAAATTCTAATAAGAGTTTCAATTATACTTTTCACAGGAGAAAAACAAAAACACAAAAACTAAAATTAATATTGAACCTTTAGATAGATCCCAGATAACCAAAGTAATCTTGAGAAAGAACAAATCTAAACACCTTCTGATTTCAAACTATACACAAAGCTACAGTAATCAAAATAATTGGGCACTGGCATAAAAACAGACACATAGACCAATGGGACAGAACAGAGAACCCAGAAATAAACTCATGTGTATCCAATCAACCTATTCTTGATAAGAATAAACAATGGGAAAAGAACAGTCTCTTTAATAAATGGTGGTGGAAAACAGGACATCCATATGCAAAAGAATTACATTGGACACTTATCTTACAATATACACACATACAAAAAATAAATTGGAACAGATTAAAGATATAATGTGGCATGACATGCATGCTCAGTCTTTGCAACTCTTTGCAACCCCATGAACTGTAGTCTGACCTCCTCTGTCCATGGAATTTTCCAGACAAGAATTCTGGAGTGGGTTGCCATTTTCTTCTCCAGTAAAGACTTAATATAATACTTTAAATTATAAAACTCTTAAAAGAAAACATAGGAAAAAATATTTTTGACATTGATCTTGGTGACGGATTTTTGAATATGACCCTAACCTGTTAAAGAATCTGCTAGATCTATGTGAGCTCTCTTTTGCCCTATGTTTTCCACTCTATCTTTCAGCTGCCAGGAACACAACTTTTCTTTCAAGAAGCCAATTTTTCCAATATATATAGCTGTATAATATTACCTAACCACCTTTTCTCACCTATGAATTCAGAACATATGAACTTGAAGATTCTGAGGCCTCATTCATATGCTAATCATAGTAATCATAATACTAAGTAAAATAACAGAAGAAATGGAAATAGTTGACTGTAATTCTATTATTGTTATATTCAAGCCAGGATACATTGCATCATGTTAATTAAGAATTCCTTTTTGATCTTGGTTTGTGGAAAAGTGTTGCTTGAAAATGTTTATGCTTGGTGGTCATCTGGTGTTTTTCAAATGTTATCTTTACTTAATTCCTATCACTTACAGAAATACAGTAACACAGAAACAGTTTGCTACATGCCATAGTCTTTTAAAGAGGTAGAAGAAGTAAATGTATTACTGAGCTCAGGAATGTTAGCAGACACTCATCAAACATTTCATTGTCTTTGAAATACAGAGCTACACATCACTGTATGCAGACACAGAGAAGTTTGACTGTTTAAAGGAATAATTCTGAAGAAATATTACATTACAAATGCAAACAGATTGAAAAAACTGAGGTTGCTCAGTATGTATTGATAATATTAGATTATATCTCTGCATTCAGAGTAATAAGATTCAAGTTTCCAGGAAGGGAATGAAAAATTATATACCATTTTATTTGTTTATTATTCAAACAAGTTGGTGATTTATGTTACTTTCAAGAAAGTAGGAGTAACAAAATAACTTTCTAAGGAGAAGAAACATAGGATATAGGACTTTTAACATGTAAACATCTGAAAGGCAAAGCTTGAATATAAACTGAAAATATACAAGAGTTGGTCTCACCTATAAATAAAAAGTGAGAAATTAATGTCTCATGTATATGATCAGCTTGTTTTAACTGAGTTTTCTACAACAATATAGTTTCTTCATGATCAGCATTATGGCCCAAATCTTCCAACTATAACTTACATCTAAGTATTATCTCATGTAACTTGCGAGAGAAACATCTAATATAATTCAACCTCCATATTGGTGAGAACTGGTCTTTTTCGCTTACAGTGCATTTCCATTTATGTCTAAACATTTATACCTATAAGCATTTTAAAAATCTAATAACTTTTGCCCTTGTTTTATTCTACCTCAAACTACTCTTGGCAGTAATTTTTCCTGAACAAAATTTTTAGGGATAGAGAGAGTTTCCTTGAAAGAATAAAGAGGCAATGAAAGGGAAGAGAATGTCAAAGAAAGATTATTTTTGAGGAACCAAGTAGTGGAAAGACATAGGTAGAGTCATCAACCAAAGCTAGATAAAGTGAAAATGAAAGTGGAGTCACTCAGTCGTGTCTGACTCTTGCGACCCCATGGACTGTAGCCCGCCAGGCTCCTCTGTCCATGGGGTTTTCCAGGCAAGATACTGGAGTGGGGCGCCATTGCCTGCTCCAGGGGATCTTCCCCACCCAGGGATTGAACCCGGGTCTGCCGCACTGTAGGCAGACTTTACTGTCTGAGCCACCAGGGAAGTCCGTATAAAGCTAGATAAGCTAAGGAAAAAAAAGTGGTGAAGTCAGCGACAGAAAACATTCTCACCCTACACAAAATGGTTACATGCAATAAAAAAGGCACCAAAATAACTGAGCATTATTCTAACAAGACCTGATGAGAAAACAAGTGGAGACTATCTTCTGGCCTCAGTGGAGTAGCTTGTATTAGATCAAATATCCCACAGAAAACAACTTAAAAGCTGGCAGTTTTCAGGCAACCGAAAGTAAAAAGGCAGACAGAATTCAGAGGCCAAGCCTTAGAGGAGAGGAAAATGGGATAAAATGAGCCCCGAATTCTCTGCCAAACCCCAAATTCTCTTGGCAGAGAATTCCTAATGGTTAGGAATCATTAGGTGAATCCTAAACCTGAGCATCTCAAATTCCATGAGTAAAGCAGCTACTGAGAGATTAAGAAATGAAATTCAGGGTTTATCAGGGAAAACCTTAGTGATCACCTTACATTTTGAGCGGGGAATCCTGAAGGACTCCCTTTAAGGGTAAAGGCAAACCGTAAATCGGCCAGCCCTCAAAGATCCATAAAGCCTGTCTCATCGCAGCTCACTTCCTAACAGATCAGGTGACCTGCTCGGACACCGCTTTCTACAAGAAAATTTAATTCCCCCTGGAGGCTCTAAAAGTTTTCCTATAGAGTGTCATCACCTGGTTGATTTCAAATTTAAGCTTTTACTAGTTCTTTGGAGCCTTCTGCACCATAGATATTCTAATATATATGCTTTTTATAGAGAAAATTTTCTGTGTCTAGATTATGGTTTTTCCAGTGGTCATGTACGGATGTGTGAGTTGGACTGTGAAGAAAGCTGAGCACCGAGGAATTGATGCTTTTGAACTGTGGTGCTGGAAAAGACTCTTGAGAGTCCCTTGGACTGCAAGGGGATCCAACCAGTCCATCCTAAAGGAGATCAGTCCTGGGTGTTCTTTGGAAGGACTGATCATAAAGCTGAAACTCCAGTACTTTGGCCACCTCATGCAAAAAATTGACTCATTGGAAAAGACTCTGATGGTGGGAGGGATTGAGGGCAGGAGGAGAAGGGGATGACCGAGGAAGAGATGGTTGGATGGCATCACTGGCTCGATGGACGTGAGTTTGAATGAACTCCAGGAGTTGGTGATGGACAGGGAGGCCTGGCGTGCTGCGATTCATGGTGTCACGAAGAGTAGGACACGACTGAGTGACTGAACTGAACTGAACTGAGACTGTTTTCTGATGATAATTATTGTTGCCACTCATGACTGAAGTGGGATTAACAAGTCCTTCTTCTAATCCTTTTGCACATAATTCAACCTTGACATGAACTTCTCTAAATTGATCCTTTCTAAGAATAGGAAGAGATAAGGAAGGCAGTAAATTTTAAGAGAGGAAAAAGAGTGAAAGGAAGCACTATAGATTTTGGCATCCATTCCATATAGGACCCTTGAATCTATCCTTTACAAAAATGAGCAATGACTCAATTTCCCTTCTATTTTCTTCCCCCAAACCCTAAGACCTTATAAACTTGTGAAATCTTAGGGAAAACCCTTTGGTGAAAACAAATTTGTTTAGGCTAATTTGCAAACTGATTATGTCATAAACAGCCTATTAGCAGATTAGACTTTTGCATTCTAAAATTGTTTGCATCCAAACTGGCAAGCTTGCGCTGGAAGAGCACGTTGCGCCTGTTTCTTAGCTGTTGGCCATACTCTCATTTGAGAGCCAAGATTAAGCATGTGTAGAATATTGTACATATTGACAACAAACATACCTAGACTGTGATGTCAGCCTGAGACATTTACTCTAAAATAATAGACAGATTGTTACTTCTGTCCATTTCTACAATTTATTGAGAATTAGGTGTGTGTGTGTTTTTTTTTGATACTGATACTTCCATATAAGGAAACCAGGAAAAATATTTTGGATTCATTATTTTCTTTGACATGGAGACATTTCACTAAGTAATATTTGAGTTGTATATAATCATAGACTTAAAAGGTAATTGATGGCTTCCAATTTATTTACATCATAGTAACAAGATGTGATCTCTTTAAAGAGCATATACCATCAAATTAATATGTAAAAATTTGCTTTAATTTTGCAAACGAGTCTTGAGAGTTTAAATCATCATAGACTTGTTAGTACCTGCCTGAGTTAGTTATGGAGTCAGCAAAGCAATTTTGAAAAATAAACAGTATACTTTTAATTGATATATTTGTTTATGCATCATCATAAATGAGGAAAGGAACTTTTTTAAAAGTCAGCAGCTTCATAAACTGCTTTTCTTTATGTTCAGAAAAAATAATAAAATCATCAACTGTTACATGTTTTCTGGAAGCATCTGGAAAACATCATTCATTAGATATATATTTATTGGATATTATTATAATCCATATACTATTCTCAGGACTGGCAATACACTAATGAACAAACAGATAAAGCCCCTATCCTTATAGAGTTACAATCCAGAAGAGAAGACAAACAAATAAAAAAGCAAATAAAAACATGCAAATTATCAAATTAATGTAACATACAATTTATGCAATGATGAATATTTTATAGGTTTGGTTTTAGTCAAATAAGTGCCAAAAGAACACCATCTAGGACAAAATCTTAGTGATTAAGTATTTTAAGAATTTAGTATAATACATTTAACATGGAAGTTTTGAATAAGGTAAGAAATTCTGTATATCTGAACATCGAGATCATCACAGAGCAAGCACCAATAAAGGAGAAATTACAATGGCATGGGAAATTATTTTCCTTTTATCTATACCATGGCTTCTGAAAATAATTCCAACCCTTTCAGTTGCTGAAGATAGTCAGAAATGCTCTCCCCAGAAACATATTTGAGTATGACAGTCATGAAAATGATCGTATAAGTCATTGTATCTCACAGTCAAATTGCAATTTTGAGGAAAGATCAGACTGCAGAAGTGAGTTTCATTTAACTGGAGCCATGCTGGCTCATTTGCCCAGAAACAGCCATGTTATGCAATGGTGTGCCAAGGGAATTAATAACTGATGGATGATCAGACCTGCTCAAAGTGGTGGTAATCATTTGCTACTTGAACCACCACATTTTGGCAAATAAAAAGCCTTTGCTGGTGCCAAATCTGTAATTACTTTCCTTAACGGTGATGATGTGTGCCTGTTCCGTGAGATCCCATACTAATGCTTCTGTTGTTGGCTAAAACCACCCAGTACTTGAGATAATAACCTCATTTCTGCATCTGTCTCTCTGCAGGATGGGGCTTCTAATTCCTTTTTCCTTTTCATTTTGTTTCAGTTTTTTTGAAGTTAAAAGGAGGTTTTAAACCTTGCCTTTTTTGTTTCCCCCAGAGGGCTTTGTTTGAACAACTTCAGAATCTCTTAGACACAATTTTTAAAAACTGTGTGCATCGCCACATGATTATCTTGAAGTGACAGACTTTTACTATATAAATATTAATGTGTATGTGTATTTCTGTGATCAAGTGTTGTACTAATAGAAACTAGAGCCAGATTACCCCCAGTGACTTCATCACTTCCTGGTCGTGAGTCTCAATTTCAGACCGCTAGTTTAGGGCAACCAGCCAACACTGGTGCCCTAACATGCTGGGTGAAGCGTTCCCTTATTAGAGTCTGAATGCTTAAATTACAGTTGTCAAGTGACCTGATGGAAGCCGTGGAAAGCAAAAATCCAAATGTATGGAATCTCAAATGGAATGTTTCCACTATGGAAGGGAAATGTCCTGGCAGATTTCTCTAAAACACATGAGAAAATATTTCCTGATTGGTGGAAAAGTTTCATTCTAAAACGTTTTTCTTGGCTATTTCTTTAAAAAGTCAGAGTAGAACTTTTCTGTTGGATCCTAATACAGCCATGTCGTTTCTTTTGGAGAGTGTTGTTTAGTATACAGATTTTTTCGATGCTTTCATTTTTAATCAATCTGTCTTTATATTTAAAGCGTGTTGCTTTTAGTTAAGTAGCTTTATAAGAGTTGGGATAGGCATTTTTATTAATTCTGACAATCTTTGCCTTTTAAAAAGGATGTTTAAGCCATTTATGTTTAATCCAGTCATCAATACGATTGGGTTTAAATCTAACATCTGATATTTTGTTTTAGAGTTGCTCTAGCTGTCCTTCATTCCTCCCTTAGGTTTTTACTGCCTTATTTTCAAATAATTGAGTATTGTTTTATGATTCATCTCCATGATTGAATAAATATCACTACTACTTATGACTGTGTGCTTGCTTTGAATATTTCAATATGAATCTTCAACTTATCACCACCCATCTTCAAGTAACATGACACCACCTCACATACAGCACAAGAACAGACACTAGCACACTCCGCTCCTCCGGGCTTTTGTCCTTTGTGCTTCATCAAAATGAAATCTACATGTATAAACTTTAATTATTCTTTAAATGGTAAGTTATCTTTTAAAGAGAGTAAACATTGCAAAATATGTAATTTATTTTATTCAAGCATTTATCATTTTCTGCATTCTTTATTAGACGAAAACTTCCACTGGATCATTTCCTTTCTCTTGGAAGAAATTTCTTCAGCATTTATCATAGTATGGGCATCCTCCTGGTTAATTTTCTCAGTTTTGTGTCTGTCGATAATTCTTTTTTCACCTTTATTTTTGACTGTCATTTTCTTTAGGTATAGACTTCAGGGCAAACAGGTGTTTTTGGTTACCCATTTGCTTTTTCTGAACTCTTGATGTTTTAAAGATGTCATTCTAATATTGGATCTTTGCAAAGTATCTGATGAGAAGTCTGATATCATTCTAATCTTTATTCCTGTATGTGATGGGCCTCTTTCTCTTTATCATTTGTTTTCAGAATTTGGTTTTAAAGGGTCCTTCCTTTTGGAGTTCTTTCAGCTTCTTTAATATACTGGCTTACAGGTTTTATAAAATTTGGAAAATTTTACTCAAATTTTTAAAGTTGTTTTTTGTCCCCTTCCTTTTCCATTTCTTCCTAATAAGGCTTCAGTGACATGATTATATTATTAAAATTTATTTATATTTAAGGCCACACCATGCAACTCATAGGATCTGAGTTCTCTGACCAGGTATGAGACTCCAAAATGGAAGTGAGGAGTCCTAACCACTGGACCACCATGGAATTCTCATCATTTTTGATAGTTTCTTTTATAGTATCTTTAACTACATTGGTTACTTTTGGAACAAAGCTAGTGGAGGTGATGGAATTCCAGTGGAGCTATTTCAAATCCTGAAAGATGATGCTGTGAAAGTGCTACACTCAATATACCAGCAAATATGGAAAACTCAGCAGTGGCCACAGGACTGGAAAAGGTCAGTTCTCATTCCGATCACAAAGAAAGGCAATGCCAAAGAATGTTCAAACTACTGCCCAATTGCACTCATCTCACATGCTGGTAAAGTAATGCTTAAAATTCTCCAGCCCAGGCTTCAGCAATACATGAACCATGAAATTCCAGAAGTTCAAGCTGGTTTTAGAAAAGGCAGAGGAACCAGAGATCAAATTGCCAACATCCGCTGGATCATGGAAAAAGCAAGAGAGCTCCAGAAAAACATCTATTTCTGCTTTATTGACTATGCCAAGCCTTTGACTGTGTGGATCACAAGAAACTATGGAAAATTCTGAAAGAGATGGGCATACCAGACCACCTGACCTGTCTCTTGAGAAACCTGTATGCAGGTCAGGAAGCAACAGTTAGAACTGGACATGGAACAACAGACTGGTTTTAAATAGGAAAAGGAGTACGTCAAGGCTGTATATTGTCACCCTGCTTATTGAACTTATATGCAGAGTACATCATGAGAAATGCTGAGCTGGATAAAGCACAAGCTGGAATCAAGATAGCCGGGAGAAATATCAATAACCTCAGATATGCATATGACACCACCCTTATAGCAAAGTGAAGAAGAACTAAAAAGCCTCTTGATGAAAGTGAAAGAGGAGAGTGAAAAAGCTGGCTTAAAGCTCAATATTCAGAAAACTAAGATCATGGCATCTGGTCCCATCACTTCATGGGAAATAGATGTGGAAACAGTGGAAACAGTGTCAGACTTTATTTTTCTGGGCTCCAAAATCACTGCAGATGGTGATTGCAGCCATGAAATTAAAAGATGCTTACTCCTTGGAAGAAAAGTTATGACCAACCTAGATAGCATATTGAAAAGCAGAGACATTACTTTGCCAACAAAGGTCCATCTAGTCAAGGTTATGGTTTTTCCAGTGGTCATGTATGGATGTGAGAGTTGGATTGTAATGAAAGCTGAGCACCGAAGAATTGATGCTTTTGAACTGTGGTGTTGGAGAAGACTCCTGAGAGTCCCTTGGACTGCAAGGAGATGCAACCAGTCCATCCTAAAGGAGACCAGTCCTGGGTGTTCATTGGAAGGACTGATGTTGAAGCTGAGACTCCAATATTTTGGCCAACTGATGGGAAGAGCTGACTTATTGGAAAAGACCCTGGTGCTGGGAAAGATGAGGGCAGGAGGAGAAGGGGATGACAGAGGATGAGATGGTTGGATGGCATCATCGACTTGATGGACATGGGTTTGGGTGGACTCCGGGAGTTGGTGATGGACAGGGAGGCCTGGCATGCTGCAATTCATGGGGTCGCAAAGAGTCGGACATGCTGAGCGACTGAACTGAACTGAACTAACTACATTGATGTTTTCTTCTGCAGTGTATAATCTACTGTTAGTCTCTATAGAGTATCTTTTATTTCAGACAGTATCTCTCAATATCTTGAACTTTCATGTGGGATTTTTAAAAAATATCTTCTGTTTAGTCTTCATTACTCTTCTATATACTCCTCTTGTCTTTCCAGACCTTGTTGACTTTATGGTACATATTTATAATTGTGTTATTGTCTTTTCTCATTCCCAAATCTGCCATTTCTATGTATATTTCTATATATAGTTACTTTTTCTCCCACTATGGAATCATACTTTCCTGCTTCTTTGAATTTTTGTGAGCTTTTGATAGATGCCAGATGTTATGAATATTACATGGTTTCAAGCTTGATTTTGGTGCATTTTAAAAAATATTGTTGAAATTTATTCTTTCAAATAGTCAAGTTACTTGGGATAAGTTGGATCTTTCTGAGATTTGTTGTTGTTGTTGTTAAGATATTTTAGTGTGGTCCAGGGCAGCCTTTAGTCCAGGACAGATTCAGTTCTAATATTAAAGTGAAAATGCGTAGAGAACACTATCTGATGCTCCTGTACTTAATTATCCGCCCATTCTATCTTGTAGAGACAACAAATTAATCATACTTTCTGTGAATGGTGAATAACAAAGATTGTTGAATATCACCCTGTTTTTCCATATTAGATTTTAATTGTACTTTTATTATTTGTTTTTAGATATCACTGGGTTAAAACTTCATTCAACTATGAAAATCATATTTTGCTAGGAGAATTTAGGCAAGGGAAAAAGAAAGCATTGTAGTTTCCTCCCCCTGAAATTGTATGACACGCTTTCTTTTGATTCTTTAAGGCAATCTGAACATGCTGTCTAAGATACAGAAGAAATCCTGATGGACTTTCATGACATCTTTGTTGCTGATAACCACCTTTCTGGTCCCCTGTGAACTAAATGATGATAAAATATTCCAGATGTAGCTGCTAGGACAGGAGAGGTATCTGCAAAGCTCTTAGGGCATGTGAATGACCCTATGGTAAGCCCCTTTAAGCTTTTCCCCAGATTCTTCTTTCTTCCTTGTATACATTCCCTTTAATCTTATTAGAACTAATTCTAACATTCACAACATGGACCGTACGCTGGTTATAACAGTGAAGCAAAGAAGTGATTTCTGCATTTGAACTGTTCAGGGAATCCCTCTGGTTTATTTGTAGGTTTGCTTTGCTCTATTTTGTTCTGTCTTATAACCTCAAGGCTTAATCCTCAAGACTTTCTCTACCATTAAATGCCTTCCTTTATACTTCAATGTGGGGCTTTCCAGGTGGCTAAGTGGTAAAGAATTCTCCCAGTGCAGGAGATGCAAGAGACATGGGTTCGATCCCTGCATCAGGAAGATCCCTTGGAGGAGGAAATGGCAACTCAGTCCCGTATTCTTGCCTGGAGAATCCCATGGAGAGGAGTCTGATGGGCTACAGTCCATGGAGTTGAAAAGAGTTGGACACAACTGAGCACACACACACACACACACACACACACACACTGCAGTGTTCAACTGCTTTAGGACACAACTTGGAATTGAGGATGAGACAAAAGTTTTTACCCATGTTTGGAAACTCAATGGAGAACTAAGGCAAAGGATAATATTTTGAACGATCCCTACAGAATTTTGGCAGTGATTAATTTCACAAGCAAAGTAGCAGTTTAATTTTATCTCTTCTCTCATCTGTGTAGACTCCTAGCCAAGTCATGTCATCTGTGTTTTACTTCCAGTTTTAATATTCTTAAAGGGAATCATGAAAACTCCCCACCCTCTTTTTGGCAAAGAGCTCTGAGCGTCTCAGAACAAAGGCGCAAAGAAACTGCGCTTGCTGTTTTTATTGACATGCACACACTCGCCAAACCTCGACTCACATGAGTTTATACTCACCTGTGATAGAGCTGAGCCACCTGTGTCTGCAAGTGTCGCATGTATCTAACTTGTTTCTCCAGCCTTGTTTCCCCATCTGGCTTAGTGTGTAATGGAAAAAACAAAACACCAACATGTCTTAAGTGGCATAGCTAGAAGTTTTATGTGTTACAAAGTGTTTATCCTTTTTCTTAAGCACACAGCACCTGCTATTGCTTTGTTATTGTTTGCCTGGAATTTTATCCTGGGGTGTAAGACAGAAACTTCTGTTAGATTGGATTCATCTAAATTGGAGATTTTAGGTTGCTTGTTCATCAGTGTTAAGGTCAGTTGAGAGCTATTGGCAAAGGCCACTTATAAGGAAGGTAATAATTTATTACAGATTTGTAGATCCACAACTGAAGCTGAAGCTCCAAAATTTTGGTCACCAGATGTCAAGAGCTAAACTCTGGAAAAGACCTTGATGCTGGGAAAGATTGAGGGCAAGAGGAGAAGGGGGAGACAGAGGATGAGGTGGTTGAATGGCATTGCCGACTCAATAGACATGAATTTGAACAAGCTGTGGGAGATAGTTAAGGACAGGGAAGCCTGGAGTGCTACAGGTCATGGTGTCGCAGAGAGTCAGACACAACTTAGCAATGGCACTACAGCAACAAACTCCATGGTAGAAGACAGCTTGCTAAAAATAATTAAGGTACAGTGACTGTATAACGTTTTAGGAGTATTAATACAAAACTTAACCCAATAATCTCAAAGAACAAAGATAACGCTGGTAACCCTGTTTGCAGAAAATAACTTTGAGTAAGAGCTTCTGTTCTTGCTTTGTCTCTTAGATCCTTTCCAAGACAATGTTACAATTAATGAATTAAAATAATACAATATGTGAAAGTGAAGTCGCTCAATCATGTCAAACTCTTTGTGACCCCATGGACTGAAGCCCACCAGGTTCCTCTGTCCATGGGATTTCCCAGGCAAGAATACTGGAGTGGGTTGCCATTTCCTTCTCCAAGGGGGATTTTCCTGACCCAGGGATTGAACCCGGGTCTCCAGCATTGCGGGCAGATGCTTTACCATCTGAGCCACCAGGGAATCCCATACAATATAGTATTACATAATTTTGATTTCCCTAAATTTTGTTATAGTTTTGATAAATGTGACAGGTTGATTAGAGTTTGAGGAGGTGAATAATTTTGACTCTGTACTGTTCAAATAAATCAATAACCAGTGTTGATAAATAAAATAATGAATATCAAACACACAGAAATAAATATAAAAATAAAACAAAATAATACAAATTAGTTTCATTCATTCATTTATGTAGTACCTACTATTTGAGTTGGACCATAAAGGAAGCTGAGTGCCAAAGAATTGAAGTTTTTGAACTGCGGTGTTGGAGAAGACTCCTGAGAGTCCCTTGGACTGCAAGGAAATCAAACCAGTCCATCCTAAAGGAAACCAGTCCTGAATATTCATGGTGAATATTCTGATGCTGAAGCTGAAACTCTAATACTTTGGCCACCTGATGCAAATAACTGACTTATTTGAAAAGACTCTGATGCTGGAAAAGATTGAAGGCAGGAGGAGAAGGGGATGACAGAGGATGAGATGGTTGGATGATATCACTGACTCAATGGACATGAGTTTGACCAAGCTCCAGGAGATGGTGACGGACAGGGAAGCCTGGCGTGGTGCAATCCATGGGGTGGCAAAGGACAGGACATGGCTGAGTGACTGAACGGCGCTTCCTGCCCTCATGAAGTTAATGTCCTATTTAAAGAAGTGAAACCCTGAAACAAAAGCAGGTATATACTTATTTGCATGATGGCAGGTGGTGACAAATGACAGAGAAGGCAGTATACAGGGGTAGGCTGAGCTATTCCAGGTGGCTCGGGGAAGACTCCCTAAGGAGATGAAATTTCAGTAGTGGAGAAGGCTATAGCACCCCACCACTCCAGTACTCTTGCCTGGAGAATCCCATGGACGGAGGAGCCTGGTGGACTGCAGTCCATGGGGTCGCTACTAGTCGGACACGACTGAGCGACTTCACTTTCTCTTTTCACTTTCAGGCATTGGAGAAGGACATGGCAACCCACTCCAGTGTTCTTGCCTGGAGAATCCCAGGGATGGGGGAGCCTGGTGGGCTGCCGTCTATGGGGCCACACAGAGTCGGACACGACTGAAGTGACTTAGCAGCAGCAGCAGCAGTGATTCAAAACAGAGAGTGAGAAAGCCACCTAAATATCCAGGGGAAGAACTTCCCATGCAAAGGCACAGCGAGTGAAGATGCCCTGAGGAGTGGATCCATCTGGCATGGTGTGAGAAGCAGCAGGAACAGCAGCGAGACCACGGCCCCGTGAACCACGGAGCTGGAATGAGAGAAGAGACGGGAGACCAGGGCAGCTCACCCAGGGCCTTGTGTTCCACAGACCTTTAGATGCCTTGTTAGTGTAGAGTTGAGAGTAGAAAAGGGAAGAGCTTTGTTTGGTTTTAAAAGATTGGAGATGACCGCTGGCTGGAAAAAAGACTTGTGCTTGGGAAATACGGAGAGAAAAAGGAAGACCTACTAGGAAGCTAGCGCTTTTGCAGACCAGAGGCGGATGATTCTGAAAATACTTAGCAGGATAATCCTAGACGGCTACAGTGCATATTTTACTAAGACTCAGAGCCTGAGGTCATATCCTATACTAAAACACATTAAGTTGGGGGTCACAGAAAAGATGACCTCTTCGTTGTGTACAGAAACTCCTTAATACATGTGCATTTTACATCATGAAATAGTTGTTATGTCTGAGCTAAACTGACAATATAATTGTTTTTTAAAACCCACCCACATTAATATTTCTGCAGTGAAATGTATGAATATTCAGTGGGATTTAAAAGGGCACATCAATAGTCTTAGGTTAGGTCACATTTTACCATCAAATGAATAATAAGAGAGAATACTTTGCATTTCCAGACGTTTCTGGACTCTGAAATTTCAGATCTGTTGCAGATGGGCCTGTATAATCACTGTTGCATCTGTTTAAGAATTGCCTCTGCCAACACTGTTCATACATCACGAGCACTGGATAAGTATAAGGGAAGCTTCACCAACACGGTAGAAATATAAGGAAGTCTTTTATCAGAAAGTATAATCTGAATATATATTTCAATTAACCAAAATATAAATCAAAATTAAGAAAAAACAAATTAATATATCTACAAAAAGGAAACTGCAGGTCCTACCTTATGGGGCAATAGTGTATGACACCCCCAAATATGCTGCTATTGTGTGTTTTGAGCTGTAGGCACTTGAAAACCCAGCAAAACCCTCCTCCAGCAGGGAAAGGCTTTCTCTGAATTCCTCTTCTCTGGAAAAAGAGAAAGCCCCTGCAAAAACTTTCCAGCTGTTGTAGTTCCCTCCCCAGGAACTTCCTCAACCAGGGAAGACTGACTCCTGCCACACGAGAGGAGACTAGAGGTCCACACCACACCCAGACACTTTGTCACAAACGGTCACCCCTCCCACCTACTCTCCCCAAAGCCCATTCAGCTCTCCTAAAAATCATTCCCTCTCTACCAAGAGGATGACATCCTGAATTAAACTGTCAATTAAGCCTGAATTCTAAACCACCTCAAGGAGTTACTCATTTTTCCCTGGGTTGAAATGAGTATAATTTTCCAGGTATAAATGAAGTACTCATGTTAATAAGCTCCTGTTTGTTTTCCTGTTGTTAATCTGTCTTTTTACAATGGTCTCAGCTAAGAACTCAGAAGGGTAAGAGAAAAATTACTTTTTCTTCCCTACTTCTCCCAACCTAGGAACTCAGTTAGATCCCTCAGCTGTCCATTTATTCTAAAGCCCAGAGGTAGAACTTTGTTTATCAGACTTTTCCTTTCCTTTCCTAGTGCCAGGATTTGGGGTTCTTAGACTGCCTCTCCTTTCCACAATTGAGACCACATCACTTACATGTCTGATAACTAATCCATGAGGGATTTCAGGAAGTGGATGAAGCCATGGATCTCAGGCAACATGGGAGAGGCATTTAGAAGCATAAAGGCTTTCTGGAAATCCCTTAAGTGGTAATTTGGTTGTTTGCTGTGTGATCGGTAAGTTGAGTCCAGCTCATCATGATTTCATGGACTATAGCCTGTCAGGTTCCTCTGCCTGTGGGATTCTCCAGGCAAGAAGACGAGTGGGTTGCCATTTCCTTCTCCAGGGGATCTTCCTGACCCAGGGATCGAACCCGTGTCTCCTGCTTTGGTGGGTGTATTCTTAACCACTGAGCCACCAGGGAAGCCTGTACATTTGGTAATATTTGGTAGGTTCTAATTTTATGTGGATGGCAGGGGAGGGTATAATCTGAGCTCTTCTCTGAAAAGTCTGTCCAGCATAGAGAGCCTGGTCAGGAGCCAAGCTGGTGGATCCTTTTTCTCCTACTGTAACAGCCATGCTTGCCTAAGGAGCAACATTAAGCCAGGGGCAGAGAAGGTGTCACTCTTCAGAGGTACAAATGTCAAAGACTTTTGCATTTTGGCTCTTAAGGGCAGAAACCCTAGACTTAGTGGGTAGGAATGGGCAGTCTGTTTTTGTAAAACTATGCCGACTTACTAGTCAATTTTGCTAACAGAATTTAACCAAACCAAAATAAACCAACCAAACCAAATGAAAGTTCTGCTTTGAACACTTACAACATAAATACAGTTTTTAGTGGGATTTTTAAACTGTCACTTGGCCATGTTGGTATCCCACACTCAGAAACAATTTAAAATTCTATTTTTCACCCCTGTGGATTTTACTCCATGAATCAACAGTCTGCACGATCAACATTCATTTTTAAGCATATATCTCAGCATTGAACATCTAAATTCATACATTGATTCAAACTTTCCTCATGGAAATATATAAGCCTAATTGTCTGATTATTTTAAACTACCATCTTTAAAAATCTACCCTTTCGAAGTAATTCCATAAACATGCTCTTTTTAGAATGAAATACAGCTAGCCTTCACCAATCTATTTCTGCATCTATGTAACTGTATGTGTGATTAGCACTGCTCATCTATTTCACAATTTTTTTCTGACTAGTTAGGACTTGGAATTTCCCCAAACATCATCTCTTTTTTTTTTTTTTTGAATGCTTTTAATCATAACAACTTTAATAAGGTATCTTTAGTCTTTCAAGTTGGTTTCCCCACCTATATAAAAAATGCCATGGGTGTGGAAAATAAATTACTGCCAACACAGTCATCATCCAAAATAGAAACATTCATATTCCAATTCCATATTGCACTGCCTTTCTCTGTTGGCTGTAGACCAAAACTGTAGAGGTGCTATGTTAATTTTTAGTATCACCATGGTGAATTTGTTTTAGAAACACATTTCTGTGCTATTAAAGGGTAGGAAAATTACATTCTCTTAGAAGGAAGTTCAGTTCATTTCAGTCGCTCAGTTATGTCTGACTCTTTGCAACCCCATGAATCGCAGCACGCCAGGCCTCCCTGTCCATCACCATCTCCCAGAGTTCACTCAGACTCATGTCCATCGAGTCAGTGATGCCATCCAGCCATCTCATCCTCTGTCATCCCCTTCTCCTCCTGCCCCCAATCCCTCCCAGCATCACAGTCTTTTCCAGTGAGTCAGCTCTTCACATGAGGTGGCCAAAGTACTGGAGTTTCAGCTTTAGCATCATTCCTTCCAAAGAAATCCCAGGGCTGATCTCCTTCAGAATGGACTGGTTGGATCTCCTTGCAGTCCAAGGGACTTTCAAGAGTCTTCTCCAACACCACACTTCAAAAGCATCAATTCTTTGGCACTCAGCCTTCTTCACAGTCCGACTCTCACATCCATACATGACCACAGGAAAAACCATGGCCTTGACTAGATGGACCTTAGTCAGCAAAGTAATATCTCTGCTTTTGAATATACTATCTAGGTTGGTCATAACTTTTCTTCCAAGGAGTGATTGTCTTTTAATTTCATGGCTGCAATCACCATCTGCAGTGATTTTGGAGCCCCCTCAAAATAAAATCTGACACTGTTTCCACTGTTTCCCCATCTATTTCCCATGAAGTGATGGGACTGGATGCCATGATCTTTGTTTTCTGAATGTTGAGCTTTAGGCCAACTTTTTCACTCTCCACTTTCACTTTCATCAAGAGGCTTTTTAGTTCCTTTTCACTTTCTGCCATAAGGGTGGTGTCATCTGCATATCGGAGGTTATTGATATTTCTCCCGGCAACAATAGCAAACTATATGCATTGTTCACCAATCTATAGAAAAGACTACTCTGAATGCAGTTGTGAAATTATCTGACACTTTGCATGCAAAAAGAGCAAAGAACTTTTTGTTAGTTACTCAGTTGTGTTTGACTCTTTGTGACCACATAGACTTTAGCCTGTCAGGCTCCTCTGTCCATGGAATTCTCCAGGCAAGAATACTGGGGTGGGTAGCCATTCCTTTCTCCAGGGGATATTCCCCACTCGGGATGGAACCCGATTCTTGCAGGCCAATTCTTTACCATCTAAGCCACTAGGGAAGCCCTCAGATAGGGAAAAGAGATGAGAAAAGATTACTCAAATTAAAGTACTGTTTTTATTTTCATTCTTTAGAGTACTGTGAGGCAAGGTTTTAGGACTTGCGTGTTTTTGTAACACTTGCTTCAGATTCATCCAAAGAACTTCTGCACTCCTAACCCTTCTTTTAAAGACTCACACCAGTTAGTGTAGATGTAATTGCATTAGCCAGGTATAGATATGTCCATAATACATCACTAATGAGAAACCAGCTTTCTGTAGTCAGTATTAACATCCTAAGTTTACTTCATGATTGCTTGAGATGTGTTAGTTTGTGGTGCGAATTTCACATACTTTTCTTCTATAATTCAAAGGACGTTCCATTTCATAATAGAACTAAGTTCAAAAAGTCATTTCTCATGGTTATACTTACTGGCTGAATTGGTTTAGCAGCACTTTCTCACAGTTCTGGAGGCTAGAAGTCAGAGACGAAGGTGCTAGCAGGGTCAGTTTCTTTGCGGCCTCTCTCCTTAGCCTGCAGACAGCCATCTTCTCCCTGTGCTTCACAATTTCTTCTCTCCTCTGTCGATGTCCTAATTGCCACCTCTTACAAGGAAGTCAGTTTGTAGAGAGTCTGAATGGAGTATAAACAGGCAGTGTGAACAGAGCAGTAAGGAAGGGTTCACTCTTTGTATCGTCATCAGACACACTGTCATAGACTGAGAAGCCGCCAAAGACCCACACCAGTTAATGTAGATGGAACTGCATTGGCTTTGGTAGTGAGAAACTACCTAAGTTTCCATTTGTAACTTAAGTAAACAAAGACCCAAAGAGGACAAAAATCTTGTTGTTATGATTAACAGTGGAATAACGCAAAACATCCACCAGCTTTGTTCATAGCGATGCTTTCTAAGCCCCACTTGACTTCACATTCCAGGATGTCCGGCTCTAGATTAGTGATCACACCATCATGATTATCTGGGTCCTGAAGATCTTTTTGTACAGTTCTTCTGTGTATTCTTGCCACCTCTTCCTAATATCTTCTGCTTCTGTTAGGTCCAGACCATTTCTGTCCTTTATCGAGCCCATCTTTGCATGCAATGTTCCCTTGCTATCTCTAATTTTCTTGAAGAGATCTCTAGTCTTTCCCATTCTGTTGTTTTCCTCTACTTCTTTGCATTGACTGCTGAGAAAGGCTTTCTTATCTCTCCTTGCTATTCTTTGGAACTCTCATTCAGATGCTTATATCTTTCCTTTCCTCCTTTGCTTTTCGCTTCTCTTCTTTTCACAGCTATTTGTAAGGCCTCCCCAGACAGCCATTTGCTTTTTTTGCATTTCTTTTCCATGGGGATGGTCTTGATCCCTGTCTTCTGTACAATGTCATGAACCTCCGTCCATAGTTCATCAGACACTCTGTCTATCAGATCTAATCCCTTAAATCTATTTCTCACTTCCACTGTATAATCATAAAGGATTTCATTTAGTTCATACCTGAATGAAAGTGAAGGTGAAGTCGCTCAGTCGTGTCCAACTCTTTGCGACCCCGTGGACTGTAACCTACTAGGCTTCTCTGTCCATGGGATTCTCCAGGCAAGAATACTGGAGTGGATTGCCATTTCCTTCTCCAGGGGATCTTCCCAACCCAGGTATCAAACCCGGTCTCCTGCATTGGAGGCAGACGCTTTAACCTCTGAGGGTTTTCCTGCTTTCTTCAATTTAAGTCTGAATTTGGTAATAAGGAGTTCATGATCTGAGCCACAGTTAGCTCCTGGTCTTGTTTTTGTTGAGTGTATAGAGCTTCTCCATCTTTGGCTGCAAAGAATATAATCAATCTGATTTTGGTGTTGACCATCTGGTGATGTCCATGTGTAGAGTCTTTTCTTGTGTTGTTGGAAGAGGGTGTTTGCTATGACCAGTGTGTTCTCTTGGCAAAACTCTATTAGCCTTTTCCCTGCTTCATTCTGTATCCCAAGGCCAAATTTGCCTGTTACTCCAGGTGTTTCTTGACTTCCTACTTTTGCATTCCAGTCCCCTAAATGAAAAGGATATCTTTTGGGGGTGTTCTAAACAATCTTGTAGGTCTTCACAGAACTGTTCAACTTGAGCTTCTTCAGTGTTACTGACTGGGACATAGGCTTGGATTACTGTGATACTGAATGGTTTGCCTTGAAAATGAACAGAGATCATTATATCATTTTTGAGATTGCATCCAAGGACTGCATTTTGGACTTTTTGTTGACCATGATGGCTACTCCAAGATAATCATGATGGTGTGATCACTCACTTAGGGCCAGACTTTCTAAAATGTGAAGTCAATGGGGCTTAGAAAGCATCACTATGAACAAAGCTAGTGGACGTGATGGAATTCCAGTTGAGCTCTTTCAAATCCTGAAAGATGATGCTGTGAAAGTGCTACACTCCATATGCCAGCAAATTTGGAAAACTCAGCAGTGCCCACAGGACTGGAAAAGGTCAGTTTTCATTCCAATCCCAAAGAAAGGCAATGCCAAAGAATACTCAGACTACCACACAATTGCATTTATCTCACATGCTAGTAAAATAATGCTCAAAATTCCCCAAGCCAGGCTTCAGCAATACGTGAACTGTGAACTTCCTAATGTTCAAGCTGGCTTTAGAAGAGGCAGAGGAACCAGAGATCAAATTGCCAACATCTGCTGGATCATTGAAAAAGCAAGAGGGTAACAGAAAAACATCTATTTCTGCTTTATTGACTATGCCAAAGCCTTTGACTGTGTGGACCACAACAAACTCTGGAAAATTCTGAAAGAGATGGGCATACCAGACCACCTGACTTGCCTCTTGAGAAACCTATATGCAGGTCAGGAAGCCACAATTAGAACTGGACATGAAAAAACAGACTGGTTCCAAATAGGAAAAGGAGTATATCAAGGCTGTATATTGTCACTCGGCTTATTTAACTTATATGCAGAGTACATCATGAGAAACTCTGGGCTGGAGGAAGCACAAGGTGGAATCAAGATTTTGGGAGAAATATCAATAACCTCAGATATGCAGATGATACCACCCTTATGGCAGAAAGTGAAGACCTAAAAAGCCACTTGATGAAAGTGAAAGAGGAGAGTGAAAAAGTTGGCTTAAAGCTCAACATTTAGAAAACGGAGATCATGGCATCTGGTTCCATTACTTCCTGGGAAATAGATGGGGAAACAATGGAAACAGTGTCAGACTTTATTTTGGGGGCTCCAAACTCACAGCAGATGGTGATTGCAGCCATGAAATTAAAAGACACTTACTCCTTGGAAGGAAAGTTATGACCAACCTAGACAGCATATTCAAAAGCAGAGACATTACTTTGCCAATAAAGTTCCTTCTAGTCAAGGCTATGACTTTTCCAGTAGTCGTGTGTGGATGTGAGAGTTGGACTGTGAAGAAGGCTGAGCGCCGAAGAATTGATGCTTTTGAACTGTGGTGTTGGAGAAGACTCCTGAGAGTCCCTTGGACTGCAAGGAGATGCAACCAGTCCATCCTAAAGGAGATCAGTCTTGGCTGTTCATTGGAAGGACTGATGCTGAAACTCCAATACTTTGGCCACCTCATGTGAAGAGTTGACTCACTGTAAAAGACCCTGATGCTGGGAGGGATTGGGGGCAGAAGCAGAAAGGGACGACAGAGGATGAGATGGCTGGATGGCATCACCGACTCAATGGAGATGAGTTTGAGTGAACTCCAAGAGTTGGTTATGGACAGGGAGTCCTGGCGTGCTACGACTCATGGGGTCACAAAGAGTCGGATGTGCTGAGCAACTGGACTGAACTGAACTCAAAACCAAAATCTTAATCCAAGTCCTTTTCATTGTCTTATTTTATATTCTTTGCATTGAATTAAGTCCAGATTCTTCATTTCTTTAATGCTTTGATTCCTCCTTGATTACCAAAATCTTTGTGTGGTTGCAGTGAGCATGGATTGTTTTATTTTAACCTGGTTTCCTTTGCTCTTCACCAGGCTTGGGAAATTCCCCCTCCTCACTTTGCAAGGGGGTGCTCTGTCAGTCCAGAGGCCCTACCCTCCTCACCACACAAAAGTTCATGTTAACCAGGATTCTGGATTAAAAGACTCTTGAGGGGAGTGGCATTGATGCTGGAGAGAGAGGTGTCCTTTGGGAGATCATGGCCATTGAGGAGCTTGTGAGCCTTGGGATTGTAGAAAAGAGATCCTGATTGAGAAAGAGGACAGAGAGCTGAAATAGCTAAAGCGAAGGAAGAAAAGGAGAGAGAAATGAGGAAAGGGGGATACAGAAGAAGAGGAATGGGAAGGAGAAGAAAAAGAAGGAGGTGAAGAGGAGGAAGGAAATAACCACCTGACTATGCTGTGGGAACTTGGATCCAACAGGGAAGCTGCTGCATTTTTCAGTTAGTAAATGAATGCATTCCTTTTTTTTTTTCCATTAAGGTAGAGTTTGAGCTAATTTTCTGCCTCTTACAAAAGAAAAAGCACTATCATTTTACTGAGAAAAAAATTCCACTTTAGATAAAGTCAGTTTCAAACCACACTCTGTAAGGTCAGGTACATGTCTCATGAAAGTATTGCTAACTTCTTCCAAAACTGAATCCTGGCCCTTGAATGGGTAAATAGTTCTACGGGGAAAAGAAGGCTGACCACTTACAGAGTATAGCAATACAGCATGCCAGGCTCCCCTGTCCAACCACGTCATCCGCTATTGCCCCCTTCTCCTGCTGCCCTCAGTCTTGCCCAGCATCAAGGTCTACTCCAGTGAGCTGGCTCTTCGCATCAGGTAGCCAAAGTATTAGAACTACAGCTTCAGCAGTAATCTTGCCAATGAATATTCAAGGTTGATTTCGTTTAGGATTGACTGGTTTGATCTCCTTGTGGTTGAGGGGATAAAACAGAAGCTCCTGTCTGAATAGCTGCGATTCAGATCTAACACATGGATTCCCACCTTCCCCATACCCAACTCCAATTAAAATTCCACAGTTAAGAGTTATTGTATATATAGAATAAAAGTTGCTCTAAGTTCCTATAACTTACTGTAAATCCAGATTTCTGGGTTTATTCTGAAGGGATAAATTGGGTATGTCAGAAGCCAAGATACCTGGCTGTATGGTAGAAGACTGAACTTCAGGGCCAACATTTATTTTGGATAGTTGAAAGGCTTAACATCCATCTCATGGTCTGAAAGGAAATCACATGCAGAGGGAAGAAAAAATCCCATGGCCCCGATTTTTCCACAGTGAGGAAATCTGCCAATGGTTCAGTTGTGACTTATCAAAGAGTGTTTTCTTCTCCGGCTAAGGGAAACCACATACAAGGTTTCATTTCACAAAATTAGTTGATTCTTGATAAACGTATTTTAGTTATAGATTCAAAATTCCTTCTTTTGGTTTTTATTATGTTGATTATGGTGACTCTGATTTGGTTCTTTTTACCACAGCTCCTCTGTGATATGCCTATTCTAAGGCCAGTTTTACGGAAGTGTATTTAGAAGCTCCTTCAACTAATCCAAGAGATTTTATCAACTGTATAAAACGTAAACTGCTGAACCCAAATCCAGATTAACTTATCTTAAAAAAGGTCATTTTGTTTTGGTTACGGTAAACCCTATTCAGTTTATTTTGAAAAAGAATCAGAAAATGTTTGGAAGCATATGAAAGATGTTAGCTATGGTACTCAGAACACAGTACCACAGCGTGTGTGTGTGTTTTATCTCCAAACAATGTAGGGTCGGTTCAACAGTGCAACCAGAGTATCATCATAAGTTGTGAGCACAACTTGAGCCCACATCAGTAGATGGCTTCCTGAATCACTGAGTAATAATTGCCCTCAGCATGTGAGGTGACAGAAAGTGGCCTGCAAGATATGTCTATGGAGGCAGTCACCAGCATTCAAGAAAAAGGACGACAAATGAAATTTCTCTCACTACATATTTTTGAGCATTGAGAGCAAAATGTTCTCTTTCCTCTTGACTGATATCCAGACGCATTGAAGGGAGCGACACAAAAAGGAAATAATCCAAAGTTAAATGAAAAAAAGAAAGTGAAGAATGCCCAGAGTGCCAATGTGATACATTTATTCTCAAAGACAGTGCTAATCTCTTAGAAAACTACAGTATTATTAGATAAAAGACTGGAGTTGAAAGACGGAGGATGGAAAAGCCTGACTGACTTCTCTCTTTAGGTGAAATAAGCAATGGTCCTATATCACATAGGGTAAAATGTCTCATAAAATAATAAATTCCACTGTAAATTTCACAAGTTTCCTTAGTATTAAACAACTATGAAACCCTCATTTTTCCATTTGAAAGATGAGCTGACTTCTAGAATGCTGGCCTAACAGAAGATCATACAGTCAACAGGGTGATTTTTACTCCTTCACGTTGCTCCCTACGGAAGGCACTTACCCTAGGAACTGTTTTGCCTGACGACAAGAAGCAGTCACACTTACTTTGATAGTGTCCAATACATTGCTTTGCCTAATTTGCATCTCTCTGCTAAATGGTTTAATTAATTTTGCATTGTGCTTACTGACTAGTTTTAATTAGCAGTTAAATCAGTTCAGTTAACGAAAAATGTAGGTGTTTACATGAATGCAAATCACCATGAGTTCTCAGGGCTCAATTCAAAAACCAGTTCCAAGCCATTGATGCTGGATTTCTTGAGGCTTTGCTTAAAAAAAAAAAAAAAAAAGATGCATTCTATCGCTATAGTTTCTCCCTCAATAAATCATGAATGTTCATGATTCACTAGCTCGTGCGCCCTTTTCTTTTCTTTCTTTTGTATTGAAGAAGTTCACATGCCCAGACTAACAGTGAAGGCTCGTGGGGAGGTGAACACTGTGCCTCAGTTCTGCAAATTAATTCTTACAGTTCTGGCTGCATTTGGGATTTCCTTGGTACGTTGTCCTTGGGCAGACTCAATGGAGGAGTGCCGTTAGTTTCTCTGGAGATGGTTACATGGTGATAAGACAGAAGGTATAATATTGGTGTGGCTTCTTGGTAAGCTGATGTTTAAGGGGAAAAAAATCCATTTTTAATTCTGAGTCATTTTTAAAATCAGTAAATTCTTCAACCACTGATTTGGCATCTATGTAGGAAACCAGTCAACCACAAAGAGCTGTGTGGTTTTTTCTTCTTTTTTTCTTTTTAAGTCTTATCAGCCAACTAGGTCTAATTTCTTTTTAAAAAGAAAAGTTTTACAATTCCTGGATTTTTTTTTATCCTTTTTGAAGGTGGTCTGCTTAAAAACAAACAAAAAAAGTTTCTGTGAAAAGTCTTTAATTTATTTGAACTGAAATTCAAGATATCTCTACAATTTCAGAAAAACCAGAACAGCCAGTTCTTTTAGTAATTTTGTATAGTAAAGGGAAATGGGAAGCAGATACAATATGTTGAGAACAGAAAAACTGTTTACTAAAAATATGAATAGTAAAATCCTAAACTATATCTTTTCTTTGAAGGCAAATGTTAGTGTTTTCATTGTTTGAATGGTGACTTTAGTTCTTCCAATCACTTTGTGTGCATTGACAAGTCACTTGCACACTCTTTGAAAGGTATTTTAGTAGCAACAGATTTCTCAGTAATATCCACCCACAAGTTTCTTCCAGTTTTTTACTATCAGTATGAACACAGGATAGTTGGCCTTTCTAGTTAGGTTTTAAGAATCTCATCTAAGGAGAAGGGGTTGCCCAAGATAGAGCCATATATTTATTTGAACAAAAACCTTTTCTAGATCCAGTAATCCCACTCCTGGAGATACATCAGGAAAAGAAGAAAACTCTAATTTAAAAGATACAGTCATCCCAATGTTCATAGCAGTACCACCTACAAAAGCCAAGACATGGAAGCAACCTAAGTGTCCATCAACAGATGAATGGGTAAAGAAGAATATGCATATATATATATATATATATATATAAAACACAAAATGTTACTCAGCCATAATGGTAATGAAATAATGCCGTTTGCAGCAACACGGATAGGCCTAGGGACTATCATACTCAGTGACATGTGAGACAGAAAAACACAAACACCATATGATGTCACTTACATGTGGAATATATAAAAAAAGATACAAATGAACTTATTTACAAAACAAAAATAAACTCACTGATAGAGAAAACAAACTTATAGCTACCAAAGAAGGAAGCAGGGCAGTGGAGCTTTAAATAGCACTTTGGGATTAGCAGGTATACATTTCAGTTCAGTTCAGTCACTCAGTCTTTGCACCCCATGGACTGAAGCACACCAGGCCTCCCTGTCTATCACCAACTCCCAGAGCTTGCTCAAACCCACTGAGTTGGTGATGCCATCCAACCATCTCATCCTCTGTCATCCCTGTCTCCTCCCACCTTCAATGTTTCCCAGCATCAGGGTCTTTTCCAGTGAGTCAGTTCTTTGCATCAGGTGGCCAAAGGATTGGAATTTCAGCCTCAGCATCAGTCCTTACAATGAATATTCAGGACTGATTTCCGTCAGGATGGACTGGTTGGATCTCTTTGCAGTCCAAGGGACTCTCAAGAGTCTTCTCCAACACCACAGTTCAAAAGCATCAATTCTTTGGTGCTCAGCTTTCTTTATAGTCCAACTCTTACATCCATACATGGCCATTGGGAAAACCATAGCCATGACTAGATGGATCTTTGTTGGCAACATAATGTCTCTGCTTTTGAATATGCTATCTAGGTTGGTCATAACTTTTTTCCAAGGAGTAAGCGTCTTTTAATTTTATGGCTGCAGTCACCATCTGCTGTGATTTTGGAACCCCCAAAATAAAGTCCGACACTGTTTCCACTGTTTCTCCATCTATTTCCCATGAGGTGATGGGACCAAATGCCATGATATTAGTTTTCTGAATGTTGAGTTTTAAGCCGACTTTTTCACTCTCCTCTTTCACTTTCAAGAGGCTTTTAGTTCCTCTTCACTTTATGCCATAAGGGTGGTGTCATCTGCATATCTGAGATTATTGATATTTCTCCCGGCAATCTTGATTCCAGCTTGTGTTTCTTCCAGTCCAGAGTTTCTCATGATGTACTCTGCATAGAAGTTAAATAAGCGGGGTGACAATATATAGCCTTGATGGACTCCTTTTCCTATTTGGAACCAGTCCATTGTTCCATATCCAGTTCTAACTGTTGCTTCCTGACCTGCATACAGATTCCTCAAGAGGCTGGTCAGGTAGTTTGGTATTCCCTTTCTTTTAGAATTTTCCAGAGTTTGTTGTGGTCCACACAGTCAAAGGCTTTGGCATAGTCAATAAAGCAGAAATAGATATTTTTCTGGAAATTTCTTGCTTTTTGATGATCCAGCGGATGTTGGCAATTTGATCTCTGGTTCATCTGCCTTTCCTAAAACCAGCTTTATTTAATATCTGGAAGTTCACAGTTCACATACTGTTGAAGCCTGGCTTGAAGAATTTTGAGCATTACTTTACTAGCATGTGAGATGAGTGCAGTTGTGCAGTAGTTTGAGCACTCTTTGGCATTGCATTTCTTTGGGATTGGAATGAAAACTGAGCTTTTCCAGTCCTTTGGCCACTGCTGAGTTTTCCAAATTTGTTGGCATATTGAGTGCAACACTTTCACAGCATCATCTTCTAGGATTTGAAATAGCTCTACTGGAATTCCATCACCTCCACTAGCTTTGTTCATAGTGATGCTTCCTAATTCCCACTTGACTTCAAATTCCAGGATGTCTGGCTCTAGGTGAGTGATCACATCAGGTATACACTACCATATATAAAACTGAACCTTATGTATAGCAGAGGGAGCTATATTCAATATCTTGTAATAAAGTATAATGGAAAAACTCTGGAAAAGTATACACACACACACATACATGTATATATATATATGAATCACTTTTCTGTACTCATGAAACTAACACAACATTTTAAGTCAACTGTATTTCAATTAAAAGAAAATCTTTGCTCTATATGTTAATATCTTTTACAACATAAGTTGAGAAATTTAGCATTTCACAATACAACTGGGTTGGTTGCTCTTGCTAAAGAAGAATCTCAGAACAACTTATAAATATTAGGAACAAGCTTGAGATTTACTGTAGTAATGAACAAGTAGAACCTGGAAACTAGCACAGGAATTCCCATCCAATTCCTGCCTTTAGCAGAAATGGCTTTTCCATTTCCCATCAAGTATGATGCTAGTTTTCACTGAGATAGTTGTATTTTACATGGATAAGAGAATTTCCTTTTGTTTCTACGTTATTGGCTGAAAAAAAATCAATCAGCTAATACTGAATACACTTTTTCATCTGCTCTGAACAACTCCTCCTGAAGTTGGTCTTAAGGATAGCACATATAAGTAAGTCATTTATTAAGGAGATGATCCCAGGAGAGACCAGTAAGGGAAGAGGGAGAGCAAGCCAGAAGAGTGGGACACAGCAAACCCGAGTGCAATTGCAGGCAAGAGTCCTGCAGGGGGTGGACTCCAGCCGTTTCCCGCAGGGCCACCCTGGAATGTAAATTACATCTCACAGTTGTCCCAATCGGGGCAGGCAGTTGACTTTCATTCATACCCCAAACTTTCCAGTCACTGGTCAACAGCCACAGGGATCACGGCTGGGAGAGGGAGGAGAAAAACTCGGTTTTCTGTATATCTGTTTAAAGTGTCTTCAGCAACCTAAGGATAGCATTGTGAAGATCAACAGCATTTCCTGGTTGCTGAAAACACCGTGGGGGTGGATAGGGTATTCAGAAATGGTTATAAAATATATATATATATATATATATATATATATATATGAAGGGTTATGAGCAGAACACAGCGTCTATGAAGCTGATATAATTATTTTTAGATCTTTTGATGATAAATTACATTAATAAGTTCTCTAAAGATTGAATGCTTTTTTCATAAGTAGAATAAACGTGATGTTTTGTTGTTTAGTCACTAAGTCACATCTGACTCTTTTGCGACCCTGTGAACTGTAGCCCACCAGGCTCCTCTGTCCATTGGGTTTCTTAGGCAAGAATACTGGAGTGGGTTGCCTTTACTTTCTTTGGGGGATCTTCCTGATCCAGGGATCGAACCTGCGTCTCATCCCTGGCAGGCAGATTCTGTACCACTGGGAATAAACTTCTATCACAGTAAAAGCTGCTCCTTGGTGATTTTTGGTGAGAGTAAAGGGTAGGTTTGTAAACTTTCTCTATTTCTTCTGGAGGAAATTGGCCCGTTTCAACTTTCTATGTCTTCTGAAGTCAGTTTGATAAACTGCATTTTCCTCAAAAAATATCCATTTCATCTATGGCTCCAATTTAATTTCTATGAAGTTATGTGATACAGCCTGTGTTTCCAAGATTTTGCCATCCTTGGGCAACTCTGTCCACCCACCCATTCCCTGTCAAGGTACTTTTTGTTTCTTTTCTTCCCCCAGTGAGTAAAAATGATTTCCCTATCTGGTTCCGTATACAGAATACAGGCTCAAGGAAGGTTGGGAGCCAAGTATTTTGGTTACTTTATTCCAAGAAACTTGCATATCTCTTGCGACCCAGTTAGTCTTTCATATATGTCTGCCTAGTTCTCTCTTTTAGTGAAAGATGGAGGAACAGTGTTTCATTGAGGGTAAGGGATACAAACAATGAGCCTATATCAACTAGGGACAAATTTAGATTTAGACAATTTTTATATCTTAAATTCCAGTGAAAGGGTTAGTCTCTCAGTCACGTCTGCCTCTTTGCAACTCCAGGGACTGTATTCTGCCAGGATCCTCTGTTCATGTGATTCTCCAGGCAAGAATAGAAGAGTGGGTTGCCGTTCCCTTCTCTACAGGATCTTTCGGGCCCAGGGATAGAACCCAGGTCTCCTACATTGCAGGCAGATTATTGTCTGAACCCCCAGGGAAGCCGCCTTAAACTCTAGAAAGCGAGCAAATCTTTCTGTTTTCTTCACCATTTTTGCCAGCCAAGAGCAAAGCTATTGATAGAATACAGATAGTGAGTGATTAAAGACAAAAAGAGACAGGGAAAAGGAGAGCTTTTGACATGGTTCCTGCTCTCAGATACTCCCGTTCTGAGTATCAAAGTAGACAGCAGAGCTTTCCTCTCATTCTCATGCCTCCTCTCAACTTTCTACCTAGTTCATGCTTTTAGTAGAATGGTGTTTGTAGTTATTGACACTTTTGCAAACATGCCTAAGAAATTGCTTAAAATAATTTCTTCTTCAACTGGGTTACTGATATATAAAATGTTTCTGTATTATCTCATGGGCATGCATTCCAGTCTTATGCCACTTGACCTAGTATATAAAGAGCCAATTTATTAGATGACCACAAATAATGGAGGACACATAGAGGCGTGTAAATCTGCGTTTGTAACAGAGTCTGGGTGAGAATTCTATCTTTAGGAGCTAAGAAGATGAGAGAGTAAAAGTATGATAGATACAAATAGCAGGGTCCATTACACAATAAGAGGATATTACCAGACATGTGATGAAGATAAATTTGACTGCATGTCAAGGATATCATGTTATTGCCTCTAATCTATCATCTAGTTAACGATATTTCTATGGAAACATTAAAAGAAATTAAGCTACTAAAACCTGAAAACAGATTTGACAGCTACATGTAACAAAAGAAAAATATCAAGATTTTTCTGAAATATGTGTCACAATTTAGCAAGTCATGTTAATTTCTAGTTAAGTGCTTAATCTATATATTATAGATGGATAAAGATATTATTGTTAAAATTAATAACGTATTTATATTGGTATATTAATTCACTAAGAAAATTATAATTTAGGATTTTCCTGTTTTAGAAGGAGCAATTCAATTCAGGATAAAGAGAGCCTCTATATTTTTACAAGTTTGTATAAAAATATTAGCATTAATTGCTTATATTTAAACTGACTTTAATAATGAAATATCTTCTCAAATGTTGTATTTTTACTTGTGTTCCCTATTTTCATTGGCAAGTACTTTTATTTTTAAACCATATAAATTACTGTAGAAAGTGAATAAGAATAGTATTTGTATTAACAAATCTAATAGTTAAAAATCATAAAAACAAGCCTGAATATATGCTATTTATAATTTGTCTACTTGTAACCAGTATTCTAAGAATTTTATGCATATAACTTCAATTAATATTCTCAACAAAGCAATGGGATAAATACTATTGTTATCTCATTTTGCCATTAAGAAAAATGAGGATGAACAAAATTCTTCATCGCCCCAGATGACTATCTACTTCTGAGGTCTTTATTCCTATTCACTATACCACCTCCCTAAATGGGACATTTTAAAAGATCTTATATCTGAATGGCAGGACTTGGGAAAAGAGAATTGATTATTCTGATAAATATGGCAACAATACTCTTGAAATAAATGCAATTTGATGGCAGCTCTCAAAGAAACCACGGCGCAAGCTTCTTTGATGACGTTCAATGCCCGTGAGGTGAACAACAGCATCTCATTAAATAACACCGCCAACCCTTGCTGACGAGGATTACAGGAGAGGACTTGGAGGACGGGAAGCTATGGGTGATGGTGATGGCGACTGGAGGGGCTTCTGTTTTTCTTAGATGGAGAGCAGTGTCTCCAGGAGCTCACCTACATGTGTGTTTACTGTGGAAAAAGGCTAGCACTGACGATACTTGAATCCAGGGCCCCAAACACACAAACATGAACTGTCCTAAAATTCCGGAATTCTTATTTTTTCTCTCTCTCCTTTCTTTTATTTTAATTTAATTTATTTATAATAGGATCCTTGCTTTACAAAACTGTGTTGGTTTCTGCCATACATCAACATGAAACAGCCACAAATATCAGCCCTTCCCTCCTGAACCTCCCTCCCGCCTCCCTCCCCATTCTGCTGCTCTAGTTTGTCACTGAGCACCAGGTTTGAGCTCCCTGTGTCATACAGCAAATCCCCACTGGCTCTGTGTTTTGCACATGGTCATGCATGCATTTCAATGCCACTCGTTCAATTTGCCCCACCCTCTCTTCCCTCCCCCGTGACCACGAGGCTGTTCTCTATGTCTCCATCTCCATTACTGCCTTACAGAATGATCAGTGCCATTTTCCTAGATTCCACACAACTCTGTATAATAGGCCCTAGGTTCATCCACCTTTTAAAAACTGACTCAAATACATTCCATTTTATGGCTAATATTCCATTGTGTATATGTACCACAGCTTCTTCATCCATTCATCTGTCAGTGGACATCTAGGTTGCTTCCATGTTCTAGCTACTGTAAACAGTGCTGCAATGAACACTGGGGTGCGTGTGTCTTTTCAATTATGGCTTTTCTCAGGGTATATGCCCAGCAGAGGGATTGCTGGGTCATATGATATTTTTATTCTTAGTTTTTTAAGGAATCTCCATACTGTCTCCATAGTGACTGTATCAATTTACATTCCAACCAACAGTGCAAGAGGCTGCCCTTTGCTCCACACCCTCTCCAGCATTTGTTGTTTGTAGACATTTCGATGGTGGCCATTCTGACTGGTGTGAGGTGATCCTTCATCACAGTTTTGATTTGCATTTCTCTAATAATGAGAGATGTTGAGCATTTTTTCATGTGTTTATTAGCTATCTGTATGTTTGCTTTCTGAAATTCTCAATAGCCATGAAAGAACAGTTACAGAGTTGAGAGAAATGTGTGTGTGGAAATTTGAGGCATTCAAGATGATCTAAAATAGCCTCCTCATTTTTTAGATGAAAATTCAAGACTCAAGGGAGGTGATGTTATTTATTCAATCACACAGATTTTTAATGATGAAGACCAGTTTAGAACTTAAATCTTCTTTTTATTAAATATAAATAAATGAGATTATTTGTTTAAAAATAATGATGACTCAGTGATGACTGCATAGGAGTATACGCAGCAAAGGCGGTCCTCTCTGGCCTTCTAAATGAACAGTCCAAGACCCTCCATGTCAATCTGTGACTGATGTTAACATGCAATGGGTAAGCAGTTATCTACTGAATGCATTTTCTGTGTAAAATATGATCATATCAAGTTCTCATGCTACACTTAGTACTGTGGAAACATTGAAATGATTTGACATAACTTCTTTGGTCAAAGAACTTCTTTTATGTTGGATTTATCATTGGGAGTAGAAAATAGCAACCCACTCTAGTATTCCTGCCTGGAATACTCCATGGACAGAGGAGCCTGGCAGGCTACAGTCTGTGGGGTCGCAAAGAGTTGGACACAACTGAGCAGGCATTCATGCATGTATGAACCTTTCCATGCAACCAAACCTCAAAAGCAAGTTCGGGTAACAGCCACTTAGCATTTGCTGCAGGAGGTAGCCTTAAACAGAAATCCGTGGTGCACTGTCTCTGATGAAGATTCCTACGGATAACCTAGACACCTTGCTGCTCTTACTATAGCTGCACCCTTTCCCAGAAGACCACCTGAGGGCACACTCCAGGCACAAGTTGGCGCTGTGCATTCAATAATAAGTGCCACCTGCTGCAGTGTGCAAAACAAAGGGCATCTTAGAAATTAAGCCTGAGGCCCACAGCAGACACTGTGGGCTCTAGCATCACCGCGTTGTCTTGATGTCCGGGGCCTGGGCAGGATCACATGGATGAGCCGCCGAGCAGCACTTACAGGGATCTGGGAAGTTAGAGACGAACCCAAGCCGCTCCTCTGGCCAACAGAGCTTTCAATAGGCTAGCCTGTCATGAGTGAATGCTTAAATGTTGATCAAATTTTTTTAGGCAGAGGCAGCTAATGGTGGAGGGTGCATGTGATGCACTTGCTGGTACATAGATGCCGATAAAAACAGAAACAAAAGAAATCCTTCAGGCTGTTTTCCCAGAGTGCTCACATGCTGGGTGTGGGGGCTGGGCAGAAACTTGTCTTCAGTGGTTTCTTTCATGTACCAACTAGATGGTCATGTGTTTTGCTTTAGCTGATACATTCCAATAAAATGATTTTCAAAGAGACAGGACAAATAATAGGCGTTTTTACATATGGTGGCCGTGCAAGTCACATGGAGCTAGTTTTCTCATGCACAATATATTTGTTATTCCACAAGCTGGTTATAATTCATTTAAGGTCCCGTTTTATTTAATTTTGCCTCATAAACTAATGAAAAGGCCCCGTGAAGTCTTTATGGTCAATATAATTTGGGTGAGTGACTTCGCCTAGATTTCCTTTAGGATATTAAGGATGTATCTTTACCCTGTCAACTTTTTGCTCTCACAAAACTCAAGCAAAAGAAAGTATTTCAAGTCTGGATAGCATTATAATATTTTAAAATATAATTCTTGATGTCAAGATTTTAAGAGACTAAGCTTTTTCTTGTGTGGAAATATATAAACAAAATTTTTTTTTAATTCATGGTGCAAATGGCAATTATTAGTTGCCATTTCTGTACTTGAAAACACTTGAAGAACTTGCGTTAGAAAGCAGACATCACCAGCAAGGAAGATTAATTGGGAGCTTTAAGAATGACCTGCCCTGGGTCCACAGGAGGGCCCTATTGCATCAACTGTCCATTGTATAGAAACTGTCTTTACTTTAAAAAGCTAGATAATCTATCTTGCTTTCTTGCTTGTTTTCCAGTTGCTATCAAACAAAATCTAAAGGCAGATTTTTGGACAAATTCATCAGATTCATAACACAGATCCCTTATAAAGCAGAGTAGTTTTCAATGCCCATGACCTCCTAAGAGTGACCTGGCCCACCTCCCTGTGAATGATGAGACCAAATGTCAAATGAAGAACCAGGCATTTTTCCTGCTTCAAGGAAATATGCTTGAGTGACCTGATGCAATTATTAACCAGAGCTAGTATAGCACAAAGATGTGCTACTGGGCAAAGAGGGTCAGCAACACAGAAAATTCAGCTCAATTAGTCAGGGTCCAAATGTAGGACCTCAGCATTGCAGAAGGCTCCAGAGAGATGTGGAGCAGTGAGGGTACTAGTCTGAGGACCTCTGTCTCTCTAGAAGATTTAGAATTACATCCTTAGTCAAGCCAAGAAGCAATCAGAGCTACTGAACCACTGACTCATCTGAAAATTCTTACAATTTCTAACCCTGGGGTGGGCTTCCCAGGTGGCTCAGTGGTAAAGAGTTCACCTGCCAATGCAGGAGACACAGGAGATGCAGGTTTGATCCCTGGGTTGGGAAGATCTCCTGGAGGAGGAAATGGCAATCCATTCCAGTATTCTTGCCTGGAAAATTCAATGGACAGTGGAGCCTGGTGGGTGCTAGACCCAGACCATTCCATTTACATTTGGTGAAACTCATTATCAGTAAGGGAAGAAACTCAAGGAGAACTGCCTCCCAAGGGTGGATTTATAGCAAAGCCTTTCTGGGAAAGGATAGTGAATGTATTTACTCTGGTCCAAGCACAGTCAATTTGTTCATTCTGATAAACAATTAGCCACCTTGTGATGGCATATGGCACAATCAGTTTTTCACAATAAACGGATACCTTGCCTTTGGTACATTTTGTTTTTCACACATATTGCTTGTGTTATGCTGTCTTTTACATGGTATAATTGGATAGTTGGTGTTTTTTTTTTCTCTTAACCTCTAGGGTGACTTCTTTCTTAGAAAAAACAATTATGGCACAAAACAAATTTTATTTTCTGGCAAAACTTGGGGAAAATCTAAGTTTGGTAGTATTGCAAGATTGGGAAAGATTTTGTGGTTAGGCTTTGAAGTTTAATGTAAGACTTTAGAAAGAAGTGAAATAATTTTCAAGGCTGACAAATATAACATTCTGCATGAGTAAAATTGATGTTCTATTGTGAAGACTTATTTTGGAGGGGGAAGGAAAATAAATGGTTTGGCCAATTTGGGGAAAAGACATATTTTGAAAATGTAAAAATAAATATGCCACAGCTGTGACTAGACACTGGAATTTCATGATGAGGAGAACTGGGGCAGAATTATACACTGGTAAGCTTGACCTATGTTATGTGGAGAATATGCTGGAGAAACCCTACTTTGTTCTATCACTAACAAGAGAAGCACATCTTTCAATGTGCCAGACTACTTCTGTGAAACAAATGATTCACTTCTTGGGAGTTCTGCTAATTCTTTTAGGCCAAACTGTGTGTGAAGTTATTAAGTTTCTTTAAAATTGTCTTACCAGTGCAATGTACACAATCAATATTCAAGAAGTGCTTTATCAGACTAATGAAAGCACATTAAATGGCTTTCCATTGGCTTCAACAAAGTTGAATTTGACCTGGATATTTAGAATCTATTCAGTTTCAGTTCAGTTTCAGTTCAGTCACTCAGTCGTGTCCGACTCTTTGTGACCCCATGAATCACAGCACGCCAGGCCTCCCTGTCCATCACCAACTCTGGGAATTCACTCAGATTCATGTCCATCGAGTCCGTGATGCTATCCAGCCATCTCATCCTCTGCGTCCCCTTCTCCTCCTGCCCCCAATCCCTCCCAGCATCAGAGTCTTTTCCAAGGAGTCAACTCTTTGCATGAGGTGGCCAAAGTACTGGAGTTTTAGCTTTAGCATCATTCCTTCCAAAGAAATCTCAGGGTTGATCTCCTTCAGAATGGACTGGTTGGATCTCCTTGCAGTCCAAGGGACTCTCAAGAGTCTTCTCCAACACCGTAGTTCAAAAGCATCAATTCTTCGGCACTCAGCCTTCTTCACAGTCCAACTCTCACATCCATACATGACCACAGGAAAAACCATAGCCTTGACTAGACGGACCTTAGTCGGCAAAGTAATGTCTCTGCTTTTGAATATGCTGTCTAGGTTGGTCATAACTTTTCTTCCAAGGAGTAAGCGTCTTTTAATTTCATGGCTGCAGTCACCATCTGCAGTGAGTTTGGAGCCCCCCAAAATAAAGTCTGATACTGTTTCCACTGTTTCCCCACCTAAAATCTATTAGAAGGGGCTAATCTCTGAGTCCGAAAGAATGGCCTCCATCACATTTACCGAGTTGTGTTCACTTAATACGGTGCAAACAGGGGCCCAGAGGCTGAGCCGTGGCCCTTCATTTTCAGTTGAGAGACCTCTGAGAGACCTAATGGCTGCAACGTGGCAGGACCGTGAGCAATTGTGAGGAACTCTACTTTCAAATGTAGCGATCTAGAAGCCATCCCAAGAATGAGTGCATCCAGCTCCACTCCAGCGTGTGGCCTGCTGTCATCTAACAGACTTAGGCAGGCTTTGGGTAAGGTGGTAAGCTGTTGTTGTTTAGTCGCAAAGTTGTGTCTGACTCTTTTGTGACCCCATGGACTGTCCCCCACCAGGCTCCTCTGTCCATGGGACTTCCCAGGCAAGAATACTGGAGTGGGGAGCCCCTCCCTTCTCCAGGGACTCTTCCTGATCCAGGGCTGGAACTTGCAGCGTCTGCATTGCCGGCAGATTTTCTCACCACTGAGCCACCAAGGAAGCCCATTGTGTTTATATTTCCCTTAGCAGCTGTATTTTGTTGAGAAATTGTTTATGTTTTGTTACTGTTTAAGTCATCTATAATGTTCTATAAGGATTAAGTAAAATGTATCAAAAATAATATTTGAAATTATAACACTTTAAAACAAAGCTGTTGTGATGATAAGAATTTGGGGATACTTACAAGATTTAACCACAATAATCTATCTCCTACATTTATAACAGTCAACTAAAGCTGAGAAAAGTGTTGGTTTAGGGAGGCATTTCTTTTTAACTAGCTGGAATACTCCTAAAATACTTTGTGTAGGGGGGATAATCTATTTTATTCTTAGGCTATTTTGATAAAAATATCACATAAACAAATACTATAACATGAAAACAGTGTTATTTATTCCAACTTAATTCAGATTAATAACAGAAGTATATAGGGATTCATCACTTTCTTTTATTTTTCCAAAATTCTTGAAGGCATTCTAGACAGTATTTTAGATGATCATGGGTAACTGGAGAAATATGAAGTAAATCAGTCAGGCTCCAGATACCCTTCACAGACTGGCATGATCCCGATTAGCTATCGAAATACATCAGACTGATAAAAATTATATCTTTTTCTCTACTTTGTCACAAGTTATCACAGCTTCCCAAAGATTTTTCCAATTTCTTTACAAAATATCTATGTAAATAAGTGCATTTTGTTTTATCAAAACAGTTACTCAGTCTGCCAAAACAGTGTAAAATCTGAGTCACCTTAACTGAGTTGAACACATATATAGTATAGAAACCTACTTCTAACAACTTAGCTACAATCCTTTCAAAGAATTTATTACTCACAATCAGCCTATTTCTAGAGAACACTATGTAAGCCGTAAGTATTCTCTCATAGTACACACTTGAATACAGCAATCTAAATAGGCATCTTTTACAAGAGAAAAGTAAACTATATTCAAGTTGGTAACTTTATCTACATTTTGATTTGTTGTTGTTTAGTCCCTCAGTCAGATGGTGACTGCAGCTATGAAATTAAAAGATGCTTACTCCTTGGAAGAAAAGTTATGACCAACCTAGATAGCATATTCAAAAGCAGAGACATTACTTTGCCGACTAAGGTCCGTCTAGTCAAGGCTATGATTTTCCAGTGGTCATCATGTATGGATGTGAGAGTTGGACTGTGAAGAAGGCTGAGCGCCAAAGAATTGATGCTTTAGAACTGTGGTGTTGGAGAAGACTCTTGAGAGTCCCTTGGACTGCAAGGAGATCCACTCAGTCCATTTTGAAGGAGATCAACCCTGGGATTTCTTTGGAAGGAATGATGCTAAAGCTGAAACTTCAGTACTTTAGCCACCTCATGTGAAGAGTTGACTCATTGGGAAAGACTTTGATGCTGGGAAGGATTGGGGGCAGGAGGAGAAGGGGACGACCGAGGATGAGATGGCTGGATGGCATCACGGACTCGATGGACTTGAGTCTGAGTGAACTCCGGGAGATGATGATGGACAGGGAGGCCTGGTGTGCTGCAATTCATGGGGTAGCAAAGAGTCAGACATAACTGAGCGACTGAACTGAACTGAACTGAACTGAGTCCCTCAGTTGTGTTCGATTCTTTGCAACCCCATGGGCTGCAGCACCTCAGGCTTCCCTGTCCTTCACCATCTCCTGAAGCCTGCTCAAACTTATGTCCATTGAGTCGGTGATGCCATCCAACCATCTCATCCTCTGTTTTTCCCTTCTCCCCTGCCTTCAGTCTTTCCCAGCATCAGGGTCTTTTCCAGTGAGTCGGCTCTTCTCATCAGGTGGCCAAACTATTGGATCTCCAGCCTCAGTTCCTCCATTGTATATTCAGGATTGATTTCCTTTAAGATTGACTAGTTTGATATCCTTGCAGACCAAGGGACTCTCAAGAGTCTTCTCCAAAACCACAGTTCAAAAGCATCAATTCTTTAGTGCTCAGCCTTCTTCATTGTCCAACTCTCGCATCTATACGTCGCTACTGGAAAAACCATAGCTTTGACAATACTGATTGTCAGAGTAATGTCCCTGCTTTTGAATATGCTGTCTAGGTTTGTCATAGCTTTTCTTCCAAGGAGCAAGTGTCTTTTAATTGCATGGCTATAGTCACTGTCCACAGTGATTTTGGAGCCTAAGAAAATAAAGTCTGTCACTGTTTCCACTGTTTCCCCATCTATTTTCCATGAAGTAAAGGCACCAGATGGCATGATCTTAGTTTTCTGAATGTTGAGTTTTAAGCCCGCTTTTTCACTCTCCTCTTTCACTTTCATCAAGAGACACTTCAGTTCCTCTTCGCTTTCTGCCGTAAGGGTGGTGTCATCTGCATATCTGAGGTTATTGATATTTCTCCTAGCAATCTTGATTCCAGCTTGTGCTTCATCCAGCCTGGCATTTCACATGATGTACTCTGCCTAGAAGTTAAATAAGCAGGGTGACAATATACAGCCTTGATGTATGCCTTTCCCATTAGAACCAGTCCATTGTTCCATGTCCAGTTATAAGTGTTGCTTCTTGACCTGCATACAGGTTTTGCAGGAGGCAGGTCAAGTGGTCTGGTATTTCCATCTCTTTAAGAATTTTCCACAGTTCCCTTTTCCTAGTTCTTTCTACTAATGTCTGAATTCAGCCTGCCTTTCACAGGAAGTCTCATAATTTCTGGATTTACTACAGCAACTCACAGTGTATAAAAGGCCCCCTATAGGAAGACAGTAATCTTGCCAAGAGGATACAAGGCTATAAAGAAACGTGCCAATCTTTTTGTGCCAAGATAACCTGAATTGCGCTTACCTCCTACTGGATACAGTGCAGAACCCTGACAGGTTTCAGACCTATCGACAGTGGCTCGGATTTTCTCCATTACCATTTCATGAAACAAGAAAAAGAGCAATCAAGTCCATGTGAGTTACAATCTCAGTGAACTTGGTTGACAGTTGTGTACTGTCAGGTAGATCTTTGTTTCTGAAGGGGCATCAAGCATCTTATGGATCCTGGTTTCAAGGCAAGATCCACCCCAGATAAATGGAAAAGTGGGTCCTTTTACCTTTGGGAACTCCCATTCATCATCTCTCCTCGCTCTATATTTCCTCAGAACCTTTCTCCCCTTAGATACTTAATGAAATCAGAGCCCCCTTGCGAACTCCAGGTGTGTGGACATTCAGGAAAAGATGTCACATTCTGGGTCTATAATTCCCAACTGCCAATAAATTTGAGACCCCAGGGCTGGTATTACAGGAAGGAATTTGGGACATCTATGAAACTAGCCCAATCCTTATCTCAGTGTGAAGCAGTAGCAAATTAATTAGCACCATGACTGCCCAACATTCCCCCAAATCCCCTCCTAACTTAGGATGCTCAGTTCAATCACTGGTCTCAATTAGCTTGTCCTGCAGCATACGTGAAGGCCTCAAACATCAGTTCTGACATGTCATATCTGCAGTATGATAATCCACATTGCATGTCACCCTTCCAGTCTCTGCTGAAGAACTCTAGTTCCTAAGGAGTTACCTAGAAACCCTTCAGAGTCTCAATATATGCATGAATGCAGCACATTTAGGAAAAAGACATAACACAGATTTCCACATCAGTGACTCTGAAATAAAACTGGAGTGAAATACACAGTGAAAATAGACTTAAAAATTCAATTTCTTTGCAAATGTTCATGAATCCCAGATATTTTCAGGAAATCATTTTCAGGGACAGGGAAATGTTTTTAATTAAATCTTTAATTCCTGTTAAATTTATCCAAGCAATATGTACACATTTGAAGAAAAAAAAGTCCTGCTACAGCTTCTATTTCTATTTCTCTCCCCACCAGAGACAACTGCTGTTATCAATCCAGCAAACATACTTCCAGTCTTTTAGCATACTTATCACAAATAAGATGAAACAATTTTCACTTTTTTTTCTTTTAACCTACATCTCTACAGTGCGTTCAATATGAAACTTTAATTATGTACACAGTATTTTTAAATCTAAAGCTAGTAATCTAGAAGTAAAGTGAGGGTATCTCTGAGTCTTTCAAATGGCATACTTACAGAAAGTAGAGAAGTAAAAGAAAGGGAGAGTTGAGGCTAGCTATTAACTTGGAGCAATCTACATTTTTAATAACTTTGAGAGGTTAGGCAGTGTCAAATTTTAACTGAATATCCAGCATCCCCTCAGTGTCTGTTTCCTTCTCTATTTACATAAGCAATTGACAGCTCATTAAGAGCTCATTAGGAAACAGTGAAGACCTTGTGATCAGGGGAAACAGGGAGAAAAAAAAAAAGACAGAGCAGTGCTGAGAAGGAAATCTTCATTTGTGAGTGTTCTCAATTATTTCTGAACTCAAGAATTTGAAACACATCCGTGATGTCTAATGATAAAGGCAAGTAAGCTACTTACATACTTATAAAAACAAACAAAAATAATAATAATATTACCATTTGTTATAGCTTAGCTGATTTGCCTTAATAAGAAAAGATGACACAAGTGATTGAATCCATAACTTTAATTTTATCATGAAAGAGAAAGCTAAAAATTCCCTATTCCCCAACTGAGGTTTTTCTTTCCTTCTTTTCTTTTCCTCCAATTGTATATATGTCTCTATCTATCGTCTATCTATCCTTAAATTCTAGCTGTATATATCTTAGAGAAATCAAATAACTTTATTGTTTAAGAATAGTCTATATGTGGGGGAAAAATGACTATGCTTCTTTCTGGTAAAATACGTTCAGAATATAAATCTGTTCTTTTTACTTGCTAATACTCTCTGGACCCCAACAAAGTAGATAAAAACCAGATCTCCTCTGAATACATGTTTGCCTGATACTTCTAACTCTCTAGATCCCCAGAACCTATTGCAAAATGAAAGGCGAGTGCACTTGGGCATGCTGGCTATTCTTCCGTCCTTTGTATCGCATTTTGTAAAACGCATGAATGCAAAGCACTTTTAAACACTCAGGAATCAATACAAAGGAAGCAGTGGGAACACATCTTGCCCTGTTTTATTCCATTTCAGGACTGCCACGTTGGGCCTGAACAGATGTTGCAAAGTTTCAAAGTCAGATCTGCTCATCCCCTAGCTGTGAGCTTAAGGGTGTTTCACTTATAGACATTAAGACCTTCTGTCTATTATTATTTCTTTTGCCTATTTATATTTTATGAGATAGTTCCACTTGAGAGAGAGAGAGAGAGAGAGAAAAGAGGAACTAAGCATTTTTATGTGGTCCATCCTCTTCCCCATTTATGTTGCTTTAGTGCTTTTTGGAAGAAAAAAAAATGAGTGCTGCGGTCTAGATTTAAGGGCCTTTGTATGTTCTTCATTGGGGTACGTTTGAATGCCCAATTTGATCTCAATGGCGTGTCCTTTGCAACATAAAATAAAACATGGTGCTCAAGAAAAGTAACGACATACACATCTAGGCCCTTTCAGAGCAGTTGGTAAAGCTTAATAAGCTTTGCCTCTCTGTGTGGCTGTCCCCCCTCCCCCACCCCCGCCCTTTCTTTTCTTTCACTGTGACAAGCGGCCATTGTGCCCTCTGTGAGATCTGCAATATTACTTTGACCCCAGCCCATCAATCTGCCTCAATTGGATAATGATCTGTAATCACTTTCTTTCAGGGAGTCTATAAATTTGCCAAGGTCCCATTCTTTGCTGAAGGACTCCTTATGTTCACTCCCATTTGTGCGAATGCGCCCCCTTTTACAGGCTAAATAGCCATGCCCATGTCCATTCTGTGAAGAGGCACCGGGTGGGTCTCTGTTGATTTTCCATGCTCCCCTCTCCTAAAGGGGACTAAGTCTGACATGCCGGGACGCAGTGGGGGTGGCCAAGCCCGGCCACATCACAGGCAGCCGCTTGCTTTTCTCATTAAGACTGACACGTCATTAGGTCACTCGGTGCCATCCGGGTAATCAATGAGCTTAATGTTTAGTGCAAAAAAAAGTCATAAGGAAAGAAGTTTGGAGATGGCAATGGGAAAGGGAAATGGTAGAAAGAAGAGAGAAATCCCCCCACTTCTAAGTCGTAGGCATATAATTTGCTAACAAAATGTAAAAACCCCACAAATATCATCACTTGGTGTCTCAAGTAACCCTTTCCGGTTCTGCCTGTTTTTCACAAATCATAAACCTTCAGGATTTCCCCAGTGGCCTCCAGTATTCTCATTAAGGATAAAAGGATTTGCAGCTTAGGCTCTATGTACATCTACTGTTGCTGGGAAAGCATGTGGTAGAAGACAAAGTGGTTAAAGTTCATGAGCACTGGGGGATTTTAGAGTGTTTGGAGATTTGGCTCAATATTATACACACTCAACTAGATTTGAGACCACAGCCAAACAGAACAAAGGAACAACCAAGAAGAAGTCACCTGGAAGAACACGATCTAAACTGCTCCTACATTAAGGTGGGTGCTGGGGCTGGTGACAAAAGGCTTTTGGTCATCTTATTTCCAACACGAAGAGAAAGAGTGCTGCTATGCACACGGAGAGGCACAAGAATAAACACAGTTCAGTCACAAGTGTGAATGAGCAGAAGAGCTTGATAAGCTCTAAGAGTCTGCCTCTTAGACAGTGTGTGGGTGTGTGCTCAGTTGCTCAGCTCTATAAGACTCTTTGGGACCCCACAGGCTGCTCCTCTGTCCATGGAATTCTCCAGGCAAGAACACTGGAGTGGATTGGCATTTCCTCCTGCAGGGGATCTTCCTGACCCGCGGATCAAACCTGTCCTGTCTGCATTGCAGGCAGGTTCTTCAGCACTGAGCCAGCTAGGCAGCACTCTTGGACAGCATGACATAGGAGATAGCAATGCTTCTCGAGAAGATGGAACTTCTTTCCAAATCTCTGTGTTAATTAGTTTATAGTACATCTGGTGCATTTGTTAAGTGTGAGGAAGATAGTTTAGGAAAACAATAGATCATCACAAGACTGTCAAGGGGACACCAGCTTAAAAGCAAATAATTTTTTAAATGTTTGTAATTTTGCACTGCCCTATAAGAAAAAAAAATGTATTTTAACTGTCACATTCTTGTACTTATTTAGTCTTCATAAATATGTAAAGATTGATTTATAACATATATCCACAGAAAGTACGTTACATTAAACAAAAGTGTAGGTCGTAGTGAATAACTATAAAACAAACACTCATGTAACCACCACACTGGTTAAGATATTGCTATTTGCGACTGAAATATTAGAGGCAGGATTTTAAAAGAAAAATTAATTCTTTCCGGTCACTGGGGTTTGTCTATCATGACTCATAGATTACATGAGGCCCGAAGAAACACTTAGAGGTCACACAGTCCACATGACCTTGTCAGGAAGGAAGTCTAAGGCCAGAATGGTTACATGACTAATGTAGGGTGCTGTGGCCAGCGGGGGCTGAATCAAGGCTATTTCTCCAGCTGCCCAACTACTTTTCCATTGCTTATGCCATCTCATCAATGGCCTCTGGTGCAGAAATCTATAAAATGTTTCTGTAACACAAAATCCTTCTTTGCGTACTTACAAATAAGTCTCTGTGCTTAAGTGTTGCCGTCACACACTGAAGGAAAATCAGCTCATTCAGTCTTACCATTGAGCTCATTCTGCCAGTGGAATCACACAGCCTACGGAAAAAAAAAATTACTTTAAATACAGAGGAGAAATATTTGTTTTGTTTATAAAATGGTCATGCATAAAACGGTCTAACAGTTCCAAGTACTGAAGCCAGAGACATACTTAAGAAGTTTCGCTATTACCAATTGCGAATGAATAGTGCTGTGTTGCTTCAACTACAGGCCATTATTATTCAAATTATAAAACGGGTCATGAATGTCTAATTTCAATTCAGCTTTTTTCCACTGTGATTCCCTAGCTAAAAGGTAATTAAGGAGTTATGAGAACTATAAAGTACGCCACATATAACAGTACATACGTTTTGTACAACTTTTTCTTTTTTCCAAAAAAGTAAACTGTTTCTTAGGCTTTGTTGTGCTTTGGCTGGAAAAGTATAGGGTTAATAACAATTAAAAAAATTTTTTTTTCCCCAACAAATTACTGACAGAGAAACAATTGACTTAGAAAACAATCTGAAACTTTGTAGGAGACGCATAATTTTCTTCTTATCTTGTTGGTAAAGACAATCACTATTTTCATCAAAGCTTCTTTAAGTACAAATAAGAGTGATCTCCATCATTTTAGAGAAGAAGAAACTGAGGCTCAGAGAGGTTGTTCTTATACAAGGTCATGTAGCTGGTCAACAGCCAGATTAGAATTTGAATCTAGGTTCAGTTCAGTTCAGTTCAGTCGCTCAGCCATGTCTGACTCTTTTCGACCCCATGAATCGCAGCATGCCAGGCCTCCCTGTCCATCACTAACTCCTGGAGTTCACTCAGACTCATGTCCATCGAGTCAGTGATGCCATCCAGCCATCTCATCCTCAGTTGTCCCTTTCTTTTCCTGCCCCTAATCCCTCCCAGCATCAAAGTCTTTCCCAATGAGTCAACTCTTTGCATGAGGTGGCCAAAGTATTGGAGTTTCAGCTTTAGGATCATTCCTTCCAAAGAAATCCCAGGGCTGATCTCCTTCAGAATGGACTGGTTGGATCTCCTTGCAGTCCAAAGGACTCTCAAGAGTCTTCTCCAGCACCACAGTTTCAAAAGCATCAATTCTTCAGCACTCAGCCTTCTTCACAGTCCAACTCTCACATCCATACATGACCACAGGAAAAACCATAGCCTTGACTAGATGGACCTTAGTCGGCAAAGTAATGTCTCTGCTTTTGAATATGCTGTCTAGGTTGGTCATAACTTTTCTTCCAAGGAGTAAGTGTCTTTTAATTTCATGGCTGCAGTCACCATCTGCAGTGATTTTGGAGCCCCAAAAATAAAGTCTGACACTGTTTCCACTTTTTCTCCATCTATTTCCCATGGAGGGATGGGACCGGATGCCATGATCTTTGTTTTCTGAATGTTGAGCTTTAAGCCAACTTTTTCACTCTCCTCTTTCACTTTCATCAAGAGGCTTTTTAGCTCCTCTTCACTTTCTGCCGTGAGGGTGGTGTCATCTGCAACCTGACTCAAAAGGCACATATATTTTCTACCCTCTGCTGTCCTCTTTACGTGTGCTCCGATGTGTCTGACTCTTTTGAGACCCCATGGGCTGTAGCCCGCCAGGCTCCTCTGTCCATGAGACTTTCCAGGCAAGAATGCTGGGGTGGGTTTCCATTTCCTCCTTCCAGACCCAGGAATCTACCCAGGGTCTGCTGTGTCTCCTGCATGGGCAGATAGGTTCTCTGCCACTAGCGCCACCTGGGAAGCCCCCATTCCCTGCTGTGCCTGTCCTTACAAAATTCAGTTCAGTATCAATTTGTTACAAATATACGAATGTATATCCAAAATTTAAAATTATTATATTTTTTCTTGATTCGTATTTACAGACACTATGGAAACAAAGAAGACAGACAGGAGACTTTGCCATAAAAATAACTTACTGGCTTTCTTCCACTTCACCAGCAAAGCTTCTTCAGAGGCACTCAAGTATTCTAAGCATATCTATTATTATGCTGCTAAGTTGAATCCCATGGACAGAGGAGCCTGGTGGGCTACAGTCCATGGGGTCGCAAAGAGTTGGGCATGACTGAGCGACTTCACTTTCACTAAGTTGCTTCAGTCGTGTCCAACTCTGCGACCCCATGGACGGCAGCTCACCAGGCTTCCTGTCCTGGGATTCTCCAGGCAAGAACGCTGGAGTGGGTTGCCATTTCCTTCTCCAGTGCATGAAAGTGAAAAGTGAAAGTGAAGATGCTCAGTCCTATCTGACTCTTTGCGACCCCATGGACTGCGGCCTACCAGGCTCCTCTGCCCATGGGATTTTCCAGGCAAGAGTACTGGAGTGGGGTGTCATTGCCTTCTCTGATCTATTATTATAAGTAGTTATTAATTTATTACTGAGTTTCTCACACAAGCTTCCACAAAACTCCTTAGTAAACTGAAAAGTCTATAGTTAAAGGTCATGCTTTGTATTTCTTTTTCATCCCTCTGAAAGGTAGATTTCAACCCCAGTCATATTTTACTTTATAATTCCATGTTTTGTTTTGTTTGTGTGTGTGTTTGTTTTTTGTTTTGCTTTTTTAAACAAACAAAAAATGGCTAGGGGCTTTTCAGTAAGGTCTGCTTGCGATCAAGATGCCCTTGGTGGCAAACTACTATACATATTTATATTTTATCTGTGAACTCTTTCAGCATGGCTCTATCTGTTCACATATCTTTTCCAATCCTTCTGGTCTCCAGGGTGACTCCAGATAATTGTAGAGTTTGATCATTCCAAGAACAGTGAAATGGCTTTCTTTTCTACCAAGAAGCAAAGTTGTTCCCTCCTTTTCCAATTTAAGCTAACACAGAGTGATTCAAAGCATGTTTTGCTTTATGTGTAATTGCCTTATCCTTTCTCAAAGTAGTTTTACACAATTATTTGTCCTCCCCTTTCTGTTTTGTCTATTTGCACATTCTTTTTTTTGTTTCAGCATCCAGTGTGGTTTATATGGAACATCCCAGCTAACACAGCTTTCAATAATCACTTGGAGTTCTCTAAATTATAGCTTAATGCACTGCATGGCTGTGCTTTATATTTTTTCAGGCCAGAATACTGGAGTAGGTAGCCATTCCCTTTTCCAAGGGATCTTCCCAACCCAGAGATAGAACCCAGGTCCCCCATATTATCAGCTGAACCACAAGGGAAGCCTAATTATTAGACAAATGCAAATCAAAACTACAAGAGGGTATCATTTCACAGGAGTCAGAATGGTTGACACCAAAAAGTCTATAAACAATAAATGCTGGAAAGTGTGTGGAGAAAAAGGAACCCTCCTGCACTGTTGGTAGGAATGTAAATTGGTACAACCACCACAGAGAACAGTATGGAGGCCTTAAAAAAACAAAAAATAGAGCTACCTACATGATCCTACAATTCCACTCCTGGACATGATCTGGAGAAAACTTTATTTGGAAAAGATACTTGCACCCCCAGTGTTCACTGCAGTGCTATTTACAATAGCCAAGACATGAAAGCAGTTCCCTTTGGAAGCTATTCAAATATCCATTGATAGATGAATGGATAAAGAAAATGTGGTGTGATAAGTGATTCACATACATAAGTTCACGCATTTTGTACGCGTGTGTGGTATACATATTTCTTTTTCTGTGTTGAAGTGATTCATATACACAGACACACATGTATATAAATATCACTTTGCTGTACACCAGAAACTAATACAACATTGTAAATCAACTATACTTCAAATTAAAAAAGAAGTGTTCAGAGCCAGATATTATTAATTAAATATTTAATCAGCAGCTATTACTGTAGCTGTAAAACTATTAAGACTCTGCTGGGATTGTAGTAACATTCATTTTGATACGGAGGCCTCACTCCTTCTTTCTTCCTTTGGTCCTTTTTTTTTTCTTTCAGTCCTTTTATTTTGCTTTTAAAGAAGAACCATTCAGGTTCACTTGATTCAAAACAGGGCTCTTGGAAATTCAATTCTAACTAGTGGTCAATGTTCAGGAGAACTATGTATTTTTCTTTGTGTTTCTCATACTTATTCTTCTAAGTGATTAATGCTTCAAAGCTTGTTTGTTCCACTTTGTGAAAACTTCACTATTTAAATTTCTATTTAAGAGTCAATTTCTGTTTAAAAGTTATTATTAATACATACGTAATAGCACTGGGGAAAGATCTCAGGGGCATTTGAGTGGCAAAAGTATGCTTCTTTTGATCTTTCAATACTTTCTTTGTGGCAGGAGGTGACTAGCAGAGCCTGTGAAGGAAGTGATTCTGAGCTTCATCCTCCTCCTTCACAGAGCAGTTCATCAGCGTCGCAGGCATATGGGAGGGGCCTCCATTTTAAAATGCCTGGGAGGGACCCATGTCCTGTTTTTCAGTATCAGCACCAAATACTGTTTCAAGATGGGCAGAACTGTTGAAGAAGAAAGCATAAAGACTTGTTGTATCTGAGAAAAGAAAGCCATCTCATATGGAGCTTGATATGGAGAAAGAGAGAAAGTTAGATGTTTCTGTAATTTTAAATGTGTTAGAAAGTACCTATAAAGTTTTAAAGAATATTTTCATATTTAAATATAATACCCAGAAAAAAGTGCACGAGTCACAGGATTCAGCTTGATAGATCTTTTAAAAACGATTTTATTTATTGATTGGCTGTGCTGGGCCTTCCTTGTTCTGAGTGCTTTTCCTCCAGTTGTGGTGTCTTCATGCTCTCCATCCAATTAAGACAAAAACTGGGCACTAGGAAAGACACAACATAAGTGGAGTTTTGGTCAAAAGGTCACAGGAAAATATGAGGAAATTTAATCAACTGACCAATAAAGATGATACCAAAGATGAGCAAAAATAAAATGTGTATTTGTATGCTTTATGTTTAACTGTGAATGTTAATGTATATATGCTTTCATTTTCTGTGATGAAAGTGCCATTTTTTCTTTAATCAGATTTTGATGGTGCCTTGGAGCAAGATATCCACTGAGCTTCCAATTAGACTATTAAGCAGTTTTTGACTGTCGGGTCTCCGCTAATGGGTGGGCTCTTCTCTAGCTGCGGAGAGTGAGAACTGCAACTGGATCTCCAGTTCTCATGTGTGGGCTTCTCGTTGTGGTGGCGTCTCTTGTGGAGAAAAGGCTCTAGAGTGCATGGGCTTCAGTAGCTGCAGACTCAGAAGCTGTGACTTGTGGACTTCAGAGCACAGGCTCAGTGGTTGTGGCACATGGGCTTAGCTGTTCCATGCAGCGTGGTAGATTTTTGGAAACTGAATACAGCCATCGCATCATCAGCTGATTGTCTTTTGCCTGTATTTCCATCAATGTGTTTTTTGTTATTGACTTATAGAAATTATTTATATATTCTGTATATGAACACAGTTCACAGGTAAAAATTGGCAAATGCCTGGAGGGCAGCGTCGTAGCAAAGATTAGAGTATCTAGCTGCTAGTGAAACAAATCATTATAAATCAGCTAAAGAAAAGGCAAACAGACATTAAGAAGCATGGAAACCTGGGTAGCAAAAAAATGGATTGACCTTTATGCTATCATTTGACATAACTTCCAACTATTAGTCTCAATTTATCTCAAAACATTCCAGGAGGTTGATTCTGGGGCCCCAACATTGGTCAAGTGTTGTTCATCCCTTTCCCAACCACCCGCAAGTCTGGAGTATGTTAAGAACACAGATAGCTGCCATAGGTTAGTCGTTATAGAAGAAAGGCATTTCTCAGGAGAATAGAGTGCATCATGGCCTAGACAGACATCCTAAAATACATCTCCCTAGTGATGCAAGGAGGCAGTGTTGTGTGAAGGAAAGAGAAGCGGAACTTTGCAGACAAAGAAACTTATGTCTGGGTCTCGGCTTTGCCATTCATTGGCTTTAGTACTTTTGCTCAATTAATGAAACTCCATACATAAGACATCTCATCTTTAAATACTGATCTTATAGGATTATTTGTGAATTAAATGAGGCAATTCCTGCCAAAGGCTGATTGTAGAAGCAGACACATACTATTAGGAATATAGTTGATCATGATCAACAAATTTGATCTAAATAACATATCTAGAAAACTGAACACAACAGGAAACAAAGTTTACATCTCAAGATCACATGAATCTCATCCAGACCAACCACATGTGATATGGCAATGTACACTAATGTATAGTCAAAGCTATGGTTTTTCCCGTAGTCATGTACAGATGTGAAAGTTGGACAATAAAGAAGGCTGAGTGCTGAAAAATTGATGCTTTCAAGCTGTGGTGCTGGAGAAGACTCTTGCAAGTCCCTTGGACAGCAAGGAGATCAAACCAGTCAGTTCTAAAGGAAATCAACCCTGAATATTCATTGGAAGGACTGATTCTGAAACTGAAGGTCCAATACTTTGGCTACCTGATGCCAAGAGCTGACTCATTGGAAGAGACCTTGATGCTGGGAAACATGGAAGGCAAAAAGAGAAGGGGGCATCAGAGGATGAGATGGTTGGATGGCATCACGGACTCAATGGACATGAGTCTGAGCAAACTCCAGGAGATCATGAAGGGCAGGGAAGCCTGGTGTGCTGCAGTCCATGGGGCCTCAAAGAGTCAGACATAACTTAGCAACTCCACAGTGTGAGCTTCATTGGTTTTCTAATGGGCAAAACCATTCATATATTTTTTGACCACAGTGAAAGAAGCTAGAAATTAATAACAAAACAACTCTTAGGAAATGCCCAGCAGTTTGAAAATGAGCCAAAATATTTCTAAGTAACCTATTATCAAGTTATAAGCAAACTCATGAGAATTTTAGGATCAGTATAATCTACAAATTTAGAACACACTGAAAGATTCCTAGATAAGAAGCATGGTCTCAAAAGTAACATAATAAGAAAAAATGGAGAATCTGAATTATTCTATGTAATTAAAGCAGTTGAATCTATAGTTAAAGATCTTCTCATAAAGCAAAAGCTGAGCCCAGATCACTTCTACAGTTAATTCTCAAAATACTCAAAAGTGAAACTTCTCAAAGTATTTCTGAAGTCAGCATAACCTGACTATGAGAGCCAAACAGACTATAATAAGGAAAAAAATTTCTCTCATTATTATAGATACAAAAATCTTAAAATGTAAGAAAGTCAAATGCAAAGATACACAAAAATGACAATATATCATGACCAATTTAAGCCCTTTTTTTTTGGAAGACAAGTTTATCATAACATTTAAAAAATCATGGTAATTTATCACATTAATAGGAAAAGAAGAAAATACCATCACAATAGATGCCAAAAATTGATTAAATTCAAGACTTATTCATAATAACAGCAATCTTGAAAAGTAGGGAGAGAAAAACTTCTTTAACCTAATAAATGTATTTATAACAAAATTGTATGAAGAATAATGATTAATAATGCAACACTGAAATATTTCCCATAAGTTCAAAACATAACAAAGATACCTACTATTATTACTTCTATTCACATTTTAATGGAGATCCTACCTAACTTGGGAAACAAAGCAAAGGAAACTGAAAATAAAGCAATCACAAAGGAAAAAACAAAGATGACATGATGTACACATATCATCTATAGATGAACTAGTAAAGCTAATAAGGGGATTAAGCAAAAGATCAAATGACAAAAGGTCAATTTAGAGAAACCAGTAACATTTCTATATATACTGGCATAAATCAATAGAAAGTGAAAATTTTTAAATGTCACTTACATGAACATGAAATATCATCAAATAGTTAAGCTAAAATAATAAATAAATGATGAACTTTTACACAGAGAATTTCAAAACACCGAGGAAATTAAGGTAGACCTATCTGGTGGAGGACTGTAACACCAGAGAACTTCAGGTGTTTGTATGTGCGGATACAAGTTAAAATTTTTATACTAAAAATTATGAGGCAATACAAAGGAACAAAAATAACTAAGACAGTCTTAAATAAGAAGGATAAAGCCAGAGGATTGTCAGGACATAACAAGAATTCATGTTAAAATGTTTGAGTCATAGAAAATAGCATATTGGTGGAAGGAAAGACAAGTGATTACTTGTCCATCATGGGTATCCAGTCATGTGATTTACAATGAAAGCAGCGAAATTGCAGTAAAGAATACTGTAAAAGAATAGTGTTTTCAATTAATAACACTGAGTCATTAGAAATCACATGGAAAAATGAGGCCTCTTAATCCTCGTCTCACACAAATACACACTAGCACAAATCCAATTTTCAAATGGACTCTCGATCTTAATGTAACAGGTAAAAACAATACAAATTTTAGAAGAAAGAACAAAAGACTGTCTTCATGTTATTTGGTTTAGCAAAGATTTCTCAAATAAGACATGGAAGCTTCTAATTCTGAAGGGAAAATATGAGACGTTGAAACACTTTAAAGCTAAGAATTAGTTTTTCTCATAAACCACTAAGAGATGGAAAATGCAAACTCTGTAGTCAGGGAGAATGTATTTGAAGTGTTTGTCACTAATAAAGGACTCACCTTCTGAATCTACAATAAACTCCTACATGACAAGAAGAAAGAGACCCTACAGCCCAACAAGACAATAGAAAGCTACTTGAAGGGCAGTTTACCATAAGAATGATTTCAAAAACTACCAAAAGAAGCATGTGTATTTTCCTGTAAGAAACGAAGCGCTAATCTATGTTTGGTGTAGGATACAGGATGCATGGGGCTGATGCACAGGATGATTCAGGTAGAGGATGTGGGGTGGGAGGTGGGAGGGGATTTGGCATTGGGCGATTGTGTTCACCTATGGCTGATTCATGTCAATGTATGGCAAAACAAATACAGTATTGTAATTTAAAAAATAAATAAATTTAATTATAAGGAAAAAAAAAAACCTACCAAAAATATCTGTAAAATCATCAGTAGGAAACACTTCAAAACACAGTGTGATACTACCACACATACATCACAATGACTAAGATGTGAAATTAGACTGTTGGTGCTGGTGAGGATTAGCAGCAACTAGAACTCTCAGGAGCTGCAGACAGGAGTACACACTGGCACAACCATTCTGGAAAACGCTTTGCAGAATCTACTAAAAGTGATTATAAACACTTACCGTGTTCGTTGCTCAGTCGTGTCAACTCTTTGAGACCCCATGGACTGCCCGGTTCCTCTGTCCATGGGGTTTTCCTGACAAGAATACTGGAGAGGGTTCCCATTTCTTCTTCCAGGGGATCTTCCCGATTCAGGGATTGAATCCACGTCTCCTGTGCCTCCTGCAATACAGGCAGATTCTTTTATCGCTAAGCCATCAGGGATTTACCTGCATGTGCCTGGAAAAAATCCCATGATTGGAGGAGCCTGGTGGGCTACAGTCCATGGGGTCCCAAAGAGTCAGACACGAATGAATGACTAACTCTTTCTATATACACTTGCAGGTATGTGTGCAGGCCTATCACTACCATCAGTTTTTTCCAGTCTACAAAACACCAGCATTTTTTTTATTGTTCCATAATAAATGCCTTCAAACACTGCATGGTAAAAAAAAATCACAATCTTGATCAAAAACTGATCAGTCGTGATCAAAAACTGATCCTGGAGAGCGAGAGCGAGAGCGAGTGTGTGTGTGTGCGTGCATTCATGCACAGTGTTGGAGGTAAGCAAGACTGCAGAATCAAAAAGTAAGAGGAAAGCTATTAGGGTATCAGTTTGTCTCTACTATGCATAATAGTAATACTTAATTCTGATCTATAAATTAAAAAGAGCATGAATTTGATAGCCTCATATTTTCCATCCTAATTGTGGGTATATGATTCATAATGATGCATGCAGTTATTAAGGAATAAGTTTCTTGAGTGATAATGAAAAGCAGGAATGGCTGAAGTCAGCCAACACATTTTATATTTATCTTTAACTGTGGCTCTTTGCTACTCATTTTTAGAAGAAACTAAATAATATATATTTGAAAGAGCTAAAATATTTTTCACATATAAACCCAAAATTCTTTCCACATTTCTATATTAAACATAAATCCAGGGTTATGCATATTTCTATTAATGAAAAAATTAAATAATAGAATAATTTTGTCTGATGTTAGTGAAGACAAACTAATAAATTGAAACTAAATTTGATTCTTTTACTTTTTATTCTGCTACTCTATTAACTCATAATATTTTAAGGGCTGTTCCTTTTTAAAAATTTGAGCTACAAATGTATGGTAAATGGTAACTATAAAAATAGGAATATATTTTCAGAGTAGTTTTACATACCAATTGAAATAGCATCTGATTTATTCAAATTTAATGAAGTATCCTTATTTTTTCAGGAAAAATACCAAGAAGAAAGTGGAATAGAGTAAGACATCATTCCAGAAATCATATTCATGTAAACCAAACTTAACTGGGAAAAGAATTTAATGCAAAGAATCAGAATCTACATTACTCACCCAGAACCACATCATCATTTTCAACCTACAATTTACCTTCATATACGTTGCCTCAAGTGATATACAAAGAACATTTTCAAATGCTACTTTACTAACAAGAGATTTTAATAATCAAATTACCTCCTTCAGAAGATTACAAAAGAAGTGCTAGGTTTAAGGTATTGATTGTAAATACTCAGAGATTCATAACAATACTTGGAATCATCTGTCATATTGTATTTAGTTGCAATTTCAAAGGCAGGGCTTCTCAGGTGGCTAAGTGGGTAAAGAATCCGCCTGAGATGCAGGAGGCACAGGAGACATGGGTTCGATTCCTGGGTCAGGAAGATCTCCTGGGTGAGGAAATGGCAACCCACTCCAGTATTCTTGCCTGGAGAATCCCATGGACAGAGGAACCCTAGTTTGCTACTGTTCGTGGGGTCGCAGAAGAGTCAGCCACGACTGAGCGACTGAACAGACAGGCTTTCAAAGGCAACTTGATTGTTCCTGTACTACAGTGTCACATCCAGACAAAGCTCTGTGTTGTCTGGAAGCCGTCAGCTTCCCCATCCAAAAGAACATTATGATGTTTTCTTTTTACCACCTAATGATTATTATGTTAGACGATGTGCATACTCCTAAGCGGTTTGGGGTAATTGATTAGGTTATTCATCAGGAAAAGCACAGATTCGGGGCCAGTGGAGAGTAGGGCTGGACAGAAGCCTCTCCCCAGTCTTCAGGAGGTATAAGCCTGCCAGCATCGCTGCTCTGGGGGCAAAACTGCCTTGTGGTGGGTGGTCCACAGGCACGTAACGAGATCTGCAGCATGTCCACTACAATCAACAAAAGGGCACAATAGCTGCTCTGTAGGGAATTGGAGGAGAAGAATTTGTTTAAATAAAATTCTGAGGTTGTCAGAATGTGAAAGCCATTCTCTGACGTTCTGTGCGCAGACTAAGAGAACGCAGAATCCTTTACTCTCAGGCCCAAGTCCTGATAAAAAGACAAGCTGAACTTAAACTGTATAATATAAAATAGAAGCACAGAGAGTGGCACAAAAGAAACTCTTCTATGAGTTACTTCAAAACGTGGATGTTTACGACTGTGAAGCTTTTTTTCTTATACAGCACCTCCAACACAAAAATGAGATGGTAAAATTGTTATTGCTTGTGCACGCGTGTGCTCAGTCATGTTCAACTCTTTGTGACCCCACGGAGTGTAGCCTATGGTACTCCTCTGCATGGGATTTTCCCAACAAGAATCCTAGAGTGGCTTGCCATTTCCTTCTCCAGGGGATCTTCTTGACTCAAGGATCGAACCTGAGTCTCCTGTGTCTCCTTCATTGCAGGCAGATTCTTTACTGCTGAGTTACTAGGGATCTACCTATTAGCTATTTATTTATTCTACATTTCAATGACAACTCTAATTATCAAGTGTAGAAATACCTATTGGAAGGAGCGGTTGTGGAACAAAATTGTCAGTGGCACTCAGTCTAAAATTTTATTAATCAAGTATAGCATGTCTATTGGTTATTTCTGCATGTTTTTCTACCAAAAATATAGTGTTGTGGACATGGAAATTATTGTGGAGGTCCCTGGGCTCAAGCCTCTAAAGAAATTAAGTCCTGGCTAAACCAAATTATGTCCTGAGAAAGTAAGAATGGAAATTGTGGCCCAGGGCAAAGCACTCCAAGTCATTAGGTTAAAGATGGTCACTGCCAGCCCAAGATTGCTCCCTGGGACATTACAAAGCATGAAGGACCACTGACAGCATTATGGGCAAGAACAGAAGTTTCCAGAACGAAAACTTTTTGTGTTTGTTTATTTTTCTGCCATGGCAAAATCAATTCCTTAACCTAAAACTATTCTTATAGTTTCGTGGGAGAGCAGCACCATTTTCCACTGTGTTGCTTAAGTCTGCAGCGAGAAAAGGCACCGAAAGTTGAGAAGAAGGGGGAACAGGCAATGAGAACTTTTTCATATTCCCTCGCTAGCTCTCCTTTCTGTTGCTTTTCACCGAGTCTTGTTTTGAGACTGTATCTAAAGTAAAACATTCTCCATTTCCCTTTGAAGTAAGGTGGTCCTCCTAGAGGTAGTGAAAACTGGATGCTGTAAACTCCTGGCAGCCTAGGGGGTCACAGGAGTATTTCCTCTGGATGCAATTATGAGATCAGGTTGCTCTGCTCAAGTCAACAAGTTAGCCCAACAAGAAATAGTATAACAAGGAAAAAGCAAACAGTTCTGCCAACATCTCTGTGTCAAGGAGCTTATGAAACGTGCCTAGAGTAGAAAAGCTGCTGTCTTTCAAACGTCCAGGAGACACACCTGTTCAGAATGACTTTCTCCATCCATAGGATGATCCCTCTTGTTATACAAGAAGAACAATATTTTATGAAAAGTCTGTAATGACTCCTCCTGAAGACTTGCATTGACAAGACATTCTTCTTCCGGAAATGAACGTCCCCTAAGAAGAATGGAACTTCTGCCCTAAATTATGGACAAAAGCTGCCCATTGTGCTGGAGACCGCTAAGTGACTCACCATCAGGTCACCAGTCCTTCATTTCAAGGGAGAACTCTCCTCACATGTGAATTTGATCAAGAGTTAACTTTTAGATTTGTTGTATAAATTCTTTCTGTTAATGGCGAGGGAATGCATTTTGTCTCAGAGTGAAGAAAGGCCTTCTTCAGTCCATCCTGTTATACTGGGGGTGGAGAATTATAGGCCTTTTTGACTAAATGTTTATTAATTTGCTATGTATTAATTTTTATACATTAGGAAATGCAAAATAAAATCACCAGTTTAACTAAGACACCAATGATATTTGTTTCTGATTATAGAAAACCACTCAAGTATAAATGGGCATGGAAAATAAAGGAAAAAAATCAGATATATCTACATTTAAACAGATTTTAAAGCTCTAATAACTCATATTTCAAATCCCAAATGAAGTAATGAAAGAAATAATTTAAAATTCATGGCAAAATTCAAAAGTGGCACAAAATCTTCATTTCAAGTAAGGACATGACAACCTATTACTGTTTGCAATAATAATTTTTTTTTCTATTTGCAAAAATAATATTATTACAAATACCAAAACTTGCTGAGTATCAGTCAGTTCACTTGCTCTGCTGCTGCTAAGTCACCAGTCATGTCCAACTCTGTGTGACCCCAGAGACGGCAGCCCACCAGGCTCCCCTGTCCCTGGGATTCTCCAGGCAAGAATGCTGGAGTAGGTTGCCATTTCCTTCTCCAATGCATGAAAGTGAAAAGTGAAAGTGAAGTCGCTCAGTTGTGTCTGACTCTTTGCAACACTATGGTCTGCAGCCCACCAGGCTCCTCCATCCACGGGATTTTGCAGGCAAGAGTACTGGAGTGGGGGTGCCATTGCCTTCTCCGTTCACTTGCTCAGTCATGTCCTACTCTTTGTGACTCCATGGACTGCAGCACACTTGGCTTCCCTGTCCATCACCACCTCCTGGAGCTTGCTCAAGTTCACGTCCATCAAGTAGGTGATGCCATCCAACCGTATCATCCTCTGTTGAGCCCTTCTCCTCCTGCCTTCAACCTTGCCCAGCATCAGGGTCTTTTTCAATGACTCAGTTTTTCGCATTAGGTGGCCTAAGTATTGCAGGGAGCTTCAGCTTCAGCATCAGTCCTTCCAATGAATATTCGGGACTGATTTCCTTTAGGATTGACTGGTTTGATCTCACAGTCCAAAGGAATCTCACGAGTCTTCTCCAACTTGCTGAGCTGCTGAGTACACAGAGTATCAATTTGTACTTGCTGAGTGTAAACTGATGTTGATTACAGATATAGTACATGGAACAGGAAAATGGTCTAGAAGTTAACATCGTGATCTTTCTAGCCTCTGTTCCACTTAAGTTCTTTTTCTAAAAGAAAAGTAACACTAGAGGTAGCCTCCTGCTTGTAGCCTCAGAATGTGAGCTTTACCCCCTCCTTCTGTAACTCTATGTACAGTAATTTGCCTGCAATGCACTTCCGAGTCTGCATGTGAGGCAGCGCTCAGTGATGAATAAGAATGATTTGCTTTCCTTAGAAGAACACTTCCCGCAGAGGCCCATGTGCTGCAGAATGATAACGTTTTCTAGGGGCAGACTTTCAAAACACAAAGCCCCAGGCGAAGTTGCCTTGGAGTTCCCTTGAGATCTTGGGGAGAGAGATAACTCCCACGAGGGAGGGACACCCTGTTAGCCAGGCAAGATGCCAGCATGGACCAGAGGGAGATGCAGCATCTCCCGTAGGTCCAATCACAGAGCTACTGGAACAGGAGGCTGCAGACAAGCAGCGAGACTGTGAACCCAGATCCAACAAGGTCATTGCTCTCGGGATAAATACTATTGTGCTGGCCTGTCTCTGTGGCTTGCAGGCAGGCACTCTTGTGAAAGCTGTGAAACGTGAAAACAAGAACTTAAAGCATCGACCGTCTCTGCTGCCCCTTCTGCTCTGAGGATGTCTGTCTGGAACAATGGAGAGCAGGAGGTCAAGTACGGACGCTGCATTTCGATGTGCGCTTCTGCTGCTGATTAGTGCCATGAAGAGCCCTGCTCTCCACATCGTGACTCACCACTGCCCTCTGATTAAACCCAGACGTGGATTTAGTTACCACGACAGACACGCATGGGCTTTGTTGAACTTCCTCCTGGTCTCACTTCCTGCTTCGGAAATGAATTCCCACAGTCCACAGTCGCTCTATCAGGGCCATCGTAAACACATAACTGACGAAAGAAAGGAGGGCTTGTACTTTGGGATATACACGAGAAGCTTGGGCTTGGAGCTTGGAGCCCTTAAGAGCAGTCTTGTCAGCACTCAGACTGGACAACTGCATCCAACCAAGAATGATGACAAAAGGCACAGTGTATGAAGGGACCTCGGAAACACGTCAGAGTCTTCTTTGTTGGAAATTTCAGCCCTCCCTGGCAGGCCTGCAAGGCATTAACTTTCAAAATTTTCAGACACTTATTTGTATATACAGTTAGAGTCTGCCAGGATCAGTGTCAACAATGAGATCCCACTGTTCTGTGTGGTTCTCAAGGCTGGAACCACACTTGCCTTGATCGAAACACACAATGTGCTCAATGAGTCCAGATTATAGGATTAAACAAATTTATCTGTGACCAGGCTTCTCCATTTTACTTTAAAAGTCTTTCTTTAAAAGACTTCATTTTCAGGATTTCCCTGGTGGTCGAGTGACTAAGACTCCATGCTCCCAATGTTGGGGGCCTGGCTTCGACCCTTGTTTAGGGAACTAGATTCCAGATGACGCAACTCACAGTTCCCATGCTGCCATAGAGAAAGACTTCCTATTCTCTTTAAAAAATGTGATTGTCAATTAAACAATGAAAGATTATCAAATAAGGAAAAACATCTGCTTTCAAGATAGCTTCTCGCATAGAATCACAGCATTTCCGGTCAAAAGGCAGCCTAGACATCATCTGTTGCATTTTCTGCTCACCATTAAAATCTCTTCTAGAGTCAATGACACTTGACCACTGCTCAAATGTGTGGAAAAATTATTTTATAGGATTTAAATCTACTTCCTTATAAAGTCTTCTCACTGGTCTTAATTCTAGTGAAACAGCAGCAGCATCACCACACCAACAATAAATAAGGTTCTGTGCCTCTGTGGCAAATTAAAGAAGGCACTGGTGGGCCACTCCAGCAAGGTCCTTCTGCTTATTTATGTGGGAGCAGGTGAGAACTCTCTCCCTGGAACGCAGGGGGTCTTGCACCGGCACCACAACCATATGCCCCAGCTGAGGAGGAGCAGAAATTCAGGGCACTCATTAATCGCTGACCTCTAATGATAGAAGTTATTTTTAAGGTGACAGAGCTTACTATAGGATTCACGAATCATAACACTTTGAGAGATTTTTAGGAACTTTTAGGTAAAATAGTCACGTCCCTGGTGGCTTAGATGGTAAAGAACCCACCTGCCAACACAGGAGACGTGGGTTTGTTCCTGGATTGGGAAGATCCCCTTGAGAAGGAAATGGCAAACCCACTCCAGTATGCTTGCCTGGGCAAACCCATGGCCAGTGGAGACTGGTGGGCTACAGTCCACGGTATCACAAAAGGATCTGGCGTAACTCAGCAACTAAACAGCAACACTGTTTCAATTACTCAGCATTCTAATATCGTTTTTCTATCCTGACGGAATGCTGACTCAGGAGCTTTTCAGTATCTCCAGTCTGCTATTGTCTTTCCTCTTTGTCTTCTGGTTTTGAGCCAGATAACCTGAATTCAAATCCTAGCTTTGCCATTTGGTTGTGTAACCATGAGGAAGTCCCTTTCCCTCTCTGAAATGTAATGTCCTTATCACTGAAGTGGAAAAATGCCTAACTTACAGCATTTTAATGATAATTTTATAAAGTAAACGCTGCACAGTGCTAAGGACCACTTGCATTACTAGATATTCATTCAATTCACTCATTCCTATTTTAGTGTAAGCGGAAATACCCCCATCCAAGACTATTTTTAATGAGTAGAAATGTATCCCTACATATCACTTCCATACATCTCTGTCCAATTTAATTCAGTTCAGCCAAACTCTGCTGAGCATCTACAATGTGTCAGACACACTGTTATAGTGATATTAACAAGAGCTCAGTTACTCAGTCACTGAGTATTATCTCTTGGTTCAGGCGCTGAGGTGGGTAATCTTATACACTTTGATTCTCATAATAATTAAGAGTTGACAGGGATATTGTTCAAAATATTTAGCAAGTACTATGGTCAAACTACTGCACAATTGCACTCATCTCACACACTAGTAAAGTAATGCTCAAAATTCTCCAAGCCAGGCTTCAGCAATACGTGAACCATGAAATTCCTGATGTTCAAGCTGGTTTTAGAAAAGGCAGAGGAACCAGAGATCAAATTGCCAACATCTGTGGGATCACTGAAAAAGCAAGATAATTCCAGAAAAACATCTATTTCTGCTTTATTGACTATGCCAAAGCCTTTGACTGTGTGGATCACAATAAGCTGTGGAAAATTCTGAAAGACATGGGAATACCAGACCCCCTAACCTGCCTCTTGAGAAATCTGTATGCAGGTCAGGAAGCAACAGTTAGAACTGGACATGGAACAACAGACTGATTCCAAATAGGAAAAGGAGTAGTCAAGGCTGTATATTGTCACCCTGCTTATTTAACTTCTATGCAGAGTACATCATGAGAAACGCTGGACTGGAAGAAACACAAGCTGGAATCAAGATTGCCGGGAGAAATATCAGTCACCTCAGATATGCAGATGACACCACCTTTATGGCAAAAAGTGAAGAGGAGCTAAAAAGCCTCTTGATGAAAGTAAAAGAGGAGGGTGAAAAAGTTAGCTTAAAGCTCAACATTCAGAAAACAAAGATCATGGCATCCGGTCCCATCATGTCATGGGAAATAGATGGAGAAAAAGTGGAAACAGTGTCAGATTTAATTTTTTGGGCTCCAAAATCACTGCAGATGGTGACTGCAGCCATGAAATTAGAAGACGCTTACTCCTTGGAAGAAAAGTTACGACCAACCTAGACAGCATAATCAAAAGCAGAGACATTACTTTGCCGACTAAGGTCCATCTAGTAAAGGCTATGGTTTTTCCTGTGGTCATGTATGAATGTGAGAGTTGGACTGTGAAGAAGGCTGAGCGCTGAAGAATTGATGCTTTTGAATTGTGGTGTTGGAGAAGACTCTTGAGAGTCCCTTGGACTGCAAGGAGATCCAACCAGTCCATTCTGAAGGAGATCAGCCCTGGGATTTCTTTGGAAGGAATGATGCTAAAGCTGAAACTCCAGTACTTTGGCCACCTCATGCAAAGAGTTGACTCATTGGAAAAGACTCTGATGGTGGGAGGGATTGGGGGCAGGAGGAGAAGGGGATGACCGAGGATGAGATGGCTGGATGGCATTACTGACTCGATGGCCACGAGTCTGAGTAAACTCCCGGAGTTGGTGATGGACAGGGAGGCCTGGCGTGCTGCGATTCATGGGGTCACAAAGAGTTGGACACGACTGAGCGACTGAACTGAACTGAACTGAACTGACTGATGGTCATGACAGTATACTATCCTGGGAGCTCAAGGAAGCCCATTTCACAGAAGAGGAAATTCAGGATTTGAGATATTAAATCAACTCATCTTGAATAGCAGGTGGCAAAGCTTTCAGGGCTGTTTCAGAAGACTGCCATGTGTGTGTTAACTTTATAGTCAGGATAAGCCCGTCTCGCACTATGGTTTTCAGCCCTGATTTTTCTCTTAGTTTTGCATTTCATTCTGTGGCATGTCATAGTACAAGTCAGTGCATCCTGAAAGCTCTGGGTTAAATGTTTCAAAAAACCAGCTTCTCGGTCCCAGTTTTCATGGCCTCCCCTTGTCACTGCCATTAAAGTCTCCAGTATGCGACGTCTTCCTGTGCTTGCCACTGTCGGGTGGAGTCCTGTAATCCAGAAAGGAGCTCAGTACTAGGCAAGGGTCTCAAACCTCACCAGCAAGGCACTAATCTTTCTACCGAGGCCCTGCAGACTCCTCCAGAGTTTTCCTGGAGTTCTGTCCAGTCTTCCTTTGCTCAGATTGCCTGTGTCTGAATGTTTTCCCCAGGTCAGAAGTGGGCTCTATACAGTATGGGAGAAAGGTCCAGGAAATGACCTAATTTTCACCACTTATGTCTGAGAACACAGTCGCACAGGGCAGTCCATCACGGATCTCGGTGCGCCCAAACTATATTCATGGCCCATAAATCACTCTCACATTGTCTCAAACTCACATCCCCATCCCAAGTATTAGCCTGGCATTGTTCACTGCAAATGAAAATGGCTTATTTATAGGGAGGAAAGCTAGAGTGGAAAGATGGATTTTAAGAGGGTGGAAATAACATTAAAATATAAGCTGGGAATGATTTGACTTATATGATAAATGTTCAAGCAGGCTTGGACATTGAGAAGCACATGTTCACTTGTGTGGCAGAAATAAAGAACAAAAAGTAATATTATTACCCAGCCACCCCAGATATAATCCATATAGAATCAGATGTATGTCAGAATACAGTGAGAGCTCTCAGATTCCCACAAATGACTGTAAACTCTAGCGTCTACTACCTTATTGATGTTAGTGAGGCTAGCAAATTATAGTCCAATAAGAGGAATGTTCTGCTTTCTGATCAAATGATGCCAATTTGTACAGTCTGTCCTCCTTGGAATGTCACACGATCCTCAGAACAGTTACATATTTGAGGGGCTATCAGAAGAATCAAAACATATTTAAGAGATAAAATATGGTGAGTGTATCATAAAACATTTTTAAAACCCAGAGAACAAGAGTGTGTAGGAAAGAGGGATGGAGCAAAGCTCAAATTGCTCTTTGAATTTCGCTGCCAAGTTGGTCTTACTTGTGTTTTTTTCTGTATAATTCCTTAGGAGTAGCTGCCTCTTAGAAAGCTGCTGACCGTTTCTTAATTCAGCTCTTCTGATCGCCACCTAAAGAAACTCAGTGGAGACAAAAGGAGAACGGCAGCTTGAGCAATTAGACACTGGATCAAGAATGAAAGCTTACAGGACGGCAGAATTATCATGATCCAGTGGCCCTTGCTTACAGTATATTGCGACAAACTAAAATCTATTTCAGCTGTTATATGGCGATGGCTATTATTTATGAAACATAAAAAGATACTGAAATACAAAAGGGCTTGAAAAGACCAGGGTAAGATCAGATAAAAAAATGAGAAAGAAACAGGCATCCTGGGGTGGTAACTACTCTGCCATGTACCGACAGGGAGGTTGTATATTTTTAGAATATACTGAAAGGAACGGTGCTTTTACTTAGGTTTTTATGGTTTACCACGAGATGCAATTTTCTGGCCTTATATGCAGTTGTAACAAAAGTCAGAGACGTTTTATGATACCTGCCACAGTTCATAAATGATGGGATACACTAAAATATTTATAGAACTGTAAAATCTTGATTTCTCTCTGTTTTAGCAGATGGGGCCCTAAAACCAGTTCCCAGATTGTCACATTTCTTCACCCCTTGATGACAAAGAAGCCTGTTATCAGTTTTCTTCTCTGGAGAACAAGTTCACTAGTGTGAACAAGGTCAGACTTTCAGTCAATTATGTCTATCTGAGCAATGCCTATTAATAAAACCCTGAACAGAAATTATAATTACTCCATACATACTTAGTGTGAAGCCCTAGCATGGAATAGATAAGATACCCTCTGAAATACTTCTTACCCATTTCCTTGTTTTCATATCTAAGGAGATTCACCTCCAAAGCTGTATCACCCAGAGAGACAAGCATCACACCATTGTAAAGACTAGTCTGCTTAGATGGCTGAGAGAATTTCTGCTATTATATGCGTGTGTGTGTGCTGAGTATGTTTCTTTTTCTTTTTCAAACTCACACTCTTTATAATTAAAAGGAACTTCTGCGAGTTGGATAGTGTTGAGGGTAAGAAATCCACATTGATGGATTGCTGATGGTATTTTTCTGATTTTAGGAAATCAATAAATCAAAGAAATATAAATACTTATATAAATGGGCTTACATGTCCTTTTTAAAAATAAGCATTATTGGAAGGGTTACCCGAATCAAATTTTAGGCAAATAGATTAGATAGATAGGTAGATACACAGATGATAGGCTAAAAACATACTTGCATGAGGTGCCATTTGTAGTCAGAGTTTGCAGAGTTTCTGTCTTTTCTTGAGGAATGCCACTGAAATTGAATAGATAACATCTCTAATTAGGGTTTGCACAGTAATGGTGATTCTTTCGTTTATAGAAAATAATAGTTTACTCTCTGCTAATTTCTCCATTCTCCATAAAATATACCTCAAAAAGAAAAACATTTGAAATAAAAATCTGCATAGATGTCTTCACAGATGAAAACAATGAAAAAAATTCATCTTACCCAGTGATGTTCCAGAATTGACAAGGATCGTGAAGCTTTCCGACTTACTGAACCTAACTCTCAGGGAGACGAAAGACGGAGAAGCTGGTCCTACAGCACAGTCTCAGGACAATGGAAATGGTCACCTAAGTTTGTGAGCTAAGGACCCAGCTCTTCTCTGAGGCTTAATGAGGCTGCAGCCTAAGCCATAATTAGGCATATATGAGCTGAACATTTTATTTTTAATCTACCTTCCCAGAATCTTTCTTAACACAATAGTTCATAATGGCTTTAATTTATATAACAATTTGACTTGGTGTTGTTATTTAATCATGGTTGAAAATAATTATACGCCCAGATCTACCTCTATATGCTAAGATATTAGACATTTCTCTAGAGATGTTTTGAAAGAACTTACTAGCAGGGAGGGAAAGATGAAATAATGAAAAAAATAAAAGTACAGTTACCTACCATCTAAACTCAACAACATAAAAGAACAGTGGTAATAAAAAGATGAATACCACTTATACTGCAGAAAAAACATTTTGAGAAAGCATGGGTTAACTCCTGAGAGGAAATGCTTATTTCCCTTTATCCAATGGAATTCCACATTAATTTGAATTTGGAAAACATAAATACCTGCCAAATAAGGAAAACTTCATGCAGTGAAACAAAAATAATTGAATAAATGAAAACTTCCAAAAGTATTTATTCAGTGTTAGTCAGTCTGCTGGGGTCAGATTAAAATTTTCATTAGCAGAGAGATGAGCTGAAAGGGTTTGAAACTTTTCGTGTTTCGGTGTATAGGGTACTGTTAACAAGTCATAGAAAAGTAAAGAATTATCCTAAATGATAGTTGCATTGCTCGAAGGGTACAGATGTTGATCTACTGTTTCTAGAAGAGGTCAACTTGGAAAAGCTATTTATAGTTGATTCTAGAATGAGTTTGCAAAATCATGTTCCTAAATGGAAATTAAAACAGTAAACTTGATAGCTAGGAGCATTAAGCCTTCATGTGTCTGTGTTTGTGTCAAAGTATGAAAGTCTCAGTCATGTCCAACTCTTTGCAACCTCATGGACTGCAGTTCACCTGGTTTCTCTGTCCATGGAACTCTCCAGGCAAGAAAACTGGATTGGGTAGCCATTCTCTTCTCCAGAGCATCTTCACAATCCAGGGATTGAATCCAGGTCTCCTGCACTGCACATGGATTCTTTACCATCTGAGCCACAAGGGAAGCCCATTTGTGTCTAAAGACTTAGTAAATTTATTGAGGACAAGTTGATGGTATGACCTGTTTAACTTCTAAGAAACACTATTGGGCAAATTAAGTGAGAAGTTCATATTGTTGCTTCAAGTTTTTTTTTTTTTTTTCCAGATTCCTTTGATAACTCAAATTTATAGTCCAGTGCTCAATGTCTTCTTTATTGGGACTGTGAACATACCACAGCGAAGGGTTATAGGCTAAATTACAGCCCCAGTTACATCACTGATTAGTCATGAAGCCTCAGGAAGTGCAGTTAACGTATCAGTTTCCCAGACTTCACCTGCACAATGGAAGAAAGATAACTACCTGTTGATGGCTGAACCCTCGGGGCTGATTAACCTGGTGTAAATGGTGTAAATGGACTAGCACAGAAATGCTAACAAATGCTGTGTCTAGAGTAGATCTGAAGGGAAGCACAATGCATTTCTATGTGGGTGTTATACCTGCTGTATTTTTCAGATACGAAATATAACTGGAGAGAAACTTGATTCAAAACACTCACCCATTAGAAAAGGCAAGCAGATCACAGAGTAAGGTACTGAAGCTGGAGAATAACAGTTCATCATTCATAAGACATCATCCTCTTAGCTATCTAATGTCTTTAATAAAAAAGTATTCTTTGGATAAAGAAGACGTGGTGTATATACAATGGAATATTACTCAGCCATAAAAAGAATGAAATAATGCCATTTGCAGTTATTTGGGTGGGCCTTGAGTTGAAGAAGACTCTTGAGAGTCCTCTGGACTGCAAGGAGATCCAACCAGTCCATCCTAAAGGAGATCAGTCCTGGGTGTTCTTTGGAAGGACTGATGCTAAAGCTGAAACTCCAGTACTTTGGCCACCTCATGTGAAGAGTTGAATCACTGAAAAAGACTCTGATGCTGGGAGGGATTGGGGGCAGGAGGAGAAGGGGACGACAGAGGATGAGATGGCTGGATGGCATCACCAACTCGATGGATGTGAGTTTGAGTGAACTCCGGGAGTTGGTGATGGACAGGGAGGCCTGGCGTGCTGCAATTCATGGGGGCGCAAAGAGTCAGACACGACTGAGCAGCTGAACTGAACTGAGATTATCACGAGAAGTGAAGTAAATCAGACAGTGAAGGACTAATAGCATATGATATCACTTATACCTGTGGTCTAAAATACAACACAAGTGAATTTATCTATGAAAAAGACTCACAGACATGGAGAACAGACTTGTGAGTGTCATGGTGGGGATTAATGGTAGGGATGGACTGGGAATTTGAGGCTAGCAGATGCAAACTGTTAAATAGAATGCATAAACAGCAAGGTCCTATTGTATATCATAGGAACTGTAGTCAATATCCTATAATAAACCATAATAGAAAAGAATATAAAAAGAATATATGTATATATCTTATACACATATAATCTATATAATTGAATCACTTTGCTGTACACCTGAAAATAACCAATATTTTAAATCAATTCTACTTTAATTAAAAAAGAAAATTCTTCGTAAAAATGAAATCTGCCATGACTTACTTTTCTACTAGGGGAGCAGAGTCCCCCACAAATCACAGAAAGATGTTGTACTTTCTCATTCAAACTATTCTACACTTCTGTTCCTCTTTGCTCTGTGGAACCCAAAAGACTATTTAATTTTCTGATTTATAAATTTCAAATCTTATGTGATAGTTTGTTTCTTTCTCCTTGAAAGAAAAGTTCTTAATGTCTTTGCTTGGTCTCCAGCCTACGTAGGAGTACTGTGGTAAGCAGAATCCTGAGAAAACCCCAGATTCCCACCAAAGCCCCAGATTCTCACCTGCTGGTGCACTTGCCCCCATGAATCCCCTCCCCTTCAGCAATGAGCAAGGTGGAAGGTAAAGCATCTGCCTGCAATGTGAGAGACCTGGGTTCAAGATCTGGGTTTGATGCCTGAGCTGGGAAGCTCCCTGGAGAAGGAAATGGCAACCCACTCCAGTACTTTTGCCTGGAAAATCCCATGGGTGGAGAAACCTGGTAGGCTACAGTCCACGGGGTCACAAAGAATCGGGCATGACTAAATGACTTCACTTTCACTTTCTATGAGCAAGATGGTGGGATAGTCACTCTCATGGCATTATGTCTTATAACACTCAGTGGGGAGGAGGAAGAACTCTTCTTGCTGGTCTTGAACTGAGGGCCACGGGGTGGCAGCCAGGGTGAAAGGGAAAGTGAAGTCGCCCAGTCATGCCCGACTCTTTGCGACTCCATGGATTGTAGCCCACCAGGCTCCTCTGTCCATGGGATTTTCCAGGCAATAGTACTGGAGTGGATTACCATTTCTTTCTCCAGAGGATCTTCCCGACCCGGGGACTGAACCTGGGTTTCCCACATTGTAGACTGACACTTTACCGTCTGAGCCACCAAGGCAGCCAGCGTACAGGGCAGTAACAAGTACTAGCCACTCAGTTGTGCCCGACTCCTTGTGACCCCATGGACTGCAGCCCACCAGGCTCCTCTGTCCATGAGAATTTTCCAGGCAAGGATACTGGAGTGCATTGCCATTTCCTTTTCTTCAGGGGATCTTCCCCACCAGGGATCGAACCCAGGTCTCCTGTACTGTGGGCAGATTCTTTACCGACTGAACTACAAGGGAAGCTACAAGGGAAAGGTAATGGTAGGAGCTAAAAACAGCCTCAGGCCAAGGCCTGACAAGAAAGTTGGCTTTAGTCTAACAACTGCAAATCTCAAATTTTCCAGCAATCTGAGGGGGCTCAAAGAGGACACTGAACCTCAGATGAGAGGGTGAGGTGGCCCTGCTGTACCGATTTCAACCCAAAGAGACCCTAGACTGAAGGCCATTTAACCCAGGCCCAGACTCCAGACCTCAGGAAGCTGTGAGGTGCTAAAGACACGTGTTTGAAGCCCCTCAGAGTGCAGTGGTTTATTATATAGCAACGAGCATGCGAATGTCAGTGCAAAGCACTGGTTGATGGAGGTTATCTTTCTTTCACCAGGTACACTGACATCACTGTGGATAGAGGGGGACAAGGAGGTGAAGAAGTGATACTTTGGAACTCCCAAAACAGAAGGAGTCTGCTGCTAAGCATAAAGGGCAGAGCCAAGAAAGAAAAGAAAGCACAACTTCATCTATTAAAACTGCATTTGAAGAAAAAAACTGTACGAGCTCAGAAAGATAATGGCCTCTGAAGAATGCAAAAGAAGAGCCATGACAGTGCCTCAGTCCAGCTCAGTCGCTCAGTCATGACCAGCTCTTTGTGACCCCATGGACTGCAGCACCCCAGGCCTCCCTGTCTATCACCATCTCCCAGAGCTTGCTCAAACTCATGTCCGTCAAGTCAGTGATGCCATCCAACCATCTCATCCCCTGTCATCCCCTTCTCCTCCCACCTTCAATCTTTCCCAGCATCAGGATCTTTTCCAAAGAGTCAGTTCTTCACATCAGGAGGCCAAAGTACTAGAGTTTCAGCTTCAGCATCAGTCCTACCAATGAACATCCAGGACTAATTTCCTTTAGGATGGACTGGTTGGATCTCCTTGCTGTCCAAGGGACTCTCAAGAGTCTTCTCCAACACCACAGTTCAAAAGGATCATTTCTTCAGCACTCAGCTTTCTTTATAGTCCAACTCTCACATCCATACATGACTACTGGAAAAACCATATCTTTGACTAGATGGACCCTTGTTGGCAAATTAATATCTCTGCTTTTTAATATGCTATCTAGATTGATCATGACTTTTCTTCCAAGGAGCCAGAGTCTTTTAATTTCATTGCTGCAGTCACCATCTGCACTGATTTTGGAGCCCATCAAAATAAAGTCTGCCACTGTTTCCCCATCTATTTGCCATAAGTGATGGAATCAGATGGCATGATCTTTAGTTTTCTGAATGTTGAGTTTTAAGCCAACTTTTTCACTTTCATCAGGAGGCTCTTTGGCTGTTCTTCACTTTCTGCCATAAGGCTGCCATTAATGGTGTTATGCTGCTGCTAAGTCGCTTCAGTCGTGACCGACTCTGTGCAACTCCATAGATGGCAGCCCACCAGGCTCTGTCCCTGGGATTCTCCAGGCAAGAGCACTAGACTGGATTGCCATTTCCTTCTCCAATGTACGAAAGTGAAAAGTGAAAGTGAAGTCGCTCAGTTGTGTCTGACTCTTAGCAACCCCATGGACTGCAGCCTACCAGGGTCTTCTGTCCATGGGATTTTCCAAGCAAGAGTACTGGAGTGGGTAATGTCCTAATATTCAGAAATAGTTCTATATACATGTATGAATAAAAGCTAAATAGTTTTATTATACTCCAATAAATTATATAATACAATGTTTATGTGTATATAATATATGTAATATACAAATAATAGTTTTTATTACATGTATTATGTGTGTGTGTGTGTGCGTGCACGCTGTGTACTTACTCGTGTTCGACTCTTTGCAACCCCATGGACTGTAGTCCACCAGGCTCCCTTTGTCTATGGGATTTTTTCGGGCAAGAATACTGGAGTGAGTTGCCATTTCCTACTCTAGAGGATCTTCCTGACCCAGGGACCAAACTCGCGTCTCCTGCATGTCCCGATTAGCAGGCAGATTCTTTACCACTGAGCCACTTGGGAAGCCCCATTATATATACATCTATGCATATAGACATACATGTAATATATAATTATATATGCAGTTATATATAATTTAAAATTATGGAGTTAAAAACTATGAAAACCACTCAGTGGTAAAGAACCCGCCTGCGATGGAGGAGATGCAGGAGACTCAGGTTGATCCCTGGGTGGGGAAGAGCCCCTGGAGGAGGACATGGCAGCCCACTCCAGTGTCCTTGCCTGGAGAAGCGCGGGACAGAGGGGCCTGGCGGGCCACTGTCCACAGCATCGTGGAGTCGGACACGGCTGCAGCCCCTGAGCACGCACGGAGTCTGCCACTCTCCCTGCCGTTGGTGCACTCTGCGGCTGCAGGCGTGCATAATGCAGCAAAAATACACTTTTACTTGCTGCTCTTATTTTTAACAGCTATATCACCAGCTTTCTTTTCCCAGTTACTATCTAGTTCTCAAAATTAGTATTGTGAAACTCTGTTAGAGGTTGTATAGTTATTGAATATGATGTCAGAATTATTTCCCTCTGTTGTTGAGTATTTAGACAGTTTCAGGATTTCCATTATTGAAAATGATACTGCAGTGAATGCCTTTTTCATGGAGTATTTTAATGTTTCTGAATTTTCCTCATGATAAACTGTGGAAAGTGGAGCTATTATAATATTTGCCACATACCATAGAAGCTATCCTAAGGGAAATACTCTAAGAAAACACTTCAGCGGCTATTTCTAAGGCCATGATCAGAAATAGTAAGTATCTATTCTCCAAGAAGTTTAGCTGATTGCTCATTCAGGAAGTATGCCACTTCACCTAGTTATACATAATCTAATTAAGCAAAGTAAACGTTAATGGACAGTGCTACTGTATGCTTGTATCTGTGCTGGGAAACAACAGAAATGTTAAGTGTTAACTAACTCTAGCAAATGCTTCTCAAGTAAAACAATGGAATTGCATTTGAGAATGAATAATAATAGTGATAATCACAGAGGTAATGACAACATGTTTATATATACATGGATAGATTTATATACATGTATGTATATATGTAGATAGATAGATAAAATCCATGAGTATTACTAAAAATTCCAGAGGATATACTTAGGACAAAAGGTCTTTAAAAAAGCGAATTCACCTAAGCTGTTAAAGATGATACATTCAAGTAAGACATTTGAGTTTGGGGGTGAATTAGTCACAGGTCTAATGGTTCCTTCAGGTCTATGGTTCCTTCAAAGAACTGTAAAGCCTACAAACTATTTTTACTACTTTGTTGAGCTGATGACTGAATTTTAGAAAATAAATAAGTAAATATATATATGTATAATACAATTTATATAAATAAATTAATATATTTATTATAGATAAGTAAACATATATACACAATTTCTAGGAGGGGAGTATAAAAAGTAGATTTCTAGGCAAAGTTGTAAACATTGCTTCCTGTCTATAAGACTGACTGTCAGATTGCTTTTTCATCCATAAAATAATTTTATTCATTGGCCTATAAAAGTGATACTTCCCTTTTTCTCTCCTCTGGAAAAGAAATCAATTAGAATTTCCACTAGCTTTTAGGAAGCTGTGGATAAGCTTCATGTTTGCATCTATCATTCCAATGTTGCTTGTCAAATGACGAGCCTAAACTTATAATTTCTAGGATATTCAGCATTTTGTAGTTCCCTTGTTACCTAGGTGGTGGGATCAGTGTTCAGATTAGTGCTTTCTGGAACGACCACATCTGTCACTGTGCTATCGACAGAACCGTCCTAACACTGAAGGTGGGCTGGTGTTTCACGTTCCTGAATTATTTACCTGTTCCTCATTAGGACTGAGTTGAACACAAAGCACAGTCCTGGAGACAAACAGAAGAAGGGAAAGGAGCAAAGGAAGAGGAAGAAGAATTAGGAAAGGAAGGAGGGTGCAAGGAAGAGAAGCAAAAGGGATGAGAAACATTTAGATTTGCACGAGCCCTAAAATTATGAAGAAATTGTTCACTTTTAGAGATGTGTTTCTTTCCATCTGAGCCTCACACCATCATTTCTCAAGACAATGAGTTTTTCTCATCGTAATCCCTTGCCCCACTCCCAGAAATAGAACAGAAGAAGTGAGCACGCCACTGCTGGTATCTGATATCTGCTCTGCTGCCATCGATCACACTTTTATTTAGGCCACAATGGGACATGAAGATATTAGACATCATACTAACATGGGGTGGGGAATTCATGCTCTACCCCTTTTTACTCCAGTCTACTTGCAGGGATTGATGGAAATTTCTACCCAGAAGGTGGTGATAGACAACGCTGATTGCTTATGATTTGAATTATGTGTGCATGGTTCCGTAAAAGCCAACCCATCCACCCCATTAAAACCATTCCTCACGCTCAAACTTTCTCAGGGAACTGCGCATAGCTGGTAAATCAACTTGATTATTATTCTATTCCAGAGGACATGCAATGATTTACATTTATATGCCAGCAATTTCTTTTCATTGCCCCAGCAAGAGCTGGGAAATGATTTATAAGGATGCGAAAGTTCTGGCACAAATGTTATACAGCTTCAGCGTGTTTGCATTGCACAGTGTGATGGACCCGTTCTCAGAGGCGCTAATGCTCGCATAGAGGTAGCCCATGATAAGGGAGGTCAGTGCCAACAGATTTGGGATTGTTTCAGTACAGAGAAAGCACTGACCTCTGTGGTAATAAATGTGTTTGGGGTTTATCTTTTAAGCAGGTCGATACTGAATGCCATCCTTAGGGGCAAGGGACAGTTTAGCTTCTTGTAATTAGTTGACTTGCCTCTGTTGGATCCCTAATGGACTCCTGTACCATAAAAACATTCCTTTCTGGAACAGTTGGCAGCGTCATTGTATTTGCTCTATTTTCTCAAACCTCCCTCCACATGTTATTCTGTCTCTGGGAAGAAAGTATAAGAATGCAAACCTGCAAAGGTGAAGTGATATAGAAGAGAAAAAGTATATTGTGCTCTATGCCATTCATTTATACATTTCGTATCAGAATTGAATGAAAGATGCATCTCAAGCTTTGTTGGACTTATACAGTACTTATGGTTAAGAAAAAATTAAGTTTGAATAATACTCAGCTTTGGTTATTATGCTTTTCTCAGAAAATAAGCTCTGGAGATCCTACTGCTCAACTCTCAACATGAATATGATCACCACATTTCACATCACCTTCCAAGATGGTAAGATTGGTAATATTTCTTATTAACTGAACAAGATGACAATCAGATAGGCGTAGTTTTATGCCCCTTCGGGTTACAGCACTTTCAACTTCCCATGGACAATACCGTCAAAACTATAAAAGTCTCTGTACCAAAAAATAGGGCAATAAGGTTGGAAATACATTTCATTTAAAAAGTGAAATTTCACATCATTGTAGGATTGTAGCTTTGTGTGTGAGTGTGTGGGTGTGTGTGTGTGTGTGTGCACGTGCGCTTAGTCACTCAGTCATGTCTGACTCTTTGTGACACTCTGGATTGTAGCCCGCCAGGCTCCTCTGTCCATGGGATTCTCCAGACAAGAATACTGGAGTGGGTTGTCATTTCCTTCTCTAGGCGATCTTCTCGACCCAGGAATCCAACAGTTTCCTGTACTGCAGGCAGATTCTTTATGGACTGGGCTACAAGTTAAGCTCATATTTCTTTGCAGCTTTGGGCAAATACCAAAAATTCTTAATGAAGACTTTTAAGACTCTGCAAAACAGTTCTCAAACTTTAGTCTACCTAAGAATCATCTAGGTTGCTTGTCAAAAAGCAAACATTCACAGACATCACCATAGAGAATCTGATTCATAGATATGAAAGAAAGTCTATAATCCATATTTCAAAAAATGCCGTGGGTAATTCTGATGAGGTAGCTGTAGATTAACATTCAAGAAAAACAGCCATAGATCTTCTAAAGCAGAGATTTTTCTCTTTTCAGTTATAAAATACATGTTGGCCCTTACCTAGAAATTGTAGTCAATTTTTTTCTGAAATTACGGGTTTAATTTCCTTCTCAAACAGAAGCGGGCAAAAATAATATGCTGTTCTGGATAACCGCCATATCTCCATTAGGTCTTGGCAATTGCAATATTCCTTCCCATAATAATTTTTGGAATATTTTGTCTTTTTTTTTAGTAAACATTCATATTTTCCTGGGCTTTTGATATATGTTTTATATTTTAATACATATTTTTAGACTTTGAGTGAACATTAAAAAAATCAGTAATAATATGCATCTGTGTTTAGTTTTACCTCATGATCCATGAGTGGCTGTCAAGGTCATAATATGTGCACAGCTTGTTGGGCTTTTTATATATCCATTCATTCATTCATTCATTCTTTGTAGATTTCATGATTCCCAAAGTGCTATGTCCCAAGAAATGTTAAAATTTAATACCAGAAAATGGGAAGAAGAATCATAGAAATGCAGAGCCTCATTTACCAACAAGTTGTTAGAGAAATGAGTTGTCATCTTTGCACTGGTTCTGTGCCCCTTTAAAGGGGATTAATAGGGCCTCATAGGAAAGCATTATTTCTTTATTCTCTCTCTAGCCTGGAGAGATGGGGCGCTACAAAGTGGTTGCTTAGTAACTAGCCCAGTATGACCATTTTCCCTCTTCCCATATGCAGACATAGTTAATTGCCAGATTTTGAATTATTGCAGTAATTTTCTAACTCAGTGACATTATTGGTATAAGAAATACAGAATTTCTGAAGTTAAATTTTTGATCTAGTGCAACATACAGTAATAAAACTGTATTCTGGTTATACATAAACTACTCATTAGAAAAAATTAAGTGTTGACTTGGCCAAGGTCATTTAGATAGAAAAGAGTTGAACCCAAGAGGCTTAAAATCAGTTATATTTTGTCAAAACCCATGGCATATTATTCTATCCCAACTTGATCATATCTGAATTTTCTGTGACAATCTCCACCATTAGTTTATTTCCTAATAACTAAAAATGAAAATGACATGGACACTCTCCTCCGAATTTCCCATTGCTTCAAATTAACTAAGTGATGGTTAGAACTAAATTCTAAATAAAATTTCCTTTAGTACTGACTTAAGGAAGTGTAGGCAAGACATGAGTTTCTCAAATGATCTGTTCTTAGAAGACTAAGAATAAACAAACAGCCCAGCAGCTGAGTCGCTGATTCTAAACATATTCTGTATCTGTGTCAGGTTTTAATCTATATATGGGAAATCTATACATAATCCATATGTTATCTATAATCCTATCAGACAAGATGATCTACAGTCTATCTCTTACCAAAATGTTTTTATTGCTTTTTATGTTTATACAGTTGTTTTTTAATGTAGTTCCTACATTTAAGGATTTTTCACATATGCAAATTTCTTGATAAAGGGATTTATTCTCCTTTCCCGGTCTGTTTATTGTATTTTTCAAATAAGGTATTTCCCCACCCTCCATCCATCCCCATTCCCTGCCCTTGCAGCTCCCCCCAGCTCCGTCCCCCGCTCCCTGCCACCTACCCCCCGCCTCCCCCCGCCCTTCGCCTGCCTCCGCCTTCCCTCAGCTCCTACCTTTAGAATTCTGGAGTCTTCTTTAATTATTTTCATTGAAGTTCAAGCCCAATTATTTATTCTCTGCATTCATGTAGAAGCTTTCTATAGCTTCTACAAAATTCTGAATATATTCTCCACACTTCTTTGCCTTAAAGTTTTCTCAAGAATATTTTCTTATACTTACACTTTCAGTTTAAAAGTCTTTTGGTCTGGTCATTCTCTTCCTTGTTCTCGCTAGTTATTCTTTATCCTTGCCAAGAATCAATCATTCTGGTATAATCCCAAAACACAAATCCTGTTCTTTGATTACATCTTCATAGTCAGTGGTTCATTTCCACATCTTTTCCCTTTTCTTTCCCAATTCGCAATATCCCATTTGAAGTTGCTTAAACATATTTGCGTTTTCTAACCCGGACTTCAAAGTGGCTAGAGATAACACAGGAGAGTCCTCTAAAACTCACCAAATGTAAGAAGTGTATTTTCATGTTGAAGGCGACCCCCTGTCGGGACTGCCCCAGGGACTCAGTTCACTTCTGGATTCGCCATGTCATTCAACATAGACTCAGTTCACACTTCTTAACAGGGAGTCTCCAAACACCATGAATAACTGCTCACCTGGTAACGTCAGGGCCTCCCTGATGGCTCAGATGGTAAAGAAGCTGCCTGCACTGTGGGAGACCCGGGTTCGATCCTTGGCTTTGGAAGACCACAGGAAAAGGGAACGGCTACCCACTCCAGTACTCTGGCCTGGAAAAATCCATGGACGGGGAGCCTGGTTGGCTACGGTCCATCCCATGGTGGCACAAATAGTCGGACACGACTGAGTGACTTTCATTCATTCATTGGTAACATCAAGTCCTAAGGTCACTGCTTATGTCATTATATATTAATGAACTGTGTCAAAAGATACTCGTATCTGCTAAAAGGTCCAAGTCAAGTTTTTCCTTCCAGCCCCTTTTCATCCTTCCTGTGTCACATTCTTCATAATCATCATCAATCTATCTTTTAAAAATAAAAAGAATCACCATCTTGAGGGCCTCCATGGTGGTCCAGTGGTTAAGAATCTGCCTTGGGATCCTTCTGAAGTTTTCAAACTAAATTCTTTGGGGGAGCAAGAGAATGACTGTGTTATGAATGAATGTCAAAAGTCAATGGTCTATGTGTGAAGACACCAACTCCAATCAGGAGGGGCCACGTTTGGTACAGTAGATAAAAGGAAGAACTATGGAGGCAAAAAGAACAGAGCTGTTTGTTCCTGCACTTCTCCAAGCATGTTCAACCTGGTTTTAGAAAAGGCAGAGGAACCAGAGATCAAATTGCCAATATCTGCTGGATCATCGAAAAAGCAAGAGAGTTCCAGGAAAACATCTATTTCTGCTTTATTGACTATACCAAAGCCTTTGACTGTGTGGATCACAATAAACTGTGGAAAATACTGAAAGAGATGGAATACCAGACCACCTTACCTGCCTCTTGAGAAACCTGTATGCAGGTCAGGAAGCAACAGTTAGAACTGGACATGAAACAGCAGACTGATTCCAAATAGGAAAAGGAGTACGTCAAGGCTGTATATTGTCACCCTGCTTATTTAACGTATATGCAGAGTACGTCATGAGAAACGCTGGGCTGGAAGAAGCACAAGCTGGAATCAAGATTGCCGGGAGAAATATCAATAACCTCAGATATGCAGATGACACCACTCTTATGGCAAAGTGAAGAAGGACTAAAAAGCCTCTTGATGAAAGTGAAAGAGGAGAGTGAAAAAGTTGGCTTAAAGCTCAACATTCAGAAAACAAAGATCATGGCATCTGATCCCATCACTTCATGGGAAATAGATGGGGAAACAGTGGAAACAGTGTCAGACTTGTTTTGGGGGTGGGGGCCTCCACAATCACTGCAGATGGTGACTGCAGCCATGAAATTAAAAGACAGTCACTCCTTGGAAGGAAAGTTATGACCAACCTAGACGGCATATTCAAAAGCAGAGACATTACTTTGCCAACAAAGGTCCATCTAGTCAAGGCTATGGTTTTTCCAGTAGTCATGTATGGATGTGAGAGTTGGACCGTAAAGAAGGCTGAACGCGGAAGAACTGTTGCTTTCAAACTGTGGTGCTGGAGAGGACTTTTGAGAGTCCCTTGGATCACAAAGAGATCAAACCAGTCAACCCTAAAGGAAATCAACCCTGAATATTCACTGGAAGGACTGATATTGAAACTGAGAAAACTGTATTAAATGCATGCCATGGGATAAAACAGCAACACATTGTTATGGGTTCTTACTTCGTCCCAGCTGGTTTCCAGGCTCTGATCACCACACAGTCATCCTGGCCTTTGTTCACAGTCCACTCATAAGCTGGCTCTTAACCTATTCCAGCTTTTCCTGTCTTCAGACCCTGCGACCCTGTCATTCTGTGCATGGTTAGATCTCAGCCTCAGACCTGATGCTACAGAGAGTTATTTTGTCTTTGACCTTAGACTCCCTCCTTTTGAGCATGGCTCAAGCTCAACATCTCCTATTCTGCTGTCCTGACAAAAAGCCCACCTGCTCTGGCCTAGGTCACGTGCATGCATACTAAGTCATGTCTGACTCTTTGTGACCCCATGGACTGGAGCCCACCAGGCTCCTCTGTCCATGGGATTCTCCAGGCAAGAATACTGGAGAGGGTTGCCATGCCGTCCTCCAGGGGATCTTCCCAACCCAGGGATCGAACCTGCCTCTCTTATGCCTCCTGCACTGGCAGGTGGGTTCTTTACCTCTAGTGCCACCTGGGAAGCACAGTTTAGGGGCACAGCAACCATCAAATGTGAAGCGTCACTTGGTGTGATCCAGTTACTGGTGTAGCATCTAAATAAAATTCTTCCCACATAGCAGAAACAAATTTACAAGGGCACTTAGATTCTGCAACATTTTCTTAACCATATTTTGCAGTTGTTACAATCAAGTCACTAATTCATTCTTTCTTGGTAAACTCAGGCCTTCAATTATTTATATCGCCTGTTCATCTTGTGTAACTTGGTACTGTTTTCTATTGTTTCAACATGTATTAATATGTCATCTCCCCAACTAAATTTTAAGATTCCAGAAGGTAAGAATCGTGTCTTTTGTATTTTTTAAGACATCCTCTACAGTAACTGATACTACAGCATATATATATTACCAAAAGGCAAAATATTAATAGAAAACCATGATATTCGAGAAAAGGTTAAAACCATCTTAAAAGCAGTTTTAGAAAAACAATATATATCTGGCATATTTGCACATTTTTAAAGCCTATTAAAAATATAAATCCAGAGTATAGTCAGTCAATCACAGCATTCTCTGCAGAACACACTGAGGAAAGGGAAAACTCATAACAGAGACTGTGAAGTATTTAGTGGACTGCTACTGGTATCTTGAAGCTGCCAGTCCAACTCATTGCTCAACAAATGACTATAAATAAGACAGTACCGAGGAGGAGAGTCAGAGATGAAGTGGGCAATGAGGTGGAAGGCGTCGCAGCTGTTTCTTTCCATTCGTTCACTGAATTCTCTGTAAATATTGGTACGGCTTGCAAAGTGGTAAACAGCATTCTGTAAATTAAAATGACTGCTCCTATCCTGGCGAGAACATCAAGGGTCTGCGTGTTAGGCAAAGCGGACCATGACATCATACTCTGTGTGAACATTCCCTTTGGCTTCCCCAAATGCTCCAAATTCGTTTGCTCCATAATATGTGAATTTATACTTTCAGTGAGCCAACTCTTTCAGCCAGAAGGTAGTCAGTGCCTGTTTTAGGATCATTTTTTTTTCTGCAGGTTTCGCTTTCCACATGAATTGGCGTTTGTTTACCCTTTCATTTTAAGGTTTGGTGGGTTTTTTTTTCTGCACTCAGTATCCAAACAGACAGATGTCTTTTGTGAAGTCGAAATGACACATCAGAGTTTTAATGCTGTCTTTCTCATATTTGCATATTTAATTACTTGCATCACATTTTATTAGTATATTATCCGATGAGGAATTCTGACTAATTAATTTCACCTGGAATTGTAGGCTGGTGGATGAAAAATTACCCTTGGCCATTTGTAGAGACCAGCTGTGTATTAGAAATATCTGATCCCCATCTGCAGGACTTGAAAAAGTGAGAGAAAACAGCTGATTGTAAAAACAGTCACTTTTCCTCGTGCCCTGGAGGTATTATGATTGGCAGATATCCTCTATTAGTCAGCCTATATTCTGAACATTAACTGAGAAATGTACTCTGAGCATCGTTCACGGGGACAACTTTACTTTCCCTCATTTTGGTTTTAATTTGTAGTCGTGCTAATGTGACTGGGATTCCACCTCCCCACCCCACCCCCCACCTCGCCCCCCGCCTCCGCCCCGCCCCAGACGCACGCACTCACTGCCTTCTATTCCAGCCTCATTCATTTGGCCAACTTCATTTGGACCGCACATCGCCTGGGCCTCACTGATGGTGGAGACCAACACACAGAAATCTGGGAGAGGGGGAATATCGCGTGCAAGATGACCTTCGGCGTCAAAGGTGGCCTCTTGGAAACACAACCCCATCCTGCAGCGTGACTCTGACACACACGCGTGTGCCCTCCCCTTTCCGTCCCTGCCTGTGCCTTGCTCTGGCTTCGTGTTTGAATTCTTTGTCTGCCCTGACAACAGATGGTGTTTTAATAAAGTCCAGTAGGAATATTACTGTGAGTAAACAATGCAGCGCATGCCAACTCCATAATTGCCGGGTACTGATTCAGCCCCTTACCTGCTCCATCCAAACGGGGGAGGGGGGCCAACTGCGCTCTCACCTCCGGCAGCCGCCTGCGCGCCCGCAGCTGTGCTGTGCTCCGCGGCCAGCCGCACCGCGGAAGGTGAATTGCAGCCCTGTCAAGCTTCTTGGCGCCGGGTCCAGAGAGCGGCTGCCATCTGGCTTGTCATCAAACACGGTCATTCAATCTCTCGGAGATTGAAATGGCTTTTAAAAAAATCTTGCTATTTAAAAAAAAATTGACACTCATCGAACAGATTATGTTTCTCTTTACAGGCACAGTGGATTCTAAAATAACCGTTGGAGCTTATTTGAGCCATAGCTTGCAGAGCGGTGTGTTTTTTGTTTTGTTTTTTTTTCCCCTCAGTAATTCCCACACTCAAAGGGATTTATAAACCTAAACCTATTATATGCTAATGGAGAATTTAAATTCGTTGAATCTGGCCAAGAAATGCAGGCTCTCATTTGTTTTTTGCATTGGGGAAAGGGCAAAAAGTTAGGTTCCCTATTTGGACTGTTTTAGTTTTCTTTTCTTTTTTGCTGTCTGCTGTGCTAAGTCACTTCAGTCTTATCTGACTCTTTGCAACCCCAAGAACTGTAGCCCATCACGCTCCACTCTCCATGGGATTTCCCAGGCAAGAATATTGGAGTGGGTTGCTGTGCCCCACTCCAAGGGATCTTCCTGACCCGGGATCCAGGAGTCTCTTGTCTCCTGCATTGGCAGGCGGGTTCTTTACCACTAGCACCTCCTGGGAAGCCCACTTGTATGCAAATATGGTGGCTCAGGTGGTAAAGAATCCACCTACTATGCAGGAGACCCAGGTTCAATCCCTGAGTCAAGAAGATACCCTGGAGAAGGGAGTGACAACCCACTCCAATATTCTTGCCTGGAGAATGAGGATCCTGGCGGGCTACAGTCTACAGGGTCCATCTCAAAAAGTCGGACACGACTGAGTGACTAATACCTTCACTTTGTTTTTAATATCCTTAATGCTTTCATATATTTGTTATTTGTTCAAAAAGAAGGGACAGGTGAAGGCCAGGAAGACAGTGATTCACATGTGTGCTGTGTGTCCCTTTCCGTAGTCTCTTCAAACTACCTGCTAACTAGAAGGCTCCAGGAAAATAAAATGGGCTCTGGCGGCCAAAAGAGACTCAGCGCTTACCCATTTTGAAAGAAGGCCAGGAGCATGTGATGTTTATCCAAGGACCATATCTTAAGTGACATCCAGTTTCTTCCAACACTGCTGTTTTCAACAGCATACCAAACACTCATGGTAGTGCCTGCAATTATAACAAAAAGCAAACACACTGTAGAAGCTGCACTGTAGAGCAGCGCTGACGACAGAGAAAGGCTGATGTCAACTGGCCGACATACTCAGAGGAAAGCCTCTTGTTTCCTGCTTTATCTGTTCAAGTAAATAAAATACATTAAGCTGATATGGCACCAGACTGAATTTAGATCTTTTTTTTTTTGAAATTTTTCCAAGTGAGGCTGCTCCAGATGGACTGATTGATACATGAATGTTTGCACTGCATCATTTTCCTTTCCATAGATTTTTAGATAACATCGTCCTATTTTTCAACTTTTAAGAAAAATTCGAAACACATGCAAAAGCAGACGAAAGAGTCTAAACTTTTTCCACATTGCCCATTCCTAACAAGCGTTCATCCACAGTAAACACTGCCCTATTCATACCCCACACACTTCCCTCCTCCCTGTTTTATTTGAAGCAAATTCTATACAGCCATTTAATTGCAAGTATTTCATAATATTTAAATATCTTTAAAACCCAGTGACTTTCTTGCTCCTTTTCATTTAAGTTTCATTTCAAACTTAAGTTTTGTTTCAAACTTCAAAAGAATTTCCAACAAAAAACTGCTAGAGATTCTTTTTTTTTTTTTGCTAGAGATTCTTAAGCAAAATTTGCTAATGTTTTATGTTTGCTTTATTACATGTCATCTCTGTACATAGTTTCAAATAAATGCAGATTTTTTTCTGAATTACTTGAGGGTATATTAGTTTTCTTTGGTTATGATAACACATTCATAAGTAAAAAGAACCCGCCTGTGAACGCAGGGAGACATAAGAGATCCCTGGGTTGGGAAGATCCCCTGAAGAAGGAAATGGCAACTCACTCCAGTATTCATGTACTCATGCCAGGAGAATCTCAAGGACAGAGGAGCCTGGCGGGCTGCTGTCCAGAGGGTCGCAAAGAGTCAGACACGACAGAAGTGACTGAGGACTCAGAGCACAGCGCCATAAGGTCCGTTCTTTGAAACAACGCAGACTTATTTTCCTACGGTTCTGGACTTCCGAGGCCAGAATGGATCTTCTGGAGGCAAAAGCAGAATGTCAGCAGAGTCTTCCTTCCTTCTCACAAGGGGCTTCTGAGAATCGCCCTTGCCTTCTTTGGTGTCTACAGGCTGCCCTGAGTCTTCCAGCCTCCAGAGGGCTGCCTGTATTCCTTGGCGGCGGCATTCCTCCACTTTTAAAGCTACTTAGTAGCTGGGTCACTCTGCGCTCTACACCGTCCTAACCACTCCTCCTCACATTCTGATTCGCTTGCCAACTTCTTTCACTTGCAAGACACTTGTGATTACACAGGGCTCACTGTGATAATCCAGGAGAATCTCATCTCAAGATCCTTAACTTAATCACACACGCAAGGTCTTTCTTGGTCCTGTAAGGAAATATATTTGGCTTCCCCCAATGGCTCAGAGAGTACAGAATCCGCTTGCAATGGAGGAGACACAGGAGGCTAGTGTTTGATCCCTGGTCTGGAAGATCCCCGGAGGAGGAAAATGGCAATCCACTATAGTATTCTTGCCTGGAGAATTCTATGGACAGGAGAGTCTGGTGGGCTAGTCCATGGGATCATAAAGTGTCAGACATGACTAAGCATGAGCATGACTGCTTCTCAAAGAGAAACAACAAAAAATGGAAACATACTTACAGGTGCTGGGATTCAGACATCATTTGAGGACCATTATTCTGCCTAGTGTAGAGAATAAAATGGAGAGAGTGTGCACCCTATCTCTACCATTTCCGCATGGACTTCCTAAGAAGAAGGAATTTCTCTTATATAGCCACAACAAAATTATCACAATAAGAAGACTGTCTAATCCACAGTCTGAGACCTAATTTCACAAATTGCCCCAGCAGTGTTCTTCATGCAGTGCCATATGACATCAAGATCCCACTTTAAATGTAATGGTCATGTGTCTTTGGCCAACGTAATGGAAATCAGTTCCTTAGCCTGTCTTCTTTCCTGTCCTTTACTTGATGTATTTTGGATTCTATAGGCCTGTTATTTTATGAAATATCACCATTTGTATTTATCTAGTTTTCCATGACTGGGTTCAGATTATGCACTTTTGGCAGATGCAGTGGTTACTTTTCTGTGTCCTCTTGGCTAGGCTATAGTGCACAGTTATTTGGTTACACACTAATCTAGATGTTGCTGTGAATGTATCCAGTAGATGTGACTGACATCCACATTCAGTTAACTTTAAATAAAGGCTAGTATCTATGATAATGTGAGCAGGCTTCATCTCATCAATCAAAGGCCATAAGAGCAAAACTCTGGTTTCCTGGAGAAGAAGGAATTCTGCCTCAAAACTGTAATATAGAAGAAATATTGCCTGAGTTTCTAGCCTGCCAGCCTATCCTGTAAATTTTGAGCTTGTTATTCCTACAACTGGGGCTTCCCTGGTGGCTCAATGGTAAAGAATCTGCCTGGCAATGCAGGAGACACAAGTTGCAGGTTCAATCCCTGGTTCAGGAAGATCTCTTGGAGTAGGAAATGGAAACCCACTCTAGTATTCTTACCTGGGAAATCCAATGGACAGAGGTGCTTGGAGGGCTATAGTCCGTGAGGAGGCAAGAGAACTGGACAAAACTTAGTGATTAAACAACAATAGCAATAACATCCCCAGAACTGAATGAGCCAATTCCTTAAAATCTCTCTCTGTGTGTAAATATATCCCATTGGTTCTGTTTCTCTGGAATCTCAAACTGATACAGAAGGTACGATAGAGACGAAATCTTGGTCCTCTCTAGAGCATCCTAATAGAGGCGTATGATGTCAGTTTGCCCCATTTCTACAGATCTTAAGACTGACTATATAAAATGATATCTATCAGGACTTTCTAGTGTAAGTCATTAATCTTCACACATAACGAATACATAATTTGTAGAGCATTTGAGATTGTGTACAGCTACTTGTTAAACCCTTCCTCAGATATGCAGATGACACCACCCTTATGGCAGAAAGTGAAGAGGAACTAAAAGTCTCTTGATGAAATTGAAAGTGGAGAGTGAAAAGTTTGGCTTAAAGCTCAACATTCAGAAAACTAAGATCATGGTGTCCGGTCCCATCACTTCATGGCAAATAGATGGGGAAACAGTGGAAACAGTGTCAGACTTTCTTTTGGGGGCTCCAAAATCACTGTAGATGGTGACTGCAGCCATGAAACTAAAAGACGCTTACTCCTTGGAAGAAAAGTTATGACCAACCTAGACGGCATATTAAAAACCAGAGACATTACTTTGCCGACTAAGGTCCGTCTAGTCAAGGCTATGGTTTTTCCTGTGGTCATGTATGGATGTGAGAGTTGGACTGTGAAGAAGGCTGAGCACCGAAGAATTGATGCTTTTGAACTGTGGTGTTGGAGAAGACTCTTGAGAGTCCCTGGGACTGCAAGGAGATCCAACCAGTCCATTCTGAAGGAGATCAGCCCTGGGATTTCTTTGGAAGGAATGATGCTAAAGCTGAAACTTCAGTTCTTTGGCCACCTCATGCGAAGAGTTGACTCCTTGGAAAAGACTCTGATGGTGGGAGGGATTGGGGGTAGGAGAAGAAGGGGACGACCGAGGATGAGATGGCTGGATGGCATCACTCGATGGACGTGAGTCTGAGTGAACTCCAGGAGTTAGTGATGGACAGGGAGGCCTGGCGTGCTGCGGTTCATGGAGTCACAAAGAGTTGGACATGACTGAGTGACTGAACTGAACTGAAACCCTTCCTCACCAGCTTCAGCATCCACTGATTGTTTTCTCCTTCATCATTTCTTCTATATTTATTACTTAAACTTCTACTGTAAGCAAGAATTTTCCCCTGCTTCCCTCATAGCTCAGTTGGTAAAGAATCCTCTTGCAGCGCATGAGACCCTGGTGCGATTTTTGGGTTGGGAAGATCTGCTGGAGAAGGGATAGGCTACTCATTCCAGTATTTTTGGGCTTCCCTTATGGCTCAGCTGGTAAAGAATCCGGCTGCAATGCGGGAGACCTGAGTTCGATCCCTGGGTTGGGAAGATCCCCTGGAGAAGGGAAAGGCTACTCACTCCAGTATTCTGGCCTGGAGAATTCAGAATTCCAGAAGAATTTTCCCTTCTACTCTTTTAAATTATTTATTTAATCATTCATGTATTGATAACAGTGTAACTATACATATCTTTAATTCTTTGGTTATAATTAGTGGTGTTCTGTGGCTAGCTCATACTCATGAGAATTCTTTTTAATTAATTTATTTATTTTAATTGGAGGCTAATTACTTTACAATATTGTAGTGGTTTTTGCCATACATTGACATGAATCAGCCATGGGTATACATGTGTCCCCCATCATGAACCCCCTCCCACCTCCCTCCCCATCCAGCCCCTCAGGGTTGTTCCAGTGCACTGGCTTTGAATGCTCTGTTTCATTCATCAAACTTGGACTGGTGATCTGTTTCACATATGGTAATATACATGTTTCAATACTATTCTCTCAAATCATCCCACCCTCGCCTTCTTCCAAAGAGTCCAAAAGTCTGTTCTTTATCTCTGTGTCTCTTTGCTGTCTTGCATACAGGGTCATCATTGCCATCTTTCTAAATTCCATATATATGCGTTAATATACTGTATGGGTGTTTTTCTTTCTGACTTACTTCACGCTGTATAATAGGCTCCAGTTTCATCCACCTCATTAGAACTGATTCAAATGCATTCTTTGTAATAGCTGAGTGATACTTCACTGTATATATGTACCGCAGCTTTCTTGTCCATTTATCTGCCGATGGACATCTAGGTCTCTTTCATGTCCTAACTATTGTAAACAGTGCTGTGATGCACACTGGGGTCTATGTGTCTCTTTCAATTCTGGTTTCCTCAGTGTGTATGCCCAGAAGTGGGATTGCTGGGTCATAAGGCAGTTCTATTTCCAGTTTTTTAAGGAATCTCCACACTGTTCTCCATAGTGGCTGTACTAGTTTGCATTCCCACCCAGAGTGTAAGAGGGTTCCCTTTTCTCCACACCCTCTCCAGTATTTATTGCTTGTAGACTTTTGGATCGCAGCCATTCTGACTGGCATGAGATGGTGCCTCACTGTGACTTTGATTTGCATTTCTCTGATAATGAGTGATGTTGAGCATCTTTTCATGTGTTTGTTAGCCATTGGTATGTCTTCTTTGGAGAAATGTCTGCTTAGTTCTCTGGCCCATGTTTTGATTGGGTCATTTATTTTTCTGGCATTGAGCTACATGAGCTGCTTGTATATTTCTGAGATTAATTCTTTGTCAGTTGCTTCATTTGCTACTATTTTCTCCCATTCTGAAGGCTGTCTTTTCACCTTGCTTAGAGTTTCCTTTGTTGTGCAAAAGCTTTTAAGTTTAATTAGGTTCCCATTTGTTTATTTTTGCTTTTATTTCCATTACTATGGGAGGTGGATCATAGAGGATCCTGCTGTGATTTATGTCAGAGAGTGTTTTGCCTATGTTTTCCTCTAGGAGTTTTATAGTTTCTGCTCTTAACATTTAGATCTTTAATCCATTGTTAAAAAGATTGTCTTTTCTCCATTGTATATTCTTGCTTCCTTTGTCAAGATAAGGTATCCATAGGTGTGTGGATTTATCTCTGGGCTTTCTATTTTGTTCCACTGATCTATATTTCTGTCTTTGTGCCAGTACCATACTGTCTTGATGACTGTAGCTTTGTAGTATAGTCTGAAGTCAGGCAGGCTGATTCCTCCAGTTCCATTCTTCTTTCTCAAGATTGCTTTGGCTATTTGAGGTTTTCAGTATTTCCATACAAATTGTGAAATTATTTGTTCTAGTTCTGTGAAAAATACTGCAGGTAGCTTGATAGGGATTGCATTGAATTTATAGATTGCTTTGGGTAATTAATATACTCATTTTCATTATACTGATTCTTCCGATCCATGAACCTGGTATATTTCTCCATCTATTTGTGTCATCTTTGATTTCTTTCATCAGTGTTTTATAGTTTTCTATATATAGGTGTTTTGTTTCTTTAGGTAGATTTATTTCTAAGCATTTTCTTTTTGTGGCAAGAGTGAATGGAATTGCTTCCTTAATTTTTCTTTCTGTTTTCTCATTGCTAGTGTATAAAAATGCAAGGGATTTCTGTGTGTTAATTTTATATCCTGCAACTTTACTATATTAATTGATTAGCTCTAGTAATTTTCTGGTGATGTATTTAGGGTTTCCTATGTACAGGATCATGTCATCTGCAAACGTGAGAGTTTTAGTTCTTTTCCAAGCTGGATTCCTTTTATTTCTTTTTCCTCTCTGATTGCTGTGGCTAAAACTTCCAAAACTATGTTGAATAGTGGTGGTGAGAGTGAGTACTCTTGTCTTGTCCCTGATTTCAAGGGAAATGCTTTCAATTTTTCACTATTGAGGATAATGTTTGCTGTGGGTTTATCATATATGACTTTTATTGTGCTGAGGTCTGTTCCTTCTATGCCTGCTTTCTGGAGATTTTTAAATTATAAATGGGTGCTGAATTTTGTTAAAGGCTTTCTCTACATCTATTGAGATAATCATATGCTCACTCCAGTATTCTTGCCTGGAAAATCCCATGGACAGAGGAGCCTGATGGGCTACAGTCCATGGGATCACAAAGAGTCTGACACAAGTGAGTGACTTTCACTTTGACTTTAAGGGAGCATAATGTCTGTGAGAGAAGTCCATGTTGTTGTGTATATCAGCAAGTTATTTCTCTTTATTGCTGAGTAATGTTTCTTGTATAAATATGCCACAAGTTGCTCACACATTTTCATGTTGTTTGGAATTGGAACTGTTTTCAGCTTTTGGTTACTATGGATGAAGTTGCCATGAAAATTCTCCTACAAGTCTTTTTGTGAGCACATGTTTTCATTTATCTCAAGAAAACACCTAGGAGTAAAACTGCTGGGTCATAGTGTTTCAGTAAATTTGGCTTAGCTGAGAAAATTTTTTCAGTAGTAGTTGTACCGTACTTTCTGTTCTGACCAATATGGAATATCAGGAACTGGATTTATCTGCTAACTTTGAGCAACAAGCTAAACTGGGCAAGTATGTGAAACCATGGATTTTAAACAATGGATCACTGGTAATACGGGATGGTGATCCCCTAGAGAAAGAAAATGAGAAAGATGACCTCCATCATTTCATCAGTGTACTAACTGGAGGACAGAGAACTAAAGACAACTCCAAGTACTGATGTAGTAGGGAGGTGACAGAAAAGTAGATCAGAGAAAATTAAGCACCAGCAGACTGAGCTGACAGATTCACTGAGACAAGGAGGAGGAGACCAGCATGCAAGATTAAAGGCACATGAAAAAGTGCTCAACACTGCTAATCATGAAGGAAAGGCAATTCCCAACCATGGTGACAAATCGTCTCACACCTGTTAGAAGGACTATTAGCAAAAACACAAGAAATAAGGGTTGGTGAACATGTGGAGAAAAGGAAAATGGTTGGGAGGCATCACTGACCTGAGTGTGAGCAGGTTCTGGGAGATGGTGAAGGAGAGGGAGGCCTGGCGTGCTGTAGTCCTTGGGGTTGCAAAGAGTCAGACGTGACTGAGCGACTGAACAACAGCAGCAACATGCACTGTTGGTGGGAATGTAAATTGGTGCAGCCACTATGCAAAACCATATGGAGGCTTCGCACAAAATTAAAAACAGAAAGATGATGTGATCTGGCATTTCCACTTCTGGGTATGAGCATCTAATGAAAGAAAAAGAGAACGCAAACTCAAAAAGATGGATGCACCGCTATGTTCATAGCATCATTTACAGTAGCTGAAACGCAACCAAATATTCATCGATGGATGGATAGATAAAAATTATGACAGATGTGTGATATATTCCACACAATGGAATATATATCTGTATATACACATATATAATATGCATAATAGATAACTCAGCCATAAAAATGAAAATAATATTCCTATTTGTGACAACATGTATTAATTGGTGTTAGTAATACACTGTGAATCCCTGTGTCTTAATTTGGAGAAGCACATTTAGAAACCAATGTCTGGGTTCTAGGTATGTTCACTGCTACTGGAGTATCACTGTGTCCTCGTCCTCTCATTGGATTGATCTGTGAAATAAAAGATTCAACGCACATACATGTATAAAATATCTACATTTCCACATACATAAGCACTCGTAGCTATATTCATTTATGTATCTATGCATGTATATATCTATTTATCTATTATCTGTATGTTAAAACCCATGAGTCATTCTCCCCATTTCAACAACTCCCCATTTAACTTTTAAATCCTTATTTTGACAGTCAGAAATCTGGCTCTTATTATCCGTAATATATGTATTTGTTTGCTCAATCATAAAATACACAGAAAGTAGTTTCAGAAATGCCAAACCTTGCCTCTGTGAAAAGAAAAACAGAATAATTATTTTTGCCGTTAGCCTAAAGACATACTCCAAATATTGTGTTGTAAAGTTAGTTGGGGTAGTTCTTCCCTAATCCTTTAACTGTAGTAATATTATCCATTTGATATATGGTTCAGTTCATTGTGTCTGTATACAATTTTCAGATTTTCCCCATATCCTGGCATCAATGACTATGGAGTATCTGACATTCTGCCCCACTTACAAGGTAGTAAATTATTTTGCCATTGTTTCATGGATGCTAGCAGAAGACACATGAATCTCAGTTCTTAAGAAAGCTGTTAAGTTCTTACAGCTCAGCAAGAAGCATGAGTATCATCCCAAGTCTCTCAGAAGCCATGAAGAGGAGCTCAGTTAATTTTGCATATAGGTTTCCTTCACAAGTGAGGAACTCTGAGCCTGAAGAACTGGAAGACTTTGCTTGTTCTTTTTCCCCTAAGGGCCCACTACCAAAGTTCCCCTACCTGAACTTTGCTGCGTTTTGCCTTCTGGCAAAATTACACATGCGTACATCACTGCACCAGCCACTCTGATTAACCTGATCAACAGAGGCTAGGGACAAGTCCATTCAATTTGTTTCATGCAATATTTAATTAAGACTGCAAGACACAGAACTCCAGACAGCAGGTTGAGGGCAATCTGTGGCACTGATTTTAGCCACTTCCTGTAGGGTTTCAGATCCAGTTAATCGAACAAATCCTATAAACCAGCAGAGTCCACCTCAGATAGCCAGGTAGGTTTCTTTTCCATTTCTGCACTGACTTTACCACTTGACCTAAAGAATTAAACCAGATTGAGAAAGACATATTAGCAACTTCACAGACTCTACCTTGACAAACAAGGAGGAATTCTGGGCCAATGCTATAATCCATAAAACTCTCAGCCTTTGAGTAGAAGCTGACCTATGTGCCTTGCAAGGATGAGATGGCATCACTGAACATATCATTTAAATTCAAGGACAAATCTTGTATCATCAGTTCTAATGGGATGACTTTAGCTGGAAGGAAACTGTCCAGAGAGCAAGCATAAATAAAAGTCAGTAGTCACTCCAAGAAACACTCCAAGCAATTATGAATAAACTCATTTTGGAGGAAACTCTTTAAAATATACATATATTCAGAAAATGTCTTTAATTTAAAAATTTCATCAGCAGATCTTGAAATTTGTCAAGGGTTTTCAGTTTTTTACATACAGTCATAGAGTTTTTTTTTCTTTAAATGTATTAAAATGCCTGCTATAATAATGGATGTGCTAATACTGAACAACTCATTTCTGGAAATACATTTACAGGTAATGTAATAATTGATATTATTAATTTAAATCTATAACATTTTTCTATGGGCCGTTTATTTGTCCCATTTATCTCTGTTGCTATTATTATTTCTCTATTTATACTTCCCTATTTTAGGATAATCAAAAAATAGCATTAAATTTTTATTTCTCTGCTTCATTTCTAGGTGTGTCTTTTTGCATTTACTTTTAAGTTGTTGCTCTTGATATTAGAATAGGTATCCTTAACTCTCTTCTCTTTTGGAATTCCACAACTGTTAACACAAGTCTAATTTTTAATACTTTTAAATCTGTGTTTTCATATTGGGTACTTTTTCAAGACTTTTAAGAGTCCCTTGGACTGAAAGGAGATCAAATCACCCAATCCTAAAGGAAATCAATCCTGAATATTCATTGGAAGGACTGATGCTGAAGCTGAAAATCCAATACTTTGGCTACTGATGTGAAGAATTGACCCATTGGAAAAGACCGTGATGCTGGGAAAGATTGAAGGCAGGAGAAGAAGGGGGCAACAGAGAACGAGATAGTTGGATGGCATCACTGACCGATGGACATGAGTTTGAGCAAGTGATAGAGTGAAGGGAGTTGGTGATGGACAGAGAAGCCTGAAGTGCTGCAGTCCATGGTGTCACAGAGGGTCAGACACAACTGAGTGACTGAACTGAACTGAACCTAATTCATCAACTTTACATTCAGTGACCCTTTCTTTCACTGTCTTTAATCTGTTAATAATCTAATCCAGTCAATATTTTATTTATAAATATTTGATATTTTTTATTATTTTACAAGACATTTAAAGTTAGTTGAACATATTTATTAAAAAAATCTTCACACCAAGATAATCAGGATGGTGTAATCACTCACCTAGAGCCAGACATCCCGGAATGTGAAGTCAAGTGGGCCTCAGGAAGCATCACTATGAACAAAGCTAGTGGAGGTGATGGAATTCCAGTTGAGCTGTTTCAAATCCTGAAAGATGATGCTGTCAAAGTGCTGCACTCAATATTCCAGCAAGTTTGGAAAACTCAGCAGTGGTCACAGGACTGGAAAATGTCAGTTTTCATTCCAATCCCAAAAAGGCAATGCCAAAGAATGCTCAAACTATTGCACAATTCCATTCATCTCACACTCTAGTAAAGTAATGCTCAAAATTTTCCAAGCCAGACTTCAGCAATACATGAACCATGAACTCCCTGATCTTCAAGCTGGTTTAGAAAAGGCAGAAGAACCAGAGCTCAAATTGCCAACATCCATTGCATCGTGGAAAAAGGAGAGAGTACCAGAAAAACGTCTATTTCTGAGTTACTGACTATGCCAAAGCATTTGACTGTATGGATCACAATAAACTGTGGAAAATTCTGGAAGAGATGGGCATACCAGACCACCTAACTTGCATCTTGAGAAACCTATATGGTCAGGAAGCAACAGTTAGAACTGGACATGGAACAACAGACTAGTTCCAAAGAGGAAAAGGAGTAAGTCAAGGCTGTATATTGTCACCCTGCTTATTTAACTTATATGCAGAGTACATCATAAGAAATGCTAGGCTGGAAGAAGCATAATCTGGAATCAAGATTGCTGGGAGAAATATCAATAATCTCAGATATGCAGATGACACCACCCTTATGGCAGAAAGTGAAGAGGAACTAAAGAGCCTCTTGATGAAAGTGAAAGAGGAGAGTGAAAATGTTGGCTTAAAGCTCAACATTCAGAAAATTAAGATCATGGCATCTGATCCCATCAATTCATGGGAAATAGATGGGGAAATAGTGGAAACAGTTGCTGACTTTAATTTTGGGGGCTCCAAAATCACTGCAGATGGTGATTGCAGCCATGAAATTAGAAGACGCTTACTCCTTGGAAGAAAAGTTATGACCAACCTAGATAGCATATTCAAAAGCAGAGACATTACTTTGCCAACAGAGGTCCATCTAGTCAAGGCTATGGTTTTTCCTGTGGTCATGTATGGATGTGAAAGTTGGACTGTGAAGAAAGTTGAGTGCCAAAGAATTGATGCTTTTGAACTGTGGTGTTGGAGAAGACTTTTGAGAGTCCCTCGGACTGAAAGAAGATACAGCCAGTCCATTCTAAAGGAGATCAGTCCTGGGTGTTCTTTGGAAGGATGCTAAAGGTGAAACTCCAGTACTTTGGCCACCTGATGTGAAGAGCTGACTCATTGGAAAAGACTCTGATGCTGGGAGGGATTGGGGGCAAGAGGAGAAGGGGACCACAGAGGATGAGATGGCTGGATGGCATCACCGACCCGATGGACATGAGTCTGGGTGAACTCCGGGAGTTGATGATGGACAGGGAGGCTTTGTGTGCTGCAATTCATGGGGTCGCAGAGTCGGAGACAACTGAGCGACTGAACTGAACTGAACTGAAGATATTTAAGAAAACATCTCAAATGTACTGAGCTAAATTTTTTTTTCTAATCACTTACTGGATAACAGCTAAGGGAGTTTTATTTCTATATTTATGCTGTTCATCCCAGTTAAATTCCCTGAAAGTGTCTAAGAACAAACATTAAAATCTCTACCTTAATATGGCATAAATCTACTGGGCTAAGCTTCATATGTCAAGATCATCAAAGGACCTTGCATATCACAGTGTTGAACCATGATTAATGCAGTCAAATTTTATATAAACTTTTCACATTTAAAAAGGAATTTCACCCTGTGTAATCATCTCCAAAGCTGTATGCTTTACTAACCAAGCTTGGTAAATATAATTATTAGGCCCCCTCTAATAGTATTTGAATCTCTGACTTTGTGAGTATTTCAGAATTTCTTATTTTGAAACTGTTACTTTTTATCATATTTTTATATATTTGGATAAATCTAGATAAATTTAGATAAATCCGACCATTTCCTTATTTTGAGTATTAGCCATTCTGAAAATTCCCAGAATAGTCTTGTGATAGCTGGTCTCCTTCAAAAGAGAATTTCATGTGATCTTACCAGTATCCGTGTCTGTTGACAGTTACAGGAATGATATGTCAACATTTTATGAATAGTTAGCTTTGAGAAATACTCACATGGCAGGATGTGGACTTTTGGACAATTTAATGTGCTGCCATCTGACAGTAACATAGATGCCTTTGTAGAAAAATGTTTTCTTTCTTCTGGATTGACCTACAGTGAAATAAAGATTTTGCCCATAAGGAATTTCTGATAACTGGCTTCTTACTTGTAGGATGAGAAACCTAAATAACTTGCTTGCTTGCTCTCTCCCTCTTCCACATGCTTTGAGCTGCTGGAACTGAACAATTAATAATGGTTCATTCTTGACTTAGGTCTTTGAAAGTCTTTAACAAAGGCAAAACTTTTTGCTTACCGAAATGACCATTGTTTGGTACTAAATATTGGAATGACTTGAGATGTTGAGTATATGTTCTGCAAATGAATAATGGCAGCCATGTTTCTTGAGACTCCTTCTCCAGAAACACTTTAGTAGGATAGCTTGATGTCTGCCATATCCTTAATTAATCAGCATTTGTGGGGATGGCAATCTTTTTATTCTGTCTCCTTCACCCTGTCTTCCTATTCATTTTTCATTGTTGCTTTTATTTTGAAGGACAAGAAAGGAAAAACATGTGTGGCCTAGTTTAACACAGTGTTTCTGGTTATTATTGCTCAAACATGCTTATAGATGTTGAAATTAATGGTTAAACTGCAGACCACTATGCATTCTGTTTTTAACAAAATATCCTTGCTTTTGAGGAGGTGAACATAAGTTGCTCATACATTTAAATCATGTAGATTCTCAGATCCTGCCTAGTAGTGTGTAGCCTTTCCTCTTATTTCACTGATAATCACAACTTACATGTGTACTTGCTTATTAAGTTTTTCTGATATCATTAAATTTGTTCTGTGCCCGTATTTTTAAATAAAATCAAAGAATGTATTTAAAAATCTTTTTATCTGCTAAAACATGTCAAGGACTTTGTAGCTTCTGCTTAAAATGTAGAAAGCTGGAAAAGCTTTTCTTCCAAGATTACAACAAGAAGACACAGATAATTAAAGGAAGAAAAATTACAACGTACTGTAAGAAATGGAATTACAGGGCAGAGAACTAATTTAAAATCTAGTGAAAGATGGGCACCTCCAAGAAGAGAGAGAGACCAAACAATTTCTTATCTGTGTCAGGTTCCAAATAATATACATCAACAGATGAATTTAGCTGAATTTTCTAGTGAATTGATGAAGGCAAAGTGTGGACTAAGTGTGAGAAACCAGCATCTCTGGGAGCCACTCATCCAAATGATTTACACACACACCCAACTGGAGGGCTTCCTAGGTGTCACTGGTGGTAAAGAACCTGCCTGCCAATGTGGGGGACATAAGAGATGCAGGTTCAGTCTCTGGGTTGGGAAGATCCCCCGGAGGAGGGCATGGCAACCCACTCTAGTATTCTTGCCTGGAGAACCCCATGGACAGAGGAGCCTGGCAGCAGGGTACAGTCCACGGGGGTCACAGAGAGTCAGACACAACTGAAGTGGCCTAGCGGTAAAGACTCTGCCTGTAGTGTAGGACACCTGAGTTCGATCCCTGTGTCAGGAAGATTCCCTGGAGAAGGAAACAGCAACTCACTTCAGTGTTCTTGCCTGGAAAACCCCATGGACTGGTGGGCTATAGTCCATGGGGGTCACAAAAGAGTTGTTCAGGACTTAGTGACTAAAGAGCAACCACAAAACCCCAAACTGGACCATGAGAAAACTCTCAGACAACATGCAGGATGTGAACTGCACAGAACCTAGTGATGAGGTGCGTATGGAAGGAGGGAGAAAGTCTTTCCAGGTGACTTATCGGTTTTCTCTTGCCAAACTGGAGGCCTGTTTGTACCATTCTCCAGAACCCTGGTCAGTTGATGGAAGCCCATTTTTGTCAGGAAAGATCATGGCTTCATGAATTTGTATGTTCATGACAAAATCATTATGGAGCACCATATACTAGAAACTGCTCTCTATACTGAAAAAAAAAAAAAAGATTAAATTCTTATTCTAGTAGGACTTTCCTGAGATTTGATTATTCTGCTTATTTTCCAAATAAAAGTCATTTAACCTCATGATTAAATTATTATTGTATGGTAATATATTTGTATCCAAAGTTGATCATTTCCCTTTAAAAAGTGTGCAATTTACTGCAGCTATACAATGTGTAAGAGAACAACCATCCTTTTCAGCTTTGTTTGAACAATTGTGTGACCTAAAATAATGCCTTATGTACAGCCTAATTTAACCAGGTCTGGATCAACTTCAGTGAAACTGGGACATAATTGCATGGTGGTTTCATTAATTTAAGCACATATAATACTTATTATTCATCAGGGACTGAAGCTTCAATCCACGATCTATTGCAAATATTCAAGAATTCTATTTGTAGACAAGTTCAAATTAATGACTTATAGAATAATACAGAAATAACAAGGGATATTTTCTTCATTCATCTGTTTGCCAGGACAACTGAGTTAATTCTTCCTTTGAAGTAAGTGTAAGAAAAAGGAGAGGTTTGACTTGATCTATGAGTCATATATTATATTCTTGCACCTTCTTTAATCTCCTGTGGCAAGGACTAGTATAACTTATGAAGTTTATTTCCATTCCAAAATAATATGACTTCCTCCCAGCAACTTTGTTCATCATCATCACAGTGATTACCTACAAACCAAACTTACCAAGATCCTGACTCAAATAAGCTAAAGGAAAAAAAATCCCCACATAGTATTGACAAGACAGCATGAAAGTCTGAACACTGACTTGATGTTTAATAACAAGGATTATTACTACTTGGGAGGCATGGTAATAATTTATAAAGAATCCTTATTTTCTAGAGAGATACATATTGAACAATCACTGCAGATGGTGACTTCAGCCATGTAATTAAAAGATGCTTTATCCTTGGATGGAAAGCTATGACAAAGCTAGGCAGCACATTAAAAAGCAGAGATATTACTTTGCTGATAAAGGTCTTCATATTCAAATTGTTAGTCACTCAGCCATGTCTAACTCTTTGAGTCCCCATGGGGTGTAGCCTGCCAGCCTCCTCTGCCCATGGAATTCTTCAGGCAAGAATACTGGAGTATTCCCTTCTGCAGGGGATCTTCCTGACCCAGGGATCGAACAAGCCCAGGTCTCTTGTATTTAGTCATGTTTGAATGTGAGAGTTAGACCATAAAGTCTGAGTGCCAAAGAACTGATGCTTTCGAACTGTGGTGCTGAAGAAGACTCTTGAGAGTTCCTTGGACCGCAAGGAGATCAAACCAGTCCATCCTAAAGGAAATCAATCCTGAATACTCATTAGAAGGACTAATGCTGAAACCGAAGCCCCAATACTTTGGCCACCTGATTCGAAGAGCCAACTCACTGGAAATGACCCTGATGATGGGAAAGAGTGAAGGCAGGAGGAGAAGGCGGTTACAGAGGACAAGATGGTTGGATGGCATCACCGACTCAATGAATATGAGTTAGAGCAAACTCTGGGAGGCAGTGAGGGACAGGGAAGCCTGTTGTGTTGGAGTCCATGGATTCTCAGAGTCAGACACAAGTTAGCAACTGAACAACAACAAAAGATGAAAAGTAACGTCTAGGACTTGCTTCCAAATGATACAGGAGGTGGAGCAGACGTGGATCTGGAGGAAACAAGATTGACCATACATTTTTAATCACTGAAGCTGAGTAGTAGGGTCATAGGTAAACATTAAACTACAGTTTATACAGATTTGAAATTTTCTTCTTAAAATATATGAAAATAATCATAATTGCCTTTACTCTACATTTATTTTATGCCACTAATTTTAAGTATATGACTTTATTTAATGCTGACGGCGAGTAGGGTGGTATTAATTATTTGTCCCACCTTCTGCCTGGGATTGCTCAAGGCAGATGAGTTGAAGTGTGTAGCTGGCAAAAGGTAGAGCTCAAGGCTCACATGACGGCAAAGCCTGCATTTTTTCTACAGTGCAAGACTGAATAATCCCAGGTGCTTTTCTTTGGGACAGTAACAGCTTCTCTCCTATCCATACACGTTGGCCTTGCTCTTTAGTTTTCATTCACAGAACTTACCTGTCTGATGATCTATTCAGACATGTCTCTTAAAACTTCTACAGTTACAAAATGCCAGAGCAGCAGTTTGATTGGCAAGTATAATCGAATTTTTAGCTAGAAATGCTATTTTCCTTTTCTCCTCATTTTCTTTTCTGCACAGTTCTGGATAAAATAAACAATATTGAGATGGTGATTGTAATTTTTCACTTCTAAGTTACTGTCATATAGTGATGGGTACAAACAATGGGGATGCCTTGGTCTATTTTTTTAAAAAACTTCATTTGCTGCCTGCACTGTAGTGATTATTCTGCTTGCTTTCATCACATCTTCTCTCTCAGCAATTTGCAGCAAGATCCGGTGGCCTAGTTCCTAATGCCTTCTGAGGGGGAGGCCCTGTGCTCTAGAGGAAAGAATCCTCAATAGGCGAGCGGGTAAGACCTGAACCTCTACTGAACCTCTTAGGTGCTTTACCTGGAACAAGTCAGTTTGTCCATCTCTGCTACATTTTGCACATCTACAAAATAAAGAAGTTGGCAATAAATAATGATAAATTCCATTTCAGGCTTATTTTCCCCTTCTTGTGCTTTTCTTCTTGCACTTTATAGTAAAGGCTCCTTTACCCTCTTGTCTTCCATTCTCTGCGCTAGTCCCTAAATTACTTGATTATCTATATAAAGGCCAACTGGAATAGTTACAAATGAAGAGAGAACCCTGATTAACTTTTCGTTTGCAATGGAAGTTTTACACTAGAGTGATGGCATCCCTTATTGCTGTAGAAAAACAAAGGCATAACGTGGCGTGTTCTGCAAAATAGACTCTGACAAGGAAGCCCAAGAAGTCTGATTAAAAGTGCAGATTTCCAGGCTCTTTTCAGCATCTGATGCCTTTCTTAAGCATTTATGAATACATTTGTTTAGAAAGATGGTTTGTTTGTATGCTGCTCAAGTCAGGACATAACGGCAAAATCACTGTATCATCTCTTATTACCAATTCCTCTGAAACATCCAGTCCCCAAAGAAGCCATTTGAGAAACATTAACTAGTCCCTGAAGGGAGTGATGGAGGAACCTGCATTTACAGGTCGTTAGTTACCTCCTGCATTACATTACCTCAGTTATTTTTAGATAATCTCACTAATCTGGTAGTCAGGGTAATTTCTAAATAATTTAGTCTCTGATGTATTTGGATCTCCAAATTCAGACCCTTAAGAAAGTACACAGGGAAATCTCAGAAAAGGGAAAACTGATGACTCGTGCCAAAGAATTTCCCATTTTGAAATACAAGAGTAGTTGATCTAGTGCTGAACTTTTTTTTTTACTTCCCTTATTTATGCCAGCAAAATAATCCAGCAATTCGTTTTATTTACTTCTCAAACTTTTAACTAATTAAAAAAATTAAGCCCATGTACTGGGCTTCTTAAAGACAATATTTGACTGCTTTCTGCTGTCCAGGTCAGTCCATGACCGCATGACAGAAGGTGTCTTCCCAGAAGGATGAGAACTAGGAAGATGGAAAACTGAGCTGTGCTCCATGGAGATTAGGGGACTCTGCACTTTTCAATCCCCACCTCTGGGCACCATAAAATGGGGGTGGATTCTCCTTTTTCACAGTGAGATTTCCATCACAGGGTCTTGAGGAAGGAGAATCAAGAATGAGGCAAAGTTCATAGATGCCCACAGAGGCTCCCAGTGCTTGACCAACTGAGAGATTCCTTTAGGACTTGATACAAATAAATGACTCTTGCCCAAGAATATTAAGCCTTGAATCTAGCATATCTACTTACCCAGCAAACGAGGAAATTTGAATGCACACAAGCCAGGTGGTTAACATGTAATTACATGTTAAATTACCATAACTTCTAGGAACACGACCTTGACCATTGGCTGCTCACATCAGCTTCCTTTAACTCTTCTACGTCATCTTTGATATACAGGGTAGAACACAGATACGATCACATGTATGTATGTACGATCACAGATAGCAATGTCCTGACATTACTTAATTGTCACTTACAAATAATAAAATGAGAATCAGGTTTCTCAATAATGCAATTCTTATTGAATTTACTGAGAAGATTTCTCTGGGGTACTGGTAAGGGGAACTTGGGGAATAGGCAAATATATATGAACAGCTGCTATTATAAGAAAAATTCAGAGAAACCTAAATTCATTCCACCTAAAGATTAAATTTTTTCTTCAAGGGTGTTTAAACTAAATATTCATGTGAAATGAATAATTCTAATGAGATTTCTACTACCAACCCAGATATGTTGTTAATATGTTGGGATAATAATTATGTGGATTTATTTGTTATAAGCAAGCACCTATCAGAAATATGTATACTTCTCCTTTTGGTAATTCCTCTTATATAATTTCCCTACTTGCATCCATTTTTTGTTACACTAATGTGCAACCATTTCACACTCTGTCTCAACATTTCCTATCTTTGCTATTACAACTGTTCTTTCCTAAAACATAGACTCTGCTCTTACAGGATATGACAAAATTTTATTAAATACCTGTACTATAATAAAGAATATATCTGGTTTTTGTCCCCATTCCTGACACAGAGCTTCAAGAAACTTCTGGAATCTCCTGAGAAATAGAAATGTCTTTTTTTTTTTTTTAATATAATAAGCCCTTTTCAGCCATACCCGAGTTAATGATTCTTGGTGGTGGTTTAGTCACTAAGTCGTGTCCAGCTCTTGCAACCCCATGAACTGTAGCCTGCCAGGCTTCTCTGTCCATGACATTTCCCAGACAAGAATACTGGAGTGGATTGCCATTTCCTTCTCCAGGGGATCTTCTGGACCCAGGAATGTAACTCCTGTCTCCGGGATTGCAGGCAGATTATTTGCTAGCTAAGCCACTCAGGGAAGCCACCTGTCCCACATTTTGACAGCCGTGACATGATGGAGGGCTAAGACTTGGCTCACTGAGTCTGAGCCTGTGACCAAAGGTGGAGGGTTAGCTGAGGACCCATCGCAGGAGCCCACCATGGTTCAGCTCAGCCAGGGGAGGCGCTGTTCCACCAGTGCCATCCAGCCAGGTGGGCAACTGTCCTGGAGAGAAGGGTGCTACAGCCAGCTTCTACTGACTCAGGTGTCCAGTTTCCAGAGTGCCGCTGGTTTCTGTCCACTTCAGTCCCGTGAATTCCTATTTTTTTCCTGTATAAAAGAAGAAGGTAGCTTAATTTTTTTTTTGGGGGGAGGGACCTAAGAATGTCAAAGTCTTTGGGCCTGAACTCACATTTCACCTTATCAGTGGTCCCCACTAATGCAGCCGTAAGCAAATTCCTCAGTTCTCTTCCTTGAAAAATAAAGTTATTTGGATCTCTTGTGAGGATGACATAAAATAAAAAGGCTGTCTTGGGAACTGGAATGTGAGAGGTACAGTCTGAAGACAGGTACTGTCACTAAGCTAATGCTCCTTAAAAGTAAGTTTCAGTCCTTGGTAATGTTCTTGCTAATGATCCTGAAAAACAGTCAGGTCAACTGTGACTAGTCCAAGAAATGTATTTTCTCTGGAGCTTTTATAAACTCAAGACTAGTGAGTATAAGTACTGTCTTTGGATAACTTTTTTCTTCCCTATTTATTATGTGTGTGTATATACATATACTTGTGTGTTCTGTTGCTCAGTCATGTCTGACTCTTTGCAACCGCATGGACTGTAGCCTGGCAGGCCCCTCTGTCCATGGGATTTCCCAGGCAAGAATACTGGAGTGGTTGCCATTTCCTGCTCCAGGGGATCTTCCTGACCCAGGGATCAAACCCAGGTCTCATGTCTCCTGCATTGGCAAGCAGATTCTTTACCACTAGTACCACCTGGAAAGCCCTATATATACATGCACATGTATGCTGAAATTTTTAGAACTAAGAGATTTCTTCAGAGTCCTGCAAACTTTTCTATCTTGGATAGCATAAAAACGCTAAGATACGTCCTGTTGACTATTTTCTTCTTTGGCCAATTGTCCTAACGTTTAATGAGCTCAGAGGGCAGCAGTCTCATTTTTCTCAAAAGTGTCTTATACCGTGTGAACCAAATTCTTTTCGAATGCAGTTGATTCCCAGCCTCATAAACTTAAACTTGTAGCTCACTGCTCTCATTCTTCCCATTGAGAGATGTTTCAAACAAGAGTAAACACAGACACTCTGAACTTTTGCCATTTTACAAAGCTTCCAAATCTATTTTAAACAGATCTTTCAAAACGATGTTTCATAAAACTTGATTTAATTACTTAAGTCTTATAAACCACAAAACTGAAAATAATTTCATGTTTTTCCATGAATATCTCATGGGTAATAGACTGTTGTTTACTGTGTCTATCTTGGGTATTCAAGAGGAGTGCTTTTTAAATTTAATTTTTAATTTTTAATTGGTGGATAATTGCTTTACAATATTGTGTTGGTTTCTACCCTACCTCAACATGAGTCATCCATAGGTATATATGTGGCCCCTCCCTCTTGAATCTCCTTCCCACATCCCACCCCATTCCAACCCTTTTAGGTTGTCAAAGAGCACCAGTTTTGAGCTTCCTATGTCACACAGCAAATTCCCACTGACTCTCTATTTTGCGTATGGTAACGTATATGTCTCAGGGCTACTCTCTCAGTTTGTCCCAGCCTCTCCTTTCCCAACGGGGGTCTGTAAGTCTGTTCTCTGTGTCTACAGCAAGAAGAGTGCTTTACTAAGTTCTCTGTGATCCCCATGTCACAAGGGTTAAAATAGAAGAGCTTATATGAGTTGGAAAATGCTTGTGGACACAATGTATCATGTCAAAGACTTCCAGAAGATTCAACAAGGAAACAAAATCAGACTCAAAATCATCTAAAATTACATTTAAACAATGTGCATTGTCCCTGTGTGTATTTAATGTTAAGTTAAAAGATTCATCAGACCTCACTGGCCGCTAATGCAGGTAGAGTTCATGTGGGTGGCCGTGACAACGCAGCGTTCACGAGAGGATGCAAAACGCACGATATTTTTATACAAAGTAGATTAGTTAATCAGATTGTGAAGATTTAAAACTGTATCCTGTTAATGTTTTTTTTTTTGGTAGATCTTTTGCATCAGAAGGTAAGTGTGAAATCCTAGGTTGGGGGTGAGGGATGGAGGAGAATATGTTGACAGGACTGGTATTTGAGTATCTAACTGGCCAGTTTCTAAGCACACCATATCCCTTCCTAAGCATTTATGAGACTCACTGGGAAACAAAGAGATTTAATTCTAGTGAGCTTATTTACTTTTGACAGCCTTAAGAACTTTATTTGAAATTTCCATCATGGAACACCCAGTATTTGATTAGGAATGCATTAGCTGAGCAAACATTTCTGTAAAAATAAATATAAATCTGATTATATTTGGTGGGTCTAAAAAGCACTCAAATTCTTAGACTAAAACCTAATGTTTGGTTTCCTTTTGGTTTCTTTTTCTAGTATCAGTCCCCTAAGAACACTTGACTTGTATCTAGGATTTATACAGACAGAGGAATTTCAATTCAATTCAAAAACCCCATAAATACCTCAGTGGAACAAGATATTTAATATTCTCCACAAAGTTTTATTTTTCCTTTATATAGAAGAATAAATTTGTTTCCCACTATCTGAAGGCTATACCCTAGGCATTTTTTCTGAAGTGATGATGGATTTCCACTGACTCAGAAGCATCAGATCATTTATGTATTTATGCTTTGCCCACAATGCTTCAGGTAGTATATTGGTTGCTGCTGGCACAAAGAGCAAGAATGTCAAAATCTAAAGGAACAAAAAGAAATGTTAAAAGAAAAGAAAACAAAGCAAACTTTTAAGATTTGATATGATATGTGCAAAATACTGTAGGAAAACAGAGGGGGAAAAAATGGTTGTAATTGTCTGAGGGTAGTGAGAGAAAGCATTATTTAATCTGAGTTTTGAGCAATAAGTATGGTAAAGCAATTCAAGCTACATTAGAATGGGGATAGACCGTGGAGAAAAAGTGGTGACAGAATGGGATTTTGTTTAAAAATGTTGGAGCAACAACAACAACAACCAAAAAAACCCCAAAGAACCCAAGGAAAGAGTGCATTTTCAAAAGTCAGACGAAAGTATCAGAATGAGAAAAACAAAAATAATTATAGTGTACTTGCTTGGTATTTCAAAGAAATGCAAAAAGTGGAAGCCACATAGAAATTATAGGTGGAGTCAGTTTTGCAGAAGTAAATGAGGAAAGTGAAGTAGGTAATAAATGACTTCAAGGAAATATGAAAAGTAAGACTCGATCTACAAAAAGAAGGAATGAACTATAGAATTAATACTGTTGTGTGTTAAATTATGGATATGGAGGACAAATCTGTGAAAATCACCAAATGCAGAAGATTGAAATTAAAATGAGCTGTAACATGATGACAGATATGCAAGATTACAAAACTATAATGTCAGTGACTGTAACAATGCCCACATGTCTAAAAGGACCCAGTTTACATAAAAAGAAACAAGAAAATGGTAAAGGTGGGATACGCCATTCTGTCAATTTCCCTTCATTCCTCACATCGATACAATAAATGATTCATCAGAAAAAAAAAACACACCAAAATTTAAAATCAATAGCTAGGTATATGAGTTGAACATTACATACGTGTCTTTAAGATGACTACAGAAAAAGATAATTATGTAGAGCAAAACTATGGAAATGGAAAAAGCAAGGAAGCACAAAATTAGGGGAAAATATAAAACAGAAGTGGCCAAGAATATAAATGACCTAGACTCTCCTACTTGCCTGGAGAATCCCAGGGATGGGTGAGCCTGGTGGGCTGCCGTCGTCTCTGGGGGTCACACAGAGTCGACACGACTGAAGGGACTTAGCAGCAGCAGCAGACTCTCCCACTTAGACAAAGATTCACAAAGTGTAACATTGTTTTCCCAAAAGATCAGAAAGCCAAATTTACTGAGTTGAATATCAATGACAGGGAAAATTTTTAAGGGCAAATGTGAAATGAAATGTGGGTTAAGGATAAGATAGAGTAAAGTTTAAGGGAAAATCATCAGCTAAAATAAAAGGGTCAAAATTAATTAAGCATACACTGGAGGTTAAAATACAGCTATTAGGAAGAAAAGCTATGACCAACCTAGATAGCATATTAAAAAGCAGAGAAATTACTTGGCCAACAAAGGTCTGTCTGTCAAATCTATGGTTTTTCCAGTAGTCATGTATGGATGTGAGAGTTGGACTATAAAGAAAGCTGAGCACCAAAGAACTGATGCTTTTGAACTGTGGTGTTGGAGAGGACTCTTGAGAGTCCCTTGGACTGCAAGGAGATCCAACCAGTCCATCCTAAAGGAGATCAGTCCTGAATATTCATGGGAAGGACTAACACGAAGCTGAAACTCCAATACTTTAGCCACTTGATACAAGGAGCTGACTCATTTGAAAAGACCCTGATTCTAGGAAAGATTGAAGGCAGGAGGAGAAGGGGATGACGGAGGATGAGACGGTTGGATGGCATCACTGACTCGATGGATGTGAGTTTGAGTAAGTTCCGGGAGTTGGTAATGGAGAGGGAAGGCTGATGTGCTGCAGTCCATGGGATTGCAAAGACTGGGACATGATTGAACTGAACTGATTAGGATGATTTCTATACTTCCTTATATTAAAAAAATCCAAGATAAATGTGAGTGGTCTATGACTTCCCAGGTGGTGCAGTGGTAAAGAATCTTCCAGCCAATTCAGAAGATGTAAGAGACGTGGGTTTGATCCCTGGGTCAGGGAGATCCCCAGGAGAAGGAAATAGAAACCCACTCCTGTACTCTTGTCCATGGAAATTCCATGGACAGAGTAGCCTACCGGGCCACAGTCCACGGGGTTGCAAAGAGCTGGACACGACTGAGCGACTTACGTACAGCACAGCACAGCACATAGAGTTGCAAGACACTGGATTAGTCATCTGTCCCTGCATAACACATTGCCGCAGAGTTAGGCTTAAACAATGCAACTCAGTCTCAACATTTCTGTGGGTCAACGGTCTAGCACAGCTTTATTGGGTCCTCTCTGTCTCAGAGTCTCCAGTGAAAGCTGCAATCAGGGTGTTGCCTGGCACTGCATTCTCAGTTCAAGGCGTGACCCAGAAGGCTCAGCTTTCAAGATCACAAATTTCTTAGCACAGTTTTGTTTCTTGCAGTTATTTGTACCAAGGACCCCAAGTGTTTGCCACTTGCTGTCTAGAGATTAGTTTTACTTTGCTGCTGGTTATCAGAATCCCAGTTTCTTGCCATGTGGGGCTTCCTTATGCTGCTTATTGATCAAAAACAGCGAGAGAAATTCTCCCAAGGCTAATGGTACAACCTTATGTAATATAACCATCATACTCTACTGGTTAGAAGCAACTCATGGGACCTACCAATACCAGGGGGGGATACCATAAGGGTTTAATTATCTCAAGGCAAGGATAATCATAGGCCATTTTTGAGTATATCCTTCACAAACACAATTAACCAACTGATCTAACTGGCATCAAAATATTTCACCCAATGACAACAGAATGTACAAGGGATATTTACCAAAATTGACCACATATTGGATCATAAAGCAAACCTCAACAAGTTTCAAAGGCTTTAAGACATTCAAAGTATATTTTCTGACCACAGTAAAATTAAGTTAGAAATCAATAAAAAAGAAAAAAACTAGAAATTCTCCCCAACTGCTTGGAAATTAAACAATGAACTTTTAAGTAATGCAGGAATTTTTTTAAAGAATAGAAATTAGAAAACATTTTAACTAAATAACAAGGAAAATATAAAATATCAGACCTTTGGGAATGCAGCTAATAATCCTTACAAGGAAATTTACAGCCTTAAATTCATATTTTAAAAAAGAATAAAACAAATGACCCAACTTTCCTTTTCAAGAGGATGGATAGAGAAAGAGCACACACTAAATCCAGAGTCAGCAGAAGAAACACAAGATAATACAACAAAGGAAACTATAAGCAAGGTGAAAAGACAGCCTTCTGAATGGGAGAAAACAATAGCAAATGAAACAACTGACAAACAACTAATCTCAAAGATATATAAGCAACTTATGCAGCTCAACTCCAGAAAAATAAATGATCCAATAAAAAAATGGGCCAAAGAACTAAATAGGCATTTCTCCAAAGAAGACATACGGATGGCTAACAAACACATGAAAAGATGTTCAACATCACTCATTATCAGAGAAATGCAAATCAAGACCACAATGAGGTACCATTTCACACCAGTCAGAATGGCTGCGATCCAAAAGTCTACAAGCAATAAATGCTGGAGAGGGTGTGGAGAAAAGGGAACCCTCTTACACTGCTGGTGGGAATGCAAACTAGTACAGCCATTATGGAAAACAGTGTGGAGATTCCTTAAAAATTGCAAATAGAACTGCCTTATGACCCAGCAATCCCACTGCTGGGCATACACACCGAGGAAACCAGAAGAGAAAGAGACACATGTACCCCAATGTTCATTGCAGCGCTGTTTATAATAGCCAGGACATGGAGCAACCTAGATGTCCATCAGCAGATGAATGGATAAGAAAGCTGTGGTTCATATACACTATGGAATACTACTCAGACCTTAAAAAGAATAAATTTGACTCAGTACTAATGAGACGGATGGAATTGGAACCGATTATACAGAGTGAAGTAAGCCAGAAGGAAAAACACCAATACAGTATACTGACACATATATATGGAATTTAGAAGACAGTGACGATGACCCTATATGTGAGACAACAAGAGACACAGAGGTATAGAGTCGACTTTTGGACTCTGAGGGAGAGGGAAAGGGTGGGATGATATGGGAGAATGGCAATGAAACATGTATACTTTCCTGTAAGAAACGAAACGCTAATCTATGTTCAATGTAGGATGCAGGAGGCATGGGGCTGATGCACAGGATGATTCAAGTAGAGGATGGGGGTGGGAGGTGGGAGGGGATTCGGCATTGGGAGATTGTGTTCACCTATGGCTGATTCGTGTCAATGTATGGCAAAACAAATACAGTATTGTAATTAAAAAAATAAATAAATTTAATTAAAAAAATAAAATAAAATAAAATAAATAAAAAATGTAAAAAAAATAAAATAAATAAAATTTAAAAGGAATATTCAGTAAAAAAAAAAAACAGTCCCAAAAGGTAACTATCAACTTTCTTAATCATCAGACTACAACACGCAAATATGCACAGTCAGACACTGCTGCACAGAGTGACTAACGTAAGTGACAGAGATACACTGCTGATAGGAGCCAAGGTTTCTACAATCACACTGGATCATTTGTTGATAGCATTTACTAAAATTGAGTATATGTATACCCTGAGATTCAATAATTCCACTCATAAGTATTGTCAGCAGAGATATATACCTATGTTCTCTTTATAGAAGTATGCAGGCACATTCTTGCATAAGGTGAAGAACTAAAGAGCCTCCTGATGAAAGGGAAAGAGGAGAGTGAAAAAGTTGGCTTAAAGCTCAACATTCAGAAAATGAAGATCATGGCATCCAGTCCCATCACTTCATGGCAAATAGATGGGGAAACAGTGGAAACAGTGGCTGACTTTATTTTTCTGGGCTCCAAAATCACTGCAGATGGTGATTGCAGCCATGAAATTAATAGACGCTTATTCCTTGGAGGGAAAGTTATGATGAAACTAGACAGCACATTGAAAAGCAAAGACATTACTTTGTCAACAAAGGTCCGTCTAGTCAAGGCTTTGTTTTTTCCAGTAGCATGTATGGATGTGAGAGTTGGACTATAAAGAAAGCTGACGCAGAAGAACTGATGCTTTTGAACTGTGGTGTTGGAGAAGACTCTTGAGAGTCCCTTGAACTGCAAGGAGATCCAGTCAAGCCATCCTAAAGGAGATCAATCCTGAATATTCATTGGAAGGACTGATGCTGAAGTTGTAATTGCAATAAAAAGACCCTGATGCTGGGAAAGACTGAGGACAGGAGGAGAAGGGGATGACAGAGGATGAGATGGCTGGATGGCATCACTGACTCAATGGACATGGGTTTGGGTGGACTCCGGAATGGACAGAGAGGCCTGGCATGCTTTGGTTCATGGGGTCTCAAAGAGTCGGACACAACTGAGTGACTGAACTGAACTGAAGCACGTTCTAGGAGCGCTCTTGATGTAGTCAAAGAGTGAAACAGCCTAAAACTACCTCAACAATTGATGAATAAATTATTGCTATTTTCATGTTGCTACCCACGTGGAGAGAAATAATTAATACACATGGAGAGAGTTTTTAAACTGTTTGCTTTTGTTTTGTGCATCACTCACTGAGCCGCACCACCCCCCACCAACCTCCCACCCCTGGCAAAGTAATGTCTCTGCTTTTTAATATGCTATCTAGGTTGGTCATAGCTTTTCTTCCAAAGAGCAAGCGTCTTTTAACTTCATGGCTGCAGTCACCATCTGCAGTGATTTTGGAGCCCCCAAAATAAAGTCTGACACTGTTTCCACTGTTTCCCCATCTATTTGCTATGAAGTGATGGGACCAGATGCCGTGATCTTAGTTTTCTGAATGTTGAGTTTTAAGCCAACTTTCTAACTCTCCTCTTTCACTTTCATCAAGAGGCTCTTCAGTTCTTCTTTGCTTTCTGCCATAAGGGTGGTGTCATCTGCTTATCTGAGATAACTGATATTCCTCCCGGCAGTCTTGATTCCAGCTTGTGCTTCATCCAGCCCAGCATTAGACTAGTGCTTGACAAGTGTCTTTAGCACACATTGGAATCACCGCAAGAGTCTGTTATAATTCAGACTCCTGGGCCCTGACCCCAGTGTGTTCTGGTGCAGTTTGTGGGTTGTGGAACCTGAGAATATGCATTTCTAACAACCTCCCAGGTGCAGCTGATGCTCTCAGTTGGATGACCACATGGTGAGTAGGGAAGGACTAGAGCAGGGCTCTGTGCATCTTCCAACAGCAGCCACCATTAAATCCAGTAGATCAGCTGGTGAACAGTAGCATTCTTTCAGCATTTTAAAAGACTAATAAAGGTGAGGTCATATCTATAGACATAGCAAAGCATTTTAAAATATGTAAGCACATACATATAGGTGTTTATATATATTTTTTCAAACCGACTGCAGATAAAATTGCACTTTTCCAGAAACTCATGCATCAGGATGTGTAACAGATGTCAACCAAAGTGACAGGGTTTAGGATGATGCTTGTGAATTAAAGGGCAGATGTCAGTTTCGAGTGACATGTTTCCTGTAATCTACTGTCTCTCTTTGTTTATCCTTCAGATACAATCTATAAAGCAACTGTTCATCTCTTTAGTCTTGGGTAGGGTATAGAAATGCAAGCCAGATCTCAAATTTAGTTTGTCGTTTGCCTTCTTGAAAGGAGATGTGATTTATGTTTATAATAAAGTATTTGAAATGTCATTTAATAGGAAAACAAATGGCAGTATGATTCCCACGAGCAAAAAAAAAAAAAAAAAAGTGGGGTTTGGAACTCTGACTTAGACATTTTTATCTCACCACACTTCAAGTTACATATTTTTATTCTAATTGTAAAAATTATCTCTCTTGATCTATCTTCCCCATTATTTTTTTCAAAGAGAATTCATCAGCTGGGTTAATGATGACACAGAATTTTAATATCTGCATATTAAACATTTAAGTTTCAATATGTTAACATGTCGTAAGATGTGAATAATAACAATGTTTTATATATGAAGTGAAAACATATTTTATGTTAGAAATAGTTATCATGCCTGGAAAGTGACTTATATCCATAACAATTTCATTTAAATATTGCTTTTGCTCCCCATCTATCTTAGATGCAATTTTATAGTTCTTTTAAAAAATTCAGTGTGACCTCTCTGAAGCTGCAACTTAGTGCCTCTAGCCTACATATCCGTGGCACTTAGACTTGCTCCTGTTCAATTACCTTTTAACACACAGAGAGCAGCGAGCACCCAGGTCTGAACTGCATTTACCGTTCCAAAACTCCAAGAATTACAACTTTGGTTCGTTTCCACTGCGGTAAGAAAGAAGGGCAAAAGGGACGTTGTCAGCTTAACCAGATGTTAGAGACCATGAATAGCTTTAAATATCCCAAGTTTGACCTTGTACCTGGCCCTAGAATGGACTTCAGATACCTTACTATGAAGAGCATGGAAATATCTTCTTAAAGGAAACTTTGAATGATCTCTATGGTTCTCGCATTGTGGAAAGAAGAAAAATAGTTGCCTGACTGAAGAAAGAACTAGAGTATCATCAAATAGAACCAGACACTTCCCTTTCCTTTGAAGATTTGACTTTTTACATAATTACCCAAGACTCAGATATTACTTCTGCAAAAATTGTTGATAACTTCTTTATGCAGATGTGATAATAAAATGAGAAAGTATAGAAGTACAGTACAAGGTTTGAAAAGATCTCAAAATTTTAAAAAAATCAAAAAAACAGAAACAAGACAAAACAGGCGTTATTGCTATAATACATTTAGTATGAGCCAGAAGCGGGGCTTGCCACACACACTTACTATAGATGAGAACTCCACCTCTAAGAGTTTTTAAATAATTTTAAAACTTTGATAGAATATGTTTCGTTTCATATCCTACTGACCTATCTCAGTAGAGCTGAATCAAAATCCAGCTGCTCCTGGTTCTTTTGCCTTTCAACAGAGGAAAAAAACAATCATGAAATATACTCATGAAAACGCACACCAAAAGAACCCTGCCAGAATATATTGTTTGCTTTTTTATTGGATTACAAATAACCAACCCCAGAATTCTGACAGATTGCTTTTGGTATTGACAATGACTCGGGTAGAAAATTTCTTCCCACTATGTCTCAGTTAATCTATGCAGGGGTTTCTTGGGTAAATTAAGTGCATTCTTAAAATCACTTACAAATGTATCTAGTCTAATCAAAATTCTGAAAAAAAGCAAAATTCCTATGTCAAAACTTATAATTCCTGACAAATATCTGATAAGCTTTATTGCTAATGTTCAATGGTTGAGAAGGACTATTATACGTCCTTTCAAGGGATGTATAGAATTGTTTTTAGAAAACAACTCTTTTAGCCAAAGAAACACATCTCTAACCATGGATTTTCAGATTTCAGTGACAGGCTGTATAAAAATAGAGTCTCGGGATAACCATGCTCTGACGTCACTCAGTTCAGTTCAATTCAGTCTCTCAGTCATGTCCGACTCTTTGCGACCCCATGAATTACAGCATGCCAGGCCTCCCTGTCCATCACCAACTCCCAGAGTTCACTCAGACTCATGTCTATCGAGTCAGTAATGCCATCCAGCCATCTCATCCTCTGTTGTCCCCTTCTCCTCCTGCCCCCAATCCCTCCCAGCATCAGAGTCTTTTCCAATGAGTCAACTCTTCTCATGGGGTGGCCAAAGTACTGGAGTTTCAGCTTTAGCATCATTCCTTCCAAAGAAATCCCAGGGTTGATCTCCTTCAGAATGGACTGGTTGGATCTCCTTGCAGTCCAAGGGACTCTCAAGAGTCCTCTCCAACACCACAGTTCAAAAGCATCAATTCTTCGGTTCTCAGCTTTCATCAGAGTCCAACTTTCACATCCATACATGACCACTGGAAAAACCATAGCCTTGACTAGATGGATCTTTGTTGGCAAAGTAATGTCTCTGCTCTTGAATATGCTATCTAGGTTGGTCTTAACTTTTCTTCCAAGGAGCAAGCGTCTTTTAATTTCATGGCTGCAGTCACTATCTGCAGTGATTTTGGAGCCTCCGAAAATAAAGTCCGACACTGTTTCCACTGTTTCCCCATCTATTTCCCATGAAATGATGGGACCGGATGCCATGATCTTTGTTTTCTGAATGTTGAGCTTTAAGCCAACTTTTTCACTCTCCTCTTTCACTTTCATCAAGAGAATTTTTAGTTCCTCTTCACTTTCTGCCATAAGGGTGGTGTAATCTGCATATCTGAGATTATTGATATTTCTCCCAGCAATCTTGATTCCAGTTTGTGTTTCTTCCAGCCCAAAGTTTCTCATGATGTACTCTGCATAGAAGTTAAATAAGTAGGGTGACAATATACAGCCTTGATGTACTCCTTTTCTTATTTGAAAATGGTCTGTTGTTCCATGTTCAGTTCTAACTGTTGCTTCCTGACCTGCATACAGATTTCTCAAGAGGCAGGTTAGGTGGTCTGGTATTCCCATCTCTTTCAGAATTTTCCACAGTTTATTCTGATTCACACAGTCAAAGGTTTTGGCATAGTCAATAAAGCAGAAATAGATGTTTTTCTGGAACTGTCTTGCTTTTTCCATGATCCAGCAGATGTTGGCAATTTGATCTCTGGTTCCTCTGCCTTTTCTAAAACCAGCTTGAACTGTCTATTTCACAGGCGTGTGTAGCACAGTCCCTTTGGTTCTTTGCTCCCTTTTCTTTTCTACACACATGGTTTCTTTGGGTTAAGCCATCATAGGTGATGAAACCAATGCATGATGATGATTCAAGGTTCAGTCTGAAAGCACTGGGATTGCCACTGAACTGTGTCCGAGCTGGCTTCTTTTGACTAAGATAACAAGAGTGTTACCCATCAATGTTCTCATCTCATCCAGTCACTCTCACAAATTTACTAAATGGAGCTCTTTCTCTTTTTATAGATATATTTTGGCATGGTTTCATCAATAAATGCATCTCGAGTGATTGCACTTGAGTCAGCACAGATGTCGAAGAACCCTAGCGATGATGTACACTTCTGCTTCGCTTAATCATAAACTTGAGTGTGCTCTTTGTTTGTAAATGGAAAATGAAGCTATTCCACAAATGCCCTTACTGGTTTGTGTCCAGCTCTTCTCTCTTTCTTATCTTATACTGTTGCACTCAGGGTCTGATGCCTACAGTAACAACACACTCTACAGAGAGGACATGCAAAGAGGCAAGATCTGAAAAGAGTTTTTTTCCTTCCAGACAGATTTGTAATGTCCTGCTAAAAAGTAATCACTTTGTTTTACAATGAAAATAAAAATGTCATTGAAATAGCTCAAAAGAGTTCTTTAGAACATAAAATATCCATTAAAAACAACAATGTACTTTAACAATTTGAGTTGATGAATCAAAGTGTACGGGTTAATTTTTTCTTAAAATTGCACTCTGGTTTCAAAACTAAATGGAAATTAAATTTCAGAAAATATGCATTTGATAGAATATCAAACCAAAGTTTGGCTAATAATTCAATACATTCTAAAATTAGAAAGCTTAAAAATGTACATTAATGATGCTAAATTTGACGTATGGAATCAGAGGACACCAAGAAGCCAAGACATGAATATCAAGTATTCCCACCCCCACCTTACAACAGGGGACAGTAAAATAACATAAAATAGCATCATTTACAATGAATGCAAATAAAATCAATTTTATTGTTTCAAGCTGTAAATATTTCCAACCATTTCAAATGGAAAAATTTCATCTATCTATGATTTATTACTACTTTTTATATTTACTTGCTTCTTACCATCTGTTGTCCAGCATTTGTTTTCTCATATGCAGTGACACTTCACCATATCATTAGCTCCTATGTAGCAGGGCACTAAGCTTGGACTGCAAGGAGATCCAACCAGTCCATTCTGAAGGTGATCAACCCTGGGATATCTTTGGAAGGAATGATGCTAAAGCTGAAACTCCAGTACTTTGGCCACCTGATGCGAAGAGTTGACTCATTGGAAAGACTTTGATGCTGGGAGGGATTGGGGGCTGGAGGAGAAGGGGATGACCGAGGATGAGATGGCTGGATGACATCACTGACTCGATGGATGTGAGTCTCAGTGAACTCCGGGAACTGGTGATGGACAGGGACGCCCGGCGTGCTGCGATCCATGGGGTCGCAAAGAGTCGGACACGACTGAGCGACTGAACTGAACTGAAGTCAGACTTTCTTTTGGGGGGCTCCAAAATCACTGCAGATGGTACTGCAGCCATGAAACTAAAAGACGCTTACTCCTTGGAAGAAAAGTTATGACCAACCTAGACAGCATATTCAAAAGCAGAGACATTACTTTGCCGACTAAGGTCCGTCTAGTCAAGGGTATGGTTTTTCCTGTGGTCATGTAAGGATGTGAGAGTTGGACTGTGAAGAAGGCTGAGCGCTGAAGAATTGATGCTTTTGAACTGTGTTGTTGGAGAAGACTCTTGAGAGTCCCTTGGACTGCCAGGAGATCCAGCCAGTCCATTCTGAGGGAAATCAACCCTGGGATTTCTTTGGAAGGAATGATGCAAAAGCTGAGACTCCAGTACTTTGGCCACCTCATGAGAAGAGTTAAGGGCAGGAGGAGAAGGGGATGACAGAGGAGGAGATGGCTGGATGGCATTACTGACTCGATGGACACGAGTCTGAGTGAACTCCGGGAGTTGGTGATGGACAGGGAGGCCTGGTGTGCTGCGATTCAGGGGGTCGCAAAGAGTCGGACATGACTGAGCGACTGAAGTGAACTGAACTGAAGCTTATACATGTTGCGTCTGCCCCAACACATAGTATTGCATCAGATCTATAACATATATGTAAACTCAAGATTTGTCTTTTTCTTTAAATAAAATAGGTCACTTTAGTGAAACTTAGAAAATTTTAATCAAACAATAAAATGGAGAGAAGTTGAAATATTCACATCTAATATTTCATGTTATATCTGTTTAAACCTAAGATTTATTGAAGTACCTTTTTACGTTCCTTGCTTCATTTTCATAAAACCTTATTTTGAATTTTATTTAACATAGAAATCATACCTTATGATTGTAAACTTAAAAATAAGGTAGTCTCAATCCTGCGTTCTGGCCTAGACTTAATGTCAAAGTTTGTGAATGTCTTGTCCTGAAGCTTTTAACTCTGATCTTAGTTTTACGCCACTACATTTATTTAAAGTCAGAGGTACTTCATTTCAAAATATCAGCATTCCATTTTTACGTTAGAATGAGGAGTGCAAGAGGGATCAGGAGAGAGGAGAAGAAAAAGAAGGAAGAAGAAGGAGGAAGAGAAAGAGCAAGAAGGCAAAGGTGAGGAGGAGTTTGGGGGAGGGCGATGCAAACAGAAGGAGGAGGAAATAGAGAGGAAAGAAGGAAGGCAGTGAGAGAGGGAGAGGAGAGGAGAGAAGGGGAGGAAGCAGTGGAGCGAGCAGTTTATCGTCATTTTTCTCCCAGGAACAGAAAACCCTGGCTTTAGATTCTTATTTAATACAGAATAATATTTTTATTCGCTCACATTTTGGTGGTGGTAAATAGGGGGGGAGGGTGCCAGTGTTCTTTGGTCACTTATTCACTCATTTTCTTTTTTAAAAAAATCACATAAGCTAGTAAGACATCCTGTCTCAGTTATTAATACTTTCTGAAGGGGTTTTTGTTTTTACTCTTTGGTATCTTATATTCTTGCTATATGTAGAAGAAAATTAGTTAAAATGTAACAGCTTGATTTTTCAAGTATTTTTAAAAATATCTTTATGCTATTTGATGTTCTAGTACTATTCAAGTAGACCTTCTTCAGTGGGCCTTGAGCTCCCTGGTACCGGATCCAACATCTGGCATAGAGCCAGAGTCAGGTCAGGACTCGTTGCATCTTGTTTGGATTAAACCATTCATGTCAAGCTTTTCTTTTCAGTCAATATATACATATTTTATTCCTGTGTAGGAATCAAAGGCAGTCTCTGATTCTATAACTTGTTGTTCAGTTTCCAAGTAGTGTCTGACTCTGCAATCCCATGAACTGCAGCACACCAGGCTTCTCTGTCCACTATCTCCTGGAGTTTGCTCAAATTCATGTCCATTCAGTCGGTGATGCCATCCAACCATCTCATCCTCTGTGGCCCCCTTCTCCTCCTGCCTTCAGTCTTTGCCAGCATCAGGGTCTTTTCCAATGAGTCGCTCTTCACATCAATGGCCAAAGTACTGGCACTTCAGCTTCAGCATCAATTCTTCAAGTGAATATTCAGGATTGATGTCCTTTAGCATTGACTGGTTTGAGCTCCTTGCAGTCCAAGGGACTTTCAAGAGTCTTCTCCAACACCATAGTTCAAAAGCATCAATCATTCTTCAGCACTCAGCCTTCTTTACAGTCAATTCTCACGTCGGATTCTATAACTAGGATGGTCTGATTTTATAACTAGGAGGATACATTTTTTAATAATTAAATCAAAATATTCTCTTCTAAATATTTTCTGACAACATAACTATTTTCAGCCAGAACTTTTCTTTGTAATAATATTTACTGAACTACAATTTTTAGATTAACTAAAGATCTTCAGTTACAGAGAGTTCATCCTTAATTTAAGTAGTGAACAGGTAATACTGCTACTAAAGATTCTCCAAATATGAGCAGATTAGAGTTTTACTGGGGAGGCTCCACTTTGACTGGCCTAGCTCCATTGGTACACTGGTTCAGGCTATAAGGATCAGCTACCATAGTATGTTAAGCTATGAAAGAGCAGCAATAAATTTGATAGAATTGAAAGAATTGATGCATATTCTACTGCCACAATAAAATTAAATTAGAAAACAAGAGAATGTAATTTTGGATATCCACAAATATTAGGCAATATTTGGAAATTAAGCAACACACTTCTAAACAATCCATGAGTCAACAACTATTACAAAGAAAATTAGAAAAATAGCTTTAACTGAACAACAAAAAGCACAAAAAAATGTAAATATTTATGGGATGAAGCTAAAGTAGTACTTAGAGTGAAATTTATAGCATTAAATACCTATAGTAGAAAGCTACCTTTTCACTTTAAGAAATTTAAAAGTCAAAACAGAATGTAAAACTAAATCTAAAGCCTTCAGAAAGAAGTGAATAATAAAGACAAAAGCAAATACCAATGAGATGGAAAGCAGAAAAGCCACAGAAAACATTAAAGAAACTGAGCTGATTTATCAACAAGATCAATAAAAATGACAACACTTTAGCTAGACTCCTCAAGGGAAATAAAAAGATAATACATAAATTACCCAAATCAGGAATGAAAAACCAACATACTACTAACACCACCTTGGAAGCCCAAACATTCCTACAGATCTTATAGAAATTAAAATAATTATAAGAGATCACTAAAATCAACATTACACCAATAAATTAGTCAAGTTAAAATAGAATGACAAATTCTTAGAAAGACACATTCTACTAAAATTGACTCAAGAAAAAAACAAGAAATCTGAATAGACATAAATTAAAAATGGATTAATAATAAAAATGTCTGCCTACAAAGAAAAAAAATTAAGTTCAGATGGTTTCACCACTAAGTTCTGTCAAATGTTTAATAAACAGATGACATTTCATCACAAACTCTTTCAGAAAAATAAAGGAAAACAGAAGACTTTCCAATTCATTCTGTGAGATTAGTATTACTCTGACACTAGAGACAAATTACAAATTATAACCCAATGTCTCTCATGAGTATGGGTACAAAACTTCTCAACAAAATATTAGGAACACAGAGGAAGGAATAGAATCCTTGACAAAGTGTGATTCATATCAGAAATGCAAGACTTGGTTTAATATAAAAATCCCAATGAACATAATACATTCTATTAATAAAATATATATTCTATTAATAAAATAAAAGATAAAAACTGCCATGAAAGTTACAACAGCCACACACACACAAATCCAATATCCATTCATTAGGAAAAAAACTTTCACAAAAGAAGAAAAGAAGGAAATTTCCTCAATCTGATAAAGTGAAAGTGAAAGTAGCTCAGTTGTGTCTGAATATTTGTGACCCTATGGACTATACAGTCCATGGGATTCTCCAGGCCAGAATACTGGAGTGGGTAGCCGTTTCCTTCTCCAAATCTAATAAAGTGAAAGTGAAGTCGCTCTGTCGTGTCCGACTCTTTGCGACCCATGGACTGTAGCCCACCAAGCTCCTCCGTCCATGAGATTCTCCAGGCAAGAATACTGGAGTGGTCCCACATTACAGGCAGACGCTTTAACCTCTGCACCACCAGGGAAGCCCTTAAATACAAGAATCCAAGTACTAAAGAAACCCTATATCTAGTAACATATATAATTACATGCTATTAAATGAACCTTTACCCAGATCAGGAACAAAAGAAGGATGTCCATTCTCATGTATGTATTTAATCCTATGATGGAAGTTGTGGTCAGTGCAATCAGACATGAAAAGTCAATTTAAAAATCCATATGGGAAAGAAGAAGCAGAACTGGTTTTATTTGCAGATAACTTAAAAAAGAAAGTCTCAAAGAACAGCCTCTCCTACTCTCTTTTTCCCTGCAAAATGTCTGCTGGAACTAATAAATAAGCTCAGCAAGGCACACAAGAGCAGTATAAGAAAAATATCTGTATTTCTATGTACAAGCAATGAAGAGTATGGAAATGAAATTAAGAAAACAATTTAATGCACAATAATAATAAAGATGAAAGCATCTAAGAGGAAATTTAACAAAAAAGTGCAAAGCTATACCACACTGATAGAAAAATTAAAGAATATCTAAATAAGATTTAAATTAAGGAAAGACATTTTATGTTCAGGAAGACTCAATATCGTCAAGATGGTAATTCTCCTGAACTTGATCTAGAGTTTCTCTGAAATCCTTAACATCCAACTAGGCTTTTGTAGAAACTGACAAAGTGATTCTAATAACTATGTGGAAAAGCAAAGGACTCAGAAGAGAAAAAAAAACAAACAGAAAAATGGAGGATGTATACTTTCCCAATACAAAGCACATGGTATAGACTATAACAATAAAAATCAGTCAGACTCATAAAATCAGAGGATGGTGGCTGCTAGGGGCAGATAGGAGGGGGAAATGTGGAAGTAATGGTCAAAGAGTACAAAACCAGCTATGTAAGACGTAAGATAAGTAAGTTCTGGAGACCTATTCCACAGCATAGTACCAATGGCTAACAACATTGTATTGTGTACTTAAAGAGTGTTAAGAGGGTAGGTCGATCTCCAGTGGCTCAGTGGTAAAGAATCTATTTGCAATGCAGGAGACACAGGAGACGCGGTTTCGATCCGTTAGACAGGAAGATCCCCTGAAGAAGGAAATGGCAACCCACTCTGGTATTCTTGTTGGGAAAATCCCATGGACAGAGGAGCTTTGTGGGCTAGGAGGCTGTGGAACTGCAAGAGTCAGACATGACTGAGAAATGCTCTCTGCACACGCATCACACAAACAATACTAATAAAAATGATAAAGAGGGCAGGATGGAAGTTTGCGATGTGATGGATACATTTATGACTTTGACAGTGTTGATGCTTTCAGGGGTATATACTTCTCCTCAAACATACTGAATTGTATATATTAAATATATATAGTTTTCTACATGCTTGGAATGGAAAACACAAAGATCCCTGAGCTAACTTGGGAATTATAAGCATTAAATGCATGGATGGAGGAAAAAAAAAAAGTTACTAATTATTCAAGGCATACAGTTTTTGCAACAAAAATTGAAAGAAAGTTTCTAATTATATTTACACTTCCTTTTCACAGCCAGATATTAATAAAGTGTTGAGCCAATTTCTAAACCACAACAGTGGTTTGGCACATGTTTAGAAGACAGAACAAAAGGGGGTTAAATAGATATTTTCAGCTCTAAATGGAAAACATCTCTCATGGTGCTCTTTAGTAGGAAAAAAAAAAAAATCCTCTATTTGTCCCAGGAGATGGGAACTGGATATATGAGCTTGGTCAACACTGTAGGCTGACCTTAAGATCAATGGTTAGCCTTTGATCACAAAGAAAAGGGGGATACCCAGGAAGAAGGTGAGATGAACCAATATGAAAGGAAGGATTATTTTTATTCATAATCAGTCCCCCAGTGCGATTTCTTATCATTTGACGCCCAACCTTCTCTCAGCAATTCTTGTCTTTCCAGCAATTTCTGGTAGCATTTTCACGTTTTGTGGGTCCTTCTTTAAGAACCACGGGCCCTAAGGCACAGATGAGCTGCAAGAGGAAGTGGCTCAGATGCCCATGGCTCCCATTCCGGCTAGACTGTCTTCTCCCAGCCTGCGCTTATGGCTTCTCAAGACTTTCCTGCAACCGAGTAAGTGACGCAGGAAGAGAAAATCCACCCTGGTTATCAGTCGTTCTGGCAAGATCTGAGGCGGTCCACAAACACGGAGAGTACTAAAGCCCCTTCCTTGGACCCTCTTCAAGGTGGTAGAGGAAAATCCTCCCAGGAGGCAGAAAGTCAGGCAGTCCACCTGGCCGTTTACCTGAAAGGACAAAGAGCCTGACTCAGGCAGAACTCGCTGCAACCCCCGCTAAGAACCCGCTGTGTCAGGAGGCGAGCACGGGGTCCTCAGTCCTGCACCATTCACCCGGGAGGATGAGCCAGGGAACTGAGGGCAGTTTGAGTCCACCGAACCACTCCATCATGGAGGGAGGTCAGTCTGTTCTCAGCGGGATCTTCAGGGGTGATTGCACAGCCCTCCTGCCATTGCAACCGTGGGTGGGCTTACAGGATGCCTCATCCAAAGTCACTGTGTTTCCCAGGACATTGTTTCCGATGAAGGAACCTACTTCCCCCACCCCCAGCCTTTCTTCTTCTTAATGAGAGCTACTGTTTTTGAAAATTCAGCAGGACTAACTAGCAACTAAAGTTTGAGAGTTTTCTCCATTTTGTCTCATTTAATACACTCAGTGTTCCTGTATGAGGTGCATGTGCCTCTGGGGATCAGAGAGGATAAAACAATTGCCTAAGGCATTTGTTTGAACTGATCGCCTGAAGATACCTGCCTGGTGGTAGAATACTGATCCTGTTCTGTTTATAACCTGGGGGCTCTCAACTGTTGCATTGTCCTGTCTCCAAAGGGAAATAAATTCTGTAGAGGCATCACTAATATCTAGACAGAGGACAGTTGAGTCTAGGAAGCCACAGTTTAAAAAGATCTTAGGCAGACAGGAGGACCTGGATTTTGCTATTCTAGCTTGTAAGAAGCAGGGTATCTGTCTGAGTTCCAGCATACCCTGATGGTGCTTTGCTTCTGCCATTTTAACCCAGATTCCTCATTTCCATTTCATCTAATGTCACTTTTTCAACATAGGTCTCCTTTCTGGGATGGATTCCTTTAGAAAACCCTGTCATGTGCAATAATGAGAGGAATGATGAGAGATGGGTATCTCATGCACGCAGGTTTGAAACTCCTTTTTAAAAAAGAGAATGTTCAAATTAGGAGTTGTTCCTTTCCTCCTATCACCTAATAGTGGGCATTTTCAAAGATTTCTCTAGCTTTGAGTTAATGGATTTGCAAGCCCTCATTCAGGGAAAATTACACTTCTTCTAATCAGGGAAACTCACTGATAATACCAGCATGTGAGAAACGTGGCTGGGCTAAAGCACAGTAATTCAAGTAGATGATAAGGAGATCACAATAATATATTAAGAGCAAAAAGAATATCATTTCCCACTATTTAAATTTTACTGTTTCTTTTTTTCCTTTGGTCTCATCTTATCTACTTTTAAAAATTGTTTCTAACATATCATCATTATGATAGCAGCAGTAAAGGAAAATTCTTGGATTGTCATTGGTTTTAATGTCACGGAAAGAATTTTATCGAAGTAGAGGTTCTGAAAGTGTACATCTCCGTCTTTATCTTTCCTCTCTTTTCTCCCTTCTTGACGGAATATGCCAATTAGCTTCCTGAGTTGGGACATTACTACTATATTTTGTTTTATTTATTAGAAATATTTTCCATTGCTTAGGGGTGAAAATAAGTTCAGTGTTTGCTCCTGGAAAACTGAGATTTCCAAATCATTTTCAAACTTTAAGAATCAGATGTTTCTCCTAAACTAACTTGACGATTAATAAGCTTACCTGACGGTAAAGAATCTGCCTGGCAACGCAGGAGACCTGGGTTCCATCCCTGCGTCAGGATGATCTCCTAGAGAAAGAAATGGAAACCCACCACAGTATTCTTGCCTGAAGAATCCTATGGACAGAGGAGCCTGGAGGGCTACAGTCCATGGGGTTGCAAAGAGTTGGACCTGCCTGAGTGACTAACACTAATTCAGCCTGACCTGGAATTTTCAGCTTTGGCTAAGTTCATTAATTAAGACACTATATGTTTTCTAGGAATAATATAGTCTTCTCATAGCTATTAGACTTTCAGCCATTCCTTACTAGCAACAGACGTACTATTAGGAAAGTTTCACATGGCTGTTTGTGTGGGTGTGTTTGTCCTTTCCAGACAATTAATATCTGCTTCTTATTAAAATTAGTTAACAATTCTAAGAAAATGCCTTGAGAACAGAAAAATTAGTATAGGATTATAATAATTATGATAAAAACAAAGCTTATTTTTGTTTGTTCTTTTAATCCTAAAATTGTCACAAAAACATGCAGTCATTAGTAAAATCTTGTGGAATTCTTAATGTCTTCCTTTCCTCATTAAACTACTAATTTAGCTTTTTTTTTCTTTTAACGTTTAGGAATGCTCAAACTTCTTTTCTTCTAAAAACACCCTCTCCAATTACAGTTTGAAAAAATTTGAATTTTGAGTAAAATGTTTGTTCATGTTCCTGCTCCATATTCCATTCACAGACAGTGATATTGGGCAAGTCAGCTGGCCTTTGGCATTTAAGTTTCCTATTCCAAGTTCACAGTGATATTAACCTGATTTACTGGGTGATTGTGACAATAAATTGATACATCGTGCTCAAAGCCCTTTGTAAAGTAGAGGACAATAAACAAAATGATGAATTTAGAAAAGGCAGGTATCAAAGATGACTCAAGATTTCTGGCTTGGATAATAAAACAGATGGTATATTTTGGAGGAGGAGCATGGAGAAGGGGGTCCGGGGGATATAAAAGGATTCTAATGGGATAATTTTCTTTTTAGATGCTTTTGAGTCTCTGAAATAAAGTATTAGGTGTACATATATATATGAGTCCAGAAATCAGAGGCTATCTGGACTAAAGCTGTGTATTTGTCAGTCATCTATAAATATGCTGCTTCAAACCACAGATATTCTTGAAATCAATAGAAAAGAAAATATACACTAAGAATAAGAGAGTACTTAGGATCAGTATGCTGTGTCCAAAGCAGACGAGGTTGATCCTGAAAAGAAGATAGAAATGAGAAGCAGCGAAGTAGGAAGTAAAACCTGGTGATAGTAGGGGAAGGAAAAAAATTTTCAGCTGCCAAAAATTTGAATGCAGTTGAGGGGACTGGTACAAATATGCCTGGAAATTGCTCTTAGATTCTGTGAACAGGAATCAGTATTAACTTTAATGAAAATTATTTTAATAGTCCATAAAATAGATAAATCTATTCTGGAATAAAATGAGGAAATCGAGACAATGACAAAGAAAATATTTTTAAGAAGTTTGGCCACAAAGTGGAAAAAATAGAGAGGGAGGTTACTAGAAGGTGAGATCCTAGAAATTATCTGTTACTGTGGATGTCTTATGAAGGAGCTAAGAGCACATTTAAAAGCCAATGGGATGTTCAACATCATTTGAAAGGGCCAGCCGTCCAACACGTGACCAAAACATCCGGCCAGCACCAGTAGTTGGCTGGTGCCCAAACAGGAACCAAAAAGCAGACTAGACTTCCAGGGCCGGCCCTGAAGCCCCGATCCAATCAGGGACAACAGGGAAACCATAGACACCAATCACCGCTGCAGCCTGCGCTTGCTGCCTTAATGGGAAAAAAACTTGGCCTGGCCGCCAGCCCTCACTATAAAACCTTCCCGCACCCCTCCCCGCCTCGCAGACTCCCTTTGTTCCCTCGCTTGCTTGCCCCTGGGAGTTCTGCCCGGGAGCGACCGCCCAAATAAAGGCCTTTTACTAACGGTCCCTAGAGGTGGCTTTTTCTTCCCACGGCGTTTTCTTACATCATTCACTATCAGAGAAATGCAAATCAAAGCCACAGTGAGGTACCATTTCACACAGGTCAGAAGGATTGCTATCAAAAAGTCTACAAACAATAAATGCTGGAGAGGGTGTGGAGAAAAGGGGGACCCTCTTACACTGTTGGTGGTAATGTAAACTAGTACCGCCACAGTAGAGAACAGTGTGGAGATTACTTAAAAAACTAGAAATAGAACTGCCATATGACCCAGCAATCCCACTACTGAGCATACACACCGAGGAAACCAGAATTGAAAGAGACACGCGTACCCCAGTGTTCACTGCAGCACTGTTTATAATAGCCTGGACATGGAAGCAACCTAGATGTCCATCAGCAGATGAATGGATAAGAAAGCTGTGGTACATATACACAATGGAATATTACTCCGCTATTAAAAAGAATGCATTTGAATGAGTTCTAGTGAGGTGGATGAAACTGGAGCCTATTATACAGAGTAAAGTAAGTCAGAAAGAAAAACACCCATATAGTATATTAACACATATATATGGAATTCAGAAAGATGGTAACAACGACCCTATAGGTGAGACAGCAAAAGAGATACAGAGCTAAAGAACAGACTTTTGAACTTTGTGGGATAAGGCGAGGGTGGGATGATTTGAGAGAATAGCATTGAAACATGTATGTTACCATATGTGAAATAGATCACCAGCCCAAGCTTGATGCATTAGATGGGGTGCTCAGGGCTGGTGCGCTGGGATGACCCTGAGGGATGGGATGGGAAGGGAGGTGGGAGGGGGTTCAGGATGGGGGACACATGTACACCCATGGCTGATTTGTGTCGATGTATAACGAAAGCCACTACAATACTGTAAAGTAATTAGCCTCCAATTAATATACATAAAATAGTTTTTTTAAAGGAACATTAAAAAAAAAAAATTTTAAGCCAATGGGAGAGTTCTAGTATCGAGAGAGAGAGGAAGTAGGCAAATGCATAAGAGAGAGATGACTTGCTTGTAATTCCAGATTCCTAAAGATAAAGGCAGTGGCACAGATGTATAAATTAGCCTTAGGTAGGAGGAATGACCATTTTGAACTTCTGCAAGAAGGAAATGAAATAATAAAAAAACTTGTCCATAGATAACTCTTACAGCCATTTATCACACTTTTACAGCCGTTTATAAAACATTAAAATTCTTCCAGCTGGACTACCCTTACTAAGTATAACACAATCGTGATAAATTTTTCAAAATTGGTTTTGAGGGACTTTCTAGATGGTCCAGTTGTTGGCACTCTGCCTTCCAATGCAGGAATTGCAGGTTCAACCCCTGGTCTGAGAGCTCGGATCCCACATGCCTCGCAGCAAAAATCCAAAACATAATACAGAAGCCATATTGTACTGAATTCAAAAAAGACTTGAAAATGGTCCAGACAAAAAATAAATCTTTTAAGAAACTGGTTTTGAAAAAGTTCAGCAAAGCCCGGGATCTATAGCAGAAATACAGTTCAGTTCAGTTCGGTCACTCAGTCGTGTCCGACTTTGCAACCCCATGAACTGCAGCACGCCAGGCCTTCCTGTCCATCACCAACTCCTGGAGTCTACCCAAACCCGTGTCCATTGAGTCGCTGATGTGATCCAGCCATCTCATCCTCTGTCGTCTCCTTCTCCTTCTACACTCAATCTTTCCCAGTATCAGGGTCTCTTCCAATGAGTCAACTTTTGCATCAGGTGGCCAAAGTATTGGAGTTTCAGCTTCAGCATCAGTCCTTCCAATGACCACCCAGGACGGATCCCCTGCAGAAACACATGCACTCCCTAAAGAGTGTTAGTCTGTAATCATCTCTGCCTTCCCCAAACGAACAGAGAATGAGACTCAAGACATTCATGTATTCACAGAATATTGGGACATAGGTGGCTAAACAGAGCAATTTAATTAGCAGAATCCTCTAGGTAGGAGTAAATGGTCTGCTTGCGTGGGGTTAATGAACTCTTCCAGGGCACTGAATAGAACCACAGTGCCTTCAAAGGACTCATTGACCTCACAGGGATGAGCACATTTTTCTATCAGAGAGTTCTTTATTTACCAGTCTTTACACTCCGCAGGAGAAGGCCACATGGCTATGAGCTATCAGATCCCCATGGGTAACGGAAGTGCTGTTCACAGTTTGCATGCTGACACACACAAAGAACGTGAGAATTTCTGATAGAACTGTTTTTCTTCCTATTCATAAATAAGTGGTCCTGCCCAGCATTGCTTAATTTCATCAGTGTAACACAGATATAAAATAACAGTAGTTTCCTATATTTGACGACATCTCTGAACCACAGCGGATGGCGTTCAGTACTGAAGGTGTGTGCTTGAGGTCAGAGTAGGGCTGAGCCAGTGGTTGGTGACCTTCTCCTTCTTCTTTAGAGATGAGACGTGCCAGTGTGTATGTTACACCTCCCTGAGCATTCACACAGATAATAAGCAGTTACGAGTCCTCACTGGAGGCCACACAAATATTTCTCTGGGCCATGATAGAGGAAAACAAGAAGAAGAAAAAGACACAGCTAAATACTTGATCATTGATGTTAACTGTAATAACACAAACATCTAGCTTTATTTCAAGTATTCACTTTTTAGGTTAAAGTTAGGACAGAAGAAAAGGAGAAAAAATCCACTTTCAGTCTCTTCCCTTTATGTGACAATGATCTAACGCTCTCTCACTTTTCCGTGTGGCTTATGAGCAGAGGGGCTACACTTCCGAGCCTTGGAAATTAGAGAGTGCCCTCTCCTCTAACAGGCAGGGTAGATGTGCCTGCAGCCACTCAGACAACGTTCAGATTGCCCAAGTCTGGGGTTCCTCAGCTATGACACAAACCCCTAAGTGTGCGAGGCCCACCAGGGCCCTCACGGTGTTACCTGTAGGATCTAGGAGGCAAGGGCAATCGGCACAAACACGACACCCAAGTTGCCCGCTGAGCCACGAGTCATAACGCCCTTGTTTCTCACTCAGAAAGCTCATGTCTGGGGCCAGCATCTGTGAAACCATGGCAAGCTAACTCATTAGTTTGAAAAAAATCTCTGAGACCTCACAGTTAGTTCTCCAGAGTCCGTTTCCCTTAATTTGTTTACATGGTGTGTGTGTGTACACACACACACAAACATATATATCTATGCACACATGTATATATTCCACCAGGAGTAACCCTGGAGATCATTCAGAGTTTCTGCCTCTCAGAGGAAAGCTGTGTAAACAATTTGACAGAACAGGCCTATAGCATAATCCAGATGATCTTGACTCTCTCTGGGAGTGAACTATATCTTCAAAATGCCATGATGTTTGAGGCTACAATTGGGGATATGAGAAATCCTGAAAAATTAAAACTACAAAAATATATTTTGTATTATGTTAAACATTTAACAATAATCTTGGAGCTTTGTTTCATAATCAGCTCAGCATTCTGTCTTGTGGCTTTACATTAACATAGAAGTAGAGATATGTCTAAATATTAACAAGATGCCTTATTTTGTGTCTTAAATGTATGCTCGTTAGACTCTAAAACTTTAAACAAGAAGCTATGACAAAGTTTCTTCTACCACTCTTGACTAGTGTGGTGGATTGCCAAAGACTTTGGAGCACAAGTGAAAAAGAAAAAAATCCACATTGACTGCATCTTTTCTCATTGCTTAACAACTGTCAAACAATTGAGAAATTTGCTTTGGAGGAAGCACGAACATTCCTTTTTCCATTCCCAGCCCCACTCCGCACAGTCTGCAGCTCTTCAGCTGACCACTGATTGATGTCAATGAGGAAATTCTCAGACAGAAGACAAGTAATATGTCATGGGTTCTTGGTTCTTCAAGCTTCTGATTAGGACCAGAGCCAGCAATTACACACTCATGCCTGTTCTCTTCTTGAAGACAGAGAAAGCAAAATCTTCTTGGGGTGGTGAGAATAATGACTCTGTTCCTCACACAAAATGAATATGGCTCATCAGCTTACAAAAAAAAAAAAAGGCAAGGTCCAGGGCATGTCAGGACAAAGAAGAATAGAAGGTTATTTTTCTTTCTATTCTCTATATTCTTTTGTAAGTGGGCAAGACTCAGGCTTACAAATAGTTGGGCATATGCAGAGAGAGAGCTGACACACGGGAACCAGTGCAGCCCCATTCATGACTTAGCTGGCATATAGGTATTGGGTGGGGCTTCCCTGGTGGCTCAGCTGGTAAAGAATCCACGTGCTATGTGGGAAACCTGGGTTCGATCCCTGGGTTGGGAAGATCCTCTGGAGAAGGGAATGGCTACCCACTCCAGTATTCTGACCCAGAGAATTCCATGGGCTGTATAGTCCATGGGGTCACAAAGAGTTGGACACACTGAAGGATTTGCAGATGTATTGGGTGTCTGCAACCGCGCTACTGAAATAGACACAAGCTTGTGGTCAGTTCTGGGGGCAAACTAACGCCAAGCAAGGCTCTTGCCCTCCTTAAATCTCTAGTCAAGAGGAGATGACAGACATTGAGGATCTAACATGTGCTACTGAAGTTTAAAAGAATGTAAAGACAAGCTGACCTAGTCTGAGGGTAAGTATGGATCAATGTAGAGATTCTAGGGCAAGTGACCTAAAAACTGAGAACTAAAATAAGAATGAACATTAAACTAGGAAACCAAACAAGCGAAGTATAAGGAGAAGAACGATGCAAAGACCCTGGAGGCACAAAGTCTGATGTGACTGAATTACATGAACAGAGGGAGAGATATGTTAATGAAATGGAAAAACTACACAGGGGCTAGATAAAGAGCCTTGTAGGTTTTAGTGGGAGCTTGTTTCAGGATGATAGAAATCTATTCCCCATACAGTATGTGTTTATAAAGATAACTATTGCTGTAGTGTAAATCATCGTTTGAGGAGATCAAGGGTAGGTGTGGGGGACCAGTTTAGTACTAGATGAGGAAAGAGTTGATGCTGGGTTAAACCATGAAGGAGCTGATGAAGAGAATTACAAGTGGACAGATTCCAGGATGATTTAAAAGCTAGCATTTATATCTTTTGGTAATTAATAGAGCATGGGCGAAGAGTGAGGGGAGGGAGCTACACAGGACTCCCAAGTTTCTATCCAAAGCAATCAACAGGGTAGAAGATAGTCTATTTTCTGCATACAGAACACGAGAAGACCATCAGGACTGGAAGAAAAAGATGAAGAGTTCTGTTTTTGACATCCTGGTCTTGAGGGATCCATCTATGTGTGTCTGGAGCTAATGAGAAAAGTCATGGGTTCCCCAAAATGATAAAAACTTAGGTTTTGGCAACATTTAGGTATTAAAGTCTTGAGAATGCTCAGGAGGCTATTATAAGGTATTTATTAAATAAAGAAGGGCTTTCCTGGTGGCTCAGACGTTAAAGCACCTGCCTCCAATGCAGGAGACCTGGGTTCGATCCCTGGGTCGGGAAGATCCCCTGGAGAAGGAAATGGTAACCCACTCCAGTATTCTTGCCTGGGAGAATCCCATGGACCCAGAGCCTGGTAGGCTACAGTCCACAGGGTCGCAAAGAGTGGGACACGATTGAGCGACTTCACTCACTCACTAAGTAAAGAGCTTAGGTGGGAGTCTGAAGGAAAACATAAATTTAATAAATAAAAAGAAAATAAGAGAAATAACTGACAAAATAACTGAACCATCAACTTCCAGATGTTCAAGCTGAATTTAGAAAAGGCAGAGGACCCAGAGATCAAATTGCCAACATCCGTTGGATCATCAAAAAAGCAAGAGAGTTCCAGAAAAATGTCTACTTCTGCCTTATTGATTATGCCAAAGACTTTGACTGTGTCAATCACAATAAACTCTGGAAAATTCTTAAAGAGATGGGAATACCAGACCACCTGACATGCCTCTTGAGAAAATTGTATGCAAGTCAGGAAACAACAGTTAGAACTGGACATGGAACAATAGACTGGTTCCAAATAGGGAAGGGAATACGTCAAAGCCGTATATTGTCCCCCTGATTATTTAACTTCTATGCAGAGTACATCATGAGAAACTCTGGGCTGGAAGAAGCACAAGCTGGAATCAAGATTGCCGGGAGAAATATCAATAACCTCAGATATGCAGATGACACCACTCTTACGGGAGAGAGCAAAGAACTAAAGAGCCTCTTGGTGAAAGTGAAAGAGGAGAGTCAAAAAGTTGGCTTGAAATACAATGTTCAGAAAACTAAGATCATGGCAACTGGTCTCATCACTTCATGGCAAATAGATGGGGAAACAGTGACAGACTTTATTTTGGGGGGTTTCCAAAATCGCTGCAGATGGTGACTGCAGCCATGAAATAAAAAGACACTTGCTTCTTGGAAGAAAAGTGATGACCAACATAGACAGCATATTAAAAAGCAGAGACATTACTTTGTCAACAAAGGTCCATATGTCAAAGCTATGGTTTTTCTAGTAGTCATGTATGGATGTGAGAGTTGGACTATAAAGAATGCTAAGCGCTAAAGAATTGATGCTTTTGAACTGTGCTGTTGGAGAAGTCTCTTGAGAGTCCCTTGGACTGCAAGGAGATCCAACCAGTCCATCCTAAAGGAAATCAGTCCTGAATACTCATTGGAAGGACTGATGCTAAAGCTGAAGCTCCAATACTTTGGCTACCTGATGTGAAGAACTGATTCATTTGAAAAGATCCTGATGCTGGAAAAGATTGAAGGCGGGAGGAGAAGGTGATGACAGAGGATGAGATGGTTAGATGTCATCACTGACTCAATGGACATGAGTTTGAGTAAGCTCCGGGAGCTGGTGATGGACAGGGAGGCCTGGTCTGCTGTAGTCCATGGGGTCGCAAAGAGTTGGACATGACTGAGCGACTGACCTGAACTGAACTGAGCTGACGAAGGGATCCAGAAGGCGGCCAGAGGAGATCACGACAGTGTGCTGGCGTGGGCACCGAGGGGTGGAGTTCTTCAGTAAGAAGGTGCTTAACAGAGGGGACTGGTGCTAAGCTGCTAAAGATAAAGACTGAGAAATGTGGGCTTGCTGGAGAAAGAGGGCATTGCTATCTCCATATAAAAACCAGAGAAGAGATAAAAGATTATAAAAACACTAGAAAGGCAAAGCCAGAACTTGGAAAAGACACTAGATATCTTTGAAACTAAAGACTAGAGCATAATCTATAAAAACCCTGAATCACTAAATTGTACACTTGAATGATATCTAAACAGTGTAAATGAACTGTACCTCAATAAAAAATAAAATAAAGACAGATTACAAAGGGATATGGTTGAAGGCAAAGGCAGGAAAATTAATAAAGAAGTCAGAAACTCACTGACTGAGAATCCAGGCACTATTTGTGGAGAACGCAGCCCACACTAACAACTTTCAAAATCTCTTATTTTATATTTACCTACAACTTATAAATGTTAGAATATTATTTTTTTTAGTTATCTGTGACTGGAACACATATTATTTTTGTGAAATAATTTAAACATACAGAAAAATAGGAAAATAACCCATTTTTATCCATAAGAATTTTTAAATTGTTACTACTCTATGCATAGTACTTTGAAATGCATTTTCTTGATATGTTAAAACCTATGTAGTTATGTTTTATTTTAGCTTTTGTTTGTTAGATCATTGCATCTAAAATAAATTTAAGTGACTATAATCAACATTTTTAAAGGTTTCCAGTCTTTTCAACTTTCATTTTGTTTTTTTCCAAATAGATGCTTCAAACGAATAATCCATTTTTCCAGAGTTATTTGAAGTAATTATGAAAGAAAATATTTTAGCATACACTATGTCCTGTATTGGTATCCACTTCTTTTATGGAAAAATACAAAAGTGTTGCTGTTTTTTTCAGACCTATATTTTCCTTCATAATATGGAAAATATAATGGCTAAACATCTGTGCAACAAATACCTTTTACCTGATTGATAATAAGGCTACTTCAATTATTTTTAACAAATGGAATCATAATAACTACATAATTTATAAAAATTTTTAGCAAGGATTAACAAAATTAATTAGCAAAGCATAGTTAACACTGCTGAATGCTGTATACAAGAGTTAAGAGAGTAAATTCTGAGTTCTCATCACAAGAAAAACTTTTTTTCCTTTTCCTTTAATTTTGTGTCTATATGAGATGATAGATGTTTGCTAAAGTCATTGTGATAATCATGTCATAATGTCATAATGATATAGAAAATCATTATGCTATAAGTTTAAGCTTATACAGTGCTGTATATCAATTGTGTCTCAATAAAACTGGGAGAAAATATTTCATAAGCAAGCGATTCTACATGCGAAGTCATTTATTTGATGTACTTTATGTGTAATAGACAAATATTGAACATAGATCATCAGTTTAACTTGTTCAGAATATCACTTCTCAGTGGGAACAATTGGACCTGGACAAGACAGGACTATTGCAAACCCCAAGAGGAACTTGGCATCCTCCAGGAGGATCTGAGGCACACAGTGTGGGCCTCAGAAACAAAGCAAAAAAAAAAAAAGACACGGACACATGTAAGGCATGTAAGGACAGACTCAGAAATACCAGGACCAATCTAAAATACCCACTCGAAGAGTCAAAGATGAGCAGAAAGCTAAAAGCCCCAAAGAAGCAAGGCCTGCAAATCAAATCTGACCTGTTTTGAAACAGGTCAGAAACATCTATTCTGGAGAATGATCAGGGGTTGGAGCCAGGGGACTCTGCTCTGAAAGTCAATCCCAAGTACCTGAGGCTCCCCTGTTACGGAGGAAACCAGATTAGTTACCTCGTTCACGAACATCTTCGCTTCTAACCAGAGAAATCTTTTGTTGTTACCTTAGTTAGTATGGAAAGCAACTTCAGCTTTTTCTGTTGCGCTTTATTTTTGCATTCTTTTGTTTTCCTTTGTAGGTGTGCTGTGATCAAAATAATGAACTCAGGAATCAGAAAAGCTGAGTTCATAGTCTAACATGGCCAATCACTAGTTCATCTAATCTATGGTTTAATTTATTCATCTATAAAATGGTATAACACACATCCAACACACAGGACCATGAAAATGTCAACAAAGTCTAGTATTATAGCCCAGAAATGATTTCCATTATGTTAAAAATAAAAACTGCATTTTATATTAAACTTTCTTTATTATAAAATGGGCTTCCCAGATGGTGTTAGTGGTAAAGAACCTGCCTGCCAGTGCCAGAGACCTAAGGGACCTGGGTTTGATCCTTGGGTTGGGAAGATCCCCTGAGGAAGGAAATTGCAGCCCACGCTAATATTCTTGCCTGGAGACTCCCATGGACGGAGGAGCCTGGTGGGCTACAATCCACAACATCGCAAAGAGTCAGACATTACTGAAGCGATTGGATGAGTGGATTATGAAGAAAATGAAATCATTATTCCCCATAACTTATAATAGTTAAGACAACAGCAAATATGTGTATGTACATCATAGAAGATATAATTTTATGCAGAATAAATAAAAATGTATAAGCTGGCACACTACTGCTTTTGTGTTAAGAATAGTGGATAATGGCTCATTCACACGTGCTGTTTAAATGTAGCACCATAAGAGTGAATACTTACATGACTTAATCTGACCCCCACCTAGGCCAGTCATCAATATAGCTGATGCTTTCTCTCCTTAATATTAGTAGTTTAATATTGCTGCATAACCAATTATCACGAATCAGATGTTTCAGACAAATTTGTTATCTCATGGTTCCATGGGTCAGGAGCAAAAAAAACCCTCCAGGTAGAGGTTAGGTGGGTAGACCTCTGCATGGGGTCTCACCAGGCTGAAGTCAAGGTGTCGATTTCTGGACTGTGGTCTCATCTGGAACTTGAGGGTCTCTCCTCCAGACTCACTGGCTGTTGGCAGAATTCAGCTCTTTGAGGCAGGAACAAGGTCGCCGTCTCCTGTGGGCAGTCAGCTGAGGGCCTGTCTCAGCTCCTAACCATGCGGTCCAGTCGTAACTTGGAGGCTTCCTTCAGGGAAGCTGGCAAGAGCGTCTCTGCCTAGTCAACTAATGGAGTCTTACATAACACTGCGATCACGGGAGCAACTGTCCTGGTATAGTCCTTGACTCCACCTGCACTCGAGGGCAGGGGGAAGACATCTCAGGAGCCATTTAGGAATTTCTGTGCCTCTTTATCACAATCTGTGGAAGCGGGTGCCATGTCCATTTTGCCCTGTGTTCACATCCTTGTCTCAGCATCCTGTGCACACAGAATCCAACACACTCGTGAGCACCCTGTTCCTGCAGGGAGCTCTGAGCTTGGAGCCAGGAGCACAGTTATGTGCAGAGATCGGTGAAACCCAGAAGGTCATAGTTAGGCATGTTCTGCAGTGGTATTCATTTTTTTTGTGGCCACCATGTTCTCTTTTGCTGTGATAGTAGATGAAGCTAATCTCTTGTAATATTTAACAAACACTGCAGATGGTGATTGCAGCCATGAAATTAAAAGACACTTGCTCCTTGGAAGGAAAGTTATGACCAACGTAGCATATTAAAAAGTAGAGACATTTCTTTGTCAACAAAGGTCCATCTAGTCAAGGCTATGGTTTTTCCAGTGGTCATGTATGGATGTGAGAGTTGGACTGTGAAGAAAGCTGAGTGCTGAAGAATTGATGCTTTTGAACTATGGTGTTGGAGAAGACTCTTGAGAGTCCCTTGACTGCAAGGAGATCCAACCAGTTCACCCTAAAGGAGATAAGTCCTGGGTGTTCTTTGGAAGGACTGATGCTAAGCTGAAACTCCAGTACTTTGGCCACCTCATGCAAAGAGTTGACTCACTGGAAAAGATTCTGATGCTGGGAGGGATTGGGGGCAGGAGGAGAAGGGGACGACCGAGGACGAGATGGCTGGATGGCATTACTGACTCAATGGACGTGAGTCTGAGAGAACTCCGGGAGTTGGTGATGGACAGGGAGGCCTGGTGTGCTGCAATTCATGGGGTCACAAAGAATTGGACATGACTGAGCGACTGAACTGAACTGAATATATATGTATATAATTTCTAAGCAATAATAGTATATTTATTTATTACTTAGAAACCTACAGGCTGTTCACCTACCATATTGTTTTCTCTGTTGTTTTTCTTATTTTTATGCTCTAATATCTCAGAGGTATAACTACCTCTGAGTTATGAGCCCATGTCCATAGCACAAGTAAACTCAACTAACTTGCCAGCATCCAGTAAAGTGGGCCTCGGCCACGTTCTACTGTACAGTCGATAAGCTGTGTGCTATCACTCAGTCATCTCTGACTCTTTGTGACTCCGTGGACTGTAGCCCACCAGGCTCCTCTGTCCATAGGTTTCTCCAGGCAAGAATACTGGAGTGGGCTGCCATTTCCTTCTCCAGGGGATCTTTCTGAACCAGAGATGGAACCTGAGGCTCCTGCATCTCCTGCCTTGGCAGGCGGATTCTTTACTACTGCGCCACCTGGGAAGCCCCTACAGTTGATAAGTTAAATAGTCAAAAACTGCACTTGGGCACCAACCAGCCATTGAAATTCTCTTTCTCGAAAGCGCAACTTATTCACTTTCAAAAACTAGGACAAGGTCCATTGGGCTTCACAAATTGGGACTTATGATCAGAACAGCATTGTCTTATCAGCTAAATGTTCACAGGTGCCACAAGAACGTCTTCATAAAGATGTACACCAGTGCTGACCACATAGGTCCTGGAAATTGAACATGCACAAATCGGTGAAAAATGCAGAAGCCTGTCCTCAAATGAAGAATCTGCAAGTGCATTATAAATTCATCCAAAGGTACATTTTAACTTGCTGTTTTATTTAACCCTCTGCTGAGCACCACATATGGGACATTTTGAATGAATATCACTAGAAACGTGTCAGAACCATCACCTAGTAATTGTCCTCCTTGGAAGACGATGTTTCGTGTTAAATGAACAAAGGGCTCTAGAGAGCAGTTATTTTTAGACAGAATTCAGGAGAGAGAAGAATGAATGAATGAGGTGAAGAAGAAAAGGTCCTGGGAATGTATATGATGTGTCAAAAGAAGGAATGTATGCTATTTTCTGTCTTTGGGGATGAGATGAGGAGGAGAAGTTTTGTCATTGGCCTTTAGTGTTTATTGCTGAGTAAGTGAAAATACATGGAAAATGAGGTTCTTTCCAATTTCAAGCTGTTACAATATGGTTACTTTCATGCCCTACAGAGAATTCCTGAAGGCGCGAACCCAGTCACAAATTGGTACACATCAGCATTTTGCATAAAAGGAAAACATCCATATCTGACTCAAGCGACGATGAAATCAATACAGAAACATTTCCAGAGAAGTCCTGCAGGTTTTTTTATGCATTTACAGCTAGTATATCGTGCAAAAATCTTCTGACTCTTTAATAAATCAACTTTAGATCCACAATCCCTAAACTTCCACGATTTTCTTTACCATCACCTTGAAAGCTCTCTGCAGACATTAGGTTCATTTTACCCCTACTGTGTCTATTCTTATTACATGGTTTATCTCTCTGTTTTTTTCTTTCGTTTTTGATTGATTTGAATACAGGGGTTAAATTCATATCTTGTTGTCTTTCTACCACTGCCTCCTCCAAAGCCTGCAGAATATCATAAAAAAGCATCTGACCGACTCCAGGGCCAAAATGCTGTCTTCAGCTCTCTGGTGAAGCCTGCACCTCCCTGTCAATAAAATTATGCCCAGGCACGCAATTGCATTTGATTTTATTTACCACTGAATGTCTGTTCTGCTGGCATGAATCAAATGATTATTTGAGACACTCCAAAAAAGAACACTTGAGAAGGATTTTACAAGTCTATTACATAAAGACAGCATTTAAATGACTTCAGGAATTTTATCGGTGCAGAAATCTATTGCCCTAAATGTCATTTTCAAAGGGAGATTTGACGTTTTTAACAAAATGGGAACGCCTATATAAAACAAAATGGGAATGTCTAATAAAATGTGATTGGTTCATCATATGAAGATGTTAGTATCAGGCAAGAAGAAAAAAGTGTTTCCTTCATAATCATTCAGTGATCATGGTCACCTAGGCAGAACAAAGAAATCAATCAGTCAGCTTGGTTTAAGTTAGAGTCCTCAGACTTTATAGATTAGCTCCCCTTACTACAGTGCCAAACTCTGCTGTAATGCTGATCATATTCTGTTTGTATTTTAACAGATCCATGTAATTTTGATTATACCTCAGTTTTCTCACCTGTAAATTGGGCATAGTACTGTTTTATGGGCATACATGAATTAATGTTAAAAAATATTTAATCAATTCAATCAATACCTGCCACACAGCAACTGCTCAATACACTTAACTGCTACTATTTCTAGTGTCTCCTCTCATTGTAAAGTCCTTAGGGGTTTAAATTCTGTTTTGTTTACACTGGGATTTCCGAAACTGCTAAGCACTTAACAGCACCTTAACCAGAATGTACTAAAATAGCCATATGCATATTTGTTTTTCTAAGACTCTTAATCCAATGCCATGTTTATAGCACAAAAACATTTGCTGAATGAAGGAATGATTCAGTGAAAGCACCCTCAGCACCAGGCTGGGTACCCTGTTGACGCAAAGAGTCACTAAGATACCCTCTCTGCCATCAATGCTTTTGTAACCTCCTGTGATTTGTGTTTTCATGTTCACGGGCCCAGAGTAAGGACCCTGAGAGCTGCCTGGGAGTGGACCTGGGAGCTGGAATAAGGTTACCCCCGTGGCGCTGGAGAGCAGAATGGAGACGAAGGGTGGCCAGGAGGGCTGGGTGGCTGATCACAGGGGCCGGGTAAGAAGGTGGCTGAGAAGACAAAGCAGGCTTCTGCAGTTCGTGCTTAGGGCCTGGGGGTGCTGATCCCCGAACCTGGGCTGACGGGGGATGCTGTTGCACTTTGGCTGGGCATGCTGACTAAGCGGCCTGTGGTTTTGCTAAGGTGAGGTGCCCAGCAGATTTTAAGTTCCATTCTAACTATGATCAGAGGCAATATCTTATGGGAAAGCAAACTGTTATTCTGGATCAGCACTCCTCAAAAACATGATTTGCCACCAAGAACGCATCTTAATTATTTCCTCAAAGTTTCAAACTGAGACTGAGAAATTTCCTTTATTCAGACATATTGGGTTGGCCCCAAAGTTTGAGTTGTTCTGTAACATCTTATGGAAATATTTGAATGAATATTTTGACCAACATAATACTTCTTTCTAATTTCCCAGTTAAGCCAATGGACATGTGGTGTTCTTTTTAGTCATTATCAAGTCGTTACCTGGCGTGATGATTTGACTCTGCCGGCGGACTGCTGGGTTGTAAACCCAGCTCTGCCCCTTACTATGCAATCTTAGACCTCACTTGATTTCTGTGTACCTCAGTCTTCTCAGCTGAAGCAGACAGATAAAATGCTCTGAAAGATCACTAGCATATATCACACACAATGCAGACGTTAGTTAAATAAACATGCCTTAGGCAACCTTAAGGAATGTATGTTTTTTGAAAATAAGGGTGCCTGTAATTTCATTGTCTAAAGCATTTAGATCTTATTTGCATACCAACTGACAAAAAATGTTGCTACTCTCAATCCAAATATTTTCATTAGAGTGATCATAGCATATCTTTTAAATTTTATTTTTTACCTTCTGAATGTGACCTCTATAACAACAAAGAGCCTCTAGTAACTGATAATTCTTTAACATTAAAAAAAAACATTTTAGCAAAGAACAATGACAAAAAGTAATAGATGAAAGCAAGATTTATTTTAAAATATTTTTGTTTATTAATATTTTCCTTCTTATTTTCTATAGAATGTAGAAAATTCATTTTTATCCCAAGGTCTTGGGAGAATAAAAGCATTAATAAAAGGAAGTGCCCAATTTGATTTGTATTTTGTTCTGTTTTATTAAATACCCATTACATTCTATATGAGATATTGCAAGATAATTAAGTCAGGAATTACAAAAAAAAAAATCTAGTAACTATTTCAGGTTACTGTGTTCTAAATTCTATATTATAATGCTGTCTAATAGGTGCCAGACTTCATATTAAAAAGTCTATGAAAGTACTGGAAAATCACACTGAACAGGTTGGAATGTGGTTAATCCTATTCAAGGCAGGTGAGTTGGGGAGCAAAAGAACAGTCGCGTGACAGAGGAGAATCAGGAATGTGTATTTCAGACGAGGACTGGACTTGGAAAGGCATACTGTTCCAGGCAGACAGGGCCTGTGACCGGGGAAGGGGGAGATAAAAACATGGCGTGCCCTCAAGATGCTTAGTTGGGGGCAGGCTTGTAAGTGACAATTAGAAGCGTGTCTAGCCAATGCCTGATAGATAGGAACATCCTATATTTTAGAAGGTGAGAGGCAAGAGAAACAGTTTCCTTGGGAATATACCTTGTGTGTGAATAAATTTCCAATCTCCCATGCTTACAGCAAAAATTAACTTTGAGTGGAGAACTTGTTGAATTTAATAGTCATCTCAGCTTTCTCTCTGATAAAGTGTCAGTGAAAAATCCCCGTAGAGGCCTTTCCCTGACTTCCCCCATGTTGGAGCTTGGACGTGCTATAGGCGAAGAACCCCCACCCCATCTGTTGCATTTGGGAATTCAGGGACCTTTTGAGCAACATATAGTTCTATTAGCGAGTTCAGTTTAGTTCAGTTCAGTCATATCTGACTCTTTGCACCACCATGGACTGCAGCACGCCAGGCTTCCCTGTCAGTTACCAACTCCCAGAGCTTGCTCAAACTCATGTCCATTGAGTCGGTGATGCCGTTCAGCCATCTCATCCTCTCCTTCTCCTTCATCCCCTTCCCCACCTGCCTTCGATCTTTCCAAGCACCAGGGTCTTTTCTAATGAGTCCCCTCTTCTATTAGAGAATGTCACTACAAATGATGTTTTTATCCACCTTTAACTTGAACGTGACAAGGGTAGCATCAGGCCTAAGAGACTAGAAATCAGATTTTCTCTGTGATCTTGAGCAAGTCATGAATTCATCTATAAAATAATATCAGCTTGCAGTTTCCTAAGCTTAACTTCTGTTCTGCCATTTTGTAAGTAAAATACCTACATATCAGATAGCTTGGGTGGTTGCCAAATTTTTATGCTGCAAATCTAGTAAGATTATTATAAATACAAGGTTTCTTAATTGAAGAAAAAGAATCTCTGGCATCGTTTTGATCTGCTAATTTAGTAACCTAATTTATAAACCTAACCAATTACTAATGATGACTTCAGGGTTTTTGTAGGATTATGGTAATAAGTTAAATGAAATGCTGCTAACTTATGGTCTTAAACTTTTATATAAACATTTTTGGCATATCTTATCTAATTTAGGATTTACCATTGACAACTTAATCCAGTTACAACAAGAAATAGTTGGGTGCTTGAAATATGCATTTAAGAACCTAAACCAGGGGGTTGGCACTAAAAATTAGGTATGTGAGGAATCAAGTATTAATATGAGGTTCTAAATATAGAAATTTGTTCACTAATAAGGTCTAGAGCTTGAAAATTAGGCTAGAATTGTGCTTTACAAGCTAAATAACCACAATTAAAACTAAAACTGGGAACTCTGGACAAATATTTAGATGTTGCTGCTTTGAAGTTTAGAAAAGTAATATGAATAAGTGCAAATGAATGTCATGTTGGTTTTTATTTTGGTTAATTACCAACTTTTTAGTGTGTTTTTCTTTTTATATATACTGTATTTTGAGTAACAATTTTGAGTTATAGAGCTCTCTTGCTTAGTTTTTAAGTACAGAAAAGTTTCATTTTTAATTAGCTATATATTTTGTTATTTTATAAAAAATAATTTCTTGCCAGTATTCAGGATAAGAGGTAATATTTTTTAAGTCAAATCTTATCTGTAAAAAACAAACATAGTAAACTGAGATATATAGAGAAAATAAGCTTTATTTGCCCTTGAAAAAGAAGTATTTATGATTTTATTCTAAGGTGCAAATGTTCATGATTTAAAAACATAATAATCGAATTATGTACATTAAGAATCTTCAACCAATAGGGTACAAAATAATCCAGTCTACGTACCATGCTTAAAGACCGTGTAACATAGTTATAGATGGAACACAGAATTTTGAATCAGAAAGACCTGGATTTAACTCAGAGTGCTGTTATTTTGTAGCTATTTATTTTTAAGTACACTTGATTTCTCTAAGCATCAGTTTTCCTCATGATTTAATAATGTATGAAAGGGCTTAATAAAAATCTGGCACAAAAGATGCTCAACAGAGAGATTTATATTTTCCTGATTAAGAAAATGGCATTCTATTCACAACAGTAATAGGCCCTCCCAGTAGTAATTTCTTATAACAATATCCAGGAGCCTTGATTTATATTGAATATTGAAAACACATACATAATTAGGTTTGACCTGTACTCTGTGAGTCTTCCCTGAGTCTTCTGCTTAAATGCTTAACCTTTGGGCCTCACTGTGTTATATGGACTTCTGCTCTACCAGCTGATTCACTGAGCTTAACACAGGACCCTCTTGAGAGAACACTGGGCACTTCTGCCCAGTTAATGGGAATCTTAGTTTACAGTCAAGTTGGTGATGGTGTTGTTAGGAGGATGTAAGATGCCAAATACCATTTAAGATACACTTTTCATCTGCTCTGAAAAAGCCTCATTGGTTTGAAAATCCTTCCAAATTTCTTTAAATGGAATCCAGGATACATTAAATTAGAACCGTTCCTTAAAGACACTGATTGCATACTGATCTTTCAGCAAAGTACACAAATTAAGCCAACTTGCCGAGAAAGCACAATTATTTCAAATAATAGTCTTATAATGAAAAGAATCACCTAAATGTTCCCCTGCTTATCAACGGGATGGAATGGGTTTAAGCACTTGTTTTATTTCAGAATTGCATAGGCATGGTGCTCAGCCCCAAAGCACAGGTTACCCTGGAGGCTCACAATCACACTCAGAGCAAACGGGGCAGTGCACTCTCCACTGGCCCAAGAAAGCGCATGCTCGCTCTGGAGCGTGGGGTAAGGCCCTTGCTTATTTATTCAGGATCCTGCCTGAGGGCTGGACTACTGAATAAATGATATGGTGCTGGAGACACAGAAGAAAGCAAAGGCTAATCCATTTTATCAATATGTTCATGATTCTGTTTGTGCTTCTGGACTTTGTTATTTTAGGTGTTATTTGTTATGACCTGAAACCTGCCTATTTTCATCACTATGTTCTTTTGCAGATTCAAACACCATATGCTTCCATTAAAGGAGAGAAACTTTCTTCTCATGTGGGATTTATTCTTTCCCATCTATAAAGTGAGATGGTTTGCCTTTCAGAGCTGCAGGTGTTGAACGCCCTTCTTTTCCTTTTCTATTCTCGTAGCTATCTGGAAAGCTTTAAAATAGAATTCTGTTGCCAAATGCAAACTGTCTTTTAATAAAGCATATTTTTACATTTTCTTTTTGATCACATGGAATTCCAAATCTGGCGGCAGTGTTAAAGTCAGTTATTCCCACAAAACTTGTAAAAGGATTGTTTTCGAGACCAACCTTCTGATAGAAGCATATTTGGATAAATGTTAGTACATACTTTGAGATGTCACTTTGGATTAATTAAGCTTAAAGTTAAATTTGCATTTTTAGCAAAGTATTGAAATTTTGGTTTCGACATGACTTGTTAAAAATAAGGACATTATTTTCATAGCTTTACTGGGAGAAACAGTATTCTGTGGATAATAAGAAAAAGGGCTCCCATTTTTTGTCAAAGTGAATTAGGGAGGCCACAAAGGTGAGCCCCAGTTCTTGCTAGGGCTATTCTTCCTAAGGATCCAATGTTCAATTCTGACTAAGGACAATGGCCTAAAGATAAATTAGAACAATTCCTAAAATATTCCATATGAGTAAGTATTTTAAATCTCTAAATTACAAGTTCTTTTTACATTGAAAACACAATGCACAGTGTTACAACTATACTTGAAGAGAGGATTAAGCAGTTTTCTAAAGTTAAATTCACTCTTTTGTGGCTTTATATCAACCCCTTATATTATTTAATTTTTACTTTGGCAATTAGACTCCGTAATGTAAAGGCAGTGGTCATTTATGGAAAAAAGAGTAAGTAGTAGAGAGGGCGTAACTTTGGAAATTAATGAGTCTAAAAGTCAATACAATCTTAAAGGATCTTGAAGGGAACCCTGTGTTACTACGCTACTTAAGTATATAAGTGACTTTCCTACCTACACAGACTTCTGCACAGCTCCTACATGTGTCTTGCAAATACTAATTTATCATAGAGACTTTTAAGAACATGTCATACCTGAGAGCTTCTGCTTCAGTTACTTTTAAACATACATTAAAGAGATGATTTTTATTCAGAAAATTAGCACTATCAGCATCAGCCTGTGATGCAGTATATAAACAGATAGCCTAATCCTCTATGAAGAATATATTTGCTACCCACATAACGTTAAAAATCCAGGTCAGAAGACAAGAAAACCCTACCTCCCTCTAAATTATACAAACAGAAACCCATCTGCTCTTAAGTGAATGGCTTTCCCTACCAAGGTCAAGTCTACCTTGTAGAAGAAAACACTTCATTATATTTGTAAGGAATAGTTGTAGAAAGAAAACATTATGTCATCAGTATCCACAAGATGCAATGTAATACTCCATTTTTTTTTTAAACATCTTCACCAACCTACAGATCCATTACTGATCAGTCACAAATTAGCTGTCCTGTTTGCAATGTGGCTGAACAACATTCTTATTCTCATTTATAAAGTAAGATGATATATTTAGTTCCTCCTAAGCACTGTTGTTTTCTGGTTGATGTAAATATGGGAGTAGAAAGTTGGCTGGGTGAGAGAAGAGTGAGCAGCTTTTAAGTCTATTTTAGTGTAAATTTAATCATCTCCATCAGGATGATGTAATCTGTTATAGCTGTGTGTGTGAGAGGTCGTATGATCTTTACTCACGTCCATTTCATTCTGAAGGTAACCTGGCAACGTGTAGCATGCACTGAGAACCTCCCTGTCCTTCCCCCGTTCCCCTCTTTTTCCATATACCCAGAAACGACCCAGTTTAAGAGCATGCCAGTTTAATATTCTTCTTTCTGCTTTTTATTCGTCTTTAGAAAAGGGAGATCACAAACGCCTTAGCATAGACAAACTGGTATAATCAGTAAAGTGTGAGGCTGACACACTTATAGAGTCCTGCTTGCCAAAAATAGGATTTCATTTGTCCTGTCATTTTTTCCCCTGAACCAGTTTTGCCAATGCTGTAGTGAACGCCCACTCTGGGCGGGCAGGACTGGGCAGCGTGCCGTTTCAGTAGGTGGCGCTTCAACACAGCCAGCTGTTCCAAAGCATCCCTGTGTACTCAACTTCCCAGTACCTGCGGCGCATCCGAGAGGTTTGGCCCAGTTTGCTCTCATTACAGCTAGATTGTTGTCTCCAGCAGTAACTAGGCAGCTGAAACATCTAGGCAGTAAGCACTGTTAGGGTATATCTGTGGTAATTATTTTAAGACTAATGCACGCAGACACACATACACATATTCATACATACCTATACTAGGTCTACTTCTAAAATTAAAAACCAGAGAAAAGTGATTTTTTAATTGCCGTAGGATTTCAGTAATTTCAGCTATGTGTTTGTTTACTTTTAGATGGGTTATTAGCTTATATTGCATTTTCATGTAAGTGCGTCATTATGTTTCTTTAAAAATATTTTTGCATCATTCATTCTTAATAAAAAATAGGTATTTCTTTTTAAAAATAATTCTACTATTTAAAAAGTAAAAGAATGGGTGAAAATGACAACTTAAAAAAATCAGTTAAAGAAACCATCTGCAGTAATGTTTCTTAGCATATATATAAATGGACGTAAACCAGGGTAATTAAATGGATGATAAACCACATATTGTTGACAAACAAGAATAGAGACACCTGGAGTGAAATGTACTGAAAGGAACTTCAGTGAACCAAGAGAGCTCCCTATGGTCCACTGACCTAAAGATATCTGAAAACTTCATTCCAAGAGAAGATGAGGAGAGAGAATAGAATATTTTAGCAATAATTACCCACTCATCTCTAAACAGATGGGGCACTGACAGCTATTCGGTTTTCTCCCTTTGATTTGTCATGAAACATTCAGAGTTCAGAATATCATTATAGGTGTTTTAGATTGCTGTGTACTTTGCTAATCTTTGCTTGAAATCTAAATATACATTAAACAGCATTTCCATGAAAATATAGTGATACTAGGAAAATACCCCTTGCATCTTTTTTATACTCTTTGCCTTGCAGTATACTGCTCTCATACAAATTTAATTGAAATGTGCATGCCAGGATATTGGGCAGAACTAGTAAACGGAAAATAACATGCACAATTATTACTTAATATATAATACTGATAAGAAGACTAAATTTATATATTAAGTAATGACATTTGTAATTGATAGAAACAATATAGTGAATGGAATGACAGCATGGAAATAAAAGTTTCTGTTCCTCCTGGATCATCTGTTGCCATTTTGTAATTCACAGAAACATAAAAAAATTAACAGAAGGATTCATTTTGCATTCTGTTGCATTTTTTCAAACTTTCAGAGAATAAAGCAAAATAACATAAAGCATAGTGACATAGTATGATTTTTAAATAATCAGCGATTCAAATATTGAACATAATTTTTCCTCTTTGAAATGGCCAATAGGAAAAAAACAGTGTCAGCTGTCTTCTTTCTTTCCTTTATATTTTCGATAGAATTATTATCGATTTAAAAGAAATAAACTCAAGTTCAATTTTGAAAATTCCTTCTTTCTTAAAACCACAGCGTGTTATCATTGCTGTTAGGGAAGTTTCAGATTCTTTTTCTAAGAAACATATCTTTCTTACGTGTGTATGTCTGACTTTAATACTCATTCTATATTTCTATTTTAACATAACTTCCCGAAGAAGAAGAAAGGCCCTAGAAATTTCACATCTTTATTATTAGAATATATTGACATCCCTTGCTTGGTTGACTTTTTATTACAGTCCTGAGGTTAAAAAAAAAAAAAAAATTGCCCGTGTCAACTCAGTTCTTTGCTACGGTTCCAAGTGAAGATTACTGGCATTTCATTTTTGCTTGCAGCTTCCTGGGTTTTTTTTTCCCCCCTCCATCTTATTTTCAATAGGAGTAAGGTTTAAAAACAAACTTGAAGGGTTCAGGACTTTTGCTTTTTCCTTTCCAAAAGTTTCTTGTCACCAAATGCCAACGTAAAGGGGAGCCGTGCCCCAGCCTTTTCGCCGGCCCCCTCCGCTGAGCCCTGGCACCTGGCAGAGAGGAAGGTTCCAACCTGGGCGCCCAGCTGAGCCGAGATGCGCCGCCTCCCCCAGCGCTGGGCCGTGCGGCTCCGGGCCAAAGCCCGAGCCCATCTGATGCGAGTCTGGCCTAATGAAAGTCCAGCATGGGGCTAAATGAGTTTCGCCACTGCTGGGTAAGGGGCTAATGACAGGCCAGCGCCCCGCGCTCGCTGCTGCTGTCTGTATCTGTGTCAGGGCATATGGCAGTTGGCTGACTGCCTTGCTGGTGCGCCTTCCTCTCCAACTCACTCCGAGAACGTGCTGTTCCTTTTGCTAAAATCTATAAACTCTTCTGTCCCCCATCTCTCTTCCGCCTCCTCTTTCCCGACTCTTGTCTATTCTGATGGTCTCTTCCTATGACTGTTGGGCCATAAATACTTGTTTCCAGAAGAAATTGTAAAACTGTTATTTTATATTCTGAAATGTGGGTGGAAAAGCAGGGAAAAATGGAAGAGAAGGGTATTGACTGTTACACCCAGTGGGTGGGTCTGCATCCATGGGAGCATTATAGCTAAAGGCCTACATTTCACAGAACCAGAGGAAAGATCAATCTGAAACTTGTTGAATACAGTGATGCTAATTAAAAACTCTCCCTTTACCCCTGGGTTCTTCCCCCAACTACATCCCATCACTCCATGCATAAATTTAGAATTTTATTAAGATATGATAAATATGTAGTTTCAGATTTTTTGTCATTAAAATTTTGGGCAATTTAATGTTAGGTTGTAATCAAAGACTAGACAAAGCAATAGTTATTTTTGTTTATTCTCTAGCCTTATTTTTTTTTAATGTTTTAAGAAAAGGACAAATTTTGCAAGATTACAAATTACTGGTACATTAAGTAGATAAGTTTTGGGATTTGGGGATATGGTTTGGTTTGATATGTCTAAATTCACATCATGATTTGAACTACAAGGGGAAAATGTCTATAATAAAAACTAAAGCAACTTTCCAAATCCCCAAATATTTCAAACATTTATGTCTTCTTCTTTGAACATTTATAAGCTCACTCTGTGTCTGTGTCAGTTACTCAGTCGTGTCTGACTCTTTGAGACCCCATGGACTATATAGCCTGCCAGGCTCCTCTGTCCATGGGGATTTTCCAGACAAGAATACTGGAGTGAATTGCCTTGCTCTTCTCCAGGGGCTCTTCCTGACCTGGGGATCGAACCTATGTCTTCTGCATTAAAGGCAGATTCTTTACTTTATGAGCCACCAGGGAAGTCCTTATAAGCTCATTGTGCTGTGCTGTGCTTAGTCAGCTGTGTCTGACTCTTTGCGACCCCATAAGACTCTGTCCATGGGGATTCTCCAGGCAAGAATACTGGAGTGGGTAGCCAGGCCCTCCTCCAGAGGATCTTCCCAACCAGGGATTGAACCCAGGTTTCCCGCATTGCAGGCAAATTCTTTACCATCTGAGCTGCCAGGGAAGCCGTGAATGCTGGAGTGGGTAGCCTATCCCTTCGCCGGGTGGTCTTCCCCACCCAGGGGCTGAACTGGGGTCCACTGAATTGCAGGTGGAATTTTTTACCAGCTGAGCTCACAGGGAAGCCCGTAAAGTCATTAAACATGAATAAATAATCTGACGCCAATTCTTATATTTTAATATAGCTTGCATATAACCCTCTGTGATTTGTTCAGATCTGTGATTTGTTCTTTAGGTGGGTTCTTACTGCCTTTATTAAATTGCATGGAGACTTAGGATGATGGTATATTTTCTCTTTTTCATGAGAAAGTCAGACGTCTAAGAGCAACAGGGTTAGGCAGAAGATCCTAAAGCTTAGAATATTTTGATATTTAAATATTTGAAGTCCTGGTTTCTTCTTTTTTTTTTTAGGCATCTCCTTTTCTCTTGTGTGTCACGTCATTCAACTGATATTTCTGGCAGGAAACTCTAGGACTTAAATACAATGTGAAATTTGCATAGCTGCAAGGAATTGCCCATTCTAATCTAAATATAAGTGATCTGTTCATAAACTTCTTCTGAGAAATTCTAAATGAAATCTGTTCAACATCACAAGCTTCTTACTGCATGAACCCATGCACTCCAGGTGATCTCCCGTGTGGGTCACTTGGTCAGTGATATAATCTAAATGAGATTGTTTTCTTGTAAACCACATGGTGTGGAGATGCCAGCATGTTCCGCATGGTGTATGCCCCATTTTAATTTATTCCCATGACAAAAACTCCATTAATACAATTTTGGAACAAAGTGAAAATGATAGGAATTTTCTGCGTCACTGAAAGCCTAAGCCTGCTTTCCTCTTAAGGAAATATTGCTCTAAAATCTCAGTAAGTCAGTTTCTAATTTGCAAGAAATTTTCTCGGTGCAAACACTCTTCACAAAGTATTTTCAAATCTGCAGGATTGAAATACATTAAATTTTTATATGCTACTTTGTAGGCTGCCAGAAATTTTTTTTTTTTAAGTCGCATTATTTTGTTTGTTTGCTTGTCTTACCCTCAGAGGCTTTTTATTTTTTTTTTTATTTTATTTTTATTTTTAGAGGCTTTTTAAATATGCTTATAGTCATGGAGGTTTGTATGAGCTCAGGAAAACCACATCTCTCATCTAGCAGAGATTTAAAATTGAGCTCTACCATATGATTTGTTATCTCCAGATAAATGTAGGATAATGTGGAATAGTAAAAAGAATAATGAACTGAAAGCCAAGAAGCCTGAATCATCGCTATGATTCTGTCACCTCATAGCAACGTGGCCCTTTCTATTATGGTTATGGTTAGCAGTCCTGAATTTACTCAGTCCACTGTATGGCAGATGCTTTTTTTTCCCTCCATGATCTCATTTAACCATCACAGCCATCTTCAATTGCATATATTATCTTCTCCATTTAAAAGTCACTGAGGTTTAAAGAGTTTTAGACACCTGTCCAGAGCATCATAGATAGCAGAGGACACAAACCTTCACACCTCAAAACTTGAAATCTTCAAAATGTATTCTCATTACACCTTCAGTTTAATCTCTAGGAATGACAAAGCTGGACCAGATAAGTTTGCCTTTGGTCTAGAACATTTCTGATCTGTATCTCAGCTATAAAATTCAGAGCCTGCCAGAATCTGAAATTACTGCCTTCTCAACATAATACAGAGATGCTGTCCTTCTACAGAAGGGTGGCCCAAATCACTGGATGGACCTACGCAGCCTTGGGTCCAGAGAAAGTGTAAGGCCGGGATTAGCAATGGATGACCTAGTCACGGACAGCTTGATGGTGTACTCTCAGTACTGAAGACGTGGAGAGTATCTGAGACTATTGTAACTACTGATGCTTTTTATAACTTACATTATATATTGATAAATGTAAGTAATAATGTAATGTATAAATTTGTATAACTTAGGAATTTTCCTAGCAGTCCAATTTCAGGACGTCATACTTCCACTGCCCAGCACCTAGGTTCAATCCCTGGTTGGGGGATCAAGATCCTGCAAGTTATAGTGAAAGTGAAAATGAAGTCACTCAGTTGTGTCCGACTCTTTGTGACCCTGTGGATGGTAGCCTACCAGGCTCCTCCCTCTATGGGATTCTCCAGGCAAGAATATTTATAAGGCACACCCTCCCAAAAAGTCTTGATAACTTAAAAGTTCGGATTAATTTCATTTTTAACCTTTCAGCATCTAAAGAGATAATTTTACCAAAGAGAGATCTTATACTCCATAATATTAATTGAATAAGTAATAAATAAAATAGATTATATAGATATATATATATAATCTGAATTAAAAAAAAAAATTATGGTCATTTATATCCAGTAGACTATGCCTACCCTAGATTTTTGGGTTTTAACTATGCAAGGGTTTTGCATTTAGAGAAGGAATAGTGTAGGTTTTGAAACTACAGATTCAAGAAAGTTAGACACGTTAGCCAAGGAAATACTCAATTTACGTGCTGTATACATTAAAGTTGTGTTTACATTTAACATGTCACCTTCCAACTGATTCCAAGTTTTGCTCAATTCAATGGTGAAGTTTCTCCTCAGTCAGAACTTGGAGACTCCTAATTTGCATGAAAAATACATTGTGTGGTTTGACAATCACAGAAATATCTAATTGCAAGGAAATTATTGATGAAAGACAGAATACAGAAGCATACAGCATCTCAGGGAAATATGGGGAAAGGTATCATTTTATGCCATTATTTGCTGAAGGAACAAATATTTATTTTGCTTATGGAAACTGTATAGTTGCATCATGTGAGCGCATTTTAAGTTGTGAGCAATCTAGAAATATATTAATCTACCAGAATCAAACTTCAAGCAATTATTTTTGAATCAATAGCACTGAGTGGTGTCAATAAATCATACTAAGCTGATTTTAGGTTAGCTATGTGACCTGCCACTTCAGATGGTACAAAATCTCTCTCACTTGTCCACTGTACCAAGGCAAGTGAGAACAAGTGAAAACAAGGCTGGCAAGGCAAGTTTCAAAACCATAGACATTAAACAAAGGGATTTTGGAACACACCTTGATTATTCAGAATCGCATCCAATGATCATACCAATAACACTATATTTTGGATACAGGTGTATACAATAACACCCACAGATTGCGTTTTCCTATTATTTTTAACTATCTTCTTGAACTACAAGTTTGCTTCTGCCAAGACAGGTCGAGGCAAATTCATTATTTGACAGATTGCAAGATACTAATAGCTGGTTATACTTTTTCTTTCCATTAAGAACATTTTTAAGAAAGTCCCACTTTTTTTCCTTTCTGTTTAAGGTAAATAGTCTTCTGTTATTCACTGTAGAGTATATAGAAATTCTTTGGAAGATGTCTTTTAAAATTATTTTTCACACATACCATAGTATATCATTTTAAAGCTTCCACATATTATTTTATGTATAGGACAAAAAAATTTGCTTTCAGTCAAGAATTTTAAGACTCTACACAAACACTAACAATTCCTATATATGCCCAGTGATCACATCACTCTGGGGGTGGAAACATTTTATTTGCTTTTCATGAGTTGAGTGATTTGATCATTTATGCTTGTTGAAACTGAAAGTATTAATAGCTCAGTTGTGTTCTGACTCTTTCTGACCCCATGGACTGTAGCCCACCAGTCTGCTTTGTCCATAGGATTCTCCAGGCAAGAACACTGGAGTTGGTTGCCATTCCCTTCTCTAGGCAATCTTCCTGATCCAGGGATCAAGTCCATGTCTCCTGTATTTCAGGCAGATTCTTTACCATCTGAGCCACCAGAAAATTGGTGATAATTCAGGATAAAAACAAGAAATCAAAAAGTCCCAAAACTTCATTACCTCCCATTGGGAACTTCATTCCTCTTTGTACTCAGAATACTATATGCATTCTTTGAATTAGGATTTATAGTCTCCAGTGGAATATAAACGTGTGTTACCAGTGCTATAATCACAGCTCATGTGAGTAGCCGTGAAATCCCTTTCAAAACCAGGTTAGCCTAGCCATGGTACACTCCACGAGTCCAGCTCGAAACTCTCACACAGTTCCCAGAGGGGCAGTGAATGAACTCTGCTACTCAGAACCATGAATGGGACCTCGCTTTGGCCAGATGCAGGCACAGCTAGGAACGTGGGGCAGTTAGCATTTATACAGTGTTTTACAATCATCAGCTAATGTACAAAGCACCCTTACAAGCCAGACATTACAGCCCCATTTCACAGCTGTGAAAACTAAGAAGAGCAATTGCTCCGTGACACTTGAAGAGGTGGTATCATCTTGGTTCTTACTCTTCTTGATCCTGATATTTAAATTGGAGATAAAGTGCTAAATATTAGGGAATGGTTTCTGGAATTTAATTAAAAAGAAACTAGACGCAAAATACAGGACTATGAAAGTCTTAAGAGTTCAGGTTCTTCCCTCTTCCTCCAGAGGTTCACTGCTCAATGCACCCTCTCCAGTGGAGAGACCAGAGTCAACTCTGTTTATACCATTTTCCTTCTGCTTTCATTTTTGCTGCTACTCATCCTTCTACATCCTTCAATAGGTTGGCCTCTCTCAGCAGTTTATTATAAGCAAAAAGAACCAAAGCTTTTAAAAGTAACTTATAAGTCCAAACAGATTTGTGTGGCAAACACCAAGTCAGTTCTCTATTCAAATTGCAGTTTATTGATAATAATCAAATAACTCAATTATCAGGACAGTTTCAAATTGTGAGACGTTCTGTGAAGGAGAGTGATGCGATGGGAAACAATCTGTAGAGAGGTTGTTTGGATGCAGGTGAAAATAAACTTCCACCACCAAGAATTGTGAAGGTAAATAATCCTAAAAAGATAATATAAAATTTGTGCTATATTTTATATCCATGCAAAGTTGGCACCCTCTATTTACTTCAATAGTAAAAATTATCAAATTACTATCAAAGAGTCTGAAATTCCTCCTCAAATATCTGAATAAAATTGATGACCCAGGAAGCTATTGCTTATCCTGGGCTTCAAGTATTCATCCTCATTATGTCAGAGGCAAGAGCACTTATTTAAGAAGAGACTGTTGAGTATCCAGCTATTGGCAGGGATGTACCCTGCCCTCTGCTGTTGTGTAAAGACCTTTCCTGGGCAGACAAGATTTTGATAGAACAAGAATGGGTTTAATCATTTCCTTACAAGATGTTCACATCTAAAGCTAATCAATTCTTAAACAAATATAACATTCTGTAGCCGAAGCAGTAGGAACATACCTGCAAGACTCTAAAATTTGACAGAAAATAAGCAATGTTTTGAAGCATAACACTAAGACCATATATGAGATAGAAGACGCTGAGGGGTGATTCTCAACTCCATTTTGGTATAAACAGACTTAAAGGACTTTTCATACCTAAATGGCTTAAATGATGATGAGTTTACCATAGATGTAAAGTTGGCATCTATATACAAAGGATAATTTAAAAATAATTGTGTGGAGCTGGAAACATTGTTTTCCCACTATTTCAACTCCTTAACAGATATATGCATTACCTTTCAGAGTTGTAGCACACTTTGCAGTGTCTTAATCTCCGGACTGTTGATTTTTAATTTTCCTCCAAGAAAAGCTGTGTGGCCACTTGCCCTTCCACCAGATCATCATTGTTGAATCTGCTTAGCCTCTGACTGTGATTACTTGCAGCTGGGGTCCATTTGCAGCAACATTTTTATATCGTGTACAAGAGGAGAGCAAACAAACTTCTTTGACTATAGTATTCTCCAATTACATTAATTTCATCCACTGATGTCTTTATTTCCTTCCTTTCCAATTTAGCTGTGTAATGTGAAAATTGGCGCTATTTTTGTGCCTATTATGATGTTCTTAATACTCTCTTGCTTCCCACAAGATGTGACTTGCGTAAGAGTACTTCACAAACAAACTTATAATGGAAACAAGTGTATTTTGCTTCTTGTGAATGATTCCTAAAATAACTCCTACAGTTAACTCTCCATGCCTTGAGTTGAAGGGAACACAGAGCAGTAATATTATCTGTGGCACCTAAACTTTCCACATCTAAGAACAGAATCACAGTAGTATCGTGTACCTCTGTGTGTGTGTGTGTGTGTGTGTGTGTGTGTGTGGAGTGTGCTGTGCTCAGTCACGTCCAACCCTTTGCAACCCCAGGGACTGTAGCCCTCCAGGCTTCTCTGTCCATGGGATTCTCCATGCAAGAACACTGGAGTTGGTTGCCATTTCCTACTCCAGGAGATCTGCCTGACCCGGGATCGAACCTGCATCTCTTGTGTCTTCTGCATCAGCAGCCAAATTCTTTACCACTGAGTCAGCCAGGAAGCCCCGTGTAATGCAGCATAATGGAGAAAGCTGTCCAGGGGATCATGGGATCGAGCACAGCAAACTCTGACGAGAGGAATAAAAGAGAAAATACAGATATTAAAAAGAGGAAAGAGAAAGAGTGAAGGGAATATTTAAAGAGGAATAAGGGAAAATTTTAAAACGGTGTTGCACGGTCTGTCAACTGTAGGGAATCAGTGTGGCAGCCTCTGTCACAGCGATTCATGAACAGGATGGTGAGAGGACCTCCTGAGATATAGCCCTCCTCTGGATGAAAACGCCACATCAGATAAAGTAATGGCTGAAAACATAACTAAAACGAGACTTGTACTTTACGAATCGAGACGTAAACATGTGTGTTATGATACTTGGTATATGATGATTACAGTTAACTCTGCCATATGAGGTATATGAAAGTTGTTCAGAGAGTAGATGCTGAGAATTCTCACCTCAAAAAAATACATTTTTCTTTTATTTTGTATCTTTGAAGTGATGGATGTTAGCTGAATTTATAGTTTAATCATTTCACGATATATGTAAGTTAAATCATTACGCTGCACACCTTAAACTTATGTAGTACTGTATGTCAATTATATCGCACCAGAACCAGAAGATATAGCTGCATGATATAGGATTTCTGTGTTCAAGAAAAAAAATATTTGTAACTTAAAAGATACTTCTTATAGCACCCATTATCATCCATATTTAATTGGGCAAATACTATTTAGTCACAATTCGAGTACTGTTATTTTTTCATAAGGCATTTCTCACGTGACTTCCTGGGTTTCCTGAGCCTGGGACAATATTTTAAAAGAAGGCTGTAATATAACAATGGGAAGAACTACATAACTATATCAGTTCCATGTAAATACATAATTAAACATACTGCTGCTGCTGCTAAGTCCCTTCAGTCGTGTCCAACTCTGTGCGACCCCATAGATGGCCTCCTACTAGGCTCATCTGTCCCTGGGATTCTCCAGGCAAGAACACTGGAGTGGGTTGCCATTCCCTTCTCCAATGCATGAAAGTGAAAAGTGAAAGTGAAGTCGCTCAGTCGTGTCCGACTCTTCGAGACCTCATGGACTGCAGCCTACCAGGCTCCTCCGTCTTAAAGGGAAAAAACAGGTAATATTAGTATTCCACTTGTTGGGACATGTTTGCAGCAGAATCACTGTCATCCTGGGGTTGGGAAACTCAGGCTTAGTCTAAGAGCATTAGTGTTCTCACCTAGACATATCACTCCCAAGTCTGAGCCTCCTGCTCGCACAAAAATCAGTCTGATCACTTTAATATTCCTACTGTACAAGTAAGTAGATCCAAAGTATCAGGCACTTATATGTAGAATTGAGTGACTTTGCTGTCAAAACAGTTATACTCTAGTAATTGCACATTTCCATAAAAAATGTGTGACTCCAGACTTATGTTCGCCTATTCAAACTGAGAAGATGGTTTTTCTTTATTTTCAGCATTATAATGATAGGATTATATAGACATGGATAATAAGCAATCTTAAGAGTCATGCTGTACTTCTTGGGTCACTTCCCCTGAAATTCTGTGGCTGAAACACTAAAAGAATTGGGTTCCAGGAGGCTTGAGTTCAAGTTCTAACTCTAAATTTAGGAGAAAAGCTTTGTCTTCCTGATGTTCACCATTATTTCACTGTTTTACAGGGCTCCTGAAAGAATATAAGGCAATAATATATGTAGACTCTGTAAAAAGAAAATCTTGGCAAAATCTCGGCAAAATCTCTACAACTTATAATAATAAGATGTACAAATATGCAAGCTTAAAATGACCCCCTGGTCTTCACAGTCGCCTGAAAGCATTAATTATACTCTAGTTGCAACTATGTGCATTGTATTTGTAAAAGCAAATCAAATTATAATTGTTGTCATTAAAAGTCACTATTAATGTATTAGTAAAAAGACTTATGAAAAGAGCCCTAAAATCTGTATTTGGGGAAACTGGGTTTCAGCCTCAGTCAGTGCAGTCGCTCAGTCATGTCCGACTCTTTGTGGCCCCATGAATCGCAGCACGCCAGGCCTCTCTGTCCATCACCATTTCCTGGAGTTCACCCAAACTCACGTCCATCGAGCCAGTGATGCCATCCAGCCATCTCTTCCTCTGTCACCCCCTTCTCCTCCTGCCCCCAATCCCTCCCAGCATCAGAGTCTTTTCCAGTGAGTCAACTCTTTGCATGAGGTGGCCAAAGAATTAGAGTTTCAGCTTTAGCATCATTCCTTCCAATGAACACCCAGGACTTATCTCCTTTAGGATGGACTGGTTGGATCTCCTTGCAGTCCAAGGGACTCTCAAGAGTCTTCCCCAACACCACAGTTCAAAGGCATTAATTCTTCAGTGCTCAGCTTTCTTCACAGTCCAACTCTCACATCCATATATGATGAATGGAAAAACCATAGCCTTGACTAGATGGACCTTTGCTGACAAAGTAATGTCTTTGCTTTCGAATATGCTATCTAGGTTGGTCATAACGTTTCTTCCAAAGAGTAAGCGTCTTTTAATTTCATGGCTGCAGTCACCATCTGCAGTGATTTTTTTAGCCTAGATCTACCTAATGGCTTATCACAAGGATTTGGGCTTCAATTATCCATATAAGTGAAAGGACTTTGAATTAATTTCCAGAAGTTGGATTTATCTCCTATTTTGTCTTTAGGTTCCTAATGATATAATTGCTAACAATGAAATAGAATCATCTAAAGGAAAGCAATTTTTTTTTCTTTTCTTTTTCCTACTATTTCTCTTTTCGTCCCCCTTTTCATTGGATTCTAAATTCTTGAGAGAGTTTGTATTTGAGGCTTTATAAATAACTAAAAAGAAATACAGAGGAAACTAATACAATATTATATGTTAATTGTAACTCAATAAAAAGAAATATAAATCTCCATAATCTCAAGCCTTAATTTCTTCCACAATGTATAAGTTGTCTCAAAAAGTCTTATGCCATGACTATGAAGAAACTTGTGACATACTTAACATTATTAAAAATACATATTTTAAAATGAGAATGTAACAAAAGGAAGATATAAAGGAAGAGACTACTCTATGTGATTTTAGCAGTTTATGCATGGTCAGTTGCTCAGCCATGTTTGACTGTTTGTGACTCTTATAGTCCCAAGGACTATAGCTTGCCGGGCCCCTCTGTCCATGGAATTTTTCTGGCATGAATACTGGAGTGGGTTGGCATTTCCTACTCCAGGGGATTTTTCCCACCCAGGCACACATAAAACTAATTCTCTACCTGGCTTTCCTGTTTAGGTCATATTTCTTAACTTTATCTTTCTTTACCCATTGAAGGATTAAAAAAAAAAAAAATACCAGCTCTAAGATCCTGTGAGAACTTGCCCAACTTTTAACTCCTGTCCCAAGTCTAAAACCAATAATGATGATTCTTATGGCATCTTCTCCAAAGCTTCCAAATGATGATCCTTCCATTTTTATTTTTTAATGAGCTTTGGCATCCTGATATCATAAAATATATCATAAATTAAAAGAACAGTAATTACAGTCTCAGGGATAAGACTGCCCTTGATTTGGTTTAAGATTATATACACTCATAAACACAATCTAAATTTAATACTCAAGATCAATAACATAACCATTGCCAAACTTGTACTTACTCCACCCAGCTTCAGGTTTTTTTTGCCTGAAAACTAAGCTTGTTTGATCCACAAACATTTTGATTCCCAGTTAAACTCATAATTTACTACACTATGAATTTGGTTGTGAAATTTCATTTAGGATTTTCCTTTTAAATAGAAATATCTTAATGAATGGATAATATATTATTTTACATTCATGAGCAGATTTCTGCTTGAGGATTTCATATATCTGTTCAACATATGATAGAGATAGTATCATGACTTGGATTTCACTAATGAATATACTTGTAGTATAAATTGCCAAACCCTCCATTTTGCCCTCAGCTTCTATTCCGTCCAACACACAGTGAACAACTCAACATAAATCACAGAAAAAAAAAATTGAACTTGGACTTCCGGTTCATGGAATCCAGTCCCAGCAGAGAATTAACTTTGTAAGTTCATAATGTCAGGGTGAAGTCATCTTTAAAGCACCTTCTACACCACAGTTTTTGATTCTATAATTCCTATTAATGTGTTCGATTTCAGCCTCTTGCAATACTTCAACACGTATTCCCTACCTAGAAAATGTATCTACACCCACACCATAATTTTTATATGCGTGTGTGTGTGTGTGTGTATGTGACTGTGTGTTAGTCATGTCTTACGCTTCACAACCCCATGGACTTAGCCTGCCAGGCTCCTCTGTCCATGGAATTTTCCAGGCAAGAATACTGGAGTGGGTTGCCATTTCCTTCTCTAGGAGATCTTCCCAGCCCAGGGATCGGGCCCAGGTCCTTTGTGTCTCTTGCACTGCCAGGCAAATTCCATACCACTGTGCCACCCAGGAAGCCCCCTCTACCAAAATGCTCCATTTCTGCCTTTTGCCAGGCTATAGCCTATCCCCTCCAACTGTAACCATTCCTGTTGTTCATCATAATGATCATTTAAAAATCAAACCTACCTCTACAAGTGTATTTGTTAGGCATACATTCTGTTGTGGCTGATTTTCTTTCATATTATCTGGTTCTTCTCCCTAAAAGTAGTTCTTTGATTGCCTCAAAATTTATAGTGTGGCTGTTTTCTGTTCCTAATAAAGTAAGCATTCAATGTTTAATGTTGTGATTAAATTATTTTTCAACATCAATATTTTAATCATTTCAGCTGTATAATAGAGGGCTTGTTTTAAAGTATTCTAATATTTACATATTTTGTTTGAAAATTTCATTACAAGGATGAAGAATGATATTATTGGTGTAAAAACAGCATAAAGTTTGCTGATTAATCAGATAATTTGAGCAGTAATATATATTTAACTCTGAAACTGGCATTCAGAGTTTACTTATAAGGAGAAGGCTTTCTGCCAGAAAGATTTTACTGCTCTCAAGAAAACAGAAAACAAGAATACTATAAAGAACCTTTTTAAAGGAGATGTGATAAGTCACGTTTTCCACTAGAAAACCATTGGGTTATCCAAGTATTAAAAGAAAGTTTTTAAACCTCTTACCTTTTTGCAAAAAGAAAGGGAAAAAATAGAGCCAGGAAGTCAGGGTGTGAGATGCTTGAACTATAATGAGAAAGAAAATAACCTCTGTCAAAAACTGAAAATTTTTTTCAAAGAAGTCCAGTAAATCATTCATCTTTGTCTCAAGGACTGGGCACAGGGTTTAGCACATAGCTGGTCCACAAGTAAAGTGAATTCAGAAGGGAAAGGATTAAAAGCTTGTTATCACCTAATAACTTGCACTTGATCTGATTATATGTTAAGCACTTACTCCTGCAGCCGGACTGCCTCCATTCTCCGCTTCCGGATTTCTGCTTTTCCCGAGGACTTCGCTTTTCCTGGAGGATTCTGCTTCCAGTGTCCAGTAAGCTGAAGTAGTATGTTATTTTATTAATACATACGGGATCTAGGCATCTTCAGATTTTCATGTCTGTGGAGAAGGGGCTGTAAGGTGGTTCCTGGAGTCACTCCCCTTGGGACATTAAATTTTTAATTAAATATTTACAATTAACAGAGGTCTGTTATTTCTTTAACTTTTTTTTAAAACAGTTTTTGATACAAGCAGTTTCATCAGCCTACTGGGTTTCTGTATGCCCTACCTGAAATTTTCTACTACAAAGCTTACGGCAAATACGGAGTCAAGAATATCTGTATATTAACGTAACACTCAAAATTCTCCAAGCCAGGCTTCAGCAATATGTGAACCATGAACTTCCAGATGGTCAAGCTGGTTTTAGAAAAGGCAGAGAAACCAGAGATCAAATTGCCAACATCCGCTGGATCATGGAAAAAGCAAGAGTGTTCCAGAAAAACATCTATTTCTGCTTTATTGACTATGCCAAAACCTTTGACTGTGTGGATCACAATAAACTATGGAAAATTCTGAGAGAGATGGGAATACCAGATCACCTGATCTGCCTCTTGAGAAACCTGTATGCAGGTCAGGAAGCAACAGTAAGAACTGGACATGGAACAACAGACTGTTTCCAAATAGGAAAAGGAGTACATCAAGGCTGTATATTGTCACCCTGCTTGTTTAACTTCTATGCAGAGTATATCATGAAAAACGCTGGGCTGGAAGAAGCACAAGCTGGATCAAGATTGCCAGGAGAAATATCAATAACTTCAGATATACAGATGACAAACCCTTATGGCAGAAAGTGAAGAGGAACTAAAAAGTCTCTTGATGAAAGTGAAAGAGGAGAGTGAAAAAGTTGGCTTAAAGCTCAACATTCAGAAAACGAAGCTATGGCATCTGGTCCCATCACTTCATGGGAAATAGATGGGGAAACAGTGGAAACTGTGTCAGACTTTATTTTGGGGGCTCCAAAATCACTGCAGATGGTGATTGCAGCCATGAAATTAAAAGACACTTACTCCTTGGAAGGAAAGTTATGACCAACCTAGATAGCATATTCAAAAACAGAGACATTATCTTGCCAACAAAGGTCCATCTAGTCAAGGCTATGGTTTTTCCTGTGGTCATGTATGGATGTGAGAGTTGGACTGTGAAGAAAGCTGAACGCCAAAGAATTGATGCTTTTGAACTGTGGTGTTGGAGAAGACTCTTGAGAGTCCCTTGGGCTGCAAAGAGATCTAAACAATCCATTCTAAAGGAGATCAGTCCTGGGTGTTCATAGGAAGGACTGATGATGAAGCTGAAACTCCAATATTTGGGCCACCTCATGCAAAGAGTTGACTCATTGGAAAAGATCCTGATGGTGGGAGGGATTGGGGGCAGGAGGAGAAGGGGACGACAGAGGATGAGATGGCTGGATGGCATCACCGACTCGATGGACATGAGTTTGGGTGAACTCCGGGAGTTGGTGATGGACAGGGAAGTTGCAAAGAGTCGGACAGGACTGAGCGACTGAACTGAACTGAAGTGAAAGTGACTCAGCCATGTCTGACTCTTTGCAACCCCACAGACTATACATTCCATGGAATTCTCCAGGCCAGAATACTGGAGTGGGTAGCCTTTCCCTTCTCCAGGGGATCTTCCCAACCCAAGGATCGAACCCAGGTCTCCTGCATTGTAGGCAGATTCTTTACCAGCTGAGCCACAAGGGAAGCCCTGTGTATTAAACTAGGTCTTCAAAATTGTAGACAATGAACAGTTTTGATTGATAAAAATAGTACCGAACACCTAAATAGTTCTGAAGAAGTTAAACAGTAGGTAAGTAAAACCAATTTGTTTTGTTATACCTTATTCTTGACAACAAAGACATTCTGAAGAAATTTTATGGAAATTCAGTTCCATGCAGAGGAATGGTACATGGCTTTGGAATCAACAAGGTTTGAATTTGAATACATGAGCTAATAAACAGTCATGTGATTTAATTAAATCAATCAGTTCTCTGAAATTTAGGTTCCCCATTCAAAACTTGGGGCAGTGGTATTTTCTTATCAGACTGCAACATGGGTTAAATGGAAATATGTTAAATCTATACATCTATTTACATAGTTAAACAAAAGAAAATAATAAGCTTTTCTGAGACAAACTAGTGTTTCAAGATAGTTTCTCTACATCAGATAAGCCTTCAAATTATCAAAATGAAGAGAAGGTTAAGGTGCAAGGAGGCATTTGAGAAAGAGGACCAAGTCATAATATATACATACAACCGCACGTTAACCTTATGTTATAAATGCCAGACTATTGTGACAGGAGAGAGAATAGAATAAGGCTTCATGGAAGAAGATTTCTTCTGAAATAATGAGTTCCTTTCACTGAAAATGGTAAAGAAGCATCCAGGTTTTTTTCAGCCAAAAATTGGTAAGAGATATTCTACTGGGATGAATGGTGGGATAGATTGCATTTAATATCTAAGATGTTTTGATTGTACAAAAACTTAAAAACTCAATTTAGAATATCAAGCATTTGCAGTTTTGCAAAACTTACTTCAAAGAAAACAAGCAGACTTATATAAAAGGTTCAAATGATTTCTTAGAAATCAAATAGCTCTTGCACAAGAACTGTTTGATGACTAAAGTATAAATGAATCAGAAACATATGGATTAAATTTCTTGTGAAATACAATAAGAGGAAAGTAGTGCTTGGCAAAATCTTGTTGGGCTTCTTGAACCAAAAATCTTTGGAAAATTGTTCAAGATGTTTTAATGACCCCAAAAAGCAGTTGGATTTACTCTGGCCTGCTATAAGCAATTTGAAGCCTTTAATTTCCTTTTCCTATTGTCTCTGGACAAAGTTCAATTCAATTTTCTACCAGCTGTTGACCGTCTCTGTTTAGTACGAGGCATTTTTACTGTTGTTGTTTTAAGTATGTTTGGGGAAAAAAGACTAAAAAGTTCTGACTGTTCAATATTTCAAAATATTTGTCATTACTATTTAAATTTTATCCTGAAATGTCTTCCTTTGCCAAATCTTTTGACTTAAGGGTGAAATTCATAAGATCAATTTGGAACAGAGAGTTGATAAAGTAGAAAGCCCTGCAAACAAATCTCCAGAGGCAGTGCAATAGTTGATGCAAATAGCATTGGCTTGAGAATTTAATACAGAAAATGTGAATTTAGAAATAAAAATACCACTGGGAAATATCATCATGTTAAAGCAGAAGCTATGTGTCAGCTGAAATTTACCCTGAATAGTAGCATCTGATATGGAAGTTGAAGGTTTTGTAAACTGTCAGAACTTTCATTCATATTTATTTGATTTTAATTAATTATTGAAGAATTTTATTACCCTAAAAATTTAGAATGTTTTGTACTGGCATAAAGTATTAAACATATTGTTTTGAACTTCCTTTCCAAAATAATGCCCAGCTTACTAGCAAATTCTCAACAATGAAAAATTTCCATTGACGTTTTCCTTCTAGGGTGGTACAAGAAAGTGTCGTTGGATTATTCACTGAATTTAAAGAGTGTGAGCAAGATGATGAATTCAAACATGTATTGACTAAAATATAAATATTATAGGGTTTCTGTCCATGAGGATTTTGTTGCACAAGAGTAATAATCAGGCTTTTGCTGTGCCTCTTTCTTTCATCCTTCAAACAAACAGTCATAAAACTCAATAATTCTTATAGGACCTCTTACCCATCCAATTAGACTGTTGTCTTAAAAATACAGTATCTCACTTATTGGCAAACATTAGGGTTTCATGTGTGTCATCTAATGCTATTGCATTGGGTAAGTAATAAAAGAAGAATTTCAAAATACTGAATTAACTATACTATCTTAGTATAGAATAGCTCAGCTAACTCAGTGAAAATAAACAACGTGGTTTATGGGTTCAATTTTATGTCAGAGTAAAGTACACATACATAAAACTTTCTACCAACTTTTGATTGGCTTATTAAATAGTTACTCTAAGAAAAAGTAATGCATACTCAAATACGTAGCTAAATATATTAACCCAAATGCAGATCATTTTAATGCATGCTAGTCCATGAAAAAAAATAATACATTGGTTTGAGATCAATCAAAATATTCAGCTAGATTATACATTCCTTAAACCTTCTTAGCTCCTAAAATAGTTTTGTTTCTTTTTCCTAGTCAAGTTAGTCTGTGGAGGATGGAAAGGATTTCTGTCCTCTTTGCTATAATTTAATTATTTTTTGCTAAAATTAATATTGGGAGGAGTCAGGAGTTGGAATAGTGCTGGAAACATTTAACTGCCAAAGCAGGTCACCATTCATTATTTGCTAAGATCTACTGGGATCCTCGGAGAAGGCAATGGCACCCCCACTCCAGTACTCTTGCCTGGAAAATCCCATGGACAGAGCCTGGTAGGCTGCAGTCCATGGGGTCACAAATAGTCAGAGATGACTGAGCAAGTTCACTTTCACTTTCACTGGGATCCTAGGGCTTCCCTGGTGGTTCAGAAGGTAAAGAACCTGCCTGCAATGCAGGAGACCTGGACTCAATCTCTGGGTCAAGAAGATCCCCTGAAGAAGGGAATGGCAACCCTCGCCAGTATTCTTGCCTAGAGAATGCCATGGATAGAGGAGCCTGGCAGGCTACAGTCCATGGGGTTGCAAAGAGTTGGATACAACTGAGCAACTAACAGATACACACACACACACACACACACACACACACACACATAGTGGGACCCCACCCGCCATCCATCTAATTGTTTACTCACTCATTAGCTAATTATGCACAAAAATTAGAGGCTAGGCACAGTAATGGGTGCTTCGGACATTGAAACAAAATCAAAACCGTGCTGTCTTGAATGTCTCATTGAATAGGTTAAGAATAGACGTACTAACTCTAATGATCTCTCAGACATGGAGAATCGACTTGTGGACACAGCAGGGGAAGGAAAGAGTGGGGCAAATGGAAGAAGCAGTGTCAACATGCATATGCTACCATGTGTAAGATAGCTAGCTGGTGGGGAGGTGCTATGTAACAGGGAGCCCAGCCTGGAGCTCCGCCAGTTCCTAGAGGGGTGGGTTGCGGTGGGGAAGGGAGGCTTGGGAGGGAGGTGATACAGGTATACTTATGGCTGATTTGTGTTATGACCAACCTAGATGGCATATTCAAAAGCAGAGACATTACTTTGCCAACAAAGGTCCATCTAGTCAAGGCTATGGTTTTCCAGTGGTCATGTATGGATGTGACAGTTGGACTGTGAAGAAAGCTAAGCGCTGAAAAATTGACGCTTTTGAACTGTGGTGTTGGAGAAGACTCTTGAGAGTCCCTTGGACTGCAAGGAGATCCAACCAGTCCCTTCTGAAGGAGATCAACCCTGGGATTTCTTTGGAAGGAATGATGCTAAAGCTGAAACTCCAGTACTTTGGCCACCTCATGCGAAGAGCTGACTCATTGGAAAAGACTCTGATGCTGGGAGGGATTGGGGGCAGGAGGAGAAGGGGACGACAGATGATGAGATTCCTGGATGGCATCACTGACTCGATGGACGTGAGTCTGAGTGAACTCCCGGAGTTGATGATGGACAGGGAGGCCTGTCGTGCTGCGATTCATGGGGTCGCAAAGAGTCGGACACGACTGAGCGACTGAACTGAACTGAACAGAACAGCAGAGACCAACACAATGCTGTAAAGCAGTTTTCCCCCAATTAAAAATAATTTTTTTTTAAAAAAGCAAACTTCTGAAATACGCTGATACTCTTCCTTTTGCACTGCCATAAGAGAGTGAATCAGGCTTCCCGGGTGCCTCAGGGGTAAAGACTTTGCCTTCCATGCAGAAGACACAGGAGATGTGGGTTCGATCCCTGGATCAGGAAGATCCCCTGGAGAAGGGATTGGCAACTCATCGCAATATTCTTGCCTGGAAAATCGCATGGACAGGGGAGCCTGGTGGGCTACAGTCCCTAGGTTGCACAGAGTTGGATAGGACTGAAGGGACTGAGCATGGTCCTGAGTAGGGTGAATGGGGTAAGTCGCAGGCTTGGCTGGATGATAATTCACAATTAAATGTAGTTTGCCAACGACTCAGGTGCATATACTGTTTTCTCTGTGCTGGCTCTCTGTGCCTTTACTTCCATACGTATTGCAGTCTGTTCAGCAAGCGTGGCAAGTTGGCATCTCATCTAATATCCCATTGTTTTCTCCCTCAAGATTGGAGAGGTGTGATTTAGATGGTGTGAAAAGCATAAATTAATCATATTTTATTAATGGAGAAGTTGTTTTAAAACCAGATAACGCCGCTCTCCAGCTATCTCTGAAGTCCTGAATTGCTGCCCAATAACTCATGGAAATTTCTCAGCTTAAAGTTTGATTTTTCTGGTAATAGGCCCTGTAAGGTGTTATTTATCTCATCAGGAACAATTTTATATTAAATTTATATAAGTATAATCAATATTCTCATCTAGTACAGATCCATGGCAGTTCTCTCTGGGTCTAGCAAATACTTATTTAGCACCTCGACTTTCATTAAGGTGCTGAGGTGGTGGAGTCTCTGAAGGGAAGAATCCTATCACTTCCTGAGTTTTGAATGCACCGAGAAGTAAAACCAACCATGGTACCTGTACTCCAAATATAATTTTATTACTGATGAAGGTTAAACTGGTAGACATAGTTAAGTGTGAAAGCCAAACAGAACAGATGTGTGAAATCTGAGTATCTGATGGATTTATCTACCCAGTTATGCTAACTGGACCAGGGCTGCACTCCCTGTCTATTCCCACCTCCAGAGAGACAGGAACTGCTTAAGCAAGCAAAGCAAAAATTGTGTTCTCTGCTGCAACCTGAATCCAAAGAGGAAAAGCGGGAGTCAGTCCACGTTCCCTTCTACAATGTGAGTAAGAGGGCAAAGAGACCAAGATTTACAACCAGCTGAGTTCCCTCTTCTTAGAAATAATCCTCAGAAGTAGAGAAGAAATATCCACCCCTGCATGCGGCAGAAAGAGTTCTCAGTGAGGTGAAGAGTGTCAGAAAATATACCAGGGTTGGGAAGATCCCCTGCAGAAGGCAAAGGCTGCCCACTCCAGTGTTCTGGCCTAGAGAATATCATGGACTGTACAAAGAGTCGGACACGGCTGAGTGACTTTCACTTTTACATGTTAACAATTGTTCTAAGAGATTTTAACTTACATTAAGTTGTTAACTCTCTCAGTAACCCTATGAACTAGAAAGTTTTCTTAATCCCACTGTACAAATTTGGAAAGGGAGCCTTACAAAAGTTAGGTAACTTTTTCAAAACAGTTTGTCTCATAAGGTAAGATTCCTATAAGTCAAGCAAAGTATTTCTGTGAGGGAGAAAGTAAAAGTGAAAAGTGAAAGTCACTCAGTTGTGTCCAATTGAACAAAGAATTTTTGAGAGTTATTGAAGGATATATATATATATATATGTATGTATATACCCACTCTTGTATTCTTGCCTAGAGAATTCCATCAACTGTAGAGTCCAGGCCAGAATACTAGAGTGGGTAGCCGTATCCTTCAATAACTCTCAAAACTGTGTGGTCATGGAGAATCCTATGGCAATTCAGAAGACAGCAAGTAGATCGGTTTGGAAATATAGATGCAAAGTCTCCTGCAAGTCTGAGTGTAGCATAAAGATATTTCAGATATATTAAGACAAGAGATTTTTACCAGTGAAAGAATTGCTTCAGGATGTTCTCAGTAACAGTTAAGAAGAGGCATGGAACTCCAGGGGCTGGGAGGTGGGCAGTGAGACTGGAAACTGACAACATTTTAATAAATTGAGAACTATTCACATTTTAATATAAATACTGGAGCTTCCTTGCACAAAAATGCCCAGTCGCCTTAGATTCCCATGAAATCCTGCTACAAGTTCATGTATAATCTCATATAAGAAACGAATTGCCAGGCCAGGTTCAATGCAGGATACAGGATGCTTGGGGCTGGTGCACTGGGATGACCCAGAGGGATGGTACGGGGAGGGGGGAGGGAGGGGGGTTCAGGATGGGGAGCACGTGTATACCCGGGGAGGATTCATGTTGACATATGGCAAAACCAATACAATATTGTAAAGTAATTAGCCTCCAATTAAAATAAATTTAAATTTAAAAAAGTTGTTGTATACTTGTTAAATTTTGCTTTGTAGTACAAGTTCCCTTCAAGTTACTATTCTTTATCTTCTCTTTCTTGCTATTAATATTATTTTGAGGTGGATACCAAAATGAAGCCTCTAGCTAGGTGGTTCCCTTCTGGTAAAAATTTCAAGATGTGATTGAGTAGTTTGCTCTGTATTAATTTATGTCAACGTATAAGAAACTAAAGTGTTTAATTTTTTTGTTTTGTTTTTTTCAGTTGCATTGAGATATAATTTTCACATAGTACTATACAAGTTTAAGGTGTATAGACATATACATTATAAAGTGACCATGACAATAACTTTGGGCCTAACTTCCATCACTTCATAAGCATTTGTCATTACTGTCAAATGACTGATAATCCTGAGTATCTGTGGCATGAATTGAAGCCATAAAGTTAAAATTTCTCTCCTACCAAAGTTTAAACAAGAGCCAGAGGTATGAATTTGGAAAGGTCTTCCCAACACATAGAAGTAGTTTTCTAAGCGGAAAATAAGAGATGCTGTCCATTTGTTCAGCTCTTCCTCCTAAGTGTTGTGAAAAAATTATCATTGTTGGCATCTAATGGGAATAAAGGTAATTAAATTTTCCAAGTAGAGCTGTAAACCTACTTCTCCCAAAGTTACAAGTTAGTATCAAATGGGGAAAGTGAGTATTTAATGAAATGAAAGAAAGCAGTGTGGTCTGTAGGTTTACAGTAATTTGTAGGTGACGATTTTATCTTGTTTTTGCTTTTGTCTACATGGGAAGACTGCACTCCCAGCCCTTTTTCTTTCTTTTAGGCTTTCTGCCTTTGGGTGTTACAGATTTTTCCCTACCTCAACTAACCATGTGTGAGCCGGACAGCTGACCTTCAAAAGTAAATACGATTAAAGCTGAACAAATCAGGTAATTACAATAAAAACATGGCTTGACAAGCAACCTCTGAACAGAATTACAGTTCTGTATATACACTACACATTCAATTAAAATGACTGAGAATGAAGAAACCAATGTCTTTACTTAAGATTTTTAAGGTGCCAACATTCTACCTTCTGCCATGGGTTAGAGAAGAGATTAGGAGGAAAGGAAAATTCTGGAGATTTTATGTGAGATCGCTGTCCCCTATATGTAGAATGTCATTAGTTTTAGAACCGGAAGATGCCCTTCAATTTTAAACGAATTTTTATTGTATCATAGTCTAAATTCTATGTTCGTATTAAAGATTGTGTTAATGATCTATAATTACATTAGAATTCTTATTTTATGAATGTCTTATTATACAGATTTTATACCATGTTTATAGCGATATAATCACACAGTCTGCTATTTTGGCCAGTGGCAAATAGGTAGATAGCTGACTTGCAGAATCAAATCTGCATGTAGGCACCAAAGAAAATGTCACTTATTTATATTTTTTAGAAAATTATTCAACGACAATATAATCTTAGTAAAGAAATCAATTAAAATCAACCTTGTAATTTAGTTTGTCATACTCAATTTTGTTATTTTTATTTTTCCCTCTTCTCCATGAAAATGCACAATGGAATATATATATATTTACATATATATAGTTTATTTGCATTTTGTTTTGGCAGTCTGAGATTATAGCGACACAAGAAAATATAGTCAAGCAACTTTTTAATTTCCTTAGTCTAACATTTCCAAAAAGAGAATTTTGCAGTTGTGCTTGAAAAAAAAAAATCTTTTCTTTGGTATGCTGTTGTTATAAGCTTTGTGTTGTTCAAAGCTGCTCTAGATTCCTAAATAGTCAAAATATACTGCTAGAGATATAGCCATGGGGTCTTTCCTTTCAAGAACAGGTTGACCAGATTGAGGTCATTATGATGTATTAATACAACAAATCTTTTCACGTACCAGGATTAGCATTTTTTTATTGTCTTAAGTATAAACAAGGAGACTAGTTAAGTTTATGAGTGAACTATCTCAAGATTCACTTTTTAGAAGACTAAAATGATCATTACTATACTATCAATTTGCGAGAGAGCTGGCAAAATGCCAGTTAAAGCCTACAACTCTATTTTCAAACTTTTCATAATTGACACTGATGACCGAAATTCTAGGCTCAGTCCCTTGAGAGTAAAGGCAGTTCCTTTCGTAATTTGAAAATCTTCAGGAAATAAGTTCCTATGGGTATGTTTTTACACAGACAAGATAACATTTGCTAAATGGCTTTTATTTATTTTCCGGTCACTTGATAAAATGTATCTCACCAATTTGATTGCCCGTTGTTTCTAAGTAAAGTCTGTGTCTTTTCTTTCATAGTCTTGGTGTTTCTAGCGGGACATAGGCAGTCAGAGTTCTGAGCCCATATCTGCTTTCCTCTTTACTGAGTCTGTTATCCTGAGCAAGTCAGGGTATCACCGTGGCTTGGGAGGCCTCCCTGCTAGCACAGGTAATATTTTCTGCCGACCCACCACACAGTTTGATCACCTGAACGATGCAGTGTATGTGACTCTACTTTGGAAAGTCTCAGGAAACGCTATAGTGTCCATATCGTTTACTGTACACATTTAATAAGTGTTCAATGTAGCAATGCCTACTTAATGAAGGTGATATACACTAATGGTTAATTTGAACTTCAATTCCACCAATAGGGGCCTGTTAAACTCCCAATAGCTAGTTATGTGACCTTAGATAAGTGCTTTCCTTTCTCAGTTGCGTCTATAAAATGGAACTGAAAAAGCTCAATTTTACTCTAGATATCATTGTAAATATTAAAGTATGAGAAAGCATGCATTGATTACTACATATCAGTATACAATTTCAGTATATTAGTCAAAATTATACTTTCAACATTTTATCATCAAAGAAGTTTTAATATACCAAGGCCCCTATACCTACCAACTTAATATTTTATTATACTTGCTTTATCACATATGTGTCTTTTATCAATCCATCAAGACTTCATTCTAATAAAGATACAAAATTTTAGATCTGAAAATACCTTAAATGTGATAGAATCTAGCCTCTTCCCTTTATGGATTCTGGAGAATCCACAAGGTAGAAGTGAACCGTAGACTCTACCCTGCTCAGAGCTGAAAACTACATTTTTGGAATGACTTTGTCTCTCTTTTAAAAACAGGTTTTCAAGCTTCACCTGTGTGTGGCATAGTAGCTGTGTCAGTCACCCAGTCATTTCCGACTCTTTGCGCGCCCATGGCTCTATCACCGCAGGCTCCTCTGTCCATGGGATTCTCCAGGCAAGAATCCTGAAATGAGTTGCCATTCACTTCTCCAGGGGATCTTCCCGACCCAGTGATCAACCCAGGTCTCCTGCATTGCAGACAAATTCTTTACTGTCTGAGCCTCCAGGGAAGTCCCAAGAATACTGGAGTGGGTAGTCATTCCCTTCTCCAAGATATATAATCCAGCCTCTTCCCTTTATGGATTCTGGAACAGAAAGCTGTAGGGTAGAAGTGACCTGCAAACTCTACACTGCTCAGAGCTGAGAAGTACTTTTTGTTGGAATGGTTTTGTTGTTTAAACAGGTTTTCAAGCCTTAGCTGTATGGCCAGAAGTCATTTTAAGTAAAAACAGGCAGAAAGGGTTACTTTTTCCTCAGATCTGCACTACACACTGTATATTCTACATGGAGAGCTGCAGTAAAAGATTGAAACTGGCTCCTGCATCCCAGCAAGCATTTCTATGCTGCTGCTGCTGAGTCGCTTCAGTCGTGGCCGACTCTGTGTGACTCCAGAGACGGCAGCCCACCGGGCTCCACCGTCCCTGGGATTCTCCAGGCAAGAACACTGGAGTGGGTTGCCATGTCCTTCTCCAATGCATGAAAGTGAGAAGTGAAACTGAAGTCACTCAGTCGTGTCCGACTCTTCGCGACCCCATGGACTGCAGCCCACCAGGCTCCTCTGTCCAAGGGATTTTCCAGGCTAGAGTATGGAGTGGGGTGCCATTGCCTTCTCCGAGCATTTCTATAAGTACATCTATATTTGGGTGACCATCCTCTTCTAAACCTTCCCATCATTAGCTAAGTACTAGCATGTGAAAAATTGCATCTGTCAGAAATGTAAAAATAATTATGCCCACCTTGGTCTTTTCCGCTTAATAATTTGGGCCGTGGATGGTAACCTTTGTTTCGCCTACTCTGCAGTCATAAATTACTTTTATAGATCAAGAGAATTTGAACTTTCAAAACTGCTGCTTTAGCTTAAAATGTTATGATTTAGATATTCTATTTATGTAAGAGGAAACTAAGGACAACTCTAGTAAGCAATTTTTTTAAAATTCCTCATTCAAATTCTTGCCTTAGCATATGGTTTCTTAAGTCAAAATAGTAAGATGTCTACACAGGAGAGTTTGACTATATATGTGGTCACAGTGCATTTGAATAATCATAAAAGGATTAGTACAGGACTTCAATAGTAATGTAAACGGCCTGTAGTCTCATCACATTGCTGCTCTGACCACTTAGTGTATGTGGATTTCAAGAGACTCATTTGGAATCTCTTTAAATCACATTCAACCCTATATTACGATATTTGAGAAGTCAAATAATCATGTTGATTTATTTCCCTTACATTAGAAAAGGCTAATACTTTTGTGCAATTGACATGAGATAAACTTTCTAGATTACTATTATTTTTCTAGGATATTAACCTAGAAAGATGCAGAAGCCCATACAAACATGAAATGAATATCTCTCCTTAAACTACTATTGTTTTATAGTTTGAGTGTTTATTATTTAATAATTTCAAATATGACAGTTATTTTGATTTAGTTTCTGTTTGCCATTGCAGGCTGTAATAGTTAATAAGTGGTCTGTACTATGGAGTATAGGTACTTAATATAAAAGCAACTTTAAATAATAAATATGTAGAATTCTCACACATGCACTTTATTGCTCTAATTAAAATGTCTAAAGTATAAAAGATTTATTTGAAATTTTGTCATTTTTATATTTCCTCATCTGACCAATATGATAAAATGATTTGTCAGGATATCTTACAATCCTTTAAAACAGCAAAAACCATTTTCCTCATAAAATCCAAAATATTCCCACAAAGTAAGTAAATGCTGTACATTATTGATTTTATTTTGCTGTTGGGGAAATCAAGGCATTAGCATAGGTCGTGGTACTTGACCATAGTCTAAAAATTACTCATGAAATGCATGGAAAATTGTTTGAGAGTGCCGATCTTCCAGCATGCAGAGTATCATTCCACTAGATTTCAACACATTTATCTTAAAGATAACCTATTACTTGTCCTTTGGAAGCATCATTCAAGAAAAGCAGCATAAGAGAAAATCTGTATTTCTCCTTAGCCCATAGCATTGCGCTTATCATTAACCTAAAAAGCAAGTGATAAATGATTACTGAGTCACCGAACATGAAACAATAAATGAAGAGCAGAAAAAAGGAACAAATGAGTGAAAAGACAGTCTGAGTGTATCTATACTCAGAGCACTCAGACATCGATTTGGAAGACGTGCATTGTTTTGAATTGTAACAGTTTTTTTTTCCTCTCTCATTATTTCTTACTGTATTTATAATAATGGTGGCCATGCTTGAAAGAGAAAGAGCAATACTGACTGTCCTTTATAGCATACCCTCTGGTCCTGCTTACGGGCAATCATCTACTACGACCATAGCATGGTCTGAAAGGAAATAAGTGATGGGGGAAAAAAATCTGAAATTCTGGCAGGGCTCCAACTGAATCCCATGCCTAGTAATGTCATCTGAAAGCTGGAAAATTTGCATTTCTTCAGGCACCACATCCTTCAGTAGCATTAAAGATGAGAAATGACATGGAGAAAATAAAGTTTCTAAGAAGAGTACCTTGGGTTAGTTATCTGACTGTCAGAACTGTACCACTGCAAAATAAGGTAGGAACTTTCTAGAACTTTCTAAGGCTAGAGCAGCATATAGGGAAGAAGGAAAGCTCTCTGACTTCGATTTTAGGCCGATTTCCTTGTTAGGTGCCACATAGTGGTTTTCTCCTTCTAATTTTGTGATGGCAGACATCTGGGCATGGGCCAGTTGAAGCAAGATCTGTGACTAAGATCTTGCAACACAGTTTCCTTGGGAAATAATATTTATTCATGTAGAACTTGCTAATTCTCTTTGGTTGGGTGCAATGGAAACAAAAACATTACTGTTAATTAATCTGTTTGCAATTCTATTCTGGTCCACAGCTCCAAGAAATGCCTCTCAGAAGTCGGTGAATATAGTAGCCGTTAAGCAGCCTTAAGCTTTCGTATTTATCTTAATTCAAAGCACTCATCTCTGAGTATTTTGTGCCTGTCCCGCACAGCTGATGAGCCACTTAACTTTCCAGTTGTCTTTCAAGTTTACTTGCTTTTTTCGATGTATTATAGTCCTTCACCTTTGAAAGTCTGACAGAATGCTGTTTATCAGTCTCACCTTGTAGTGCTTTGGTCTTCTGTTTGTTTGTGGGATGTCATTGGTAAAGTGCGTGCTGAGATGTCATATCAGAAAGAAAGGCAGGGAGTGGGAATCTAGACTGGACCGAGAGGATCTGAAAGCAAAACATATGAGCTAAGCTTTCCTCTCACAGCCTTTATCTGGGACATTCAGCGTGAAATGAAGTTATGACCTATATAGTTTGACTGTACTGTATCTCAGGATACAAACTGTGATCAAGTATTTTTCTTCTGTGTAATGAAGATTGGCTTTCTATGAGGAATTTGACCTGTCTTTTGGAAGGTAAAAGTTTTTGCACCTTTTAGAAAAAATACTTCTAGTAGCTACATGCTGCTAAGTCACTTCAGTCGTGTCTGACTGTGTGCGACCCCATAGACGGCAGCCCACCAGGCTCCCCCGTCCCTGGGATTCTCCAGGCAAGAGCACTGGAGTGGGGTGCCATTTCCTTCTCCAATGCACGAAAGTGAAAAGTGAAAGTGAAGCTGCTCAGTTTTGTCCAACCGTCAGCGAGCCCGTGGACTGCAGCCCCCCAGGCGCCTCTGTCCGTGGGGTTTTCCGGGCAGGAGCGCTGGAGCGGGGCCATCGCCTTCTCTGGCAGCTACATGGCATCTGTTTATAGAGGCCACGCAGAGTGTTCGAGAGGAATAAAAGTCTTTCCATTGTCATCTTTTTTTCCTCTTCCTCCAACAAATTCAGCTCCTTACAAAAGTGTTGCTCTTGATGTTATTATTGTTAGTATTCAAGTGAAGAAAAGAGAATCTGCAGTGCTCCTTAAGCGTCCATAATAAAGGAGAACATTTAAAATGCTAATTCGAGTGGAATTTGTGTCCAGCATTTAGACTGTTGGCCTTCCCTGATGGCTCAGACAGTAAAGAACCCTCTGTCGCAATGAAGCTCGAACTCTTCCAGTGAGAAGGGCAGGGTGCCGCTGAGGGGCCCACTTGCTCAGTGGAGGGATGTATTCCTTCTCCCAACAAGATGCCTTATTTCAATGAAATCATAGTTTGTTTCTGCTTGTTCATTGACTTGCTTGCTCATTTTAGAGTTGTGAAGGGAACCCAGAGTCCAGCTGTTCCAGTTCTCTCACAAATACAGTGGCAAAAAACTGAATTCTAGAAAGCAAGGTGGGATCTCACAGGTGTCCTCTGAGCGTCCTCTGTTTTACCACCAGCTGATTCTTAGACTCTGAGCCTAGGTGTTCTATGAGTGTGGGAGAGATGGTTTTTTTTTTTTTTAATGTTCGACCAAAATGGCCCATCATCTAAAGTATAAAGGCCTTCGAATAACAAAATACAGCCAGAAAAGGTTGAACACCCAACCAATGGAACAAAGGCTCTTTGCTCAGGAACCACGTGTCAGTGACCTCTATTGTCCCTGAGGTTCCTGTGTCTAACGGGATGCTGCTGTGATCGCAGCTCACTGTGGGGAATAATTCTGCTGAATCTCATGCTACAAGTGCAAGGGACCCATGGGGACCCAGGAATGGAAAAGCAACAGGAATATGTAAGATGCCTGATGGATGTTTATCGCATCAACACCAGAGACTTTTGCGCAATTCCTGTAAAATTTCTGGTATGATAAAACTGTTTCAGTACTGTAAGCTCTGCTCACTTTTAAATATCTAGGATTCTTACCTTTTTCTGCTATTCTAAGTACGTATGCGGTAGGTTACATATTACTACACTCCCAGTGGTTATGACTCACCAATATATGTATTCCAATGTCTAGCTCCTCAAATTACCTCTGGTATGAAGGATTTTCATAAGGGTTTACCTCTGTAATTGACGTTTAAATACTATTTTTTTAAGATAATACTTACTGTGATTTTTCAAAGTACTCAGAAGCCAGATTCCAGTTATCCTCAGGCTTGCACTGATGGTTAAGAATTCACAAATTGCATTTGTACCATCTTTAGAAACCTCTATTTTTTCTTGTTAACTTGTGATTTGTTGGGAAAAGCAAAGTGGGTTCCCAGCTTCTGGGTGATTGTAAGAAGTTTTAAAGCTATACTACATTACCCATGCTACTGAACTATTCTACTTGATCTATCTAGGCAAATAGATATGAAAAGGGACTCTCTCATTTAAGTCAGGTGAAAGAAACTTACCAAAAAGGGTAAGGTTTTTTTTCCCTTTTATATCCTTTCTGCAAACTCAAAACTCATCCTTTCCCACAAACTCAAAATTCTACAGAGTCCTTTTACTAGAATAATCTGCTCTTTGCAGAATGAGCCCTGCTTAACACAATATTGTTCCCAGGAAAAAGAGTTCCATGGTTAACTAAGGAACGACAACAAAGGGAGAGCTTGATAAACACTTGAATCTCAACAATAAGCAGGTTTATTTATTTCAGGTTTTTTCCATGGGTTTATTCAGTTTTCCTTTTTTGGTAACTGTGCCTGGGGTGACTATAAGGAGACAGATAGTCCATGCAAAAATTTTCAAATTTAATTGGGTACAGAACATTTTTTAAAAGACATATCTTAGAGATGCAGGGTCTTATAGAATAACTTTGAAAAAACCTTGACCAACCCCTTCTAACCCAGCATCCTATTTAATTTCTTTCATGAATATTTTAAATATGTGCTAATTATTTTTCTCTTCATGTTCAGTGAAGAAAAGAAAACGGAAATATTAGTTGCTAAGTCATGTCCGACTCTTTGGGATCCCATGGACTGTAGCCTGCCAGACTCCTCTGATGATGGAATTCTCCAGGCAGTACTCCAGGAATGCTGGAGTGGGTTGCCATTCCCTTCTCCAGAGGACCTTCCCAATCCAGGGATGGAACCCAGGTCTCCCACATTACAAGCAGATACTTTACTCTCTGAGCACCTAAATGAGTTTCTGATTTGTTGCCAATAATAGAAATTAGTCACGTGCAATCATTTACATTTTCTGGATTCTGACTGAGATCTTGTAAACCTGAAATAGGAATACAATTTGAGTGATAGGGACCAAGGTCACCTTCAGTTCTAAAGGGCAATTATAATAGAAAATCGTAAACTTTTCTGAGTTTTCCTTTAATTTTCTTCTTGGTGAATTTGTATATCTTCCATGAAATATGTCCATGGTTGAAAGCACTCATACTAGGAATTTTAAAGTGTTGTTACAAGTATTGATTACTTGAAATGTGTTGTTTTTGGGATATGACTGAAACCCTTCATTCTGAAACTATCCCTGAGATGGACAAGGAAGGTGATTTATTCAGTAATTACATGGACAAACTCGTGCTTTGGAAGAAAGCTGGGAGTGTTTGGGGATTTATAGGTTTGGGGTACACACCATTCCTGGCAATTTAGGCTGTGAATTTTGTTAGGTATTGTTAGAGAGCCTATGCAGTTCCTTAAATGCTAATCTTATTCCTGAAAGACCACTTTAAATAATGGTGGACCTCTTCTGAAAGGGCTTTTAAACTGTGTGAATCGGCTCTATAATAGCAGTGGTTTCATGGCTTGTACCAGTGATGTCTTTACTGCATCTCATCCACAAACTCACCCTCCAGCGCCAGCCCCTGATAACGGTTCCACTCTAAGCCATTTCTCTCACACAGTGGCCAAGTTGGAAAGCTCGGTCAGAGGAGGGCACAGTAGAGAGAAGGCAGGAGGGAGCGGATTGTTTCCTTCCTGCTTCTAGTGGGTTTGACTTTGCTCTTTCCTGCCCCTGCTACATGTTCAGTCAGTAAGGCAGCTGAGTGGGGCCATCAGCAGGTGCCCTGCCCATTCTGCATCCGGGGTGGACTACTCCTCCAAGACCGCACAACCTGGGCCAGAGCTTGGGACGACGCTGTGGGTCTTCCCAACGTGGCAGCACCTGCTGCAGACTCCCACGGAGCAGCTGTCCTCCGGCCCACCTTGAGCTGGATCAGCCGGGCTCACCGGCCTGCCGCCCAGAGGTTTGTTGTCTCTCCCAGAGCGGGCATCACGTACTCCTGGTCTCACATCATGACAGTGCCCAGCTCCCTTCCAGGCCCATGAGCTTTGGCTTGCTTATACCCTGAAGGTTTTCTTCTTGCTTACACCTGCCTGGGAAAACCAGTACATATCTCTGCCATACGGTGGAAAGAAATCACACCTTCTCCGATGAGGTCATAACCTCTGCCTTGGGAGAGGGCTTCACTTCCAACTTTGTCCTTTTTGAGTTCTTTCTCATCCATAGGAAACCTGTCAGAATCATCTTTACATCTTTGTACTAACTTTTCTAAGATTGTTCAATAATTCTTAATATTAAATACTTCTTTTTAATTACTCAAATATCTCTCCGGATTGGACCCTCATTAATATTAAAAAAATATCTAGCCCTAGTTCCCTAGAGAGGGGAACGAACCATAATGGATATAGTTCCTGTTTTCCTTCCACAATTCACGTATTAGATCTGCCTCTTAGCAGTGGAATCACCTCTCATAGCCTCTCATGAGCCTCTCATAGCCTCATCCTTAAAGCCCACAAATATGGGAAAACCTAACAATTTCAGACACATGGAACACACGAAATCTATGTGGAATACAGTGACTGTACCAGGGTGTGTACTAAACACACAGCAGATAATGTATTAACGAAGTGAGATCTTCGTTAGGATGCTCTTTCCAAAAATAAAGAAAAACAAGAATGCCACAGTTATTTTTGTCTTCCTTTATATAAATTTTATAAAGAGTAGAGAGAAAATATAATAATTACTCTGTTATAAAAATATTCACATATATGAGTAGGGAGAGAAAATACTAGCTCTTTCTGATAAGAAGACTCAACTTCATGAGAATGCTTTAACTGTGATTAGGGACGTAGCTCCTAAGTCTTGAAAGTCAAAATGTAGAAAGGAGGGCTGTTTTACAAGGAGAAGTGTTTATGGAATCAAGAGTGCTGATTTCAGTATCTGAAGGAAAAAGAAGCCACGTTCTGCAGGTGAACATCCACGGTGTCCTCGCAGCCGCGGCCGCTGCCAGGGTTAGCTGATAATAACTAACAGGTGCCGCCTTTCGCAGAGAATTGCCCTGAACTACACCACTGTATTCCCTTCTTGAGGGCTAGAACAGTCTCTGCTGAAAGCTGACTGATCTAAGAGTCCTGTGGCCCCCGCTCCTAAAACTTAGCTTCAGAGCTTTCCAAGGAATCCATCTGAAAATACTGGCCTTCACCCTCCCAATCCTGCTACCCTGAATCCACTTCTCTCCTAGTAAAGCACATAAACCCAAGGTCAACTATGGAAGGCACTTATCTTTGAGGCCCCCAGTGAGCTTACGCCTGCTTATTCAAGTCTTATGTAGCCCTCTCCTGCATTTACGTTGAGAGGGGCTGGTGTCAAGCTTTGGCTAATGGGATGTTCAGTTCAGTTCACTCACTCAGTCATGTCTAACTCTGTGCAATCCCATGGACCACAGCTCGCCAGGCCTCCCTGTCCATCACTAACTCCCAGAGCTCACTCAAACTCATATCCATTGCATCAGTGATGCCATGCAACCATCTCATCCTTTGTCGTCCCCTTCTCCTCCTGCCTTCAGTCTCTCCCAGCATCAGGGTCCTTCCAGTGAGTCAGTTCTTCACATCAGATGGCCAAAGTATTGGAGTTTCAGCTTCAGCATCAATCCTGATGGGATGTTAGTAAGCATAATGCAAACAGAGGTTTGCTAAGGTTCATGCATTGGAGTGTGTCACCCTGAAGCTCCTTCTAGAAACCTAGTTGCTCCCTGTGAGAAGCACAAACCACATAAGGAGTCAAGTGGATGAGGAACAGGGCATTCTCAGAAGTTTCATGTGAGTTTACAACAGCCAGCCAGCACTCACTGCCAACCAGGTACAGTAGTCCAGTCAGGTAACACGACAACAAAAAATCCACTGAGCTAAGCCCAGGTAACCAGAAGATAATGAGAGATACTTAAATGGTCAAAATCTGGAAAATCTGTTATAGTGCATGCCGAGTAGCTTCAGTTATGTCTGACTCTTTGTGACCCCATGGACTGTAGCCCATCAGGACCCTGTGTCCATGGGATTCTCCAGGCAAGAATACTGGAGCAGGTACCATTTCCTACTCCAGGGGATCTTCCAGACCCAGGAATTGAACTTGTGTTCCTTGCATCCCCTGCACCGGTAAGTGGGTTCTTTAGTACCACCTGGGAAGCCCAGACAGCTGCTCTTACTTTACCCTATATGCAAGCCTCCTAATCACTGAAATTTATCAGTATTTCTATCTCTGTTTTACACAGGCCTGGCTAGACATCTTAATTTCCCTTTGTATTTTGCTTGCCAGTCAGTTCAGTGAGTCATGGCAAATTATGATAGTACATTTTCACATTTACTTTCTAAGTCTCAAAATTACTTACTTTTTACTAAGTTACAGCATTTTGGCCTGACTCTTGAAAGTGAGCAGTAAAGTGACCATGCAAATCGATTGTCTAGTAGGGAGTGCCTTCTAAGTGGTGAACGGTCTGCTGTAGTCAAGGCTTCATTAGCCCCGTTTCTGAAATGGTACCTACTCATCTCCTCTTCCGGAGAAGGCAACGGCACCCACCCCGGTGCTCTCGCCTGGAAAATCCCACGGATGGAGGAGCCTGGCGGGCTGCAGTCCATGGGGTCGCTAAGAGTCAAACACGACTGAGTGACTTCACTTCCACTTTTCACTTTCATGCATTGGAGGAGGAAATGGCAACCCACTCCAGTGTTCTCGCCTGGAGAATCCCAGGCACGGGGGAGCCTGGTGGGCTGCCATCTATGGGGTCGCACAGAGTCGGCCACGACTGAAGTGACTTAGCAGCAGCAGCAGATCTCCTCTTTATATTTGGCTAAACAATAAAAGCTTGGCTCCAGGTCCCATTTATATTTGTGTTGTACTCTTCTTATATCTATTTTAAGGTTTACACAGTTGTTATCACTTCTAACATTTTTAAGGTAATGAGTCAGTCATTTATATTTTCTTTTTCTCAAGTAGCTGCTCAATAATATGAAGAAGAATGCATCCCAATTATAATAAGTAATATAGTAATTCAGAGAAGGCAACGGCACCCCACTCCAGTACTCTTGCCTGGAAAATCCCACAGATGGAGGAGCCTGGTGGGCTGCAGACCATAGGGTCGCAAAGAGTCAGACACGACTGAGCGACTTCACTTCCACTTTTCACTTTCATGCATTGGAGAAGGGAATGGCAACCCACTCCAGTGTTCTTGCCTGGTGAATCCCAGGGACGGGGGAGCCTGGTAGGGTGCCATCTATGGCGTCATACAGAGTCAGACACGACTGAAGCAACTTAGCAGTAGAAGTATAGTAATTCAAATAAGTGTATGAATCTGCATAAAAATATTTTAGTATACAAATAAATGCATAGCTATATATTTATGCATAGTTCATAAATGCACGTGTCTATCTGTGCATATATTAATGTATATAATTAAATGAATAAATGTTAAGGGACATTTATTAAGGGAGGTTCTTGTTTGCTGAAATCACTCCCACAGTCATAGCCAATATATTATCCACATACGGGTAGTGAATATAGCCTGAAAAGCTCTGATGACATTTCTGAACTACACATCTAAATAATGAACAACAAACAGTCACCATAAAATTGTCTGCAAGCATTAACTTGTACTCAAGGCGCTAGCCTACTTAGGGAACAAAGACGGCACTGGAGAGCCTTTCTCAACAGCAGAAGTAGTAAACACGTCTTTAGACATATTTTCTTCCCTCAGACAAAGCTTCTGTTACCACATTATCTTGTCAAGTTGTATGAAGTTTAGATGGATCAATACTTACATAGGTAACTTCTAAGGCACACCTGGCCTTCCAGGAGGTGACACGTTAATTAAATAGATAGCATTCTTTTTCCTAATGTACAAACGCTTGAATTTTAGTGCTTCTTTCGGATCCCTTAGTCTCTGTTTTAATACTTTTGTGAGCTTGAGGGCTAAACCCAGCCAAGAAACCTAGTAAAATGTAATAATTTGGGAATGTTAATAGCGATATTTTGGCGAAAGAGAAAAATGAAAAATTTTCCTTTGATCTCATTTGGCCTCTTGCTTACCGCAAAGTATGAGGTGTGTCTCTGAGTCTTAAAACAGATATTTTGTAAGTTAGTTTGGTTTTGAAAAATATTAAGAATCTTGTCTAATACCAGACTCACACTTTTGTGATTTCCTAAGCCAGAATGTCAGATTTGGCTGGTTTACAGATCTTCAGGGCAGGGGCAGTTCAGAATCAATTTTATTGTGGCTTGTGAATGTGAAACATCCAACCTGCCTAAGAATGTTACCCTTTGAGAAAGCAATGCTCTCATTAAATCCCACATCATTTATTTTTAAACCATGGAAATAAGAATAACATCATTTATTTTCAATTATATAATCCAGAGTATAGAATTTGAAGCAAAAACTGATGTTGAATCACATTGATGCCACTTTGTAAATGAAAATTCTTGAAAGTCTTACTTTCTGAGACTCAACTTCATCAGCTAAAATAACAACAAAACTCTAAAATAACTCTAAGAATATATTAAACATGTTCAAAACTATTACTTCTTTTTCTTTTGTCTTTTAAAATGGCCATTATTATTCTCTTTCATAGGAAAAATGATACTTTCATTTGCATTTTTAATTGGTAAAATTTTATTCTACTTTCTAAAATTCAAAGAAGTGATTAAATAGAGGACTGTCTCTATTGTTTGTCTAATTTCTAATTTTGTTGCAAAGCAGGAAATTATAAATATTTTATTCATTATTAACTTTACTAATAATTGATGATATTGGGATTAAAGAAGTGGAGTTATATTAGCAAATATTTAAAGCAATAATAGTCTATTAGAAGGAATGGAGTAAGATGTATACTAATGAAATATTAGTGAAAGATTTTGTTTGTATAACTTTTCAGGAAAATATTTTGTCAGTGGGTATCATGGACTATCAAAGGACATCATATAAAAGTATTTATTATAATGCTCTTTATTATGCAAAAATTTGGAAGCAAAGTTATCTAACACAACTAGATTAAAAAAAATAATGGTCCATCTATATGTCAGACATTTAGTAAGTTATTTAAAATATTTTCCAAGAAAATGAAAAGGAAGAGAAATAAAGCACTCATGATATAGTATTAAGTTAAAAAATAAGTTTGCAAAACCACATAAATATAACAAATGAATATACTTTTGCTCCACCTTTCAAAAGAAGGAAAATAACCAAAACCACTCTATGCTTTGATATTTTTTCTTCATTAATACATGCTAATTCTAATGGCATTTGAAATTAAAATTTCTTTCTCCTAAATGCCATATGCTACTGAGAATATATAGTTTTCTGTGTTTTGTTTTGTTTACTGTGGATCATTTTGAGTCCACAGTATCTTCCCAACCCAAGGATCAAACCTAGGTCTTCCTCACTGCAGGCGGATTCTTTACTTTCTGAGCTATCAGGGAAGCCCCTTCAAAAGGTATATAACTAAAGCATTTAAGGTGTAATATTTTTATCACACTCCCCCAATTTTGTTTCCACTATGAAACTGTACCTATGAAAACCTGGACACAACACTTAGTTGCTGTGTTGAAAAATTATTTCCTTCTCCCAACCCATAAATATGAATATTTTCCCAAGAGTTTATCTTCAACCATTTTTTCTCATTATTCTCTCTTCATTCACTATCAGATTAAAACTTCTGGCTTCAATTAAAACCTTAAAACAAATGACAGCCTGGGCCGACGTGTCTCCCAGGTTACAGTCCAGAAGCAAAGCGTGTGTGTGTGTTGCCGTCTCAGTCTGTGATGCTATTTCATTGCTGACACATCTCACATGAGCTCTTTCATATCTCACCTAATCTCATGCCTCTTTCTGTGATCTCTCTTTTTGTGGATGGCATCACCCTCTTCCCAGTGATTCAGTTTTTAACTATTGGCATTTCTTAGTTCCTCTCTTTTCTTCTCAAATCTACCAGCTCCTTCCCAGATTTTTCTCTGCAGTTTCTCTCATCTCCCTGATATGTGCCCAGTGAGGCCATTCACTGGTCTCCCATTAAACCAGGATATGTCACCAAGATGCAAGAACTGACCTTAAAAAAAAAAAAAAGCATCTAACAAAGTTATTGGTATAAGTAGAGAATGATTATGCATTAATGAAATCAAAACTAATTGAATTCCTTCTGGGATGGCATTTAAGGATGATTAAGTTACGTTTGTCTTTGGGGAGAAAAGAAGAAATAGACATAAAGATAAAAATATTAATAAAATTAATAAGAATGAACAGTGCTGTGCTAAGCCTTTGAAACGTATTATCTCCTTTCATCTTTATGATAACCCTGTGTGTTAGGAACAATGAACTTCAGGCTTAGAGAATTTGAGCGATCTGTTGAAGATCACAAGGCTAAGTGTCAAGGTAGGGATTTAAAATGGTGTGGGTTTTTTTTTTCTTTTGGCATAGAAACTGCAGTGCAAGCACATGTGTGATTGGGAGAGTCATGCACGTGTTTACCAAAAGTCTCTCAGCCATGCTCGTCAGATACAGTGATACATGCTTACAACGAATAATCTAAGAGAGAGTCGTAAGTAACAAAATAAAACAATAAAGATGTTACTAATTATTCTTGGATAATATAAGGGTCATTTTGGGTAAATGGCAACCCACTCCAGTACTCTTGCCTGGAAAATCCCTCGCATGGATACAGTCCATGGGATCGCAAAGAGTCGGACACGACTGAGTGACTTCACTTTCACTTTTGGGTAGTGGAGCATGGATGCTGTTTCTGAGAGAGTGAAAGAGAAAGGGAGAGAGAAAGCTGTTGTTTCGTCGCTCAGTTGTACCCAACGCATTTGTGACACCATGGACTTCTCTAAGCAAGAATGCTGGAGTGGGTTGCCATTTCCTTCTCCAAGGGATCGTCCCAACCCGGGGATCGAACACACGTCTCACACATTGGCAGGTGGATTCTTTACCAATGAGTCAACATTATTTGCTCATATTCTGGACCCCATTTACTTCCAGAAGTATATAAGCATGCAATTGACAATAGTTCAACTTCTTTTTTTTAATTTTGCTTTTATGTGCCAGGAACAGTAGCAAAGTTCAAATTCTATTCTTAATTGGCACTTTCTGACCAAATATGTCTCTTAAAAATACAGCTAAAATGCAGAACACTGATTAGGAAGGCAGGGGTCCTGGTTTCCTTTCTCTAGTCTGTCACTAAGTTGTCATGTGGCTTGCAGTGAGTCACAAATTGTTACCTTTAAAAATAGAAAAACAAATAAAAGTGGCTGAAATATTCTATCACATGACTACTCATCACACTTGTGAAGATAATTTTAATAGAAAGTGATGCAAAATTATAACAATATTATAAAATATAAAATTTGAATATGCTAGACGTTCAAATATCATTATCTTATGCTGCAGTAGTAATCTCAAAACTGGCTTTAGAAATAGACTCTGCCCCTATCTCTTCACTTTAACAGTGAGAAATCAGGTCCACAGAAATGAAATTACAAGCCCTGGTTCACAAAGTTGGTTCATGTCACACCACCCAGGTCTTCTGATATTTGAATGAGTATTTTTCCCAGCCTACTTCTCTCCCACTACTTAATTCATAAACATCTTCACGGAACCTTGTAAAATGAACTCTGGGTGATTAAAATTGTAGGCAGGATTCTGGGCCCCATACATGCCTGGAAAAATGCTATGTCTATAACTGGAACTGAGTACTATTTCCTGAAGGGCAAGTGAGGTGTAAAAAAAGAAAAAGGGAGCTTGTACTAAAGGTCAGTTTGTGGCTCTAACAATCCACCGTGCTTCCTTGATGGCTCAAAGGGTAAAGAATATGCCTGCAATGCAGAAGACCTGGGTTCGATCCCTGGTCGGGAAGATCTCCTGGAGAAGGGAACGGCTACCCACTCCAGTGTTCTTGCCTGGAGAACTCCTTGGACAGAAGAGTCTGGTGGGTTACAGTTCATGGGGTTGAAAACAGTCAGACATGACTAACACTTCACTTCAATAATCTACTAAAATTATTATTAAATCCCTTAGGATGCTTCTGCTTACACAGGAAATAAATCACAAGCTTAGCGTACTTTAAAAAGTAATATTAGAGAAAGTTCTGGCAGATACAAAAATGCAGTTTTATCTGAGAAAGAAGAGTAGGAATTGTATTTTCATTTTAAAAAGCACAATTATGGTACCACAATGTCCTAATAGATACCATACATTTTTATTTCAATTTTCCACCCTAAAGAAGATAAAATCTGCGTCAATACAGTTCTGAAGCATTTTGAGACTTTATTCGTATGTAATGTGCTTTCATTTCCATTCCCCCTCCCCACATCTGTTTCATTTTGGGAAGGATTCTTTCTACTAATGCACATATGTCAGATAATAAGAGATTAAAACCTAAAAGGCAAGGCAAATCTGACATTTTCCCCAACATTCCAAGTAGTCACATAATAAGCTTTACTTCCTCTCCATTGATTTCAACAATTGGGATTTTATTTTTAAAATAAGAAAAGAAATCAATCCCTGAATCACTTTACTTTTTGTATTAGAATTTACAAAACCTGCTGCTTTGTAAAAAACTAAGGAAAAATTTTGATAGTTCATCACATGTATGCATATATACACATGAATACCAGCGTATAGAGCGGTAGTTAATTTCACTTTTAATGATTAAGCTTCTAATAATGGTGACATGCTTTCTTACATGTTTGTCAATGGGCTTTCTGTGCATTATCTATAATTTAGTCTTCTGTCAGCATTTCCAAGTCATTTTTCTCCGCTTCCAATTTGCCTTTTGACTAATCTGTCTAACTCATCTGCTTTCTAAATTCACTGGAAGTTAAATTATTACAGTATATGTATTATACTCTGTTTACCAACATTTTTATGCAATCAGCTCAATTAAAAGGCTGGGATATTGTGAAAACGATGAAGAGTTACCACTTTTTTAAAGGTGTTTAGCATCTCTAATAGAAAATATTATTTAGTTAAAAAGAATGTATTAACTATTGATATTGCTTTTTGTAGGCTTGTAAGAAGTTTTTCAGGCAACAGATGAGTCACACTTTGTTTGAAACATAACTCAGTCCTTATGCAAACGTGGGTCTTTACATTTGTGTTTTGCGATTAAATGAAACTATGCTACTTTTTCATCATTTTTTAAATATGTCAGTCTTTGCTCCCTGTCATTTCCCCTTATCCCCATAATCATCTTCCATTGGAAAGTGCGAGGATGGGCAGTCAATACATGTTTTAGAAAGTCTTCTGTTTTCTTATCTCTGCTTTCGACCTATAGTCTTTGAAGTAATTTTCAGTAGTCTCTCTCTGTCTTGTGTCAAAGTTTGGTCTCCTGTTAAATCGCCACCTGTGCTAAAGAGAGCTAATCCATTAGGGCCGAGCCCCTCTAAGGAGGTGCCTGGGGCAATCTCTTGAGTTTCAGTTTTAGCAGCTGCTGGAGATGCGTTTGGGATGGTCCTTGTTACAGAAATTAGACAGATCAGGAAGTAAACAGAGGTGCCTTTCATCTGACCCAGCTCGGAGACAAGGGGGTGGGGCACAGGGGGAATTCCTCTTCTAATTACTTTAGGGGTCAGTTCTCCGGGACTGATGTCAATGTCTGACACTCCTAGTCTTTAGGGGAAATTTTTGAAAAAGAGAAAGGAACAAAAAATTTATGAGCACCGAAGCTGTCAAGTTTTTCCTTCTGAAAATGTCTTGCCCTCTTGGATTCCCAGTGCTGTGTGCAGTTAAGGTGGGTCCTGCCCTTTCTCCACTGAGGAGGAGCTGGAGAGGAATGTTACGGTGCACCTCTCCTGAGCTGAAAATGCTCCTCTGAATTTCAAGGGCGCCTTCTTTCTATGTCAGTTCATTCATTTTACATTTTTTTATACTGATTTTCATTGCTCTTGATGACTTGGGGCAAGGTCTACCTCTGTTGTGTTTCTGTCTGTCTTATCATGTTTTTAAGTTGACTTCTCAAAATTTTCCCAGGTGACGCTAGTGGTGAAGACCCCGCCTGCCAATGCAGGAAACATAAGAAGACGTGAGTTCTATCCCTGAGTCGGGAAGATCCCCTGGAGAAAGGCATGGTGACCCACTTCAGTATTCTTGCCTGGAGAATCTCATGCACAGGGGAGTCTGGAGGGCTATGGTCCACAGAGTTGCAAAGAGTCTGACATGGCTGATGTGACTTAGCACATAGCGTGGCACTCAGAATTTTAGCCATGTTCCCAGCTGCCTGCATGAAAACAGAAGTGGCGTAGAATCAGGTGTCTGTTGCCAATTTGAGACTACCAGGTTTAAGAAAAGATAGCTAGAGAAAAGGAAAGCTACGTGGACTTGCTTGAGATAAAAGTATCCAAGGATCACTGCAGGCAGAGAATCTCCAACTTTCAATTTCTTATTTGCTCTATTATCAAGTATATGTTTACCTCTGTGTGATGGACTGTTCTTTATTTCAGGACAGAGATTCGCTAACTTTTTAAACAATGCAAACTGTAAGCTATCTATTTGTACATTTATAAAGTCAAACATTCTGCTACTATATAGAATCTATGTTAAGGAAACTGTAAGAAGTTTAGTAAGCAGAGAAAACAAATGTTAGTATTCTGAAATACAGTTTTATAATCATTTTTCTAAACAGATGAAATCATATATGTTTTCAAAAAGGGATCATAAGTACAAGCTATATTAAAATTCATATTTACTTAGAAATATCAAGAATATTTAGTGATATTACATTGTGTGGGTGCCTGTGCTGTAATGTAATATACACTATTTACTATGTAATTTCCTCAGTGTGAAAGGTAAGTTCATTTCTATATTTGCTTTGATATAACTCAAAAATATAGAAAAGAAAATAATGATGAATGAAAGTTCTTCCTTTTGATAATCTAATATCTAAAATTGGTATTTATTTCAAATATTTTCTTTTCTCCTATTCCATTTTCAAATCAAAGATATGAAACTTTTTGATATTTGATGTTGGTAAGACTGATTAGAAAAGGAAAACATTCTGAACTAAGAAAAATGTCCATTTCCAATTACAAAATGACCTCAAAGATTATCTTTCTGAATTAAGATGATAAAATATTGCTTGCTAGAAATAACAGGATCAGTTGCATTTTTTTTCCTATGAAAAGTATTGTCTTTGGAAGTGAATCTTACTTGTTAGGCAAGTTAGCTTTTGCAAACTGAAGTAGGAATCATGAACACTGCAAAATATTCACTCCAAAGGACAAGGGGGCAGTTTCAGAAACTGTAGCGTTTATCGTCCAAAATCCCTTGAAAAGCTAAATTCCTTCAAGAAATTGATCCCTGTGCCCTTTAAAGGTTCATTTCTGCCTCTCCCTAAGTGACTTGCCAAATGAATGAAACTATTTTTCTAGTTTTGAGAATTCGGTCAATTTCAAGGACCAACTTTCTGTCAGCAGCTCTCACTCTGGCTTTTTCCCTAGGCCATCTCAAGAGTTCAGGCACATTCACAGCATTTTAGGGAGATGCTCCCGTCATTGACCTGTTTTCTGTGGCTGAATCTCTTGTCCTGCTGGATCATGGCTGCCCCATTCTGTGTTCATGAGATGTGACTGGCTCACTTGGAATTCTGGTATTTCACGCTCAGTCGTGTCCAACTCCTTCCGACCCCATGGACTGTATAGCCCACCAGGCTCCTCTGTCCATGGGATTCTCCAGGCAAGAATATGAGGGTGAGTAGCCATTCCCTTCTCCAAGGGAATCTTCCCGACCCAGGGGTGGAATCTGCATCCCTTATGTCTCCTGTATTAGCAAACAGGTTCTTTACCACGAGGACCTCCAGGGAAGACTCTGGTGTTCATACTGGCTCCCAGTATGAAGGTCGTGGTTCCTCCCATGATGTCTCATTCACTGAATCTTCTCCTCCCAATCTCAGGCTTCTTCAGATACCCTGCGTGTCTCAGCATACATACACCTCATGACCAAATCTCCCTCAACTCTTAAATCCACTTCACTACTGCTTCCCCGGCGCCACCTCCCACAACCCCCGGACAACACACAAAGGGTGATCTGAGGTCTAGCTTGCTGTTAGTCTCTCTTCTCTCTGATGCTTTGTAGCTTTTATTTGGTGCTGAATGTAAGATTTCTCTGAGAGGATTGCTCACATCCCAGGATAATGCCTGGGGAATCCCAGGGACAGAGGAGCCTGGTGGGCTGCCGTCTATGGGGTTGCACAGAGTTGGACATGACTGAGGCGACTTAGCAGCAGCAGCAGCAGCAGGATAACCTTAGGGTACTAAAAGGGAGGTGTATTTTTCTATACCCAGCATCTTGCCTCTCTACTCTTAAGGTGAAACACTGTCTGAGATTAGGGCTCTATTTGATGAGGGCTCTTCCCCTGGATTTTCCCTGCAAATGGTTCTCCAAGTTTCTCCTAGAACCAGGAGTAACTTTGCCTTTCTCAAGTGGAAATGACTTCTTTTACTTCATGTCCCTTTGCCTCTAAATACCGTTCAGTTCAGTTCAGTCGCTCAGTCATGTCCGACTCTTTGCTACCCCATGACTGCAGCACGCCAGGCCTCCCTGTCCATCACCAACTCCCAGAGCTTACTCAAGCTCATGTCCACAGAGTCGGTGATGCCATCCAACCATCTCATCCCCTGTCGTCCCCTTCTCCTCCCACCGTCAATCTTTCCCAGCATCAGGGTCTTTTCAAATGAGTCAGCTCTTTGCATCAGGTGGCCAAAGTATTAAAACTGTAAACTTGTAACATCAAGCTTTTCTCTTGATTTAAAAAAGAAGAAGATACAGGGAAATTAGGACATCCCTTTCTCTTTGAAGAATTTCAGGCTTTAAAATCGTTTTGAAGATTTTCATATATTTAGTTCTAAGCTCAAAGGTGAGCGTTCATGTTTCGTTTCAGGTGATGCCTGACCTCTAAATGAGGCAGTAAATATCGTTAAGTCAGTGAACTCCAAGATGTTCAATAATGAATTGTGCCAGCACGATGCTCACAGACAGGCAGACCCCTCAGCCCGCCAGCCTAGTGAAAGAAAGAGCTAAGGATTCCTTCCAGCAGCACCAGGAGGCTACTTGCTGTTAACCCCAAGGGCTATCATGGGAGGAAGACTATTTCAAAGGGGAAAATGGGACTAATAAAGAGTTTGAAATCTGAATTGCCTTAGTAATACCTACGGGGCTTCCCAGGTGGTCCGTGGGTAAAGAATCCGTCTGCCAATGCAGGGGATGCAAGTTTGATCCCTGGGTCAGGAAGATCCCCTGGAGAAGGAAATGGCAACCCACTCCAGTATTCTTGCCTGGGAAATCTCATGAACAGAGGAGCCTGGTGGGCTACAGTCCATGGGATTGCAAAAGAGTCGGACACGACTGAGTGACTAACACTTTCACTTTCAACGCACATTTTAAAGTAGCTAATGGCATAATATCTCACTTTTCTATTTTAATTTCTATCCGTTTAATGGAAATGATTGATAGGATCAGCTAGAAGTAGGAATTGCATAGTGCAATAACATATCCTTCCTACAATACATTTGTGTAAAGCTGAGCTACGAGGGTGTATGGGATAAAAAGAAAACAAGACAATCTTTTAATGCAAACTGTTCACTCAAGAAAATCCCATTTGTTGTTAAGATGTCATTACTTCTCCTGTAAGTAAGGTATGCAGAACCTTTAATATTGAAGATTAAAGATAATCTTTTTAGAAGATTATCAGTCTATCTATAAAAAATGAACCCTCACTTTATCATAAGTAGATTCCAAAACTATTCCTCAATCAAGAGAGACAAGACATGCGATCTTCGGGGAGACAATAATGTGGTATACGTGTATACAGTTTAACACCAAATCCAAACAGTATTCTTCCATATCACTAATTCCTTTCTGTGGTTGAAATGAGATTTGGTGTCAGTATTCTCAGAATTTAATAATGAATGCACATTGTTATTTTATTCCCAGGCAGATTACGCGTTCACTTTAAGAGAGAAACATTTATTCTTTTTGATTAAGACAGCACTCATCAATTTTTCATTTCTCTCATAAGTGCTCATGATAAGGATAATGAAGTTGAGATCAGCAATTCATCAGTTCCTGATAAAGCTTTGCTGAGGACTTCTATTATCCTAGGAACTCACCCTCATTTATCCAGGGCAACACTGATGTTAATCCCTTCCTTTGCCTTAAATTTTTCTTCCTCTTTTAGAGATTGATAAATGAGATAATGTACCTAAAAGTGCTTTGTAAACTCTGAAGTGCTACACAAATGCAAAATATTATTATTTAAAATTACGCTGCATGCTTGGCAGTTAGAATGGTGCTTTTTGTGTAATAATGATGTCTAGCTCTTCTCAATTGCTTGGAGGATCAACGGAAATGGCTCATTGATTGGTAAATTAACGCTGCAGTCTTGCTGTTGTATAGGTTTCTGAGATGATCATTAATCCTGTCTTGAGAAACTCATGTGTTGCAGAAAGGATCGAAACATGACTTCTTTACCTTTCATGCCTCTACTCTGCCAGATTAAAATATGTGCTTCTGTACCCCTGGCATCCTATTCCCGTCTTAATCCTTTTGACACCGATGGACACTGAAATACTCTACACAACCTCATCACTGAAGGAAACTATCTGATGGAACTCTGATCTCTATGAGCATCTTGCTCTTCACCTTACCTGTTGTTTAAATCAAAGCATATTTTAGTGTGAGAAGTAAATTGAAGCTTCTCCTGGACCTGATTCTGCCCATCCTTCTCTTCGATGCCCTTACATATTATAAATTAATCTGTATTTGAAAAATCTTCATTGCTAAGTTGATAGGGATTGCATTGAATCTTTAGATTATTTTGACTAGAACAGTCATTTCCATGGCCAGGACAGAGACACAGACATGGGCACTGGCTTGTGGACACAGTGCGGGAAGGAAAGGGTGGGATGAACTGAAAGAGTAGTACCGCCATACTGCCATATGTAAAATAGACAGCCAGTGGGAAGCTGCTGTCAGCACAGGGAGCCCAGCCTGGTGCTCTGTGACAACCGAGAGGGTGGATGGGGGTGGGAGGGAGGCTTTAAAGGGAGGGGATTTATACATATACTTATGGCTGATTCACACTGTTGTAGGGACAGAGACCGATACAACATTGTAAAGCATTTATCCTCCAATTAAATGCTAAAAAGGGCTTCCCGGTGGCTCAGTGGTAATCTGATTGTAATGCAGGAGATGCAGGTTTGAGGCCTGTGTTGGGAAGATCCCTGGAGGAGGACACGGCAACCCACCTCAGTATTCTTGCCCAGAGAATCACATGGACAGGGGAGCCTGGCAGGATACAGCCCATAGGGTCATAAAGAGTCAAACGTGACTGAAGTGACTTAGCATGCACATAAATGTTAAAAAACAAACAAACAGTTTTTAACCTTCAGTAGGATCCTATGGAATTGCCTCTAAACCTAATCATCTCTAATCTCAATTTTCACAGTCTGGATTATCCATTCTAACTTCTCTACAAAAGTCATTCTCAGCCAGAGTATTACAGTCTATATGTGGGTTCTGAGTCCTTGACAAATGTATTCAAAATGTGAAATGATTTTAGGGGGATACTTAAAATAAGTATGTACTGTGTTAGGATAATTCTTTTCGAACAGAGCACCGAAGGAATGGGTCCTGTGAACTGAAGAATGGCAGAATCCAATCCATTGTCTAGTAAGAAAGAATGGAGACACAGTTTTAGTCTAAAGGAAGGTGCGTAGCAAAGAAGAATCTGGTGTTTGCTGAAAATTATTGACATGTCCTTTGTGAAAATAACAAAGAAAGTTCAAAGTAGAATTTGCATAGAAATTCTTCTATGCAAACCATTGAGGTTCTGAAAGAGTGAATAATTACAGACCTTTCCAAGACACTCATATCAGAGTCTGATTGTGCTCCAATTTTTGCTTATTATGTGTTGTTTTGGAACTTTGCTTCAGCTCTGCTAACTAATATCCTGGTACTTGAATTAAACCATAAGTTCAAAAGACTGAGAACTAAAGCTCTACAAGATCACAAGTCTTAATCCCATCCAGCAAGAAAACAGTTACTGAAGAAAAAGATCTTGTTATGTGATTGTTGTGTTTAATAGCCAGAGAGAAGCATTCTAACAAAATATCACTTATAACCGATTTTAGTCAGTGACCTATATTTCCTACCAGTAATTCATTCAAACGTAGAAAGTCAAAGCCAACACGACCCACTAGCTCTTGAGAAAGTTTATTTTCCTTTTGTGTTTAAATACTTGTCAAAGAACCTTTGATTCATTCTGAGCCACTATAAAATCGGGCACATTTTATATTTCCTCGGTACGTGCATTTCAAAGAGGAGGGACGAAGACTTTTATTTTTGTGAAAAAGAAAACAAGTTTATATTCTGAATGATGGGGCTGTGGGGACGCAAGTAGTTTGAAATGTGAGGAGAAGAGAAACTGTGTGGGACCGTGGCTGAAAGTTCCCACTGGGGCTGAAGGAAAACTGTCAGCAACCTGGTTCCTGGTGGCAGGACCAGATTGAGGGAGGAAATTGGAGGCCACAAATATTTCCCGTTCATATTGATCCCAATGTGGCGTTTTTGGTTGGTGGGTGGCAATGGCCTTCTCAGGTGCTGCTAGTGGTAAAGAACTCATCTGCCAACGCAGGAGATGGCAGGCTCGATCCCTGGGTGGGGAAGGTCCCCTGGAGGAGGGCATGGCGACCCACTCCAGTATCCTTGCCTGGAGAAGCCCAGGGACAGAGGAGCCTGGCGGGCTGCAGTCCTTGGGGTCTCAAAGAGTCGGATACAACAGAGGCGAGTTAGCACACATACACTATAAAAGATTTTCCAGGTTTTGACCAAATTAAAAATTTTTTGATAAATGTGTGTGTTTGATTATTCAAAAGCTTTCTTAAGGTAGAATTCACAAGCCAAGAAATGGAACCATTGTAAGTATACAATTGGATGATTCCTAGCAAATTTAGAGACTTGTGTAACCATCACCACAGAGAGTTTTAGAACATTTTTATCGCCTCAAAATTTTCCTCACACCCTTTCACAGTCAGTCTTGCACCCCACTCCCAGCCCCAGGCATCTCTGATATGCTTTCTGTCATCATAAATCGAGTTTTCTGGACATAGTGTATACATGAACAACACGATATGTGCTCTTTGCATTAACTTGGGGAAATGTTTTGGAGGTCCATCCGTGTTTTATTGTGCAATAAAAATCGTCATATATGAAGTTTAAATTTCCATTCAGTTCAGAATGCTTTTTGCTTTCCTTTGTCATTTCTTTTGAGGTTTGAATTATTTAGAAGTGTACTGTCTAATTTCCAAATAGTTAGGCATTTCCCCAATTTTTTTCTTCTGCCTATTTCTAATTTTACTTCATTGTGTTTGGAGAAGGTACTCTGAATAATTTCAGTCCATTTTAAGTTTACTGAGAGTTGTATAACCTAGCATTTCTTCTAGCTTGGAGACTGTTCTATGCGTGTGTGTGCGCGCATGTGTGTGTGTGTGGGCGTGTGTGTGCGTGTGTGCGCACGTGCGTGTGTGTGCGCATGTGTGTGTGTGTTTTAATTGTATTCTGATGTTCCTGCTAGACCGTTCTATAAATATCAAATAGGACATGGTGGTGGTGAGTGTTGTTCAGTGTATTATTTTCCGTGTATTTCTATCAAATACTGAGACTAGGACACTGAACTCCGATTCCAGTGGTTGAACTGTGTGATTCTCCTTTCATTCCCGTCAGCTTTTTCGTCATCTCTTTTGAATGCTCTTCTCTTGGGCGTGCGCATGGTCAGTTGCTTCAGTCATGTCTGACTCTTCGTGACTCCCTGGACTGTAGCCTGCTAAGCGCTCTGTCCATGGGATTCTCCAGGGAAGAATACTGGCGTGAGCTGCGATGCCCTCCTCCAGCAGATCTGCCCCACCCAGGGATAGAAACCATGTCTCCTGCATCTCCTGCGTGGCAGGCGAGCGCTTTACTGCTGAGCCACGGGGGAGCCCTCTTGGGTGAGTGTACTTTCCTAAGTGCTATATCTTCCTGACATGTTGACCTTTTAATCTCTATAAAGTGTCCTTAAGTCTAGCAGTATTTTTTTGTCCTACCGCCTATTTTCTCAGGTACCAACAGTCCACCTCTCCTACAGTTACTATTTGCAGAGTACATATTTTTCTATCCTTTCCATTTGACTGTTTGTACTTCTGATTCTAATGCGTTTCTCTTATAGACGATTGGATCCTGATTTTTTTATCCAGCCTTACAATCTGTACTTTTTTGATTAGAGTACTTCATTCAATTACATTCAATGTGATTATTGATGAGGATGGAGTTGTCTTCTGATTTCCCATTGCTTTTCTATATGTTTCATTTTTGTTCTCTTTTACTGCTTTATATTAAAATGAATTTTTGTATAAAATTTTAGTTTCCTATTGATTTTTAAAGCTCTTTTATAGTGGTTGCTCTAGGGATTACAATATGTATCTTAACTTCTCAAAATCTACGTTAGGTTAATACTGACATTTCCAATAAAATACAGCAGCTCTCCTGAAATACAGCTCCTTTTCCTGTCCATTCCTTAGAGCTCTGCTTGTCATATACATTACATGTGTATATATTATAAAGCCATGAATACGGTGCTATAATTATTGCTTATAACTTTGGAAGAAATTTTAAATCAAAATTTCTATATTTACTCCCATATCTTCCATTTCAAGCGCTCTTTATTTCGTCTTCTTTATTTGAGCTATCATTTGGTATAATTCTTTCAGTCAATAAGACTTTCTTTAGCATCTCATCTAAAACTGTTCAGTCAATTCCCTCAGTCATGATTTCTCTAGGAATGCCTTTATTCTTCATTCATTTATGAAGAACAGAATATTGAACATAGAATTTTTTTGCTTGACACCTTTTGTTTTATTTTACATGTTTCCCCCAGGACTTTAATTTTGTCATTTCATTACTTCCCAGCCCCCATTTTTCTTTTTAATAATAAGTCAGCTTTTAATTTTATTGTTGTTATTGTATACACAAGTCAGTTTTCTCTCGATGTTTTTAAGATCATCTCTTTGTCTTTCGACAGTTTTAACCAAAATATGGTAGGCATGGTCTCTTTGTGTTTATCCTTTTGTTTTCTTGAGCTTTTGAATCTGTATGGCAATTTCTTTCATGCAATTTTGGAAATTATAAGCATCTATTCCTTAAATATTTTCCTACCCCCTTCTCTCTACCCTTTCTTCTCCGGGCTCCTGTACCTGTATACTAGTAGGCTTGCTGTTGTCTGAAAAGTCTTTGATTCTCTGTTCATTTTCCTTCAACAGTTTTCCTCTCTGGTTTTCACTTTGGTTGATTTCTTTTGGTCATTTTCTAGAGCTATGAAGTGATTGGTTTTGACAATTTTGTCCAGTTTCACAGTGGTTTCAGGAGGAGGGTAATCGTGGGCATCTCCTCATACTAGAGATCTGTAGTCTTGTCCACATTTTAAGAAATACTGACCTGGAACCCTCTGTGTGTGGGGCATTACTTCTATAATCCTTCCCTAGTGGCCCTGCTTCTCACACTCACTAGTTACAGCATTCAGTGTGAAGGCCATCCCGCATCTGGCTGTATGTCCTTTGCTCTCTCTGCTTTCTGTCAAATGTTAGGACAAACATTTCACATCTTTCACCTGATCCATAACTCGGTGATAATTTGAATGATAGCCTTTCTGGAGCTGCAAAGAATATAGACCTTGTATGCTTCACCATAGAGTCACGGTGTTCTGGACTCTAAGTCATGCCGTCATTGATTTAAAAGCAGCTACTCAGTCCTTTAGTACTGGTGATGCTCTCTGGGGGAAAATACTAGACCATCACTGTCCAGCAATGACAATAAAGAGGGCTGTATTACAATGCATTGGTCACTGACTGCTGAATGCCCTTATCATGCCTGGACCCCATCACTCAAACTCCTGTAGTGCCCCTGATATAAAAATTTTTCAGAGATTGAAAGTAGTGGATCTCCTCATTGGCAAATAGCAAATGACTGGGACTATTATTTCAGAACCTCTAAGATACGTATGGAGGGGAAACACCTCAAACAAAGTTCTGGACGAAAACTTTTAGTTGTCCCATTAGAGTTAAATAGGCTCGTACTTTTTAAAAGATGATGTGAAAATAGCTGGACAGAAAAGATTGACTGAGTACCATGAAATAAATGGGAAGCAAAGCCTCACAGGGGAAGAGGGGGCTTGCACAGGACATATCACCTTTTGACCTTATGGTAATTAAGGGGGTGTGCTCCTGAGGAGCAGAGGCCTCTCAGTAAAAGGACAGACTGTAAGGGAACTAGTGTTTCCTGAATTCCTTTAAGACAGAGGAGAAGGAAGTTTACGTAAAGAAACAGAAGGATAGAGGTGGCTGCTGACAGATGGAGGCTCCAGAGGACATTGTCAGACATGATAGAGCAAGGGAAGCTGGCAGAAAAATCAGACGAGGGGTGAGAATTCTGCAAACAAAAATATAACCTGAGGGCCTGACATTTGGGAATGAGGGTAAGAAAAATTTTCTCCTGTCCAAAACAGGGACACATAATCGCAAGGAGAAAAAAAGAAGAAGAACTCCAACATCGTCTTCAATAGTAAGTGTACCTTAAAGTGAATCAGCATATAACTACAGATTAGTAACTAACCTTATCATCATCAATATCATCATCATATTATTATATTAAGTGATGCTTTATTTGGGAGTATTAAAATACCCAGTGTGACTAACAGAGTTTACTTTCAGGTTTCAATGTTGTTATTGTGGAAAGTCAAATGTATACCTGGAAAATCTTTGTTCTCAGGTGACTCCTCTCAATTCATTGTAGCCCTGGGGCATTTTTGGAGGCAGATATTTGTGCAAAAAGGGAGTCAATGAATAGTGCAAATGCTACTAAAAAAATTAGCGTGTCTTATGAGAAGGCACAGATGTTAACGTATCAGATGCAAGGAAAGGGAACTCTAACTAATTGGATCCTATTCACCCTCTGTCAGTTTCATTTAAGAAGACATTTAAACAGTACACAGCTGGAATTTGGAAGATCTCCTTAAACGAGACTCCATAAAACCAAGCTAGTTTAGAGTACTTCTGTGTCTACTTCCTGTTTCTTTGTTTCTAGCTTGCTTTGCCTATTGACGTGAAGATGTTAGTAGCTTTGGAGTATTTTATTAAGCAAACAGGAAAAGTTTCTAAAAGATATGAAAGTTTAGAGAATTGACACTGAGAATTAAAAGTTATTGGGTTTCCAGTTTCAAACAGACTCAATCAGGCAAGGAGTATTCCCAAACCAACCTCATTTTGCACCTGAGTATAAACGAATCATAAGAGTTTAGACTTGAAAGTGATCTGAGATTTTATTTAGTCAGACTCATTCATTTTGCAAGCTAGAAAAATCAATGCTCAGAGAGGTGAAATGGCCTGATGAAAATCACGAAGTGATGAAAATCATAAAGTGATTTTCATGAAGGGCCTTCCCTAAAATCAAGATTTCTTTAATCTGAGGTTGGGTTTTCACTTGCTCAGACGTGTCTTTGTGACCCCATGGACTTTAGCCTGCCAAGCTCATAGAATTATCCAGGCAAGAATACTGAAGTGGGTTACCAAATCCCCCTCAATCCTAGTTTAGTCCTGTTTTAATATCTCATCTTGCCTCCCTCTCAGATCACATGAGATTAAGATGTAATCATCTCTTTTAAAATTTTACATGGGAATATAGTTGATTAACAATGTTGTGTTAGTTTCAAGTATAGAACAAAGCAACTCAGTCATACATGTATATGTATCCATTCTTTTCAAATTCTTTTCCCAGTTAGGTTGTTACAGCATGTTAAGCAGAGTTTCCTGTGCTATGCAGTCGATCCTTGTTGGTTACTCATTTTAAATATAGTAGTGTGCATGTATTAGTCCCAAACTCCTATTCTTCATAAGTTCCCAAGGAAACAGAATTTGTGATTTCTCTTTGATCCGCATTGCGATACTATCTAAAACAGTATCAGAACTCCATGAGGCTTAAAATTGACTTTTAAATAAAAACACCAGAAAAGTCTGCATGTACATTGTGTGTACTTTTCTATGCCCATACTGCCGGGGAAGGTGGGAAAAAATAAATAAGCCTGGGTTTTCCAGGTGAAAATCAGTTGTTAGAATTCTTTCTCCACTGAGTCACAGGCAGGTTACCCTGATGAGTCTGCTGCAGTAGTTCCATAAATCAAGTAACTTATGGCTACCCCAGCCCATTACGTTTATCATGTTGTCAATATGCCACATGTCACACTGGTCTGGTCAATGACTCAGCTAAGTATGACAAGCAGTTTTCAAAAAGTACCTTGCGGTCCTTATAATTTATTCCACATTTTCCTCAAAACACTGTAATTTTCCCGACCTGGCAACACACACAGAATATAGATGTCACAGGCGGATTTCACTTCAGTACCTAAGAGAATATCTGACACAGAAGTTGCTGCTTCTCTGCTCACATCTATGCTCTCAGTTTCCTGCTTGCTTGCTGGTTTTAAAACATTGCGTTTACCATGTGTGGTGTCCAGGTATTCATATTCTGGACAATAACCCTATTCCCTTGATTCTTGTTAAATTAAAGTTTAAAAAAATATTTGGGAATAAAAGCAAACCTTCCTTCAAAAGAGTATGCTAAGAAGAAATTTGAAATAAAAAGACGGTACTTCTAGTTTAAAAATATTTACTCCACCAACAAAGAGCCTTGAGACTGATATGCCCATCACCTTTTAAGAGCTAGTGATTCAATAAATACTGAATAGCTAGAACTCTGGCAGAATCCTCAGAAGGAACAGTCCTCTTTTACAGCCTAAGAGATGAACCACAAACCAGTCACACAGATAACTACCCTCCCACGTCTTCAGACACCTGTGTACCTAGCCCAGTCGATGGGTACACAAATCTGGAAAAGTGAAAAAGCAGACCCTCGGGGTCAGTTGCAGTCCTGAGAACAGTGGCCACTGGGGCCGATGGCTTCTGAATCAAATGTGGAGAAATTAGCTTTCCTGGCCAGCACTAGACTAGAAACTTAAAGCAGTCCTGGGTAGCAGATCGTATACTCCGCTGGTTAGAGAAAAGCTGTAACGTGTGTTCACAGCACATGCTCCCTGAACTGCACGGCATATGGCTTTTAAGCTTTAAGAGACTGACGTCTTCATAGCCACACAGGCTTGCTGGAGTTGGCAAGGGTGAGCCAGTTTTTTGACTCACGGGCGCCCCCTGGGACACTGCCTGGGCTGGGGAGTAAGTGGGCGCCGGGATGAGGCATTGAGCGAGTGCGGAGAGTAGGGAGCCTCGAGGGTGAACAGGTTTCTTCCTTCATGGGAAATTGTAAGGTGCCTGACATCACAGAACCTGCTGTGGAAGCTGCCTGGGGCTGTGGGAGGCGCCAGGGTCACTGGAGGAGGCAGGCATGGGATGAGCAGGGTCTGGGTTCATGGAGGCCGACTGGGAACTTGTTTTCATTTAGGGCCATTGGAGCCAGCTGGTGCCAAGGTGGAAAGGGCGGGCATCCTGGGTTCAGGGGAGCCTTCAAGGAGCCGCAGGAGGCTCTGGGGGTTATCCTGGTGCCGGGCCTTGGGGTCCCAGTGTTCACTCGCGTCTCCTTCTCCCATGCGGAGGACATCTCTCTCTGGGCTGGGCCGTCTGGGATTGGAGGGGGACAGTGGGAGGGAAGGTGTAAATCTCTTTCTTGCCCTCCTCAGTGTAGCCTTTCTCTTTGCTGGGCTGTAATCCCTCACCTGGAATTCTTGACTCTTGTGAAAGTACTTTGGCGTATAGAAAGTTGTTCAAATTGATGGTATTTTTGGTGGCACAATTGGTAAAGAATCTCCCTGCCAATACAGGAAATCCAAGAGAGGCGGGTTCTAGCCCTGGGCCGGGAAGATCCCCTGGAGAAGGAAATGGCAACCCACTCTGGTATTTCTTGACTGGAGAATCCCATGGACAGAGGAGCCTGGTGGGCTACGGTCCATGGGGTCGCAAAGAATCGGGTGTGCTGAGCACACGCACACGTTGCAGGGGCAAGCCGTGGAAGTTCCTAGGCTGCCATTTTGCTGACAGCACTCCTCAGCCTTTTCTTTTCATGCTACCAGATAGATTTACTAATATTTCTGCATGTTAGTGCTATGTAATAACATCTCTAAGGAACAGCAGTTTCGACATAATATAATCTGAATTGTTTTTGTTCAGTTGCCCAGTTATGTCCAACTCTTTGCGACCCCATGGACTACAGTGCCAGGCCTCCTTGTCCTCCCATCCCCCAGATAATATTACCTAAATAATAATATTTCAGTGTTCTAATTACTTCATTTATCCTGTAGATATTTTTGAATGCAGGCTTCTCCCCTCCCAGAAAATTTGCTAGCAATTCTGAATCACATTTCTGTATCCACTGTAGCTCTCCAGGCAGGCAAAAAGTAAGGAAACCCAGGTTTGACAGACTGGACGGTATCTCTGTAGGTGAACATACAGGCACCCCCTCCTTCAGTTTTCAGGATGGAATGAATCAGAATAGGACATTTTGGGGCTAGTTTCTGTTAAATCACATTTAAAACCAGTACCTACGCAATTCAAAATAAATTCCATGGCTTTACATACGATTACAATTTAAATAAATAAAGCTGAGTGCCAGGGAAAGAATTTACATTGAACAATAATCTTGCCAGGTAAAGCAGGGAGAAGGAGACAGGAGGAGACAGGTTTGGGAAAGTCAGAATTCCCCCAAATGAGGCCTCCGCAAAGGATGGGCTGAGGAGGATCAGAGATGGAATCACTGAAGCGAATGATCTATCTTATAAATTAGACTTCAACTAGTGTAAAAGCTGCAGAAGTGAGGGACCAATTGTTTTGGTAGCCTGTCAGAAACAATTTCAAACCTGACAAGACACGGAGCAGCGCGGTGTGATCTCCTAGCCTTCAGCCCTCACGCTGGGAGGGAAGCAGAGCAGAGCAGAGCATCGTGGAGGCACCGCGGCCAGATCCCAGTGCCCAGCCCTGCCATGCGCTTCACTCACCACCCCCCTCCCTCTCCTGGGTGCCCCTCCAGCCTCTCCTGGCCACCCTCCCTCGGTGGGTATAGAATTCAGGCTTTTATGGAATCAGGATGAGTTGATATAAGCAATAGCAACAAAAACAACATCAAAAGAAATTACACCACCATCCAACTATCTCATAACATCATTAGTGACCTAAATTAAAGCAAGATAATCGCCCCAGCAGACAACAAACAGCCATGAAGAATACTAATAGCGCTGAAAGCATGTTCCAGCGCTCTGCTAGCAGCCTAGCCTCACAACACTCCTGCAATTTGCGTACAGATTGACTGACAAAGCTTTTTTCCCCCAAGTTTGGAAAAATAAAACCAGTGAAACTCACCTGGATGCTTTTTGTTAGTCGTTTTCAGGATCCTTCTTGTGAAAGGAATAAAAGCAGAAACAGGACCCTTAAAGCTCAAGCTTGGCCGAATTTTGAGTAAGTCATTGTCAGATAAAGTCTGAGAAATGCAAAATAAGCCATGGCTTTGATGAAAGAGCAAAAAGACTGTGATTTCTGACATATAGGTCAATGGCATATTGGCTGTGATTCACTTAATTTTCTGTAATAAATTGGGTAAGTGGTTTCACCTCAATTTTTTTAATCCTCTAGTAACACCAACGACAGTTACGTTTTACATCAGCAACTTACGGGTGATCCTAATGTTAAAAGTAGATGAACACTGACATGGTTCCACTTTTCTTCCCTCGTGTTCCTATGGTCATCTTTGATATGAAAAATTTGAATAAAAGGATTAATTATAATTTCATGAATTAGGATAAACTAGTCCCCATAGTAATACTTCAGAGAAATAGTTAGGTGAGAACTTGTTCTAGGTTCTCATGAGTTACACGGAATGAAGTTAAGATTGGAAACAGAGGATCACTTTAACAAACTCAGCTGGATCCTTGGGCCACTGCTTATGTGATAAATAGATATGTGATACCCATGGTAAGTTCTGCCTCTGGAGGCAATGAGAACAGGGATAAATAAAGGTGTATGAGGAAACCTAAGAATTTTTATTCCTTCTGTTTTTCCTTCAAAAAGGGATAAGCCATGCTAATTAGCTTCATGCAAATGTTTTTATGGCTGTCTTCACTTGCTGCAATTTCATTCTCCATCTGCTTCCTTATGAGGGCAAAAGAGAGAGGGCTTGTCCAGCAGGCCACCGTCTGTGTTGTTCTCGTGGATGCTTAACATGAAGCCAACCAGGGTATATTTCCGAGGGATGTGTGCTGGGCAGACTGCTAAACCTGAGAGCAGACAAGATCTAGAAACTCTTATATCCTGGTAGACTAGCATAACGCTTAAACCAAAAGAGTTCCATAAACATTTGCAGAGTGAAAACTAGCAACCTCCGTGTGTTATAGTGTCTTCATCTTGATTAAATCTATCAAAAGGGAAACCTCATGCTATTTCAGGATAGCTGGTGCTGACTTTCATTTGTCTCTTAGCATTTCATGGCAATCATTCCACATTTTCCCAGTAATCAGCTTTGGTACAACTGAGGACTGATAAGCTACAGCAGGAGGGACCCTGGCCCTAGTCAGGACGCCTTGACACTATTGTGTGGCAGTGGGGAGCTATTCTCCTGGAAAAGGAAATGGCAACCCACTTCAGTACTCTTGCCTGGAGAATCCCATGGATGGAGGAGCCTGCTGGGCTACAGTCCTTGGGGTTGCACAGAGTCAGACATGACTGAGCATGCACACACGTGAGAAGTTTACAACGGGTCTAGATCTCAGTGTCTCTATTTTGAAAATGGAAATAGCATCTTTCGTGTGGAGTTGAGAAGGTTAAGGAGATAATGTATGTGTTTAGCATGACTCTGAAAAAGTATTAACGATATACATTTTTGATAGCACTGTAAAAAGTAGAGGTCATTGTGTGGGTGTGTGCCTACATGCTAAGTCGCTTCAGTTGTGTCTGACTCTGTGACCCTTTGGAATGTGGCCACCAGCCTCCTTTGTCCATGGAATCCTCCAGGCAAGTTTACTGAAATGGGTTGCCATGCCCTCCTCCAGGGGATCTTCCTGACCCAGGAATTTAACCCATGTCTCCTGCAACTCCCTCGCTGTAGGCAGATTCTTTACCACTGAGTCACTGGGGAAGCCCTAGGAGCACTGGTGAGAGTGAAAGTGAAGTCACTCAGTCGTGTCCAACTCTTTGGAACCCCGTGGACTGCAGCCCACCAGGCTCCTCTGTCCATGGATTCTCCAGGCAAGAATACTGGAGTGGGGTGCCATTTCCTTCTCCAGGGGATCTTCCCAACCCAGGGATCGAACCCAGGTCTCCTGCATTGCAGGCAGACACTTTAACCTCTGCTTCTGGTCTGGACCTCACCAGGAGAATCACTACGCTAATTTTACCCTATTCTTGCAGATGTGGGTGTGTGTGTTTCAACTCTCCCTCCTCTGTTTTGAATGCAAATGAGCAAGCCAGTAGCCATTTGATTTTGATGAAAGCACTTAAGTGGATCAAACTGGAGCCTAAAGTGGACCAAAAATCCTATTCTTTTGGCTGTTTCATCCACCCTGCCAGCACGTGTCAGTAAAGTCTTCTGAGGACGCCACAAAAATCTGAAAATGCCATTCTTCTACAACTCCTTCCCTGCGTTCACTAACCCTTTCTTACAGCTAAAACCAGTTTACTATTGATTCAATGAGAGATTAGATATTTAGACGACTGCCAGCCTGACATTAACAGAGTTAACTTTGAGAGAAACATCCGTGTAGGCTCTGTTTATCACTTTTGCAATTAGATTTGCATACTGTTGATGCCTGCTCCCGGGGGTGCCTTTGTGATATGGAGAAGGTAGGACAAAAACGAGGCCAGAGCTATGGCAAAGTCCCGTTTAGCCTACTTTTTCCTCTCTTGCTTACATTTGTTTCCCTACCCTGTGACTCAGATGAAAAGCAGGAAAAACAAAGAGAGGCAATAACAGTACTCAGGCTGGCTGGAAAATTCTAGTCCAAGACAGGAGGCTTGGTTTTGATTACACCTAGTAATCAAGCTATGTCATGTCAGGAAGCACTGATATGTGTGTTGAAAAGCTTGATTCTAGAGACTGTACGATCCATTGACTGGGACAAGCAGCCCCAGTTCATCACTCTTTTTCAGTATTGTGGTGCTGGTTTTGAAACAGGAAAGACTACAGGATGACTGGGTTAGTTGGTTATTACTTGGGCACTCTTTGTTTTCTAGGCATAGTTAGGAACAGCGCTTAAAAAAAAAGAAAAGCAATATCATACTACCAATGAATGGAGCAGGGAGTTCCAGTACATACCAATTACAAAGTACAGACGAGATTATCTTTGCATTTCCAAAGACAGGAAATTAAATATCCTTAGATTTTACTCAGTTTCTACCCTTTTTAAGTATCCGCATATAGACACTAACCACACAGGACTTCGTATTCTGTTGCAGTTCACCACTTGGCTGTGGTTTTTCAGGTCCAGAACAGGGCTGGTGCTAAGCACTCTCAAACTTCTGCTTGTATCGTTACTAATTGTTATGCACAGGAGAAGTCTGTTTCAGAAGTCAGAAAACACCCGTTGGTTTTAAGCCACTATACACACACACACACACACACACACACCGTTTTTAAAGTATATAACTAGGAGTGTGTACTTTCCAGGTGACTTAGTGGTAAAGAACCCACCTGCAGTGCAGGAGATACGGGTTTGATCCTTGGGTCGGGAAGATCCCCTGGAGGAGGGCATGGCAGCCCACTACAGTATTCTTGCCTGGAGAATCCCATGGACAGAAGAGCCTGGCGGGCTACAGTCCATGGGGCTGCAAACAAAAAATAACCAGGAGTATAAGCAGTTGCTTATTCCCTAATTCTGAGGTTGCTAATTCAGTGCTAAGCAAGGTCATTATCTGGAGTATGTATTAGGTTAGCGCATTTATTCATGTCTTCTTTTACTATTGTGATATGTATTTATAGGATGATTTATGTCAGATGATAGCCAAAGGGCCAGCTGTGGCTACTCGGATTCCTTCTGGCAAATTTGTCTTTATATGTTGATATATCAACTGGTATTCAATATTTAAAGTAACAGCTTTTGAAATAAAATGAATGAAATACCACAAACCAGTAAGTAATGAGACTGATTTTTAAAGCCATATTAACCCCATGTGAACCGATTGACAATTAGTGACAATGGGAGATTTCAGACGCATTTTGCAGAATTATCATCAGCAACAGTTTATGTGAGCTTACTTTGCATATCATCATCTGCTAGAAAATGTGGCCTGAGAAAAAAATGCATTGATTATTTTTTAAATTGCATTAATTCTCTGGAAGAGTCAAAGACCACTTAAAATATCTTACCAATTAATTTCTCATTTTCAAAGGACTGTATAAAATCATAGTCGTTAGTACTAAAAGTAAATTTTAAAAAATCTCTGCCAAGAGAAAAATTTGAGATCATGATGTCCTTTGAGGCAACTGGGAGCTTTCTGGGGTTTGTAAAACTTTAACATAAATTTGAAAATAGAAATAAAAGTAAGCCTTTGCTTTAGAAATAGCTGTGCCACATCCTGAAATGGGCTCCGCTGGACACAGAAGCAAGAGACCGAGTCTGGTACTGATGGTTGGACTCTCTTAAATGGCCTCTATCTCGTTTATTCAGATGTCCATTTCCTAAAAAGAGTGAGTTATGCTGTGCTAATGGCTCACCTGGGGGAAAAAATGAAAAGTCAGTTCAGAAAGAATGATAAGAATGCGTTTTTGAGAAAATAAAATAGAGATAACTTGACTTTGATCATCATTTTCCCTAACAACAAAAATCCTTTGACTCCCAGTATTAAGCTTTATCTCACTAAGCAAGATACATGTTTGAGTATGTTGTCGGAATATATGGTGCCATGAAAATAATCTCTCATTGTGGTTAACAATCTTCTCAAATACGATTAAATGTAGGAATGAGCTATGATAAAACACCCCTCTCTGACAGGACAAATTTGAGCAAGATGAAGAGGCAGGGGAAGGCCTTGCTAAGGAGGCTGCTCTAAAAATGGTACCCCACCCCCAGCCCCTGTGCTGCTCATTGGTTATGGAGAGTCTGTGGGTTGTCACTCAACTTTGATGCTTTTCTTGAAACAAATAACCGATGTTTTTTTGAAAGTCTTCATTGTTATAGTGTTGCCTCCATTTTATGTTTTGTATTTTGTGGCCACAAGGCATGTGGGAATTTTAGCTCCCTAACCAGGAATGGAACCCACACACCCTGCGATGGAAGATGAAGTCTTAACCACTGGACCACCAGGAAGTCCCATAAATGGCTGATATTTTTAAGAGAGGTTACTGACATCCCTGGAGAGGGCAGTGGCACCCCACTCCAGTACTCTTGCCTGGAAAATCCTATGGATGGAGGAGCCTGGTGGGCTGCAGTCCATGGGGTTGCTGAGGGTCGGACATGACTGAGCACCTTCACTTTCACTTTTATGCACTGGAGAAGGAAATGGAAACCCACTCCAGTGTTCTTGCCTGGAGAATCCCAGGGACGGGGGAGCCTGGTGGGCTGCCATCTATGGGACTGTACAGAGTTGGACATGACTAAAGTGACTTAGCAGCAGCAGCAGCAGCACTAGCATCCCATTTTAATCAATCTGATTTGGAAATGATATTTAAGTGTCAGGAATGGAAGAAGGTGTGGTGGATAGTTTGTTTCTTCCTGAATGGAGGGTCTTTATACAGAGAGAGCCTTGTTGATAGAAGTAAGACCCAAACAAGCTTTGAGGTTAGTGCTCTTCCCTATAGACCAGAGGGCAAGAAAGAGGAGGCCCCCAGACAAAGACAGAAAATAAGGGCTACATATTCTCCCTCCTTCATTTAAAGAAAAGCAAAGTGAGTTATCTGGGTGCTGACTGGGTCCCCATATGTGAGAAGGGTCTTCTGGCAGCAGATCTCAGAAGGTGCATTTTCTGAGCACCCTGGGGTGTTGGGGAGGCCCTTGTAGTCTTGAGGGCAGCTGGACATTGTCCTTTCTCTTGCACAGTGTGGCCAGGTACTTGGAGATGAGGCAACTCAGTCACAGTTAACCTACGGCCTATTTTTAAAGAAATAATAGCTGCAAGCCAGACCCACTTTTAGTCAAAAGTAGTCCCTGGCATACCAGTGGAGCCTGTTACGCTATGTGTATGCTTGGTCACTCAGTCGTGTCCGATTCTTTGCAACCCCATGGACTGGAGCCAGGCTCCTCTGTCCATGAGGATTCTCCAGGCAAGAATGCTGGAGTGGGTTGCCAGCCCTCCTCCAGGGGAATCTTCCCAAGCCAAGGATCGAACCCAGATCTCCCACATTGCAGGCAGATTCTTTACCATCTGAGCCGCTAGCAAAGCCCAAGAATATTGGAGTGGATAGCCTGTTCCTTCACCAGTGGATCTTCCTGACCCAGGAATTGAACCAGGGTCTCCTGCATTGCAGGCAGATTCTTTGCTAGCTGAGCTACCAGGGAATTCCATTATGCTGTAACCAAGCTTCATCATCTAGCTTGTAACCAAGCCTACAGCCCACAAAGCGCATAGAAAGCAGAAAGTCCCCTTTCAGTTTTCAGGCATACTGATCCCAAGGAGAATACACTTCAAATTATGCTGAATTTGTCTTGCATTGAAGGTGATAAAAATCCTCAGAAGGAACTGGGAGAAGGATATCTATGACAGGATACTTCCGAGAGAGTGTAAACACATGTTTAGTCTCCATTTTGTCTATAAGTAGAATCTGATTTTGATTTCTTAGGCTGATGTTTCAGAAATCTTTGTGCGACCTCTGTATCTCTTGATGATTGGAACCAAGACTGCTGTCCTTTTGATTCTGTTTTCTTTGACTCCCTCTCATTCCCTCAGGCTGCCCTGGTGGCTCAGATGGTTAAGAATCCACCTGCAATGCAGGCGATACAGGTTCAATCCCTGGGTTGGGAAGATGCCCTGGAGAAGGGAATGGCTACCGCCTTCAGTATGCTTGCCTGGAGAATTCCATGAACAGAGGAGACTGGCAGGCTACAGCCCATGGGGTCGATAGGAGTCGGACATGACTGAGTGACTAACACAGCGAGCACACAACATTCTCTCACTTTCTCACCTGAGACACCCCGGCTGGATACAGGGGGCACTTCTCACCATGCGTTTGTTTAAAGGGCGCTGTCCTTCAGCGAACCACAACTAGATATCCTGGCCAGTGCATCACATCGTTTGTCCACATATGCTTATGTAACACGCATGCCCTTTTCCTCCCAGCTCTGCTCTAACATCAAACAAAAGGCCCAGGGATGTTTACTTTAGTCTATTTAAAATTCAGTCCCTTTGTATGAAGGAATTATGGAATATCCCTGTTGTATACAACACTACCCACACTTCCCAAATCAGACAATTTGGGAAATGAATTGCCATTGAAATGGGAAATATCCAGTATTTTAATAGCAAGCATAACAAGTTGGGGGAAGTTGTATTTATCTATAAGCTTTTGTAAAGTTAGAAGCTGAACTCCTGATACTCTCTTTGGTACAAATTGTTATCTTCTTCTTCACACACATTCTGATTTTTCTGCTCTCAGAAATTCCTTTGAGATGAACAAATGATCCATTTGCTGAAAAGGTAAATGGATTGTGCACATGAATGAGACTATGGTTGTTAATTTACCATACGATATTGGCATCAAATGAGGATTTCTATTTGCATGGGAAACGTTGTCATTTCTGTTAAAGTGAGGGGAACTTTCCTCATCTTTGTAAAAGAATTCTTTACTCAGAACATAATGGCTAGACATATAAAACCAAATGTTTCCAGCCTTCTCTCTCACTTACGGCCCTATGTGTCTGCATGCGTACTGTCACGTCAGTTGTGTCCGACTCTGCAACACTATGGACTGTAGCCTGCCAGGCTCCTCTGTCCATGGGATTCTCCAGGCAAGAATACTGGCGTGGGTTGCCATGTCCTCCTCCAGGGATCTTCCCTACCCAGGGATCGAACCCCATCTCCTGTATCTCCTGCATTGGCAGGTGGATTTATTACCTTTAGCACCACCTGGGAAACCCCTTCTGGCCCTACACACATGTAAATGTTGTCTTTGGTTTAAGACATCTCATTCAATACCCTTTGGCTTGCCCCACTGAATATAAACAAAGTGAAAGTGAAGTCACTCAGTTGTGTCGGACTCTTTGCAACCCTGTGGGCTGTAGCCCGCTAGGCTCCCTCCCGTCCATGGGGTTCTCCAGGCAAGAATACTGGAGTGGGTTGCATTTCCTTCTCCAGGGGATCTTCCCGACCCAGGAATCGAACCCACGTCTCCCGCATTGCAGGCAGACGCTTTAACCCCTGAGCCACCAGGAAAGCCCTGAATATAAACAAACCTCTCTCTAAATGTAGACGGATCAAACAGAGGAGATCTAAAACATCTCAATAACCTTTTATTCAAGTCAACTTCACTACTCTGAAAATTAGTGAAACAGAAATTATTGCACTAGGAAAATCATGTTCATTTTGCCTCATTGTGTGTAAGTGAACCGAGAGGGAGCATAATTCTGTAATTTTCAAGTGAGGAATGGAGGGAAGCAGGTTTCTAGGCATTTGACAATCTCAGTGCTTATGCTAGTGACAAACGTTGTCTGCACAATGATGGAGCTATAATGTGGCCTTACCCCACTGAGCATTTCATCAGTTGCTATATTGGAAACTTTATTTCATCGAAGAAAATTCCTAAACGTGGACTATACTTAGTCTTTCAGGGCAAGTCAAACAAGACATAAAAAGAATATGAAATAAACCACTCGTTTATGTTGCATATTAAAAGAGACATTCTCACTGTGAAATTCTGTCTACATTCCTCATCCATTATATTCTAAAAGAAATACATAAATTTTCAAGTGAAGACTTTTTCTCGGAGACATAAGACCAAATTTGGTTGACTACATAAAATTGTGTACAGCCTGAAGCAATTATGTACACATATATACATTTGATAATTCATTGAAATAGGAAATTATGTCCTTTAGGATACAGTAAAAGTTAGTTTTCCTAATAATTTAATACATTTTCATTCCAAGGGGCTTAAGCCAACCAATGAGACAAAGAGATAATTCATAAAAGACACTCTTTAAGTAGAAATGACCCTACAGTTTAATATGGATAAATTGGCTTCCTAATAGGAAATTGTAGTATTGCAATGTGATAAGAAATAAATATTTATTTGTCCTCTGTGGCTTCTGGCATAAAAGCCTCTAAAACCCTTGGACTTGCCTGGGTGATAAGGGTGAGAGGAGCATCTTTTGTTATTCACAATAAGCCCTTTTCAACTATAGCTGGTTTATGCTAATAAAATGATTCTTGGTGGACCTTTGGATTGCCCAATTGGAGGCTGGTTGCCAAAGGAATCAATCAAGTGCTTAGAGGTTTTGAACTTTAGCCCTATCCCAGGACTCTGGGGCTGAGAGATTGGAGATCGGGTTAATCACCAGTCTCCAATAGTTCAATCAACTATCCTTTAGTAATGGAACTTACATAAAACGCCTAAAAACAAAGTTCAGAAGGCCTCCAAATTGGTGAATGCACAGAGTTGCTGGGAGAGAGGTGGGCCCAGAGAGGGTATAAAAAACCCATGTCGCCACCTATGAAAGTAACTGACTGCACACATTTCTTTCATTTGAATATCCTGTGTTGTATCCTTTACATGCAGTGGCTGGGAGGACACACCCCACGTCTGAGGTCAGGGGCGCCTGGGAGAAGCCACCTTACGCCCGAGGCCAGGGGTGGTGACTCTGAGGAGCTACCCCCGAGCCTGAGGCCAGGGGCAGCGGCAGGGAGGAGCAACCCGGGGAGCGGTGGCTGTGCAGACGCAAGAGGGCCTAGAGGAGCCAGCCCACGTTGAAGATCAGGAACAGCAGCAGTAAGGAGATAGCCCTCGTCCAAGGTAAGAAGTGGCGGCTGTGCTTTGGTGGAGCAGCCGTGAAGAGATACCCCACGCCCAAGGTAAGAGAAACCCAAGTAAGATGGTAGGTGCTGCAAGAGGGCATCAGAGGGCAGACACACTGAAACCATACTCACAGAAAACTAGTCAGTCTAATCACACTAGGACCACATCCTTGTCTAACTCAATGAAACCAAGCCATGCCTGTGAGGCAACCCAAGATGGGCGGGTCATGGTGGAGAGGTCTGACAGAACATGGTCCACTGGAGAAGGGAATGGCAAGCCACTTCAGTATTCTTGCCTTGAGAACCTCATGAACAGCATGAAAAGGCTAAATGATAGGATACCAAAAGAGGAACTCCCCAGGTCATTAGGTGCCTAATATGCTACTGGAAAAGAGCAGAGCAATAACTCCAGAAAGAATGAAGGGATGGAGCCAAAGCAAAAACAATACCCAGTTGTGGATGTGACTGGTGATAGAAGCAAGATCCGATGCTGTAAAGAGCAATATTGCATAGGAACCTGGAATGTCAGGTCCATGAATCAAGGCAAATTGGAAGTAGTCAAACAAGAGATGGCAAGGGTGAACATCAACATTCTAGGAATCAGCGAACTAAAATGGACTGGAATGGGTGACTTTAACTCAGATGACCATTATATCTACTACTGCGGGCAAGAATCCCTCAGAAGAAATGGAGTAGCCATCATGGTCAACAAAAGAGTCCGAAATGCAGTACTTGGATGCAATCTCAAAAATGACATAATGATCTCTGTTCGTCTCCAAGGCAAACCATTCAATATCACAGTTATCCAAGTCTATGCCCCAACAGTACTGCTGCAGAAGCTGAAGTTGAATGGTTTTATGAAGACCTACAAGACCTTTTAGAACACCCCAAAAGATATCTTTTTCATTCTAGGGAATGCTAAAGTAGGAAGTCAAGAAACACCTGGAGTAACAGGAGAATTTGGCCTTGGAATGCAGAATGAAGCAGGGCAAAGACTAATAGAGTTTTGCCAAGAAAATGCACTGGTCATAGCAAACACCCTCTTCCAACAACACAAGAGAAGACTCTATACATGGACATCACCAGATGGTCAACACCAAAATCAGATTGATTATATTCTCTGCAGCCAAAGATGGAGAAGCTCTATACAGTCAACAAAAACAAGACCAGGAGCTGACTGTGGCTCAGATCATGAGCTCCTTATTTCCAAATTCAGACTCAAATTGAAGAAAGTAGGGAAAACCGCTAGACCATTCAGGTGTGACCTAAATCAAATCCCTTATGATTATACAATGGAAGTGAGAAATAGATTTAAGGGCCTAGATCTGATAGAGTGCCTGATGAACTATGGAATGAGGTTCGTAGCATTGTACAGGAGACAGGGATCAAGACCATCCCCATGGAAAAGAAATGCAAAAAAGCAAAATGGCTGTCTGGGGAGGCCTTACAAATAGCTGTGAAAAGAAGAGAGGCGAAAAGCCAAGGAGAAAAGGAAAGATATAAGCATCTGAATTCAGAATTTCAAAGAATAGCAAGAAGAGATAAGAAAGCCTTCTTTAGCAATCAATGCAAAGAAATAGAGGAAAAGAACAGAATGGGAAAGACTAGAGATCTCTTCAAGAAAATTAGAGATACCAGAAGAATATTTCATGCTAAGATGGGTTCGATAAAGGACAGAAATGGTCTGGACCTAACAGAAGTAGAAGATATTAAGAAGAGGTGGCAAGAATACATGAAAGAACTGTACAAAAAGATTTTCACAACCTAGATAATCATGATGGTGTGATCACTAATCTAGAGCCAGACATCCTGGAATGTGAAGTCAAGTGGGCCTTAGAAAGCATCACTATGAACAAAGCTAGTGGAGGTGATGGAATTCCAGTTGAGCTATTTCAAATCCTGGGAAAGATGATGCTGTGAAAGTGCTGCACTCAATATGCCAGCAAATTTGGAAAACTCAGCCGTGGCCACAAGACTGGAAAAGGTCAGTTTTCATTCCAATCCCAAAGAAAGGCAATGCCAAAGAATACTCAAACTACTGCACGGTTGCACTCATCTCATATGCTAGTAAAGTAATGCTCAAAATTCTCCAAGCCATGCTTCAGCAATACATGACCATGAACTCCCTGATGTTCAAGCTGGTTTTAGAAAAGACAAAGGAACCAGAGATCAAATTGCCAACATCTGCTGGATCATGGAAAAAGCAAGAGAGTTCCAGAAAAAAACATCTATTTCTGCTTTATTGACTATGCCAAAGCCTTTGACTGTGTGGATCACAATAAACTGTGGAAAATTCTGAAAGAGATGGGCATATCAGACCACCTAACCTGCCTCTTGAGAAATCTGTATGCAGGTCAGGAAGCAACAGTTCAAACTGGACATGGAAGAACAGTCTGGTTCCAAATAGGAAAAGGAGTCCATCAAGGCTGTATATTGTCACCCTGCTTATTTAACTTCTATGCAGAGTACATCATGAGAAACGCTGGACTGGAAGAAACACAAGCTGGAATCAAGATTGTCGGGAGAAATATCAATAACCTAAGATGAGCAGATGACACCACCCTTATGGCAGAAAGTGAAGAGGAGCTAAAAAGCCTCTTGATGAAAGTGAAAGAGGAGAGCGAAAAAGTTGGCTTAAAGCTCAACATTCAGAAAACGAAGATCATGGCATCCGGTCCCATCACTTCATGGGAAATAGATGGGGAAACAGTGTCAGATTTTATTTAGTATTCTTACCTAGAGAATCTCATGGATGGAGGAGCTTGGTGGACTACAGTTGACGGGTCGCAAAGAGTCGGACACGACTGAGCGACTTCAGTTCACTTCACTTCATAGTCACTGCAGATGGTGACTGCAGCCATGAAATTAAAAGACACTTACTTCTTGGAAGAAAAGTTATGACCAACCTAGATAGTATATTCAAAAGTAGAGACATTACTTTGCCGACTAAGGTCCATCTAGTCAAGGGTATGGTTTTTCCTGTAGTCATGTATGGATGTGAGAGTTGGACTCTGAAAAAGGCTGAGCGCCAAAGAATTGATGCTTTTGAACTGTGGTGTTGGAGAAGACTCTTGAGAGTCCCTTGGACTGCTAGGAGATCCAACCAGTCCATTCTGAAGGAGATCAGCCCTGGGATTTCTTTGGAAGGAATGATGCTAAAGCTGAAACTCCAATACTTTAGCCACCTCATGAGAAGAGTTGACTCATTGGAAAAGACTCTGATGCTGGGAGGGACTGGGGACAGGAGGAGAAGGGGAGGGCAGAGGATGAGATGGCTGGATGGCATCATGGACTCGATGGATGTGAGTCTGAGTGAACTCCGGGAGTTGGTGATGGACAGGGAGGGCTGCCGTGCTAGGATTCATGGCATCGCAAAGAGTCGGACATGACTGAGCAACTGAACTGAACTGAACTGAGTACATACAGTGCTGTCGTGCATTCAAGGAAAGGGTTGCACCTGAAGAAGGATTGTGGGCACCCTCTGCATCAGACCTACAGGAGGCCCTGTGATCGGCAGCTGAAATGGGGGTATGGACAGCCTTGTGGGACTGAGCCCCACCCTATGGGCTCTGCGCTAACACCGGGTACTTAGTGGAGGAATGGAACTTTGGACACCCATTTAATGACTGGGGCTTCCCTGGGGGCTCAGATGGTAAACAATCCACCTGCAATGCAGGAGACCGGGGTTCAGTCCCTGAGTTGAGAAGATTCCCCTGGAGAAAGAAAGAAAGTGAAAGTGAAGTTGCTCAGTCGTGTCTGACTCTTTGCGACCCCATGGACTGTAGCCCACCAGGCTCCTCCGTCCATAGGATTTTCCAGGCAAGAGTACTGGAGTGGGGTGCCATTGCCTTCTCCAGGGGATCTTCCTGACCCAGGGATGAAATCCGGGTCTCTCACATTGTAGGCAGACGCTTTTACCGTCTGAGCCATCAGGAAAGTCTGGCTACCAACTCCAGGATTCCTGCCTGGACGATTTCAAGGACAGAGGAGCCTGGCAGGGTACACTGCATGGGATCACAAAGGGTTGGGCACGACTGAGTGACTAACACTGTTACTAAGTTAGAGAATCGGTTGTGAGTGTGAAAAAAATCTGACACATTTGCTATCAGAGTGTTGTGAGTAAAAATATAGAAGCTTCTTCCAATATGTAACTTCCAATTACATAGACAACTTCCAATATCTTGAACTCATGTGTTCAAGTTGCCAATGATTCTTAGGAGAGAAAAGAAATAGAAAACCAGTATTTCCAGCACTAGATAAAATCACTACTTTCCACCCAAGACAGGCAAGACTACAAACTCCAGAGTTTGTTTCAGAATTGTCAGTGTCCTACCCATCGATCACTTAGCAAACATCAATAAGCTCAACAGAGGATTTCCAGAGCGGATGAGAGTCCTGTTTTAACAACATTCCCCAAATTTCATTATGTTTCATTTTCATTCAGTTTGAAATATTTTCTCATTTTTCTTGTGGTTTCTTCTTTGACCCATAGATTTGACAAATATGTATTATTTAATTTCCAAAAATTTAAGATCTTCTTAAATATCTTACTGTTACACATTTTTAATTCAATTATACTGGGGTCAGAGAACATGCTCTGTAAGATCCCAATCATGTTAAGTGTATGGAGACATTTTATGGCCCAGCGTAAACCTTGATGGGTATACTGAATATATTTGAAAACAGGGTGTATTCTGCAGCTACAGTCTATAGTATTCTGTAATTATCAATTAGACGAAGATAATTAATAGTGTTCATATCTTCTATGTCTTCTGAGTTTTAGCATTTTGCTCATTTGTTCTGTCAGTTGTTAAGAGAGTGGCATTAAAATCTGTAACTATAAAATGTAAAACTCTATATTTATTTCTTTGATTCTGTCAAATTTTACATGTTTTTATGCTTGTCATAATTTCTTGATGGGTACATTAATCATTTTGAAATGTTTCTCCTTATCTCTTGTAATATACTTTATCTTTAAGTCTATTATCTTACATACTAGATAGTCACTCCAGTCTTATTAGCACTTACCTACCATTAATTTTTCCACTCATTGACTTCTAGTCTCCCAACACTACTCCCCGTGATTTATTTACGGGATGTGAACATCCTGTCTTCACATTCTTGTCCTCTTCCAGAGCAGAAATCTTGGTTCCAAACCAGGGAAATGCTTTCACCAGGAGATCCAGTAAGTTTTCCACTGACCTTGGAGCTATGATGTACTCTGCATATATAAGTTAAATAAGCAGGGTGACAATATACAGCCTTGATGTACTCCTTTTCCTATTTGGAAACCAGTCTGTTCCATGTCCAGTTCTAACTGTTGCTTCCTGACCTGCATATAGATTTCTCAAGAGGCAGGTCAGATGGTCTGGTATTCCCATCTCTTTCAGAATTTTCCACAGTTTGTTGTGATTCACACAGTCAAAGGCTTTGGCATAGTCAATAAAGCAGAAATAGATCTTTTTGTGGAACTCTCTTGCTTTTTTGATAATCTAGCGGATGTTGGCAATTTGATGTCTGGTTTCTCTGCCTTTTCTAAAACCAGCTTGAACATCTGGAAGTTCATGGTTCATTTGCAAAGAGATCCAACCAGTCCATTCTGAAGGAGATCAGCCCTGGGATGTCTTTGGAAGGAATAATGCTAAAGCTGAAACTCCAGTCCTTTGGCCACCTCATGCGAAGAGTTGACTCATTGGAAAAGACTCTGATGCTGGGAGGGACTGGGGGAAGGAGGTAAAGGGGATGACAGAGGAAGAGATGGCTGGATGGCATCACCGACTTGATGGAGTCTGAGTGAATTCCGGGAGATGGTGATGGACAGGGAAGCCTGGCGTGCTGCAATTCATGGGGTCGTGAAGAGGCGGACACGACTGAGCGACTGAACTGGACTGGACTGGACTGTAGCTATGATGACTGCTTGGTCACTTTGGACAAGGAAAAGAATCGCTCGCGCCCTGGGATGTGCTGTGCTGTGCTTGGCCCCTCAGCCACGTCTGACTCTTGGACCCCGTGGGCTGCATGTAAGTCACTCTAATGAGGACAGGGAGGGGTAACTGACCCACAGGATTCACGGGGGTGTCTTTTGGTATTTCTGTTTCTGGTAATAACAGTAAACAGTTGCAGCAACTAAGGTCCAACAAAGACAAGATGCAATTATCTTAGACTGCTCAGGAATGCAGATCTGGGTTTCCAAATCAATCAAGTTACCCAGATGAGTCTAAACACCAATGGAAAGTGTAGAAATTCTAGAAAAGAGAGTAGAAGATTATGATGATGAACATCAGTAATGTCCTCAAGTCCAGCTGAGACAATACAAACAGCAATTTTTTCCATTAGCCCTTTTAAAAAATACCCTTGCATTCATTGAAAAGACTATCCCTTTCCCAGTGTGTACTCTTGACTCCTTTATTGTAAATTAATTGACCATATATTCACGGGTTTGGTCTCAGGCCTCTGTTCTGTTCCACTGATGAATGTTTCTGTTTCTATGTCAATACAATCCTGCTTCAGTTACTCTAGGACTTCCCTTGTGGCTCAGATGGTAAAGCGTCTGTCTACAATGCAGGAGACCCGGGTTCGATCCCTGGGTTGGGAAGATCCCCTGGAGAAGGAAATGCAGTCCACTCCAGGACTATTGCCTGGAAAATCCCATGGACAGAGCTTATGGTCTACCTGTGGGAGACAAATAATCAAAAACAAACAGAAATTAATCCAATACCATTCGGTGCTAAAGGGACTGTCTGATGCTGTAGGCTACAGTGCATGGGATCGCAAAGAGTCGGACACGACTGAGCGACAGCTTATCAACTTATCAATTACTCTAGCTTTGTAATATAGTTTAAAGTGTGATGCTTCCAGCCTTGTTCTCATTTCTCAAAATTACTTTGGCTACTCAGAGTCTTCTGTGATTCCATATACATTTTATGATTGTTTTTTCTACCTCTGTAAAAAATTTCACTGGAACTATGATAGAGATTTCAGTAAGTCTATGCATGGCTTTGGGTAGTATGCTTTGGACATTTTGACAATATTGTATCTTCAAATACATGAACAGGGGATATTGTTCAATTTTTGCTGTCTTTCTCCATTTATTTCCTCCGTGTTCTCTAACCTTCTTGTCCAGGGCTTTATTTCAAAACACAAAGTATAGTTATCCTTCTCAGGCATGGCTGCTTATCCATTATTTCAATTATCTACTCATTCTACATTTAGAAATATTTAAGAAGTGCCTCCAAAGTGCGAGACTATTTTCCAGGTAGAGATACAAAAGTGAACAAAACCAAAACAATATGTTCTTTCTTGGAGCTTATGGTCTACCTGTGGGAGACAAATAATCAAATACAAACAGAAATTAATCCAGTACCATGCGGTGATAAGGGGACTGTCAGATGCTGTAGACTGGTTGGCTGCACAGCTACTCTGATGACAGCTAGTGTGTTTTCCTATTATGAAAAGGCTGAAAGGCTAAAAATTCTGTCTCCCAGAGTCACTTCAAGAGATGTCTCTAATGTGACTTAGGTTTTATAAGAAATGAAATCAGAAGAGGGAAAAAGAACAAGAGGCATTCGTTTTCTTGGCACAAATCACAACAGAGCAGTATGGTCCTTGAGCGACCCGCTCTAGTGCGTGTCCCAGGCTCATCAGGAGGCTGGCAGATCCCTGAATGAGGACCAGCAGATCTTTCAGTGGCCTATTATCAGTAGTAGTAGCAGTAGTTTGCCTTTGTTTGGAGGAGGGCATGGCAACCCACTCCAATATTCTTGCCTGGAGAACCCCCATGGACAGAGGAACCCAATGGGCTACAGTCCATGGAGTCGCAAAGAATCAGACACAACCGAGCGACTAAGCACAGCACTGTATGCCTTTGTGTAATCCCTCAGAACAAGAACTATTGAAGCAAAATTTAAATTTAAACATAAGTCACTGCATATGTGGAGTTCCTACTCAATATAACACATCCTGAATGAAGAACTGAACATCAGCCATATACGCAGAGCTTCAAAATAAAGGATACAAAATCCCTGCCTTTGTAGAGTTTACAGGCTGAGTCTAATAATTCAAGAATGTATATGTGACAAATGCAAGTTCAGGAACTCTGCCCTGAAGCAGCTCCTGGGGAGCAGTGACTGTTTTGCTTCCCTGTGCTCCTGAGTATCTCTGTCACTCCTCCTGACCGAAGCCTTCACTATGGTCTTTCCGTAAAAACAACAGGACAGCACATTCCAAAACATGATTGGCACATTAGAGCATCACCATTTCTCTTACACGTGCCAGGCCTAATCGTCTATGCCAATCGTTAGGAAACCATCTCCAGCAAGCTCTGAAGAAGGATAAACGATTCCTTTGACTCACGTGTTAAGCATACAGAGTTCTGACTTCACGTCTCAGTATTTGTCACGATGCCCTAGTCCCCTCCTTGTCAATCAGTGCTCCCAGGACCTCTGAGATGGGTCAAACTATGGCAGGTTCACATCAGATTACTCTTCTCACTAGCCTTGATCTGCCTAAGAGCTGCCTTCCAACTGGGTTCTGGTCTGAGGAGCCGTCCATAGCCTCAGGAGCCAGCGGTCTGGAGCTCTTCCTCCAGCTGTTGTCAAAGACTGTAGAGGTTTCCTCCCACTCACAGTATGGAGTTAATTTGCCTTCATGACCTGTCAGCCTCTGGAGGTCACCTAATGCCATCTCAGCTGTGACATGGGTCCCTGAACGACAACTCCTCCGGGGCAGCTGGCTGTATGAGCTTCTGTGCCTAATGATCTTCAGGAAGGTGGCCCCACTCCCACCACGAACACTGATGTCCAGCAAGGTCCATCACACATTATTTAAAGATGAAGAAGTAGTTGTTCAAATATCTTCTTCACATTGTTTCCATGACAGCTCTGTTGCTGGAAATCTTGAGTAGCAAATTGTTCAATAATATTTGCTTTTTCTAATGGGACAGGGAAGTGAAAGTCGGGCTTCCCTGATAGCCCAGTTGGTAAAGAAACTGCCTGCAATGCAGAAGACCCAGGTTCGATTCCTGGGTCAGGAAGATCTGCTGGACAAGAGATAGGCTACCCAGCCAGGATTCTGGCCCGGAGAATTCCATGGCTTGTATAGTACACATGTATAGAACATGTGTATGGACATGTATAGAACACAATATGAAACAAATGTAGAAAATGTAATATTTTTCTCATAAATTTTCAGTAATGACCTATAGAATAATTACCAACACTTTAATAGTGACCAACATTTTTTCATATATTATTTCAATTGGTTAACCCAATAAGCAATGATGTAATTATCATCTATTTTTAAAAAGAGACAGGAGAAGTTCTGAAAAGTGAAATGACGTACCTAAAATGGCAGCTCACTCCAGCATTCTTGCCTGGAGAATCCCATGGACAGAGGAGCCTGCCAGGCTACAGTCCACGGGGGCACAAAGAGTCAGACACGACTGAGTGACCACCACCAGTGCCTCCACCAGCAAAAGACCTTAGAGTAAATGATGAAGCTGGACAGCGGATCCTTGAGATTCGCAGGCTCTGTGTCTCCTTTAACTGTAGACCTCTCCATATTCCTGTTCTCAGTGGAAACACCTTGAACGAGACGTCTCAACACAAAGGGAGAAGACTATGAGACTCACAGTTGCAGACTGTCAACTTCTGTTCCTCTCTCAGCATCCTTGAATTTCATTAATTTAAAACTGGGATTATTTTCAGATCTGTGACAGGAAACTTAGATCCTTTTAAAAACATGGCTTTCAATAGAGAGATCCACATTGAAATAATGCTAGATTTGATCATCAGTTTTGGAAATCTGTTCGTATAATATTTTGCTAAATGATGCTTGCTAACATGAAGTATACGATAGGATTCTATATCAAAAGTGTGCTATTTTAATTATGGATTTGAAAATCCTGCTTCCTTACAACTCATTTACTTGAGCTGGGTGGTAATGGAAGGTGTACCATGACAGTTTCATAAAAGATAGGAAGAGAATTCCTCATAATAGTGCCGTGAGGGTTGATAGATGCATTACTGATCTTCAGTGAAAGAGTGAAAACAGTGAATGAGTGAACCTCTGATTCTCTTGAACTACCTGAATGGCCAGTTTAACTTCTTTTCTCTAATTTGGTTTTAAGAAGAGAGGACCAAAAACTTGCTTAAGTGTCTATGAAAGCAGTTCCAACATAGATAGACAGCAACCCTAGATCTCTGAAGATTCCCTAATAAGGGAACACGAATGCTTGAAAATCCTAAACACTTGAAGACCCTAAATCTTATAAAAGAAACATCAGTTTATGAAGTTTATATATCATAAGTCACAAATGCCACTGTGATCTACAATGAATTCAGATATGTATTTTAGAAGCGATCTTAAATTAGAAAAAAGTAAGTAGGCCATTCTCTAGTTTCAAAGGGTCAGGATATATTCCGGCACAATATATACTACTACATTCCAGTATACAATATTCTACTATATATTGTAGTAAAATACAAACGGGTCAGCTTGGAGGACAAATCCAGTTTTTCCAGTTTTTATTTGAGTTGTTGTGTCTAGTGGTTTACACAAGAAACAGATACCTTCACCCAAACAAATCATTAAGTGACTGGCAGAGAATTGTGAAAAGCATTTTTTAGCCTCTTTTCTGAATAATCTTTTAATGATGTACATTCAGAATTTTTTTATATTTTATGTGTTTTCTACATTTTACCTATATATTTTCTAGTTGTTAAAGACCCCATCAGATAATGAGTATTTTTCACGTGGTTATGTTAGTGCTTAAACTAATGATGTTGGTTTTCTTAATGCCTATTTATTGAACATTATGAAATGCCAGATGTAAGCTTATTGATTACATGCATCACATAGCCTACATTTTACATACCTTATCTTTGATGCTTTTAAAACCCAGCTACTAAAATCCAGGCTCAGAGAGGCTAAGAACTTATCCAATGATACACCACTAGAACATGACAGAGCTGGGATTCCAGCACTGGGCGATGCCCTCTACCTCCATGCATCAGTGAGCAGAGAAGCACATGCTAAAACACATGCTAACAGACAATGAACACTAAACTCACTACAGTTAGTTTTGTATTTAAATTTCAGGAGACTTATCATTAATAGCATAGCAGTTAATACAGTTTCTCTTTTACTATGAATGGATTACACACTGATGAACAAATCACCTAACTTATGGAAAATGTCCTGGCATCAGCAGCACACTGAATGACATCATATTTGTGAAAGATGAAATAGGACAGTGTGAGACACATTTTTTCATATTAAAAGCAAATGAAGTTATATATTAGAATAAAGTTGCTCACTAAGTATAAGTCAAAATGTGCCTGTAATTTTCCTGGCATCATTATATAATTTTTATCATAATATATATGGTAAGAAAGATGTTTATTTGGAATTTCGTATGTTTTCATTTGAATATTCACTGTTAAGGCAGTTTAGGTTCAGCTTCTGTATCTTACGGTGTACGTGATGTAACCCTCATGAAAATGTATCAGTCGCGGGAACAGTTAAGGAAAAAAGTTCTTCCACTGTCTTCTAGGTTGACAACATCAGTCCAGGTTCGATGCATGATACAGGATGCTTGGGGCTGGTGCACCGGGATGACCCAGAGGGATGGGATGGGGGAGGGAGGTGGGAGGGGGGGTTCAGGATGGGGAACACTTGTACACCTGTGGCGGATTCATGTTGATGTATGGCAAACCAATACAATATTGTAAAGTAATTAGCCTCCAATTAAAATAAATTTATATTAAAAAAGAATTTTCATCAAAAATAAAGTTCCCATTCTCAGTCTATTTCTCTTTCTTTAATAAGACAAAATCTAAAGGATCCTAAACTTTGAAGTGTGTTTCCACTTCAAAAGCATCTGCAGATTTTGTTTCAAACACAGAGATTGAATGCTGCTGCTGAGTTCCTTCAGTCGTGGCCGACTCTGTGCGACCCCATAGACGGCAGCCCTCCAGGCTCCCCCCGTCCCTGGGATTCTCCAGGCAAGAACACTGGACTGGGTTGCCATTTCCTTCTCTAATGCATAAAAGTGAAAAGTGAAAGTGAAGGCGCTCAGTCGTGTCCAACTCTTCGCAACCCCATGAACTGCAGCCCACCAGGCTCCTCCGCCCATGGGATTTTCCAGGCAAGAGATTGAATGAGGTACCAGTAAATCTGCTACAAAACCTTCCTCTGGGTATCCATCCATACTGCTTCCAACTCTAAGACTGTGAAGTCTTTTGGGTTTGTGTATTTCACTGAATGTCTTTCTGGTGTTAAAGCCTATGTTCTCCTAACTGAATTACCTGACTTCTAGGAAGAATTGGATACCCATTGGTCTATGTGTGTTTCAGATTAGTTTACTCCTTTTTTACTCTTTGCTTATTTGAAACCAAGAGCCAAGGTCACCTGGTTTTCAATTAAAAAAAGATGCTTCATAGATGTAAACACTGTTATTATTCCTCTCTTTAGCGCTGAAACTTTCCAGTTCTTCTGCCCTTCATTAAAGGGGCCATTTCTCAGATTTTTCATCCTTTTTATACTTTGTTGTGTTTTTTCTGAAGTAAAATTCTGCTGCTAAGTCGCGTCAGTCGTGTCCGACTCTGTGCGACCTCATAAACAGCAGCCCACCAGGCTCCCCGGTCCCTGGGACTCTCCAGGCAAGAACACTGGAGGGGGTTGCCATTTCCTTCTCCAATGCAGGAAAGTGAAAAGGGAAAGTGAAGTCGCTCAGTCATGTCTGACTCTTGGTGACCTCATGGACTGCAGCCCACCAGGCTCCTGCGTCCATGGGATTTTCCAGGCAAGAGCACTGGAGTGGGTTCCATTGCCTTCTCCACACGTTACTTAATGCATGAGTCTAGTTTTGTGCCATGTCCCAAGTGAGTGAATTGTGGGGTGCAACCAGAGTAGTATGGTATTATTAACATCTAATTTTACCATCTATGCTGTTGTTCTATTGGCTACATAACGTTGCACATACAGAAAGAAAGTAAAACTAGGAAAAAACAATGTATTCTTTGAAAAATTTATCTGGAAATGTATTGAAGAATGCAATATATATTTGAGAGGATTAAATGCCTAATGCTTGGATACTGAGAATACAGACATTAAGTCTAAAATTGCCATTCAAGTTCAATAAAAATTGATTCTATAAAAATACTACAAATTGATTTCTTTTTTCATAAGCTAGGTAAAATAGATATTCTGGCTTCATAACTTTTTAATGCATTGTAGCAAAGATGGATCATTATCCCCAAATATCCAATTTCACATTGTCCCCTTGGTAATGAAGCTGTGTCTTATTGGACACTTGGACACTTGGCATAAAGACTGCATTTGTCAGAGCAGCAGCGGCACCAAGAAATAATCATATGATCAAGTCCTAGTCTATGAAATGCAATTACCACATGCATGCTCTGCCTTTCTCACCTTCAGATGGTGCAATGCAGTGATGGAGTCTGGAGCACCTGTCTTAGACCAGGAGATGAAACCATGCATTGAGGGTGGCCGAGCAGAAAACAGAAAGAACCTAGGTCCAAAACCCCATGAGACCACCATGTCTGTCTCCGGTTACTTAGACTGTCACATGGGAAAGGAACACTTTTCTATTGGTTTTAGCCACTGTGGGATCTTCGTTGGAGCAGCTAAGAATCATTCCTAACCAATGCATTGTGTAACAAATGTTAGTTTATCTTTAAATTTAAAACTTTTATTTTTAATATTATTTTTGGTTTGAAAAAGTGTTTGAACAGAACTAGAATTAGTCTGCATTTGTATTAGAGAGCATTTGTATTTATTGCTTTTTTTTGGAATTTTGTAACACACTTTTAAAGATTGTATACTTCAATTTAAACCTGGAATAGTTTGAACCGAAGTATATAGAACTGCATAAAGAAAGCTGAGCAGTAAAGAACTGATGCTTTTAAACAGTGGTGTTGGAGAAGACTCTTGAGAGCCCCTTGGACTGCAAGGGTATCAGACCAGTCAATCCTCAAGGAACTCAGTCCTGAATATTCATTGGAAGGACTGATGCTGAAGCTGAAGCTCCAATACTTTGGCCACCTGATGTGAAGAACTGACTCATCGGAAAAGATTCTGATACTGGGAAAGATTGAAGGCAGACGGAGAAGGGGACAACAGAGGTTGAGATGGTTGGATGGCATCACCAACTCAATGGACATGAGTTTGAGCAAGCTCTGGGAGTTGGTGATGGACAGGTAGGCCTGGACAGTTACAGTCCATAGGGTCACAAAGAGTCAGATACAGCTGCGTGAAGGAACTGAACTGAACTGATGCCGAATTGCTGGGTTACTTTTATACCTTAGCATTTCCACGTGAATTTGGTACATGATGTTCAAGGTGAAACACACTTAATAAAGATGCTAAACACAGATTTATTCAAAACTTTCATAATACTGGTGAAAATGGAGAACAATTTCCAACAGCTCAAAAAAATAACACTTTGAAGTCTGGAAGCAGCCTTCTTGTACATTAAGAATAAACAGTCATAACTGCTTTTTGCAAAGGCAAAAAGAGTACATTAAATTTTCTTTTCAGTACATTTTGTTGACTTTATAATAATTTATGTACTATAATAATAATTTATAATAATTTATGTGCTAAAGTCTATTGTGCTCTCATAACATTAAAAACCAGTAAATGTTATTTATTCCAAAAAATTGAGGACTCTGAAACCACCTGTGATTAAAAGTTTTTGTTTTATTGTATTTTTCTTTTCATATATGAAGAAAAGGATTAAGTCTCAGCAATGGAATTCTGTTGCATGTTAAGTTTGGCTGAAGAATTAACACACTTTCTTATATGAGTAGAAAGTAGTTGATCATGGCATAGAGTACTTCTTTGAGTTTATTGGTTGGAGGTTTTACTAAAATTAAAGAAAGTGTTATTTTACTTAAAATATTTTACAAGAAAATGTGTGGATATAATTTCCCTATTATTCAAGTTTCCCTAGTTATTAATTGTATTAATTTCTGTACTTTGGCGAGTAACTTTTAATGTAGAACTTTTAAAATTCATGCACTGCCTGTAAAATATCCAACTCTTACTCCTAAAGCAATTTTTAAAATATATTCAGCACAATTACAGTGTATAATTGTGCACGGCTACTATTTTTATGTTAATTTTGAATCTAATACACATACCCTACCTTGAAATGTGATTAGTTAAAATACTCAGATTTTCATTTCTTGGTCTTAGAAAGCATCACAAAAATATTTAAACTTTGGGTGAAGTAATGATCGACACTGCATGTAAAAAGCCTTAATTTTCTCATGTTTTTCAAACCTTTAAAGCGTTTGCTTGCATTAAATGTAAATATTTACAGGATATTCTCTGTAAATCAGTGTGAAACTGGAGTTAATTCTCTTTCAATAACTTTTATGGCAAAAGACGGTCAACAGCACATAGGCGATTAATAGCAGCCATTTTTTGATCAAACAGGAAATAAGCAGGCCCCCCAAACAGAATGAGGCCACAAAGAACGGATTCCAGCCAGTAAGTCTGCTGGCAAAGACAGCCCAATGGGTTCTCGCCGTAATCTACAGGGCTCAGCAGTGATTATTCTCACCCGCCGTGCTACTTATGTCTGAGTCTCTTTTCCTTCTCTCTCTCTCTCTCTCTCACACACACACACACTTATTACCAGTGGTATCCCAGTCTCTATGTTAAGAACTAGGGATTAAAGTATACAAGGATTGCTACTTCTTAAAACCTTCAAGACGGTAAAAGGCTATCGATTCCACTATGTTGTACAAACTATGCCTGAACCATTTCCCTCACTCTCTCATCGTGCTTGTGTGTCTGGCATCAGACAGAAAAGGATCCTGGCATCACCAGAAAACCCTTGCTACCTGCTTGACTCTGCTGCTATTCTCTGTAACAGTGAAAAATTATACCTGTCATCGACTGAATGCTGCTTGTAAGGCAGGCAAGGTTGTAAGTTCTTTACAGGCGTTGACTCATTCACTCACAAAAGCTTAGGAGGGAGCCACTATTATTATCATCATTTTTCAGATAAGGTAAACTGAGGCACACAGATGAGGTAAATTGCCTAGTGTCAGGCAGGTAAGAAGTGGAGGAGTCAGGATGCGAACTCAAGCAGGTCGGTCCGCAACTTCCTCTTATTTCTCGCTTTTTCTCCCCAGGCATGACCTTTCACTTGGATCATGGACAGTGCTACTGCTTATTTGGGGTTTGCTTTTGATGTTGAAGCAGAATGCTTCATTCAATAAATTGAATGTGAAAGTAATCACAAATATATATATATATATATATATAACTTCAGTTGTTGATGAACTAGTTAAGCAGTATTTGCATATATATAAAAATATATACATATATATGTATACATACATACACACACAGAGCTACAAAATCAAAAGCAAAGCTTAGAAACCCAAAAGATCTAATTAAGTCATTACATATACAACACAGCCCCCTGGATAGGACGATGAATACTAATGGGAACTATGCTTATATGGTAAGATGACATTAAAAATAATCAACTAATACTAAACACATAAGCATGGATGAGTCAAAGTCAAAAAGAAAATGTCAGTAGGTCACCTGTGGCATGATATAATGATAAGACGTTTAATTTACAAAGAATGCCATAGAGATTTAGGGATTTTAGGGAAGTTTACATTTGTAGTAAAAGTGTAAGGTGAAGTATGAGAATGATCAACATTCACTCACACACACAAAAGAGGGCCACTGAGGTCAAGCAGGAAGGATGGCAAAGGAGATTTCATCTCTTTATATGTTTAGTGTTGAATTTCATACAGGGGTTGTTAGGGACACAGATTTTATATTGTTCTATAATCATAAGCGTGGTTCTAAAATATTTTCAGATCCTCAAAATTTTTTTAAAAGAGGAAGAAGACAGGGAGAAAACTCACACGATTCTCAATTTAAGCATAGTGCGTTTGTCTAAACCATGAGTTTCTTAAAAGAGCAATGGAATAAGAGGAAATGGTAGAAAAGAAGTGGACTTTGAAATCAGGAAACCTGTTCGGAGTTTACCTGTTCTAGATAGCTTGGGCTTTGTGCAGACCACTTCTTGTCTGAGGTAAATTTATTAATGTCCAAAAGTTTATTACGTGCTGTGGGGGTTGGAAGCTAGGGGTGGGCATTTACTATTCTATATTATCTTGAAACATTCTTCCAGTCTAATAATCTATGCTTGTTGGTATTTTTCATGCACTAACTGTTCTCCCGTCTTTTTGCCTGGTACTGTGATAGATGTAGTAAAAACCTAACATCAGTGAGATTCTATCCCCAGCTAAAAAAAAAAAAACCGAGTTCCAACTTTGTTCACAAACCATATGCTCTTCGTCTCTTATCACTGCATGTAGTTGGGCTCCTTGTAAAGAGGCCATTTATATAGGAAATTTAAGCAAGACAACAGAATTCTGAAAAATCTGAAAACTACCATTAAACCTATGAAAAAATATAGTCACGATGCTTTTCCCCCCTTCTTTGACCAGAAGGTTGACTTGTAAGAATTATTTCTTCTCACCTTTGTTATGTCATCATACTCTATTTATGTTTTTCCCACTCCCTCTTTTATCCCTCACAAACAACCGAGGATTGAGCTCATCTAACCGTATAAACATGTGCACTCGCGTCCCCGAGGCTGAGTGTGTCATGGAAAGAGAACTGCAACTCCTCGGTCAAGCCGATTCCCACCTGTTGGGCTGCGTGTGCCTGCGGCGTGTTCTGGAAGTCAAGGACTTAAGTGGGGGAATTTCCAGATCCTAAGTGGATGCTGAGCCCTGTTTCAGTGTGGGGGTATTTTCCACCCATTGATAACTTAGGCGGATGGCTTTCCCAGAGCTGTCAGACACGAAGTGGAAACACATTTTTTTCATAAGAGGCTACTGACACGAGCAAAAATTCTAAGAAAAATACAGCCCACAAATCAACACAGTCACACCCAGAGTCATTATAATTAAGGACTAGTTCTTGGGACTCACCCCAGCGTGGAATCACTAGATCATATAACCACAGGTAAAGGCAATGAAATGTGAGGCACGCTGTTTGAATGAGCCACACATTTCCCCTCAAGAACAGAGTATGTTCTGTGCCACAGGTGTTTCAGTAATTGCAGCACCTTAGAAATATATCATGTTTAACAGACCTTGTACACACATTTCCACCTGTGAGAGACGGTGGTCCAATTTCGATACTCCGGGCTGAGTGTCAGATACACGTAAGTCCACACTGCTTAATAAGGCTCACTTGCCAAATGACTGCCGGGACTCCGGTCTCCTCCTTGCCCTGCTATTGATTAGCTGAATGACGGAGTAAATCACTGGGTCTTAGCATGTCTACATTTTCTCCTGTAACATAGCTCAATATTACAGAAGAGTTTTGCAGACCCCTTTATGAGAAGTATGACGTTGACTCCCCATCAACCAGATGAAAATTTAAAACGCAAATGTCAATTCTTGATTCCAGAAAAACATGTCCTAATGGTCGACGTTTGGATCAAAGGGGATGTGAGTTATGTAAGCACAGGGGTGTTTGATTATAGTGCTGTCTTATCAATTGAATTCCTATAGAAGCCCTCACTTCTAGTTATTCCACTAGGAACTGAACGACAGTAAGAAACTCAGGACATGGCCTTAATGAGTCACAATATCATATTGTACTGCATTCTTTATTTACAGAATATAGTCTGCCTACTTTGTTACATGGTTTGAACCAACACTTGTAAAATGAGAGAGATAAGATTATACGATCAAAAATACAAATTCAAAATCGCATTAAAGGAAAGAAGAATACAAAAAATAAACTTGTGTAAAAAAAGCTGTTAAACATTTATTTTAAAACTTTGCATTTCTTGACAACTAAGTCACAGGGTATATTAAATATGACTCTTACGGCAAAACAATCGTGCATTTGTTGTTTACTTGCTCAGGCATGTCCAGCTCTTTTGCGACCCCGTGGACTGTAGCCCGCCAGGCTCCTCTGTCCATGGGATTCTCCTGGCAAGAATGCTGGAGTGGGCAACGATTTCCTCCTTTAGGGATCTTCCCAACCCAGGGATCAAACTGCAGATTCCTTACTGCCGAGCCACCAGGGAAGTCCACGGTGATTTTACAAATAAGCAATGTATTGTCCTGGTGTTTGAGGTTTGTCATTTCATTGTGTTCTTACAGAAGGTACATTCGAATAATTTTTTTTCCTGTGAAATTTTTATTTACAGTGTACTTTAAATATATAATTTTCAGTAAGTTGAAACATTGGCCTCAATTTTTTACCCCTTCTTAAACCTACTTTTTCAAATATTGATTTGAAATGCCCACCTATTTCTACGTCTGGCCTCAACCGTGAGAGAGCTGTAGCCCCAGGCCTCTTCGTGAGCACAGTGCACACGAAGGGTTGAAACATGCTTGCACAGCCGGGCTCGGTCCCTCTTGAGTCTCGGCCCCTCTTGAGTCTCGGCCTGTGCCATGCGCACAGTGGCTAGGGAGAGATAACGGCAGGACGGGCTGCCCCAGTGCCCCCGGGTCTCAGATGTACGGCAGGTGAGCCGAACCCTGTACCTACACAGGGCATGGCCAGGCTCCACCCAGCCAACCCCCCAGAATGTCTACTACTATTGGTATTGAGGTCTGCTGTTTACCCAATTTTGCCATTTACCCAGTGATTCTCTTAACTCCCCGGGTCTGAGATACTCTCGTGGTTCATGCTGCTGCTGCTGCTAAGTTGCTTCAGTTGTGTCCGACTGTGCAGCCCCCCAGGCTCCTCTGTCCATGGGATGCTCCAGGCAAGAGTACTGGAGTGGGCTGCCATTCCCTTCTCTGCTGTGGTTAATAAGGAGATAGAATTGGACATGAGTTTGCGCAAGCTCCGGGAGATCGTGAAGGATGGGGAGGCCTGGCGTGCTGCAGCCCATGGGGTCGCAAAGAGTTGGACACGACTTAGTGATTAAACAACAACAGCAACGAATATAGAGAAAAGCTCGGAGAGTGAAAGTTTTGGCTCTTCCCAAATCAAGTAAAATCTTGTTTGATAAAGAATGTTTGAAATTTAAGCTTTCAGATTTTCATCTGAAGAGTGAGAGAGCTAGGAAAAAGTGGTCTTTAAGTTACTTCTTTGTGTTAAATATTATCTTATCAGCATGCATATTAATGCTTGGAAGTCGGTAGTACAGAGAAGACAAAACATTCTAAAGTGATCTAATCAACGATTATATAACAACCAACTGAACTCACTAGGCACAGTTTCTAGGTCAATGATGACGAGTCTTTGATTTGATGCTAAGTTTCTACAGCTTGTTGAAAGTCAGAATAAACTAATTTTTGAGGAACAAAAGATCATTTTGAGGAACAGAAGATCATTTCCTAAATATAGCTTTTCTAAGATTACAATATGTTTATATTATCATCACTTGAATTCAGCAATGGAGATGATTGAAATAAAATGTATATTCAAGATATTTAAATTCACTATTTAAGATGGTATTGTTTAAAATATGAAAATGTATAAATATCCCACATATGAACACCCTTCACATAAAGGAGTATATTTTAAGCTATGTAATGCTTTTTAAAACCAGTTACTGTAGAGGTTGGGGAAAATGTAAGGTGATAATTTTATTGATACATAATTCCTATAATCAGAGTAGATTTTCAGAAGACCAAAAGATGCTGAATTTTATATCAGGAATCAGTATTTGTTGATATGTCACAAGTTTTACTCTATGCTTTAATAAGTAATACTGAGATTTCTTATTGCTCATCTAAAGGTATTTTAAAAAATAATCATTGAAATGTTTTTAAAAATTATAGATTTCAGATATTTTTTGAACCAGTATACCAGTATAAGGAAAAGAAGTTAGTAATAGATAGTACTGAAAACACACTGTGACTTAGAAAGACATTAGGTTTAAAAATAAATATTGAAATATACTAAGATTAATATTTTATATTATTCCTATTTATATTATTTCTTAAAAGGTGGAGATTTAAAATTTCAAAAACCTACCCCCTCAATATCACCCCAAACTACATACAAGTAAATTTTCCTACATTTCATTGTGTACAGATAGATTTTTAAGACCTGAACATTTTTTAAAGAAGTCCAAGCTCTCCTTCCATGTGTGTCTCTTTGTCTTTAAGCCTCTGCCTTGAGCTTGGACTTTACATTCAGATGACTATAAGACTGGACAGACATGTTCTGGGTTTAGAAGAGCACTCACTCTTGTAAAGTTCAGTAATTAAAACATGTGCTCACCTGGGGAATGAACACTGAAGTCTGCCTTTCCGTGTCCACTCTTCTTTCCTCCATTAGCTACAGAACTTGGAATGAGTAGAGTTCAACTGTGTAGATTCTCTGGAAAACATCTTTTTTTTCCTCTTCTCCTTGCAAAAGATGCAGAATCAACACACACACACACACACACACACACACACACACACACACCCCTTTTCACCAGTACCATTTCTTCTTCCTTTCTGAAATGGAGCTGTGATGTGTGGAGGTAAAGCAGCTATGTTGTGAGCAAGAGGAAGGTAACCTCAAGGCAAAGATGACGAGAAAGCAGAAAACAGCCTGAGAGTTTGGAAGCCTCCCAAGCATCTCTAAGCAACTGATCACTTCTCTACTTCTTGTGATGTCAGAAATATTACAATATTACATTCCTCTCATTATCTATGCTTCTTGGGGCACTTTTAGATTTCCTGGCTGTATCTCTCTCTTGGCTCATGTAACATTTTTATCCCAAAGAATTAAGAAAAAATAAGCAAGTATTTTCTGATAAATACAAAAAGTGGAAAGAAAGCACTGATGTGAGGAAACTTTGCTGCAGCGACTTTTCTAATTCTAGTTTGGGACTGGGAGGAAAGCTAAATTATGTGGGGTCCTTGACTGGCAGGCTACAGTCCATGGGGTCACAAAGAACTGGGCACAGCTGAATGACTATCACTTTCACTTGACTGCATTCTTCCCTTTAAAAATGGTGCACATCAATATATTTGGAAAAAATGAATATGATTCCACCAATTAGGTCAATAGGGTTAAAATGTGACCAGAATAACTGTCATTACTTTCAAAAGGAAAGAGTGGGTTTTCTTTCAGCCTTTTGTTATTCGTGACCCTGCTCTGGTCATAGTGAAGTAGAGAAATAGAAACACAGAGCAAAGCACACCTTCATGCTGAACTCTCAGTAATCTCATGAAAATTTAAACATGGGATGTATCGTAATTTTAAAATGGCTATGTCCAGTGCCCCTTGCGTTATTAAATGATTTCATATTTAGAAACCTGCTCCTGTTTTGTTTATTGGATATTACAAATCTTCATGGAGTCATATTCCCTATAACTTTAGAAAGACACTATGTATTTTGGTAAAACTGATATTTTGGACCCAGAGGGTTCCTGGCTCAAATTCCATCAGAGAATGCTCGAGCTGTGCACCTTCATATGTTATTGGTTAGTATGCTTTAATTTTCTTTTTTAAAAACTGATCTTATTGGTGACCCAAAGGCCTTTCCTTGTTTTTCTAGTAACATAAGGGGAAGGTGAGTGGAAGAGTTATGTGAGATGGACGGATAAGTTCCAGGCCTTCTGCATTTTGATAAAATAGATCCCTCTCTCTGACTTCCTTTTCCTCATAGTCTTTCATTACTTGAAATTTTTAGCTTTCAGAATCTGGGACAAATATTTTTAATTTTGGCAAGTTAACAATTTTGTGGGTTTTCTTTTTACCTTTATAGCACTTTCGCCATAATTATAAACATTTTAAAGTCATAATTACACATGGAGAGCTTAGAAATTCTTAAAATGTAAAGAAGCTATTAGCATGAATAAACATGCAAAGAAAACTACAAATTTAATGATTTCTTATGATATGGTTACCAACTAGTCAAAAAAAAAGTTTACTAAAAAAATGAGTTCAAAGGTTCATAGTAAGTTTCCCTTAAATTGTTTGAATAATTCTTGTTGTGGGCTGTAGGTATGTGTGTGTGGAAACAATTATGTTAACACATGATTCATAGCATACATGTTTGCAAATACCGTCAATACTAATATGTTATTTCTTCCGTATGAGGTTTAACATTCCAGACTAAGTGTTTAAAAAAATATATGTAATAGGGAAAACAGATGTTCACTCACCTTTGCTTTACATGACAATTCATTAAAGAATAAGAAATAGAACTAAATAAGGTCAATCTGGCTAGCACTAATTATTATTTGGCGTGTAAAGTGTGAAAACCTCACTTCTATTTAGTTACATTTTATGCTCCCCTTGTCTGAATAAATACCAATGTTCTAGAAATCTGGTAGTGTTAACATTTTTGTTTCAATCTTCAATACTTCCCCTTTCTTCTGCTTTCTTTCCCCTTCTCATTCCTTTTCTGTTTGAAGAACCTACTAAAGCCAATTTTTAAGGGTAAGTTTGTTAGAGACAAATTCCTTTTGCTTTTTCTCATTTCCTCTTTATTCTTAAACAATAGTTTCCCCAGATATAGAAATCATAGTTGATAGTTTTCTTTTCTTTTTTTCAAACATTTGAAAAAAAAAATACTCTGCTTCTTCCTTCTGGCCTCCACAGTTGCAGATGAGAAATCTGATAGATTACACAGAGGTAATGAATCATTTTTCTCTGGCTGCTTTCAAGACATTTTTTTCTGTCTTTAGTCTTCAAAACTTTAATTACAATGCGCCTTTGTGTAGATTTCTTTGGCTTTAATTTGTTTATAGTTTGCTAAGTTTCTTGGATCTGAATGCTGTGTCTTTTGCCAAATTTGGAATGTTTTCAGTCATTATGTCTCCAAATACTCTCTCAGCTTCCTTTTTCTTCACTCTTTCTGGGACTGCCGATACAACTGTTGGATCTCTCATGATCGTCCCATGGGTTCCTGAGGTTCTGTTCTTGCTTTTTTCCCCTGGTCTATTTTATTTCTATTGTTTAAATTGGGTGAACTACATTAATCTGTACTCAAATTCACTGAGTCTATCCTCTTTGTCCGTTCTACTGCTGAGACCATCTAGGGAGGGTTTTTATTTTTATTTTTTTTCCTACTTTTTGTATTTTTCAGTTCTATAGTTTCCACATTTTTATAATTTCTGTTTCTTTACTGAGTCTTTCTACTTTTTCCTTTGTTTCAAGACAATGTGTAATTGATTGCTGAAGCATTTTTTATGCCAGTTGCTCTCAAGTTGCTTGTTCCAGCATGATTGGTAAGGATTGATGTCAGTTGATTGACTTGTCTCACTCAATTTGTGATTTTCCTGGTTCTTTGACAGCTGCTCTTTTTTTTTTTTTTTTTGTTGAGATTCACAGTCCTACTCAAACATTAGATTTCTTGAGGCAGTCACCCTGCTTAGGTTTACTACGTGGATCATGCCCTACATGTGTAGGCTTTGTTTCCAGTGGCCGTTCACCTTTCCCAGGTGGGTTCATTTGGTATAGTTAGGATTCCTGCTGGTCTCTGATGAGGCTGTCTGGATTTCCCCTAGGCAGCTGGGTATTTCTCTGTAGGAAAGGGGTACACCTGTTTCTTTATAGGTGCCTCCCAGCTACTCTGAGGAGGAGAGCTTGAGTCCTCGAGGCAAGGAGGCTTCCTGCACAAGGCCACCTGCTGTAGCTCGGTCTTTTCTGCCATCTCTACCCACTCTTCTTGGTGTGGCATCTCGTAGTGGAAAAAAAGAAATCTTAAGCTTGACAGAGGACTTCCCAGGTGGTGCTAGCGGTAAAAAACCCGCCTGCCAATGCAGGAGCTGTAAGAGATGAAAGTCTGATCCCTGGATCAGAAGATCCCTTGGAGAAGGAAATGGCAATCCACTCCGGTGTTCTTGCCTGGAGAATTCCATGGACAGAGGAGCCGGGAGGGCTACAGTCCATACGGTTGCACAGAGTAGGACAGGACTGAAGTGACTTAGTGCACAGGCACACAAGCTTGACAGAATAGGGACTATCTCTCCTGGTCAGTTATTTCTGGTAGGACTTCTGATCAGTTTTCTTTGCTGGTGGTGACATAGGCTTTATCTAGCATTCTCAGAGGGACCCGCATTTTATCTAGAGGAGAAATGAAAAGGGAAATGACATATCTGGGTGCCCTTTCTCTGTTGGGTGAGTGAACAGAAATGCCTTGCTGCTGGGCTCTTTCTCCAACTCTGGGGTTCCAAACCAGCTCACCTTCCAGAATTCTTCTTTGAGTAGTATTTGTGCCATTTCTAGGGTCTTGAGTTGTACTTTGTGTGGAGGAAAAGGGCAAAGTGGATTTATGGTCTCTTGTCCCTGAGATTATTAATTTTGCAATTAAAAGAAGAAGCTATTTTCTGAGCAGATTTAGGTTGACAGAAAAATGAGTTGAAAGTGCAGAGTCCCCATGTACCCTCGCATCCCATCTCTAGTTTCTTCTGTTATTACTATCTTACGTTTGGGTTACATTTGTGCAATTTATGAGCAAGTACAGGGGCTTCCCTGCTTGATCAGTAAAGAATTTGCCTGTGGTGCAGAAGACCCAGGTTTGATCCTTTGGTCAGGAAGATCCCCTGGAGAAGGGAATGGCAACCCACTCCAGTATTCTTGCCTGGAAAATCCTACAGACGGGAGCCAGGTGGACTAGAGGCTATGGAGTTGCAAAGAATTGGACACCACTGAGCGACTGAAGCGCCACCATTGATAGTTATTAGGTAAATTCAGTAGTTTACACAGGGTTCACTTTTTCTCTTGTACAGGAAATCAGCTGGAAGTCCTGCCCTATGTAGGTTGTGCCGAATTACCGGGACATAGGGGGTATGTCATAGTTTTGTTGACATATAGGAAATGGAGCTTGCCATAGTGGGTATACCTGATATGTTTTGAGGTAGTAACACTGATTGGACACCCTGCTCACTGTATTGACTTTCTTCTATTGATCAGAGCCAAGTTGGTCAGGATCTTCTCCAGAACATGGCAAGAACAGGCAGAAATTGGCTGGTAGAACTAGTAACAATTTAATATCAAGGAATGATTTCATTTAAACCTTAATCTCATTTTAGTATAATACCATTATATAAAACATAATGCTGAAAATGCCAATAGCTTATTATTTCAAGATAATAAGCTTTCAGGTTGTTGGTTCATGGAAAATACAAGCTGAGCCAATGTTCTGAAGAAGGAAAAAAAGTACTTTCTTTCTTTTCACTTTGATTCATGAAGTTAAGTCTCATAGGTAGGTTAGTGTTCGCATTAGCTAAAGAGAAAACATTGGAAGTGAGATAAGAAAAGACCTGAAAAGTGCATTTGGAACTAGCTTGCCCACGACTATACATTTTTGTCTTGAAAATCTATTAGGATTCCACAATTGTATAAATTTCACAGTTCTTTTTATTTTATAAAATAGAAAATGATTACAATTTTGTGTAATGTATTGTACAGGTTTAATAGGATTGCACTCTTGCCAAATACTGTAGTAACAAATAAATGCAACAGAAAATTGCTGACACACTAGGAAACTGCCAGTTCAACATAAATGCTTTCTGTAGATAAATCTGGCATAATTTCCCTATACATCTTGACTGTGACTTTCAACTCTGCTCACAGGAGGGCAGTTGCACGGTGCTGGCAGGCATCCGTATGTCTGCCTTTCCTGTACATTTACAGCCCAGCAGTGGAGGCGCGTTGCTTACAAATATGGCAGACGTCACCCAAGGCAACTGAGCCACAATGCCGACTCTGCAATTGCATGTCTTCTCCAAAGGTGTATTGCCAAGAACCTGCAGATGCATCATCCAGGGGAAATGGAGACAGTGTCAGAAGGGGACAGAGGCTTCTGAGTCTACTTCCTGGCCAAGTTGTGATACGGTCAGATAGTTTTTGATGTTGCACGTTTCTTACATTAACACTTCTGTGTTCAAAGTGGTAAGTGCTATATTTTCCTAAAAGTCATAAAGCCTTTAAAAAAAGTGAGGAAGGGTAATGTTTAACAAAAGTGGTGACAGGTAAGCATATTTTACATTTCTGTTTCCCATGTGGTGCTAGTGGTGGAGAATCCACCTGCCAGTGCAGGGGATGCAAGAGATGTGGGTTCACTCCCTTAGGTGGGGAAGATCCCCTGGAGGAGGAAATGGCAACCCACTCCACTATTCTTGCCAGGAAAATTCCTGGGCAGAGGAGTCTAGTGGCTACAGTCCATGAGGTCAGAAAGAGCTGGACACAACTGAGTGACCGAGCATATGTATACAGCACATTACACGTATATCTAGTCAGATTTAATCACTGATACCAGCTGAACTGAAGGAATGTTTGGACACTAGAAGACAAAAATTGAAATATAAATTCTTTTTGTTGTTGAAAAGTATATTTTTGGCAGTTATATGCATATCTTCTTGGCAGCTTTGTAATAACATCTCTGCAGAACTGAATAGGAGAAAAGCAGTGCAAGAATTTAAAATATATACTCTCAGTGAGAAAGTGCCAATAGTTGGACATTAAGCAGAGAACTACAATAATAGCAAAAATCATTTACTCATTGACTCTCAATGAGTAAACACATTTACAGAGTAATCATTGTGTGTTTGATGTTATACTGGATTGCTGGCATGCAAAAGTGAATATATTTGATTCCTGATCTAAAGAACCTCACTAATAAAAGACTTTTAATAGGAGAGGTGAGAAGTCATTAACAAATAATTACAGTGTGATTGATGAACCATGATCATACAAGTGCATGGAAATGTATTGTGGGAACTGTCAACTGGGCCACCTAATTCTGCTGGGAGGTGCTGGGGGCAAGGAGTCTATTCCCAGGAGAGGAACTCATATGAAGGAAGACAAAGAGTCAAGAGCCAGCATGCCTGAGGAACTGGAAGGCCTTATAAGCTGGGAGAAGAAATTAGTATTTTATCTTGAAGGCAAGGAGCATGTGGTAATATTGGCATTTTATAAAGAATATGCTATCTGCAGTACAGAGAATGGGCTGGAATGAGTAAAACAGAAGACAGGAGACAATTCAGAGCGTATTACAGTAATCTGGGCAGACCACAAAGAGGGACTGAAAAAAAACGAAATGGGTAGAGAGGAATACGTCAAGAAGGAATGAGAATCCCCAAATCCATTTCCAAGGAGTTGGTAATTTCAAAATCATCAGCCTAACCAATTTATGGTAAATGGATCAGTTCAGTTCAGTTCAGTTCAGACACTCAGTCGTGTCCGACTCTTTGCGACCCCATGAATCGCAGCACGCCAGGCCTCCCTGTCCATCACCAACTCCCGGAGTTCACTCAAACTCACATCCATCGAGTCCGTGATGCCATCCAGCCATCTCATCCTCTGTCATCACCTTCTCCTCCTGCCCCCAATCTCTCCCAGCATCTGAGTCTTTTCCAATGAGTCAACTCTTTGCATGAGGTGGCCAAAGTACTGGAGTTTCAGCTTCAGCATCAGTCCTTCCAAAGAACATCCAGGGCTGATCTCCTTCAGAATGGACTGGTTGGATCTCCTTGCAGTCCAAGGGACTCTCAAGAGTCTTCTCCAACACCACAGTTCAAAAGCATCAATTCTTCAGTGCTCAGCCTTATTCACAGTCCAACTCTCACATCCATACATGACTACTGGAAAAACCATAGCCTTGAACAGACAGACCTTTGTTGGCAAAGTCATTCCTTTGAGATGTCTAGGCTTTGATATTAGCCCTATTCACTTCTTAAAACTATGGCACCAAGAATGATACTAAATTATCTCAGGGTGAAACAGGGGTATCAACAGGTTGAATTTTGGTAGATTTCCACACATGAAAAGCCACATTAGAGATCATGTGTTACTGTGCTAATTGACTTCGAGTATTCCTGTCCAGTGTTGAGTACGCGAGGCCATAGAAATAATCATTTAAGCTATTTTATCTAAGGGGCTTTTCTCTAAATCCACCAAAGAAATCCCAGGCTTTGTCTCTGAATCCAGGAGAGAAGTCTTCTGACATTGATTTAGCCTCTACAGAGGCAAGGTCACAAGGTTATTACTGCTTTTGTAAACCTTCTCTTTGCTTCAGTCTTACATGCATATTAGTCGTTGGAATATTTTATATAGGGGAGCTTTTCTGATTTTATAGGATAAATAACAGAGTAAGTTGCTCAGAAATAATGTTTCGTTGAGATTTTTATGACTGTTAGAAGATGTAACTGAGTCATATCTAGAGGTGGATATTGGCTACTCTGTTCACTCATTTCTTTATTCAATAAATACTGAATCTTGATAAGCCAGCTATGGGGGTTATTATATTAAGAAATAACCTTTGTGTTCAAGAAGCTCTCAAACGAAGATCAAGACAAATTTGCAAAGAATGTATGCTGAAACACAGTGATTTTATATTCTCAAGAGACTTTGCAAACACCAAAGGGAAACTTAATCAAGGTGAGTCTTGGTAGATTTCCACAAAAGTTTCAAAGAGTAGAATAAATTTTCTATCAGACCCCAAATCAAAGGGATTTGTGGGAAGAATAAAAATATATTCAAGATAGAGTGGACATCTGAGCAAATAGCTTTGCATTGAGCAGTGGAAAGAAGCCACAAAATCCTGATAGCAGACTTAATCGTCCTGACTGCGGCCAAGCAGGATGCGTACTGCGTCACTCGGAGGGCTCTGTTCACACAGAACACTCCCCGTACAGTTGTGCAGTACACGACCTGTACCACCGTACATGACAGTCCTGCTCTGAGATGATATCAGAAGGCTTGGGAATTGGTGGACCGCTCATACCCCATTTCCTTGGCAGACAGAAGACTATCACCTTCTGGCAATCCTGACTCTGACCATACTTGTTGGCCTTTGTGGACCCTACTTCCTTTACTGCTATTTAACTGTTAACCATCTTCAAGGTTCTCTAGTTTCATCACTCTTCTGACTTAACTTCTGCCTTCTTCTGAGGTAGTCTCATCTACTTCCTTGGTTTATGTGGCTACCAGCATACTAACTCTATGCCCAATACCCCAGCTTGTCAGAGCTTCATATTCATGCCTCTAAGTCTACATAATGAATTAGTTACAAATAACAGTGCTCAGTACTTACTAAATACTGGTAAATTATCATGTGCTGTGCAAGAACATTACACACACTATATAATTCTACTGGAAACCTATTAGAATAATATGAATTCTATTGTATAGTTGAGGACACTCTAGGAAATTAATTATTCTAGGTCACACAAGTAGTGTGAGGTCAGGTCAGGATTCAAACTGACTCCTGGCAGACTTCAAAGGGCTACACTGATTTGCTAGATGAAGTTGCCTGTGGGTAGGTACGTTTGTCTCATACTGAAATGATTTTCCTGCCACTCAACCTGTTCTTTTCCTAACTCAGAAAATACCCAGGCCATTTACTGTGTTGTGAGTACCGCTAAGCCACCAAGGACTGGGGCTTTCCAGGTGGCTCGGTGATAAAGAAGGCCCCTGCAAAGCAGCAGACCCAGGTTCAATCCCTGGGTTGGGAAGACCTCCTGGAGAAGGAAATGGCATCCCCTCCAGTCTTCTTGCCTGGAGAATTCCATGAACAGAGGAGCCTGAGGGCCACAGACCATGGGGTCACAGAAGAGTCAGATGCGGCTAAGTAACTAAACAATGACAAAAACAGGAATTTCGATCTAGTTGTCATTCTTGGGACACTAAAGCATATTGATATGGAGGTCTGTTCTCCCGCTGGCTGTAACTGGTGATCCAGCAGAGCCTGGTGGAAGCCTTTTCAGGAGCAGGGCTCTGCGTCCTGGCTCCCGCAGGCTTGTTAAGCAGCCCGGCCCGATATCTTCGCCCATTACTCTGAGAGAGAGAGAGAACACTTGAATGACGGGCACCGAGCCAGTGTTTACCCTGTGGGGCTCAGGACACACACAATGTCTGTCAACACTCCCTATCACTTGCCTGCTTATGCAGACTTTTTTTTTTTTGGCCTGATGTATTCATCACCAGACTGCAGACACCTAGTTAATCCATTTAGAACCTATCAACTCTGTTCATCGGCTCATAAACCTATTACCTTGGAGGCTGGGCGCTGAGGGACACAGGTGCCAGGCCAGTGCACAAAACCCAATTGAGTTATGCAGCAGGCAGGGAGGGGCGCCTAATCACGACTCTGGCTGCATGGGGAATTGCCCGTGTTATGCGGTAGCAGCCACTTTATTAAATATCGATTTAAATCATGGCCTTTAATCAAATCTGATAGAAGACCTCTTTCACCTTCGGCCCTCTCCAGCTCCTCCTCTCCCCCTCCCTTTCCAATCAGCCTGTCTGGTGACATCGGAGCTGAGGAATGAAGAGTTAGCCAGGAGTTTCACCAGAAAACCCTTTTCAGCAGTAATGAGGCATTTGTGATAACCGAGTGATGAAATGTAAATGGGCAGTAATGAGCACAATTACGTCCACGAGGGAACCATCAACGTGGCTTCTTTCCTCACAGATAGATGAGCTTTTCTCCATCGTTGCCCGCTGCTGACTACACTGGGAAGCGCGATGCCGAGCGCGGGGCGGCGATGGGTGGAGGGGAGCTGAAAAGTAGGTGGAGCACCCGCCCTGACAGCGGTCAGCGCCGGAGCCTGAGCCCCTGCGGTCTTACACATCCCGACCTGGACATCAGCATCCGCACGTCTCCCGGCCGCGCGCCTCCTGCCTCCTCCCTCGCGGTCTGGTCCACGGAGGATGCTGGGGCGCTATTGGCTGCGGGGATGGAAAGCCGCCTCGCTGGGCTAACGAGCTCGCGTGATCTTCGGCCTGTTGGTCACCCTGGAAAACTGTGCGACGGGACGGGGGCATGTGATGGGGTGGATGTGAGCAGAGAGCGAAGGCAAGGAATGGGACCCTTGCCAGGAAACGCCAGAGCTGTGGCATCCTTGTCGTCAGGGAACTCACAGGGAGAAAGATGCTGGCGTTTCCAGGAAACACGGCCACTGGGCACATCTGTTAACCGCTCTATCCGGGGTTAACACAATCTGGCATTGCATGGCAGGATGTTTTTACAACCAAACCCGAGTGGCCTATCAGTTGCAGAACAAATTGTACGGTACGGAAAAATGTTTTGTGATCTTAAAAATTAAAATCCATTGGAGAAAAACATTGTCGGCTCTTGACATAGGAACTGTGTTATTAGGACAGTCTAAGAAGACATGTTAGGAGAAGGCAATGGCACCCCACTCCAGTACTCTTGCCTGGAAAATCCCATGGATGGAGGAGCCTGGTGGGCTGCAGTCCATGGGGTCGCTAAGAGTAGACCAGGCAACTTCACTTTCACTTTTTACTTTCAGGCGTTGGAGGAGGAAATGGCAACCCACTCCAGTGTTCTTGCCTGGAGAATCCCAGGGACCGGTGAGCCTGGTGGGCTGCCGTCTATGGGGTCACACAGAGTCGGACAGGACTGAAGGGACTTAGCAGCAGCAGCAGCAAAAAGACATGTTAAATAAACTATTTTAATGTGGCTATAGGTTGTATGCAAAGTCATGTTAAAATTATGTAAACATTTATTTCTTTACTAGATAAATTAAGTGTAGGTATACAGATGTAAAGGATCAGAATTAGGATATGAAAACTGATTTGAATGATATTCCATCAATTAAAAGCCAGCTAATGTTATATTTTACTGGAAGTTTCCAAACCCACAAAAAGTTAATATTTTCTGAGGTTATAGCCTCAGTTTGTAGTAGAGCAGCTACCATGTTTTTTTGTTATTTTTTTGTTACTGCTGTTTCCTTCTTTGAACTTTGCATCATTAAATATCTACCTAGCCAGAGTTGGTAAATTATAATAAGATCCTGGGCCAAATTCTGTCAATAGACCGAATTGTTAAATGGACATGACTATTGATCAATATGAGAAATGTATCTGTTGTTTAATAATATTAATTTGTTCAAAGATAAATTGACAAGTTCAGCAACTTTTTTTTCAATTTTCTAAACACTTATTTTAAAGACATTTTTTTTCTTGAAAAATTCATTTTAAAGAGTGCTGCTGTATTTCTGGAATGCTAAGGCTCATGGGTGGCTTCATCTTCTAGTCCTGAGTATATTTGGAAAGTTTGTTAAAAGGGCTCACTTAGAGAAACTGATGAATTGCTCTTTGGTGAACTGGTTATTTGGTTTATCACTCATTCATTAAATAATCTTCTGGCAAGCTGACTTCTGTTAAAATTTTCTTTAAAACGGTTCACATGATCCGGGAAGCAAAAGTGACTGTTGAAAAATGCCAATCTGACCCAGTTAAAAATAAATCAATGACATCCACCAATTTAGTGTAGAAAGTTGATATCTGGAATCATGACCTCAAGTCACTCAGGACCCTTAATCTTACAAAGAAAGTGCAGAGCTAAAGCCTCCTGAGGAAGTGATTATGAAAATGTATAAAACACGCTTGACGTAACTGGCCTGCTTGCTCCAGCAACTGTGCCCCTTCCAACTTTACAGCCTGTCTGTGTGAGGAACTGAACTGTGATGGCTTCCAGTGGGCACCCCTGGTTGCCCTCCTACGGGCTTGTTTACACAGGCCTTTCTGTCATAGAGATGGAAAGGGCCCATAGCCTGGCCCTTCTTTATCTTCCTTTTCTTTCTTATTACTCTGCTTAAATGTTCCTTCCTCCTTCGAAAAATCTTCCCAAGTTTTAAGACCTGGTATTTTTCAAATTTATTTTTTTCTGTTTGCTTTTGGCCGAGCTGGGTCTCCGCTGCTGCCTGTGGGCGTTCTCCAGCTGCGACAGCAGGGGCTGCTCTTCACTGTGGCGCACGGGCCTCTCGTTGCGGTGGCTTCTCTTGCTGTGGGCCGCAGGCTCCAGAGTGCAGGCTTTGGTGATTGTGGCCCACACGCCTCTTGGCCCTGAGGCCCGTGAGATCTTCCTGGACCAGGAATCGAACCCATGTCCCCTGCATTGGCAGGGGATTCTTAACCACTGGACCACCGAGGAAGCCCTGGATATTTTAAACATTTTCTCAGCATCCATTGCTTCATTTTTGTCTTAGTCCTACTGTGCATATTTTATTCAGAGTAAAGTTCACAGCATTACAATGCTCAAAGGTGAATTTTTAGATCTGTATCTGCTGATGAGCTTTGTTGTCTAGAAGATAGTCGTTTCTCAATAAATGTTTATTAACTAGAATTGGAAAGGTTTTAATCCACCTTCTGAGTAAGTACGCAGACAGAAGCAGAATTACATCTTCAGAAAGTGCAAGTGATGACCACTCAGTTGTGTCCGACTCTCTGCGACCCCATGGACTGTAGCCCACCAGGCCCCTGTGTCCGTGGAATGCTCCAGGCAAGAACACTGGAGTGGGTTGCCATGCCCTTTTCCAGGGGATCTTCCCAACCCAAGGTTTGAACCCAGGTTGCAGGCAGATTCTTTATTGTCTGAGCCACTAGGGAAGCCCATAATTACATCTTAGACTCACCTTTTAAAATTTTAACCCTCTGTTTTTTTCTCTTAAAAAGGCAAGCCAGAAAATGTCCCATAAATTAAAGGTTCTGTGAAGTTGTGTGTTAATATAGCATTAAGAAAATGCTCTTTTCCCCTCTGGTAGAATAAAACCCAATCTGCCCTAAATGATTGTCTTCCTGAGGATCTGACAGGAGCATAGGTCTAACTTTGACAGTGAAAGAATGCTGTATTTGTGGCTTTTTTTTTCTTTAAAATCAACTTGCGTTTATAGAGGGCATAAAATACGCATGAAACGACAACACAGGGAAAACAGCCTGACCTACTTAGAAGAACAAGCTGTTTTAAACAATGCTGGACCATGTATTTTAATTTAAAATTGCATGATAATAAATCCTTTCAGATATTTTAATTGAAATAGAGACTCCATTTAACAGAAAAAAAAAAAAAAAAAGAGGATGACTACTTGGTATCACTTGTTAGCCTGTTTAAAAATCCCATGATAGATATTACTCTGATTCAGATTGTACTTGATCACAGTATATTTCTGTCTAAGGGCTGAATGTCATCTGTGGTAAGCTTTTCTTTGTTCATTTTTCATGAGTTTTCCTTCCTGCTGACTTTTTAGTATTGTGTTTCACTAATGCTTAGCAACTCGACTATGGGGGAGAAAAATGAAACACCAGTTAATTCCACTAAACTGGAGATGAGAGAAAGATAACTAGGATAAGGAAAGGTTTGGAGAATCAGATGGAAATTTGGAAATTATAATGTTCAGTCACCTCATGATTGCGACCGGATTGTATTCTATGTAATTCTGAAACATGCCTAATTTTATATGCATACATACCATGTAATCATTTTTCATTCATTATTTTCTAAAAAGCTGTTAACAGCCTAAAGGGCATACTTAGGCTATCATTCTAAAAAACAGAAAGAAGCTCATTTGAGTCTTTTAGAAATACCATGGGTCTATTGTATATGGCACTTATCAACAATTTATTTCACTTTTAACCTATCCCATAACCCACCGCAGTAATCCACGAATGGAGTCAGAGGAGGCTATTTTCCCTCTGACAAAAATGGGCCATTTTTCCCTGTTTAGTGAAATCTGGAACACAGATCATTATAGTGCTTTTGGCAGCTAATTTGAACATCGGTGACTCAACTTTGAGAAGAATCTTTTTTCTGCCCTAAAGAATCTCTGAGTTTTCAGACTCCAGTAATTGAAAATCCCTAAACACTCACTCACAGAGGAGATACACATTACTGCAGGAACAGTCTACAAATTGTAAAGTATTCAATTTACATCCCTAGCACCTCAGGGCAGTTCTGAAGAATTTATATCTTCGGGAACCTTTGAACTAACAAAAGATAACATTTCACAGTAAAGTCTGCTGGCATAAAAGTTTTTAACTCCCTTCTTTCCTTTTAAAAAGGAACTATTTCCTTCACTTGTGACTCTGACTGGGAAGAGAATATATTCACAAGATGAAACCCATCCATGAAATAAGTTTGACAGAAAGAAAAGAAAGAAAGAGCACACACACACACTCAGGAACATCTTTTCTGTCAATAAAGAGTGGCTGGATTTCTGTTGATTATTCCTACACCACCGTGGCATCGTTATACCTTTTTATTTTAAGAAACACACCAAAAGCAAAGTTTTTATAATTATAGTTCAAATTTGAGGAAAAAAATGATACAATTGTTCTTTTCTCTTTGAGATTCTCACCTGGGCATATAGATTTTTAAATGAATAATTGGATCTGATATATTTGATATTTTTAAAGATGTTTTGAAAAAATGCTTTCATTGGAGCATTAAAATTTGGAGGATCTATGAGACCAATTTCTTGTCAAAGGTTCAAATTAGCAAATAAAAACTCTTCTCCTTGTTAATTACCACATGTATTTCCATGTCCAATGAACCTTAAATGATTCATTTAATTTAAAAAGTATGGCTCCATAGTATTTAGTTCTCCTCATTTTCTGGCTCTTGTAAATGAAGCAGTAAGAAATTTGCAATGGATTAAATTGGACCTGTATTTCTAAGTAGGAAGTGATCTTTCTCTGCCCCTTCCTCTGGCTTTTTGATCAAAGATGATTTCTTGTAGAGTAATTACTAATCTTCTGACATCTGTGGCTCAGGACAATGTTAGCATTTTGAACTGAAAATTTAAAAAGCAAAGAAAAACTCCTTTATGTAACCCTTTCTCAGTTCTTTAATTAGCATATTCATTATCAATACTATGGTAACAATAATGAAACATTTTAAATGCAATAACTTGATAAGCTTTTTTTAGGTAAAAATTGATCAGTGTTTCTGTTAACTAATAACCTAGGAATCAACAATCTCATAAAACTGGTTTACTCAGCCCAGAAAATTAGGCAATCCATCATGACTGATTTGCTCACATTTCCCCCTGCAAATAAGTGAGATGGAAACTTTAAAACCAATAAGATAATGCACTTTACAAATTCAGTAGAGAGAGAGACAGATAAACTAAGATGCCACTGGCATCGGATAGGAAAAAAATCTGTCGTGTTTCCAATTATTTGAGCAGATTTTTGTTTCCCGATTTGCTGCCAGCCCGGCTGCATCTAGCCCCCTCCTCCTGTTTTCTCGAACCAAATCGTCAGGTCTTAAATCAGAGCAAGCTCATCATATCATCGTCTGAAAGGCCAACAGGGGATAAAGGACACCAGATGTTATATGAGCTTTCTTTTAGGCTTTCATTTCAGCCTTCCTGCGTTCCCCATGCTGCTTTTTACTTGTCAGAAACGAAAATGTGCTTTGATAGATAACAACCCTATTTTCTTCACTGGCTGAGCTTAGAGAATACCATTAAGTATTGATATCTAGGGTGCTTAACTAGGGAATGCAATCACAGCAGTCCCAAAATTGGGGTTCTGTTGCATCATTTTACATGCCAAGATTTTTGAAAGACTCCAGATTAATTTTGTTTTCCTTAGGAAATAAAAAGTCATAGAGTTTTAGTTGTGAGAGATGAAAGGAAGGGAACCAAGACTCGTCCTTCCCCAAATTTCCACTTCTTCCTGCAGATCTCAGCTCACATCAAGGGGCCTGGATACCCCTGGGAAGCCGTGCAAAGGTGAATTCTTGAAATGGAACTGTAGCCCCAGTCTGCCAAAGCAAACTATTAAAATGCTTTGTACTTGGAGAGCTTAGCATTTGTATGACTTTGGTTTTATTAGCAAAGGAGTGAGAAAAAAACAAAGGAATCTTCCATCATCTACATTCAAAGAGACAGTCTCATCAGGCTTCATGATGATAACAGCTCTGACCCAAGATGCAAACTGGGGCATCTTGATTTGCTCATGGGAGGGGGTCATGTATCAAGATCAGCCTATATTAACAGTAGTAATATATATTATTATATACTATGCGATTTGGTTTTTTAGGACACAAGATCACTCTCCTCTGAATTCCAATATAGCTATATATATATATATATATATTAAAAAATGCACACACCTTATAGCCATCGAAGTAGATATGTGGTGAAGTGAGAGTGAAAGTGAAAGTCACTCAGTCGTGTCCGACTCTTTGTGACCCCAGAGACTCTGCAGTCCCTGGAATTCTCTAGGCCAGAATACTGGAGTTGGTAGCCTTTCCCTTTTGTGGTAAAGGGATGCCCAGTTTCTCTTGCAGCCTTTGATAGCCTTAGGTCATGTAGGTGGAGGAAAACCCTTAGATGATGCTTTACAAGGAAACACTGGGGTTGTTAAGGCTAAAGCAGCGTCCTTAACTTGAGGGGTCATTTGTTCCCTCATCTAAAGGGGACATTTGACAATGTCTGGAGACACATTTGATTGTCACGACTGGTGGTGGTGTGCTCCTGATATTTAGTTGGTAGAACCAGAAATGCAGTTAAACATCTTATGAACACAAAGCAAGGGTGTGCATGCATGCTTAATCGCTCAGTCATGTCCAACTCTTTGTGACTCCATGGATTGTAGCCTGCCAGGCTCCTCTGTCCATGGGATTTCCCAGGCAACAATACTGGAATGGGTTGCCATTTCCTTCTCTAGGGGATCTTCCCAAGCCAGGGATCAAACCCAGGTCTTCTGAAAAGCAGGCAGATTCTTTATCATCTGAGCAACCAGGAAGCCCATGGAAGCCCTTCAAAGCAAGGGCACCCCCCAGCACCCCAGAACAACGATCCAGCCCCAGGTGGCAATACTGGGAAGGATGAGAAACTCTGACGCGAAGGATGAGAATGGGAAAAGGAGCTCTGACATCAAATGCTTGGAGGATGGGCGTGTGGGGGTGGGCGCTGAACTGACCCGGTCATCAGCGCATGAAACCTGACAACAGTTCCTCCAGTGCCGGAAGCCCAGGTTCAATCCCCGGGTGGGAAAGATCCCTGGAGAAGGGAATGGCTGCCCATTCCAGTATTCTGGCCTGGGAATTCCCATGGACAGAGGAACCTGGGGGCTACAGTTCATGGGATTGCAAGAGTGGGAAACATCTGAGCAACTAACACTTTCACTTAGGGTCTGTGAGTGCAGACCTCAGAGGTGCTGATACACCCAGAAGCAGTTGACTCACCTGTTCAACCCTTACTGTCCAACAGATAATTGATGGTACAGAGACAGTTGCATACACTTGAGACCTTGGGCATTTCTGATCGACAGCATGTCCAAAATTATCTGCTACCAAGATGCATGTGGATATTTTGTACTTTGTCTTCTTTGCATATTGGTTTCAAAACTAAGATGCAAAAATAAGTTAGAGACATAAATAGGTCAAAATTTATGAAATTGCTAATACTTAACCTTTGACCTAGGAAACTGGCAATTTTATATGGTCAACCTAAATAAAAGAAGTGCAGGATGAGGTTGAACACATGTCTTTATGTAAATAGTATAGAGCGATTTTGCTAATCAGTAACCATGACAATGCACTGTCAACTTTGGCTGCATGCAGATAGCTCTGCATATTCCACTGTGCAGCTGTGAAGTGGATGTAAGAAAGGATAAATGGCAGCAGAGAAGCTTCCTAGAGAAAAGAGTAGAAATTCTAGTCCAAAGAGGGTAACATGCTGTGGATAAAGGCTAATTTAGGTCAATCCCAGGCTGCATAGAGATCCCAGAAGATTTGACCTTGGGCTTGGGTTAGAGGCTTTGGACATAAATAATAGTCACTGTAGCTTCATATATAGTATCAACTTTAAATGGAGAAATCCACTCGGGAAAAATATGAATAAGTGCCTGGTCCTATTTTACGGCAAGAAATCCTTGGTCAGAAGCAGCCAGGAGAGCAGAATGGACTTCCTAAGGGACATTTGGAAAACTGAAGTGGAGTACAAGCCAATTCTCAAGGTTCTTTTTCTTTAGATTCAGTGTCAATTCTCACTTATGTTTCTCCTTCTGTCTCCCAGGTCTTTTCAAAATTTGCTCCACCTGCCTCATTTCTTTAACCTTGGTATCACTCAAGAAATCATTATCATATGTTCATTCTATTACAGTTTTTATTAGGACCAACTTTAGCTATATTGAAAGGCCTGATGCTGAAGCTGAAGCTCCAATACTTTGGTCACCTGATGCAAATAACTGACTCATTGGAAAAGACCCTGATGCTGGGAAAGATTAAAGGTGGTAGGAGAAGGGAACGACAAAGGATGAGATGGTTGAATGGCATCACCAACACCATGGACCTGCGTTTGTGCAAGCTCTGGGAGTTGGTGATGGACAGGGAAGCATGGTGTGCCTCAGTCCATGGGGTCACAAAGAGTCAGACACGACTGAGCTATTGAACTGAACTTGCCACATCCATGATTTTATTAAATGTGTGCCACATACCAGTGACTCTTTATAATCTACTTTCTCCATCCCTGTGCTTCCTATAAGCTCCAGACATGAGTAGCCAACGTACCTAATCCCTCTAATTCAGCATATTTGCATCTTAATATCTCTATTTCTATACCCCTTCCTAACTACCACCAATGATCTCATTATCCTCCTCTGCTTCTAAACTTGGCTAACTGCGTGGCCATTTTGCACGTATAACCTCCTCAACTTCTTCAAGTCTGTTCTTGCTTTTCCATTGCCACCCCCAGTTTTAGCTGTATGACATTGGATTAAACTATTTACCTTGTTAACCTTAAATAATTTCACCTACTTCTTGTCTTCAGTTCAGTTCACTCGCTCAGTAGTGTCCGACTCTTTGCGACCCCATGAACTGCAGCATACCAGGCCTCCCTGTCCATCACCAACTCCGGAGTTCTCGCAAACTCATGTCCATCGAGTCCGTGATGCCATCCAGCCATCTCATCCTCAGTCGTCTCCTTCTCCTCCTTCCCCCAATCCCTCCCAGCATCAGAGTCTTTTCCAATGAGTCAACTCTTCTCATGAGGTGGCCAAAGTACTGGAGTTTCAACTTTAGCATCATTCCTTCCAAAGAAATTCCAGGACTGATCTCCTTCAGAATGGACTGGTGGGATCTCCTTGCAGTCCCAAGGACTCTCAAGAGTCTTCTCCAACACCACAGTTCAAAAGCATCAATTCTTCGGTGCTCAGCCTTCTTCACAGTCCAACTCTCACATCCATACATGACCACAGGAAAAACCATAGCCTTGACTAGATGGACCTTAGTCAGCAAAGTAATGTCTCTGCTTTTGAATATGCTATCTAGTCTTTCCCCAACCCCCTTAAATTAATTCTCCATCTTGTAACTAGAGTTACCTACCTATAAAACAAATACAATCACACCAGTTCCCTGACTAAAAGGTATTCATTGTAGCCCCATTGTCTGTATGTTGCTGATAAAATTCAGTTGTTTAGTATTGGGTTCGATGCCATCCCTAATCCCAGTTACCATGTTCTCATCCATCATATTTTGCCACTTCCTGTCCCTCTAATAATTTCTTCCAGTTTGCATTTCCTACCGCCCATGCATTATTTCATCCTCCATACCTTTCTTTGTGTGGTTCCCTTGGCTTTTAACAGCCTTCTTGCTGTTTACTCTTTGGGTAAACTCACACCTATCCTCCAATTCAGACATCATCATCTCTATGTACCATCCACTGCACTGTGTTTTTAGATACAGCTGCCTTCATTTAATTATACCATCTTGTACCTGCACTAAGTTGATGGTACTATGTCATTTTCAAGCTCATATTGAACTGCTCTTTTATTAAACCTTCTTAGTGGGTGACAATGATAGAGAGAAGTAAAAGGGATTCAGCTTTCGTCTCTATTAAGATTGTTTGCCTAAGCAAAATTCAACTGAAGAACGTTCTCAGCAGCAACATCAACAAAAGCAACAAAATTCACTGAAAAGCATTACCGTATGATACTAAAATTTTCAGCCTGTGACACTTTCATAAGGTCTTCAGTTTCATGCTCCAAACACATGTTATAATGCTTAGACAAAAACAGTTTTTGCATGGAACACATTTGGCTCACAATAAGCAGTGAACAAATGATAGTCAACGGTAATGAAAATATTTTTTCATGCTGGAAGTTCAAAACTTAGTGTTTCCATATTTGGCAAAGTTTTACCAAATAATACGTGTGTATGTATGGGTGTAAACATAGAAAAAAATACATCTATTTAGCCTTCTTTAAATATAGATATAAATATATTGGCTTTGCCAAAATGGTCATTTATTGTTTTTCTGCAAGATGTTACAGAAACATACTAATATATTTATTTGAGACGAACTATGTGAAGACTGTCTTCTAGACCCACTTTTACCCAGGTTCCTTTGAACCTTCTGCTGAATTAGGCCTGCCCTTGGCTTTTCTCTCTATCCTTGTAGAATCCACTTGAGCAAGAATTCTAATTAATCAGTTTAAAGAAAATCCTGTATTTTTGATATCTGACCACCCTTGGTATCTTACTAGACTTGCCTGCCTTCAGCAAGAATTCTATTGAACAAGAATTCTATTGAATAAGAATTCTATGTAACAAGAATCCCCCTTACCCCTGATGTCTTCTCCTAGTGATTTTTCACCCGCTAACCCCACTCTGATCCTTCATTTTAACCCCCACTTGTCCTTGCTTTTGAACTTTGATGTTGGAGAAGACTCTTGAGAGTCCCTTGGACTGCAAGGGGATCCAACCAATCCATTCTGAAGGAGATCAGCCCTGGGATTTCTTTGGAAGGAAGGATGCTAAAGATGAAACTCCAGTACTTTGGCCACCTTATGCAAAGAGTTGACTCATTGGAAAAGACTCTGATGCTGGGAGGGATTGGGGCAGGGGGAAAAGGGGGATGACAGAGGATGAGATGGCTGGATGGCGTCACTGACTCGATGGATGTGAGTTTGCAAGAACTCCAGGAGTTGATGATGGACAGGGAAGCCTGGCGTGCTGCAGTTCATGGGGTCGCAAAGAGTTGGACACAACTGAGTGACTGAACTGAACTGAACTGTCCTTGTTAAAATTGAAGTTGAGTCCATCTCTTGGTCCCATGCAAGACCCTATTGCAGAGGTCCCTATATCCAACATGATGCCTCCACCCCCTTGAATAAAGCCCACTTTGCCATTCTTTAGCAGGTGTCATTTGTAAGTCTTCCTCAGGCAACCACTTTGCCTTCTTGCATTTCTTGTTCTTTGGGATGGCTTTGGTCACTGCCTTGTGTACCATGTTACAAACCTCCATTCATAGTTGTTCAAGCAGTCTGCCTACGAGATCTAATCCCCTGAATCTGTTTGTCACCTCAACTGTAAAATCCTAAGGGATTAGATCTGTATAGTCAAAGCTATGGTTTCTTCAGTAGGCATGTGCAGATGTGAGAGTTGGACCATAAAGAAGGCTGAGTGCTGAAGAATTGATGCTTTTGAATTGTGATGCAGGAGAAGACTTTAGAGAGTCTCTTGGACTTCAAGGAGATCAAACCAGTCAATCCTAAAGGGCATCAGTCCTGAATATTAGTTGGAAGGACTAAATCTTGGTGCTGAAGCTCCAGGCCTTTGGCCACCTGATGTAAAGAGCCAACTTACTAGAAAAGACCCTGATGCTGGGAAAGATCAAAGGCAACAGAAGAAGGGGATGACAGAGGATGAGATGGTTAGGTAGCATTACCATTTCAATGCACGTGAATCTGAGCAAACTCCAGGACATAGTGAAGGACAAGGAAGACCGACATGCTGCAGACCATGGGGGTCTCAGATAATCAGACATGGCTTAGTGACAGAATAGCAAGTGTCATGGCAAATGGCTTTAGCAGTTAGGACCATATTTTCCCTTTGCCATATATCTGTATATATATACTTACACTGATATGCATACTTATAATCTGCATCTTTATCTGAAGCTGCATACAGAAAGAAGTTGAATCTAAATTCCTGCTATCTCTGTTTGTTTTGATGTAGGAGTATTATCACATATTTACAAAGCTATATCCTACAAAGTGGTTTGTAAGAGCTGTAACATGTGAGAATTCGGTATAATTATCTGTCATCATCAGAATAGATGTGAAGGATTGTGAGAAGTCTTTCTGTCTTTAAATCCATGTAGATTCCTTACCACATGGGTATCAATTGGCAAATCAGTTAGAGACAAAGAAAGAAGAGCTTTATTGATTGCTCAACCTGAGTTGCTCTAAATACGTAAGTGTCACCATTAGAAATGAAGACAGTGACTTCGAGGCAGCCTGAGACCATCACTCAAACCACTTGTGTGGCTTTTCATAAAGGGACTCTGAGACTTGCAGCTGCTTCCTACATGGGTAAGGAGGCTGTGGCTTAAATCATGAAAGACTGACAAGTAATTTAGAAGTTAAATCCTAAATAGACAAAGTTCAGGACTTGGTGGTTTAATAAACACAAAATCTGACATCATCTAAGCAGAAGATGCTGGACAAGAATTTCTGTGATATCAAAACTCATCATCCTAAAATAGAATTCAGGGAAAAATTAAATGGATTTTTAAAAATCAGTTAACATAATGTATTACTTATTAAATTCCTTCATAGAGCAAATAGAAGACTAATTTCTCTGGAGCCATTCATGCCCCCAAAAGTTATAATTAAAGACACAAATTGAATGATTTTAATAATGATGAACGTTCACCTTTTCAGTACTTAGGTATGGTAATATGATAGTCACAGAAGGACTCCATCTTCCATTTTCATTTAACTTTCTCTCCTGGGATTTATAAGGGCACTTTTCCTCATGTATTTATTTATGGACGTTAAAATATCAGGTGCTGAGTGGCTGTTTTTTAAAGGCAAAATTAGTATTGATACTCAAAAAAGCATAGTGGGGTTTTGAGATTACAGAAGGATTTCTGAATTTCCCAGTGTGCATCGCGGCATGCTTACCTCTTCCGATCCTTCCTGTTGTACGGGGTCCTGCCAAGAACAGGGATTTGCACGCACCTTGGCGCCCTGCCTCTGTTGTTTCCCTTTGCAGAACACAATTAGTGCTCATTGGTGACTTTACTGAAAGCACCGATAATGGAAAAGGCAAATCAAACATATCCTTAAAAGATGGTGGCAAAATGCAATACGGAAACGTGCTGGAGAATAAGCCACCTCTGCAAGCTGGTTGGTCTGCATATTTGTATTTTTGTATCATTTAGGAAAATCCTATTATGGCCTTAGCCACAAACACATCCCTGGTGTGCAAGATAGAGGCTGTTCAGAAAACACGCAGCATTTTCAGCCAGAAAATAGGGCAACCGACTGCTTTCTGTAGATGACTGTGACACCCCAGTTCCCATCAATAGCACATAATCTCATTGCAGCAGGCAGTACTTGGTATCAATGAGACATTAGTATTTTTAGACATGTGCTGAGTGCCCCTACCTAAAGGACAGAAACCATATTCACAGTGACTAGTATCTTAAGAACTATACTTATAAAACAAGGTAATAAAGAAGTACAGTAGTTAGATGCAGCTACTCAGAGAATTTAATCTTTTTCTTTTCTTTTCTCTTCAACCTCTTTCTGTCTCTCTTCCTTAAACTGTCATTTCTCCAAATACCATTACAAAATGATTTCAGTCATGGTGTCAGCTACATAATTAATCCTCCCATCACTGGATGCCAAATTAGATGTCTGTTTCCATAATGCCCTCTCACTGGTAGAGTAGGGGTCACTATGTGGATTTGACATGTGATCAGGATAAATCCCCAAAAGACTGAATGAGACATCAAGTTCCAAAAGCCTGTGTGTGTGAGTCTAACATTAGGTAGGCTACACACCCAACCTGGCCAGTCTCCACCCAGGCAACATAAAATACATTTTGCTGTGCTGTTATCACAATGATTAAAATATAATAAGCTAATGAGATTACAATAGCTGATTGTGAACAAGCCCAATTGTGTTAATTGGAAGCTCCTGAATGGCAATTTTAGCTGCTGCTGAGTTTTGAAATATAATCAGTTTTACTAATTTTATCTGATTTCTTAATGAAGCTTGCCCTGAGCAATTGTTCTATGTGTTCTTTAGCAAACAGTGTGTGTCATAACCGCTGACATTAATCTCGATTACTTTAGTTAAAATAAATAGTTATACTTGGGTGGTTTTCAGAAAATACATCATAGGAGATGTAATGCTGGAAAGCAAATAGCTTGCACTTTTCCTTTCTTTGTTTGACTGAATTTTATCTGATGCACCCAAGCATGGAGAGTCTCCCTTTGGTTTTACCAGATCCTTCCCAGGGGCTCCTATCTTAAGTCAAGAAGAACTACCACTTGCGGTCTTATAATTGCCCCCCTCTATCAGTGCAGGGATGAAGATAAGATTTACACATGGGAGAAAGTAACTGATATCAAATGTAGCTGGTGCACAAGACCAGGAGAAAAAAAAGTTGTTGGAATGTCTAGAGAGAGTTTCTGTCCAAGGCCTGGCTTTGGCAGGATGCAGATCATAGCATCAATACCAGCTACTAACATTAATGGCTGAGACTGCAGGAGGCCGAGCGCTCAAAGTTATTTGTTATCACAGTGGATTAATATACATTGGATGGCTCCTCTGAGCTTTTTAAGTGCATTGGAAGACTGCCATGCCATACAGCCAGTTATAAAAGACTGAAAATGCTAAGCGAAAATAAAGTTTGGGGGAACCAAAAATGCCATTTAATGCAAGCTCAAGAAACATCTTTCGTCCTTTTGACTTTTTTCATTCATGGTCTTTCAACATCTGCAATTAAGATTGTTTAGATCATTTAATGCTTGTGAGCAAAGAGTAAATGGGTTTTTATAGGAATAAGTGAGGGGATGGGATAAAACCTTTTGGAATTCAATGGAACAATTAAAATGACATATGTTAAAACATCACAAGAAGGATTTCATAATTAAGTGTTTACACAAGCAAAGGTGTTACGCCACTACCCTCAGTCTACACTGGCATTTTCAAACTTTTAGTGCTTCCCAGGCGGCACTAGAGACAAAGAACCCGCCTTCCAGTGCAGCAGACATGGGGACCTGGGTTCCAGGCCTGCTCAGGAAGACCCCCTGAGAAGGGCACTGCAACCCACTTCAGTGTTCATACCTGGAGAATCCCGTGGACAGAGGAGCCTGGCAGGCTACCGTCCCTAGGGCCTCAAAGAATTGCACATGACTGAAGCGTCTAGCGTACACCCACAGAAACTAACACAACATGGTAAAGCAATTACACTCCAGTAAAAATTAATTGAAAAAAAAAAAAAAACCCTTAAAAACGCTTTTCACTGAGTTCCAGTGTCGTATGCAAGAGGACGCATAAATTGCAGAAGTCTTAAATATATGAATAAATCAAGAACTAGAACATTTCTAGTACCCCAGATTCACTTTATAGTTATTTTATCTATGTTGATATTTAATATTATCCATATATGGGCTTCCCTGGTGGCTCAGAGGTTAAAGCGTCTGCCTCCCGATGTAGGAGACCCAGGTTCGATCCCTGGGTCGGGAAGATGCCCTGGAATGGTAACCCACTCCAGTATGCTTGCCTAGAGAATCCCATGGACAAAGAAGCCTGTTAGGCTACAGTCCATGGGGTCGCAAAGACTCTGACACGACTGAGAGGCTTCACTTTCACTTTCATGGGCATTTATAAAATAAATTAACCAGTGACCCCATTTCTTGTGCTGTCCTTAGCTAGGTTTGATACTGAAGTTATCTTGCTTCATGTTGTGTTAATTGCTCAGTCATGTCCGACTCTTTGTGGCCCCATGGACAGTAGCCCTCCAAGCTCCTCTGTCCGTGGGATTCTCCAGGCAAGAATACTGGAGTGGGTAATCATTCCTTTCTCCAGGGGATCTTCCCAACCCAGGAATCAAACCTGGGTCTCCCGCATCATACTCAGATTCCTACCGTCTGAACCACCAGGGAAGCCCACACATCAGAAGCTTTCAAGTTGTTTTTTCATGCTCTCTGGAACAATGTGCATAATTTATAGACTATTTATTTCTTGAAATTTTAATGAAACTCTCCTGAAAAACCATCTGCCCCATCCACTCTGTTGTTCCATATTTCCATGCAGTCATTTTAAGTTATTTCTCTTTTACCAGAAGATGACCCACTTCACCTAATTTTTAAAATTATTTGTCTATATTTATTATTCAATGAAGTCGTCTGTTCATGAAAAATCTAATTAAACATGTGTCTAAAACATAAATTTTGGAGTCTACATGTTTCCTCTTAGAAATGTACCAGGATTCTGTTCACACATATAACAGAATATGGAAATGGAAAACAAGCTTTTGAGAAAATGGTAGATGTGTTCATAGATACATAAGAAATATATTTGATTTTAGGGTCAAAATAAAAGAAATGCTCTCAATTCAGACTCAAGGGCAATGAACCCTGGTTTAAAAGGTAACAAGGAAACAACTTTTACTACTTGCAAGTAAGCATTTGACTTATGTTCTTCAGACAGTTTGAGTAATTTACATACTGTTTACATGGTCTTCTATTTTGATATAATTTCAAATTTACTAAAAAGTTTCAGGAGGATGGGGAAGCCTGGTGGGTTGCCATCCATGGGGTCGCACAGAGTTGGACACGACTGTGGTGACTTTGCAGCAGCAGGTATAGCATCCCTTGCAGATGTTTATTTTAGGAGGTCATTATCTACTGATGTTGAACTGTTCTTGATAATCTAATTACATTTAAAGCTATGATTCCAAAGCTAGATTTCTTGTTCTGTGTTTTGCCCCCAATCATACATCACCCAGACTGCAAAATATTCAGTATGCATTTGATGAATAAATAAACTATATTGAATAAGTAAATTGAGGCAAGAAGAGAGAATCTGTCAGAAGTTCATCTTGAAACAATGTTAAAAAGAGACAATAGGAAAGTAATAAGAGTAGAAGCTCAAATGCTCGGTGGTTTCTAATTTCAGTGGTTTCCCCACCTTGATTTAGAGGTTTATAAGGCTAATCTTGGTTTTCCAAATTTGCTGGCATATTGAGTGCAGCACTTTCACAGCATCATCTTTCAGGATTTGAAACAGCTCTACTGGAATTCCATCACCTCCACTAGCTTTGTTCGTAGTGATGCTTTCTAAGGCCCACTTGACTTCACATTCCAGGATGTCTGGCTCTAGATTAGTGATCACACCATCATGATTATCTGGGTTGTAAAGATCTTTTTTGTACAGTTCTTCTGTGTATTCTTGCCACCTCTTCTTAATATCTTCTGCTTCTGTTAGGTCCATACCGTTTCTGTCCTTTATCAAGCCCACCTTTGCGTGCAATGTTCCCTTGCTATCTCTAATTTTCTTGAAGAGATCTCTAGTCTTTCCCATTCTGTTCTTTTCCTCTATTTCTTTGCATTGATCACTGAAGAAGGCTTTCTTATCTCTTCTTGCTATTCTCTGGAACTCTGCATTCAGATGTTTATATCTTTCCTTTTCTTCTTTGCTTTTCACCTCTCTTCTTTTCACAGCTATTTTTAAGGCCTCCCCAGACAGCCATTTTGCTTTTTGCATTTCTTTTCCATGGGGATGGTCTTGATCCCTGTCTCCCGTACAATGTCACTAACTTCATTCCATAGTTCATCAGGCACTCTGTCTATCATATCTAGGCCCTTAAATCTATTTCTCACTTCCACTGTATAACCATAAGGGATTTGATTTAGGTCATATCTGAATGGTCTAGCGGTTTTTCCTACTTTCTTCAATTTGAGTCTGAATTTGGAAATAAGGAGCTCATGATCTGAGCCACAGTCAGCTCCTGGTCTTGTTTTTGACTGTATAGAGCTTCTCCATCTTTGGCTGCGAATAATATAACCAATCTGATTTCGGTGTTGACCATCTGATGATGTCCATGTGTAGAGTCTTCTCTTGTGTTGTTTCATTCCAATTCCAAAGGAAGGCAATGCCAAAGAATGCTCAAACTACCGCACAATTGCATTCATCTCACATGCTAGTAAAGTAATGCTCAAAATTCTCCGAGCCAGGCTTCAACAATACGTGAACTATGAACTTCCAGATGTTCAAACTGGTTTTAGAAAAGGCACAGGAACCAGAGATCAAATTGCCCACATCCGCTGAATCATGGAAAAAGCAAGAGAGTTCCAGAAAAACATCTATTTCTGCTTTATTGACTATGCCAAAGCCTTTGACTGTGTGAATCACAATAAACTGTGGAAAATTCTGAAAGAGATGGGCATACCAGACCACCTAACCTGCCTCTTGAGAAATCTGTATGCAGGTCAGGAAGCAACAGTTAGAACTGGACATGGAACAACAGACTGGTTTCAAATAGGAAAAGGAGTCCGTCAAGGCTGTATATTGTCACCTTGCTTATTTAACTTCTATGCAGAATACATCATGAGAAATGCTTGACTGGAAGAAACACAAGCTGGAATCAAGATTATCGGGAGAAATATCAATAACCTCAGATACGCAGATGACACCACCCTTATGGCAGAAAGTGAAGAGGAGCTAAAAAGCCTCTTGATGAAAGTGAAAGAGGAGAGTGAAAAAGTTGGCTTAAAGCTCAACATTCAGAAAACGAAGATCATGGCATCTGGTACCATCACTTCATGGGAAATAGATGGGGAAACAGTGGAAACAGTGTCAGACTTTATTTTTCTGGGCTCCAAAATCACTGCAGATGGTGACTGCAGCTATGAAATTAAAAGATGCTTACTCCTTGGAAGAAAAGTTATGACCAACCTAGATAGCATATTCAAAAGCGGAGACATTACTTTGCCAACTAAGGTCCATCTAGTCAAGGCTATGGTTTTTCCTGTAGTCATGTAGGGATGTGAGAGTTGGACTGTGAAGAAGGCTGAGCACCGAAGAATTGATGCTTTTGAACTGTGGTGTTGGAGAGGGCTCTTGAGAGTTCCTTGGACTGCAAGGAGATCCAACCAGTCCATTCTGAAGGAGATCAGCCCTGGGATTTCTTTGGAAGGAGTAATGCTAAAGCTGAAACTCCAGTACTTTGGCCACCTCATGTGAAGAGTTGACTCATTGGAAAAGACTCTGATGCTGGGAGGGATTGGGGGCAGGAGGAGAAGGGGACAATAGAGGATGAGATGGCTGGATGGCATCACTGACTCGATGGGTGTGAGTTTGAGTGAACTCCAGGAGTTGGTGATGGACAGGGAGGCCTGGTGTGCTGCGATTCATGGGGTCGCAAAGAATCGGACACGACTGAGCCACTGAACTGCACTGAACTGAAGGCTAATCTAAAATGGGAAACATTATAGATAAGTTTGTTACCTTTAGACCATGTATTCTCACTGATACTAGATAAGTGTACACAGCTTATTTTCCTGCCATCAGTCTCCCTCAGCCTGCATTCCTTCTCTGGTGGAAGAATCCATGGTACATGGAAGCATATAAAGTTTACAAGAGAGGAGGATGTTTTTAAAAAGGGAGCTTAAAAGAATGTTATAAACGTTGAGCGGTGAAATCAAACACAATTCTCCATTCTTTCTGCAATACTCCATTCTTCCTGTCCACACCTCACCCACTTGTAGGTAGCTATTGCCCTAAGATCCACTGGGTCCTGAATGCAGGTGCCCCATCTCACTCCACACACCTGTCTCTAGTGTTGCAGTATCAGAACTTGAAAGGGTTCAAAACTCAACCAACCAGTCCCTCCACTATCTATTTAAGTGGAGGATCATGTTTAAAGATCATAGCCTCTATAGGTAGGTGGTTCCAAAAATAGAGGCTACATAGTTTAAATGATCTGAATTATGCTCTCCTCCAAAGCATGTATCAAATTGTACAATATAATTTTGAAGATGTTCCCACAAAAGTTTAATGAGAATTTAATGAGAACCCACACATTTCCTAACCATTTCTCAAGGAGAAATTACATGACATTGCATCTCTTATTCCAGGTGGTGGGAGAGCGGGATTAGTAGCTCTTTTCTATGAGAGAGCATCACATTTCATATGCCAGAGTGCATTTTCATATTCAGCTATCAATTTAGCGGTTGTTAAAGGGAAATGATGGAAAAGAAATAAAAGAAGTATTTCAAGTCCTCTATATGGAGAGAATTGTACTAAAGTAAAATTTCGGCTTTGCCACAAACAAGTGCAATTTGAGGCCAATGATTAAACTCTGTGAAACTCAAATTTCTCAATATAAAAACAAAAGTGATATTATCCGTGTCTTCCCTTCAACCTTAATAATCTACCAATCTATGTAAAGTCATGTTCTATGTAATGAGAAAGACAAAATGTAGGCAGGTGCGTGTTTGTGTGTGTGCATACATGCACATACGTGTGTGAGTGTGTGTGCGTATGCGTGCAACGTCTTTAGAGATGAATGTACTGTAGCATCTTTTGGTCCATGATGTCAGTGTGGCTTGAATAAACATAAATGGCTGCCTTTTTCACATAAGTCAAGTAGAACTATTAGCAGCTTTGAAAAGCACCTGTCTCTCTAATAGAATTACATCGAAGATGGAACCCATTTATCAGAAATCTACACATAAATGTCACTTGGTCTGATCATGTCCAGAAACTGGATGTATAAAGTAAAGGGGGAAGCACCATTTTAAAAGAAAAAAGCAATGCATGCTTGTTTCGTGAATTGTTTTCAGAATGTACTAGATGAAGAATCCTCCAAATCTGGTAAAACACAAAAGTCTGGAAACTGAATAGGAAATTATATATATATGGTAGTTATATATATATAAACTAAATATGAAAGTTTTATATATATATAACTTTCCATTTTCCTGATTTCCTTGGAGGCCTTGACTAATACCACTACTTGATATAATTTTACTTGATATAGTGAAGAATTAAATATCACCCTATATGACAAAGGATGTGATTAAGTCAAGGCTTTTAAGTGGAAGATTTATCCTGGATTATCTGCGAGGGTTCTAGATCTGATGACGAACGTCCTAATGAGGGTGAGAGAGAGGAAGAATTAACAGAAGAGAAGAAGGCAGTGTGCCAGAGGCTGGAGTGATGTGGCCACAAGTCAAGGAACACTGGACCCCTTGACTTGAGTCATATGATATACCAGCTATACAAATCTGACTCTAATTGGTTTTTATATTCTAAGCAGATACTGAGAAAAACCCACCTGGGTATGTTTCTTTAACATTCCTCTTAGAATACATCTTTCTCTAAACTTTCTTGCTCAAAGTTTGATATAAATAATTACTCTTAGAATTAAAAAAAAAAGAAGTGGTTACTATCAAAGTGGTTACTTCTAATTAGATGGTCCTACTGCAGATCTCTGTTCACTCACTCACTAGTCTAACTAGGCAGCTACTTACTAATGCTCATCTTAGACATGTGAAAATAAAGTCAATAATGATCTGCCTAATGGAGAAGACTGTTGAGAGTCCCTTGGACAGCAAAGGAGATCAAACCAGTCAATCCTAAAGGAAATCAGTCCTGGATATTCATTGGAAGGCCTGATGCTGAAGCTGATGCTCCAATACTTTGGCCACCTGATGCAGAGAACCAACTCTTTGAAAAGACCTTGTTGCTGGGAAAGACTGAAAGAAAGTGAAAGTGAAGTCGCTCAGTCGTGTCCGACTCTCTGCTACCACGTGGACTGTAGCCCACCAGGCTCCGCCGTCCATGGGATTCTCCAGGCAAAAATACTGGAGTGGGTTGCCATTTCCTTCTCCAGGGAACCTTCCCAACCCAGGGATCGAACATGGGTCTCCCGCATTGCAGGCAGACACTTTAACCGCTGAGCTACCAGAGAAAGACTGAGGGCAGGAGGAAAGGGGGACGACAGAAAAGAAGATGCTTGGGTGGCATCATCCACTCAATGGACATGAGTCTGAGTAAACTCGAGAAGGTAGTGAAGGACAGAGGAGTCCATGGAATCACAAAGAGTCAGACACAACTTAGCAACTGAACAACAACAATAATCAGGTTGCTGAGAGTCTGTAATAATATCATAAATACAAAGAATTAGACTATATGGCATGTAATAAGCACTCAGTAAATATTATATATTATTTATTTTATATGACTGATGTTTTATAGTATCTAAAGACTCCCTTCTCTTTCTTTCTGCATGATCTGTATTTCCTTTTGATGATTGAACTATCTCTTATTTTCTCCTTTATTATTGTCAAGTACAGAGAATGTAAATATATGAGATTGCTGGGGAGAGTTGGCAGTCTTTTCATATTTACTCAGTGTGTTAGACGCAAATCTAATTTGGGGGTATCTTACTAAGAATATGATTTGTTATCTAAGTCTGTACCCAGTGGATGAGTCCGCTCAAGGTGCTTCTACCACAGCTGGGTGTATTATGAATAATTTACTTAGTTTACTTTTGCTTGGATCTCATTTCTGTCTCTGCATTTGCTTGCCATTTTCCCCTTGGTTGTGATTATTACATTTTTGGTTGTACAAATATGAATATAAGCTTGTATCCTTCTGTGAGCCTTGGATATATGCCACCTTGTATACTATACATAAGAATTCCCTGAAGTGATCAACGTTAAGAAATGAATATTCTAGGAGAAAACAAACGAACAGAGAAAAATACCACAAATGCAAATGATGACTAAAGATACAGAGGAAGAAGTGGAATATATATGAGCATGGATACATTACAGTGCTTCAGTGGAGAGGACAGGAACTAGCTCTTCTTCCCTGGGGCTTCCCAGGCGGCCATAGTGGCAAAACACCAGTTTGCCGATGCCGGAGACATAAGGGACTTGGTGGGTTCGATCTCTGGGTCAGGAAGATCCCTGCACGAGGCCATGGCAACCAACTCCAGTATTCTTGCCTGGAGCACGCCATTGGACAGAGGAGCCTGGTGGGCTACAGTTCATGGTGTTGCACAGAGTCGGATACAACTGAGGCGACTTAGCACATAGCACCTCTTCACTGATGACCCAGTGAGAGGAAATAGATTTACAGTATGAGGGAGGAGAAAGGGATGACAGAGGATGAAATGGTGGGATGGCATCACCAACGCCATGGACATGAGTTTGAGTAGGCTGAGGGAGTTGGTGGTGGACAGGGAGGCCTGGCGTGCTGCAGTCCATGGGGTCGCAAAAAGTCAGACATGACTGAGTGACTGAAATGAACTGAACACATTAAAACCAGTTTTAGGTTTTTATTTAGGATGAATTCTAGTAGATGGGTTGCTTAAAATAGTTTAGTGAATAAAATTAATGTAAGAGAAATGATATAATAGGAGAGTTAGGATTTGAATCCAGTTCTACTTTACTGCAAAGTCCCTAGATATATCATATCACACAGCATCTTTTATAAGAGAGATAAGATAACTTTGTCACTTGGAGGTCTTTGAAAAATAGAATAAACTCATAATTCTGAGGCTTTGTGTGAAAAATGAATAGCCATTGTGTGGAGGATTTTTCTAATGTTAATTATAATTACATATTGTGGTTAATAAAATATGTAAACTTTATTTAAACCATCCTTATATTAGCTTCATGCTGGTCTAACCTGAATACTTCGTTGCCAAGATCTAAGACTGCTTACGTACAATCCTTTCGGAAAAAGAGAGATTGCTTTCCATTCTCTGCTCAAGTAACCCAACCTCTCTATGCACTGTCGCTATTTACCATTCAAACGCTTTCACGACCTTACCGTCACCCATCCATTCAATATTTACTAAATTCCTACCATGTGCCAGACAGCAGTTTGGAAATATAGAATTTTTTTTTTTGATATTGCTTTCCAGTCGCCTCCCATTCTCCGTAGATTGTCAGAGTCCTGAGGACAATACCGTAAGATTCCTTTGTGTCCACCAGCAGCTTCTTACCTGAAACTCCACAAAGAGGTGCACCTCGAAAGTTTCTCTGAATAGAGAGATTTCATGGAAAAGAAGAATCTTGGAGCTAGAAAGAGCCTCAGAGTCTTTGTTTTGTTGTGTTGTGTCATTGTAAAAGAGCTCCATTATAAAAATAGCTTTGGTAAATACAACATTAAATTTTTATTCTTTTGGGGATTCATAATGCACATTAAGATACTAAAGATCCTTAGAAGTCCTACGCTCAGTAGTTTCCTAGAATTTCCTAAACAACTTTTATCACAGAACTATTGGGGAATAAAATTTTAAGACCCTTTAATTCCTTGCTATTATTTTATTGAAATTAATATAATTTTTTTGCATTTATTTTTAAGATAAACACTGTTTAGTTCAGTTCAGTTCAGTCACTCAGTCATGTCCGACTCTTTGTGACCCCATGAATCGCAGCACACCAGGCCTCCCTGTCCATCACCAACTCCCGGAGTTCACTCAGACTCATGTCCACCGAATCGGTGATGCCATCCAGCCATCTCATCCTCGGTCGTCCCCTTCTCCTCCTGCCCCCAATCCCTCCCAGTATCAGAGTCTTTTCCAATGAGTCAACTCTTTGCATGAGGTGGCCAAAGTACTGGAGTTTCAGCTTTAGCATCATTCCTTCCAAAGAAATCCCAGGGCTGATCTCCTTCAGAATGGATTGGTTGGATCCCCTTGCAGTCCAAGGGACTCTCAAGAGTCTTCTCCAACACCATAGTTCAAAAGCATCAATTCTTAGTTAGCCAATAAAGTTTTTAAAGTACCACCATCTCAAATACCTGTACATTTGACATTTGTATAAGAACAGTAATGTAATCTGATGAATTTATGGGTGAGAGATGGACAAGGCATCATTTCTTTTTGCTCACACTACTTGTTGATGTTCTACTTTCTTGAGACCATACGAGGCAGTAGTAGTCATGAATAATCTTACAGCCCCAGCTCCCTTCCATTTGCTCCTTGGTTCAACAGTTTGATCAACCCCTTCTTGACTATTCTCTTTTATGTAGGAAGAACTGTCTTCTCCTTATGTGCCCATGTTATGGGGTATTTCATCACCTCCCCAAAACAACCTTTAGCTTTCGATGGATCAAGTGCTCATAAAGTGAAGCAAATTTAACACTTCTCAGATTACAAATGCATGACCATAAATGTAAAACAGCCCAGTACATAGAAAGTTTATGTCATAATTAGGAATAGAGAGCAAAGCTTTTATAAACCTATCCTCAATTATCTTCAATTCCTTCAAAGCAGAAGTCTGGATCCAGGCTTGGCAGAGAATTTTCTAGCCAAATGATTATCAATATACACCTGCACTATTAAAAGATGGTGTTGTGAAACAGCCCATTTTCTGCTCCTGCTCCATTTGGTATACCAGATGTTTTGGCTTTTCGTTTGTTGAAGAATGAATTGAGTTCCCATGTGTCCTTTTTAAGAAATTATAGCTTTTAAAAATAAAACTCTCTTCCTAAATGGCAGTGGGCCATAGATAAAGACCAACATGTGTTGCAACTCAGAAAATCTGTTGTTGTGGTTTTTATGATTTATTGGTAACATATTTAATGTAGACTTTCTTGATTTTATTTCAGTTTTAAAGAAAGGGAGGATTAGAGCTGTTTCCTTAAGTTTGTAAGATATGGGGTACTTATAGAAATTGACTAACTTGATTTTGGTCAATCAACTGGTCAGTGATGATGCTGAGTTTAGAATCCTGAAATTCCTTTTCTGCTACTACGTCCATTTCACTGCACTTTAAGTATAGGTCCTAAGACACTACTTCTCATTTCTACCCTCACCAGCCTATTACTTCTGAATGTTCAATTATGTTAATCATGCTTACTTTACTCAGTGAACTAATCTCTTTTATTTCAACTGAAGAATTTCTTGTACGTTATTTTGTTGCTCTTATTTCAGCAAGTCCTCTGTTCTAAAAATGCAGTTTCTTCCTCCAGCAGTAACATGGATATCAAGGAAGTGAGGTTTTATCTTAGTTCCATATTCTTCCCTCATCAGAGGAAAAAAGATAGAAAGTACATAAGATGAATAAATGCTGCTATGTAGGGAACAGAGTATAAGGGAGGCTGGGGAAGACTCTTGCAAGCAAGGCTCCCAGTCAGGGCTGAATATTCTTGCAAACGAGATCTTCAGCCAAGAATCCTTTGACCCCATGGAAAACATGTCTTGCATACAAGGATGTTTCTCTGATTCTTCAAAAGGAACAGACCCAGGGTCAAAATGGATTCTAAGTTGATAAGGAAGTTCCCCAAAACAAAGTCTTAGCTGCAGTAAATAAGTTAAGGTAAAGATTATCTCACTCCGCGTCTGCACACTGTATAGTCATTGAATCATAATGTTTTGGCAACTTGCCCTGCTGATTATTGTGCAAAAGATATAAAATAAGGCAACTGCGAGAAGCAGCAGAATAAGAAAAATAAAGAAAAAGATTCAAACCACTCAGCCGTGTTGGTGTTTCATTCCGTTGCTAGCATATTAATTGTGAAAAACCTAGATAGGAACCACCCAAGTTACAAAGACAAGGAGTACATCTTGTACACACAGAGGAAGAAGCTATCCTCTGGATGGCATCACTGACTCGATGGACCTGAGTCCGAGTGAACTCCGGGAGTTGGCGATGGACAGGGAGGCCTGGCGTGCTGCGATTCATGGGGTCACGAAGAGTCGGACACGACTGAGCGATTGAACTGAAATGAACTGAACTTGTATCTATGATGAGTTGATGCCTGTCCACACTCAGCATCGAATCTGCAGTTAGCTAGCCTTTTCATTATCATGAACTGCCATTCCTACTATGCCTATGAGCAATTCCAGCTCCAAGTCTTTGATCAATATGACCTCTTGACTTCAAATGCTACCATTAAGTACTCAGTATCACTGCCCGGGTGCTGTATAAACTTACTTACTTAGAACAAAAATCTCTGTTTTATCTAAACTTTGACAATATTTTATTTTTATCTCACCTAGAGCTTTTAATGAATAATTATTGACTTTTAACTCTCCTCTTACAATGCAACAAAATGTCTAATAACATAATCCAGATATCACAAGGTATACTTTGACTCTCCTTGAAGTGTCTAACATGTCTTTGATGTAGTTGAAGTTTAATGTTTAGTTGTTAGAAAGTAAAACTGTCTACTGTCACTATCTTACACTTAAAAAATAACAACATTTGATGGTACTAGATAATGCAATTACAGAAGGGAAATAAATGCATGTAAAATGAAAAGATAGAGGAAATTTTAAGATTATTTTATGTAGGTAGAAAACCCAATAGAGGCAATTGAGAAACAAAAGTTACTTTGAAAAATCAATAGCCTTCTTATTATAAAACCAATAGTTAAAAAATATATAATGAATAGTTAAAAATGTATAATGAATAAAGAAAATAAGAAGTGAAATGAAAAATGTTAGTCTCTCAGTTGTGTCTGACTGTTTGCTACCCCATGAATGATAGCCCACCAGGCTCCTCTGTCCATGGGATTTTCTAGGTACAGAATACTGGAGTGGGTTGCCATACCTTTCTCCAGGGGAACTTTCCAACCCAGGGATCGAACCCGAGTCTCCTGCATTTCAGGCAGATTCTTTGCCATCTGAGCCACCAGGGAAGCCCTAAAGAAATACAATTGAATATTATTCAACCATGAGAAAGATGCCATTTGTGATAACACGCGTGAACCGAAAGGGCATTATGCTAAGTGAAATGAACCAGGAAGAGAAAGAGAAACACTGTGTGATCTCATCTGTCTGTAGAAACTCAAAAACGTTGAACTCAGAGAGTAGAACTGTGGTTGATGAGTGCTGGGGTGGAGTAAGTGTGGAGACACTGAGCCAGTGCGGAGCATGGTGGCTGCAGTTAATAAAGGAGTATTGCCAACTTGAAAGCTGCCAAGGGAGGAGATCTTAAGGACTCAGGCAACTCTGTGATGTGAGGCATGTGTTAATCCACCTGACTTTGGTAATCATTTCACAATGTATATAGACATCAAGTCATCAAGTCATGTACCTTGTGCTGTGTGAGCTCAGTCGTGTCCAACTCTTTGCAACCCCATGGACTATAGCCCATCAGACTTCTCTGTCCATGGGATTCTCCAGGCAAGAATAGCAGAGTGGGTTGCCATTTCCTACTTCAGAGGATCTTCCCCACCCAGGGATCAAAGCTACCTCTCCTACACTGGTGGGTGGATTCTTTACCATTGCAGCACCTGGGAAGACTCATCAGGTATGTTAAACATGCATGTTATTTATCAATTATACCTCAACAAAGCTGGAGAAGAAGCATTGACATAATGGAAGAAAAGGCTCAATTTGTAATAGTAGAAAGTGTCTTGGTACAAATGTAACAAAAAACGCAATTTCTATATATAAATCTATAATGAAACTTCTAGAATTATTGAGTAAATGAAGCATCTATCTCATCTTATGATGTAAGACTACATTATAACATAAATGATTCCCTGTAATTAATCTACCCAGGTAACAAAATTCAATAAAAATACCAAAATGGTATCTTTGTTACTACTTCAGCTATTCTAAAATAAATATTAAAAACATAAAATCTCCAAGAAAATTCTGTATACAGAGTGGATTAAAAGTGAGGATGAATCGATGATCTCCTTTGACAAGATTGATAGTTTAAGCTTTCTTGGAAATTACTTTTAGACCTACTTATAAATAATATTTTTCTCTAATCATATTCTTGCTACTGATTCACTGGTTTTTGTCAGCATAAATCCTTCCACTTATTTTAAACATAAGAAAAAGGCCCTTCCTCACCTTTGAAGTTTTTACCGTGACGTTGTTCAGCTATATTTTTACAACATGCCATATCATCTTGTGCTGTACGATACAAATCAGGGACTTTGCTGATGAAGTATTTCCCTTGTTCAATTAGTTTGAAAGTTTATAATCTAAGATTAGTTAATTAATCTTTTCAGACTTTCATTCTAATCATAAGTCCACTCTAGAAATCAAGATATCATGCAATCAGAAGTACACCTCAAAGACATGCTCAGCATGAAATGTCTACAGTTAAGACCTCATCCATAAATGGATTTTAGTAAGCCCAAGTTTTTCAAGGTGGTTTATGAATTTTACCACTCTCATATAAACAATAGCATTTTTGATTATTCATTTTGTTAGCAAATAAATGGATTTGTCTTCATTCCTAGGTAGATTCAGTCTAAGCTCATTGATTATTCTTATATTTATCATCATCACTAGCTTTTTAAAGAACTGAAGTTCATGTTGACTAGGTGTTGGGAGAATGGGAATGTCAGTATAATGAACATTTATTCTAAGTGCCAAAAGGGACAATCATTTCCCTTGTTAATAAAAAATTCTTGTTTGTTTGTACAATAAGAAGAAGAGAGCAAGGGCTTTGGATTTTCTTAAGCAGTTCAAACAATGTCCTGCACTTAATCTGAATCAATTTGAATTATCTTTTCATGATAAGAAAATCTGTTTACTGTCCTTTGCAAATTGATAAGGATAACTTTAAGCTTATATGAGCAATTAGCATACTGTGTTTTCAATTACCTTGTATTTTTACTTAGCTACCCTTTGAAATGTGCCATTAAAGGTTTTTTTTCTCCAGTTCAAATTTGACTTCGGTGGGTGAAAAATCCTTCAATAAAAATCCTTTGAATGAGAGTGAACAGTTTTTTCCTGATGACTGTATGTTTAAAGCCTGATGTTACTTGAACACTGCTTTTGCATGCTGAGGTTAAAATACTATCTCACACTATAATGGGGAGTGATCATCTCTCAAATTCTACTTCAATATGTAGTTTTGCTTTACTTATTTTTCATTTTAAGCACCTTCTATGGGTAAGCACTGAGTTAGTTGCATTACAGATTTTACTAATATAATCCTCTTCATAGCCCTATGGCTTTAGGAATATTTATCCCATTTTACTGATAAAGAAACTGAGAAGCCTGGAGAAGTGTACTTGCTTTCCCAAGGTCATGTCGCTAACATGGGTTAAAACCAGAATTTGAGCTTGCATCTATCTCATGCTAAAATCCATGTCTGTTTGTTCTAGTATGTTAATTGCCAAAAATTGACATCTTAGTTGACTTGCATTTCCATAAATATGTAATATGAAATATTGTCTTGCTTTTAAAGTAGATTAATATCTATACTTCTTGCAACCCCACAATTTTGGTTAATACAAAGCAAGTTGACCTTGACACTCCAACCACCCGGAGAAAAGATCAAAAACAGTGGCTCAACCAAAAAAAAACAAAGCATTTTGTCTCCATGTAACTGCAGTCAGATGAACTGTGCCCTGACTTGCTCAGTTCATTGAACAGACTCCAGTATCTACTCTACATGGAGGGGCTGAAGTACCCTCAAGGTTGCTGTCATTTGGAATTTGAGGTCATGCCACGCTGCACACCTGCACGTCAACTTAACAGCCACCTTCTAGCTAGCTCCTGTGGCATACTGAATATTAACAGAATATTGATATAGCAAAAATACTGTTGTGGGATTCATCATTTGGTAAATCCTCCACCGTCTGCAGTTTTACAGAGCCATTTAATTAGCAATTTTACAACCTCCTCTCCTCTCATTAAATTAATTAATAATTAAGTTCAAATATAGGCATCTTTAATGTCATAATTATATTTCAGTTTTATGGTCACTGGAGTTTAGCTCATTAGAGAAGGCACTCATAAACCATAGCCCTGTTTAGTGGCTGAAGCACGTCTATGTCACCCCACTGATACCAGTTGCTATTACATCTTCTCTGTTTCTTTGGTAGCACTACCATTTTGTAGAAATTTCTGTCTCTGTCCTCTGTGAGCATAATCTAGCATTTGCAGTGACAACATCACCAAATGTGATGCAAAACAGGCAGGATGCGATGCCAGTGGCCCCCTTTGACTTTTATGATGTCTTCCTGGAATATTCTGTAACATTAGCCCTCACTGTGCTTTCTGATTGGATCCATTTCTCCCACATCCACATTTGGCATTAAGCACAGAATAACCATGTCAGAGACTCATGAGTGATGTCCTCTCATTGACTTTATGATTTACTAAGTCGGTAATGGCATTTCACACAATATGGTAGGCTGTACATTACTTTAGATGGAGTGGATTTATTTCAGTCATTATCACTGATTAAACCAGCTTAGTTGAAGAAGCAAAACAAAACTTGCCTTTGAAATTGTTCTTATTTAATTTCATTCGCCTTCGCATAACCCAGGACAGTGCTAATTATTCCTTGATGGAGCTCATATTTCTAATGTAATTCATATGTAAATTCTAATTTGATTCATATGGGAATGTTTGTGTTCCTTGCCTCGTTTCAGGCAAGAACACAAACACAGCATTAAAACTGTTTGGAAATGAAAACTTGCTGTTGCCATTTTTGACCTGGCTTTGATTTGCTTTGCTTTGTTGTTTCTATAATAAAGCTTAATCATTTTTGAAGCTTAAGATTTTAAACTGTACTTTAGGGGATAAAAGCAATATTTACACCTTTAAAGAATTTGGGGATATTTTGAAGGTGCAAATTGCATTCTCCCATGCTAACAAAAGCCTTACCATTTAAAGCTTTAAAGTTTTCCCTGAAAGAAGATATTCTTAAGAATCTAAGTTCCTTAAAATGACAAACTTTATAAGCTATATTAAAAGAAAATATAATAATTATTTTACTGTCTTGTTGGAAACAGGCTGTCATGAAGATGAAATAATAATTGAGCAGATCTCAAATTAAAGGTTCTTTAAAAACAATCAATGATGGGTTGTTATGAGTTTGAATAGTCCTTGGTGTTGTAACTGTATTCTTTGAAGAACTATGAGCTAAGATAATGCCATGCTTTAAAAATGCACTAGAGTTAACCTGCGATGTTTGCCAAAAATATTAGATGCCACAAGGTCAAAACAGGTGGAGTCTATAGGGTGTTCTATCTAAAACACATACTCAATTACCCAGTGCGGTAATGCAAAGAGAAGATGTGTGTGTGTGTGTGTGTGTGTGTGTGTGTGTGTGTGTGTGTGTGTGTGTGTGACAGGCGTATCAGCGAGGCCAATCTCTTGACCTCAGGTTGTGGGAAAGGAAAGTGCAACATTTATTGTACAGTGCCAGACAAGGGTCACGGGGCCCTGCTCAAAACCCCTCAACTCCTTGAAGGTTTTCAGCAACCTGTTTTTAGAGGCCAGGTGAGGGAGGGGGGTCCCAGGATAGGTGATCAGCTTGTGCATAATTCTCTGATCAGTGGATGGTGACATAGCAGGGTGATGTTACAGGGGCTGACGCTACCAATTCTCAGGCTCGAGTAAGACTGGGAAAACAGTGCTGTTGGTCTTCAAGTTGTTAATTTCTCCCATTAGATGGGCATATTGGTATCTGTAAAACAACTCAGGAAATGTGCATCAGATACTATTATTTAGGCACTTTAGAGTGGAATTAAAGCGGAAGATATGGGGGGCGGGGTCTGTCTTGGGAAGGTCCCATGGGGTCCTACTGAGTTACAAAGTGACAGCGTGGTTGGTGAGGAGCTGACTATCAGTTCACCTGTCTTCCAGGGAAGCTTCAAGGCCAGAGATGTACAAAGGCTCTTTGCACTCTGCTAATTTGGCTTTTAGTTTACCAGGTCTGTGTGTGTGTGTGTGTGGCGCGTGCACACACGCACGCACATGTACCTATTCTCTCCCCATTCTACAGTGACATTGGATTACATTTTCATGCCCAATAAATTTTATATGTTGTATTTTAGACAAACATTTCACAAAGATGTTTCCAATATAATTAAAGAAGAATGAGAAAATATCTAAGATGAATGACCTGAGATTCAAAAGTTAAAACCACAACTAGACCTATTTTTCACTTCAACCACATTGCCCTTGACACTTTTTTAAAGTGAAAAAGTTGATTCCTGCTTCTCTGCCCTCTCTCAGTACTCATCCATAGCACACTGCCTTGTGATGTACTTCATACAAGTCTAGGAAGCTGCGATGCTTCAGTTAAGTAAAAACTGCTCACTGCAGAAAGAGCAGAGATAAGTAATGATGCATCTGTATTTGGCATCGGATCCTCTTTGCACTGCAGTCAGAAAGGACCTTTTCCGTCACAATTCCCTCCCATAGACTGACTTTGTAATATCTAGGGCATAATTACACTTGCATTCAATGCGCACACACACGCTCGCACCCATCATGCCAGCGTTAGAGCTGTCCGAAACTATTTTCAATAATTGATTTGCTGTTTAATTGAACAGCATGACTGACTAACATAGCTCATTACTTTACTCATTAGTTAATTATCAAAGAAAGTAGGACAAGTCAATAAAATAGAAGGCTGTAAATTCCAATACTAATTAGCACCATTTCCTCAGAGACATATTTAAGGACAGATTGGCTACCTGAATGTCCTAGGACCTTGCAGATGAAGGAGAAAGGTAGATGTGCCATAAATCCAGATTACCAGAAAGAAAGACGAGTAGGCACTACGTAGACGTGTAGGCTTGTACTTAGCAACTGGGTGGGAAATCATTATTAGGAGAAAGGAGGCGCCTTCATTTAGTATTCTTCGAAAACAATTTGCAAAACAAACATGCATCGCTTTCTCTTTAAAAATGATATTTCCCACTTTGGTTTGTACATCCAGTTTATGGACATGATCAGTGTAAATGACATTTATGTGTAGATTTCTGATAAATGGGTTCCATATTCGATGGAATTTGATGAGAGAGCGAAGAGCTTTTCAAAGCTGACAAATAGCGCTTTTGACTTATGAGAAAGGGTAGGCATTTATGCCTATTCAATCTACATTTACCTTATGCAACCAAAAGATGTAACTATATATGTGTCATTCAGTAAGTTAAAAACAGATCCATCCAAACACTCTCACACACATACATACTTGCATGCAGGCACCTGCCCACATTTTGTCTTTCTCATCACAAAGAATGAGATCCAAAGTCTCCTTGGACAGTGCTAGTTTTATGCCTTGGAAAAAAAAAAGTCATCCTTTTATTGGGACTCAATATTCTCTCATCTACATAGTGGGAACAATGAGAACGATATTTCAGTGTTGTTAAGGAGCCAAAAATAAATGATAAATAGCTGGTTGTAGCCGTGACTGTCATGGGCTCAGCATGGGTCTCTCTCTGCCCCGATGGAATTCCTAGGCAGTCTGTATGGAGACTAGCAGGTGACCCAGAATAATGGTTGGTTCAGTTACAGCAGAAAATCATTTCTAAAGTAAGAGATTTTGACCATAGTCTTATTAATTGAAGTGGTCAGAGCTTACAGGTCTGACTATAGTTGAATATACGGCTTCCCTTGTGGCTCACCGAAGAATTGATGCTTTTGAACTGTGGTGTTGGAGAAGACTCTTGACAGTCCCTTGGACTGCAAGGAGATCCAACCAGTCCATTCTAAAGGAGATCGGTCCTGGGTGTTCATTGGAATGACTGATGTTGAAGCTGAAACTCCAATCCTTTGGCCTCCTGATGTGAAAGGCTGACTCATTGGAAAAGACCCTGATGCTGGGAAAAACCGAGGGCAGGAGGAGAAGGGGACGACAGAGGATAAGATGGTTGGATGGCATCACCAACTAAATGGACATGGATTTGAGTAACTCCGGGAATTGGTGATGGACAGGAAGGCCTGATGTGCTGTGGTTCATGGGGTCGCAAAGAGTTGGATACAACTGAGCGACTGAAGTGAACTGAACTTGTGGCTCAGCTGGTAAAGAACACACCTACTAATGCAGGAGTTGGAAGAAATGTGGGTTCAGTCCCCAGGTCAAGAAGATTCCCTGAAGGAGGAAATGGCAACCCACTCCAGTATTCTTGCCTGGGAAATCCCATGGACAGAGGAGCCAGGCGGGCTACAGTCCACGTGCTCACAGAGAGTCAGAGATGTCTTAATGGCTAAACGGCGGCAGCAGCAGTGTGGTCACATGTGTGATATGGACTGTACACGAGGGGAGCTCTGCTAGGAAGGCAGAGCTATCTTTTACCTGGTTCTTTGGCGATGATTTCTGGTGGGCCTTTCCAGTAAGAGTAGCAGGTTCATCGTCCAGGAATCTTGATCCCTTTTGCCTACAGCTTCCCAAAGATTGTGGTGGAACTGGATCTAATAAGGTGCAGAGCTTCACACTGATTTTACACTTAGTTAAACTCAGCTATAATAAGAGAAACATCAGCATTTGTGTAGCCTGTGAAATTCTCCATGTGTATTTTCAAGTATACATAGCACTTGTATGTAGGTAGATACAGCCATTATTAACTTATAAATATTAAAACTGGATGAAGGCAATCAAGGACATGAAGTTGATTAAAAGTAAAAGAAGCACAAGCTGGAATCAAGATTTGCTGGGAGAAATATCAATAACCTCAGATATGCAGATGACACCACCCTCATGGCAGAAAGTGAAGAGGAACTAAAAGCCTCTTGATGAAAGTAAAAGAGGAGAGTGAAAAATCTGGCTTAAAGCTCAACATTCAGAAAATGAAGATCATGGCATCCAGTCCCATCACTTCATGGGAAATAGATGGGGAAACAGTGGAAACAGTGTCAGACTTTATCTTTTGGGGGGCTCCAAAATCACTGCAGATGGTGACTGCAGCCATGAAATTAAAAGATGCTTACTCCTTGGAAGAAAAGTTATGACCAACCTAGACAGCATATTAAAAAGCAGAGACATTACTTTGCCAACAAAGGTCCATCTAGTCAAGGCTATGGTTTTTCCTGTAGTCACGTATGGATGTGAGAGTTGAACTGTGAAGAAGCCTGAGTGCTGAAGAATTGATGTTTTGAACTGTGGTGTTGGAGGAGACTCTTGAGAGTCCCTTGGACTGCAAGGAGATCCAGCCAGTCCATCCTAAAGGAGATCAGTCCTAGGTGTTCATTGGAAGGACTGATGCTGAAGCTGAAACTCCAATACTTTGGCCACCTCAAGCGAAGGGTTGACTCATTGGAAAAGACTCTGATGCTGGGAGGGATTGGGGGCAGGAGGAGAAGGGGACGACCGAGGATGAGATGGCTGGTGGCATCACCAACTTGATGGATATGAGTTTGGGTAAACTCTGGGAGTTGGTGATGGACAGGGAGGCCTGGCGTGCTGTGGTTCATGGAGTTGCAAAGAGTCAGACATGACTGAGTAACTGAACTGAACTGAAAGCTGAGATGGAAATTTATCTTTCACATATCCAGTGCTCTTTTCATAACCCTAAATATTTTATAGTCATAAAATATTATACCCAGAAGGATGTCCAATATTGCCGAGTCAACTGTCTTGGTTTAGAAAAAGGACGTGCAACCTCCAAAAGGATAAGCGAATTTCACAAGCCTTGTGATCAGATATTGTGTAGTTTGGTCAAGATTCTGGGTCACTTTGTCTCATGTTCATTTGCCCCTTCGCTCATCCACATGCCCCTCCCCCTATACTCTCTCTTGTTCACTCTTCTCTGCTTCACTCCCTTTTCCAGCTTAGACTCAGTTTTGGCAGAGAAGAAGAAGAAAAAAAAGAAGGAGAAAACACTTTGTCTCTTCAGTAAAAAGCCACAGCCTCCCTCTGGGGTGAATATATCTATGCTTCAGGTGTTCTTGTTTGCTCAGTATATATAATGGGTGGAAAGAGCTGAAGGAGAACTCCCAAATTTATCTTTATAGGTAAACCTACGCATATTCTCCTTGACCTACCCCCAAGCTAGATTTCCAGTCCTGTGTCCTGCCCTGTGCCTACAGGTGCCTATGTTCCTAACATATCAATTTGCTCATATTCACAGAATACCTCAGGGCCTTCCCCTTTTCTGGGCCTTTGTTCATTCCAAACCCTCTAGCTAAAATGAACTTACTGCTCTTCCATCTGACTTGGTCAGAACTCTATTCAGTCTGATAACACACATCTTAACATCATCTTCTTAAGGACACTCTCCATTACCCTCTGGGAGGAATCAATTCTTTGACCCCCATAAAACATTTTGCTGCTACCAGAGTCCACATCCCAGAATGTTAGCCATACTCATACTCGGGGTATGAGAATGTTCATGTTCAGTCGTGTCTGACTCTGTGATCCCATGGCCTGTACTGCCAGGCTCCTTTGTCCATGGGATTTCCCGGGCAAGAATACTGAAGTATGCTGCAATTTCCTTCTCAGGGGCATCTTCCCAGCCCAGGGACTGAACCCACATCTCTTGCATCGGCAGGCAGCTTCTTCACCACTTAGCCACCGGGGAAGCCCTTTATCTAGCAGTCTTGCTGTTGTCCAGTTTCTGAGTCGTGTCCAGCTCTTTGTGACCCCATGGACTGCAGCGAGCCAGGCTTCCCTGTCCCTCTCTATCTTCCAGACTTTGCTCAAGTAAATATCCATTGGAATATGGATTTTATCTACTGGAAAAATCATAGCTTGGACTATACACACCTCTGTCAGCAAAGCATTTTCTTTGTTTTTAATATGCTGTCTAGGTTTGTTACCGGTTTCCCTTTCAGGAGCAAGTACCTATTAGTTTCATGGCTGTAGTCACTGTCTTCAGTGATTAGCTAGCATTCATTTCAGTTCAGTTCAGTCCCTCAGTTGCATGAGACTCTGTGACCCCATAGACTGCAGCACACCAGGCCTCCCCGTCCATCACCGACTCCCAGAGCCTACTCAAAGTCACGTCCATTGTATCGGTGATGCCGTCCAACCATCTCATCCTGTCTTCCCCTTCTCCTCCCGCCTTCAATCTTTCTCAGCATCAGGGTTTTTCCAATGAGATGGTTCTTCACATCAGGTGGCCAAAGTATTGTGGAGTTTCAGCTTTAGCATCAGTCCTTCCAATGAATATTCAGGACTGATTTCCTTTAGGATGGATTGGTTGGATCCCCTTGCAGTCCAAGGGACTCTCAAGAGTCTCCTCCAACACCACAGTTCAAAAGCATCAATTCTTCGGTGCTTAGCATTCTTTATAGTACAATTCTCACATCCATACATCAGTTCAGTCCAGTTCAGTTCAGTCGCTCAGTTGTGTCCCACTCTTTGCGACCCCATGAATCACAGCACGCCAGGCCTCCATGTTGATCACCATCTCTCGGAGTTCACTCAGACTCACGTCCATCGAGTCAGCGATGCCATCCAGCCATCTCATCCTCGGTTGTCCCCTTCTCCTCCTGCCCCCAATCCTTCCCAGCATCAGAGTCTTTTCCAATGAGTCAACTCTTCGCATGAGGTGGCCAAAATACTGGAGTCTCAGCTTCAGCATCATTCCTTCTAAAGAAATCCCAGGGCTGATCTCCTTCCAGAATGGACTGGTTGGATCTCCTTGCAGTCCAAGGGACTCTCAAGAGTCTTCTCCAGCACCACAGTTCAAACATCAATTCTTCGGCGCTCAGCTTTCTTCACAGTCCAACTCTCACATCCATACATGACTACTGGAAAAACCATAGCTCTGACTAGACAGACCTTTGTTGGCAAAGTAATGTTTCTGCTTTTAATATGCTATCTAGCTTGGTCATAGCTTTCTTCCAAAGAGCAAGCATCTTTTAATTTCATGGCTGCAATCACCATCTGCAGTGATTTTGGAGCCCCCAAAAATAAAGTCTGTCACTGTTTCCATTGTTTCCCCATCTTTGCTATGAAGTGATGGGACTGGATGACACGATCTTAGTTTTCTAAATGCTGAGCTTTAAGCCAACTTTTTCACTCTTCTCTTTCACTTTCATCAAGAGGCTCTTTGGTTCTTTGCTTTCTGCCATAATGGTCGTGTCATCTGCATGGCTGAGGTTATTGACATTTCTCCCAGCAATCTTGATTCCAGTTTGTACTTCACCCAGCCTGGCATTTCACATGATGTACTCTGCATAGGGTGACAATATACAGCCTTGATGTACTCCTTTTCCTATTTGGAACCAGTCTGTTGCTCCATGTCCAGTTCTAACTGTTGCTTCCTGACCTGCATACAGGTTTCTCAAGAGGCAGGTCAGGTGGCTTGCTATTCCTATCTCTTTAAGAATTTTCCACAGTTTATTGTGATCCACACAGTCAAAGGCTTTGGCAAAGTCAATAAACCAAAAGTAGATGTGTTTCTCAAACTCTCCTGCTTTTTCAATGATCCAGAGGATGCTGGCAATTCGATCTCTGGTTCCTCTGACTTTTCTAAATCCTGCTTGAACATCTGGAAGTTCATGGTTCACGTATTGCTGAAGCCTGGCTTGGAGAATTTTGAGCATTACTTTGCTAACGTGTGAGATGAGTGCAATTTTGAGCATTCTTTGGGATTGCCTTTCTTTGGGATTGGAAGGAAAACTAACCTTTTCCAGGCCTGTGGCCATTGCTGAGTTTTCAAGATTTGCTGGCATATTGAGTGCAGCACTTTCACAGCATCATCTTTTAGGATTTGAAGTAGCTCAACTGGGATCCCATCACCTCCACTGGCTTTGTTGATAGTGATGCTTTCTGAGGTCCACTTGACTTCTCATTCCAGGAAGTCTGGCCTTAGGTGAGTGATCATACCATTGTGGTTATCTGGGTCTTTAAGATCTTTTTTGTATAGTTCTTCTGTGTATTCTTGCCACCTCTTCTTAATACCTTCTGCTTATTTAGGTCCATACCATTTCTGTCCTTTATTGTGCCCACCTTTGCATGAAATGTTCCCTTGGTGTATCTTACTTTCTTGAAGATATCTCTATTCTTTCCCATTCTATTGTTTTCTTTTATTTCTTTGCATTGATCACTGAGGAAGGCTTTCTTATCTCTCCTTGCTATTCTTTGGAACTCTTCATTCAAATGGGTGTATCTTTCCTTTTCTCCTTTGCCTTTTGCTTCTCTTCTTTTCTCAGCTATTTGTAAGGCCTCTTCAGACAACCATTTTGCCTTTTTGCATTTCTATTTCTTGGGGATGGTCTTGATCACTGCCTCCTGTACAATGTCATGAGCCTCCATCCATAGTTCTTCAGGCACTCTATCAAATCTAATCCCTTGAAATTATTTCTCACTTCCACTGTGTAATCATAAGGGATTTTATTTAGTTCATACCTGAATGCTCTAGTGGTTTTCCCTACTTTCTCCAATTTAAGTCTGAATTTGTCAATAAGGAGTTCATGATTTGAGCCACAGTCAGCTCCTGGTCTTGTTTTTGCTGACTGTATAGAGCTTCTCCATCTTTGGCTGCAAAGAATATAGTCAATCTGATTTTGGTATTGACCATCTGTTAATGTCCACTATCCCCTACTAAATCATTAAATCACTGTACACATCTTATTCTTCTTTGTTTACATAAATGCTGAGCACAGAATCTGGTACAAAATGTGACATTTGGCAAATATTAATTGAACAAGTTGAATAGATAGGCAAATTAAAAATTAGTAAGATGAAATACTTGAAAAGATATTTTGAAACCTTTTGCCTTTGAAAAAATTGTGGAAAAAAATTGCAATAATATTCTAAAGTAAAGTAGCTATGGAATTTGTCATATTTAGAGAAAGTTTTTTCAAGATTGCACTTTTGTATTTTGAAATAGAATTTCCAAGTACATAGATTAAAATATCTTAGTTACAATTTTGTAGGATATATTATTAAAGCACAATTTAAGAAACATCACTCTAAGTAAATTTTATAATAAAGCCAAAGTTAAATATAAAGGAAAATCACAACTTATTTTTTTGACATATTATAGCTATAGTTGGAATTATTCTCAAACCACAAGTAATAATTTCTCTTTTCAAACATGTTTTATAAGTACTGTATTAAGTTAAGCTCTTCTAATTATTTTGTGGAGAGTTTTTATCAGCTATTTTGAGAATCGGGCCTCAGGTACTAATAAATGATGGCTAAGATTTAAAAAGGAAAATGTGGTGGGATAGTGTAATGAAAAACTCCTGCTTAAAATAGTAAAAAATAAAAATATCCTTTAATGATTTTAGCAAAAACATTTGAAAATGCACACCCTTGTATGAACATTTGGAAATCATGAACATTTCAGAAGAAAATGGTCAATGACCCATACCAAATAAAATTAATTTGGGAAAAATGAAAGTAAACCACATTTTCACTGTTAAATGTTGGTCTGAGTGCATAAATGCAATCACAAGGTACCTTAGTATTTGAAAAACAATCAACGATTGTAGGCAAGATATTCCAGAATTTAAATGCTTGGCCTGCATGTGAAGTAGCGCAGTAAAATCTGTCCAGAATCCTTGAAAGTAGAGCAAGAAAAAAAGTGACAGTGTCTTATATTCATTAGAAATCTCTTTACATGGAAAAACTCATGTAATGGCACAATACACGGGGAATCAGAAACACACATACTTACCAGAATGATATAAATATTGACTAAAATATAAATCTAACTTTAAAAGCTTATATTAAAATGGTTTCCCAAGCTACATAAAGCAACTGATTTAAAAGTAAAAAAATAAGGCTACCAATATATGTTGTTCATGAAATTATTATTTGCCTGATTGATCCCTTTAGATTAACTAAATTGTAGCAAATAAGTTAAGGATTTAGTAGGATAAATATATCACCCCAAATAAGAAAATTTATAAGAAAAACACTTCAGTTCAGTTCAGTTCAGTTGCTCAGTTGTGTCCGATTCTTGGCGACCCTATGAATTGCAGCACCCCAGGCCTCCCTGTTCATCACCAACTCCCGGAGTTCACTCACATTCACGTCCGTTGAGTCAGTGATGCCATCCAGTCATCTCATCCTCTGTCGTCCCCTTCTCCTCTTGCCCCCAGTCCCTCCCAGCATCAGAGTTTTTCCAATGAGTCAACTCTTCGCATGAGGTGGCCAAAGTACTGGAGTTTCAGCTTCAGCATCATTCCTTCCAAAGAAATCCCAGGGTTGATCTCCTTCAGAATGGATTGGTTGGATCCCCTTGCAGTCCAAGGGACTCTCAAGAGTCTTCTCCAACACCACAGTTCAAAAGCATCAATTCTTCAGCGCTCAGCCTTCTTCACAGTCCAACTCTCACATCCATACACGACTACTGGAAAAACCATCGCCTTGACTAGACAGACCTTAGTCGGCAAAATAATGTCTCTGCTTTTGAATATGCTATCTAGGTTGGTCATAACTTTTCTTCCAAGGAGTAAGCATCTTTTAATTTCATGGCTGCAGTCACCATCTGCAGTGATTTTGGAGCCCCCAAAAATAAAGTCTGACACTGTTTCCACTGTTTCCCCATCTATTTCCCATGAAGTGATGGGACCGGATGCCACTTAAGTGCATAAAATAAATTGGGTTCATTATTTGAATATGTAGATATTTGCTTTATCTGAGAATATTTCTAAGGTAGAAAAATTGGAAATTTGTTAATAGCTTTTATATTGGAATATTGTAAGGAATGTTGCAATGAACACTGATGCATATGTATCTATTTGAATTCCTATTTTCTTTTTTTTTTTTGAAGCACGTGGTAAAGGCTTTATTATCATATTAATACTAAAGCATAAAACACAAACATTAAAGCATAGAATACAGAGGCTCCATTGTCCTATTATCAAAGCAGGTACAAGGATATATTGGGCTTCCTTTTCAGCTCAGTGGTAAAGAATCTATGTGCAATGCAGGAGACGTGAGTTTGACTCCTGGGTTTGATCCCTGGGTCAGGAAGATCCCTGGAGGAGGGCATTGCAGCTCACTCTAGTATTCTTGCCTGAAGAATTCCATGGACAGAGGACCTGGCGAGATGCAGTCAGTAAGGTCCCAAAGAGCAAGCTCTCATGCATGCACAAGGATATATACAACAAAAAAAAATTTTGAGTCTGCTTAACTCCATGAATTCCTATCTTCAACTCTTTCGGCTGCACCATTTTATATTCTCACCAGTAATGAAGAAGGTTCTAATGTGTCTACATCTTTGCCAATACTTGCTTTCCACATTTTTGTTTTAACCATCTAGTACAAGTGAAGTGGTATAGCTCATTGTGGTTTTGATTTGAGATTCTATACTACCATCAAGTAACCTAGAATCTCAAAGACACATAAATAGAGAATTTGTTTGTAGCTCAGCTGGTAAAAACTGCACCTCAATGCAGGAGACTCCGGTTCGAGTCCTGGGTTGAGAAGATCCACTGGAGAAGGGACAGGCTACCCACTCCAGTATTGTTGGGCTTCCCTGGTGGCTCAGACGGTAAAGAATCTGCCTGCAACATGGGAGACCTGGGTTTGATCCCCTGGGTTGGGAAGATTCCCTGGAGAAGGGAACAGCCACCCTCTCCAGTATACTGGCCTGGAGAATTCCCTGACTGCGTAGTCCACGGGGTCACAAAGAGTCGGATATGACGGAGTCACTTTCACTCTCACTTTTGACAGGACACAATAATAAGCAAGTGGTCTCTGCAGTGCAGGTAATATTTGCCAAAAAAAAAAAGGCCTAACCCCTAATTACCAAACCTAGGCACGAGATCTACAGGAAGAACACGGGTGGAAAGCCAAATTAACGATCAGCTTTGTCGTGCAATCGCTTGTAACTTACCTAAACGTAAGGCACCCTAATTTCCTGATCTGTAAGATTGGGATACTGATATCTCTTCTTAGCTTGGGCGATTATTGCAGAAGAACAAATGAGGTAACAGATGTGACAACATTTTGGGGATTGAAAGGTGGTATGCAAATGTAAGGCCTATTATTATTATGTATCCTTGTGGCACTGATTACTTAGCATCATAAGAGCTGGTAATAATCATTAAGGGGCATCATTAGACGTGTAGGCGTGTCTGCAAGTTTATATGCAGTCTTTCTGTTTGTGCATATAGTACTCCTGCTCACTTGGTACACTGGGATGTGCACTTCTTTTATTTTCCAAACTATGCATTTTTCTTTTAGTAAAGAAGAAGCAACTCAATGTAAGCTCATATTCTCTGCTATTCTACTGCTGACTTTCACGGGATACAACCATTTTTACCAGCGCAAGATCCAGACATTTTCACTAAAGCCAGAATAAAATGTTCAGGCTGGAACTGTTCAAGTTTTAGTGGTCCTTTTTCAGAAACTGGGCCCTCAGGCCTCAGCAGCCTTTAATCAACTGTAACTGGAGTGAAGCTGTCAGCCCTTGCTTGTTCTCTGTCAGCTTTAGTACCATTTAGAGCATCCTTGATAAATGTACAGTACAAATTTAACAGTCAACCTGTGAGGAAGAAAAACCAAACATCTCTCAAACATTGAAACTTTCTTCAGCCGCGTCATGAAAAATCTATGGGCTAGAACTCCCATTGTTGACAAAATAGAAGTTGGCAACTTGTGAATAGTTAACATGAAAAATACAGTAACTTTGGTATATCTAAGGACTTTATAAAATGTACAAAAGAAGCGGAAAAAGGAAAAACACTGAAAGAAAAAGAAGTTGGGATGGGCAAGGCTTATGAAGAGAGAAGGTAGAATGCTAAGAGAATATTCCAGTGATTTTCTCCAAGAAATAGAAGAAAACCTCAGGGTACAGTTTCTAGCCTCTCTAGAAGGTGGAAAGTGTGTGGTTTCAGTGAAGAGAAATGACTGGATCATTTAGAAGCACTAAGATTTGAAGGACAGCCCTTGAGTTGTCAGCTCACTGTTCACTGCCTGTGGGAAACCAAGAGAAATCAAGAAAGCTAAAAGCAATTTTAAAACTCACTTTTCTCATCTACAAAAGGAGGATAAAATAAATCTGACTTCACAGAACTTTTGTAAAGATGAAATGAAATGATATACGAGCATTATAAGCTCTAAAGCATTCTACAAAATTTGGCTAAGTTGATGTTACTTCACTTTGCCAACAAAGGTCTGTATGGCCAAAGCTATGGTTTTTCCAGTAGTCATGTATGGATATGAGAGTCTGACCATGAAGAGGCTGAGTACTGAAGAATTGATGCTTTCAAATTGTGGTGCTGGAAAAGACTCTTGAGTCCCTTAGACAGCAAGAAGATCAAACCAGTCAATCCTGAAGGAAATGAACCCTGAATATTCACTGGAAGGATTGATGCTGAAGCTGAAGCTCCAATACTATGGCCACTTGACACTTGATTCATTGGAAAAGACCCCGATGCTTGGAAAGAACGAGGGCAGAGGAGAAAGGGATGACAGAGGATGAGATGGTTGGATGGCATCACTGACTTAATGGACATGAGTTTGAATAAACTCCGGGAGATGGTGAAGGACAGGGAAGCCTGGTGTGCTGCAGTCCACAGGGTCTCAAAGAGTCAAAAAGGACTTAGCTACTGAACAACAGCAAATGGTACTTACTAGTATCCTAAGAGACTAGCTGTAAATCTACTAAAGAGGATTAATTCATTTTCCTCTGAACTCTGATATTAAGCATGGGCTTAAATTGAGTTGTTTAAACAGACTATCCCATTCACACTGAAGAGCACAGTCAGTCAGGCTTGTCTCTGGTGTCACTGGCAGGCTGAGCTGACGGCCAGTTGGTTGTCTTCTGGAATGAAAGGGGTGAACATTTTCAAACTTTTAAAGCCCCTCCCAAAGTATGTTCCAGAGAATGCTAGTCATGTGAAATAAGGCATCCTGGGGATGGGGGAGAGACTTCTCTTGAAATTTGGAGCCATTTTTATATGTTCCATCTTTAGTAAAATAAAATAATACCAGCAAGCATGTGGTAAAACTCTAATAGGGAATGCAAACACGAAGAAGTGAATTCATTTTAAATGAATAGCATGATCACACTGACAAGAGGGTAGAACTAATCTAACAACCAGTTTTTGAATACAGTGTTTTGATTATCCATTCTAGAATGAAAGAACAGTACATTTTGAACTCTAGTTATGGGATTTGCTTTGCACTGGTATAAAAGAACAGTTATGAAACTACTTTCAATTTATTCTAGAATTGAAAGATAATGTTGTCTGGTCACTGAGTTGTGTCAGACTCTTTGCTACTCCATGAGTATAGCTTTCCAGGCTGCTCTGTCCATGGGATTTCCCAGGCAAGCATACCAAAGTGGGTTGCCATTTCCTTCTCCAAGGGGTTTTCCCACCCAGGATCTTGAACCCACATCTCCTTCATTAGCAAGTGGGTTCTTTACAATTGAGCCACGAGGGAAGCCCAACATTCTAGAATTGATTAAGTGACTAAACATATTGGAGATATCAGGAGTTATACAATGGAAATGGGGAAGACCAGACTGAATTTTGTGATGATGGGTTGGAATTAGAGGTCTAAGGATCAACTCCTGATTTTCATCCCTGGTAGATCGATCGATAGATTTGATAGACAGTAGATCTCTATTGCTAAATGGACAGCACTGTGAAAATAACAAGACTGACAAAATCTTCACTTTGGATTCTTTTTAGCTTCTAAACTCTTTACCTTGTATGAATTAAAAACTCAGGAAATGCAGTTATTCTCTCTGAATCCTTCTCAGGGGGCAGTAGTAGTAAAGAATCTGCCTGCCAATCCAGGAGATGCAAGAGACTTGGGTTCAGTCCCTGGGTTGGGAAGATGCCCCGCAGAAGGAAATGGCAACCAACTCCAGTATTATTGCCTGGAAAATTCCACAGACAGGGGATCTTGGCAGGCGATAGTCCATGGGGCTGCAGAGTCGGACACAACTAAGCAGCCAAGCACACATCCTTTTTCTCAGGGATTATGGCCCTTTCATAGCAGGGTTGACTGGTTGCCCTGAGAATCCCCAAAGTCTGCTATTCCTTATCAGTCACCCTCTCTGACTTCTAGGCTGTCCTCTCCCCAGACCCCATGCCAACAACGATGAATATCCTGAAGGGAGAAGGCGTCGTGCAGCATGGTGGTCTACCTACGTGGCTGTCTTTTTTTCTAAGATCTTGCTCTGTAAAACCCTGTTTCAGGGCTTTTAGACTGGCAGGCTACAGTCCATGGGGTCACAAAGAGCTGGACACAGTTGAGTGAGTAAGCAATAAATGAACAACATCAACAGCAGCAAAAACAGTGTAAATACTGAAATGTGCTTGAGATGAATTTAGCTGTCATTGCTTTTATCATACCTTGACATACTCAAAAAGAATTAACATGCTTCTAGGAGATTAAAATAGATATATCTGTCTACATACAAAAGAGATGTATCTTCTTAGAATACCCATTTATGAAAATTTTTCATACTTTACTTTGAATTGAATGCCATTCCACTTTTGAAACCATCTATTGATTAATCAAGTTCAAAATCATGTTTTTACATGGCATGTGCTTGAATTATAGAACTAGGGATATTTTATATCATATTATCATCATAGGATAGCTCTTTAAAAGGTCGTTCATAAGCCACACACTGAGGGGGAAGAACTTTAGGGAAAAGGGAACATTGAAAAATGTGTTCGGGAGGACTCTATCCCAAGCCTGGTATTATTTTGAAATCTTATTTGCCTAGGATAACAAGAAAATGCTGAGCAAAATAAATTCAAAACGGCCTTGAAGTAACCAAAGTTGTTCAGTAAGTCACTGCAGCATTTTTCTTCTTACAAGGCTTCTTGTGCAGTGGAATTATAGAAAGTTGAAAGAGAGTGAAAAAACTTAGGAGAGTGTGTAAAGATCACAAGTTTCTAGTGTGGCACACAAAATCAGTGTTCAGTGAAAAAAAGGTTAATAACCAAGAGCCTTGTTACTGCATCTGAGGAAGGATTAAGATTCTCCTAAACACACTTCAATTATTTACCTGAGGATCTCCTGGAGAAATAATTCTTCAGAAAGAAAATACTAGTTTTATGATGTATTTACCAGAAGATTATTGGAATACTGGAAATAGAGAATTGGAAATAACTTCAGTGTGTAACCACAGAATGGTCTCTGGAGTAATAGTAGCATATCTGTGTTAAGATATTAAATGAAACTTGAAGCAGTGATTAGAAGTCTGTGTCGTTACATATAAAATGCTTGCTTATGTGTACAGAAAGAGAATACAATATTGTATTTATTTCATAACAAAATATATAAAATTGTATATTCAATTCAACATGGACTGAAAAAGTTTAAAATTAAATAAAAACATAAAAACTGTTGGCATGGAATCTGGATATTTCCAAGTTTCATTTCCATTTCTGTCACTGTTATGCTATTTTTATGGGTTAATAGTTGGAAATATGACAATCTCAACGATAAATAATGATGGTGAGTAGATCCCTGGGTCAGGAAGATCCCTGGAGGAAGGCACGGCAGCCCATGCCAGTATTCTTGCCTGTTGCTGCTGTTCAGTTGCTCAGTCACGGCCACCTCTGTGCGAATCCACAGACTGCAGCACGCCAGACTTCCCTGTCTCACTATCTCCCGAGTTTACTTGGACTCATGTCCATTGAGTCAGTGATGCCATCCAACCATCCCATCCTCTGTCGCCCCCTTCTCCTCCTGCCTTCAGTCTTTCCCAGCACCAGGGTCTTTTCTAATGGGATGGCTCTTGGCATCAGGTGGCCAAAGTATTGGAGCTTCAGCATCAGTCTTTCCAGTGAATATTCAGGGTTGATTTCCTTTAGGATTGACTGGTTTAATCTCCTTGATGTCCAAGGGACTCTCAACACCACATCTCAAAAGCATCAATTCTTCAGTGCTTAGTCTTCCTGATGGCCCAACTCTCACATCCATACATGACTATTGGAAAAACCATAGCTTTGACTATATGGACTTTGTTGTTGCAAGGTAATGTCTCTGCTTTTTAATATGCTATCTAGATTGGTCATGGCTTTTCTTCCAAGGAGCAAATGTCTTTTAAATTCATAGTGGCAGTCACCATCTGCAGCGATTTTGGTGCCCAAGAAAGCAAAGCCTGTCCCTGTTTCCATTGCTTTCCCATCTGTTTGCCATGAAGTGATGAGACTGGAGACCATGATCTTAGTTTTTAGATCATGAACAGAGGAACCTGGCAGGCTATGGTCCACAGGGTCACAAAGAGTTGGAACAACTGATGCACTTAGCATTCAGGCAGAGCATGGAATATAAGCTAATTCTAGTAAAAATATCCTCTGGTTATAGTTCACTATATTCTGGTACTAGCAAGTCAACCAATGATAAGGTCTTTCAAAGAAAAATATTAAGTAGCCTATGAGGATAAATTTTATTCTTAAACTTTTCATCCCTTAATTTAAATATTAAAATCTAACCAAGGAAACAATCTAAGGTTTGTTTAAGATAAACAACATAACATATTTCTGAAAAATTGACTCAAGCCACTAAAACTGGGCTTAGGCTTTTATAATTTTCTGTTAAATTCCCTAATTGTTCTGCCTAAAGGTTTTACCTATCACAGAACTAGAAAATATTCACTGGATTAAACACTATCATAGAGAAAGAAATTATTATAAGCACCTTTTCCTATTAAGAATTTGGTGATTATGAATCTCATAGCAGGTTCCATTAGACACAGTGATGCATTGTTTATTTTTGCAGTGATATGGAAGGCTGACAGAATACCGTTACTCTCATCCTTAGAAGCCAAATTTTGTAAAGGAGACTTCTGCATTTACTGTTTGAAAAAGACCTAAATGCAAAGTACAAAGTTAGCATTCTTTCTCTCACTCCAGGAAAAAAAAAAATCCTGTTGATCAGTCTGTACAAAATAGCTTTGCAGAATTGAGACAAAATAATCCAAAAATCTAAAATCATTATTCTTAACTTCAGGTTTTTAACATAATGTGCTTAATGAAAATTTGTTTGCCATTGTTTACTAGGAAGAAATTAAGGTAATTTAAATGCAGAATTCCTTACCTGATAAATGACTTGAATCTCAGCTATAAATAAATAAAACAAGTGTTCAGAATCTTAGAGAATGAAAGGCTCCATAAGGACTGACAAATGTTTTAATAACACATGAATTTTTATGCCATTGGTGATATAACTGGAAATCAAAAAGTATATTAAATATGAACAACATATAGAAATATTATAGTTTATCATTTCAAATTTTTTATTTCTGCATATCTAAATGAACATATGAAATTTGAGATTGAAAACATCTCATTCATTATTCAAACCTTATTTAAAACAACTCTGCACAAACCAAGAAAGAGGAATTTTCACCTCTTTCTCATATAGTGATAGAGAAATGATGGCTGGAGTCATTTATCATCTATGTCGTTTTCCAGGAGCAGTGCAACTCAGGGTAAGAGCTATGGGAACCAGTATCTCAGATTTTAAGAAACACATGGCAAAACCCAGCAATTGGATATTCTACTTTCTCTTGTCATCCTGAAATAATATTCCTTTTCTGAAAACCTTTATCCTAGAATTCTTCAAATTTCAGATGATTTCCAAGCCAGAATTCATAGAGGAATCCAAGACCCTTGAGTAGCCTCAGATGTTTGAAAAAGAGGCCAGAACCATGAAAGCATTCATGTCAAAGTTGGAATTAGTTCATTTAGTTAGCTGAAAAAGAGGCTCAGACACCATCCATAACATGACCGTCAAAGTGAAATATTTTTAAAGATTAGAATGAAGCTACAGAAGATGAAGCAGATGAGAAAGAACATAAAGAAGACCAGCAGCAAATATGAAGTTCGGCAATGGGTATTCAGAAAGGATGAGACAAGCGTGCCAAGTTCATGATCGTAATCTTCTCCAGTTCAAACTCCTGCTTCTAAGGCCATCACTGTATCATGTTAAAAGGATGTTCCCCAGTATGATTAGGGAATCTGGGTAAGCTGGTAGGGAGCAAGGGGAATCAAAACCCTTCAGGTCTAGGACCACACTATCCACCATAGACAGGCACTGCCCTAATTCAGAGAAAAAAATTGAATAGGGTGATTCACATTCACCAATTTGAATGTGATTGACATTCAGAATGATTTTGAACCAATTTAAATTTTGTATGTTTTGTTCTGACACCAAAAAAAAAAATAAGTTGGGTGGTTTACAAACGTTTCCATCAAAAATATTTGAAAATGGTTTTTATAAAAAGAAGTTAAGTGGCAAATAATCCAGGAAAATCTCTTATCTAATGTCTAGCCAGTGTGATTTCTATCCTTAGATTCAAATCCCTGCCCACAACATGGAATCTATATCGCTTGAATTTTTGAGATCTCCTATTTAATGCTGGAGGAATAAACTTCTTTAATCAATGAATTGTTCAATTAATAACAGAAGTTCTATTATTTCTTTGATTGGTATACTCCTTTCATATCTTACTTATTTGGCATTTTCCTGAATTTTTAAAATATTAAAAATTATTTCTCAAAGCAGAATTTTGCTGTCATCATTTGGGACTTTTTTTCTACATCATAATTTTATGATTAGGGAAAAAGTCACATAGATAATAAAAGCGATTATATCTTAGACTTGAGATCAATACAGATAAGGTTCAATATATATTTTAAATATATACTCAATATGCAACCTGAGAGGTCTTAAATTATTAGTATATTTTATGTTATTTCCAAACTGAGCTTGGAAACCTTTTTTTTTTTTTTTGGCTTGTATGTTACAGGGGCTTAGCTCATGCATAGTTGTTATAACTTTTAAAGAAAGGTCAGTATCAGTAGGAAAATTGGAAAAATAAAACCTCATATCTTTAATGATAAAGCAAAATTTCATTTAAAAAGACATTAATGTTTAGTTCTCAAAATGCTGTGTTTAAACAATCTTTCCAATGGATTTATGCTTTTTAGAGGTACACTTACCCTTTCTCTTTATTTGAAATTTGTTTTAATTTAAAATTTTTAAAGTTTGTCAAAATAAGTTGTCTTCATTTTTTAATAATTTATACTTTGCTTACCAAAATATTCCATTTTGTACCCAATACAGCCACGGTGTTTTAAACAATATAACCTTTTTTTTTAACCTAAAATCCAGACATTTATTGGTCTTCAAATAATAACTAGTCTCTAGAAATATTTGTCAGTTAAAATATGACTCACCGAAACCTTTCAACTGTATGTCATATTAATAAAGTAAAATAAAAGTCACAAAACTTTTTACACATCAGATATTTAGATTTCCAGGTCTGAACTCAGATAATACATACTTCTCTCATTGGTGTCCTTCAAAGGGTCACCCATTTCTTTGCATTTTCTCAAAGCTCACGCTGCTGTAAGAACTGTAACTTCGGTGCAGTTTCCATAAACCAATTAACTACGGTGTTTATCTATTCTAAGGAGGGGGGCACAGACAGAGGATGGGGAGGAGGGACCCACGCGTGAGGGAGATGGAAGCTGAGTTCACAGGCTAGCAGATTCCAGGCCCAGCAGAATCAGGGCTCACCCCTAATGAGCAGAATCGGGCAGCTTTAATTCATGTCTTTTTTCCTTTTTGTCTTCCTGACCACAAAAGGGAATACAGGAGCCTGTTTAGGAGGGGCCAGATTAGTCCTATGTGGTCAAAAGGAACAGTACCAACATGTTAGTTGATCAGAAAGATGTTTTCACACTGTTTACCATAGACGGTCCCTGGAGACAACTTTCTTTCTCTCTCTCTGTCTGTCTCCCTTTTTTTTTAATTACCAAGCATGACATTCATGGTTATTTCTTCTTTCCACCCACTTGACTACAAAGGGTCCGGCGCTGCGGCCCCTTGTCGGCCAGGCCTGGGGGAGGAAGTGGCAGAAGGCTGGCCTTGTTCACCTCCGCGGCTTCCCGGTGTAATCCGCTCAATCATGTGGCTAATGGGAGGACCCGCCGGTCCGCCGCGCGGCGCGCCCGAGGAGGACTCATTCATATTTAATACAACGGAGTGTTTAAGTCATTCCACGCTTTGCGGAGAAGATTGGCTTTCTTTGTGTGATGTCTCCTGAGAGGCCGCTCCCCTCCGCCCCTTTCAGACAGGCATATGTTCCAGCTCCTGTCTGCTGCAGCTGGTCAAGGAAGGAGCAGGCTTCCTGTTTTTGTGTGGTTGTTTTTTCCGCCCCCTCCGAACCAATGAATTGATGGCTGCGGTGTGAAATGTGGGCTGGAATGGTCCCCTCCGCCCGGCGGATGCATATATTAGCCTTTGCCATTCTAATATTTCACAGCAAGACGGCTTCTGAGGAAGCGGGGCTCGTGTTCCTGAAGTTTGCCATTGTGTCACAACAATCTGTTGAGCACAAAAGAAAAATAAATCAATAAAAGCCAGTGAGATGTTGACCTTGTCCTCTTAGTACACGAGCAGGGTGCTATTGCGACGGGGCTGGGGAAAAAGAGAGGGAGTGAGTGCTTTGAGGGGCGGGGGGCAGTATTCTTACTCCACACAGAATTTTGAAACAACCAAATTGCAAGAGAATCTCATCAACACAGGACCGCTCGGCCCTCGGATCTGATTTTATCGGGGCGGGGGAGGGGGTGGGGGATGAGATCTCATTCGTCCTAATGGGGGAGATAATAGAAACACAGATTCTGTCACACCCCACTGGATAAATTGACATTTTTGAGAACTGATGGAAATTAATGACTTTTGATTTCTGAAGTACAGGTTTTAATTATCTTAATTCTTTAATTTTGTTCAAATTTGATTCAGATTAAAAAAGTGAAATACTGTATCATCCTCTACCTTCGGTAGACAACTATTACCCAGCCACCTTGATGAGATCTGAGTCAGAAAAATAAGGTGCCACCTCTGCTTACATGGTAGGGGATTTTAAACTATTTGTCTAATAATGATGAGCTTTTGAAAGGAAAATGTAAATTTTAACATCTTTACTCTCAAATATTGTGAGATTGCCAAAGTCTCTTAAATTCTAAAATCTTCCATAACTCAAGAACCTCAATTCCTCTGGCTATAAGATCTTGTGTGGTGAATTTTAATAAGAAGGGTCGTGATGAAGTGTTTCTCTGTTTAGAACAACAAATAAGAAAAATCTTAAGATGACGAGCTTACATTTGCAGCTGCAGTAGTTTTGATTCAACAAAACAAATAATATATTCTGCTGCTACAACTAGACATAAAGTAATAATAACTATGTACATTTAAATAAGCCCCACTTTCAGATTAATGGAAGAGGGACAATTATTGACTATTGGACTATACACAGAAGGAGATGATTACATTTATTTTTAAAATAATGTAGTGTTTCCCTGGTCTACAGTCATGTTGATATGATATAGCCCAAAGAAAGGATTAGACTGGCTAGTTAAATCCATTCCTTGTAGTCATATCAGTAACAGTACACTCTGCCATGTTATCAAGAAAAGAAGTCATCGACACAGCTTTATGTGCTCCTGGGCAGTGGACACTTAGCTGCCGTCATATTGTTTAATTTTTTCCTTGCAAAAGAATTTAGCAGTTGTTTTGTCTGATTCTATAAACCACACGTGAAAATTGCTTGTGTTCTCTCCTCCTTATACAAGGCTCTGTTGCCTCTTAGAATCAGGAAATGATGTGACATGAGTTGTATATAAAATACAACTGCTTTTATTTTTGTTCAATGTTCATACACAAAATTATTCTAAATGGTGAAAAAGGTACTGACTACATGTCCCTGTAACTTTTATATATTAATTGAGAAAAAAAATCTTTAAAAAACAAATGAAAGAAGTTAAAATGAATGTGTACTTCTAAATGTTATTTAATCACAAGGGGAAAAAAAAAACAGTGTAGAGATTAGCCAAGATTTTTCTGTGAATGTGGGAATAGGTAAAATAGAGAAGGAGAGTAAACTCCGTAGGAAGAGCAGTCTTAGACCTCTTAAATTAACTTTGCTCAAATACAGGAAACCAAAGTGAACCCAAATTTTAATTAAAGTTTTTTTCTTGCAAGCCTGAATCCACCCCCTACCTCTCTTTGCCTCCCCAACTGAGAGGCCTCATCCTCTCACCCTCCACTTCATTAGAGCCTTAACAATCCATTATCCATTTCCTAATCCTCTACTGCTCCAAGAGTGGGGTTATTAGAGTACTTGAAGGGATGCTGTCATTGTGATGGAGGTGTGAATTGATCACTAAGATGACAACTGGGGACAAGTGTGGTTTATTAGACTGCTACTTTGCCTCTTAATTACAACTGATTAGCCTGCCTGTTGGAGGTGGAAAACAGAAGAATTAGCTGCTTCTGTTCTTGCTCTCTACTATAGTACCTTATTGTTTTAACTTCCTTTCTGATGTGATTTTCTTTCTCCTTATCAAAACACCTAGATGTTTCCCAAAGACCACAGTAAGGTTTCTTATTTTGCAAAATGAAATGTTTATTCAAATCTGTGTCCAAAAATCTACTATTAGATACTCCATTGTAAAAAAAGTTTATTGAAATTGATTTCAAGAAGATTTAATTTTAACTGCAATTTCCCATCTTTAATTGAGATACTAATTTGAGCTTATTTTTCTTAGTCTTAGGTCTTAATTCAAGGAAGGTTTTGGGAGCAACAGTCATAATGTCTGCGACTTGATTGCTTCATATTAAAGGATAGAGCAAATTGTAGCTTCTATGTTCATTCATTTATTCAAAAATAATTTAAAGAAACAAATACCTGTGAAACAAATATGGTATATACTTTTCCTAAGGTTAGCATGCAAGACACGAATGCATTAAGGTAAGCCTTGAATCTACAACTGACACCAAGAACATTTTAAAAGATTGAATGCTTTTGTTTACACAATGAAATCCATCCAAATTAAATGGGCTTTGTTCCTTTTCTCACAGAATTGCCTGGTGTTTATTAAGTTTTGCTTGAACTAATAGCTTTTCTCATCCCCCTATCACTTGATCAGATATACCTGTTCAACATTCAATACAGTGAAACTAGAGATGGTAATAGCCAATCAGAATATTTAAAACAGAGCACTATTATGACCAGATTCTTATTTAGCAGGTAAAAATCACTTTTTTTTTTGCTGATAACTTAATATCTTGTTTTTTTCACTTATAGTGAATATTAAAATTCTGATTTTAAAACTTACATATTTTAAACATATAATTCAACTATAGTAGGCATATCACTAGGAACTCAAATACTGTGAAGACAGCTCCCCTGGTGGCTCAGATGGTGAAGAACCCACCTGCAATACAAGAGACCCAGGTTCCGTCCCTGGGTCGGGAAGATCCTCTGGGGAAGGAAGTAGCCACCCACTCCAGTATTCTTGCCTGGAGAATTCCATGGACAAAGGAGACTGGCAGGCTACAGGCATATCAGCGAGAACTCAAACACTATAAATAATTATTTTTCTTTAGAATCTAGCCACACTATGCAATGAACATCTAGATTTCCCTTCCCTTTGTATTCACATATTCCTGTTTTAAGTTTAAATCAAAGAAATAAAGAAGGATCACTACCTAACAGATAATAGAGAAAACTGGCCTCATGACAGATATCAAGGGGGAAAACTGGCCTAGTTATCCTCAGTACTAATAATGGACCTTTGAAATAGTATTATCTCTTTCGGTTATAAAATATTTATTCTACACAGATCAAAATGAGCAGTGAGAACTGATATGTATTCAATAATTGAAATTTAAACATTTATGATAATTTTTTCTAACTGTAATTATTTCTTGCAACAAATGTTATGGAGTCATACTGTGTTAAACTGGAAGACCCATTGGAAAACAGACCAATCCGTCAGAGTGAATGCAAGAGTTTCTCCAAATGTTAAATATAGAGTTAACACATGACCAAGCAATTTAGCTCCTAGCTATTCACCTAAAAATGATTAAAAATATATCCACACAAGAACCTTTATTTGAATGTTCATGGTAGCATTATAATATATAATACCCTGCAAGTAAAAGATCCATCACCTGATGAGTGAGTAAAAAATGTGTAACTGTACAGTAGAATACTATTTGGTGGTACAAAGAACAAAGTATTAAAACATGCTGAAACATTGGATTAGCCTTAAAAGCATTATGGTAGGTGAAGGAAGCTAAAACTCAGACAGAAAGCTAAGAGATATAAAGGTGTTTTCTTCACTATTCCTGCCCAGGGATGTTAAGACAGCCTACAAAACCTATCCCATCCAATTAGCAACATTAGGTCAGAGTGAAGGGACGTCTGCTAACCTTACCCAGGTAACACTTTGATAGAGCTATATCTTTTTTTCTTAAATTGAAGTATATTTGATGTATAAGAATCCACCTGCCAAAACAGGAAATGCAAGTTCAATCCCTGGGTTGAGAAGATCCCTTGGAGGAGGAAATGGCTCCCCACTCCAGTATTCTTGCCCGGAAATCCCATGGACGGAGGAGTTTGATGAGCTACAGTTCATGGGGTCACAAAAGAGTTGGACACGACTTAGTGACTGAACAACAACAAATAAATGATATGTTATAGATATACAATATATGATTCACAATTTTTAAAGATTATACTCCATTTGTAGTTACTAAGTATTTATTATGTTCCCCATGTTGTAACGGAGAAGGCAATGGCACCTCACTCCAGTATGCTTGCCTAGAAAATCCCATGGACAGAGGAGCCTGGTGGGCTGCAGTCCATGGGGTCACTAAGAGTTGCACACAACTGACCGACTTCACTTTCACTTTTCACTTTCATGCATTGGAGAAGGAAATGGCAGCCCACTCCGGTGTTCTTGCCTGGAGAATCCCACGGACAAGGGAGCCTGGTGGGCTGCCGTCTATTGGGTTGCACAGAGTAGGACACAACTGAAGCGACTTAGCAGCAGCAGCCATGTTGTATAACCCCTGATACTCTGTATCTCTTAATCCCCCTAGCCCTATATTGCCCTTCTCTTGTTCTCTCTCCCCACTGATAACCACTAATTTGTTGTCTGTATCTGTGAGTCTGCTTCTTTTATGTTGTACTCACTAGCTGTATTTTTTTAGATTACATATATAAGTAATATCACACAGTGTTTGGTTTTCTCTGTTTGAATTATTTCTCTTAGTATAATGCCCTCCAAGTCTACCCATTTTTCCAAGATATGCAACCAAGCTAAGTGTCCATCAACAGATGAATGGATAAAGAAGACATGAGCTATACATATATGTGTGTGTGTATATATATATATATGCACAATGGAATACCACTCTGCTGCTGCTGCTGCTAAACCACTTCAGTCGTGTCCGACTCTTTGTGACCCCATGAATCGCAGCACGCCAGGCCTCCCTGTCCATCACCAACTCCCGGAGTTCACTGAGACTCACATCCATCGAGTCAGTGATGCCATCCAGCCATCTCATCCTCTGTCGTCCCCTTCTCCTCCTGCCCCCAATCCCTCCCAGCATCAGAGTCTTTTCCAACGAGTCAACTCTTCGCATGAGGTGTTTCGCATGAGGTGGCCAAAGTACTGGAGTTTCAGCTTTAGCATCATTCCTTCCAAAGAAATCCCAGGGTTGATCTCCTTCAGAATGGACTGGTTGGATCTCCTTGCAGTCCAAGGGACTCTCAAGAGTCTTCTCCAACACCACAGTTCAAAACCATCAGTTCTTCGGTGCTCAGCCTTCTTCACAGTCCAGCTCTCACATCCATACATGACCACAGGGAAAACCATAGCCTTGACTAGACAGACTTTTTTTTTTTTTTAGTTTTAAAAAGATTTTTTTAATTAAATTTATTTATTTTTTAATTACAATACTGTATTTGTTTTGCCATACATTGACACGAATCAGCCATAGGTGAACACAATCGCCCAATGCCGAAGCCCCCTCCCACCTCCCACCCCACATCCTCTACCTGAATCATCCTGTGCATCAGCCCCATGCATCCTGCATCCTACACCAAACATAGATTAGCGCTTCGTTTCTTACAGGAAAATACAGATGCTTCACTGCCATTCTCCCAAACCATCCCACCCTTTCCCTCTCCCTCAGAGTCCAAAAGTCCACTCTATACCTCTGTGTCTCTTGTTGTCTCACATATAGGGTCATCATTACTGTCTTCTAAATTCCATATATTTTGTTGGCAAAGTAATATCTCTGCTTTTGAATATGCTATCTAGGTTGGTCATAACTTTTCTTCCAAGGAGTAAGCATCTTTTAATTTCATGGCTGCAGTCACCATCTGCAGTGATTTTGGAGCCCCCAAAAATAAAGTCTGACACTGTTTCCACTGTTTCCCCATTTATTTGCCATGAAGTGATGGGACCAGACGCCATGATCTTCGTTTTCTGAATGTTGAGCTTTAAGCCAACTTTTTCACTCTCCTCTTTGACTTTCATCAAGAGGCTTTTTAGTTCCTCTTCACTTTCTGCCATAAGGGTGGTGTCATCTGCATATATATATATATATATATATATATATATATAATTTTTATACCAAATTTACTCTTAAATTTACTTAAACCAAGCAGTTTACTGGTTTTGATAACCCAACGTGATTGTTTACAAAAAGACACTATACTGCATAAGCAAATGTTTTCTACTAGTCTGCTAGTTTGTTCTCTTTCTCATTTTAAACTAATAAATTGGGATCCTGGGTTATATTTATGGCTTTTATGCCTTCCAGTTACTATAAATCTGCTCACTTGTGCCTGAGATACTAGAAAAAAATTCTTGTCTTTGACTCTGAAAAGCTGAGATTTAGGTAAAAATAGGATGAGTATTCAAAAGTATTTACTACTTTAAGGTATTTGAGGAAAAATTCAACTTTTTGTGTTGAATTCAACTTTCTCTTCATTCTGTGTACTGGATATCTTTGAGATTAAAACATTTTCAAAAGTTGGTCTTCAAATAATTTTCAGATGATTCTTACTGGAAAAAAAAGTTTGGATTGTTTCTGTTCTCCAAACTCCACTTTATTCTGACTATCCGCTTAGTTTTTCACTTGCATCTCTATATCCTTTTGATCCATGGCAGAGAAAAATGATGCTGCACTAAGAAACAGGAAACAGGTCTCCTTGTTGAGAAAAATTGACTGCAGCATAATCTTTATGGTTCTTAGTTATTTTAGAATTGAATAAGAAATCAAATTAATCAGTGATGTCCCAAACTGTCAGTACATCAGCCTTTCCAGGAGAGCTTTAAGGACACAGATAAGTAGGGAGATAGTTGTATCTATATTTTTAATTGATCTCTCTATCATTATTCTATGGATATTATGGAGACACATAATGACATCAGTGTAGATACAAAAACATCTCTTCCCATTATCCAGGCATGTTAAATGCTGCTGCTACTGACGCTGAGTCGCTTCAGTCGTGTCCGACCCTGTGCGACCCCATAGATGTCAGCCCACCAGGCTCCACCGTCCCTGGCATTCTCCAGGCAAGAACGCTGGAGTGGGTTGTCATTTCCTTCTCCAATGCATGGAAGTGAAAAGCGAAAGTGAAGTCGCTCAGTTGTGTCCGACTCTAGTGACCCCATGGACTGTAGCCCACCAGGCTCCCTCCGTCCATGGGATTTTCCAGGCATGTTAAATGAAAACCCTGCAAATAGAACTCAGGGGTCCATATTTAAAAGTGCACCCCAATGGCAGCCCACTCCAGTATTCTCACCTGGGAAAACTCTTGAGCAGAGGAGCCTGGTGGGCTATAGTCCATGGGGTCACATAAAGTCAGACACAACAGAGCGACTTTCACTTTCACCAAGTCCTTATGCTTAGCCAAATAAAGCATCTCTGAGCTTGCTCATCCCTTTAGTTCTCTAATTTTGTCTTTTTGTTTTATTGGTTTTGCCCAAGAAAGGTCTTTAAGCTAGACTTGTAAAGAGCTTGGCCTCTCGTTGACTCACTTTCCTTTCTCAGCCTATATCCCTCAGATTCCCACGATCAGTACAGAATCAGAAACAAACCCTGAGGTGAACCTCATTCTACACTTCACCTGTTCCCCTTTTGCTGCTAGGGGCCTTACCTCCGTGTTCTTCTCCATGTACTTTACACTATTGATCCTTCACGATGTCCTCCTGCTTGCACAATTAGCAGCCTGCAGCTGCACGCATCGCTGACACCAGGATTCTACCACAGTATCACATACAACACACACATAACTTCACTTGTGCTTTATTAAAGTGCTTGCCAATCAGATTACAAATGTTGCTTCAAGGCCTTTCAGCCTGCCAAGCTCTTCTGAATCTATTTTCTTGATGCACCAGCACCTCTCACAGCTCAGGTGCCTGGACAGCCAGTGAATGCTGATTTTTATCCCAAAGACTAGCAGACCAAGTCGATACTCTCACTTGTATGTGTTCACCAACAGGGGTTTCATATTAGTGAATCTTCTATGATAATCTCAAAGCCTCCTGTTCATCAAGAATTGCAGACTGCCTGTCTACCAAACCAGCATGGCTAATTTGCATATTATCCCTTATAATCACTTTATTAACTCTTGTCCATCCTCTGTGTGGTAAAGGTGCTAATGAGCAGTGAAATGAGTTAGGCGTAGAAAGTACGAGGCATCAAAAACATGATAATTAGTCCCCAAATGATGGAAATTGGGAAGGGGTTTTCACGTCCATGCTCTTTTCTCATTCCCCTGCTTTACTTCTAATCAAAGACAGCAAAGGTACTTGATTGCATTCAACAAATATTCACTCAGCATCCACCATTGGTCAGCACCATGCTCAGGGCTGACCAGTTACAAGGAAAAAGTAGCACGTGTCACCCATTCTACACACTGTGAGTCTAGTGAGTGTAGAAAGGAGGATGAGACACAAATGGATGCTCTTAATCTAAAAGCAAATACGGTACATTTTTCTGGCCTTTACTGCCCCAATTTTTTTTCCTAGAATTTGACAGATTGAGTTAAATATATGTTCCCACAAGAGTATATGATCTGAAAGTGTTGCTACAAATTAATGTACTCAGCAGCATAGGCAATACAGAATGATTTAATTTTTAGCTTTTGTTCACAGTATAGTCTAATGTGTGTTGATGAATCAGTTGATAGATGGTAGATATGAAGGTTACATAGATAGATATGAAGATTATATATTTAGATAGATTGATATGCTACAGATAGCTTTTACCATTATCCAAGCTCACAAATAAATATTCTGGGAAGTGAGCCCAGGGATCTGTATTTAAAGCAATTCTCAAACCATTTCTTAGCAAAGTCTGAGATGCCCTGGACTTTATGATTTCTTAGATCCCTTCAGTTTTTAATTCTGTCATTTATCAGTCATAGTGATTATGTATTCAAAAACTTGCAGAAAGTTTGAAGTCTTTTCCACAGCTTCCATGATGAAAGTTTAAGTGTATTTTTTTATGTTGTGAATTTTTAAAATTAATTTATTTATTTTCATTGGAGGCTAATTACTTTACAATATTTGGTAACTTTTGCCATACATTGACATGAAATAGCCGTGTGTGTACATCCCACCATCCTGAATCCCCCTCCCACCTCCCTCCCCCCACCCCATCCCTCTGGGTTGTTCCAGAGCACCAACCTTGGGTGCCCTGCTTCATGTGTGGAACCTGCAGTGGTCATCTATCTTACACATGGTAAATACTTGTTTCAATGCTATTCTCTCATATCATCCCATCCTCACCTTCTTCCACATAGTCCAAAAGTCTATTCTTTACGTTGGTGTTTCTTTTCCTGTCTCGCATATAGGGTCATAGTTACTGTCTTTCTAAATTCCACATATATGCCTTAATATACTTATGGGTGTTTCTCTTTCTGGCTTACTTCATTCTGTATAATAGGCTCCAGTTTCATCCACTTCATTAGAACTGACTCAAATGCATTCTTTTTTACAGCTGAGCAATATTCCATTGTGTATATGTACCACAGCTTTCTTATCCATTCGTCTGCTGATGGACATCTAGGTTGCTTCCATGTCCTGGCTGTCGTAATGCCTTGCGATGAACATTGGAGTATATGTGTCTCTTTCAATTCTGGTTTCCTTGGTGTGTATGTCCAGCAGTGGGATTGCTGGGTCGTATGGCAGTTCTATTTCCAGTTTTTAAAGAAATCTCCACACTGTTCATCATTGTGGCTGTACTGGTTTGCATTCCTAACAACAGTGTAAGAGGGTTCCCTTTTCTCCACACCCTCTCCAGCACTTTCTGTGTGCAGACTTTTTGATGGCACCTTTTCTGACCCACAGGAGAAAGTTTAAGGCTTTAAAGATGATGATCAGTAGTTTTCCCTTGGGTCTGCTAACAAATATAGAACCAGGATTGCAAAACCCAGATGCATGCCTCTCAGGTTTGAGAAAGTTGTAGAATGTATTTCTACTACAATGAATGTAAATACTGTTAACACTATGAGACTAAAATACAAAAGTTATAGCTCAACATCAACAGTCATAATGGGAAACAAGAGATTATGAGCTTTCATGTAGGAATTTTATTGTTTGGATATATTAAAAGGTGAAAAGAACACAGCCAGTTGTATAATTCAAATAACAATACAGTATTTGGAAAAACATATAAATTTTTTAAAACATGGCTGCTTTTAAAATTACCATAAGATATTTTATGTTACAGTAGTGACTGAACTTTGATTACTACTAACTGATATAATGCTGTCTGAAATTGTTGTTCTTTGGTCTCTTGGTCATGTCTGACTCTTTTGTGATACCATGGACTGTAGCCCACCAGGCTCCTCTGTCCATGGGATTTCCAAGATAAGAATACTGGAATGGGTTGCCATGTTTTCCTCTAGGGATCTTTCCAACCCAAGGATTGAACCCATGTCTCCTGCTTGGCAGGCAGATTCTTTACCACTGAGCCACCTGGGAAGCCCTGTTTTAAATTAATTACTTCAAATATGCCATTCCTGTTGTGCCAAAGCATCTTCAATCTCAAAGTCCAGAGACTTAGATGCCTGTGAGCATCTCCACGGCGCTGGGCAACCCATTTGTCTTCTGCCACCCTTAGGAAAGCATGCCCATCTTTGCTGTCTTTGGTGCCACGCATTCTCCAAGTATCTTCACTGAAAAATAATGCATTCAGTTCTTCACCTCCAGTATTATACCGGCTCATTTGTGCCCACAGAGCTGAAATCCATATTGTATGTCAACAGGAAAATAGAAAAACTGTCAAGAAGATGCCTGCCTACGTGTCAGGTATCTATTATATATACTCCCACGTTCCTACTAAAAATAAAATTGCCCTTTTGATAAGTACTCAAAATATCCAGAGAAAGCGGATTTCAGAATATGTATATTTTTGAAATGTTTTGGAAATACACAATTGAAATAACTCTCCTCACATCTTCAGTGGCTTCCCTGTTCGCTCGGTGGGTAAAGAATCTGCCTGCAATGCAAGAGACATAGGAGACACAGGTTCTGTCCCTGGCTGAGGAAGATCCCCTGGAGAAGGGCATAGCAACCCACTCCAGTATTCTTGCCTCATAGACAGAGGAGCCTGGTGGGCTACAGTCCACCGGGCTGCAAAGACTTGGACACAACTGAAGTGGCTTAGCACACAGGCACTGTCTTCACTGTTTCAGGAAAATGGAAATGTAAATGATTTTCTCATGTAATAGAACTGAAGATTAAAGCTTGCTTTTTTCAAATCTAGAAATCCCTGTTTAAATAGTTCTTCCATACGCTCATTTTTTCACCATAGATACATATGCCAAGAAAAAGCTCCTCGGTATAAGCACCTGAAACAAATGATCTTTGAAAGAATCCCTCAGCCAAGGAGAACACCGCTGGTCCCTGGGGTCTGCATTTCGGTGACATTTAGCCGTTGGGTCCTAAACCTTTAGTCACTTTCCTTGCTTCTCTGAAGTCACCTAATACATCTTCTCAGCTGGCCGAGTAGATGTGAGCCCTGTATCCTGCTCTGGGACTGAATGATTTAGTAAGTCAGCAGAGGATTACCTTGTAGGTCTCCATGTATCTGAAGGGATAGTCTATTTTAGAGGATTACCTTGTAGGTCTCCATGTATCCCAAGGGATAGTCTATTTTCAGAATACTAAGTGCTTCCAACATTAGCCAGAATTGGAAAACACATAACAAATAAAAATTATTTGGATACTTTGGTATATTATTAATATATCTGTTTACTTTCTTGTCTGTGTGTGTTTTTTTAATTGTTTCTTTATTCAGATCTCTCTTGTGTTTATTTTTTTAATCCTCACTAGATTCACTGTCCATCTCCATGGGGACTAGCATTCTGCAATGGCTTCTGGACTCCACACTGAATTCCACGGGGGCATTTAAAGTGTGAACAGCACAGCTTGGCCACTTTACCCTGACAGGTGTACGTGGCTTTAGGAAGAGGAACAAGGAACATATGTCTATTTTGAGGACACAGGGAGCAGGAAAATAAATAAGACAGGAGAGAAGTCCCTGAAAAGCAGAATGATCTTTCACGTCCAGAAGGAAACACTTGTAACTCCGTTTCGTCATTCTTCTGGTAAGATTAGAGTGTGGGCTAAGCCCACGTTGAGCAGTTGTGTGTTCACAAGACTCGCGTGGATTCTCTTCCTCCATGGATGCATTCTTCTGCATCACACACATTGAGTGTAAGGTATTTCCAGAAATCAGGGGGTCTCCTTAAAAGACAGCAGTTTTGATGTGTAAAGCTGGGAAAGTTCTGGTGAGATTGATGGTTCAGCTCAGAACTTTGACATTTGGATTAAAGCAGTACAGAAATGAATCTTGTATTTGACATTTAAAAGGGAGGCTTTTCTACTGCCGGTAGTTCCCTAAATCATACCAAAAGGAACTGCCGTGACAGAACGGCTTGAGAAATCACTTTCCATTTGTTTCTATATTTTCCCACATTATGGCCAATGAATTGAGACTCAGAGTCATTACATACTTGGTGTCACAGCAACACCCAGACTAGTGAAGCGCTTCGAGAATACTAACAATTGTTCACTTTTTAATACATATAATAGCAAAATTTGATTTGCCAACACATAAGCATAGCACTGGAAATGGCTTTCTTCCTTCCTATTGAATATGAGTGTGCCGTTGGTTCTTTTTGAGAAATAGGGCAAGTAGTAGAGAAGCAAGAACTGCTACAATCTGAATGTTGAGAAAAGAGAATTTCAATGAGCCTACTTGAGTGTTTCAGGTAAATAAAACACTTAGGAGTCTTTACTCTGAAATGAAGCAGTATATCAGCTTGGTGGTTATAGTTATAAAACCACACAAATTCAACATCAATTAATACTGAAGTCCAATGTTTTTCTTAAATTTAAAAGATGCTTTTCCCTCAAAATTTTAGAATGGCTAATTTTGAAATTATTTTCTGCAAAAAGTTACAGGTACCTATAAGGACAAAATATACTTTCAAATACTATGGATTTGAGTTTTCAGCAGTGGCGACTAGCCTGGGGAATAGGAAAGTGCAATAATGCGTCTCTGTTGGGCTACTGAAGAAGCTTCTTGGTGCACTTATGACTGCTGCACTTTGCGCCTCTTCTTCCATGAAGATGTAGTGACAATTAAGTCATTAGTAAAACTGTCGATAGGATATGATATTCTTTACCAAAGGCTTTTAAAACAATGTTATAGAAAATATATGTGCGTGTCACTTAAAGAATCTAAAATAAATGATTGAGTTTTCTGAAGCTAAAAATACTGATTTTAAAAACATACTTGAAATTGGGGCTGTACCTGAGAAGATTGATTGTCTATTTAACATAGCTTTAAGGCAACAAGATTAAAATAAATGGGCAAAAAGTGTTCACCTCGTAGCTTTCTCTTGGGTTCATCTGTGTTTTATGAATTGAACCCTCTTTACCACCCTCTTCAATACAGGCAGCAGCTCCCCATTTCACCCCATGTTCCCTGTGCCCTCATGTCACACCTAAATTATTCATCCACTTCATGCATAGAAAGAACACCCTTGTCTGAAAGCACATTTGATCTTTAAAAAAGAAAAACTTTTTTCCCCCTAAATAAATGTCTTTGGGTTGTGTTTTAATGTCAGGATAATAAAACTCTGCATACACACTGTGATTGTACGTCTTTACATCTCATTTACATTATTCATATTTTTACACATTGTTACCTCTTTATGATTTGGAGCTGTCTCCCATAGCAAAGAGAATACCTTTACGGAAATATTTGTTATAAGATCAGCACATGCTAGTCACTATGTTAGGTGCTGTATATTCAGAGAAGAAAAGTGGCATCATCTCTTTTCCATGGAGCTGGTGGAAGTCTGTGTGAGGAGGCAGGCGGATGGACCGTCCTTGGAAAGAGGGGCAGACGCTGAAGACAAGTAGGCCCAATGCGCTGTGAGCGCCCAGAGCAGAGGGCCAGTTTGACTGGAGGTGAGTGAAGATCCAGGGAAGAGAGCAGACATAAACTGACTTTGAAGGATGATAAATAACTAGACGACAAGGCCACAGAAGGAGGGCAACAAGATAATCAGAAAAAAGTAGAATGCGAACATAACAAAGCTGATATCATTTGGTATTTTTCAAAATTTCATTGAACACACATATATTTTTTCCAAAGATGGGAGCATGATTAAATAAATGCACCTCTCTTATTGTGAAGCAATGAAACAGAGGCTTGCTCTTGAGATCAAGAGGCAGTATTTCTAAGAAAAGTCCCCAAATTCTAGGCATATGTATATATATATATATATATATGTATATATATATATATACATATATATATGTATATATATGTATATATATTTGTGCTTTAGCCTTCATTATACTTCTCAGGAGAAAAACAAAGGTGTCACCCAGTAAACTCTTGTTTTCTGGTGAACTTTTGTGAGGATTTCACATTTCTTTACTATCATCCTTATTTGTACTCACAATTGCAACTTCAAGGAGCTCATTAAATGTATACATAAGACCCTCCTCTGAGGAAAACCATTGGTCACAATTAAAACCAGCATCAACTGTAGATCTGCTGACTACTGAAAATGATGGGGTGAGCTCATAGAATAAGAAGCAAATTAATATTTCAATTCAGATACTCCCTGAATACTATCCAGTCTGTGCATAATTTTGGTTTATTATTCCCTTCTCATAAACTGCTTAAATTTAGGAAGTATATTGACTATTCCCAACACTTCTAGTCAGAATAAAGAGAAATAAAAAACCCTGATAGTGTTATTTCATAAAGCTATAAGACGTTTGCACAGAGGCTAGTAGTGTAAAAAAAAAAAAAATAGGGGAGAGAAACCCTGCTACTCTAAAAATATCTTTGAAATAAGACACGAAAGTCTTGGTTGATCTCTGGATAGAAGAGTAACCTTAGTAACATGACTAAGACATCTGCAAACAGATTGCTGTTAGTACATGTTCTCCCAGGTACACAGTGAAAGCAGAAGCACTAAGGCACAAAAAAGAAAGAAAGAAAAAGAAATTAGCCACAACCACCCTTTCATAAGTATCTGCTCTTACTTTATTTTTGTTTTATCATGGTTCTCAAACCGTGACATTAAACTTTGGGAAAGCACCTAGAGGATCTTCTGAATGTATTACAGAGAATATGACTGTAAAATCTAGTCCTATTTATTATAAATCCTGCTTTTAAAACCTTAATAGAACCTATTAATATGTCTAGAATTCCTTAGACCTTTACCTCACCCCAGCTTTCCTTTTATCACTCTGTTTCATCTTTCACTGGAGTTCTGATCACATGCACCCCATTATTAATTAACCTTGGAAATCCAGCCTTTCGTTTCAATTGCTATATTCATCCTTTAGTGTTTGACCATTCAAACACTAAAGTTCTGTAAATACCTAATCAATATATTAAGAAACTAGCTCTGTTTCCAATTTCTAAGTTTCAGATACATTCTATTAATTTTTGAAATAGAGAAAATATAAATTTAACCATTCTTTTACAATTTCTCTTTGTTAGACTATTATGGAAATCTTTAGAATGTCACTTTTGTAGTATTTCATGCATTAACAATTATATAAATTTAGAAAATCAGACCCCAGCCTGATGCCTGACACAGATATTTCTATCTGTCCATATTGCCTCTGGCTCGCATTTTCATGCATTCATATGCAAATCCATATAATGGTTTCCAACCTAAAATGCTATCTTAATTTTTTGGTGTTTACTATATCAGCTTCTATACTACTCATTTTTTCAAGGTGGGTTCTCTGGAAGCAGACCCTGAGAGTTTGAAATATTAAATGTTCATTGGGGATTAATTTCTATAAAATTAGGGAGAAGAAAACAGTAACGCATACAAGAAAAGTTGAACAGTGAAGGAGCCATGGCATGTCTGCATCCTGGGCTGAAAGATCTAGAGTACTGACTGGCAGAGTGCCCCCTCTGGTCCAGAGGGCTCAGCCATTCTCCTCCATCCTGCTGAGCCACAGGACTCGGGCTGCTCTGGGAAGGGCAGCTCTTTGAAGCTGAGACAGACTATGAAGGTGTGGTCACTGGAGACTGCCTGCTGCCCAGAATCCCTACCAATGGGGCCTCCATCTGCATATCTACGTCACTCATTATCTTTAAATTACCAGTGACCAAAACCCAAGTCAAACTGGCCAGAATTCCCCCACCAGTTCCTTAGAAAACTAGGAATAAAACTACCACATGACCCAGCAGGCCCCCACTGGGCATATGTCCTGAGAAAATCATAATTGAAAAAGACACCTGTACCCCAGTGTTCACTGCATTTACAACAGCCAGGGCAGGGAAGCAACCTAGATGTCCACTGACAGATGAATGGATAAAGAAGTTGCAATACGCATACAACATGGTATATTACTCAACCATAAAAAGGAACAAATTTGAGTCAGTTCTAGTGAGGAGGGTATATATAATTCTTATTATACAGAGTGAAGTAAGTCAGAAAGAGAAAAATAAGTATTATATATTAAGTGCTTGTATATAGAATCTAGAAAAAGAGTACTGATGAACTTATTTTCAGGGCAGGAATAGAGATGCAGGCGTAGAGAACAGACTTGTGGGCCCAGTGAGGGGGAGCATTTATTTAACAAATAAAAATGGTGGAACAAATTAAAGGAGTAGCATTGAAAACATATACATTACCACATGTAAAATAGGTAGGTAGTGGGAAGTTGCTGTATAACACAGGGGGCTCAACCTGGTGCTCTGTAACAACCTAGAGGGATGGGATGGGGTGGGAGAGAGGTTAAAAAAAAAAAAAAAAAAAAAGAGAAAAAATTCACTCTGTTTTCCAATCAGTGTCACCTGTCTTTGTTTTGTAAGAGGTCAAAGGCCTTACCTTACTATTGACTCTTTATTTAACAAAAGATCATGAAGGTGCTTAATTGCAAGAAAGTGTTACCACCATTTATAAAGCCATTTTTCTTTCTTTCCTAAAGATTTCTAGTCAGTGGGAAATCCTTTCTACCAGTCTCTCCTCTTCTAGAAGAAATTTTGCATGGAAATTTATTCTTTGCAGGCTTTCACTGATACCTCAAATCAGTATCTGAGATGTGCTCTGAAATAGGGCAGCTTGGGCTTCAAGCTTTGTCTTGGCTAGATACAGAAATTAAAGGTATGGACCAATTTTTGAATAAACATGTGAATTCTTGTTTTTTAATGTGCATTAGGAAAACATGCCTTTGGAACATCTTGCCAAAGGCTTTTCTGTCTTCTGGTTGATATAGGAAAGCATGGTCATCCCAGAGGGGTAAAAGAAACTGAACTGTGTCCTAATGTAATTTGTCCTAATCCATTCTAGAGGAAGACAACCATGTATGATTCCCAGAGACATGCGGAAATAAAAGCGACTATATAGAAAACCCCTGGGTGTTCGACATACTATATTTACCAGTTCATAAAAAAGCTAATTGCATTTTTGAAAGGAAAGCTTTATGGACGCAATGGATACTTGAATGCAAACCCCACATAACCAGGAACCCCACAGTCACGTGGTCCCATCTTTTGGCTGTCTGAAGAGTGTAGCCATTCCCTTCTCCAGGAGATCTTCTCGACCCAGGAATCGAGCCCACGTCTCTTGCATTGCAGGCAGACTCTTCACCATCTTCCACCATGGAAACCCATATTTTGGACTGCAATGACTTATTTGAGAATAAGGACTGCACACACTACTGAATTAGCTGAATCACATATGTCAATATTTGAGAGACAATTCTATTTTTAGTTGTTTTACTGGAAGAAAAAAAAATAGGTAACATTTAACATGGTAATCAATTCCCTGTAGTAAAATAGAAACTGATTGGCCCCAGATTTTTTTCCAATGCCTTGGAAGATAAATACATTATGTGACTTTTGTTAAAAGAAAAATAATTCTTTAAAAAAAAGATCTGCCATAGTTTTATCTCTGAGAAACATATAGATATTGTATAGAATGCTGCCAAGGGTAACAATGTGCAAGTTTATTTTGCAGTGAAATCCTTTTCGAGAATTTTATTTTTCATTACAAACATGTTTTTACAAAAGCAGTGTTTTCTATAAACAGAACTGGTAATAGATGACACACTACTAAAGCAAGCCAGCAATGTAAATAATCAAAGGATTTTTATTTACTTTTCTGCAATAATCATGAAATCACACTGACCTAACATTTCATCATCTATTTATTTACTTTTCCCCGGATGTATTTTTTTTTCTTTATCTCTTGTGCATTCTAATGTTCATCTGTTACTAAATTAATTCCACTTTGCTTTCCTCCACCAAAGGTGCTGTATCTTCTCACTTAGTTAAGGATGTAATTTCATAGGCTGAGGAGCATGCTTTAAGATTATGGTAAAAACAATGTAACTGTTCACAGCTGTTAAGGGGCATGATCTTTGAGGGTGTCTAGAAATCTAGACGCAAGGTATTGTGAATTATCTGATTGATAGATATAAATTAGGTTGGACTAAAACAAAATAAGATCTAAATTTGAGTAACAGGGTATTTCTGTGTATTTGACCTTGTTTCCTTATGCCATGACTAAAGCGGTCTGTGGGCCTCCCTGGTGGCTAAGTGGCAAAGAATCCACCCACCAGTGCAGGAGATGCAGGTTTGATCTCAGGCTCAGAAGGTTTCTCTGGAGAAGGAAATGGCAACCCACTCCAGTATTCTAGCCTGGAAAGGCCCATGGACACAGGAGCCTGGTGGGCTATATAGTCCATGAGGTCCCAAAAGAGTTCCTCGCACATGACTTAGTGGAAAACCAACAACAAAAGCTGTATGTAGGTCTTTAAGTTGTGAATTTGGGCCATACCTTTGGCCAACCTTAGGGCTTAAATTTCAGGATCCCGACTCTCTGAACTCTTGGTAAACATTCTCCATCTTGCCTTTCCATCTCTTAGTTATATTATCAAAGAAATCCCTTAATCCTTCATCTAGTATTCCCTCCACCTTCCTCCTTCCTCTCAAGAGTCCCCAGTGACTTCATGGGAGATAATTATGCCTGCAGCTCAGGAACCTAATCACAAATTTGGCATGAAAGGATGCTGAGATGCAAACTGAAGTGCCAAGCAAGAAACATTCTGTTGAGATAGTAGGAAAAAGGAGCACATTATAGCAATTACTCCGTTGGCCTGACTTCTACCAACCTACAGGATACAGCAAAGCATAAACACCACCTAGTATTACTCAGAGTGACTCATAGACATTCACTATTCAGCATTGAGTGGAAGTCTTTGCCCAAAGATCTGTACTGTGGTAACAAAGCTTCAGGAAAAGAAAACAAATCTCGTGAGACTTTTGGGCTCTTATTCACTACAAGATCAACTTCTCTCTGTGTCTCCCTTTAAAGTTTGAAGTAACCATAAGAAGCTTTGTTTGGAAAAGCTGAATCATAAAATATCAATGTAAAGTCGTAAAGTGCCGTGAGGATGAACAGTTTAACTTATTTGAAGTTTAATGCAGCTAAGAACGTGACCAGGAGTGTGATTGCTGAATGGGATGCTGACATTCACACCATCACAGTCTATAACCCAAGTCCCCACCAGCCCTCTGTTAAGATTTGCTTTTTAGGAGCCAAATGAAATAACACCGAATCATCAGCGAAGCTTGAGAAACAATTCTGAGTGCTATAAAAATGCTGCCACATCAGAAATGTAGCAGGCACCATCCATAAAACATGACAAAGGAGAAAAGAGACATTCTTTGGAAAAAACTCCAGATTTCCTAGGACCGACTTCCTTCACCTGGGAAAGTCTCGACTCATCCATTCATTTCCTGGAGTGATTATTGCTGTTGTCATTTAGCCACTAAGTTATGCCCTCCTCTTTTGCCACCCCGTGGACTGCAGCCCACCAGACTCGTCTGCCCATGGGATTTCCCAGGCAAGAATACTGGAGTGGGGTGCCAATTCCTTCTCCAGGGGATCTTCCTGACCCAGGGATCGAACCCACATCTCCGGCCTTGGTAGGCAGATTCCTCAGCACTGCGCCACTTGGGGAAGCCCTGGAGCAATTACTGATTTCACTCTAAAACGGAAAGAGTTTAGACCATGTAATCCTAGTCCACTTTAGTCCACTTGACATGACTCAAAAGTGTCGGAAAGCAGATTTACTTTGAGTATTGCCATACTTCAGAGATTTGTAATAACTGTATCATTTAAACAGAAGAATGCAGCATGCTGTATTGGACAATCTCAATGTACAGCAATGAATGTGCCTCAGTGTATAAAGGATCTTCATAAGAAAATCACGTAACATTTAATCCTGATTTTTACTGTGTTTCCAGGGATATTTCATAAACTATACAAAGTTCCTAGGAAAGGACTCTTAGAAGTGAAACTTATAGAATTAAAATTTTTTTTTCTGAACTATAAATGGGCCAAATTGTTCCTTTCCTCCAACACTTCACATTCACACAGCTGAATGGAATAAGCAAAATTATCAGATGAACTGTCCCATGTCCCAGTTGGCAGCTTAAGGCACTGAATAATGGAATCCATTGACTGCTAAATACATCAATTATCTATTTAATTTGGGACATCCATGGTCTGTTATAATTGTTCTGAATACTGACAATTTCAACTCAGGAACAAAATGGTAGAATTATCTAATATTGTGAGTCAGAAGACATGTTTTTTCCTGGTTTTCTTTTAAATAATATTTTGTGTTTATGTGCCAGACATATACATGCATTTGCTCAAGATGGTTTCCTTGGACAAGGAATCTAAAACCAGATTCACTCACAATTGCCGAATGTGACCATAATATACCATCTTCTCTCTTATTAACAACTGTAAAACAATCTGCATTGGTTATTTAACCAAACAATTTAACCAAATTGTTTAGCCACATTTTTGGGAAGTTTTAGGGGGTAGAAACTGAAACCCTAAGTAATTCTTGTAATCAACACTGCTACTCAGAACAGCGGCTAGTAAATCATGTGAGGCGACATGCAAACTGGTTTGCTTTCATTTCTAGCATTTCAGATGGGTGTGTGCATGGCTAGATGACTGCAACAACCCTCTGGAAACTGGCTGCCTTGGCTGAATCATTCCCTAAACAACTAAAATGCATCTGTACTTTGTTTTCTCTGATCCAAGGTTATTTATTATTAACTGATATTAGGATGATCAGGGACAATAAACCACATGATTTAATTGTGTGTCTGCTTTTATAAAATGTGATAGTCATGGTACCTGTTGTCATTTTTTTCCTTTCACTTAAGGCAGAAAATCACCAGAGAACAAATAAAGTAGTTCATTTAATTTAGTGCTTCAGATCCTAAACCATAAGAGAAATGACTAAGTTGCAAGCAATTTTTTTTCAATCATTTTGATTTTGAAACTTAAAATAAACTGTCACAGTGATTTCCAAACTATTTTTTCCTAAACAAGTGTAACTTTTGATACAATTGGGCCAATTAGAAGCACTGGAAAATAAGAACAGGACTAGGAAATTAGGTCAGCTGAATGGTCCGATGGTGATGATAAAATGTTTTGCCTGAATATTTTCAAAAGCTCCTGGAATAGCTTGCTGCACAAATGAGTCCCATGAAATGAATCTGACAGTATCCTGAGTACTAATTATTTCACTTGCTACATATGGAAGTGAACTAAAACAGATTTACCTCAAATTTTCAAGGAAGAGGAAAGATCCAAACATTTTTCCAAAATGGTTTTGATACAAATTTAGCCAGTGAAGTCAATTGGGCACTCAATTCAGCAGGAAAAAAAAAATACTCAAATTTAGAAATAAACTAACAGCATAAAATAATTGACCTCATAAACCCACAGACGTTGAATTCAAAGCTAAAGTGAATATCCCTTCAATTCAGTTCAGTTGCTCAGTCATATACGACTGTTTGCGACGCCATGAATCGCAGCACGCCAGGCCCCCCTGTCCATCATCAACTCCCCGGAGTTCACTCAAACTCACGTCCAGTGAGTCATTGATGCCATCCAGCCATCTCATCCTCTGTCGTCCCCTTCTCCTCCTGAGCCCCAGTCCCTCTCAGCATCAGAGTCTTTTCCAACGAGTCAACACTTCTCATGAGGTGGCCAAAGTACTGGAGTTTCAGCTTTAGCATCATTCCTTCCAAAGAATACCCAGGGCTGATCTCCTTCAGAATGGACTGGCTGGATCTCCTTGCAGTCCAAGGGACTCTCAAGAGTCTTCTCCAACACCACAGTTCAAAACCATCAATTCTTCGGCTCTCAGCCTTCTTCACAGTCCAACTCTCACATCCACACGTGACCACTGGAAAAACCATACCCTTGACTAGATGAACCTTTGTTGGCAAAGTAATGTCTCTGCTTTTCAATATGCTATCTAGGTTGGTCATAACTTTTCTTCCAAGAGTCGTTTAATTTCATGGCTGCAGTCACCATCTGCAGTGATTTTGGAGCCCCAAAATATAAAGTCTGACACTGTTTCCAGTTTCCCCTTCTATTTCCCATGAAGTGATGGGACCAGATGCCACGACCTTCATTTTCTGAATGTTGAGCTTTAAGCCAACTTTTTCACTCTCCTCTTTCACTTTCATCAAGAGGCTTTTTAGTTCCTCTTCACTTTCTGCCATAAGGGTGGTGTCATCTGCATATCTGAGATTATTGATATTTCTCCCAGCAATCTTGATTCCAGCTTGTGTTTCTTCCAATTCAGCATTTCTCATGATGTACTCTGCATATACGTTAAATAAGCAGGGTGACAATGTACAACCTTGACCTACTCCTTTTCCTATTTGCAACCAGTCTGTTATTCCATGTCCAGTTCTAACTGTTGCTTCCTGACCTGCATGCAAGTTTCTCAAGAGGCAGGTTAGGTGGTCTGGTATTCCCATCTCTTTCAGAATTTTCCACAGTTTATTGTGATCCACACAGTCAAAGGGTTTGGCATAGTCAATAAAGCAGAAATAGATTTGGAATGAAGCAGGGCAAAGGCTAATAGAATATCCCCTTAAACAACTTCAAAACCTGATTGCTTATTCAGATGTGTGTGTGTGTGTGTGTGTGTGTGTGTGTGTGTGTGTGTGTGCATGCACTCAGTTGTTCGTTCATGTCCTACTCTTTATAACGAGATGGACTGTAGCCCGCCAGGCTCCTCTGTCCATGGGATTCTCCAGGCAAGAGTACTGGGGTGGGTTGCCATGCCCTTCTCCAGGGGATATTCCCAACCCTGGGATCAAACCCACGTCTCATTATGTCTCCTGCATTAGCAGGCGGATTCTTTACCACTAGCATTACCTGGATATATAGTATAATATGCTGCTGCTGCTGCTAAGTCACTTCAGTTGTGTCTGACTTTGTGCGACCCCATAGATGGCAGCCCGCCAGGCTCCTTTGTCCATGGGATTCTCCAGGCAAGAACACTGGAGTGTGAGGATGCATTTCCTTTTCCGTGTGCTAGCCTACAATTACAGTTGTTTATAAATGCATGGATCACATGATCTATAGGGTAGGACAGTTCACATCTGAATCCACAACTTTGGTTTCTCTTGAAAAACTGGAAGCTCTGAAAATAGTGAGCTTGCCTTTCCCATTAGCAATGAATCTCTTTAGACCTTATTTGAGCCCTCAGTACATGATAGCCCTCAGTATTGAGACTGAGTGGCAACTAATACTTCATTTTTCACCTCATCAGCTTCACTCATTTAGGCCACTTTTCTGGCCTCTATAGGCACTTCAGCTTGTGACCCAGGCTTAAAGCTACTCTGGGTTTTGAGTCAAGGAAACACCTAATATTTCACAGTCTTTTGAGTGTTTAGTTAAGCTGGTCCTTCTTTCTACAGGGTGTCTATATGTGGACTTGGTCCACATATATATTAGTATACATTATATGTAGTATTTAATATTTGATTCTCATAACAAATATACAGGAAACATCACCCTGGATATTTGTTTAGCACATTCCATTTTTCCTATTTGAACTTTGTCCATATATTTACATTCACCTTTTACATTTAGCCATTATTCTCAATCGAACTGCACATAATTTGCTTAAATAAGACACACACTCAAATCTACATCCCTTTTAAGTAAAGGGATGTGCACAATCCATAAGGAAAATAAGATTTTAAAAAGAATTTGAAACATACTCAAGCTTCACATATTTGTACTTTGTGAGTGACTGTCTCAATCTTGTCTAGGCAAGCCAGGTTCATTGAGGAATTTTTTGAGACAGATAGCAGAAACCCTTGTACTTGGATATTCAAATGAGCACCATGAAGGACACTGGAAAAAAAAAACACGAATAATTTAGCAAAGGCATCTGGACAACACCTAGGGGTACATACATATACAACCGAGAAAATAATAATATGGCGGTCTTAATGAACTCATTCACCACACAGGACACTCTTTAGTGTCTTTTTGTGAGCCCTTGAACCCTATATGAGACATTTTGAATTAAACTGAGAACCATGATGTGAGAGAAGAGGGACATTTCAAGTTTACACTTGATCTTGATTGTTTAATAAAGGAGGAATAAGCAAATGCTATTCAAGGGAGAGAAATTGTTACTGGCTGAATCCCTCATACAAAGCTGATCTCTCTTAAGTATCATGGAAGACATTTGACTTGAATTGAGCACAAAGTGCTATGAGCCTCTAGAAAATAATGAATGAGTAGCAAAGAGGAGTGAATGGGGTGCAGGGGAAGAGAGTGGGCGATTATTGTCATTCCAGTAGAGGAGGTTCAGAGAGGGGCAGTTTTACCTACAGAGCACTCAGGTGGGGAGAGGAGAGAATCCAGAAGGGAGAAGGCCATGTCTTCAGTCCTCGGGCTGGATAAGGTTGACTGGCAGGCAAGATCCTTTCCTGCCACCTTTCTGTATTCCTTTGTGCTACGGAGATGAAAAGCTAAATGCGTTTCCTAGACTCTCTGACAATCAGCTTCTGGCTAAGAATGAGGTCTCTCTAATTAGATGCACCTGTAAAAGATCGAAAAAGTAATAGAAAGGCAGAGACTGTCTCCTTGATGTTGATTCTGACACGAAGGCAGGTGGTGGACCGTGGGTGTTGAGAGGCGTTTATAAAAGCCGCTTGGAGTGTTGCCGTGGCTTCTTGATTCTTGTACTGCATCTGTTTTGTCTTAGGGTCGCCTTCTTATTTTCTGCTCCTCTGTGCTAATTGCTTCTGAGAGTTAAAATATCTAGAGTGATTTTTATTTTCTGCACTGAACTCAGACTAATGTACTCCTACTTCCAGAATTTGCAGATAACAGATGGAAGTCAAACAGTTGGATAATTTCATATACAGTAGTTAGGATGGCTTTGGGAAGATCTGTTTATAAGCAGCATTGTTTAGGTCTTTAGAAGAGGAAACTTCTGAAGGAAGGGCTATCAGAAGTTGGATGCCACCCAAATAAACAGTCAAATATTGAAAGTTGTGTTTAGGTGGCATATGGTTGGTAAGAAGAAAAAAAATTAGAAAACATGAAAGTGTCACTCACTTAACTACATGAGGTTGAACCTGGCAGAAGAGATTAGAGAACGAAATAACAGCAATCTATAATGGTTAGACTCTGGATTCCACATCCATCGGCATAATCTAACTCCTCTGGAGAAGTAACTGATAGAGGCCTAACACTGAAAGAGCAGTCCTGAGGTTCCAGGTAGGAAAGCAGTGCAGGGGCTGGCTCCTAAGCGTGTGCACTGTGGCCAGGTCTGCATCAAGTCTAATGTTCCCGAAAGGGTGAATGTGACGCAGACAGGGCAGGAGGCAAGGGGAAATTGAAAGAAGAGGGGTGCTGGGAGAAGTCTTGAGAGACAGGAAGAGAAGACGGTATCAGGAAAGAAGTTTCTCATTTGTACTTCAAGAGAGTCATTCAAGCTTATAGCCAGAAGTCAAGTAAAATACCACAGAGCTGAGTGATTTTACTCCCTTCTACAAGGGGGAATGCCTTTCCAACCATTTATAAAGAACTGAATGATAAATACTTTGGAAACGGTTAATAATTTAGGAAAGGGCTACTCCTGGGACTTAACTCCCTGTTTCCATAGTCAGAGAAGGCTCTGGAGCAGGAGGAAGAATGCAGGACCTCTCTGGCTTTGAATCAGACTGTCTGCCAGTACCTTTGAGCATGAACTAAAGGGCTGTAGGTGGAGTACTAGTAATGTCTGCCCCCGTTGGAAACCAGTCATCAAAGAAGGAAAAAGTACAGTCTTCGTCAAGGCGTAGTCGCAGATACGCTGGGATCCTTCACAGTGTGGCAGCATAAAGGCTGCTTAGCTGACAGACTGAAACACTCAGCATAATCCTAGGAATCCTTGCAAGGTCTTTCTTTACAATATGAACAACCTGAAGTACAGAGAAAATGGACGATCGGTAATACAGAAGGCATCTGAATTGGAGCTCTGAGCTACTTTTAGGGATTACAGAATCACTGAAAAATGAATAAAAGTGGAAGGGTAGATAATTTCTAACAGCAACAAAGAATGAATGAAAATAGAGAAAATGAAGCACTTTGAAGTATTATTTAAGCTGCTACTGTCTATAATATGGAGAGGGAATGGCAACCCTCTGCAGTATTCTTGCCTGGAAGATCCCATGGACAGAGAAGCCTTTCAGGCTACAAGCCATGGGGTGGCAAAAAGTCGGAGACGACTTAGCACATACGTGCGTGCACTGTCTATAATATATGCATTTCTCCTGTATTCACGTACATCTGTGCATATGTCAAATATATACACATATACACATCTATATGATGCATACTTTCATTATAAAATCACTTATATATATATGGTTTCTGTACCTTTTATAAAAATTAATTTTGCATCATTCTTATTGGATGCAAAACATCTTGTTTAAGACTCAACGCCCCCAAAATTATGATTTTCACTTTCTTGCCTTCTGAAGATTTATGAGCTACTAGACTGAACTGAACTGAAAGGGAATTAGATAGATAGACAAAAGATACATATAGAGACTATCTTATACAGTCCTATCATTAACTATGAAAAGGTCTTATGGCAGTTCAGACGAGAGTGAGATCACATGGATTTTAGCTGAACATTAAAAGGAACAATGAGTATTTGGGCACACAGAGATGGGAGAGGGTAGGGAGCCCACACAGACAAGACAACTAAACACTCCACCTGAGAAAACAGCTTAAGCCAGGAGTTCAAAGAATGTACCAAATGAAACAACAACAACAGCAACAAGTTTTGTATTTCAAAATTCACTGTCCTCAGAAATATTATACAAAATTGGAGCTGAAATCTGCCCCATGGTCAAATGCCTGCCTCTGGTGTTTCTTTGAGGTTCAGATGAGATAATTGATCATGTGTACAATTGCACATAATTACAGTAGAAGGTTAGTGCCCGAGAAATGGCCACAAGGGGTATTAAAATAACAACCGGCTGAGGGGCGCAGCTCTAACCCTTCTGCCTGGTGCATCCGGTCAGCTCTCAGGATGAAAAATCAGGAGCGAGGTGCTGTCCATCCCTGGTCCTTGACCCTTTCTGGCCAATTTCTCTGTTGACCTTTTGGGGTTCTCAGACTTCATCTGCATGCCCTTTTCTGCTCTCTTTCTCTTTAGCACTCAGTGTTTCCCCGCAGATTAATGACAGCTAATAATATCTGATATATCTGGACATTGGCACGTAATGAGTTGCAGTCCCACTGGGTCCCAGAAGTGTCACCACTAACAAATTCACCAGACCTGCGCATAATTAGCATGTGAAGGGAGTGATCCCACAGTAAATCTGTAGAGGAAGATGGATGGCCCAGGAAAGAAAATATGAGGGGGGAAACTCCCTCCTTATCATGCCTCACTAAATATATGTTTCTTGGCCAGAATATTTTCTTGATAACAAACTGTGGCCGGGTTACCTTTACAGTAACATTATTCCTGCCATGGCTGATAGGCAGAATTTCATTATGTCACTGCTAATGTTTCAATATTTCTGCAAAATGTCACCATATGTAAATTAAGAGAGGTTAGGGTTTCCCTTGCAATTTCCTTTAAAGATGCACAGGCCCCTTTTCACAGTGGCCTTGGCGTTCACTTCACACACCCAGGGACAGCCTGGGATATAGTGACAAAGTACACAGACACTTGGCCCGCACCTTACCAAGACTAAACCAAACGACCTATACGGAAACTTAGCTTTTACTGTACGAAAGCTGAATGAAAGGACCTACATGCTCACAGACACTACCTTCACAGCTGCAAAGGCAACATATACCAGGAGAAGAAAATACGGAAGAAGGAAACCCACTGTATCCATAGTCTAATTACCAACCTGGAGATCTGTATCTCCCATTTACGTCTGCCTGTTCCCGAGTGGCTCAGTGGTAAAGAATCTACCTGTGATGAAGACGCAGGAGACGCCGTGGGTTTGATCCCTGGCTAGGGGAAGATCCCACTCCAGTATTCTTGCCTGGAGAATCCCTGGACAGAGGAGCCTGGTGGGCTACAGTCCCGGGGGTCACACAGTGCCGGACACGACTGAATGGACAAATGAGCATGGTCGGCATGGCAACTGAAGGATTTGTCTCAGCAATCAGAACAAAAGGGGAGTGTTTTGGGTTAGGGTTAGGATTCCTGTGTGTCCGGTGTGGCTTGAGAGCTGTCCTTGATCTTGCAAATCCACGCTAGAGTAAGGTGTGCTTCTTGAAAGATAAAGGTAGGGCTCTGGAAATAAACCTGGTGAGGGAGACACTTTTGGAATTTTCATCAACCCTTTTCCTGCAAGAGTATTGTTCTGACCCTGAGTCAGAAGACCCAGGTCATCACACAGAGAAGTCTTAAAAACAAGCTGCAGAAAGAGCACCTCTGTCTCTGGGAGATGTGCTCCAGGAGGCCCTTTCCCTCCTGTGTCTTTGCTATGGGGCATGTGACAGGCGGTCCTTGTATTTACACTCCGTGAATGCTTCCAGCGGCCAGTGGGATGGGGGAAGAGAGCCATTCCCAAGCCGGCATTCTGGAAAGAAAGAGCCAGGTGCTCAGGACGGTGGAGTAGGCAACTAGCTCTGATAATTACCCTGCAAGGTTATCAGTTAGGACCCTGAAGACAGGCGCTCTCCTCCACCTTCCACCCGGGGCACACAGGCTGCTGCCCCTCATCCTACTGACACATGACCTTCATGACCTCCAAAGGCATCACTTTCAGGCCTTCTTTTGATTTTCATGTCCTGTAGCTTCAATGGGCAATAACAACCCCACACATGGCATCAACGAACCTTTACCTGTGTGCATGCTTAGAGATCAACAGTGTCCAGCTCTTTGTGATCCCATGGACTGTAGCCCCCAAGCTCCTCTGTCCATGGGTTTCTCCAGGCAAGAAGACTGGAGTGGGTTGCCATTTCCTTCTCCCGGGGATCTTCTGGACCCAGGGATGGAGCCCTCGTCTCATGTGTTCCCTGCATTAAAGGCAGATTTTTTGCCTACTGAGCCATCAGGCTTCCAGTTCATATCTTTCTCATGACCTCAGGACTCATTTGGTTTTTAAAGATTCCCTATTCAGACAGGTTTACAAGACAGAAATTTAGGGTTAACCTTGACACCCTCTTCTACTTCGGATTCCATCCTAAGTTAATCCATTGCAAAGTCTTGTCACTTGGATTTGCTACTTCTAGTATCTCTCATTAAAATCCACTCCTCCTCATATATCTACAGCCACCACGCTGGTTCAGGCAGCCACTAGATCTCGTAAAATATCTTCCCCTTAAGTGTTCTTTCCATGTGGAATCTTCGTCACTCTTCATGAAGATCTCAAAGCAGCATCCAGAATAGTCATCCCCCAAACATGACCAACTTGGAATTTCAGGTTCATTAATCATACAGAAAACATGGTCCTATCCAAAATGTTTTCCATCTATTGTATAGATGAACTAATGAGGAATTAAACTTTAACTAGACATTGACACTACAAAGAAAATGTGCCTCATAATGAGAGAAAACCATCACATTTAGGATCCAAGATACACCTTTGGAATGGAACTGATAAAGTTTAATAACTGATAATAGAGGGACGGATCACTTATAACTTTTTGGATGTTTTATGTCTCCAATTAAAAATCATTTTTGAACAAATGTGTAACTTTGAAAGGTTAATTATTTCAGGGAGCTCTGCCATGCTTGACTAAACCAATATCATTCAGTTTGATCCACAGAAAATTTCATTTAGCAAAGTCATTCTTTCATAGGTCAATGTCTTTCCATGTTTTCTAAACTAAAAATCCACATAGTCATTGCCTTAAAAATAATGCCGTCTCTTGTTTCTGTATCATATTTACAAATACATGTGTGTTTATATATGTATGTATACATTTATATGCCTGTATAACTATAATAAAAAAACCTTTGTGAATGTGATTTTGGTGTGCAGTGAAGGAATGCCTGGAACTACTAAATGCTAAGAGTTTTATATAACTGCTTCCTTCCACTCCTACAATCGCCCTAAAATGCCTTAGTAACTTCATTCTGCAGATGAACCTGACACTCTGATAAAAGTAGTTGGTTCCCCCAAGTCCATGGCCAGGAAGCTGGAAACCACACAGCCAACCCAAATTTGGCTGGCTTCACAGCCTGTTCTTTTTCTACTAAACTATATTGTTACAAAGAAATGCAATAATGCTTAGTAGCATTTGGGATTCCAACTCATCTCACCAAAGGGAAAATGAAAAGAAACAGAAACCTCACAGTAAACCCCCAAGCCCCACAGTGAACCCCTAGACCTGCATGGATGATGTCCAACCACCTCTCCCAACATCGGGCAAGTGCCTCTAAGGAACAGGAATGCTCCAAGGAAGAGAGTTTCCAGACTAGTATTCGAGAGCCCCAAAGAGAATCTGAGATGAGTGGTCTTATATTTGTAGTTCAAAATGTAAGATATTCACTTTTTAGCACTTTGAAAATTTTGATTTGGAAAGACAGAAAAAGAAGAAAACATTTGGGTTCCAAGTTATGGGTACCCAAAGACATAAATAAAAGTAAAACTGGAAATGCCCCTGTGTTTACATTTCAACAACAACAAGGAAAGTAATTTTATTGAGCAACTACCGTGCCCCAGCTTCTGTTCACATTTTAAAACTACAGCTCAGAGGAAGGCTCAGAATTTGGCACTATTTTATTATTTTGCAGATCCAGAAGCAAGGCTTAAAAAGATTAATTTGTCTCAGATGGTAAGGAATCCACCTCCAATGCAGGAGACCTGGGTTCGATCCCCGGGCTAGGAAGATCCCCTGGAGGAGGGCATGGCAACCCACTCCAGTATTCTTGCCTGGAGAATCTCATGGACAGAGGAGCCTGGCAGGCTGCAGTCCAGGGGGGTCAGAAAGAGTCTGACACTAAGTGACTAAGACCAGCACACACACAATGCTGGGACCCGCTGTACTGCTTCAAAGCCAACACTTATAACCAGAGAATTAGGGGCAATTGTCTTTCTCTACACTATTCTCTTAGTTTTAAAGGGAATTATATTATACTTCTAACTGAAAATGATTCATAAGTAACTATTTTATGTAAAATTAAAGAAAAATAACCCTTTACATCTCATAACTGATACCAATTACTTAGGTTCTATATGGAATGTAAAGTAGCAGCCTGTCTACTCATTACTCATCCATCAAACTTATTTCACGGAAAGAGTTTAGTTTTATTAATCCTTAATAAAAAGTGGAATTGAAATCCACATTTTTTAGGTTAGATAATGAAAAAAGCAAATTTTACAAGTACTAATTAATAGATGCAAAGTTCTTAAGCTAGTCCCTGGGACATCGTAAGTACTAGTCCCTGGGACATCGTTAGCTAAGGCTCCTGTTATGATCATATAAATTATGTAGCAAGATCTCAATCTGTGCTCCTTCTTGTTTTGGAAGATGACTTTCCTGGGCGGAACAGTTGTTGCCTATTTCTTCCCACTTCAAGAAACCCTCTGTGTCCTCAATAAAACAATGATCCTTTAAGAGATCCTAAATAGTCAGACACTTTTAAGCTGAAAAGCCAAACTCGTGGGAAAATTTTAAGTCACAAAATTTAACTTGTATTCTATAGACAAAATGACCAGCTGATTGGCAGGGTAGCTCACAGAGTGTTGGCAAGTAGCAAATTCCTTGAAAATAATCTCAAAATGGCTCTGCCACTATGGGGTCCCAAAACACAAAAGCACACAAAGTGGGTCTTTCTTCTGGGAAAAAGCCACACATAAGAAATAGACATAGGATAATATGCTTGGAATGTGACCTCATAGTAAAAATGCCTTCTTTGAATCTCAAGTTTGTAATTTTGAAAACAGAATGCATCACTTCAAAACAGGAAACCACTGGGGATGATGAGGGGCCCCAAATATGTTCAAACAAATGAGGCTCGTTTTCGTATGTTTGGACTCCTCCGTTTTTCTTTTCTTCTCCTGAGCGTGTTGTCCTTTGTTTATAGCTATCGTGCAGGAGAAAACGAGCACCTTATGTGCATGAGAGATCTATCATTTGATTACCTGGAGGAAATTAAAATAATACACAATGTAATAAGGCAAAAGGAATGCTGAGCAATTATTCAGGAAATCTGATTGGTCAACGTACAGAACAGTAACTCCTTAGACATTCATTCTCAGTAAGATCTTGTTCTACCCTCGGAGATATGAAAAAAAAAAAAATCCCCTTGCCAGTAGAACCCCCATGCGAAGCCCGTGCAAATCACTGTACTTCCTCTTCTTGTATAAAGGAGCTGAAGGGCAAAGAACACGCGTTGCAAGAGCACCCAAGAGCATATTATTGTTACTCCTAATAAGGATAAATGGAACCTTTGCATCTATATGTAAATCATGGGTGGAATGCATTTTTTCTCAGCTGGAAAAAAAAATCACTAATATATCAAGGCATTTTCTTGGGATTAATCACTAGCAGGAATTTTGTTACTTGGATATGGAACAAAGTCCCGTCATTAATCCTGAAGAAATTCTCTGCCTCTTGGTCATGGATATGGACTAAATTGTGGATTATTGCTCCCCCTTGGGTTCAGGGAAATGCTCTAAAGACATCAGTCTGAACTCAGAATTTAAAGCAACCCCGTCCCCCCAGAAAAACATACAAGAAAAAGAACTCTTAACTTCACCTGGATTACTTACTGGAGTCAAAACATAAGAAATGGGATTTACCAAGGAAACCTTTTATTTGGAATCGTACATCCTTCTGAGTGGCTGCAAGTCCAGCATTTCATGAAAAGTAGATTTGCAGCTACCGAAATGCCCAGACACCTTTTGCTGCAGCGGTCTTGGAATGATTCTCAGAAGATCAAAAGCAAATAGTATCATGTGGCTCCTTGCCAGCTAGGCAGCCACTGCAAGGGCGTCAACCCTCACCTACAGGGAAAGAAAATCCCTGTTGGGGAGGAGCTTGTTATCACTGACAACCATTCCCTCAGGGGTGAAAATATGTGTTTGTGAGTATTTACTCACCAGAATACCAGTGAGGTAGAAGAACAGTGATTTTTATGTCAGTAGCTAAATATCAAGTTTAATGAGAAAATCAAATAGTCATTGAATGACATTAGACATAGGGATTAAAGGTTGATTTTTCTTTATATGCTAGTATTAGTTATTTTATTTCTGATTATGTATATTCACACTAACAAAATTACTTAAATATTTCTGATAATGTTTTGATATATTTATTAAGGAACAATGAATTATCATTTGTAAATAATTTGGTTGTTCAGAGTATCTCGCTACAAAATGAAGAAGTAATGTAAAGGATCTTTACACAAATACGCTGAGTTTACTTTAGAATCTGATTCTTTCCCCAGACACCACCAGCCTCCATCTCAGATGACTTTCTCTTTCAGGACTAAAACTTTCAGACACAAGTTCATGCAAGAGGATCCAACTAATAATGAGAGTAGATACAAAAGCTGAAATTGTAGATTGATTATTTCTTTACTACCTTTACTGGAAATGACAGCTTCCAAAGGGTTCTTTCTATTGATTTCTTGACTGATCAAGATGTTTCTACTTAAGGCAAGAAAAATTAAATATCCTCTCATTATCTCAGAGACAGTATAACAAAGAAGAAAGTACATTTTCTGTGAAGTAAAAGACCTAGCCCACATGCCAGCAACTTCCTACCTGTGGGGTTTCTCTTGATTTGATGATCTGTTATGAAAAATGGCTGATAGCATTAGCTTGGACTTGCTTGGCATTTTATGGTTTCCAAAGACTTCCTCATGTAATTGCAAATATCCTCATCCTCAATTTTCCAATGAAGAAACAGAAACTCGGAAAAACTGAAGAACCCTCCAACATCTAAAATAGTTGCCGATGATGGACTAGGTGTAGAGCACAGGCGGCTGATATCTTCCCCTGGAATCTTCTTCCTAGACGGGGCTTCTCTCACCTTCAGGAAGACAGCAGTCAAGGATGCAACCTTTAAAATCTCTTTAGACCCGAAGTCCTGTGATGGAGGCATAAAAGGAGAATAGGTTCACAAGAGCTTGGGGAGAGAAAAATCATACAATGTTTTATACATCTTTCAAAGACAATTGGGAATTGACAATTGGAAGAATTATGTGATACCAAAAATGATGGACTCAACAATTGACTTAGAAGCTGAAATGGGCATAATGCAGCTGCTGCTGCTGTTGCTAAGTCGCGTCAGTCATGTCCGACTCCGTGCGACAATAACTGGTTCCAAACCCTAATCATAACTAAGGGAGTCTGAATAGGTGCTTCCCCTGCTTTTCATCATTTTCACCTTATATTCAGTTCAGTTCAGTTGCTCAGTCATGTCCAATTCTTTGTAAGCCCATGGACTGCAGCACGCCAGGCTTCCCTGTCCATCACCAACTCCTGGAGCTTACTCAAACTCGTGTCCATCAAGTCAATGATGCCATCCAACCATCTCATCCTCTGTCATCCCCTTCTCTCCCTGCCTTCAATATTTCCCAGCATCAGGGTCTTTTCCAGTGAGTCAGTTGATTCTAGCTTGTGCTTTCCAAAAAGTCAGTTGATTTCCAGCTTGTGCTTCATCCAGCTCAGCATTTCTCATTATGTACTCTGCATATAAGTTAAGTAAGCAGGGTGACAATATTAAACCTTGACGTACTTTTATCTCAATTTGGAGCCAGTCAGTTGTTCCATGTCCATCTCTAACTGTTGCTTCTTGACCTGCATACAGATTTCTCAGGAGGCAGATATAGTGGTCTGTTATTCCTATCTGTTTAAGAACTCTCCATTAATTAAGAGAGCTGGGGTCTAGACAGGGCCCCAGGAAGGGAGTGTCCACTATGGATGGAGCTGGGCCACAGACCCAGGGCATTCTGAGCCTTGGAGCAAAGCCTTATGACTGGCGTCAGTCATGAAAAGCAACAAATATTGAAAACCTTTTCCTTGTTTGAACAAGTGGGATCGGGATTCACCCAAAGAACTTGCTGAAAGCATGGAGACCATTCAAGGGGCCTCTGGAGATGTTATTTTCTCAGCAGTAGGGTTTGAATGAGGAGCCTTGTCTACTTTGGAAGGATGGGACATAGGTCCTGAGCTTACCAGGGATGCCATCATATGGCTTCTGAACAATCCTCTGCATCATTTTGGCTCAGAATAAATTTTCTGTGTCCTGCATCTCAGTATTTCAAGGAACTCAATTCTCTTTTGCTCCTTCTGTCTCTGGGCACCCATGGGGCTCTTGGATCTGGTGAGCATCAAAACCTCAGAGCACAATTACCCTCTTCACCTTATATTAGTCAACGACATCAGTACGCTCCTACCTGCTAGGATGGAGATACCTGTCTCTTTAACGTTTTCTCTCCCTTCCTTCTTATCCCATCAGTTGTCGTGTTTTGATTCATAGATTTGCAGTCTCTCCATCTCTGCCAACATTGTCTTGATGGCGATTGCAGGCTCATCATGCAAGTGTCTCTGGTCTCAGCCACTGAAGTGCCTGCACGTGTGCTGAGTCACTTCAGTCGAGTCCAGCTCTTTGTGACCCCATGGACTGTAGCCTGCCAGGCTCCTCTGTCCATGGGACTTCCCAGGCAAAATACTGAAGAATGCTGCCATGCCCCCCTCCAGGGGATCTTCCCAATCCAGGAACTGAACCCGAGTCTCTTATGTCTCCTGCATTGGCAGGAAAGTTCTTTACAACCAGCACCACCTGGGAAGCCCCTGGATGACTGAAGTAGCCCCCTCAATACATCCCTTGTTCTTAGTCTGTTACCAGTCACCTTTCTAACATATAGGTCACACCATGTCGCAATGGCTCCCCCATCACCTGGGGCAGGGGATTCCAAATCCGAGCCTCAGGATCAACAGGAGAGAGTATTAAACCAGGTCACTGAGCCCTAATCCCAGAGTTTCTGATTTCAGAGGCCTGGATGGGGTCTAGGAATTTGCATTTCTAACAAATCCCAGATGATGCTGAAGGCACTGGGTCCAAGACCACACTCAGAGAACTATTCACCTAGAAAAACATATCATAATCCCTAAGCTCTATTTCACATTTCAAGCTATACCTGTCACTAACTCAATTCATATTCAAAATAATTGAGTCTAATGGGATACTTTCCGTTCATTTGACATGCCACACAATTTAACGCTATTACATCTACTGTTTAGATAGCTCCAGTGTCAGACAACTGGGTTTAAACTCTGCCCACTTGACTTCACACTCTAGGATGTCTGGTTCTAGGTGAGTGACCACACCATTGTGGTTATCTGGGTCATTAGACCTTTTTTGTATAGTTATTCTGTGCAATCTTGCCACCTCTGTTTAATTTCTTATGCTTTTGTTAGGTCCTTGACATTTCTGTCTTTACTGCACCCAGCTTTGCATGAAACATTCCCTTGGTATCTCTAATTTTCTTAAAGAGAAAATTGCTTTCATTTATGGAGTTACATTTTAGATGCTGAGTTTGGGGTTATTCTCTTTCAGGTTTATTAATTCTAATTCTTACTATAATTCTGTAATGTAGCTCTTTTTATCATCATTTTAATATGTTGTTGTTGTTCAATTGCCAAGTCATGTCCAACTCTTTGCGACCCCATGGATTCTAGCACATCAGGCTCCTCTGGTCTCCAACATCTCCCAGAATTTGCTCAGATTCATGTCCATTGAGTCAGCGATGCTATCTAACCATCTCATCCTCTGCTGTCCCTCCTCTTTTTGCCTTCAGTCTTTCCCAGGCATCAGGGTCTTTTCCAATGAGTTGGCTCTTTGCATCAGGTGACCAAAGTTTTGAAGCTTCAGCTTGAGAACATTTTAATATATGAAAGAGCTAAAGTTCATAGTGGTTAAATTTGTATCTGATTAAACTATTTCAATGTCTGATTAAACTCGTTTGAAGCTGTGTCTTTTTCTTTAGTCATCTCAAACCTTTTATGTGATCTTGATCATGTCATTTGCCCACGTCTCCATTTCTCAGAACTCTGTCCATCTCTCTGTAAAGCCAATCAAGAAGACTTCCTGAATTTGATCATCCTCTGGATAGACTTTGGTTGCATTTCCACCAGAGCACTATTTTTATTCTGTCTTGGTTTTTATCCAGCCTAAAAAGCTTTTAAGAAGCTTTCTGGTGGCCACTACCTTTGGAAACACTTCTGTGTCCCACAGTATTAAATCAAGGTTCTGCTTAACATCCATACTTGAATGTCTGATAAATCTGAAAATGCAATTCCACCAAATATCTAAATTAAAATTAAGCTTTAATCACCTCTGCATTCACTATTTTGTTTCTGATAACCTGAGATGAAATTTATGTTGCAATTTAAAAAAAAAGGCCGAATTCTGTTAAATCATTTAACTTAGACACATATATTTGAATTCAGTCAATTCACATTCAGCCATTCTGTCAATAATGGGTTGCATTCTCTCTTTAGTGGAAGCATATGACTGGCTAAAGTGAAGTGAAATTGAAATTAATTCCAGCGACATCTGTCTCCCTTCTATTCTTTCACACTCAAGGTTAGTCCTTAAGTAAAAGTAAAATTTATTATTTCCAATTGTTTGGATGTATTTGTTAAAAGTGTTTCTTGGTCTGATTACTGTACTGATTGCCTCAGGTCTCTGTCTTACTTTTTTGGGAAAGAATTCCTAAACTGATCATCATTTCCTTTGCTTTTAAGCAGCAGGAATGTCATTTCTTCATATTAGCTGGTTTAGAATACATGCTTTTAAACCCAAATTTTGGTAGCTTTTAGTTTCAAATTATTTTATCTAAAGAACAAGGTCAGAGTTCGCTTTTTTCATATAATCTTTTGCCTTTATAAAAATCTGCCTCTGATCTTCTACCTTAAAATTCATATGATAATTTGTGTTTCTGAGAAGACTCAGACGTCTTTACAATGAGATTTATTTCTTATTTCTAAGATGTATAATGTGATCATTATATGGAATTTTACCTTTTTAAAGAAAAGTTTTCTCTTACTTTTCACTCACTAAATTCCGAGTTAACATTTTCTGTATTAATCATAAGCAGCTCCCCAAATAAACTCAATGGATAACACACATAGAACTTTTACATCCTGAAAAGAGTAATATATAGTATCTCATATTCCAATTAGGTGAAACAAATATGCTACAATTTGTAATTATTATAGCTATTACCATTTTTTTAATGAATCCATTCTTGAATTAAGGTTCTCTTTGGTTTATTCACAGTATTGTAAGGACTGTTATAAAAAATGAGCAAGGCTTTCAGCCATTTATAATAAAAGCTGAATGACTAAACAGACCTACATTTTTTTATTTGCATTAATGAGTTCATCCCCAAATATATATGCAATAATATATAAAATTAAGTTATAAATGTAGGGATGTGCTCCAAGTCACCATGAAAATCTGCATGCAAATGCATAATAATCACAAATCTACAATATTACAATATTAAAAATACCCACAATTAAATTATCATGTGGAAATAATCATAATGTTATTGGAAACTCAATTATTGTGGCAACCCTTGTCGGGGAATTAGCAGAATATGGCAAAGGCAAGTCAGACCTGAATTCATCAAATATATATTATCACAATATTACATGTTCACTTCGATTCCATGCAAAGACAAACATCCTCTCTCACTAGTATCTGCTCAATGCATTTGTATTATTCATGAACAACGCTGTGATCTATTATACATACAAAACTGATTGTACGCTTCTTGCCGCAGGCTACGATGCAGAGACACAGAATTAATTTTATTATATACACATGCATGATAATTGTGAAGGATTCGGTCAAATACCAAACTCTGCTCCTGTGCCCCATTACTCCACTTTCCAAAAAAAAAAAAAAAGGGGTCTAAGGTCAGCAGCAATTTCTCTTCCTGACAGTGAAACTCTTTGTCATTGAGAGCAGAAAGTTCTGGGTACTAACAAGACCCAAACTGTGAAAATCAGTCCATGCATTCTCCTCTCCACCAAAGCAAAGACACAGGTCCATTTGGATGAAACACGAAAATCTTTAGTCAAGCCACATCACTGTTAGGATGGTTTGGAGATGTCTGGTTGTGGCCACTCTGTATCGAGGCAGTTCTCCTGCAGGGACAGTGGTTGAGGTCCTCCGACACTGACCATTCAAAAGTGACCACAATTCGTGACTTTCAGACGACTCCTTCCTTCCTCTCAAAGGTCGTTCCTGGTTTTGCCACCTCCTCCTCTGTGCTCATCAGAAACTGTTCTGTTTCCTCTCCTCACTTGTAAATCCCCTGAAGGCCTTGTTTACTGGAATTTTTCATTCTTCTGTCCCCTGCGCCTTACAGAGAACTAGGGACATGGGAGAAAATAAATGCATTTTCATAAGTGTAAGATATTACAGTACTGCTGTCTTATTTTCTGGATTGTACTCTCCAATAGAAATTTAACACAGGCTAAATACAATTTCGAACTTCATGGTGCCTATATTTTTTTTAAAAGGTAAAAGGAACAGTGAAAATTAATTTTATAATAATACTATATTTAACTTTATCCAGATTATTGTCCTTTCAACATATACTCAATATGAAAAATTATGAATGACACAATTTGATATTTTATATAAAGTTTTCAGAATTTGGTGTGTATTTTAACTGCCAAGGAGTTTGTGATTAAGACTGGACACATTCAACTTCAGCATCCACATGTGGCCAGTGGCTGCTGCATCAGAATAAGCAGGTCTATAAGGTGGTAAATACGCTAAAGTGAGTGAGTTAAATCAGTTTAGTTGTATGTATTTCAGATGCACTGATTATCAACTACTTTCACTTTTCAGTTGATTTTCTATTTGTCTGTGAGTATGGCCTCAGATTCAGAGAACATTTTGTTTTCTAATTAGAGCAAATGAAAATAACAACAAAACCAAATAATTTTTCAGAAAGGCTCTCTGTTGTTTGTGTGATAGCAACTCTTCTAGAAGGAGCAGGTGAGAATATCAGTACTGCACACAATCCCCTATTTGCATTATTTGAATTAAATGAGTCTCTGTAAGAATGTGCATGAGCAGAGAAAGTCAGCATCGTTTAGAGTGAGACAAAATCACATCTCTGCCCATTGAGCCATCACTCTGAGCTTTGGTTTCCAAGGGTATAAACTGAGGTAACAGTATAGCTCTTGGGTGGATTGTGAAGAGTAGATGAGACAGAAGGTGCTCGGGAGAGTGTCCAGCACATTGTCATGCTCTTTAGTTGCTAAGTGTTGTCCAACACTTTCACCGTCCCATGGACTATAGCCCACCAGGCTCCTCTGTCCATGGGATTTTCCAAGCAAGAACACTGGAGTGGGTTGCCATTTCCTCCTCCATAGGATATTTCAGATCCAGGGATTGAGTCCACTTATTCTGCATTGGCAGACGGATTCTTTACCGCTGAGCCACCTGGGAAGCCCATTTAACACATACTAGGCACTCAATATATGTTAACTATTTTTAATCCTATCATTGTTTTTATGATTATTTATAGACCCCTAACCCTGGAGATATAATGGTCATCTGAGTTATATTCACCCATTCCAGTCCATTTTAGTTCACTGATTCCTAGAATGTCGACATTTACTCTTGCCATCTCCTGTTTGACCACTTCCAATTTGCCTTCATTCATGGACCTAACAGCCCAGGTTCCTATGCAATATTGCTCTTTACAGCATCAGACCTTGCTTCTATCACCAGTCACATCCACATCCTCTCTTGAGAAACCTGTATGCAGGTTAGGAAGCAACAGTTAGAACTGGACGTGGAACAACAGACTGGTTCCAAATAGGAAAAGGAGTACATCAAGGCTGTATATTGTCACCCTGCTTATTTAACTTCTATGCAGAGTACATCATGAGAAACACTGGGCTGGAAGAAACACAAGCTGGAATCAAGATTGCCAGGAGAAATATCAATAACCTCAGACATGCAGATGACACCACACTTATGGCAGAAAGTGAAGAGGAACTAAAGAGCCTCTTGATGAAAGTGAAAGAGGAGAGTAAAAATGCTGGCTTAAAGCTCACATTCAGAAAACTAAGATCATGGCATCTAGTCCCATCACTTCATGGGAAATAGATGGTGAAACGGTGGAAACTGTGTCAGACTTTATTTTTGAGGGGCTCCAAAATCACTGCAGATGGTGATTGCAGCCATGAAATTAAAAGATGCTTACTCCTTGGAAGGAAAGTTATGACCAACCTAGATAGTATATTCAAAAGCAGAGACATTACTTTGCCAACAAAAGTCCGTCTAGTTAAGGGTATGGTTTTTCCTGCGGTCATGTATGGATGTGAGAGTTGGACTGTGAAGAAAGCTGAGTGCCGAAGAATTGATGCCTTTGAGCTGTGGTGTTGGAGAAGACTCTTGAGAGTCCCTTGGACTGCAAGGAGATCCAACCAGTCCCTTCTGAAGGAGATCAGCCCTGGGATTTCTTTGGAAGGAATGATGCTGAAGCTGAAACTCCAGTACTTTGGATACCTCATGCGAAGAGTTGACTCATTGGGAAAGACTCTGATGCTGGGAGGGACTGGGGGCAGGAGGAGAAGGGCATGACAGAGGATGAGATGGCTGGATGGCATCATCAACTCCATGGACGTGAGTCTGAGTGAACTCCGAGAGTTGGTGATGGACAGCAAGGCCTGGCGTGCTGCGATTCCTGGGGTCGCAAAGAGTCAGACATGACTGAGCGACTGAACTGAACTGAACCCTGGAGAAGGAAATAGCCACCCACTCCAGTATTCTTGCCTGGGGAAGCCCATGGACAGAGAAGCCTGGTGGTCTACAGTCCAGGGAGTCAGAGAGAGTCAGACATGACTTAGCAACTGAACGGCAACAACAATGTGTCAGAACGTGCTCTTTTTTTTTAGAAGCATGTTTACTGCATATGTAAGATGAACACTCTTGAGTCCTCCATACATTTCTAATGCAGTATCAATGGATACATTTTTTGCCTCCTCTCCTAAGACCACAGGTAGAGAATAGACAGATATGGACTGAATGAGGAATATGGACTGAATGAAGAAATCTGTCTTTCAAAAGCAGATGATTCTGAGACTATTTGGGACATTTTCATAGGGAATTTCACAAGTCAAGAACTTATTTCAGAAACCTTGCCATAATGTTTGTCGACATTAAAGACTTTTATATGTTTTTCACCTCCTTTAGAGAATGAGCCTGTCATTGGCTCCCTCCTCAAACGTTTGGCCCTTCTATGTGCCTGAGTAAAAGTGAAAGTGAAGTCGCTTAGTCGTGTCCAACTCTTTGCAACCCAGTGGACTGTAGCCCGCCAGGCTCCTCTGTCCATGGGATTCTACAGGCAAGAGTACTGGAGTGGGTTGCCATTTCCTTCTCCAGAGGATCTTCCCAACCCAGGGATGGAACCCAGGGCCTCCTGCATCCCGGGCAGAAGCATTATCCTCTTAGATGTGCCTTAGTAAACATGAATTTAAAGAACAAATGTGCAAGGGGTGGAGGGCCTGGGGTGGGGGCCATAGTGTCCAGTGCTAAAATCTGTATAGAATCATGGATTTAAGTGTTGTAAAGTCAAAGCTATTTTTTTTCCTATGTTTCTTATAGGCATATGCTTCAACGAGCTTAATCATGGTTTCTTGTACAGCATTTTAGCAAACGTGCTCTAAAGCACTGCTGATATGATGCGGCTTTTCTCAACAAGTAGCAACAAGACGATGACAAAGGTGGCGCTCAGGGAGGAGGTTTAAGGAGATCTTTCCTGGAATTTATTAGCGCCACGACTTTCCGACAAGCTTGTCCGTGGCTTCTCTGCTGCTGCTGCTAAGTCGCTTCAGTCATGTCCGACTCTGTGTGACCCCACAGATGGCAGGCTCCCCTTCCCCGGGATTCTCCAGGCAAGAACACTGGAATGGGTTGCCAAACTTTACGCAAAGTTTGAGTATATATTTAAAAAATCTGCAAATTAGCAAATTAATTTGTCCAGGTTTCTTGTACTGAAAGAAAATAGTAGTAGTGATGGAATTTAGAAGCTTCTGTAACTTCCCTGCGAATTATCTCCTGGGCTAGGTGCACCAACTCCAGGGTCTTTCCTTCTTTCTTTGGAAATGTATGGGCTTCTCTGGCGGCTCAGTGGTGAAGAACCCACCTGCCCATGCAGGGGACGCGAGTCTAGTCCCTGAGTCAGGAAGACCCCCTGGAGAAGGAAATGGCAACCCACTCCAGTACTCTTGCCTGGGAAATCCCATGGACACATAAGCCTGGCGGGCTACAGTCCATAGGGGTCACAAACACTCAGACACGACTTACTGACTAAGCAATGTATATAGTTATTGTTTATATATATATATGAGTTTGTATACATATAAGTTTATATATATATAACTATACATATAGTTATTATTTATATATGTTTTCTGTTTTTAATTTTTATTTTACATTGGAGTATATTTGATTAATAATGTTGAGTTAGTTTCAGGCATACAGCAAAATGATTCAGTTATACACAGACATGTATGTATTATTTTTAAAATTCTTTTCCCATTTAGGTTATTATAGAATATTGAGCAGTGTTCCCTGTGCTAGACAGTATAGGTCTTGTTGAGTATCTGTTTTAAATATAGCAGTGTGTACATGTCAATCCCAAACTCTTTCTAAGCTCTTTTATTCTGTGCGCGTGCTCATTTCAAGTTACCTTTGGATAACCTATGTTTCTTAGTAGCTCCAGACTCTTTGATGTTCTGGAAGAGGGCACCTCGCGGTACATGGCATAGCTTCTTATCAGAGAGGTGAGACAGCTCACGGTGCCTTTGCATCTGTTCAGTGATGTTTGTAAACCCTGTGTGTAGCATGTGGCTGCGTTTCAACCAGTGTGCTCTGCTACTCAGAGGAAATCTTGTTTGAGTTGGCTTCTTCTGTTTCCTGGCTTTACTACGTGAAATTGTCACACCATGAGGCTTTCTCTCCTTTGTGTTTAATCATCTTCTTAACAGTCTCTTCCACAAACAGTCAGCTAGAAGTAACAGAAAAGAAAGTTAAAATACACTTTCACTGTTGGCCAGAGATTTTTCTTTTCTCTTGGAAGTCTAGCTCAGCACCATCCATAAGAAACAAAATGTGAGTCTCAACTGTGAACTACCTATGTAATGTGAAATTTTCTAGGGCCTATACTAAAAAAAAAAAAGAAACAGAAGTTAATTTTCATGATGTATTTATTTAACCAAACATATCAGAAATGTTATTGCAATGTGTGTCCAGTATGAAACAAATATTAATGAGATATGTATTTTCTACTAAGTCTTTGCAGTCGTGAGTGTATTCCTACAGCACATTTCACTTCAAACTAGTCATTTTTCCAGTGTGGATGAGCACGTGCGGCTGCCCCATGACTACCATGCTGGACAAAGCAACTCTAACCCAGCTCTTTGCCCTTTCTCTGCCTGAACTGTCGAAGGCTGCTACCAATAAATGAAGTGAAATCTTTCTTTCCACGAAGCCCCACTGCTGAATGCTGACTGACATTTGAACAAAGAAAATGTCCTTCTATTTAAGCATCGGAACTATTACTTTTCTAATAAACGCGCAACCCTTGGGTCACTCCAGGCCATTTCTCATGATCTGCATTAGGTGTTCTTTGAGACACAACATTAATCCAGCAATAATGAAAATGATATACTGTACTATTAACATTCTCAGATCTTTAAAGCAAAGTGATCTACGCCTGCAGCACTGCCCAGGCTGGCTAATTAAACAGCATACAGTTGTAAATGGCTATTGTAAGCAGTTCCCTGTTTAAAAATACAGCTCTGAGAAGTGCAGTTTATAGTGACAGAGGCGCTAAGAGGACTGATCAGTTTCACAGAGAGCCCGAGCAGGCACACAGAGGAATTTTTCCTTGAAAGACTGGTTTTCTTGCTTTGTTGCCAGTGTGAGGCCTTGGCTGCAGAGGGGCCTGCTGTTGACTGCAGGCCGGGCCGTGGGCGGCAGAGAGCCAGAGCCCTGCGGGGGCGGGACCGAGGCTGCCGCTGAGGGCTCGGTGGAGTCAGTCCTGGTTCGTTCCCAGGTGAGTCAGCATCCCAGCCGTCCAACAGGCGCACACCGGCTCCCCAGCGCCCGCAGCCTCTAAACGCCGTGATTCCTTACTGTGCCAAGGGATTTGGGTGTGTAAACTATGAAAGGACTTGTCTCCACTCTCTCTCCCTCTGGAATTAGAGCTAAATTATTTGCTTCTCCAGTTCTTTCCCCATCTGTCCCACTGCTAATAATCCAAGTCAGTTAATTCTCACAATTTTACACTCGCCTTTCCTTGCTTTGTAGGGCAAGCGATATTGAAATGCCTTTAATTCTTTGACATGGAACTAAAAATGCAGAGGCAGCTGCATTCACGGAGAGGGAGTGGAAACCTTTTTAAAAATCCCATAGAGGAGACCTCAGATAAACGTGCTTAGCCTCAGGAAAACCCTGGAAGTGAGCTTAGTGACGTTGTCTTCTTCATTTCCAAGCACCATTCGCTCTTCAGTGTCCTTTACACCATCAAACATTCTCTTCCCGATATCAGCGATATATAAAATGGTCTGGCTACAATCACAGTGCCTGGCACAGGGTCAATACACGATAAGTGAACGAAAGAGTGAGTGAGTGAATGGGCTACTGTCAACTTAGGCTTTCTGGTAATCTCTCTTGAGTCTTAAACTTGAATTTTAATATTTAAAAAAATTTTGTCAAAAAATGTAAGGAAACAGGCTGTAGAAACTAGGTTGTTCTACACCATCGCTCTTCCTCTAGGTTCCTGAGATTAGAGGGCAAGTGAAAATGTTTCTCTGGATGGAGTCTGAAGTAGAATTAGGAATAAGATACCAGAAAAAGAATCAGATCTCTGCCTCAAGGTTAAAATCGTTGAAGAGGCAATGTAGCTGCGTGTCAAGATGATAGCTCCTCTGGGTATCTGGGTATCAGAAATGCGATTTTTAAAACCTATGTTTGGCTAGGAGGGAGGGTCTGAGTTATCCCCTTTGCTTTGCAATAGAAGCCTGAAGTTTCTGTTCATTCTGAATAGTGCCCCAAAATAATGAAGCATACCATGATCCAGAGCATGAGTCAGCTGGCAATATGCTAAAAACCTCGGGTGTGTCCTGACACACCACTCGTTAATGCCTCAGCTTGCCCAAAGGAAGCGTAAGCTGGTCCCCAAACAGAAGCCCTGCAGTAATTAGATGAATAAAACAGGACCAAACCCCAGTTGTACCGTATAAATGTGTTCCGGGTGACCCTTTAGGACCAGAGTAGAGCTGACTGCAATGGTTCAGCCTGTTGGAGCCGTCAGGGCGGCCGTGTTCATATACTGGAGGAAGTGGGCAAATCTGGACTTAATTTTGACTGTCAGACAGCTTTCCCTGTCAGCTGCTTTGCATAGCATAGCAAAGGAGACTCACGAGCTTTCCACCAGGGATTCCACCAGCCTGATGCAGGTGGAGATGGTTGCGTAACATGTGACTTAAGATAGTAGCATACAGCAGACAAGAAAAAAGGCGAAAAAATAATGCGTAGGGACTGGAGTGATGAAGCACTGAGCGACCCACTGCCTATCAGGATCTTCTCTAGGATATTCTGATTAGGGTTAAGTCAGTTCTGAAGGACATATAAGACTGTCATTCTTGTAATGATATCAAAGTTATATACAAAACAGGTTTAAAACAGTGCCCACATATTCGTAAGGCAAGCATATAGCTTCTTCTTTTGGCATGAGACAAACTATTTTCATGTACATTGCTTAGCGTGGTAACTAAACAAATAGTATGCTTTTCAGAACAGACATTACGACATTGCATCAGCATAAGAAATCCAAAATAAAGCAAAATGCATGCATTACAGTATCCTAGTCTGTTAAGATACTTCCTGTTTGGAGCTCTATTTTAAAACTATGTAAGAAATTTAATCTTATTCCAAGTATCACTTTCCCTAATTTATAAGTAATAGCAGTTGTTGGGATTGGTTCTAAACAGTTACTCACCTTCATTGTACAGCTTGTTTTTATACAAGGAATAAATAAAACTAGCATGCATATAATTAGGTGTCCTCAGGAAAATGCTGAACTGAAATTTCCTTGCAGATCAGCTGAAACAAAATTTTCAAAAATACGTGTACTGTGATTGGTACAGTAAGTCATATGCACAGTCGCAGAAGTAAGAAGCTTTATTTTACCCTTATTCAATTATCTCCTTTTCTGGTAATATTCATGGCTCTATCATATCATACCTTGCCTGACTCCACTCTCTTTCAAATATCATCAAGTTTACTGTATTAAGATTATGCTGACTCTTCTCAGTAAAAGTTCTTATAGAAATAATTGTTTTCTCTTTTGTGAGAAAATGAACCCCTAAACATTGACTAAATTCACTTGGATATATATTTCAAACCATGACCAAATGTAGTGATATATTTTAAGTAAACAGAAGTTCAGAACAATCTCTATATCCCATAGCCCTTCCCATCAGTCTCAGTAAAAACAGATCAATGGAAAACAATATAGCAGAACAGCAGACATAAATACCAAAGGCTTATTTGTAGATGGTTGCTATAAGCGTAACACCTACCATATATAGAGTGGGAGACTGAGAATAGCTTCATTTTGCACTAAGTACACTGCTTCCTGGAAGAAAAGTAAACCAAGTATTTTAAAGACATTATTCAATTGAAATCAACACAACAAAGCTACTTCCAAGTTTATGCTGAAAAGGAAAATGTCCTGTTGAGTAATTGAACTGAAAATCTAATGGACTTGATAGATGTTTGATTGTAACCAAATGACATCAAACATCTATTGATTCAATACAGAATTCAGTTAACTAAATATTTTATGTATGTGAGAGAAAAAAAAATCACAACACAAAGTAAATGGATTGGATATTTTGGGAAATACAGATCAGAGCGTTATTGTGGTTAGCGATAACATTTTGGCTCTAACATAAGACATGGACTGCACCACGGCCAGCCATAGGCATATTGCCATAGAAACCAAAGCCCCAGTATTATTTCACAAAATTTCTTCATCAGCACCTTGTTATTGTTCTGCATTCGTTACATCCCTTTATGTTCATGTGACAATTCCACCATCATGCCAGGAATATGACTCATATCCTTAAACACCACGTATTCATGAAAGAATCTTCAGAAAGCAAGAAACTTAAAGGACTACTGGGGGAAATTTTCAACTTGACATTGAGCCACTTTTCTATCAGGAGTATTTATCTCCTCTCCTCAGACTTCTGAGATTCTTTCTCAGGGACTGGCATGGAAAATATCAAGAATTTGTAGCTGAATAAATAAACAATGAGCAAGACAGATGAATCAACTACCCAGGCTCAAGATGGCGGCCTGTGTGGTGTTTTTAATCTTGGAGGCTGATTACATGATACACTTACATATTGCAAATTATTACCATGGCAGACTTAGTTAACAACCTCTATCACCTCTTGAAACTACTATTTTCAATATTTTTAAAATGCATAATCTTCAGAACAGAATGCCTTGATAAATTCTCAACAGAAAACAAATAAGTAAATCTGTAAATAGACACACTGAGCAAAACCGCAGAACTTGTGGGAAAGAAAACAAACGAATGTCCTAAGACAATCAAGGTGAATTACATTACCTGTAGAAGGGTGGCTCGAATCAACACCTCTCTTCTCAGTAACCAGAGAAACCAGAAATTAAGAAAACATATCTTAAAATGATCAGAAAACAAAACAAAAAGATAACCACTTAATTTAGAAAGCTATTCATGATGAAATATCATAAAAACCTAAGAGCAGGCTTTGTTTCCTCTTCCACAGTCTTTTCCTCTTCCTCTTCCTGAGAAAGTCAGTCCTAAAGCCATTTAGATGGAGCTGAACATCATAGGCATCCACAGCAGGCAAGAGGTGGGGGGTTGGAGAATGCAGGTGGGTGGGACAGGGTGTCAAAGACAGAGTGGGCATGGGGCCGGGGAGGGTGTGGTGGCTGACTCAGGAAATAAGGAACCGGGACCCAGCAGGATGAGAAGACTCCAGCAGAGGAAGGAAGGTGCCCGCATGGGCGCATCTGCGTTGGATGGCTATGGGAGGTTGCTTACGTATGTATACAGGTGTCTGAGCTCAGTCACTCAGTCGTATCTGACTCTTTCCATCCCTATGGACTGTAGCCCTCCAGGCTCCTTCTGTCCATGAAATTCCCTAGGTAAGAATATTGGAGTGGGTTGCCATTTCCGTCTCCAGGGGAACTTACCAACCCAGGGGTCGAACCTGTGTCTTTTTCATCTCTCGCATTGGCAAGCAAATTCTTTACCCCTGTGCCACTTGGGAAGCCCCTGGGAACTGATCAAACAAGTGAGCCTATTAATGCTAATAGGAGCTATGTTTCTCACATTAATAGAGTTTTAAACATGGAAGGAAAGAAGGCAAGGATGAACTTCATGGTTTTGGCTTAGAATGGAAGCTATACTCCTGGTTTTCAGATAGATTGATAAATAAATATTTTAATATTTCTACCAGCTATGATTTTTATCAGAGAAACAGAAATACTAGAAATAATGTAGAATCAGGAATTTACTGTAAAGATTTAACCTTATGCAATTGTGGGGTTGGGTTATACAATTTACATGTTGAATTTTAGCAAACTCCAAAAGATGGTGAAGAACAGGGAAGCCTGGCCTGCTGTACTCCGTGGGGTTGCAAAGAGTCAGACACGACTTAGCACTGAACAACGACAACCGCTTCTGCCTTTAGAGCAGGCTGCAAGAAAGGAGCCTAGCTGTGAAGTGAGGGAGGAAGGAAAGGCAAAATTAGAACCTAGAAAGATGGAGACATGTCTGCCTCTCGCTGTCTCCGGGATAAACTTGAGATTTGTCCCCTGACAGGATGTGGGATTCCCTCCCGGCTCAGAGGGTAAAAAGTCTGCCTGCCACGTGGAAGACCTGAGTTAGATCCCTGGGTTGGGATGATCCTCTGGAGAAGAAAATGGTAACTCACTCCAGAATTCTTGCCTGGAAAATCCCACGGATGGAGGAGTGTGGTGGACTACGGGGCTACAGTCCAAAGGGTCACAAAGAGTCAGACACAACTGAGTGACTTCACTTCATTTGATAGGATGTGATGAAAACCCAGTCTCTATCCTGAAGCACTCCTGCCAAGGATTGTAACCTAAGTCTATTGAGGAGAAAGCTTCAGACAAACGCAAATTAAGGACATTCTTCAAAATAACTTGGCCTAATAAGGTTCAATATCAAAAATGTATCAGTGTGAAAAAAGGGGGCAGATAATGAGAAAAAAAGGTAAGAGGATGTTAATGAGAAAACTAACACAAAACAATGAAAATTAAGGCAAAATATATTTATCATTCAAAAAACTTACATGGGTTAGACTCACTTAAAAGCAAACATTTTGTAATGGATTTTAAACATCTAGCTCTCTGAGCTGTTTACATGGACAAAAAGTGTGGGTTTTTATCTTAAAGAGGAAAGTTTATCATCATATTACATAAACACTGACATGCATGCACAGAAGGGCTTCCCCAGAGGCTCAGGGGGAAAGAATCTGCTGGCACTGCAGAGGCTGCAGGAGAAGTGGGTTCAGTCCCTGGGACAGGGGAGTGTCCCGCGGAGGAGAGCACGGCCACTCCAGTATTCTTGCCCTGAGAATCCCATGGACAGAGGAGCCTGGTGGGCTACAGTCCCTAGCATCGCCAGGAGTGGGACACGACTGAAACAGCTTAGCGTGCACACATGCACATACATATAAAGAAGAAAAGTAGGATATTAACAATCCAAAAGAAAATCTGGGGATAATATGCACAGGTATTCTTTGTACTCTTCCTAGAGATTTTGAGTTTAAGATGATTATCAAATAAAAGTACTTTTAAAGACAATACAAGGGATAAAAAGAGTAGCCATTGGCTGAGGGAGAAAGAGCATTTAAAAAAGAAAGAACTGTTTGACTCAGCTGGTAAAAAAAAATCCGTCTGCAATGCTGGACACCTGAGTTGGATCCCTGAGTTGGGAAGCTCCCTGGAGAAAGAAACAGCTACCCACTCCAGTATTCTGGCCTGGAGAATTCTTTGGACCTTGTAGTCCATGGGGTTGCAAAGAGTCAGACATGACTGAGCGACTTTCACTTTCTCTTTATTACCTGGAAAATATGAAGAAGTCTAATATTAATTAGTCACTAAGAGGAAGAAAAAAAAGCCCACTATAAAAATGAGCAAACCATATGAACAGGCCATTCAAAAATTCAAACAATAGAATAGAATGGTCAGTAAGGGTATGAAAAGTCCAACTAAACATAAGGTTTTAGAAGAAACCTTTTATTTCTACTACAAAGGTAAAAGTTGCATGGTGGAAAAGAGAATGTCAAGATTAGTGAAGAAATGTGAAGAAAAGGTATGCACTCATTGCTCTTGCTGCTTAGTTGCTAAGTGCTGTCTGACTCTTTGCAGTCCTATGGACTGTAGCCCGCCAGGCTCCTCTGTCCGTGGGATTTCCCAGGCAAGAATACTGGAGTGGGTTGCCATTTCCTCCTCCAGGGCAATCTTCCTGACCCAGGGATCGAACTCGTGTCTCCTTCATTGGCAAGCAGATTCTTTACCACTGAACCACCTGGGAAGCCCCATGTACTCCTAACAGAGGAATAAATCAGTCCAGCTACATTGGGAACAATCTATTTCATGCGCTTGGAGAAGGCGGCAACTGATCATTTCCAGAAGAATGCCTCAGACATTTTAAAAAGAGGGGAATGCCTATTTGCAAAAATGAAGTGCCAACTCTCTGGGTTGAACCTCTGGAGCAAGTTTTGGATGTGGGCTGTTTTCTGAACCCTCTGTAGCAGTCCATCAGGACAGCATAGATGCTCTGAACAACTGCCCCGATCGCTGGATCCACACATTAAACAGACACACGTCAGATAAGCAGACGCGAGCCAGCCACTCAGCAAGCCGCCTGGTTGTTTCCAAATATACAAATCTTTGTTTGCTGGGATGAAGTTTTTTTGTCAGACTATTTCAACACTTGCCGTGGCAGAATATCAAAGCCACTCTTTCTGTGACATTTGCCCAGAGTGATGAGAGGCGGGATTTTAACATGGAAGCTCGGTTAAAATAATAAGTTCTATCCTTGCCACTTTGTTTTGGTATTTTAAGCACAAGTGGAAAACAGCAGAAGCTATTGTTTCTTTGGAAGTAGCACTCATGACTCAATATTTTAAATGCTCTCCAACACCTTGAAGTTTTCCCTTTGTGACATTTTCTTACTCTGTAACAAGCAAGCTATTTACAGACGTCTTGTTGCAACAACCCACAGACAGAAACTTGCCCTCATTAAAAGCAATGTTTGCTGTTGAATATTGTCATTCTCATGCATGTTTTTTCATTCACACTAGTCAGAGTTTGCTTGCAAATAGGCCTTCTTGGGAGTACCCTTATTTAAATGAATTTATATGAAAAAGTTGGCTTAAAGCTCCACATTCAGAAAGCTAAGATCATGGCATCTGGTCCCATCACTTCATGGGAAATAGATGGGGAAACAGTGGAAACAGTGTCAGAGTTTATGTTTTTGGGCTTCAAAATCACTGCAGATGGTGACTGCAGCCATGAAATTAAAAGACACTTACTCCTTGGAAGAAAAGTTATGACCAACCTAGATAGCATATTGAAAAGCAGAGACATTACTTTGCCAACAAAGGTTCATCTAGTTAAGGGTATGGTTTTTCCAGTGGTCATGTGTGGATGTGAGAGTTGGACTGTGAAGAAAGCTGAGAGCCGAAGAATTGATGGTTTTGAACTGTGGTGTTGGAGAAGACTCTTGAGAGTCCCTTGGACTGCAAGGAGATCCAGCCAGTCCATTCTGAAGGAGATCAGTCCTGGGTGTTCTTTGGAAGGAATGATGCTGAAGCTGAAACTCCAGTACTTTGGCCACCTCATGAGAAGTGTTGACTCACTGGAAAAGACTCTGATGCTGGAAGGGATTGGGGGCAGGAGGAAAAGGGGGCAACAGAGGATGAGATGGCTGGATGGCATCACCGACTCGATGGATGTGAGTCTGAGTGAACTCCGGGAGTTGGTGATGGACAGGGAGGCCTGGTGTGCTGCGATTCATGGGGTCCCGAAGAGTCGGACACGACTGAGCAACTGAACTGAACCGAACTGATATGAAATTTTATGTCATTATTTGCTACTGACCTGAGTCAAATGTTCATTCGTTTTGGCTGCAAGTTTTACTGAGTTCCAGGAAGGGAACGTGTCTTGACCGTGGTGCTGGATATAATCATCATCAGCGTTTATTGGGCATTTACTATGTGCTAGGCATTGTTCTGACAGCTTTCTGTGAATTACCTCATTTATTCTTGCCAGGAACTCTATGAAGTAGATGTTATCATTCTCCCATTTTACAGGTGAAGGAATAGTTGCAAAAGAAGGTTAAAGCATTTGTTGCAGATCATTCAGTTAACAAGTGAGAGAACCAAGATTTAAAGCTAGTCCAACTTCAGAGAATATACGTCCAGCAGTCATGCTATCTGGCCTGTTGTAAACAGCAGTCATATTTCATGCCATCAGTAGAGAAAAGGCAAGCCCGTTTTCAGTGAAGCCCTACAGTATGCAGTCATTTTAATCAAGTGTAGCATTTTCACAATTATAGCTTAGCACAATTATTAAATCCTTTGCTTTTAACTGCTCTTGAGTTCATTCTGAAAATAAAATGGTATTGGAGATTAACGCCTAAATGTCAGCCTCGTGGATCTTGACAATAGCTAAGCTGTGGAGGTTTCAGAAGATATAGTAGCAGACTCGTGACATTTTTTCAACAGGAAAGGGGCTGAGGTATCTTCAGGGGGATAGGCATTGCATCACAGCTACAGGTAGGCAGCCTACAGCCAGGGATGGATCCTGGCATTCTGGCATAATGTAAAATACTGCGTTTCGGTGATTCTGACTCCTATGTCAGTCCTTGCCTGCTACTTGAGTCCCTCTAATACTGAGGTCTTGTTTCTCCTCCCAGTTCTTACAGGGGCTGGTATAAAATTGTTCAAGGGTCTTCTACCTCGTTTGCATTGCTTCATCTTATCCTCATAGTTTGAATGGTAAAAAGCAAAGACGGTTTTCAGTTTTTTGAGGAGCACACTGGAATTCAGAAATGTTTCAAAACATCAAGATCTTACCACTAAGTGAAGCAAAAGCTAAGAGGTTAACATGGTATCCAGGGCCATGGACTGTATCACAAACCCTTCTGATTATTACATCTTTAAAGGAAAACAGCACAAATCCTACCCTGCCCGCTGCCACTCTCACTTCTGGATCTTGGTCTGTCCTTCTGCCTCAGACTCTACCTTCCACCCATTATTTTTAAGAATCAACACACCCGGGAAGGTGACCCAGCTGTGTCCCTGGCAGTCTAGGTTAGAGACCCCTCTACTACATACTCAGTTCCATAGAATCTCATGCCTACCACCGTTATAGCATTTATCAGTGTGCTTTCATAAATCATCATTCTATATTATGCACCTTCACCCCGAAGTAAAAGTTGTTGAAGGCACAGATATTGATGAAGATAATTACTTTTAAATGGCTCCTTCTATCCCCAGTGCATTGTAGAGTTCCTGGCATAGAGAAATTGCTCACTAAATATTCGTAGGAAAAATCTGTAATTTTCAGTTGGAAATGACTCTTACAGTACTACTGTATTTTAACCTTCAGCATTTCGTGATGAACAGCTATCTCCTCCTGAACCCTGCCCCTAGCACAGGGACAGTCCACAGCAGAACGTACCTGCCCGTCTTCAGCCGCACTGGTCTCAGTAACAGCTGGCTCGCTGAGAGGTGGGAAAACTGAAACAGATTATTTCAGGACAAGTAGGTTAAAATTATCCTTGTCACATAGTGTATGAAGTGCAAAACTGGGTGATGTATTGTGGATAGTTTGCAATTTTTTAAAGAATTTAAGAGAAATTATTATATGCAGAGAAGAGTTTAAATTATTAATATGATGTCTTTATGCTTTTTTCACCAAATGTTGACAGCTTAACCTTCAAATAAAGTAATCTGAAGGAGATCAACCCTGGGATTTCTTTGGAAGGAATGATGCTAAAGCTGAAACTCCAGTACTTTGGCCACCTCATGCGAAGAGTTGACTCATTGGAAAAGACTCTGATGCTGGGAGGGATTGGGGGCAGGAGGAGAAGGGGGACGACAGAGGATGAGATGGCTGGATGGCATCACAGACTTGATGGACATGAGTCTGAGTGAACTCCGAGAGATGGTAATGAACAGGGAGTCCTGGCATGCTGTGATTCATGGGGTCGCAAAGAGTTGGACACGACTGAGCAACTGAACTGAACTGAAGATAAAATGTATAGAATTCACATTCTCTTGCTTAATAAAAGGTATACTTAATAAAAACAATTTTTAAAGGAGAAGGAAATAACATTGATCAAGTACTCACTCAACACAACAGTAGAAACATGCAAATAAGGGTAAATTCTCCAGTTTAATGAGAAGTTAACACATACTATTGAATTGAAAATTAATTATGTTTATTTAGTTGCTATAAATAGAAATTACCTAAATTAACAAATAATTACTTTAAATATATGCCAAGTATTAAAAATAAACATATTTATAGAAAGCATTTAGTTATGTTTTATAACTGTGATTGTAGGTAGAACACCCCTCACCCCCACCAAAAAAAAAAAGGTTTGCCTTTAAAGATGTCTCAAAGGAAATCAAGACTTTAAAAGCTTAAGTTTGGACAGAGAACTGTATGGACAGTGAGTGTGCACACGCACTCTTTGCTATTAATATATTGTCTAGCTGCTTAGTTTACATGGGCGTGTGTGTGTGTGTGTGTGTGTGTGTGTGTGTGTGTGTGTGGAAACAGTGTGTGTGTGTACATGAAAGCATATGTTGATAGTACTGCTTCTGCACTGGGAATTTCCCACAAGGACAGAGGGATATCAAAGGTCAGTTGGGTATGGCACGTGGCACTCTACCCAGTGTTATGTGGCAGCCTGGATGAGAGGGGCGTCTGGGGGAGAAAGGACACATGCATATGTATCTGAGTCCCTTTGCGGTTCACTTGAAACTGTCACAGCATTTTTAATCAACTATACTCCAATATAAAATACAAAGTTAAAAAAAAGTCACCTGGGAATGATAGGAAGTACTTATTCAAAACCTAACTCAGCCATCCGTTTACTTGCACCTATTATAAATTATTCAAACTCTCTGAACCTCAGTTTCTACATATGTGAAATAGCACATGTGCAACCCCGGTACAGGAAATGACTGGTGTGATCATCACCGTCGTTGCTCTTGGTGTTTCTAGTTACATTTGGGTAAGTCCTTGGTAAGTCTTGGAGAGAAAAGACCTAAACACTAATGCTAGACTAAGTACACTTCAGTGAACTTCTGTTTCTGAGGCTTCTGACTCTTCACACTACCTGTGTCTTTGTCATCAACTGCATTTATTTATTGGCATGGTTATACAGTTCTTTATTTTTTACAAACTGCTTTACACCATTTGAAACCCTTCAATCTTAGAGCAATGGCACTGGTGTCACTCGTCTATCTCTTGGAGTTAAGACGCTGAAGCCAGGGTGTTCCAGGGGTTGACCAGTGATCCCTTGGCCAGCGCTGGACCAGCGGTCAAGTGCAAGGTTCATTCTATGAAGCGCTACTCTTCCTGCCTTCATCTGTCTGGTCTCTGAGCCAGCCACAAGCTGAGCGCTACGTTATGCGGACCAAACGTGCCAGCCAAAGAAGAACGTTTTGTGCATGAAAACGCTGCTGTTATTAATTGGGCGCTGACAAGCAGAGTAAACCAGGACAAGCAAGATCCAGGTTCACAGTGGTCAGGATACAAAGAAAGGTATGATTTCAACTGTCCCTAGAAAAATAGCTGAGGAGTTAGAATATAATTAAAACAAAACCCTTAAAGTAGCATGAGTGAGTAAGTCACTCAGTTGTGTCTGACTCTTTGTGACCCCATGGACTGTAGCCTATCAGGCTCCTCCTTCCATGGGATTTTCCAGGCAAGAGTGCTGGAGTGGGTTGCCATTTCCTTCTCTAGGGGATCTTCCCGACCCAGGAATCAAACCCGGGTCTCCCGCACTGCGGGCAGACGCTTTACTGCCTGAGCCCCCAGGGAAGCCGTAAAGCAGCTTAGAAAGAGATAAATGATAACAGCTATAGCCACTGAGAAAGCGTTAGTCACTCAGTCGCGTCCAACTCTCTGCAGCCCCATGGACTGTAGCCCACCAGGCTCCTCTGTCCATGGGATTCTCCAGGCAAGAATACTAGAGAGGGTTGCCATTCCCTTCTCCAGGGGATCTTCCCAAGCCAGGGAAGGAATCCAGGTCTCCTTCCCTGCAGGCATATCCTTTACTGTCTGAGCTGCCAGGAAGCCATTCAGATGGGAGAAATAAATTCCGTAGGTAAAGAGAAATGCTTCATTCATTTCTAAGACCCCAGCACTGGGTATAATGCCTAGAATATAGTAGAAGCTCAGTAAATGCTTGTTAAATTGACTTGGATTTCTTTGAGTTGAGGTATTAGGTAAACGTAGAGGATGAGACACAAAGTTCACACAGTCTTTTCACTTGACCCACAGTCATAACAAATCTGTGATTATTACCTGCCCTTTTCTAAATGGGCAAACTTGAAATATCATGCATTAAGGATATAAAGCACACGGAATATGAAGCTATGACTAGTCATGTGTGAGAGGATTGGGGGCAAAAGGCAGAGATAAGAATATTTATTTCCTCTTCCGACAAGAAATATCTTTGTTGTAAAGATTACCAAATAATTGTCTGATTTCATTCATATTCATCAAACACAAGTGAAATCATGGGTTGGGTTTAATTAAACTAAAACAGCCCATCTTGCAACCTTGAGTAGACACAGCAACGTGTGTTGTATATGCTGATGAATACGGTGTTTCTCTTTTCATGAATGACTCAGACCTGATGCCACTGTTAGGTAGATACATTATAGTGTGCTCAGCAGCACAGTACAGCCCTGTATTTCCCAGGAGTGCACCTTGAATTTATTTTGAGGTGGGAGTTGCTTTTGTGCCTCTGAATGAATCAAAAGTGATGTCATGTATACAACGTGTGGGTGTGTCTGTCTGGTGGGGAGAGAAACCTAGGTAATGCACAATGGAGATGCGGTTGGCTTGACACACGCCCTGCCTTTTATTGGGCTTCAGGGGTTGGGCCTGGGAATATTTAGAGAAAGATCCGTGAGGTAGAAAGATTGTCCACCGAGGAGCCAATCCTGGCGTCCAGGGCTCACAGCAATCGCTTCTCATTAAACCTCCCAAGCCGCACTGCTTCATTTACTGTCTGTAATGCTGACCCTCAGGTGAAGGGCTTTGGTCGTTGGAGAGGAAGTCCATACTGGAATCAAGAATGCTGATTTCTAGATCTGTCTGTGCTGCTGAACAGATGTAAGTCTGTGGACAATTCTCCGAGCTTTCTGAACTACAGTTCCTCACCTTCAAAGTGAGTGCTTCACAAAGAGTATGCCTGAGGTTCTTCGTGCCTCTAAGGACGCTTCCCTTTCCCGGTCCACTTTCTGCGAATATTTGTCATTTTTCCTGGTGAAAATGAAGGTGTAAATGCAGGTCTGTGAGAACCCATTCACAAAGCGAGTGGAAAGAGAATTCCCTACACCTCCAAATTGTTCAAAACAAAGGCTCCTTTTGAGTTTCTACCCCTCCTTCCAAACATTATTGTGAAATTTCCCCCAGTTCTCTTCTGATTTCAACCAACCTTGGTTGTCCTGAAAATCAAGACACTGGCAGCTTTCCAAGGTCTAAAGCACTGGCGAATTGTTAAGTAACAAGTCAACTTTATTAACTGCAATTATATGTGACTTCACTTAAGAAAGTGCTTCAGTTAATCTGCTAGAAAGATTCCACATTCAAATTTATTTAGAAATTGCTGCCATGGCTGTAACAGTGACCAAAAGATTCCAAAGGCTAAGGTGAAAAGTTTTCTCAACTGCAGCCTGCAGTGGGAGTGAGAATTGTCACATTTTTCAACTAGTCTGTTCACTGAACTGTGGCCAGAAGATCAGACTTGTGAATGCGAGCAGGGAACTTGGAGGGGAAAGGCAGTCAGGACAGAATATTCTAACAGAACCCAAACACAGGCAGACATGGGATGACCCACTCTCTGCAAGTAAGAGGGAAAGGCCTCAAACACCAAGATGATCTCAGGAAAGGGCACCCATGCGTGCGCTGGCCGTGGCTAGTAGACTTCCTGTTAATGATTAGTGAGGACAACGTCGTGGAGGACGCAGCCTCAGTAATTTCTCAATCGCAGAATGAAGTATGTGTCAGGTGACTGGAAGGTCTGTTAATGATCATGGAAGGTAAAACCTGCTGGTTGGCAGTCTCTTACTTTTTCTTGAGAAATTCTTTAGCTCCTCTGGGATAACGGTACAGAGTTTTTGATAAAAAATATTAAAATTCTATTTAGATGTACAATGTTTTAATGCAAATTTTTAACCATAAAAACCAAACGCTCCATTCAGTTAAATTAATAGAATTACAAAAAGATGTAATGATAGCAATTAAGTCTTGAAAATGCAAATTTTATAGTCAAGGACAATTACCTCATTTATAGTATATTGGAATGGTGCCAGATGAAGGTAATTTAGATCCCCCAGCTCACAGTTACATCATGATGGATATCTTCATTTCATTAGTACAACAAAGATGGGTAAGAAGTTAGACAATACATAAAGAAGAAAGAACGGAAGAGTATTTGACCTTTATAGTATAACTACAACCAGAATTCCTTCACTAATTTATCAAGTATTTAATGAGTACCAATTATCTAAAATATTAGTCATATGTATATTTTTTTCTGCCTTAGACTTTTAAAAATCTCTTTATTTTCAGCATCCACAAACACTGGTTTCTAGAGAGATCAGATTTCTTCAGAACCAGGACGGGTTTTTGGTGCTTGAGGTGTGTCTCGACGCACGGTGCAGGTGACCTGATTTCATGTCGACTGGAGTCACACCAAGGCTTCCAGCACGAGAACAACAGATTTTTCACTAATTATCTGCTTTTATTCGAGCATGCTGAAGGTGATTTTCAGTGTCTTCAAATCATACAGCTGTGAAATTGTACTACCTAAATAATCATTGTTGACATGTCTAATATTTTGCTATCTACTTTCTAATGTTCTTTATTTTAACATTATCCTGTTGGCTGCAGTCCATCTGTACAACACTTGGTACACGCCATCCTTTCCACATTACAGGAAGATGAGGAATTTTACCGAAGAGAGAGCGCGCAACTGATTTAGTAATAGGGGTGTAGGTTTTTCAAACACTGATGTTTATATTTTCGTAATGCAGTTTCCTTGCTTACATTCATTAAAAAAAAAAAAATCCTACGTAATCTCTAATCTCCTTTATTTCCCCTCTAGAGGGCACTAGATCACACTCTTGCAGATAAAAGGCATCGAATCTAAGCCCTCCTTGCTGCTGGTAAATTTTTCTCTTGAATCGTTATCTCCAGACAGAAAATAATTCCTATCTAAGGCAAACAACTGTGAGAAGCACGCGGTTTATTCCTCTCTGTATAGCTTCTGGACAGAGGGCACCCACTCTATGCGTGGTGGCCATTATATGGGCTTTGGAGACAGACTGCCCAAGTTCAAACATCGCCCAGGCACTTCCTAGACACACAATGTTGGGCAAATTATTTAAAAGTTCTGTGCCCCAGTTTCCTCATCTGGAATATGAGGGTTATAGCAACACCCACCCCACAGTGGGTCGTGAGAACTGATAATAGCATGCTGGGGGGGTAGGGGAAGGTGGGACAAATTGGGAGGCTGGGATTGACATATATACGCACCGTGTGTGAAATAGCTAGCTAGTGGGAAGCTTCTGTGAGAGCGCAGGGCTCTGTGGATGACCCAGCGGGGCAGGACGGGGTGGGCTGGGGGTGGGTGGGAGGAGGCTCAAAGGGGACGGGATTACGTGTACTTGGCTGGTGGCTGGGTTTCCCTGGTGGCTCAGCAGTGAAGAATCCGCCTGCAATTCTGGAGACACAGGTTTGATCCCTGGGTGGGGAAGATCTCTTGGAGAAGGGAATGGCAACCCACTCCAGTATTCTCGTCTGGAGAATTCCATGGACGGCGGAGTCTGGCGGGCTACAGTCCGTAAGGGCGAAAGAGTCAGACCCGACTGAAGCGACTCGGACTGTGCATATGAGAGGGAAAGGCAACTCCCTCGCGTAGAACAGCTACTGGAACTTTTAAAGAAGCTTGTGTGCTAGTGATGTAATAGCCGTCAGAAGAGAGGGCAAATTTCTGTGAATTCAATGACGTAATAACTTCATGATTTTACTTTCTTGGTCACGTTTCAGCCGTTAAACTGCAAACCAAGACCTCTAAAGTTTGTTATAATGAAAGGCCATAGGAACATATATACACCAAAGAAATGAATATATGTGATAGAAATATGGCCCTTCTTCAGTACATAGACAAGATTTTTGTTTATTTTGTCTGATTTATTTAAATGTCATTTATAGGGAGATTCATTAGGACCCCCCCACACACACACAAAAATATTAGCTTAGTATCTAGGAGTTACTAAGCTAAGCTAATAGGAGTTACTAAGTATCTAGGAGTTACTGATCTTCTGTGAAGATCAGTCTTTGGAGGGATGATGCACAAGTCTTTGTAGGCTCCTTTTCTTGTTTAATTGAGCTGGTGGCATGAGACTTTTATCAAAATACCCGTTTTGTTGACAGTAGTCATGATAACACTCTTCTTTCTTTACTCTTTCTGATACGTATATAGTTTTCGAGGTAAATTTATCAAAGATTTTCTGAATGTTCTTAAGAACTTCTTAAGCACCATTCTGAAACTTATATATGCTAATGATGAATCCCCAAAGCATGCCTTATCCAAGAAGCTTTGTAAGAAACTCTATGCACTTTGGGTTGTGTAAATGATCAAATAAATATTAAAAATCAACTGTTTTGGGGTTGTGTAAATGTTCGAATAAATATTAAAAATCAATTGCTTTTGGGTTGTGTAAATGTTCAAATAAATATTAAAAATAAATTGTCTCTGATGTGCGTGGATGTGATAGGAACTCATCAATAAGCCAACTTATAGTCTTTTTATAACCTTTAGTAGAACTGACTTTGCCCTGGAAGGCCATTCAGGGTTTCATCAACAAACAAACCTATGCCTGGACTGCACCTCTCAAACTGCCAGACTGCCAGATTTTCAGATATCTGGTAAGTATTTCAAATATATTTGTATTGATGTACAGTACGGATTGGGTGGTGCTAGTGATAAAAACCCCACCTGCCAATGCAGGAGACGTAAGAGATGCGGGTTTCATCCCTGGGTTGGGAAGATCCCCTGGAGGAGGAAATGGTAACTCACTCAGGTATTCCTACAGGGCTAATCCCATGAACAGAAGAGCCCAGCAGGCTACAGTTCATGGGGTCACAAAAGAGTCAGACACGACCGAGAAACTGGGCGTGCAGACACACGCATGCTCAGTTAGAGGGAATAGACAAGCTGAAAAGAGATTTATATCTGCATTTTCACTCTTTGTAATGAACAAGTCTATATGAGGAAAGAAAACCTAATACAGCCTTAGTCTTTTAACAGCAAGATAGAATTAGAAGCTAAACCTTCATTGTCCAGTTCAAATGGAGAAAAGAACTGAGGTCCTTACTTAAATGGTTTCTTAAGCAAGGCCACCAGATTTCTAGCACTAGAGAGAACAAAGGTACTTCTGATATCCTGGCTGCTGTGTCTCAGTTGTAAAGTCCCGTTTGAGATCATAATAGGATATTGATTACTTGGGATGCCATACAAAGCTGAATTGCATTTCTTGGTGGAGCAGTAAAGGTCACTGTTTGATTACTCAATAACTTTTCAAATACAAGAAATGCTATTTAAAAGTATGCTTGAATGATTGGGCTATATTATAAGAAGGAGATGGGGGGATGGAACTTCTTTCATAAAGATAGGTGATGATTCTTTCATAAAGATAGATGTTAAATTCTATCAACTTCTATTTATTTATGTTGGACATTCTGTAATATTTTTTATACTAGAACATAAACCACAAAATTAAATTCTGAGTGCAATGTTTCTATGTTATGATCCATGTGATATCTAATCCATGAAACACATAATCCACTTGTTTTTTTAGTTATTAATTGAATTTGTCACCAAGACCAGCTTATCTCTAATAGCATTTATTTTCTGAAGTCATACATGTAAGGCATTCAGTATTAGATTACAGAATACAAGAAAAATATACAAACACATAGAGAATATATGTGGTAAACGTCATTATTTTGTAGCTCTAAATTTCTATTCTTTTCCCTTTTACTTATTACAATTGATATAAAATATCTTATTTGTATTATATCTACTACAAGTTATAAAATTAAGATCACCTTATATCATGTTTTATTGATTTTCCCTCTTTGTATGTCACTGGAAATATACCTTTACAGATATTAGATATGCTTGAAAATTGATTCTTAATTATTGCATAATATTCCAAATTATGAATAGAGGATGCAGTACTTAACTTGTTCATCTGTGTTCATAATCCCTCCCCGAGACTGTGCTGCTCGTGCGACCTGTTGTCTGATTGTTAAGAACCCTGTCTGTGAAGGGTGACATCGTCTGCTAGGGCCCCATTAGTCTTCTCTCACATCGTCACTGTATTCTTCCACCCGATTCCCTGTTTGACATTCCAGATTTCACACTAATCGTTGGCAACATCGCTCCATCCTAACTCTCACTCGTTGCCCAAACAAGGATTCATCTTGGGTGGGTTGAATGGTCCTGATCTGTTTTGGCAAGAGAAAGGCATACACTGAGTCTATTGCAAGGCCTCCCTGCCATTCACTGTCTCTCAGAGTTTGCTCAGACTCATACCCATTGAGTTGGTGATAATATCCATGAATCCATGTTACAGGAAATCGAGAATATCCTCCAAAGAGAGGAGTCTAAATAGAAGTTTTGTGAAACTTAAGAATAAAGGGCTCTAGTCATTGAATGGATACTGGACTTCTACAAAACTCCAATCAGTGACACTAACTTTTTGATAAGGGCAGTAGCCATAACTAAAGAGAAAGGAATATCATAGCCAATGTTCATCACAACTGAAATATTTTATGCATTTGGTGTTGGCATTTAATATTCTGTACATGGTTTAGTTGGTATCAACTTAGTTCATCCAAACTCTTCTGTAAGTAATATTTCTATTACTTGAGATAAAGAGCTTGACTCAGTATAATTTTAACTGAACTTGGTGGAGGCAACTGAATTCATTGTCTGTTTGATTTGTGGATAAAGTAGAATACATCCCTGTTTTCCAAAACTGACCATTTAACCAAGTTGGGCAGTTAGACAAGGGTGCTTTATTTTATGTCTTTTAAATAATATTTTAATTATTTGAGTAACACATCAATTTATTTTTATAGTGACTCAGTTTCCAAATAGCTCCCATTAATTCACATGTACACTTAAACTTATTTCAAGCCAATGAGCTCCATTCAGCAAATTACATGCCCTGCTTAAACTATACCACGTCTTTTCAGATTATGTCCTTATGCTGATATAAACATTTTTTGCTGTGATGCTATCATGCTCTGTGACTTCTTAGTATCATTTCTCCCTCCTTCATGTTTGTGTGAACTCTCTTTTAAAAAAAGTACTTGAAGAATCAAGCAGTTTGGCTGGATTTGTAAATATTTTAAATCACTTGTATAGTTAGATACCCCCTTACAGTGCTATGTATTAAAGCTGGCTTAAAGCTCAACATTCAAAAACTAAGATCATGACATCAAATCCCATCTGATACCATCCCTTCATGACAAATAGATGGGGAAAAAGTGAAAACAGTGACAGATTTTATTTTCTTGGGCTCAAAAATCATTGCAGACAGTGAGTGAAGTCCCAAAACAGACACTTGCTCCTTGGCAGAAAAGATATGACAAACCTAAGCAATGTATTAAAAAGCAGAGACCTCACTTTGCCAATAAAGGTCCATATAGTCAACGTTATGGTTTTTCTAGTAGTCATGTACGGATGTGAGAGTTGGACCATAAAGAAGGCTGAGCACCAAAGAATCAATACGTTTGAAATGTGGTGTTGGAGAAGATTCTTGAGAGTGCCTTGGAAAAGCAAGGAGATGAAACCAGTCAATCCTAAAGGGAATCAAACCTGAATACTCACTGGTAGGACTGATGCTGAAGCTCCCAATACTTTGTCCACTTGATACAAAGAACAAACTCACTGGGAAAGATCCTGATTCTGGGAAAGACTGAGGGCAGGAGGAGAAGGCAGAGACAGAAGGTGGGATGGTTTGATGGCAATGTCGACTCAACGGATTTGAGTTTGAACAAACCCCAGGAGATGGTGAAGGACAGGAAAGTCTGGTGGATACAGTCCACCATAAAATTCAGATGCCTGTAAGGGGAGACGCCAGCCAGTGAGATCAAAATACCCAAGTGAATGCTCACATCTTCACACGTTCAGCTGTCTTCCCACTTCCCATAAACTTGTCACCAGATTCTTTTCCTTTAAACTAATTTTTTATTTTATTTTTTTAATTTTTTTATTTCACTTTATTTTACTTTACAATACTGTATTTGTTTTGCCATACATCAACATGAATCCGCCACGGGTGTACATGAGTTCCCCATCCTGAACCCCCTCCCTCCTCCCTCCTCGCTCCCTGTACCATCCCTCTGGGTCATCCTAGTGCACCAGCCCCAAGCATCCTGCATCCTGCATTGAACCTAGACTGGCAATTCATTTCTTACATGATATTATACATGGTTCAATGCCATTCTCCCAAATCATCCCACCTTCTCCCTCTCCCACAGAGTCCAAAAGTCTGTTCTATACATCTGTGTCTCTTGCTTTCTCGCATACAGGGTTATCTTTACCACCTTTCTAAATTCCATATATATGTGTCAGTATACTGTATTGGTGTTTTTCTTTCTGGCTTACTTCACTCTGTATAATCAGCTCCAGTTTCATCCACCTCATTAGAACCGATTCAACTATATTCTTTTAAATGGCTGAGTAATACTCCATTGTGTATATGTACCACAGCTTTCTTATCCATTCGTCTGCTGATGGACATCTAAGTTGTTTCCATGTCCTGGCTATTATAAACAGTGCTGCGATGAACATTGGGGTACACGTGTCTCTTTCAGTTCTGGTTTCCTCGGTGTGTATGCCCAGCAGTGGGATTGCTGGGTCATAACGCAGTTCTATTTCCAGTTTTTTAAGGAATCTCCACACTGTTCTCCATAGTGGCTGTACTAGTTTGCATTCCCACCAGCAGTGTAAGAGGGTTCCCTTTTCTCCACACTGTCTCCAGCATTTTTTGGATCATTGTGATCCAAAAGTCTACAAGCAATAAATTAAGTCACTATTTAAATTTTTTTTAATCACAGGCTTTAATTTAAATCAAAATTTTCTGCTGAGAGGGTTTCAGGATTGGGAGCTCGTGTACACCTGTGGCTGATTCATGTGGCAAAACCAATACAGTATTGTATAGTAGAATAAAGTAAAAATAAAATTAAAAAAATAAATTTAAAATCTTCCCCATAATGAATATAGCTAAAAACATAAAAGACAAGTGATAGAGAAATTAGAATCAATTATCAAAGGAATAAACTAACTTTTTAAATGTCAATCATTTTGTGAAAATAAAGACATTCTTCTCAGTTCAGTTTAGTTCAGTCGCTCAGTCATGTTAGACTCTTGCTACCCCGTGAATCGCAGCACACCAGGCCTCCCTGTCCATCATCAACTCCCAGAGTTTACCCAAACTCATGTCCCTCGAGTCGGTGATGCCATCCAGCCACCTCATCCTCTGTCGTCCCCTTCTCCTCCTGCCCCCAATCCCTCCCAGCATCAGAGTCTTTTCCAATGAGTCAGCTCTTTGCATGAGGTGGCCAAAGTATTGGAGTTTCAGCTTTAGCATCAGTGCTTCCAATGAATATTCAGGACTGATTTCCTTATTGGACTTACTGGATCTCGTTGCAGTCCAAAGGACTCTCAAGAGTCTTCTCCAACACCACAGTTCAAAAGCATCAATTCTTCTGTGCTCAGCTTTCTTCACAGTCCAACTCTCACATCCGTACATGACCACTGGGAAAACCATAGCCTTGACTAGACAGACCTTTGTTGGCAAAGTAGTATCTCTGCTTTTTAATATCCTATCTAGGTTGGTCATAACTTTCCTTCCAAGGAGTAAGTGTCTTCTGGGGACAGGAGGAGAAGGGGACAACCGAGGATGAGATGGCTGGATGGCATCACGGACTTGATGGACGGGAGTCTGAGTAAACTCCGAGAGATGGTGATGAACAGGGAGGCCTGGAGTGCTGTGATTCACGGGGTCGCAAAGAGTCGGACACGACTGAGCTACTGAACTGAACTGAACTGATCTAGGTTGGTCATAACTTTCCTTCCAAGGAGTAAGCGTCTTCTAGTCACACGTTAATAAAAATATATTCTGCAAATACATTGATGAGGAAGAAGCAGTGCAATGTACAATTATATGTTACATTAAAACTTTTCAGTTTGCTTATGCACTTACATAATTGAGATAGCTTTTCAATTTGGAAAACTTTTTCCCTATAGTGTAATCAAATATTTTAAAATATGCTTTACTGAGACACTACATTTTGTTTGTTTGTTTTTAACTGGACATCCATAATAATTTGCACATTGTTTCATTGTAGCATTTTCATACTATTGAATAAATAATGTTTAAAGTTTATCCTTGCAAATGGGCTGTGAACTCCTCAGGAACAGGGACGGGGTTTGATTCATATTTATGTACTCATCAGCTAGTTAGTGAGTAAGGTCTAACCACTGCCTCTCTACCTCCTTAGAATTGCAGTTCAGACCAGTATGGACCCCTGAGAGCTGAGAATACTTGAGGCCAAGGAGTGACCAGAAACAGCCAGAAAGAAATTGAACCAGCACACAAGGGTCAACTATGTTTAAGGAGAAATGGGAGTTAAACCAGAGAGTAACCATATCCAGGTGTCAGTTCCAAAAAGCAAGTGTGGAACCAATAACAGCAGCCAAAACAAGAGACGGAAAGGCAGGTAAACGCAATGATGAGATGATGGTGAGAAGCAGAGGGCAGATGAAGAGAGGCAGTGAAGAAATGTGAATACTTATAGTGTTGGGGCACTCGGGGGCTCAACTTAAGCAGGTTTTCATGTTGGGTGAAAACAAGAAGAATCATATCAGCACACATGTATACACATGCACACACACAAAGGGAAAGGGAGACATATAGGAAGCTTATGTTAACATGTGTAAGATTAACTGGCACCATTTATGGGCCCTTTTGGCTTCCCAGGTGGCGCTAGTGGTAAAGAACCCATCTGCCAGTGCAGGAGACATAAGAGATGTGGGTTTGATCCCCGGGTTGGGAAGATCCCCTGGAGGAGGGCATGGCAACCCACCCCAGTATTCTTGCTTAGAGAACCCCATGGACAGAGGAGCCTGATGGGGATGCAAAGAGTCAGACATGACTACTGCTATAAGCAACTTAGCACACAGCACACACCCGGGCCCTTTGGTGGCATTCTTTGTCTAATCCAAGTCCAGGATACCTTGACGATGATGATGATGTTGATAATAATAGTCATTATTATTAGCAAATAATTGAGTATTTCCTCAAGATGCTATGGGAAATTAAGTAGGACTGTAGTGCTAGTCAACATTGATTTAGATAGAAGTCCCTTGCAGATAATAAGAGATTGACACATAGCTATCGATTTGATTTGAAAAATAAGAAAGCGTCAACAAATATATAAATAAGCAAAAGGTCAGCAGATACATGAATTTTATGCCTAGGCATAATGTTTCTGAACGTGCATGTGGAGGTGGTACGTTTGCTGGTGTGAGACGTGAAGAGGCAGTCAAGTCAGGGGCATGGTGCCGGAGGACTGGGGTCACTGTCCCTGTGCTTCCATCGGGAGGGCTAGAAAGCGTTCTGTGAGCTCTTCTGGATTGATTTCTTTCAGGTTTGATGGAGAAAGCAGTAGGAATTCGGGAACTGTTTGTTTGAATAGTGGGTGGGAGAGCTTGGAGGACAAGAATGCATTCCACAGATGCCCAGAGAGCAGAGCAGCGGCGGAAAGGGCAGATGGAAGAGCTCACCTGAAAGGAATGGAGATGCTGGATCGGGGAGCAGGCAACTCCATATAAAGTGTAAATGCATGAGATGTCTCCATTTCACCAAGACAACAGATAACTGCAGAAATTCCTATGAGCACGTGATCTCTGCTCCCGCTGTCCTGAGTTGTGTTCAGTTCTAAATGAACCCGAATTGTTTCTGATCTTGTTAGAGTTACGCAACTTACATTCAGGAGCTTATTAAGCAACTTAGACAAATGTTTCTTCTAGATAGTATATCTTCTAAGCTGTCTGCATTTTGTAAGGGTTTGACATGCCCTAATTGAGTAATGGTATTTCTATATTCTGAAACAGTCCCTTTGGAACAACACTTAGGGAGTTTCCTGTTTCCTACCAGTGTGGTCTAACCTATACAGTGAAGAGAAGGGTTGCAGAGACTTAAATGTTTCAAAGTAAAGCTCGTTTGGGTTGCATAAAGCAATTGCTACTTGAAGCAGAGAAAGCATCAGGCATGCTCAGGTTTTTACTGAGAAATCTTGAAAAGTGTGGCTTTGGTCAAGTGTTTTGTGCCCTTGTTTTAAAGTCTTCCAAACAGATATCATTAACAAAGTCTCAAAAAACTTAATGTGTCTTTGCAAAGAGAACTCAGAGGTTTCCTATCCTCCTCTTGTTTGCTGGATCTTATTTTTCCATCTTCTTGCAATATTTTAACGAGCAGGGAATTATTCACAATTAATGATAGCCAATCACTACAGTGGGGAATATACACTTATAAAATGATGACAAATAGCCACACACCGTGTGGTGAGCCATGTATACAAATTATACCATAAGCAGGAAGTAGTTATGCTTGATTGGAGCAATTAAATGTTTTCTTTAAAAAAAATAACTCCAGTGAGAATATTTTACAAAATGACTTTTTAATCGTCTGTAGAACTGCTAAAATTATTGTCTCATAATAGTTTTAAAGTATGGCATGTGTAGAATTAATTGTAATCCCTTTGCCTAGCCATGGGGATTCTTCCCCAGAAACCTGTTTACTTGAAACTTCTTTTTAATCACAGACTTAATATCAACCCATTCTCCTTTTAAATAAAATGACAATATTTCCTAGGATGAGAAAGCATGATGTTTGGCTTCCATAAACAAGCAAGTATTGCCCACTCTGTACAGCCAGTTTAGAGGGGCGGGGTGGAATACTTTAAACAGCTATGCCTTTCACCTAATAGTTAGACTGTTCCCACCAGATTGGAATTTGTCCAAGGGTTGAGGGATACTTCTGTGGAGCTTCAGCAAAAACTGCGTTCTTTATTGGCCCACTCTAGAAGGAAGCCGAGTTACAAGGTCACAAATTCAATAAAATTAAAATTGTTTCCATTGTCTTCCATCACAACAGTTTAAATCCTCAGTTTGGATTTTTCTAGATTTTTTATCTATACCTACAATATGTTGATTCGATTCCTTTTTCACATGATAATAACATGAATTTTCAAAATATGACTTACATTTTTTGGTACCACCTTAATGGTTGCATGATTCATTTAATTAATAAAACTAGTACCAACGAAGAAACATATCTTCCCTTGATTATTTTGAAATTTATACACTCTCTCCTATTTCTATTTTTTTAATCTTGTCTATAGATCAATGGCACCACTGGTAAAACAAAAACAAAAACCTTGCCATTGCAGGAGATGCAAGAGACACAGGTTCGATTCCTGGGACAGGAAGATCCCTGGAGGAGGGCACACCAACCCACTCCAGTATTCTTGCCTGGAGAATCTCATGGACAGAGGACCCTATGGGGCTACAGTCCATGGGGTCATCCAGAGTTGGACACAGCTAAAGTGATTTAGCATGCTCACACTCATAGATTCACCTGAAGATAAAATTTCTCAAATGCCTCTGAGTGAGTCACCTTTTGTCTCCCACAGCCCACCTGAGGTCAAACAGCTTCTGGGGAGAAGCTACAGTGGGCCTATGAATTTTCCTTTGTTTCCTGGCTTCTCATATATTCCTCAGATTTTCTAGGCAATATGGCTTGAAGGAATGTGTTTGTTGTAGAGTTACAGCCTCATTCAGGATGTGTGAAAGGAAGCTGTTTTTCTCACCAAAAGAATACCCAAATATAATCACTTTATAAAAGTTGATCTGTCTTGCAGAATGAAAATGAAGTTTCCAGACTTTAAATTTGCACAGTGCCTCCTCCAAAGTCTATGAGGTGAGGGGTCTGGCCAACTCTATGGATTATCCTGATTTGTTTCTCTTGATCTCTGTGTTGGTTTCTTCACTTTCACCATCTTTATAGCTTCTAAGTTTTCAAATTGAGCCCCGGTCTTCATATTATGTATAAATAGGAAGATGTGCATTAAGCCAGACTCAAGTGAGTGGGTGACTTAGAACAAAACTAGAGAAATTTCCAAAACAGATAACTTCTATCATTCTGAATAAGATCTTTGATCACACTAAGTAAACGTAGTCTCTTTCTACACTGAAAACTCTGGATCTAAATTCAGTGTGGGTCTTATTGTTAAGAAGCCAAAACTTAGAAAGATTTTATAAAATAGCAAAAAGCTCAATATTCTCCAAATTCTCAGTTCTAGTTCTCATTAGCATATTTAATTGTTCCCAATAAGACCTCTTTGCAACAGAAAGAGAAAGGCAACGTGTGCTGATGTGTGGCATCATTTGAAATCCACACAGTGTCTCTGTCTACCTGCTGTGCTTCATTTCAGTACACATTTCCATGATTAATTTTGTTTTTCTTCAGCATGTCAGAATGTTCTCAGTGATTTGTGTTTATGCATCTTATGCTGTGGATTAAAGTGGACTTATGATTCCTAACCCTGGAGAAGGAAATGGCAACCCACTCCAGTATTCTTGCCTGGAGAATCCCATGGACAGAGGAGCCTGGTGGGCTACAGGGTCGCAAAGAGTCGGACACAACTGAGCGACTTCACTTCACTCACTTATGATTCCTAAGAAGTGAGCTGTTTTCGAATTTGAACTCTAAAGACTATCACAGAAGACCATAGACCTGGATTCTTCAGTTGGGATTGACAGTCGCACATGTACCTGACCCCAGAATCCCTCAAGAGAATCCAAACAGTCTGTGAACTTGAATGAGATTAAGTGCCTCTTTATTTTCACGAATATGCAACAAAAATGTTCAACATTTCCTTTCAGGTTTAAGATTGCCCCAAACCGTGGTAGTATTAGCACTACTTTTGATTTTTGCATCAGTAAAAATCACAAGTACATTTATATCACATTGTTACAGATATCCTGGAATATGATTTATGTGCTCATGCTTTTGACATTGTGGTGGTTCACCTCTTCATCTTGTTATTTAATAAATTAGTGAGGAAGTGTGCGCATTATAACAAAATCCTTCAAATTTCCATGTCTTTAGCATAATTAGTCTCCTTTTGTAATGTTAGGTATTTTATTTTATGCATTTAAAAATGTGGTTCAGAGAATGAACTCATGGCTTTCATCAGACTGCCATAGTCCGTGACTCAAGAAGGGTGAAGAAACCCTGCTTCAGGTTATATGAAAATATAGATCACTTAGGGACTTCTTTGGCCTCTCAGTGGTAAAGACTGTGCACTTCCACCTCAGAGGGCACGGACTCGACCCCTGGCCAGGGAACAAAGATCTCACATGCCATGCTGTGTGGCCAAAAAAAAAATGTAGATCACTTAGAGATCTTAGTTTCAAAATGGAAAAAATATGCTCATTTTCTTCTGCACAGCTTCTAGTACATCAGGGCTGAATTAAAGACTATATGTACATTTTCCATAAGATCTATCTTCCTGTTCCTATAAAATGTATTAATGTATCATTTTATAAGAATTTATTGAGCTTTTATATGTGTTAGCGTCTAAGCAAAGGACTGAAAAATATATAGTAATGGTCCCTCCTCTCAACAATTTCACAGTCAAGCTGAGCTGGCCAGGTTATGCCTTACAAAACAACTGGAGCATAATCACGCTCTAAATACTCAATAAATGTTAACAATAAGTATGAAAGTGGAGAGGGAAAACAAAAAGACAGGCATATGGACCCCCAAATGATGTGTAAACTTGCAAGGAAGGAGGCTGTCTGAGCTGGAGAGTAGACATTGTGAGATGAAGATAAGGGGCAGAGCTGGACAGGAAGGGTCCCCTCTGGGCTCTCATCCCACTTTATTTTTCATCGTAGGACTTAAAACAAACTGGGAGGTATGTATTTACTTATTTATCAACAGTGGGACATAGCTGAAGTGTTCAGTTAAGGTTTTTAAATGAAAAGAAGGAAAGCGGGAGGGAAGAAGGAGTGAAGGGAGGGAGAAAAAGAAAGGGAACGAGGGAAGAGAAAAAGGAAGAAAGGGTAATCACATGAATGGATGGGTAAGCTTTTCAAAAGCTTGTGTGCGATCACAGATCTGCTCTCCTGTAGAGTTTATCATTTCTCATGTGTGTGTTTGTAATCATGGGACACAGAGCAATGGCAAAGCTTTCATCTCACACTACAGGAAGGAGAACTAAATTTTGTTTTTGAGATCTAAGAGGTTAAGGATTAAGATTTATAAATATGTGAAGTGCCGTGGACATCGGTCAGTCTTGTCTGACTCTTTGAGATCCCATGGACTGTAGCCCACCAGGCTCTTCTGTCCATTTCTTTCTCCAGAGGTCTTCCCCACCCAGGGATCGAACCCAGCTCTCCTGCATTGCAGGTGGATTCTTTACTGTCTGAGTCACCAGAAGCATTTATTACAATTAAAATTTTAGATCCAGGGGTGACAACAGATAGTAGTTAGGCATAAGAGAAATGTTATACGTTTGAAATTTAAACATTTAACTGCATGGACTAGCTCCACTTATTTTAGCTTTTTCAGCCCCAGTTCTGACTATTCTAGGGGCTTTTCCAGTGGCTCACTCAGTAAAGAATATGCCTGCAATGCAAGAGACCCTGGTTCAGTCTCTGAGCTGGGAAGATCCTCTGGAGAAGGAAATAGAAGCCCACTCCCATATTCTTGCCTGGGAAATCTCATGGACAGAGGAGACTGGAGGGCTACAGTCCATGGGGTCGCAAGAGTTGCACATGAAGTAGAGACTAAACCACCACCATCTGACTATTACAGAGAACAGATAATGCTATGATATATCACTACTTATGCCAAAGGATTATTTTGAGACTCAAATGTGATAATACTTTGGGAAGCAGTTCTTAAATGGGAGTGCTATACATATGAAGAGTAGTTGTTATTGTGGTCCATCATTTCCCAAAGTACCAAGTGATGACCCTAGCGGATGTATCAGGATTAACCTTGTATCTGTAAGGATTACATAAATAATTATCATTCACTAGACTCTGGGACCCTGATATAATATTAATTATGTGTACTAACATCTCACCCAAGTCATCTTTCTGGTCTCTCGATTTGACTACATAATCACAGTTATTAAGAACAGCAAGAAAAAAAGAGCTTGGAATGAATTATAATTCTCAAAAACGTGAACCAAGCAAAACTTCAATAATAAGTTGTAGCCTAGAGTTTCCTTCAAAGAAGACAGGGGTGGATTTCACTTGTTATTATTTAACCATCTCCAGCCCTGGCAATGCAAGAGTTTGGAAATGAAAAACAACATGGGGCAGGGTGAATAAGGATTGTCCCTAAATGCCAATATCTTGAAGGCTAACCACCCTATCAGAAGAAGCCAAGGAACTCAGTTCACTTCTATTAACACCTTTCATCATGTTGACCCCAGTGATGGGAAGTGATTCCTCCACAGGCTATAAATCATTGCAACCCTCAGATGGGAACATGCATTCTCGCAAATGGAGTGCCTGGCTAGAGTGAACCAATTAATTCTCCACCAGGAAGACTGTATACTTATTTTGCTTTCCCGATCTTCAAAGAGCAGTGAAAGAATTAAGTAACCACCAAAATATTTAAGTGGGCATCAACAAATGAGCAAATCAGCTAGACTCGCTCTTCACAGCTGTTCTCCATCCAGTGCATATGAACTAGTGAAGGTACAAGCCTTGCCTCACGTGTATGTGCTTCTGTGTCTGCCTGAGTGCGCACGCGCAGAAGCCTGTGCACGCACATGTGTGGGAAGGGCTTTGGAACAATTTACAACTGCCGGTCTTCTGATGAATGAAGGTATTAGAAGAGCAGATGCAGGGCATGAGGCTAGAAGTGAAAAGCTAAGCATTGCCTTGGAGCGCCAGGAAATGGGGCCAGCATGGTGAAAACCATCAAGTTGCCTGGGCTGTGAATGTTTTAATGTACAATAAAGCACTTTGATAGCTGCCTTTAAAAAAAAAAAAAAACAACCAACTGGTAATGTTTGCAAGTGTTTCCTGAAGGCCTCACTGAAATACCACCAGCAGCTAACAAAAGGGAAAGGGTTAGTCGTCATCAATAATACGGGCAAAGTTGCTAAATGACTCTGGCAAATAGCACAGTGAGTGAAAAGACTGGGGTGCAGAGTGGGGCCACAACACAGAACACCACCAGATCTGGGGAATGATGCTCCTCCCATGGGGTAACGTGGAGTCCAGAAGGCATTGTTTCTCTGCCGCAACCTTTGTAACTGCTACAGAAGACTTTTGCCATCAGAGTTCAGCTAGTCTTAAGTTGTTGCTATTTAGTCGCTAAGTCATGTCTGACTCTTTCAGACGCTATGCATTGCAGCACACCAGGTTCTACTGTCCTTCACTATCTCCTGGAGTTTGCTCAAGCTCAGTCTTCAATTCTGACCCCTTAATTGGAAACTTACACCTTCCAGAATTATCTGTTGGACAAAGTTGAAAAAAAAAAACAAACAGGCATTCCCATGCCTGCCCATAAAATATGTCTTACATTTGAAGAAGAGTTAACCTAAGACCCTGAATAGAGAGAAATCAGTTTCTTCCTGATAGTATAGGTCCCTGGGTGCGATGGAAGGAGTGTAGACTATATACCCTGTATCTCACAGACCGTTCCTTGTTTAAGGGAGCAGTCACTTTTACTCCTTAGACCTATTTCTTTCTCCCTGTTTACTCTAAAAACTCCCTCACTTAAAAGGGCAGCTTGTTTGTAAATTATTGCTATTGCTAGAAAACTAGCTAAAAGAATGCAAACAGCAGGACTTCCCTGGCAGTTCAGTGGTTAAGACCCTGCACTTCCAATGGTCTAGAACTAAGATCAGTGGTTCAATCCCTGGTCTAGAACTAAGATCCTGTTTGCTGCATGATGCAGTCAAAAATTAAAGCAACCAAACAAAAGAAAGCAAATGGCACTCTATCATTGCTTCTAGAAAAGATGTTATGTAAATCTCAAATGTTGTAAGTAACATAGACCTTTCCTATCTAGAGAATAACATATTTAAATGCTTATCCAGTCATTTGACCTACATACCAATGAAAGGACCAGTTATTATGTAGGTAGGTGAGCATCTGTTAAGTCTTTGATACATTTCAATGAAGTCAGTGAATTTATTAACTTAGTCAATAGATAATCTAACTCCATTTTCCATCCAATGAATAGATTTGAATGGAAGAGTATACAAATGAATTCTTGTTCCTTGTGAACTAAATACTTCAAAGGAACAAAAGCATTTTCTCAATATTTTGAAATGCACACATTGTTAAAATTTCAGACTATAACTTTAAGTCTTCATCCTGTAGGTTTGTTTCTGAGCTATTAATTTGCTATCATGTTTTGGGGGAACTTGTCAAGTTCAAATTTTTTTTCTTTTTCCCATATCTGCAAAATATGCACTCATTTGAATTATGACTTTCCTACAGGAACTAACAGCTGTATGTGCAAATCATGCATATAAATCAATTACCAAGGCCTATGTACTATAAATGCACCCATTAATTAAGCAATGTCAGATGCTATGAACCATGAAGTTCATTACATCTTTAGCATTCAAAACCAAGGATTATTTGAAGAAGAAATACTAAGTTTACCTAATAGTTAATGAAATTAAGCCGGGTTGTTGCCAACATTTTTATTTTATGCCTAATTCAGTGTTTAAATGTTTATGAATAAAACACTAACTGCTGAAAGCAGATATGTTGAAATGTAATTACTGGTAAGTTATAATGCACTTGAGGACTCATTATACCAGACTTGGGAGTTTTAAGATCACCAGTGTAACACACTCTCCAAAAACATAGAGTTTTTATGGGCTAAAAGCTGGAAAGACATAAATGCTGTTGAATTTGTCCTGGCTGAGTGGAAATTTTGATGATCGTGGTGGTATGATTTATGAGTATAACATTTTCCAGTCATTACGTGGTTGCATTTCAGCATTGTGACATGATTTGCATATGTGAATATCCCAGCAAATTAGCTTCTGATGACTGTTGCATCTGCCTGGATAAAGAAGCCCTTATCTTAAAGTCAATGCAGCTGCTACTACAAAAAAAAAAAAAAAAAAAACCTGCTTGGAACAGAAATGTTCAGTCTTGTTTCCCTTTGAAATCTATAGTCAGTGACTTGACACACATGGGTTCAATTTCAGGGATAAATATATGCTTGAAATGACTAGGTTTACACATCTGTAGACATTTTAACATCCCTTAAGTTGTCTGCCTCACAAAGACTTCCTGGATGGTTCAGAGAAGCCTGACACCTTTTCCCACACCCCCTCTGTCTGGGCTTGGAAATCCCATGGCTCTCTTTCTGTCTGCCCCCAATAAATTGCCTCTCCTAATCTCTTACATAGAAACCACACTTACTTCTGACCTAACGTATTCTAACGTGTGTTAATATGTACTCACGTGCCTGTTTTCTCTATATGTCTACATATACAGTACCTGTATTCCTTTATGTTAGCTAACTCTAAGAATTCTATTTACCTCTGTGAGTTAAATAAAATATTGCTACTCAATTCCAAAACTTGGGAAAAGAAAGATATTTTTATTTTGTAAATGTGTCTGAATTTCCTAAGTTGTGCGTTTCACACACACAATCAAATAGTTTTATTCAGAATCAGCTTTATAGATAAATCATCTAGAAGAAGCTAAAAGATGATCAATCTTTGGAAATGAAGTATATTAGAAAGGATTTTTCAAGTTTATTTTCCCTGCCATATTGGTTACGTTTGACTATCTTTAGTCTCTGAATATGCTATATTTTCATTCCAGCGTACTGTTACCTATCAATTTTGCTTATACTTCCCAGACAGAATCCCCATCCTTTTCCTCCTCATTTTCTTTCTCCAAGCATAGATTTTAAATAATTTTTTTTCCAATTTTGACATTGTTTATGAGTGTTTACTTTTTCTGGGCTTGAATAACATTGACTTAGCTCTCAGAAGCTTGCATCATTCTCTTGTTTATGAATCCTTGCTTTATGGTGTTGTGTCTCCATATATTCTATAAATGTCTCAAAATCTAAGCTCATCAACTCTTTTCACATGTACTTAGATTGATTAATCAGTCTCTACTACTCTAGGTCATTGGATATAATCCAAACTGTAGAAATATTATATATTTTAAAAGATCTTCTTCATTTTTAATTTCATCTCTTTCAGGGTTTCTGTAACAAGATTTAACTTGTTCTTAATCTGAGAATTTTGAAATCAACTTTCAAAAATTGGGGAATTCTGTTTGCTCAATCTACCATTAAATCTATATATTATTTTCTACTCCTGAAATGAATAATTACTTTTCTCCCACAATTCCCAATTCCTTTATGTCACTCCTCAGTTCTTCCTTATGGGAGAAATTCAAACAAGTTACAGTTTCTGTATTTCTTAAATTGATAGAAAGATCATTATGTCTTTAATAAGACAATCAAAACAAACAAACTGAAAAGAAAGTTGAGCGCCAAAGAACTGATGCTTTTGAACTGTGCTGTTGGAAAAGACTCTTGAGTGTGCCTTGAACTGCAAGGAGATCCAACCAGTCAATCCTAAAGGAAATCAGTCCTGAATATTCATTGAAGGATTGATGCTGAAGCTGAAGCTCCAATACTTTGACGATCTGATACAAAGAAATGACTCATTAAAAAAGGACTGATGCTGAGAAAGATGGAAGGCAGGAGGAGAAGGGCCTGACAGAGGATAAGATGGTTGGAGTGCATCACCAGCTCGATGGACATGAATTTGAGCAAGCTCTGGGAGTTGGTGATGGACGGGGAAGCCTGGCGTACTGCTGTCCATGGGGTCATAGAAAGTCAGGTGTGACTGAGCGACTGAACTGAGTTAAAGACAAGAATTGATTGGATCCTAATAGACCTAGGATTTTTGAAGATGAGTTGAAATATATCAGTACATCTGTAAGTCAGTTCTGTAATTAGGAAGCAGGTCCTAAATCTTCCTCCTGCCTGTGTAATTAATCCAGATCCAACAGTATAATGAATATGGAGAATTGGTAGTGTTCTCAGAGTTAAATATTAGAAGCAATCTCAAAGGTTTCACCATTCAGTATTGTTTCTTTTGTTTCCCTTCTGATAAATGATACTGCTCACACTTGGTTTGCCTGGTGTCCTCAAAATCCAGTTTCTGGTTCGGGTTCACTTACCTCAGAGACCAAATAGTTGGTGCTCAGGGTAGAGAAAATGTATTGTTAGTTACACAGATGCTATAAGTGCTTTTATGAAGATTTTTAGGTTTTACTTTCAAATCTATCTCAGTTTCCTAATAATCACGTGATCTGTAACTTCAGTTCATTCGCTCAGTCGTGTCCAACTCCTTGCGACCCCATGAATCGCAGCACGCCAGGCCTCCCTGTCCATCACCAACTCCCAGAGTTCACTCAGACTCACGTCCATCGAGTCCGTGATGCCATCCAGCCATCTCATCCTCTGTCGTCCCCTTCTCCTCCTGCCCTCACTCCCTCCCAGCATCAGGGTCTTTTCCAATGAGTCAACTCTTCGATTTGTAACATGAATCAAACTAATCCTGGGCTTCTCTTACATATGGATTAAACTTCTTTCTCATCATTTATAAGCTGTCACTCCAACATTTTTTCTAGTTTACCAAGTTGTTATTAATATTTATTCTCTTATTTATTTGTGTATTTTTATCTTTAAATATTTCTTTACTTTTACTTAGTGGGATTACTATAGATAGAAGAGGTAAATACTGAGGTCTAAACTTTCCATATTTGCTCAAGATTCCATCACTATCTACTTTTCAGTTTCATTGCTATAATCTCTTATTTTAGATTCAACTATTACTAACTTGTTATTTGTATTATGCACTTTCAAAGTTAGGAGTTATACTGACCTGTGCATCATTTATTTTTATTTGATATATTTTAGTACATCCAACATTTGAATAAATTATTGGATGTAGTAGCTTTCTCATTCAATGTACTATAATGTGATCAATCTTTCACTTCCTTGAGTAATTATTTTGGGGCAAAATGTACTACTGCATATAAAAGAATAACTTTCTGTCACCTTTACACAGACATGACTCGACTTTAGGTATAGAAATCTCCAGGTCTAAGGCTTTCTCACAGAACTATAAAGATCTATTCCACTGTCATGTTTAATGTTATAGAGGAAAAGCCTTAGGCCAACTCGAATTTTCTTTTATCTTTGGCATTCTGGTTTTTCTTCTTGTTTGTATGTAGACATTTTGTTCCTCAAAATTTGAGATTTTTTCCAGGATATCACTAGGTCTTGATCTCTGTTATATTGATTATTGTATAAGCCCTTAAAGTATGCAAGTGGGAGATGCAGCCAGCCCAGAAAGATTTTTTTCCTAAATTACTGGGCTTTAAAAAAAATGTATTTATTCTCGTCTATCCACTCTGGCCTTTGTTTCTGCAATTTTCAGGATTCTTATACTGGTTTTCCTACCTTGTCCTTCATGTTTCTTAACTTATTTTTAATTGATTCAGTTTTTATTTTTCTTTTTCTATAATTTTTGAGAAAGTTCCCTCACTTTGCCTTTTATTTCGCCTCCTCAAATGTTGACAGGAGTCAGAATCGTGTCCATTGTTGCAATTACTTGTATTATAAAGGATTTTTTGCCTTTCAAATTTATCTGTATTTTTCGTTGCCTGTTTTTGCTCATGGTGCCAATAATTATACATTTGACCCTTGTGCAACATGGGAGTTACGCATGCTAACACTCCACTCAGTTGAAAATCCATGAATAATGTGTAGTTTTCCATGCTTTAAAAGTTAAATTATCATTTTCGTGGCATGCTGTGGAAAGACAACTTAGACATTTTGGACTCTGTGCCAATTTCTAAAGGGAACCTAAAATAATTGTTTACCTGTCAAGCATTCAGTTTACCTAAAATGGGTTCAAGTAGTTAGCATATATGTTTAAAGAAAAAGGTATACAGATCACAACTTTAGCCTGATTGGGATTATTGTTTGATGTATGAAGAAGGAACCCCATCCATCCCAGTGTTTAAAAACCTGAAAACCGAAGTATGTGTGATTCTAAATGTTAGAGGCACCACTGCTGAGCCCAATTCACTTGGTTCATTCCATTTTTTCTGCTGCTGCTGCTGCTGCTGCTAAGTCGCTTCAGTCGTGTCCGACTCTGTGCGACCCCATAGACGGCAGCCCACCAGGCTCCCCCGTCCCTGGGATTCTCCAGGCAAGAACACTGGAGTGGGGTGCCATTTCCTTCTCCAATGCATGAGAGTGAAAAGTGAAAGTGAAGTCGCTCAGTCGTGTCTGACTTTTTCGCGACCCCACGGACTGCAGCCTACCGGGTTCCTCTGTCCGTGGAATTTGCCAGGCAAGAGTGCTGGAGCGGGCGCCGCTGCCTTCCCCGATACAGACACAGAAATCAGTGACGAGGTAATGAAAGTCTCAGAAGGGTTTAGCTAGTTTTTGGAAAGGGAGCGTAGTGATTAATAGTGGAATCATTAAAATGACCCCTAAAATGTAAACTAAGTCCTTAGCAGACATTAACTTTAGTCATCACAGAAACTATTTTGCAAAACATATTAAAGAAATTACTGCAGTGCTGCAATCGGTAGACTTTGTCTTTAATTCAGAAAGAATTATTTTGAGAAGTTGTTTGAAATCACCATTTGGTAAGAAAGATGGGTCGTTAATCATGACGGATGCCAAAGAGTTTTGATCACAGAACATTTGAAATGTTTAATCAGGTGACTTGTTTGAGGAGGAATTAAGTTTCTGAGGGCAGGTAGAGTACTAAGATCTGCCATGGTTGAGTTAGTACTTGTGGGGCTATAAATCTGAGAGAATTAGACTCAACCATCACCTGGAACCTGCTTCTGAAAGCTTCCTTACTAAAGCCATACCATGGAAAATAAATACCCAAATCCTCCACCATTAACATTTCGAATAGCCAAGCTCAAGGAGCCTTTAGAAATTTGTAATACCTCTTAAATTTCAATATGATAATATGATTCATTTTCTTTTGGCTAGGCCAAGCTTAAGAACTTTTTTTTTTTCTTTTAGAAGTACTTAACCATTCATGAAATGCTACCCATTTTTACCCTAAATGATCAATAACTCCTTAAGGCTTGCATTTTATTTTCTAGTCAGTGGATTTTACTTAGTGTTTCAAGTATCAAACAAAAGTGCTATTTTAAGTATTAAGTTTAAAAATATATTTGTAATGAAAATATACCGTCTAAATAAAAGCTTGAATCAAAACTTGTGCTTGGGGCCTCCTTGGCCTTCCCGTGGCTGGGCCCTTGCCTTCCAGTGCAGCTGGCTGCTGATCGTTTCCTGGTTGGGGAGCCAAGATCCCATATGCTTGGTGACCAGAAACCAGAACATAAACCACAGAAGTAACAGTGCAGCAAATTCAGTAAAGACTTTTAATATGGTACACATCAAATAATAAATAAATTTCCTTTCCGAATAAAGAGTAAGCTTTTTAAAAAATGCGCTTATTTCTCATATGCGTACAATACATCTATCTCCTCTGGGTAATGTCACTTTCAGTCCAACAGAGGACTTTACTCAGTGATATAGACCTTCATAGGTATTAAACTGAACTTCCTGTTTTAAAATAGAAGTTGGACAGCAGAGGTATGGCTCAGCTTCCTGCCTTTGGCTGAATGAAAGAAACGGTAAATGACCTAGCATGGACCCACCTTCTAGTCTTGACAGTGTGTTTGTTGTAACTATCACAACAAAAAAACACCACCTGGGCGATATAAACAACAGAAATGAACTGTACGACCGTTCAGGAGGCCAGAAGTCTGAGGTCAATGTATGCGCATCTTTGGTTCCGTCTGAGCACTGTGGGAGAAAAATCTTATTTCACCCCTCCCTCCTGGCTTCTGGTGATGTGCTGGCCATTGTTGGCATTTTTTGACTTGTGCACAGAGCATCACTCCTACTTTTGTGATTATGTTCACAGGCGGCATCTCTTTGTGTGCGTGTGTGTCTCCAACGTCCCCACTTCACAAGGAGACCAGTGCTGTTAGATTCGGGATATCCATCCTACTCCAGCATGGGGTCTTTCCCCGTGGCTCAGTGGTAAAGAACTCGCTTGCAATGCCAGAGATGCAGGAGGTGCAGGTTCAATCCCTGGGTCAGGAAGGTCACCTGGAGAAGGAAATGGCAACCCACTCGAGTATTCTTGCCTGGAGAATCCCATGCACAAAGGAGCCTGGAGGGCTACAGTCCATGGGATCACAAAGAGTCAGACATGACTGAGAGACTGACATAACACTGGCATAGCTCCATCCTCCACTCCATCGGAATGGCCCTATTTCCAATAATGCCACATTCTAAGGTACTGGAGGTTAGGACCTCAACATGAATTTGGGAACACAAGTCAAATGTAACACTGCTACACTCTCTGTCCTTGTGAACGCGGGCCGGTTCCTTTGTTCTAGGGCTTCCCAGGTGGTGCTAGGTGGGTTCTTTACGAACCCACCTGCCAGTGCAGAAGACTAACAGATACTGAGTCAGTCCCTGGGTCAAGAAGATCTTCTGGAGGAGGGCGTGACAACCCACTCCAGTATTCTTTCCTGGAGAATCCCATGGACAGAGGAACCTGGAGTGCTGCAATCCATAGTGTCACAGAGTCGGACACGACCGCTATGACTGAGCACAGATGCACTCAGTAAGTCATTTTCAGTTTCCTCATTGGTTAATGTGGTAAAGCATAGCACATTAATGTATGAATACTTAAATACTCCAGGGCAGTAGAATCATCCATTCATAAGACATCTATACACCTTTCACGTATTATGAATAGCAGTGATGCAATGCGTCTTGTCTTAATTTGACTTCCACATGGTTGCAAGTTGGTTTAGTTTCTACTATTTGTCTATACAAGAAGACATAGAACATTTTCAAAAGAAATAAATACTACTGTCCAGATATATTTCAGAAAACAAAAAGTAATTGTTAATGCCCAATTGCTTTTTCAAATGCATTCTGGATATGCTTATATATCTTTATGTAGTGACCTTGGTGATTCAGTACTAAAATTTTATCTGCAACATACATTGAAAGCTTAAATATAACAAAATGGTAAGATTGATATTTATAATTTTTCCCATTGCATATTTAACAAAAGGAAGTGTTGTCCATAGTAAATATTCAGGGTAAAAAATGAGGTCAAAATTAATGTTCAAAAAATAGTTGTGAGTTCACCTGTCAAACAGGTACATACTTTCTATATTTTTAAGCATCTTAAATATTATTTTTGTTTTCCTGAAAAATGCTATACCAACAAGATTTAAGTTACTTAACAGAAATAGTTACCCTACTATGTCATGAGAAGCCTCATTCATTTTTCTTTGATAATTAGCTATAACTGCATCAAAAATTATTAGCTATAATGAAACAAAGGGTCTCTGGAAAGGGAACCCTCATGAATACTCATGGTGAGTAAATCAAATTGAAAAAGACTTGATTAAGCAGTATACACCAAATTTCACTTAAAAATGCTGATTTCTCCCTGAAGAACAGCTACAGACTCCATCAAGATGGAACCATTTCATATGAATATCAATTAATCAAAAAATGTGTTTATATGTCCCTGACTAGAAGAAAAAGTATATACAGTGTCACACATATTCAAAAGTCAGGTGGACTAATAGTGGTATGATATATCAAAGCAGCCATCAAATTGTCAAATCTCAGTGAAATAGTTTACTTGAATAAATATGACCATTTTGGAGAATTCTCTTCTCTTGTTACGGTCTGAGAAATATATTTTTTTAAATTTTACAGTCAGGTATATGCATTCTAAGTTACTGAGAGAAATCGTTAAGATTTATAATATATTTTAATTGGAATATAGTTGGTTTCTGAGGGGGCTTACCAGGTATCTCAGTGGCAAAGGCAGGTCTCTTGCCTGCAATGCAGGAGATGGGATTTCAGTTCCTGGATCAGGAAGATCCCCTGGAGAAGGAAATGGCACCCCACTCCAGTACTCTTGCCTGGAGAATCCCATGGCCAGAGGAGCCTGGTGGGCTACAGTCCATGGGGTCGCACAGAGTCAGACAGGACTGAGCGACTAAACAGCAGCGTAGTTGCTTTCCAATGTTGTATTTGTTCCTGCTGTGCAACAGAGTGAAACATGTATCCCCTCCCTCTTGGACCTTCCTCCCCTCACCACCAAAGGGAGCTTGGATTAAAACACACAAACAAAAAAGGAATGGAAAGGAATTAGGGAAAAGAAAAAGCACTGTGGTACGGGAGTGATAGTAACGGGAGGCACATGCTTCCCCACGTTCATGTCAATAGGCTGGGAAATGTTTTCTTAATGAGCATTCTAAGCACACTTTGGCATGTGTATTTCAACAGTAGTATCCTTTGGGGGATGGCCCTTCAGGGAAGTTTCCAGATGAACTTCAGACGTAATTTTCATTACACATTCACAGGATATCCTGAGTGGTGATGAGACTCATGCAAGTAGCGTCAAGGATTTGTGTGATACACGGATCTGAGGGCTTTTCCCTCCCGAGGCCTCGAGGCCGAGGGCTCCAGTACTGTTGGCCGTGGCTCTGCAGTGCTCCCTGGCCCCATTGCTGAGAACAGGCTAGCTCCTCTGCTACCTGCAGGGAGTGGATTTATCTGAATTTCTACCTACAAAGTAAACTGAAGATCAAAATTGCAAGATGGAGCCATATTCAATTCAACGTCTGCTTACTTGAACCCGTGTCTAACCAATGATTAACACTGCACCAATTATTCAGTAAATATCAGCCTGTTCAAAACCAATTTTAACTTGAACCTTTGAGTTAAGGACAGAGAATAGAAAGACAAAGGAAAGAAATGCTACCTTATTTGCTTGATCTTCAGTTCAGTTCAGTTCAGTTCAGTTGCTCAGTCGTGTCCGACTCTCTGCGACCCCCATGAATCGCAGCACGCCAGGCCTCCTTGTCCATCATCATCTCCTGGAGTTCACTCAGACTCACGTCCATCGAGTCCGTGATGCCATCCAGCCATCTCATCCTCGGTCGTCCCCTTCTCCTCCTGCCCCTAATACCTCCCAGCATCAGAGTCTTTTCCAGTGAGTCAACTCTTCGCATCAGGTGGCCAAAGTACTGGAGTTTCAGATTCAGCATCATTCCTTCCAAAGAAATCCCAGGGTTGATTTCCCTCAGAATGGACTGGCTGGATCTCCTTGCAGTCCAAGGGACTCTCAAGAGTCTTCTCCTACACCACAGTTCAAAAGCATCAGTTCTTCAGCACTCAGCCTTCTTCACAGTCCAACTCTCACATCCATACATGACCACAGGAAAAACCATAGCCTTGACTAGATGGACCTTAGTTGACAAAGTAATGTCTCTGCTTTTGAATATACTGTCTAGGTTGGTCATAACTTTTCTTCTAAAGACTAAGCATCTTTTAATTTCATGGCTGCAGTCACCATCTGCAGTGATTTTAATATCTTCTTATATAAGGCTGAATTTACATAATTGCCTTAGATTGTTTTCTGTTTTGATACATCCATGGGATTAGACTCACAGAAAACATTTCTATCTATTCTTCACTCATCAATCAACAAACATTAGAATTTATAAATAGCTGCTATAGTTTATACTCTTCAGCATATATATTACCATGTATTTTTGTTCATATATCTTGACTCCTCAAATAGATTCCATCAATAGTTAAAAATAGAAATCTTGTCTTACATGTATTTGTAATTCCATAGTGCAATTCTTGGAGTGTAGTATGTGGTTTACAATTAATGTGAGTTTAACTGCCGAAATAGCCACAGTCATAGTATTAGTGCATGTCTCTCTATGGAGTAATCACAGAGGGTCCAGCCAGTTTTAGACAAGGTTAATTAAATAAAGTTAATATAATAAAGATTAAACCTCTTCAATATCTCTAGTTATTGTACACCAGAAGTAGATCTGGAATAATTTTTATCTTAAAAAGTGCTTTTCTTCAAAGAAAACAATATTAACACAAATGGAAACTGTGAGATAAGATGGGCAGTGACTAGCTGTCATTATACCATCTTTTACTAAAAGATAAGATGTTTTCTTTTAGCATCATGAAAATTATGGTTTCCATTTTAAAGCTCTATGCACACAACTGGGGAAAAACCTAGGCTGAGATGCTGGAATAAAGTCTTTTTCTGTTCATTGGCCATAAATTGGCATCCTTTCCCTCCTTTGAAGGAGGTCTGTTGAGAAAGAAAAGGACTCAAATGATTTTCAGATGTGTATAGATTTCCAGGTAGTCGCCTGGTCTAGGGACCAGTCACACCTCCTTTACAATCCCTTTAATGTTGCTACACACCATGCTCCAGTGGTCACGGCCTTCCAAGCCATTCTACAGGATTTTCCTTCTTCAGGTCAACAGAATCAATCATACTAACTCCTTGCAATGATGCAGGTGCTAAATGAATCCCCTCATGAGGGAGCAATGTTATCTATGTGTTCCAAAATGAAATGTTAGATTAAGGGAACCCAACGGTCGGAAAGAAACTCATGGGTCATTTACTTTAGTCCACATTTCGGTGTGGAGCTCCCCTGGCATAATATTTACCAAATTCTCATGAGACATGACCTAGCAAACTTTTAATGATATCATTAATGTGCGTGTGTAGGAAATAGAAGTATTTTTCCTCTTTCATGGTCTATGACATTTTCCATGCCCCAGTCCCTGAAATCCACCTGATTTAAACCCAACGCTGACACCTTGGAATAAGGCCTAGGTAGAGTCAAGAAACCAGGGATCTGTGCATCCTGCAAGTCTCTGAGTAGAGCCACTTTCCTAAAGGCATCAGATTTCTCAGTTAAGGAATAGAAATGGACATGGATTCTGTCTTATCTACTTGATATTCTTTGAGCAGTTTGAAGAAGGCTACTGGGACCTCTGAATCCCCGTTCTTTTAGAACTACATGGCTCAAAACCGCACCAGTAAAGAATCTTCTATTTTTGTCAAATTGTACCCTTCATTTTTTTCTTTATAAAGTGTATTAACTATGGAAGGGTATAATACACAAAATTGCTAAAATTATATATTTATAAATATACATATATATGTGTATATATATATAATTGCTGTTGTTTAGTCACTCAGTCCTGTCCAACTCTTTTGCAACCCCAGGGACTGTAGCCCTCCAGGCTCCTCTGTCAATGTGATTTCCCAGGCAAGAATATTGGAGTGGGTTGCCATTTCCTCCTCCAGCAGATCTTCCAGACCCAGAGATTGAACCTGTGTCTCCTAAAAATTCGCAGGTGGGATCTTTACCACTGAGCCCCTAGGAAGCCTGTATGTATACACGGCAATTTCCCCTTATGGAAATACCTGGCCTCAGCAATGTGTAAACAGTCAGAACAGAAAGACTGAAAGAAGGGCTAAAGGTGAATCTAGGGAGGAAGGTGCCCATCTGAAATACTGTTGTTATTGTTGTCGTTTTTCAGTATCTAAGTCACTTCTGATTCTTTGCAACCCCATGTTCTGCAGCACGCCAGTCTTCCTTGTCCTTCTCTGTCTCCTAGAGTTTGCTCAAACTCATGTCCCTTGAGTCCGTGACGTCATCCAACCATCTCATTCTCTGTTGCCTCCTTCTCCTGCCCTATGGAAAGTTGACTATAGGGCTGATCTGCTCTATATCCACTCTGAGCTGCCTGATAACCTAGGCAAGTCCTTTCCGTGCACCCTGGCTACAGATCATACTGTCAGCAGCTGTTGCTTAATTGTTCTTACCATCCTATGAACACTCTGATACCTTTAGACAGTGTTAAGTAGAATCTGAAGGATGTAAAAACAGGTTCAGAGCATCTAAGCAGGTCTCTCAAGGTCACACAGATGTTTCAAAGCAGAGCCTGGGTCAGCTTCTTCCATACAAGTCTTTTGATGGTGCCATGGTCACTGATGTTTTTTTCTTTCTCTGGGTTGTCAACTTCAATTTTTAATTATTAATAAAATGAGCCTTCAGTCGCCCAGATCAATAATGATAAGGTTCAGCTGGTTAGAACAATGAGACTTTTGTCTTAATATTGATTTGTTGTTTGGTCACTAAGTCGTGTCCAGCTCTTTTGTGACCCTGTGGATTGTAGCCAGACAGGCTCCTTCTCCCCGTGGGATTTTCCCAGACAGGATTACTGGAATGGATTGCGTTTCTTCCTACAGAGGATCTTCCTGATAGGAGTTAGTAAACTTAGATTCTTCAATACAAGAGTGCCAGAAATGCTCTATATCAGAGGATCGAACAACAAGGATAAAAGATGTCCAGTTCAAGGACTGTCATGTCAGGCACAAGGAAAATGTCTTTATTTTGACACTTAAAAAACACCAAGTGGTGCAGGTAAAATTACAAACAGATGTACTGTGAAACATCACGTCAAAACCAAACCAAACAAAAGCTCCAAACACCTCTTACAGTGGCAGATTAGAAAGTATTTGAAAATGGTTACATGCCATTCCTTTTTCACTTTGGTGAGATGAAAACAACATGATTTTTTTTTTTTTATGTGTTAACAGTGTACTCTCTCAGGCTAAGACCTTGTATTCCAAGTTGAAGCCTAGGGCAAAATTTTTATAGCTGAATTATAAATCCCTGAAAATAGAGATTTATAATGGAAATTCTAGAAACCCATACCTAATAGAGCTATACTACCTGGAGCCTCTCTAATGAAAAGAGAGCTCTGAGACTTTCTTCCAGATAACTTTGCTAATAAGATTAAATAATGGAGGGAGGTTCGGATGAAATATTTAACAAATAACACTTTTTGGTATCAGCACATATTGCAATAGGCCCTACACGTCGAAAAACATAAGCAAAAGAAGCTGGATAAAGAAATGTAAGACATGAAAACGTCTTTGGGGGAAATGATGGTTTATTAAGGTATGGACTGTAATATCATCGTCAATCTATAAAACTTTTACAACCTATTTTTATTTGTGCAGAGATTACATCCCCAAAGCTCAGTGCCAAAGACACATGTTAATAAGCTCACAACTTTTAATTAAGCAATATGTAAAAGTAGATTCCCATTAAGCTGTGATTTGTGGGCTGGTGCATTACAGTGGGCCCCAACCACCAGACAGAGATTCAGTACAAATCAAACATATTATCTAGCCTCATATGAGCTACCAGTGACGTTTTATTGCCAGTCCAGGAGAGAGGTTCATGGATAGTATTTTCCCCCTAAAGAGAGCAAAACCTAATGACCCCATGGTGCTTGTTTAATGAAATGACTCATCTGCATTGTTTATTTGCATAACATAATAATTATTCATACAGTCAATTATCATACATCAGATTATCTGACCTGAGGGGTTAGGGTTTTACTGTCATAAACCCATGGAGAGAGGTCTCCTTGGTTGGTTTGGGTAGTTGGGAGCAAGATTCAATTTTCCTTTACTTCAGTTTGGTTGGGAAAAGAAGTGGTAAGGAATTAATGATCTGGGAAGGACTGGTTAAGTGAAAAGAAAATGTGGTTCGATCTTTCCTCTGTAATGTAAATTCTCCATGAATTAAAGTGTTAATTCTAAAAAATAAAACCATGCAACAATGAGGGGAGTATATGATCTCAAGATTGACAACACTTTTAGTATAGAAAGGGCTTCCCTGATAGCTCAGTTGGTAAAGAATCCACCTGCAATGCAGGAGACCCTGGTTCGATTCCTGGCTCTGGAAGATCTGCTGGAGAAGGGATAGGCTACTCAATCCAGTATTCTTGTGCTTCCCTTGAGCTCTGCTGGTCAATGAGCTCAGCTGGTAAAGACTCCGCCTGCAATGTGGGAGACCTGGGTTGGATCTCTGATTTGGGAAGATCCCCTGCAGAAGGGAAAGGCTACCCACTCCAGTATTCTGGCCTAGAGAATTCCATGGACTGTATAAGGGTCACAAAGAGTCAGACACAACTGAGAGACTTTAACTTTACTTCTTAATGTAGAAAATGGGACCAGACACAGGGGGAAAGAAAACTGGGAAATTTGACTATATATACAATGAAAGTTCTCTAAAATGCAAACTATAACCACTGATACCTTAAAAATGATGTACAATATCCTGAGTATAAATATTTGAATTGTTCACTTAATGACTCGGTTTAATCATTAGATAAATATTCAACACTAGTTGTGTATCAGACACTTAATAGTACGTAGTTATACATAGACATAGATGATTTTATACATATATCTGCTAAAATACCTGGCACGCAATGTGTGTCTGTAGATAGATAGATATCATCATATGTATATTTATCCACACAAAAGCTCCTAACCAAATATCAAATTCTTATCCTTTGCTTGTGTCGCCTTGAGGTTCTTTCTTAAAGCTTGTATTTTAACCTCTTTTTTATCTGTGGTTAGATCACATTTCTCTGATCCCTAATATTGTATCTTTGCGATTTTTCTCTTTTTCTTTTCCCCAATCTTAACAGAATAGAAGACTACGACTTTCTTTGTCTCTCAAAAAAATTAATATTAATGTTCCTGCTTTCATCTTTGGAAAAATCTATCATTTTTCATATTTTTTTCTAGCTTCTCAATTTCTTTAAATGTTAAAAGCATTTCTTTCTGAAAATAGCCTTGGCCATATCTGATACGCTTTCATAAATAACATTCTAATTGTGTCCTTATCATTAACTTCTTAATAACTTAGGGTTGCAATTTTTATTTTCTCTTTGGCCCACAAGTAACTTAAAAATTTCTTCAGCATATATCCTTTTAATATAAACTTGCATAATTTAAAAATGTTTGTATTATTATCTGAATATGTATTACACAACTCCTGTTTTGTATGGTTTAGTAGTTATTTTTCTTTTTGCAGAGTAATCCGATCATATAATGTATTTTTATTAGTGTGCCATGAGCACAGGAAGACATATTCTCAGTTGACATTATAAAACACTAACATCCTCCTGTGTTAATTATCCTGATATGTCGCATTCTTGATGTTATCTATATTAGTGGGTACCTGGAAGTTTGTCATAATTATACTCATTGCTTTTTAAAATACAAATTTCCAAGAACCACCCATGCTCTCCTAAATAAAAGTATTTAAGGGTTCCTTCCACGATTATTTGTTAAAAGCTTGTCTCATGACTCATAATGAAGTTGGGTTTTGCTCATTGTTTTTGTTCTTTTTTTCTTATACTTCACCTGCACGTATTTCCCCAGCAGCTGATATAACATTTTCTCCTAAAGAGAATTCTTGTGAACAAACACTTTTAAAAACTTCTTTTCATGGCTGCCCTTCATAATAAATGATACAAGATTTGGGGGCTATCAGACTAAGGGGGAAATATCATCAGATCTAGAAGTCTTTCAAGTGGACAATTGTGAGAGGCAATTTTATAGTAGAGTGGTAATGCTTTGCTTCCATTATGAAAGTGTTTTGTGAGCAAAGACTAGAAAGAGGCAAAAGAGTTAATCACACGGACCTCTGGAGGAATTTAACAGTGTAGATGCCGGATTTAACAGAAAGCTTGGAATGACCTTCCCGACTGAAAAAACAGGTATTTTTTAAGAAATAGAAAACAATCACAATGACAGAACAAAATGAATACAGATGAGAATATGTATGACTGAGACAAGGAGGTGATGACTTGAGGTCATCTTGAGAACTCTGCTCAAATGGGGGATTTGAGCAAGGGGGTCACATGACCTGACTTGTTTTTAAAGGATCATAGGAGATGTGGGCTTCATCCCTGGGCTGGGAAGAGCCCCTGGGAGAGGAAATGGCAACTCACTTCAGTACTCTTACCTGGGAAATGCTATGGAGAGAGGAACCTGGTAGGCTACAGTCCAAGGGGTCAGAAAACAGGTGGACACAACTGAGTGACTAAACAAGCACAACAAATTAGTTAGTACACTGAGAACGGATCAAAGTGCAGAGAGGGTAAAGGCAGGGAAGCCAGCAGGAGGCGGCTGCAGAAATCCAAGAGAGCAATCAGAGTGCTCAGACTGGGGTGGTGGTAGAGAATTAGGTGATGACGAGCCAGATTCTGGGTTGATTTTCAAAGTATATTCGATAGAGGTACTGAATGGTTGATGTAGAGCCAAGAGGAGCCATAAGAGTCAGTATAATTCTTTATATCTGAATCAGCCCCGTGGTAGCGTCTCCATCATTTTGTGAATGTCGCTTGCTTTGATGCTGTGGGTGGCAGGGACATGGCTCCCATCTTACTGGAAGCTTTAAGAACTGATCGTGCTACTTAATATTCTTTTTCTTTGGCTATGGCAACCAGAAGTGTTCTAGAGGGTGATTCCTTGATCAGCCTGGGCACAGAGTGAGAATGCTGCGGAAGGGACCTGTGATGGATGTACAGCAGGTACAAGAAATAACCCTTCTTGGTTAAACTAGCAATTGTTTCCAGCAATAACTTGAAAGTTGCAATATCTCTAATGAACTTACATTGTAGGATCTGGGAAGATGTAAAAATAAATAAAACATTAGCAGCATGTGTTGGAGACTGCTGGCTGCATCAGACAATGTTCTATGAGTTTAAAAAGAATTTGCTGTTTAGTAAACAGAAATGAAAGGGGATGAAGGGAGTGGAAGACTTTGGAGATTTTTAGGGTGAGAAGAGGTAACTGCTTTATATCACCTACCAGCACCAAGTAAACTTGAGAACGCCTTTGCACAAAGAAAGTCTTTTGACAAGGGTAAAATCAACAGTAATCGCCTCATCCCATTGTGACTATGTCTGGATGGATTATGAGGGTTTGCAATTAATTTAACAGAAAATGGCTCAGGAAAAAGATTTAGCTTTCCCACTAGTGCTTAATAAACTCAGAGCATTTGCAATTAAGTCGTGTCTCAAAAAGAACCGTTACTGTGATCATTGGTATACGAACCTGACTGGAATCAAATAAATTAAAAAGCTGCCTAAGTTTCTGAGACTGTTGTACTGCCAAAAGAGCATTAACCTAAACAAAAACAAAACGCAACAACAACAACTGTGATTGTCTTAGACTTTAAATAACCTTGAGGCACCAAGGATCAGGAAGCAGTTTGATAATGCTGCTTAGACATCAAGAAGGTCATAATCTCTAAACTTCATTTGAGAAGCAGCTAAAGAGAATAATATCAGAGGCAGGAGCTCTCAGAAGACAGTCAAGAGTCAGGGAGAAGAGCAGGCTTGGGGAATCTACCTCACGGCAGAACTGAAGGCTGATCACTATATTTCCTACAACCAAAGGAGTAGACTTGCCTAACTGCAAGAATGCCCCCGATCAGTGATTGCCCCTGCCTTTTTTCCTTTTACTTTAGCTATAGTTGATTTACAAGATTGTATAAGCTCCAGGTGTGCAACAATCTAGTGATTCACAATTTTTAACGCACGTCTTTTTTTAAATGAAAATATCTACTGTTCTGTCTTTGCTCCATGAGCATATATTGGCTGTATGGGGTACTTAATAATTTATGGGCTTTTTCCCAGACTTTGAACTTTCTCTTTTCATTCCAATCCGAAAGAAGGGCAATACCAAAGAATGCTCAAACTACCGCACAATTGCACTCATCTCATATGCTAGTAAAGTAATGCTCAAAATTCTCCGAACCAGGCTTCAGCAATACGTGAACCATGAACTTCCTGATGTTCAAGCTGGTTTTAGAAAAGGCAGAGGGACCAGAGATCAAATTGTCAACATCCACTGGATCATGGAAAAGGCAAGAGAGTTCCAGAAAAAACATCTATTTCTGCTTTATTGACTATGCCAAACCTTTTGAGTGTGTGGATCACAATAAACTGTGGAAAATTCTGAAAGAGATGGGAGTACCAGACCACCTGACCTGCCTCTTGAGAAACCTATATGCAGGTCAGGAAGCAACAGTTAGAACTGGACATGGAACAACAGGCTGGTTCCCAATAGGAAAAGGGAGTACGTCAAGGCTGTATATTGTCACCCTGCTTGTTTAACTTATATGCAGAGTACTTCATGAGAAACGCTGGCCTGGAAAAAACACAAGCTGGAATCAAGATTGCTGGTAGAAATATCAATAACCTCAGTTATGCAGATGATACCACCTTTATGGCAGAAAGTGAAGAGGAACTAAAAAGCCTCTTGATGAAACTGAAAGAGAAGAGTAAAAAGTTGGCTTAAAGCTCAACATTCAGTAAACGAAGATCATGGCATCTGGTCCCATCATTTCATGGGAAATAAGAGGGGGAAACAGTGGAAACAGTGTCAGACTTTATTTTGGGGGCTCCAAAATCACTGCAGATGGTGACTGCAGCCATGAAATTAAAAGACGCTTACTCCTTGGAAGAAAAGTTATGACCAACCTAGATAGTATATTCAAAAGCAGAGACATTACTTTGCCAACAAAGGTCCATCTAGTCAAGGGTATGGTTTTCCAGTGGTCATGTATGGATGTGAGATTTGGACTGTGAAGAAACTGAGCACCAAAGAACTGACGCTTTTGAACTGTGGTGTTGGAGAAGACTCTTGAGAGTCCCTTGGACTACAGGGAGATCCAACCAGTCCATTCTGAAGGAGATCAGTCCTGGGTGTTCTTTGGAAGGACTGACACTAAAGCTGAAACTCTAGTACTCTGGCCACCTCATGTGAAGAGCTGATCATTGGAAAAGATCCTGATGCTGGGAGGGACTGAGGGCAGGAGTAGAAGGGGACGATGAGATGGCTGGATGGCATCATTGACTCAATGGATGTGAATGTGAGTGAACTCCAGAAGTTGGTGATGGACGGGGAGGCCTGGTGTGCTGCAGTTCGTGGGGTTGCAAAGAGTCAGACACGACTGAGCAACTGAACTGAACTGAAAGCCGATTAACAGTGTTGTGTTTATTTCCGGGTGAACAGCGAAAGGACTCAGCCCTATGTACACGTATTATCTCCCAAATCATCCTCCATTCAGGCTTGCACATAACACTGAGCAGAGTCCCATACAAGAGGTCTTTGTTAGTTATCCATTTTAAACATAGAATACTTATATCGGTGTTTAGAGTTTCTCTATCAAGTAGAGCTGTTTTCACACTTAATATCACATCTGGTATTACCTCTTTCTAGTGTGCCTCATTGCTCATCCTAATTTATTATTATTATGAAAAATTCCAAATATACAAAAAAAACCTTAATGTAGTCTCTAAATATCCCCTAAATTAGTTGTGTCCTTTTCATTTGCATTCTCTTCTCTAAATTCTCATTCCACTCATATTGCCCATAAGTCTTTCTTAGCAGTGTGCAATTTAATCATAGGATGTCCCTGATTAACATAGACCTATGAGCTACTTCAATTAGCGGAGTCTGATACTAATGTGAAAATATGCAATAAATCAGTGCAACAACAACACTTTCTAGGAAAACAATGTAGTTGTAAGTGCTTATTACATAATAAAAGTGGCATTTCAAAATATGAGAAATGATAAACAATTTAATATACCATATTTTAAGACAACAAATAAACTTTACAGATTAAGTTACAAAAAATGAAGAATTGTTATATGCCAAAATATATACTAAAGCAAACTAAACAACTTCCAGTCTTGGTACACTGTCTACATGAGATAGTGAAACATTTCATGGATCCCTGAAGGAGTACCCAGGGTTGCCTTCCTCACTTTTGAGTACATCCACAGCCCCATCCCCAACTGCTCCTCAGTCAAAAAAAAAGAAAATATGTGTAAATGCATTGTATTCAAAATAAAATGATTTACACATTTTTATTTATTTTTTAATTATAAATTTATTTATTTTAATTGGCAGCTAATCACTTTACAATATTGTGTTGGTTTTGCCATACATCAACATGAATCCGCCCGGGTGTAATGTGTTCCCCATCCTGAACCCCCTCCTCCCTCCTCCCTCCCCATACCATCCCTCTGGGTCATCCCAGTGCACCAGCCCCAAGCATCCTGTATCCTGCATCAAACCTGGATTGGCGATTCATTTCTTGTATGATATACAGGTTTCAATGCTGTTCTCCCAAATCATCCCATCCTTACCCTCTCCCACTGAGTCAAAAGACTGTTCTATACATCTGTGTCTCTTTTGCTCTCTTGCATACAGGGTTGTCGTTACCATCTTTCTAAATTCCATATATATGTGTTAGTATACTGTTTTGGTGTTTTTATTTCTGCCTTATTGCACTCTGTATAATCGGCTCCAGTTTCATCCACCTCATTAGAACTGATTCAACTGTATTCTTCTTAAGGGCTGAGTAATACTGCATTGTGTGTATGTGCCACAGCTTTCTTATCCATTCGTCTGCTGATGGACATCTAGTTGCTTCTATGTCCTGGCGATTATAAACAGTGCTGCGATGAAGACTAGAGTACACATGTCTCTTTCAATTCTGGTTTCCTCGGTGTGTATGCCCAACAGTGGGATTCCTTGGTCATAAGGCAGTTCTATTTCCAGTTTTTAAGGAACCTCCACCGTTCTCCATAGTGGCTGTACTAGTTTGCATTCCTACCAACAGTGTAAGAGGGTTCCTTTTTCTCCACACCCTCTCCAGCACTTTTAAAAAGATGAGGCTTACTTGATCTCACTCAGTCAACTACAGTTTAGTGAAGACCTATCATTTGCCGAGGCTCTGAGCTGTTATAGACGGCAGATTCTCACAAGGGTCTCGAATCTGCTAGCTGCTGTGCTCGAGCTACTGGAAGGAATTCCCCGCAGTGGGAGCAGTGGGAGCTGTCACTCGCAGCGGTGACTCTCCTCTGCCTAGAAGTGCCCAAGGTTGAGCGAGATGGCCGACTGGCTCTTGTTCTTACAGAGCAAGATGGAAGTGATGTAGAAAAGGAATTTGTGCTTCACATAGATGATGGGACCAGATGACATTATATATATGAATATAGTGTGAGGAGGGGCTTCCCTTATGGCTCAGCTGGTAAACAATCCGCCTGCCGTGCGGGAGACCCGGGCCCGATCCCTGGGCTGGGAGGATCCCCTGCAGAAGGGAGAGGCTCCCCACTGCAGGCTTCCGGCCTGGAGAATCCCGTGCACTGTACAGTCCATGGAGTCACAACCAGTCGGACAAGACTAGAGTTTAGAGTGATTATATAGTGTGTGTCAGGTGTGGGTGTGGTTGTGTGTGGGTGGGTTTGTATGTAGTTTGTATGTGACTTCTTGGTGACTGAAAAAGACCATTTTAGAGATATCTCGAATATGCACTTATAAAATGGAAATGTCATAATGCCATCCAGGCTTTTTCCTCTGCTTACCCAACCATTATCAGTTGATTTATTTAATAAAACTGAGGACCAAGAAAGACTGGAAATGCAGCTTTCAACAGAATGCCCTCATGCTGTGACTGCTGAAGTGACAAGTAATTTGCTCTTAATGCCAGCACGTACCACTTAGAACCATATTTAACTGAAGGATGAAAATCACTCATTTTTCATCTACTTGCTTAACTGACATTTAGTGTGATCTATTTCTTGTCACTGAGCTTAATATAAGGAAGACTGAACAGATCTCACTCTTAAATTTACAGCAAGCATTTAAATGTTAATTCCTTCTTATTTATATTTTTATTCCTTAATAGAATTTAATTTCAAGTGGATAATCTATTTGAGCAATAAGAACACAATGGATACTGGCAAAAATGATCTATTAAAAGTATTCTCTATTTACTGTTTTCAATTATAACTATAGTCTATATTGTGTATTAGCTCTATGTGAGGGAAAATATCAATGTGAATGACGCAAGTTGGTGAGTAACTGCAATATTAGAAAAGAAGTTATCAATGAAATAACTGGAAGAAATATGCATGAGTTTATAGATAAAGCAAAGCTTATTTTACTAGGAGATTCTTGAAAAATAATTATTAGCACTGTAATTGTCCTCAATTTACTGAGAAAAATAGCTGAATTGGTAGATATATAGTCCCCTAGAAATCTGTCTTGAATTTTGAAGTAACATTTTGCATAGTGTATAAATATGTGTACACTGCAAAGAGAACATTATACTGAATACACTCATGTTAGAACTCTTGTTCTTACAGAGCATCTATTAACAAAGGCCACTCCTTTCTCTCCTTATCCATGTTTGGAGTTCATAAAAGGCCATAGGAATGAGAGGAATTGACTAGAAGAATAAAAAGGTCCTTTTTTTCCCTTTACTTATTTTTCTACCTAAGAAACTAACCATGTGTATACATCCCAAAAAATCTAAATTAAATAGGTTGTTTCAATTCCAGTGCAAAGGGGTAGCACTTCAGAGATCAGTTCAGTTCAGTTCAGTCGCTCAGTCATGTCTGACTCTGCGACCCCATGAATCTCAGCACGCCAGGCCTCCCTGTCCATCACCATCTCCCGGAGTTCACTCAGACTCACATTCATCAAGTCCGTGATGGCATCCAGCCATCTCATCCTCGGTCGTCCCCTTCTCCTCCTGCTCCCAATCCCTCCCAGCATCAGAGTCTTTTCCAATGAGTCAACTCTTAGCATGAGGTGGCCAAAGTACTGGAGTTTCAGCTTTAGCATCATTCCTTCCAAAGAAATCCCAGGGCTGATCTCCTTCAGAATGGACTGGTTGTATCTCCTCGCAGTCCAAGGGACTCTCAAGAGTCTTCTCCAACACCACAGAGATAAGACAAATCTTACTTCAATGTTGAACTAAGTTATAGCATGAGCCCATGAACATTAAAGTGGGCCTTTCAACAAGAAAGAATCCTTGATAAACCATGGTAGTTAATCTCTACCCACCACACATACACACAAAATGTTAATGAAAGTGCTACATTAACTCATATGTTGAAGCTATTAAATAACACTTTATGCTCAGTAAAATCAGTTCAATGGCAAGGAAAATAAGTATCAAACAACTCTAGCAGCAAAACACTTGACTTTAAAATACTGAATAACTTCAGCTTTACAGTACTGTTGTATTAGACTTTTGGATTAGGACATACACTGTGGCCACTGAGCATCCTTCAGGAACAAGAAAAGATTATTTTTCTTATTTACATATATCCTTTCATTGAGACCACCAATTCCTAAAGGAAACACAAGAAATAAAAGTTATCAATTGAGTACTGATCTCTGCAATGTTCATTCAATTCAGTGTTGTACAACACTTTAATATAAAGTGAAGTGAAACTTGGCTTATCAGTTTACACTTTCATCCAATAAAAATTGACTGAGCACTTAGTAGTTCAAAGAACTGTGCTGAGGACTTCAGAGGGTACCACTAATTAAAGCAGAGAGCTTACATTATAGTGAGAAAAAATATAAATAATAAAAGTGATGGGAATTCCCTGATGGTCCAGTTGTTAGTACTCCATGCTTCCACTGCAGGGCGTCACGGGTTCAATCCCAGGTCAAGGAACTAAGATCCTGCATGCCATGGAGTGCAGCCAAAAGAAAGTGACAGGCCTATAAAATAAATATATGCACGCTCAGTCATGTCCAGCTCTTTGCAACCCACAGAGTGTAGCCCACCAGACTCCTCTGTCCATGGAATTTTCCAGGCAGGAATATTGGAATGGGTTGCCACTTCCTATTCCAGGGGATCTTCCTGACTCAGGGATCAAACCCAAGTCTCTTTAGTATCTTGCCTTGGCAAGCAGATTCTTTACCACAGTGCCACAGGTACTTTTATTAATTCAGTTAAGCAAATGATGGTTCAGGGGGAAAAATTACCTTATCACTGTTCAACTACATGTTTTATCTACTTGTCCTAATAATTGAATGAAATACAGTTGAAGATGCAGAAATCTGATTACATGTATACATTTATTTCTTCTCAGTATATTTTGTAGTGACACAGGTCCATCACAGAACTTACTATACCTGGCCACACTCTTTCGGGACTGGGAGATCTTCTTACTTATAGTATAAATGATAACACAGTAAAGATCTGGCCGTAAGTCCCCCACATTTCTGCTTCACACTATCTTCCCAAGAGCAAATATTTACTGGGGCCCTGCATAGGGCCAAGAATTGTCCTAAGTTCTGTTAATAGGAAGATACATTTGGAAAGTTCTACACACTGGTAATTCATGCTCTAGTGGGGAAAATAAGGCATATCATTAGAATAGAAAGCTACTAAGTAAAAGTGGAAGTAAGTAGCAGGTGACCACAGCTACAAGCAGGAGTGGAGGTGAGGAAGTCAAGAAGTCATAGACACTGATATTCACATTGAAAGAGGCATTATTATATGTTGATCTGCCTTCAGTAATAGGATGAAAAATATAGTCAGTATGTGCATATGCTAATTTCTGCCAATAGAGGGAACATCTAGCATAATCCTTAATGCAAATGCCTTATGTAAGATTGAAGATATGCTCATAGCTAGACAACAATCAAAGGTGGGGTTGAAAAATCACCAGGATCAGATGTGTTCATGTTCCCCAATTATAGGTATGAAACTTGACGTCTCTAATTTACTCTGTTTTCTGTTTGAGAGAGGTGACTCTCAAAACACCTGCTCACTCTTCCTGAAAAAGGCAGCAACCCAAATGCCCACTGACAGTTAACTGTGTAAAGAAGATGTGGTACATATAGGCAATGAAACATCACTCAGCCAAGAAAAGGAAGAAAATTGGGCCTTTTGCTGAGATGTGGGTGGACCCAGAGTCCGTTAATCCAAAGTGAAGTCAGAAGGAGAAAAATTAATATTGTGCATTAACACATGTATGTGGAATCGAGAGAAATAGTACAGATGAACCTATCTGCAGGGCAGGAATAGAGCAACAGATACTGAGAGCAGGTATGTGGACACAGGTCGGGGGAAGAGGGGAGTGGGATGAACTGGGAGATGGGGATTCACATATATACACTACCAAGTGTAAAACAGATAGCTTATGGAAACCTGCTGTGTGGCACCAGGAACTCAGGTCAGTGCTCTGTGGGGACCTAGAGGGGTGAGATGGGGAGGGTCATGGGAGGGAGGTCCAAGAGGGAGGGGCTACACACACCCACACCCACACCCACACACACACACATACACACACACATATACAGCTGATTCACTTTGTTGTACAGTAGAAACTAACACAACATTGTGAAGAACTATACTCCAACTAATAAAACAAAAACAGAGAAAGAGCAGAGGACCTAGGTATCATCTGCACTGTTGCTCTATAGAAAGGAAAAAAGATTTTTAAAGATGCAGGATTTTCTAGAACCCATCCACTCTCTGATAGTTCTTTGTCCATTTGTGATCCTAAATCTTATTCCAAACCTCCAGCTGAAAAGAGAAAAGCAAGGGAGTGAAGAGGAAAAGGAATAATATAAAGAACTGGCAAGAGGGCTTTGCTACTTTGATCCGCTTAGAAAGAGCTGGGAAGACCTTAGAGGGGGAAAGTAAGGAACCAACATCGGAAGCAGCCAGTTTGGGGTTGTTTGCTGGTATCTCAGAATATAAGATACAGGCTCTGCAAAACAACTCATTTAAGTGACTTGGTTTTTCTTTTTTTTTTTATTGTTATGTAATTTTTCCTTCCCCCACCCCCCTTGAAGCTTCTTCTAGGGAAAAAAAAAGTGAAAATTTTATGCTAAGTGAAGGACAAAGGGGATTTATTTAAACTTGTTTATGTCCTCTTCTTGGAGAAGGAAATGGCAACCCACTCCAGTATTCTTGCCTGGAGAATCCCATGGGGACGGAGGAGCTTGGTGGGCTAGAGTCCACGGGTCGCAAAGAGTCGGACACAACGGAGGGACTTCAGTTTCACTTTCACTATATCCTCTTCTAGCCATCCCACTTATTCCTTCCGTACAAGAACACACTTCCGTAGAACAGCATGGAATATGATATTCTATCCCTCTTCAAACTCTACAGTAGCCAAGTAGCTCTTTCTAAGCTGATGAAGATTGGCAGGAGTCTGTGCTCTCTGAAAACACGTTTGGGATGATCAAAAGTCGAGCTTTTGTTCCCAACACCGATTACTGACTTTCAGTAAAGTGCATATGATCAGGCAGTAGACTGGAAAGGAAGCTGAACGTAGTCTTCTCACAATGACTTGGGCACCACTGAGGGGCTTTAAGCAAACAACAGGAACACGCTTAGCTGAGGCGCTGGCGTATAGCAGTGAGCAAATATTTAATCACAGGTAAATACCTTTTTCATTCCAAAGAATTCTTTTCATTTCTCTTGATTTAATATCCGGGAGTCTCCCAGTGTACTGTCCATTTCACTTAGATGCTTCTGAACAGCTGTGGCCAGTTCACTGGGGATAATCGTTAAACCACCGATATCGCCAAACACCTGAAAAGCCGTGACAAGATGGCACATGTTAATCTACCACGTTTCAAAGAAACGTTTAGGGAGAGTGAACAAAAGCTCTGATTTTTCTCCCCCAATTTTTTCCCTGAGCGGGGAAAAAACAGCTTGGAAATGCCATTTTTGTTAATTTAATTCCACATTTTAATGGGAGCCTTCAATTTAGGTTTGATTTGGTTCCATTTGTCTCTGACTTTGACAATAATTTTATAATGCACCAAAATATAAGTAAATAAGCATTTGTATAATATTTAGTAACACAGAACACAGGGTCATACTCTGCAATCTAAACACATGTGAAAAGTGAATTATCCTAATCCTACAGAAACCAAAATGGTCAAAATAAAGTGCAAGGCTGGGGTGGTTTTTTTTTTTTTTTTTTTTTTTTGCCTTTAGTAACTGTTGTGTGATGAAATGGAGAGAAGACAAAAATATCAGGGGAAAACACGGACAACATTCCTTTGGGTAGGAACTCATTTTCCCCGGAGAAGCTTTCTGTAAACACAAGACTAATTATCTTTGAGCACAACTAGCGGCCATGCCAACATCCCGTTTCACTTGTCACACACAGTTTGGGTTTATTTCTGAGCTGTTTATAATAATCATCAATTTCACTGACTTCATCTGTCTTCCCTACATCTTGAACTTATGTACCATTTCCAAGAATTCTGCTTAAGGACTGTTTTCCCCAGAACTTATGGCCTTTTGAACTGAAGGCCACCCTGATGAGAAAGGCAGGGACCCCCTCTATGTCAACACTGGCAAACTGAATGCATGTCCCTGGATACAGAAGAGAACATCCATTGTAATTCCCACTCATGTGGGATAAATAAAAAGCCTTTTGTGATTAAGCAGAAATAGATTAGTTCTTTGACGTCTACAGCTAAATAATGTTGAGGAAATCTAGACACCTTCATTTCTTCTCTTGCTGAGTCTCTCTTGTCCGGTTTTCTGAGTACCCCCACCCACTGTTCCCTAAAATTGTTCTCCAGCATCACTTCCCTGTCATTCTTCTTTTTATTAGATCCACTACTGGGCAGGGGAGCCAGGGCTACTCTGAGACTTGTGGGATCTGAGTTCCCAGACCAGGGATTGAACCCAAGTCCCAGCAGTGCCATAGCCAAATCCTAACCACTGGACCACCAAAGAATTCTTTTCCTGTCATTCTTAACCATCTCTCTCTTTTTAAATTCTTCACTATATCCCTTTCTTTGCTCTTCCCAGTCCACTTTTTTTTTTTTAAATCTAAATTTATTGGGAAACATGCTGTGCCACACCAGCATTTATTTCATCTTCTTTCTTATCAAGACTCTCTAAAAGTTCAGCTCAGAGTCACCATCTGAGCTTGGTCCATTATTTTGCTGTATCTTCCCTTTTAGATCCTCGTATGATGGATCATGCCAGTAGTTCTTGGAATTTCTGAAATACACATTCCTCATACCAAGTGGGGTGGCAGTCACCCAAATGAGAAGTTTCCAAATGACAAGTTCCCTTTCTCTTAAGTTTCCTGCTATTCACAATCTTTCTTTGTTATTGAGAGTTTGATTCAAGAGTAAGAACTTCAATCATTACTTTATCCTCTAGGACATAAATTATTGGATTTTTTTTTTGACTCAGTACTATGTCTTAATTAACAGGGATTCCTAAAATGTCCATAGTGTGTGGGCAAGGAGGGTCATGGCACCAGGCATGGTTTTATTTGCTCAAGATTTGAGGAACTTCCCCAGTTATCATCTGGACTAATTACCTGGAAGGGTTTCTGTATCCTGATGCAGAGGGCCATGGGCCAAGAGCATGCAGCCTTCTGTGTTCTATTGGTTTTTAAACTTGCTTCTAAACTTTAAACTATTCCCCTCATCCTCATCACAACTGCCACCATAGTATATCAAAAATGTACTTGTAGAAAATGATCTGCATGTCTATGTGAATAGACATCAATTAATAAATAATACTTTGCCCTGATAAGTTTGGGAAAGAGGGAATAAAAATATAATATATCCTTAATTATAGTCAGTAAAGAAAGCTATCTCTTGTCACTTCTTAGTTAATTGTTGTGTAAGACCATTCACTTTCCAATTACTATATCTGTTTAAGGTCACATTTCAAATGATTTGTGCTAGAAAAATAAGCTAATAATATTATGATCATACCTATTTTATGAGTTTCATTGATTACTGGGAAGAAACATTGCTAGAAAATAAATATTGCAAACAGCTGAGATCTCATGACGAGCTTGCTTTTAAATGTGCTATGCTTTGAAAAAAAAAAAAAACTAGTTGTACAGCATTTTTCAAAGGCAGAAAGTCACAGTAAACTATGCTGTCCATGTGGTCTCACAGTTCCAACATATCACTATCTCTTTAAGTTACAGAGAGTACAGTTTGTGTAGCTATAGCCAGAAAGATTATCAAAGTATTGGGCAAGTCCACTGCAGTGATGCTTTCTATTGGCCTGCTTTTTCTGGAGGGCAATTTGGAAATATATACCGTATTTATGTGTACAAGAAATATGTTCATAAAGATATATCCTGTTAAATTCTCAGATTCTTTGGCCTGGTAATTCCACTGTCAGAATCTAGCCTTAAGAAATAATAAAGAATATTCATGAAAATGCCCCGAGAAACTCCAAATGTTACCCATTCATAAAAGCAATTTAAAAAATGGGAAAAACACTTACAATCAATTTTTTTTGGGGGAGGTGGACTAGATCTGGCACATTATGTGACTGAGGCCGAAGCCGCCGTGAACTTGACTAGCTGCTCAGGCCCCCACGAGCGCAGTGTTATACACATATGATTGTGAACGAATAGAGCGCAAGTTTGGGCATCGCCAGGCAGTGTGACCAGCAAAGAATTCTGCAGAGAAAGACAAGGCGAGTTCAGGCCATGTAGATGTGCGGAGCTGGTGGTCAATAGAAACACCCGTGACCGTGGAGACAGCACATGTGAGTCCCTTGCGTCTTATGCTTGAAGCAGGACTGGCCCTCTCTGGTATAAAGCCCTTAGATTTCTTAGAAACTGTGATAAACAGGCCTGAAGAAAGAGATAGCGAATTGACTACTAATAAGGGTGAATATACCCTGAAGTATCTACTTAGAGGAACAGAGTTGACTTTATTTGCCATCTGACTGGTAGAAGGGGTTGTACTCAGCTCCCCAAAACACATGTTGATCAGCCTTTAGTGAGAGGAATAATACAGTAGATGCAACATTCAGACAGATTTGGTTTCAATTTGCTAAGCTGAACACAGGACGTATGTGTGCATAGCACTAACTCACTAGCAATATTGGTGGGCCAGGTGAACTCTTTATGGCTCCACAGTAAGAGGAAATTTTCTCCAACAAAATTCAGATAGCTGTACCTGAACTACGGGTAAAGAGTCTTAACATTAGGTTACAATTGTAGATTTCAAAAATAGAACTAGAAAAAAATAGAAACCACAGCAACAAAAGAATAGAACTAGAAGCAATATGCCACTCAGAGTAAATAACAGATCGAATCAACGTTATTTAAGAGAAAAGAAGTTTGCATTTTGAAAAAGTAGAGCATAGATGTTAATTTCCTCAAACAGTTAAATAAGGGCTGACATGCGGATTTATTTTCCAGGATTGAGTGAAGATGGGGTGTCAGTAGCGGTGGTTATGTTGATCACCAGCCCTGTGAAAAGTATAACTCAAAGCACACCATCCTTTCATTTTTGCAAAAGTATACTTTACTTGGTTGTAAAAATAAAGAACATTCAATGTTCTTAAGATTAAATATCTGAATATTGCTTCTGAAGTAGCAGCTGTCACCTTAAATCCAAAGTCTAGTTTGTTTACTGACTGTATTTTATATCCTTTAGAAAATGACACAAAATGGCAATAAAATCATCGTAAGTATTCTACAGGGGAATATAAATGCCCTTTGGTTACAGTGCATGTATCTTTATACATAATTCCAGTTTATTTTCCCTGGAATTATGTTAAATATGTAAAAGACTTTTCTCATAAAGGTAAAAATGCTAGATGTTTCTGAGTTGTAATTTAGGGTTAGTGTCAAGATTGCTTTAGAAAATAAGCCACTGTTCCTGTTTCATGCCTTGTGTGTGTCATTCAGCACCCTATATATGATTCTGCACATAAAATAAACTTATATGATTTTATCTCAATGTTTTATTAAATACAAATGGGTTATAATAATTTATAGGATACAAATTTGTAAAAATAACTGACAACTGGTTTTTACTTTGCTTAATCATATTATCCTTCAATAATTGTTTCAGGTCATTATAGAAGAATTTGTTCCATAAGCTGAAAAGGAAAATCTAATACTTCTATGTCTATGGATTCTTCAAAGAAATCATTCATTTGTAGATATAACATTGACACAATTACAAAATGTATCAAAATATTTGCATGATATTTCTATACATAAATACAAGTAAAAATAATTATGTTTAAGGTTTTGTGGCTTTTTTTCATGAGTGAATTATCTTTGACTTTTAAGAAATCAGTGTTAGGCAGCCTTGTCAAATGGAATCAAGATAAAAATCACCGATTAGTTGTATTGTCATATTCTGAAATGCTCAGCTCAAGCATTGACTGTTGGAGGCACGGGTTTAAAATATGTTTCAAACAGAAGGTAGAAACTTCCAGTTATAACATAAATAAAGACTAGGGATAAAATATGAAACTATAGTTAGCACTGCTGAATGATAGATAAGAAAGCTGTAAAGAGAGTCGATCCTAAGAGTTCTCATCACAAGGAAAATTCTGTTAGTTTCATTTTATTGTATTTGTATGAGATGATGAATGTTGAAACTATTATGTTTATCACTTCATAATACATGTAAATCAAACCACAGTGCTTTATGTTAAGATTATACAGTGATGTATCTCAATTATTCCTTAATACAACTGGAAAAAATTAAAAGCAAATATATTTATCATGCAAAAACTCAAAACTTTTCCAAATTTATAGCAACTTATGATTAAAAAATTAAAAGCGTAAAAATATTTTTTTCAAATTTAGGTTACCTTTTAAGTTTCTAAATTCCAATACAATAAAGAAAAAATATAGATGAGTGAAAGTGAACGTATTTTGCGCAAGTTAAAGATTCATTCTTTATTGACTGTGCAATAAAATTTTTCACCTCTATAATGTTTATATTAAATATTTAACCATATGCTTTAGTTAGTATGTCAAGGCTTATTTTTCAAACTGCTTTTTTACACTTAATAAACCTTTTAAAACATTTCCTATGACTTAGAGTTTCAAAAACATTTTCTCCTCCAATATATCATGCATATATGCATTGTTCCTGATAGACAAATGAAATAATAGTACAAATCTTTTCTACAGCTTTCATAAGTTTAATTATTTGAAGAGTCAAAGGAAATCTAAAATGCTGAAAATTATTCTATAAGTATGCATGTGATTATTTTTTTATACGCAAATAAAAAATGTAGTCTATAAAAACAGATACTACCAAAGAATAATTGTCTCAAATTATGAGCACAGAAATATAGGGAAATTATTATTTATAAGATTGGACAAGTGAAGTTATTTTAGAAAAGGCCTGTAGTAACTAAAATGTTTTTAAAAGTCACACCTTAATAAGTAAAATCAAATCAAAGTAGTTCTTTAGGATTTTCTAAAGAAACCAAACATAGTTTTACCAAAATTAATTTAGTCATTAGCATTTATATTTTTGACCCATAAAAATAGGACAAATAATACCTTTTTAGAAGTAGTAGCTATATTTTCTGAAAATGTGTCTGAAATCTGTTGCATTTATTTTAAAATTATAATGTGCTAATTTAAAAAAACAAAGCTATTGTTCCTCTTACAGGTTGCCAATTATATATGTAAATACTAATGTAAGCCTGAAGTGAGATCCATCTTGCTTAGTTTTGTGAAAAGCAAACCACGTCATAGCAAGTTGCACTGACCTGATTATTACTAGCAAATAAAACCATTTATTTTGATAGATACATATGGAAATAATAATCTTGTCAAGTAATTTTCAAAAGGAAAGAAATCTCTGAATATTTAACTTTTATTTGAATGATCAGTAAATATTTCTATTTAAGGCTTTGCATGGTAGTATGAAAAGAGAATGTCTTATAAAACTCATATTGTAATAGTAGCCTGATAACTGAATTCTTCTTTGCTTTTACATTCTGCTTTTTCATAATTTGTTTGTCAAAATGGGGTCCAAGTTTTAAATACAATACAGTCTGTCCCTCTGCAATTTATCACAATAACGAATCATTCTTAGGAAAAAGAAATAGCAAGATAGTATCAGGAACTTATCTTTTTAATCAATAGAAGCGGCAGCTATTAAGTTTGACTATGAGAACCAAAAATAAAAGACAATCCTGTACTTGACATTTTTAGCAATATTTTATTCAAAGTCATAAGTACCGCTGTTACTACTTCATTTTTATGTATATTTTCAATTACGTCTTATAAGCAGTTGTGCCCCAAGAACTTATTGCATGTTTTCAGGCAAGTGTTGTGCACAAAATGTAAAGTTTTCTAAACTTGGGAAATGAAAATGGGACTTTTTCTATTTGTAAAAAATGAGATAATTTTAATATTTTCTTTAGGCCAGTTGATTTCAATATTTTCTTTAATATTTTCTCTATGCACAATGAGAAACACAGGAACAGCTTTGCCCCTTCTCATGGACAATGACTTTCAACAGAAGGAAAAACTGGATAGAGAAATTCTCGACAATTTATATAATTCCTGTAGACCCCAAGTTTTCAGTATTTTCCTATTGATTTCTCGTCTTCATTTTTGTGTATTTCTCTCTGTCTCCCCGTACACACACACACACAGCAACTTAGTCATTGTAACAAACAGATACGGGAATTTCCAAAAACAATAAATAGTCTTTTCTGGAAGATATTAAAATAGAAGCGTTACAACTGAGAATGCTCAGTTATTTGTATTATGTTCTGCCGTGCAAATCACTGATTCAAAGACAGAATGTGGTGCCTCCTTCTCTACTCAAAGCTTCGTGCAGGCTTGCGAGATAAGCCTTCCTCTGCTGCCTTCTCGCTGAGGGCCATGTGGTTTGGGTCAGTCCCTCCACACCTTCTCTCCACACCAGTGGCCACTCACTTCCATAAGCAGGAGAAAAATCCCGAGCTAAGTCAAACCCACCTAATCATAAAATGGTGATTCCGATTTTGTTTTCACCTTTCTTCTCCTGCTGTTTTTTCTATCAGCAGAACACTTAATAACCACTAATTGGTTAATCTGTTACTTAGGCAAGTATTAATATTCTCATTTTGCAGACAAGGAATCAGGCCTCCTGCTGCGTATCTCTAGGCCTTGGGTAAGGAGCGCTTCAGATGGGAGATTCAAAGTAGGTGAGCCCGTCCTCTGGAGGAAGAGAAATTCGCCTGCAGCCGCTCAGCGGGGGCCTCCCGGAGCCTCTGTTAGATCTCTGGGTTCCTGACTCCCACTTCTCTGCTCAGACCACCAGGCGACACTGCCTCTAATGACAAAAAAAAAAAACAAAAAAACCCTTTTCCCATTCCACCCCAACTAATGCTCCAAGGACTTTCTTAATTGCAATGGATACCCTGGGATCTGGAAGCTTATTTGTGACTTGATGAGTCTGCACCAGTGTTGCCTGGATTTCTAAGTTTTGTAGCACTCAAAACTTCAGAATCACTTTGTACTTTCAAAAATAACTCACGCTGTGAAGCAGAGACAAAGCATTAATATATACACACTGCCATATATAAAATAACCACAAGGACCTGCTGTATAGCACAGGGGACTATACTCAATATTCTGTAATCACCTATAAGGGAAAGAATCTGAAAAAGCGTATCTATATGTATATTGTGTATATATATATATGTATATTGCATATATTATATATAGATATATACATATAGCAAGTCAACTACACTTCAGCACATAATTAATTAATTTAAAAACTATTCCTCTGCGGAGAGTCCATGGAATCTCCCAGGCTCAGAGAGGTTGGGGAGAAGAGAACTCAGGAGACACCCTCACCTCCTGACAGACAACTGACCATCTTCGACAAGCATGAGGGGATTTTATTTTTTAAAGTCAAATATGTAGAACACTGTAAGAACTGTGTCATCTCAGGACACAGACCTGGATGAAAAAGAACGGTGAACATAAATCCACAGGAAGGATCGTCTGTAGTATAACTTCTATACCCACCCAATGAAAGCTGACCTTTCTAGTGCAGAAGTTATTCTGTTCCAAAACCATAGCTTTTCACACACACACACACACACACACCAAAATTTAAACTGGCAGATAACCTGCTTCAAAACTCAAATTGCTAAGGTTTTCTTAAGGGAAAAAAGAAAAGGTTAATACGTGGCCTATATTTCACATCAGAATTAGGAGAGACTTAGAAATCACTGTCGTCACAAACTGGAGCTGCGTTAAATGCAGAAGGCGCTCGGAACCCAAGATACCCTGTTTAACAATCACCGTGAAACCTCTGAGAAAGAGAGTTCAGGTTATAAAGATGAAGCATTTTACTCCTTTTTGTTTCCCAATCTAATTTGTAAATGAATTGGGTACAGAGGCAGCTACCTCTGATTCTTCCCCTAACAGAATATCCATCAAAACGTGGCGCAGATCTTACAGGTGTCTCTAAACGGATCTGAGTCACTTCCGAAGTCTTTGCTATTGTTTAATCGCTCAGTCGTGTCCAACTCTTTTGCCACCCCATGGGCTCTAACCTGCCAGGATCTCCTGTCCATGGGATTCCTCGGGCAAGCATACTGGGGTGGATAGCCATTTTCTCCTCCAGGGATCTTCCAGACCCAGGGATGAAACCTGGGTCTCCTGTACTGACAGGCAGATCTTTACCACTGAGCCACCTGGGAAGCCCTTCCTAGGTATAGTTCCCTCCATTCACATGATATAGGCGTTAATGGAAAAGATCTCATGGAGCATAATTACTCACCAAGTAGGAGAGCCTGGCATCCCAGAATTCAGGGCAATTTAAAGATTTCCTTGAGCAATAGCTGTGTGCCTACTACACAGACAGGGAAAAGTTAACTTTAATCCAAGTAGATGACTACTTATAAACTACAATTTGAAAAGCTGAATAGGTGTTTCTTTAATCCAGAAAGTATAATCTATCTAAGTGCTGTTGGAAATTTCTTTAGCATGCATACGTCTTTGGGAAAGATAATACATGGATTTCATTTCCCACTGAAGTTGCCAAAAAGTCTCAAATCCATTCCAGTTTCAGGTTTTGTAGCTCAAAAAGCCAGTAACAGGTCTGACTGTGCCTGCAAGGGGTCAAGATATAAAAGAAAGTAAGAATATTGTTGAATAGCCAGTGACATGGCTGAAAGAAAACCTGCCTAGTCTTCAGCATGCTCTGGGACAGGTATGGTTTTATGGTTCCTGTCCTCTGGGAGACACAGTTTAGTACTGGAAACAGGTTTAGAACAATAAGATCTAGTGCTCTTAAAAAGGGGCTTTTCTGGTGGTGCTAGCGGTAAAGGACCTGCCTGCTAACACAGGAGACCTGAGCCACGGGTTCAGTCCCTGGTTGGGAAGATCCTCAGGAGGAGGGCATGACGAGCCACTCCAGTATTCTTGTCTGGAGAATCCTATGGACAGAGGAACTTGACGGGCTACAGTCCATAGAGTCACAAAGAGCGGATACAACTGAAGTGACTTAGCACGCACACAGGCACGCCTAAAAAGTGTTAGAGAAGCGGCAAAGAGGCTGCTGCCGTGCTGCTCCGTCATATCTGACTCTTGCAAACCCGCAGGCTGTAGCCTGCCAGGCTCCTCTGTCCATGGGATTCTCCAGGCAAGAATACTGGAGTGGGTTGCCATTTCCTCCTTCAGGGGATCTTCCCGACCCAGGGATCGAATCCATGTCTCCTGCACTGGCAGGCAGGTTCTTTATCATTGAGCCACCCGGCAAAGAGACTAGATCCTTTCAAAGTGGGTTTCATAGTGGACAAAACAGGTGACGCTAAAGTATAAAGAAATAGGTGGGTGGGCTTTAGACTTGGACTGCAGAGAGAGCAGGACCCTGTGCCTTTGGTGAGATCTGAAAAAGAGGAAAAGCTGGCTTTGTATTTGTTAACATCTCAGCTGGGAACAGGCTTAGAGGGGTCCAGACACTTCCACCATCACACAATCCACCATTATATAATCCCACAGCATGGAAAACCCAGACAACCAAAACCAGGTAGGCCAATAATACTTCCTGCCCCATCTCGCAATCCTCCTAGAAGTTGTCTCATTTTTAGCGTAATGGTACTACATTTGGAAAAAATGTCTAAAAGTTGAATGATTTTAATCCTGCATGACCCATGTTGTTGTTGCCCAGTCACTAAGTCATGTCTGACTCTTTGCGACCCCATGGACTGCAGCACAGGAATGGCCAAGCACTCCCATATCCTTGCTGCAAGAATGCCATGAGCATGATCCATAGCACTGCGTAATGCACAGTGCCCCCTTTTAAAAAGACCTAAAATATGTTGCCAATGTTATCTCGTTCATCTGCCCCAAATCCCTATGAGGCAGGTAGCATAAATATTCATAACCCAGTTTTACAGATAAAGATGGAGACGGAGAAGTGGGAAATGAGTAAACCAAGGACCCAGTGCACAGGCGGGGGTGCAGAAGTGTCGGTAGCAGCCTGTGATCCAAAGACCCGAAGAATTACATGGGGCCTAGTCCTCAACTGCTTACCCGCTTCCTTGCTACAATATGCACAATCCTCCTCTATCAGGGAGAGGGCAAGCGAGACAATGGGTCTGGCACACCTCTGCTTCTCTGAGAGCCTGAGAGAGTCACTCAAGTACCAAATACCGTTGTGGGCTGGATTGTGTAGACAGGAGAAGCACGCTAATCTGCAAGGCTGAGCTCTAAACAGTTAGAAACTTCTTCAAAGTTATAGTCAAAGGGATTTTTATGAAGGCATACTTTTATCAACCTCATAACAGAAACAGCTACAGCTAAACTCCACAGGGAAGGTGTGATGGGAATGGAAAGATCTTCATGCTGCAAATTCTTAGCAACAGCGTTGTGCCACTGCGAAGGGCGTTCCATGCCAGCAAGACCAGAGAATCAGATGTGACACATATCTGAACTCTGCTCCTCCACCCTTATCTCTATCAAATAATGGGAAATAGCACACTTTCTGACCTCATGATTCAACACCACTGTTGATGCTAATGGAGACCTCAGGTTCCAACATGCCTGGAAGTTTGAATTCTAAGACTATGAAGCGATGTAAGAGGGTTTCGTGTTTTGGCTTTTTTTTTTCCTTTCAAATAAACTCAGCTCACCAAAAGACCTTGACTTTTAGAAGGAAATATAACCAAGATCTTTGCCAAATGCTATTGTGTTCACCTATGGCTGATTCGTGTCAATGTATGGCAAAACAAATACAGTATTGTAATTAAAAAGTAAATAAATTTAATTAAATAAAAAAATAAAAATAAAAAATTTGAAACATTTAGGATATGGAGGCTTTTCTTTATTTTTTTCAGATTTATCTTATGGAAAAAAAAATATAAAACTGCACCATCTCATTCATTTTATGTAAGAGCATTTAAGCAAAGGGCTGTGCACTTTTCTGCTGCATCAAAGTGTCAATGGACTCATATTTCTTCTTCATCAATCTGCTGCTATTTCCAAATATTAACTGAGTCAAAGTTTATCAGGCAGATTCCAGAATTATTTCATGTAATTTGTTTCCCATCTCTCTTCCAAAAGCTATGCCCAGAAACATATTTTTTTCTTATGTGGTACCTTCGTTTCTTTAGGAAGACATTAAAATACATCTTCAAGTCCTATATGGTATTAGAAGCATCAGTTATAATATGTTTGCAAATTAATTTTGAAGCTTTAAAATTGAGTATAAATACACCCACATATATGCATGCATGATGACATATACGGCATTTGCATTAAAATGTTTTCATGTATACTCACCTCAACAATGGCACCGCTAGGGAGCCTAAGAAAATGGCGGTATAGCTCTTGGAACCCACTGGGATAAACGGTGTACACAGCTACATGAGAAGTAATACCTCCTGGACCAAGTGCAGTCACAGAAATTTCATTGTGCTGTTGGAGGTCACAGCTGGAGATGCTGGACTGGACGCCATGCTTTTTCCAGATATAATCATACACTGCCACCTAGTGAGACACAGAGACCCCCCCAGCCCCCCAGCCCCAGAAAAGAAGAGAGAAAAATTAATTAACTTCTGGCAAGAGCAGAAGTTAAATGCATCTACAATAAATCTGGGAGTCTCTGCCATCTGCAATGCCTCTGCCTCCATTCCAGGCATATTTTTATGACATATATCTAAATAGTGAAGAAAGACAAATCCCCGGTGTGTGCTCCGTAAAGTTAATTCTACACAGATGAAGCTGTAATTGGCTCCCATATTAACCCAAAGTAGGAAGATCAAGCAGGCTGCGACGATGACAGTGTTGATTAAAAAAAATGCTTGCGAATGGCTTTATGAATGGGGGTTTGTGCTTTTCCATCCAAGACAAATCTTTGCTCTTTTTGTTTCTTTGTAGTAAGCTAAGTCTCTGGCATCACCAAAACAGGGGGCAAGATAAATTAAAGATATATTTTACTGAAGTGCACAGGGCAGGATTTTTGCATATTTTGTTTGCATACCACTTTAGTTTGTGACAATTCCATTGTCTAAAGACAGCATTCCTTGTGGGGCCTTCAGTAAAGTTAACTGAACTATGAATGAATTCAAAAGATATTGCCTTATCGCTTGACTAAAACACTGGCAATGAAAGATTAGATTATAACTGCTCCAGAAAATTTTTTGAGGCTGATAAACCTTCTCGTCTCCAGATTTGTCATCTTCTCCTGCAACTGCTGAGTATAGAAAATGCTTTCTAAAATTTTCAATTTCCCTATTCACATACTCCAGTCATTTCAGAGGTAAGTAAAGGAAAATATTCAGTTGATTGCTTTCTTCACTGGCTCCTTCTGAGTCAGAAAGCATTTATCTGTTGTGGCAGAAAGTTCATGTCAAACACATTCCTCGAAGTTATTCACTAAAATGATTTGCAAATACTTTCAACACTCAAAAATACAGAAAGATTAAATAATATAAGGGAACGTTCTGGCCAATTATTATTTAATTCAAGTCTCTACTTGACAATAAACTCCCAGGATTCTAGCTGGTAAGATTTTTCTTTGAAAATGAAAAAGTAACATTAAAATCTAGGTGAACAGGTAAAAAAGTGATAAATGTCTTAAAATAGCTTGAATGAAATAAAAAATTAAAGTTGGATACAATTAAAAACTGACATTTATTGAGGATCTATCTATGCTAGTTTTTTCAGAAAATATAGACAAGTTTCAGGTTCTATCAGAAGTTCACAGTAAGAGGCTGGTATACATTTAACTTAAAGCCAATGGAATTGTGATGAGTGCACAGAAGGAACCCTACCAAGGAGGTGAGGTTTGATTTGGGTCTCAGAACCTTACTGGGATTTCAAAATGTATGAAGAGGGCCATGGGTGTGTCTAGCACTGAGATGCAAAACGCATGGTGGGCTCAAGGGCCAGTCCATGGTCCAGTGGACCTGACTGAAGGGCAGGTGTGCGAACCCGGAGGTAAGGCTAGAAACATCATTTGCACCGTGGAGACACAGGACACCCTGCTAAGATATTCGTAATGTAATTCATAAAGAGGAGAAGGCTGGAGGTTTTTTGAGTAGAAGACAGGCTTCATTTGATTTGTATTTTAGAGTAACAGCGCTAAAGGCAGAGTGACAGGTAGATCAGAAAGATGAGAGTTTGGAGACCATCTCACCAAAAGCAGAGGAGAAGACCCTGCATTTGGGGAGTGGCAGTTGAATTGGAGCCAGAGTTCAGTTGCTAGCGAGATGTGAGCTTTGAGTGACAGACGTCTCAAAGGTGGCAACAAGCACGGATACCGCTAACCAGTGATGCTACTGCAATGGGACCGTGGCAAGCAGGCAGGACAGGTGTAGAAAAATATTTTTCTAAAGAAAGCATTTAATAAACTATGCCAAAGCCATGGTAGCAACAATGGGAACGTGAATCCCCTTATGTATTTATTTTTTAATCTGTGTGATTACCTGGTGGGCATGTTTAGCGACACTGTGCATCCCCAGGTCAAATCAGGAGGTGGATGTCGCTGCTTTTCCAGCCCCACCCAGAGCCAGGATCACAGCTGAAGCCTAAACCAGGAGCAGAACTGGAGCCTGCTGGCTCCAAGAGCTCCAGGCCAAGTATCACACACATCTCTGATATCTCCCAGCCTTTGGATGTAAGAGGATAGACTTTAGGCAAAACAGAGCAAAAGAAATGAGATGGGAATCGCATGGCACATCCTGGAGAACTAGGGGGTTCCAGCTTATTCTATGAAGAACTTGGGGATACAGGAGTTAGCCGGGAGCCTTGCTGGGTGGAAGTCTCTCTGTCCTGGAAATGCAGGAGGAAACACTCCCATGCTCCAGCGCTGGCAGCAGGGCATGCTACAAGACTCTGAAGATGTCTGCAAATGTCTGAAAAGGAGCTTTGGAAGCTGATTCCTTTTAGAACATAAGTGACCTTGAAACTTTGGGTAGTAAACTGTGCAGAGTAGGTTTTTAGAAATAGCTCTTATTGCTTTTAATATAGACATCCTTCTTCCTCCTCATCTTCTCAGCCATCTCTAGTCTGAGGAAAGAGAGGGAGTGAATTGCCTACTACCCCTGGTGGCTCGGAGGTTAAAGCGTCTGCCTCCAATGCAGGAGACCCAGGTTCGATCCCTGGGTCGGGAAGATCCCCTGGAGAAGGAAATGGCAATCCACTCCAACATTCTTAAAGGCCTAGTAGGTTACAGTCCACGGGGTCCCAAAGAGTTGGACACGACTGAGCAACTTCACTTTCACCAGAGACATCCCTAACTGATATAGAGTCTAGGACGAGAATGGCTGGATAGACTAGAAAGGAAAGCCTTCCCTGGTGGCTCAGCTGTAAAGAATCCACCTGCAATGTAGGAGACACTCCTTCGATCCCGGGGTTGGGAAGATCCCTTGGAGAAGTAAATGGCAACCCTCTCCAGTATGCTGGCTTGGGAAATCCCACGGACGGAGGAACCTGCTGGGCTACAGTTCCTTTTGTTCGAAAAGAGTTGGATGCAACTTAGTAACTAAACCACCACTACCCAGACTAGAAAGTAAATCAGCGTGCTTGAGTGGTAGGCCTGGAGGTGGACAGTTCACGCACACACACACCCTTGCTTGTCTGTTTATGTTGCAACTCTGTCAGGTCGGTATTATTATCCCCATTTTATAGCCAGGGAACTGAGGTTCAGAAACATTAAGTAACTTGCCCAAAGACAGTTATATGATGATACTGTTTACTAAGAAATAATCCTAGTCCTCTACCTCTGATTTACCCATAAGCTCTTCTTACTCTCCTCCTTGGTGTTTTTGGAGCAAGAACTCAGAGTAGCTCCCTTGCTCCTTCTCTCTCTCTCTCTCTCTCTCTCTCTCTCCTTTTTTTTTTTTTTGTATCCAGGAAGCATCCACATCCTCTGTCTGTTCACAGTCAAGTCTTAACAAGAGCAGTCTCTTCTGAGCATGACTTTCCTTCCAGCTCCTGCCTTATGGGGTAATGAATTACCAAGCCCACTTGGTTGCTAATCGAGAGCTGGAGCTTCCAACAGCTTTAGTAGTCATGAGGCTGATATTTTTATTTCCTTTAGTCTGGTTCCTGTGTTTGCTTAGTTTTTCTCAACTAGCTCAGGTGGAGGAAAGAGGTGTATATATCACAGTGGCCCCCTGGGGCTACAAATCGTCATGTAGCTCTGATATTTGAACCCAAATTGATCTGACTCTAAAGCCAATGTGACTGTTGATTACAGCACGTGGTAACATGTTTGATTGAAGAGACCACTGTCTTTGTGCGTTAGTGTGTGGCTGAGGAATGAAACTGTGACTGAACAGGGTTCTGAATTTTTCTGAATTTTTGAGAGAATGCTGAATTTTTCCTCAGTGAAGTGTGCCTGTGAAAGAATCTATGGGAAGATTTGTCTATCCTTGGTCTGAGCAGGAACTTTGCAAACATCCTTCTTGACTCAAAAAAGGATGCAGTGTCGTTTGTCATAGAAAATCAAAATAGAGGCAGCATCCAAACTACTACAGCTATTTACTTTTATTAATATCCACGGAAAGTGCTCAAGCTTCTTTGAATTGGAGATTCATTAGAAAAAAATTACTGATGTTTTTCTCTTTATTTATTTATTTATTTTTTGGACCATATAGTTCTAATACTAAAGCAATTATAGTCATTTCCAGAATTTCCATCCAGCAGTCCTTAAGATCTGATAATCAAACACGTGTCCACAAGGCATGTATATGTTGGTCTCTCAGTCATGCCCAACTCTTTGCAACCCCATGGACTGTAGCCTTCCAGGCTCCTCTGTCCATGGGATTTCCCAGGGAGAATAGAGGAGTGGGCAGCCATTCCCTTCTCCAGGGGGATCTTCCCAGCCCAGGGATCAAACCCAGGTCTCCTGCATTGCAGGTGGATTCTTTACTGTTTGAGCTACCAGGGAAGCGGTGGCATGTGGATCAAGTTAAACCCTATTATTTGTGCTTTACGAGTACGCACCTTTTGGAAAAGGAAAAGGGAGAGTGACCCATAAAACCTCACTAGAAATGGTTAAGAATCTGAACCAGATGTTCACCCTGAAGAGAATATTTTCAGTTGCCTGGTGATCTAGGGAACACTCTCCCACTGGCCACCAACACATCCTACCCTCCGGGTAATTGCTTTATATTCTGACTTACAACCAAAGACAGCCTGAAGCAATTGGGGATGCTTAGCTTTGAAACCTTCTTAAAATCCTCCCTAGGGTTAAGAAAGTAGGACAAGGTAAAAATAAAAAAATAAAAAGCAGAACATGGATGTTTTATAACAAGACCTAAACCGAAAGAGAGACAGAGCAGAGGATGGACACAGAGGTGAGGTGTGATGAAGCAATCACCGTTTGATTTTTCTTAAGCCCTTTGGCTCATTTCCAAATAATCTAAGTGGGTGGACATGATTGCCTGAAACTCTGTTCTCCTGACTTTTCACTCTATTTCTTTAAAGCTTATTGTTGGGTAACAGGCTCTTCAGCAGACTGGCTTGATAGCTGATCACCAAGCTAGACATTCACCTGTAATATTTCCTGTTTAGTTTTATTTCAGGCAATCAGAATTGAGGAAGGGAAGGTTTCGTTAAAGCAAATACCAGACAATCTAGACATTCTTGCCGAAAGTTAAGTGAGAGATAAAAAGAAGGAAGTAGGATCTGATTATTCTATAAAATGCATTTTATATAGATGCCTTTGTTTTTCATTTTCTGGTGAGTAATGGTTAAACTAGTTGGCAAACTAAGTAATATCCATGGAAAACTGGAGTTTGCTTAGTATTTCTGCAAAAGGATAGGCCAGTAGATACTGACTCTGCCCTACAGAAGTTAAAGCTAGCTCTACAAGTGAACTCTCCTGTCACCTAAAATCTCTTTCATTAAACCAATCAAATCTGTTCCTTTATTGCCACAAAAGCCCAGGGTGAGTTAACAAATCTTTTGAGACAGGTGAGTCAAGAGACCATGTATAGGGCATTTCTGAGGAGTTAAAACTGGCTTGGATCTGGAGGCATAAAAGCACAGAAAAACCCACCAAATGCCAGGGCTGCAAACAGTAATCCTTAAATGAGATTCATCGTTCAGCAGAAAAACAAGTCGAGGGCAGTAATTCAATGGTAGACGAAACAGGTCAGAACAGGTTCAAATGCTGCATATTTCACAACAGAGCTTAATTAAAACAGGACTATGAGGCTCTTAATTGCATTATAATAGTTCAGCATGAAATTAGGTCTGATGTGAATGTCCTTATAGTGGATTTGTTTATGTTATTATAATTACACAGTGGTACATAGATTTACTGCATAGATATATATTTTTTTAACAGCTCTTGGGTGGATTTCTTTTCCTTCCCCATTCAAATTTGCACTTTATTTCCAAGTGTGGAAAGTTAGCAAGAGAGAGCCCGGGTCAGGAAATTAGGTCATACCAGGTGACCCAGTTGGTCTCCTGTGTATTTGAAGCTTAGAATCCAAATACATTGTGCCTTGATGATAGCGATCTTATTCGCCAATTCTTTAGGAGAGAACATGTCGTTAAAAAACTGGGTCTTGGCAAAATGAGCATCTTACCCATAAATGCTGTGTTTTGTTTTAGAAAACAATGCCTTCCTTTTGAATTAATGAATGCAAATGTATGACAAAGACTGTGTCTGTAGTTCTAAAATATCACATGGTGGGGTTTAGTCACTCAGTTGTGTCTGACTCTTCGTGACCCTATGGACTGTAACCCTCCAGGCTCCTCTGTCCATGGGATTCTCCAGGAAAGAATACTAGACTGGGTTGCCATTTCCTTCTCCAAAATATCACATATTCCAGTGTAAATTCTTCCCTGGTGGCTCAGATGGTGAAGGATCTGCCTGCAATGCAGGAGACCTCGGTTCAATCTGACCTAGGTCAGAAAGATCTCCTGGAAAAGGGACTGGCAACCCAGTCTGATATTCTTGCCTAGAAAATTCCATGGACAGAGAAGCCTGATGAGACATAGTCTATGGGGTCGCAAAGAGTCAGACACGACTGAGCGACTAAAAGTGTAAATTAAAGAGTCAAAATTTCAAAGATTTGGGTGTAACGGTAACTCCTCTTGTGAAGAGAGAAAAGACACAGCATCAGCTGGCTTTCCAAATGATAAAAGTGATGCCTCTTCCATGACGGACCCAGAGTTTAGACAAAGACATAGCCAGTCCACATAAGAATCTAACCTATGACCTTTACTTAACTATGGAATGAAAACCTGGGATAACTTCAGAAGCTTTGAAAGCATGTACACCTTTGATGGTGCTTTCCATTTTTCTCCAGATACCCTTATTTCCTTGCAGCCTAAGAATATCAGCAGTTCCACACATTGCTTCAGTTTGTGTGTTGCTTTGAAACAGAAGGCAAAAAGAATGAATAGAAGATGGCTGTGCCAAGTGGCTTCTGTTGTGCCCAGCTCTTTGTGACCCCATGGACTGTAGCCCACCAGGCTCCTCAGTCCGTACGATTCTCCAGGCAAAAGTAGAGCGGGCTGCATTTCCTCTTCCAAGGGATCTTTCCAACCCAGGGATCAAACACGGGTCTCTTGCATTGCAGGTGGATTCTTCACCCCTGAGCTACCAAGGAAACCCAACAGAAGATCACCAACAGATAAACGGGAAGTGAAATGATCTTGCCTTGATGTTTCTTTCTTTAGCATAACCATTAGGCGTATAGAACAAGTACTTAAGTAATTTTGAACCAATTTTGAGAAAGGTAATAAACTATGCTACATTGCCAAAAACCCAGACTTCTGAACAAAATTACCTGTGCTTAACTTAGCTAGAAATGATGCAGTATGGGGAAGCCTCATGTAGAGCGGTATGCGGCTTGTACACACACTGGAGAGTGAGTTCTGTTATCGTGGGCATAGTTAATTTTGGTAAGCCCTCAAACATTACATCTTGCCTCTGTTATCAGAAATATGTGTTTCTCACACCACAATTGCACAATTTTTACAAAACACACTTGGAAACCACAAAGAACTTGACTTCTGGTTAAAACATTTTGCAAAGCTCCTGGGAAGAGAAACAAAGGCAAGAAAGAGATGCAGGTCATTTTAAGTAAGTAGGAAGTCACAGGTCTTTAGCAACAGCCTCAAGGTTTTCCCTTGTATGCAAATGTTAATAATATTACCAGTGCAACTATATATGAAGAAATGGCAGATGGGTTTCAGAGTGAAAGTGAGCATAGAGCACCCTGTCTTTGCCACTCCCTGCCTTGCCTGGGAACGCTGGCTACCAAAATACCAAAATGAAGAGTGGACTACGGGTGAAAACCACTCCACAGCACATCTAAGATTAGGACTAGAGAGTAAATCGAAGGATGACAGATGGAGCAAAGTAAGGAAAAAGACAAGACTTCTCTGCCCTAACCACCACTGCTCCTTGAGATAAATCCTACAGGTGATGAATTCATTGTTTATATGTAAAATAGTCATAATGATTTGGCCAGCAGTATTTTCCTCCTGTCTATTCTACTTTCTATAGATGGAAGAAAAAAACCTTAATTTTAAAGTTATTGTAACACATATAAATCAAGACCAGAGAATTGCACAATATACCAAATCTTAGAATTTTAAAAGACTTTTCTTTTCTTGTCCTGAATTCCAGAAAGAGAAAAGAAAAACAGCATGAATTTGGAGGTTACTTATCTATTTGCTCTAATATTTTAGTCCTTGGTCTGACAGAACCAAAGAAAAATAATTGGACTGGCTTAGATCAGACCACCAGTTTTAGTCCAGTTATCAAAATGAAAGAAATCTGACTACATTTTTATTTTCCTTTACAGGTAGTGGGCTTGCAATGTGATGCATAGATCTGGCTAAAGTTTACTCAAATCCATTAAAGACAGTAAGCTATTAAATCACTAGTAAAATGAACTTCAAGTGTCCTACTAATATAGAGACCACTTGCCCTTTAAAAAAAAAAAAATTACCCGCACCTCTGCTTCAGTGTGGCGCTAATGGTAAAGAATCTGCCTGCCAGTACAGTAGATAGAAGAGACGTGGGTTTGATCGCTGGGCTGGGAAGATTCCCTAGAGGAAGGCACAGCAACCCGCTCCACTATTCTTGCCCGGAGAATCGCACAGACAGAAGAGCTGGGCGGGCTCCAGGCCCATGGGTTGGCACAGAGCCGGACTCTACTGCAGGGGCTTAGCACTCGTGCACCACTCCAATGCGAAGAGCACTGGAGCAGAGGACCTTCCTTGCTGTCAGGGAATTATTCATCGCACCATGCTGCTGACTAATGCTTAGTTTTTATCTCATCCTTGACTTTAATTTTCTCCAATGATAGAAAAATACCAAAGTGTAATACAAACAGAAGATGGGAGAAAGGATATTTTTATGTGTGTGTTTGTGTGTTTTACTTTATTTTCAGGATGAATTACTCCCAAACTTAGCTGCCCAACTATTTTTGTGTCAACTAAAATGAACGTTGGCTTCCTAGCTGACGCTAATGGTAAAGAGTCTGTCTGCCAATGCAGGAGACATAAGAGACACAGGTTTGATCCCTGGGTTGAGAAGATCCCTGGAGAAGGGCACGGCGACCCACTTGATTAGTCTTGCCTTGAGAATCCCATGGACAAAGGAGGCTGGCGGGCTACAGTCCATGGGTAGTAAAGAGTCAGACACGACTGAAGCAATTTAGCACACAAAATGAACAATACTATATGAATTATAATGTCTTTACATGCTAACCAAATTCTCCCAAAAACTAAAATTGTGTAAATTGGCTAAAATTCTATTAATAGAAGAGAGATTGGTGGCAGCAAGAGGGAACTTACAAACATGGAACGTGGCCTTACGTAAGCTTCCACAGTGGGACTTGAGTGTGTCTTCCCAGCCACCCAGGGGCTCACTCCTTTCCTTTAAAATGCTTCTCAAATGTCACCTTATGCATGGGGTCTTTCCTGGCCCCTCTAATATGTAATAGCGCCTCCACCCTTAGCCACAACGATGTTTTATTTTCATGGTAATGTTACTGTAAGTCTTACTTCCAACCCTATACACTGCATATTTCCTTGTTTGTGTCTGTCTTTCTGAACGTAAATATAAACTTCATAAGGAAAGGGACTAAGGTCTAATCATAAGAGGCACTAAACAGATATTTACTGAAAGAATAAATGATAACATGATATGAAAGGATTCAATATTGAAGGCAATCTGCTTTTGTTTTGTTTTGTCTTGTCATGCTTATGTCTGAAGCTACTGAAACTGATTCATTTTTTTCCAACTACAAAATTGATGTGTGAGACATCTGCCCTTTTATGTCAGTCTTACAACAACACCAAAGCCCTTCCTTCAGAAGTACCAGTGAGGTGAGCTCTCAACCAAATTTCCGCAATGCAAGTCTGAACTCCCTATTTCTTAATTTAGTGAAGTTTGTTCAGCTGCTATCTTATCACATCACCCCACCTACTCCACCCACAAGCCAAGGATGAGCCATGTCATAACTCTCCTGGAATAATACCCCTTTGCACGCACATAAAACCTTTACTCTAGGAGTTACAGTGCATTATACAATAATTAATTACCTCCTCAAACAACCCTATAAGTAAAGAAAGTATTGTTTTGATTTTATAGATGATAAAGTGAAATGAAATAAAAATCACATTCCTACCTTTATAAGAGAGCTGAAGAGACAAGAAAAGATGGACTAAGTCCAAGGTTTTCCTCATGCAAAGAGTTAGTAGAGTTTTTAATGGTTTATAACAAAAAGAGTGTAGTTTAATGCCCCCCTCTTATAGGAACAGGGGTTATTTCCTAGTTATTTTTCACAACTATAAAAAAATCAGTATGTGTCCTTTGTGCTTTAAAACTAGGGTTTTTGTTGTTGTTGTTGTTGTTGTTCAAAACCTTTTTGAATCACTCATTCAAACTAGGTGCTACAACATAGACAGGATAAAATACATTTTCTTGGCCTCTATGAAACAGAGTTTAGTAAGAAGAGTGAGAACAAGTGTGATGAACTATAATTTAAAACTAGTAAGACTTAAATGCCCTGTGTGCGTGGGTGCTAAGTCACTTCAGTCGTGTCCAACTCTTTGTGACCCTATGAACTGTAACCTAACAGGCTCCTCGGTCCATGGGATTCTCCAGGCAAGAATACTGGAGTAGGTTGCCATGCCCTTCCTCAGGAGATCCTCCAACCCAGGAAGCAAACCCTTGTCTCAGGCATCTCTTGCACTAGCAGGCAGATTCTTTACCCTTGTCTCAGGTGTCTCTTGCACTAGCAGGCAGATTCTTTACCCTTGTCTCAGGCGTCTCTTGCACTAGCAGGCAGATTCTTTACCACTAGCACCATCTGGGAAGCCCTTAAATGCCCTGCTGCTGCTAACTCGCATCAGTCGTGTCCAACTCTGTGCGACCCCATAGACGGCAGCCCACCAGGCTCCCCCGTCCCTGGGACTCTCCAGGCAAGAACACTGGAGTGGGTTGCCATTTCCTTCTCCAATGCATGAAAGTGAAAAGTGAAAGTGAAGCCACTCAGTCGAGTCCGACTCTCAGCGACCTCATGGACTGCAGCCTTCCAGGCTCCTCTGTCCATGGGATTTTCCAGGCAAGAGTACTGGAGTGGGGTGCCATTGCCTTCTCCGTTAAATGCCCTAGAAGAAGTAAAAAATCCAAAAGGGTTTGAGAAGGGATAAGTCAAGACAAAGAATGAATGATAAGAATAGATGGATCTTGTGGGACACCTTCTCTGTGTTGAGACTTAAAAGGGAGAGAAAATGTCCACACACGTGAAGGTAGATATTTTTTATTTGAAAAATAGAAGGATGGAAGAATTTGGTATTCATCTTTTAGATGGGTTCTAGTTTGTTGACTTTCAGTGAGTCTAGGTTTTCAGAGTGTCCATTTCAGTCTATCAATTTCATTGTCACTTTTGAACAAGGGACTGCCCTTGTAGCTCAGTCAGTAGAGAATCTGCCCACAGTGGAGGAGACCCAGGTTCGATCCCTGGGTTGGGAAGATCCCCTAAAGATGGAAATGGCAACCCACTCCAGTATCCTTACCTGGAAAATCTCATGGACAGAGGAGCCTGGTGGGCTGCAGTTCATGGGGTCGCAAAGAGTCGGCACAACTGAGTGACTAACACTTACTTTGAACATTAGATCTTATCTTCTCATTGAATATGGTTTTCTCTTGAGCTAGAAATTTCCAGAGCAGGATAAAGAAAGAAGAAAAATAGCATATAGAAAATTAATCACAGTGGTAACTATTTGGGGAAAGATTAATTAAGAATAAGAATTATAAATAATACTTATTTAGGGCTCATTATGTAAAAGGCTCCGTTTGAAACACATTCATTCATTAGTTCATTCATTCAACCATCTACTCAGAACCTGTTTACTGAAATCCTACTTTGCACCAGAGAATTACAGAAAATGGAATTGAATCAAAGTGACAAAACACTGCTCTTCGTAAGCTGCCTTTTAAGTGGAGGAAAACAAATAACTAAATGTATCAAGAGTGCGGTGGAGGAAAAGGAAGCAGAGCAGGGCATCAACTGGCAGGGGGTGGAGTCAGGAAAGGGCTCTTTCACTGCTAATTTGATTTAGAATTTTTATTTTATTCATGGCAAGCCTTTCAGAGTAGGAGATGCTTGAATAAATGTCTGAATGATGTGACAGTACAAATCAAGTGCATAAGTGAGAGAATAGCCCAGTTAGAAGAGGGAACAGCAAGTACCATGACTTTGAGGGGCCTCCACTTGTCTTACGTTCAAGGAAAAGCAAAGAGGCCAAAGAATTGAAACAAAGCAAGCAAGGGGAGAAACAGGAGAGTAAACCAGAGCAGAGAGAGCTGGGGGGCGGAGCTGAGCATGGAGGGATGTGTAGACCATCAAGGAGTATGGTTTCCTCTCTGAATGAATTGTGAAACCATTGGACATTTTTTAACAGAGGTATACCATACAAGACATTATTGAGATTTCCCTGGTGCTCCAGTGACTAAGACTCAGCACTCCAAATGCAGAGGATCTGAGTTCAACCCTTGGTGAAGGAACTAGATCCCACATGCCACAACTAAGACCAAGCATGGCCAAATAAATGCATTTTTAAAAAAAGAACGAAAAGATAATATTAAAGGAGTCACTCAGGCTGATGTTGAGGGGCAGACTTGGGATGGATAAAGCTATGGCTTGAATTCTGTCTCCCTGAAAAAGCAGAGACATTACTTTCCCAACAAAGGTCCGTCTAGTCAAGGCTATGGTTTTTCCAGTGGTCATGTATGGGTGTGAGACTAGGACTATAAGGAAAGCTGAGCACCAAAGAATTGATGCTTTTGAATTATAGTGTTGGAGAAGACTCTTGAGAGTCCCTTGGACTGCAAGGAGATCCAACCAGTCCATCCTAAAGGAGATCAGTCCTGGGAGTTCATTGGAAGGACTGATGCTGAAGCCGAAGCTCCAATACTTTGGCCACCTGATGCGAAGAGCTGACTCATTTGAAAAGACCCTGAGGCTGGGAAATATTGAGGGCAAGAGGAGAAAGGGACAACAGAGGATGAGATGGTTGGATGACATCACTGACTCAAAGGACATGGGTTTGGGTGGACTCTGGGAGTTGGTGTTGGACAGAGGCCTGGTGTGCTGCAGTTCATGGGGTCGCAGAGAGTCGGACACGACTGAGTGACTGAATTGAACTGAACTGAAAGTTATTGAAAATTTAATTCCCAGTTCCTATGAATGTATCTTTATTTGGGAATAGAGTCTTTGCAGATGAGTCAGTTGGGTGACCCTAGGCCAGTAGGACTGTGTCTGTATAAAAAGGAGAAATTTGGACACAGAGACAGGCAAAGAGAGTGCTACATGAAACATGAAGGGAGAGACACAAGGAGGAATCCCAGAGACTGCCGGCAGACCGCCGGAAGCTAGGAGGGCATCGTGGAGCAGACTTTTCCTTACAGCCCGCAGGAGGTCTATGCTCCTGCCAACACTTTGACCTTGACCATCCAGAATTTTTAGATGATAAGCTTCTGCTTTACAAACCACACAGTTTGTGGCACGTTTAACAACAACCCTTAACACAGGCAATGACTCACTTTACAAGAAGTCTTGCTTTCAATTCTCATTACAAACCTGGGCAGTTATTATTGCCCCAAGTTTCAAAGGAAGTGAAGCACAGAGAGGTCAAGTGATTTATCTAGGATGAGACTTTGTAAATAATAGCGCCAACATATGGCCACAAGACTGTCTAACCTCATATGTAGACTTTTAAACTGTGTCTCTACTGCCTTTCTGAGAGACAGTTTAAAACTGTGAAGTGGGCAGAAAACACTGCCAAAGTATCCATTTCAGTGAAAGTAGAAAATTATGTCCACTTTAAATCCTACATATATACTAAACAACTTCATGATTTTTATTACTGAGGCTGGGCTATAGAAAGCCAGTGTTCAGACAGGATGTGGACGTAGAGCAATGTCTGCTGTCTCTTTGTTTTCTTTTACAAACAATAACACCCTGAGAGGTGGGAGGATTCTCGTACACCTTCCCCTGTCACTAATGAACCCTGGGTCTCGGTTTCCTCATCCATAAAATGAGGCAATCAGGTTAAATAATTACTAAGGCATCTTTCAGGTCATATATTTTGTCATATAAGTGGTTTTTCTTATTTTAAAAAAATGCCTTTGAAGATAAAAATGTATTTACTGAGAGTCACCAATATTAAGAAATAGAGCATTTCTCTGTGTGTTAGTCACTCAATCATGTCTGACTCTTTGTGACCCCATGGACAGTAGCCCACCAGGCTCCTCTGCCCATGGGATTCTCCAGGCAAGAATACTGGAGTGGGTTGCCATTCCCTTCTCCAGGGGATCTTCCCGACCTAGGAACTGAACCAGGGTCTCCTGCATTGCAGGTGGATTCTTTACCCTCTGAGTCACTGGGAAGCCCCAGAGCATTTCTAACTTCCCAAAGTGTTTCATGTCCCACATTCTGGTCAATACTGACCACAAATTCCTGTCATCTCAGCAGTCTCCTGCTTAAACAACAGTTCAGAACTTCCAGAACGTCTTTAATGCACATGATCTTTATTAAAATCTTAAAAAAAAAAAAAATAAGAAAATATCAAACAAATGCTTGTCTCTAGTTCTTTTTTAGGCCAAGATCAAATCCCAAACACTGATAAAATGTAAACTTTGGGTTGACTATACACAGTGAGATCCCAAACTCTGTAAACAGAGATAGTATTATTTTAACATTTATTTTAATATTAATATCAACAAGCAACTGTTTTGCCAATGTTTTTGGCTTATCATCCTTTCTTAACTCTGGAAAGCAGTCTTCTTCAGTAGTCATGAAAACAAGATTCTAGATCTGGGTTCTTATCATTTGGGCAAAATTCTTCATTTTTCATTTTCCTAAATAGTAATATGAAGTTATTGAACTCTGAGATTTCTAAGAGAATTTCAACCTCTGAAATACAATAAAATACAGTAACAAAAATGAACTAAGTTGGAAATACATAAGAAATCCAAGATTGAAGGATATAACAGTATGTAAGTCAGTATTTCCAGTTTTTGGGTTCTTTGAAGTCAACAAACCATGATACACAATTATTACCAGAACTTTCTCTTTTCAACTTTGTTCTAATGTGAAAGAGCACGATGTCAAAATGCATAAATGTGACACATTAATGTGTCCATCTTAGAAGCCAGGAAAATCAAGACTTACGTGACATGATTATAATTGCCAAGCATTTCTCACTTAGAGTCTAAAGGAAAGAAATATTTCCAGAAGCTGTGTTAAGATTTTTTTTTATTAGCACAACACTCATCTGCTATTAAATTCTACTAGATGTTCACTTAAAGACGGAGTCCGCATCTCTCTATATACAAAGAGAATGACCCAGCTGGATTTGTGAATTTTCATCTCTAGTGACTTATGATATGGAGCACTGTCTAGTTTCTCTAACTTATTCTGTTACTTAATATGAGCATGCTCAGGCCCTCAGTGGGGGCCGACTCTTGACTACCCCATGGAGTGCAGGCCACAAGGCTCTTCTGTCCATGGGATTTCCCAGGTAAGGATACTGGAGTAGGTTGATACTTTCTCCTCCAGGGGATCTTCTCAACCCAGGAATCAACCCTGCATCTCCTACACTGGAAGGTGGATTCTTTATCACTGAGCCACCTGGGAAGCCCAACTTGACATGAGAGTGAGTAACAAGTAACAAGTGAGAGAGATAAGTGGTTAGATAAAAGTGGGAGGTCACTGTGTTAGCTAACATTGAGCTAATTTAGCTTAATGGGAGGGAATTTACCAATTTTTAAAGTATTTATGTTGAAAATATCCAATTTAAGTTTCCTAGTGATTTTGCAGTATACTACCATGAACTCAGACAGGAATTTACTTGTGGAAGAGCTAGACATTAGAGAGGATTATGCTAGAAATTGGCTCAAGATTTACGAACTGGAGAAGAGCAATTGGGGAATCATTCACTCCCAGGGGATACTTTAAGAGAATAACTGGGAAAGTTGTGTGTAGAGCGCCAGAAGCATGGAGCCTGTCTCGGTCACAGTTCTAGGCATGGCTGTGCTGGGCTCTTCAAACAGCTGGGGAGCTGTTCTGATCTTCTGAATCTTTAACATCGAGGTGCTTAATTCTGCGATCACCCAGTGAACACACGGAGTTTAATGAACACAGTACTCAATAACTAAGTAGATTAATGCGTATCTATACATAGGAGTCTATATATAAGAAAACCAGAAAAAAATACTAGATTCAGATCAAGGGTAAGTTTATACCTACAGTTATTTTGGCAACCATTATTGGGTTGTTATCGGAATTCATGGACTTCCCTGGTAGCACTAACGCTTAAAAAAACCTACCTGCCAATGCAGGAGACATAAGAGATGCAAGTTCCGTCCCTGAGTCAGGGGAAGGTGCCCTGGAGGAGGGCATGGCAACCCACTCCAGTATTCCTGCCTGGAGAATCCCATGGACAGAGGAGCCTGGCAAGCTACAGTCCATGGGGTCACAAAAGAGTCAGACGCGACTAAAGCAGCTTACACAGCACAGGCATTCGTAGAGACAGTGTGTTCCTTTGTGTTTTCTACTCCTAAATAAATCACTTTTGGGAAGAGATTAGGATGTGTGGACAAGGATGAGGCAGAAGGAGTAGGTGAAGGAGAAATACATGGAACAAGCTGGGGAAAGTTGTAAGAACTTATGATTAGAGGCATCATTTAATGTGATTATTATCACGACTACTGACCAAGAGATAGCAATAAGAAGAACAAGGAAAAGGTGAAGTTTTTCTAAGGAAAATAAACCCAATTACTTATAAGGAGGAAACGCTAAATATAACCAAAGGATATGTCTTCAGACATGATAGATCAGATGGGAAATATATCCCAGAAGAGATTAAAAATGACTTAGATCATTGAAAGCGAGTACTGTGGGCTGAAAATCATAAGTGTATTTTTCAACAAGGGAAAAAAAAACAGGGTAAAGATGGTGGAAGTTCACATTTTGGAATTAACTGGGTTTCAACAAAGATTTCTCATGGGGTAGAAAAGAGAAAGACAGAGGCAGAGAGCAGACAAGTTAGAGAAAAATAAGCATTTAGAGAGGAGATCTAAGAACTCCGAGAAGGCTGTCATAAAATACACGTTGCATAATACATGATGGATCAGCTCTATTATTTAACTTTCCAAAAGATGTAACAATATAGAGATATGCTAACCATCAGAGTCAGCATTAATTTACAGTGGGAGAAATAATTAGAATCTCACTTTTTCTGAAAAATAGAGTGAAAATGTAAACAATGCTCCCCTCCAGGCAAGTGCTTTATCATCTTGACAGGTGCATTTGAATTTCCATGGGTGGGGGATATAATAGGTTATTTATGTGTCATTTTAATAGAAAGACCCAACCATCAAGATGGACAGCAGACTTTATCAGTACTGCTGTTTGCAACTAATCCTCCAATTTAGTACCCCATGAAAATACCTGCAACAAAACCTGTCCATTTTTCTTTTACACTCCATTATGGAAAAATCAATATGGGTGCTATTCATCACCAGTCTGCTGCTTGGCGAGTGACTGAGTCACAGAATCTGAAAAAAATGTGACAGTTTAGCACTCTGTGTGGCAGAGCCCTTTGCTTACGGCTTTATTCTACCACATTCTGCCACCCAGAATGGCCCAGGTGACCTAGTACACGTTCTAGAATCTAATAAATGTTGGCTAGAGACCCTGACTCTGATTACTTTAGGGTGAATATCATCTTAACTAGCGTTAAAGCCAACAACAGACATTAGTTGACTTCCATACTTCACAGATTTAATTTTTATCTGTTTTTTTAAAATTCAAGCAGGGGCTGATAATTGGAATATTTAGTAAAATGTATTGTTTAGTGATTAAAAATTAGTAAACATCAATTCATTCAAGGAACTCACAAACTGTACAATGAGTTAGTTCTTCACTAATCAGCCAGTTATCTAAGTCATGGTCTGACTACCTGTTTCCCAGGAAAATGAGTTTTGTTTTTCCTCCAAAATATCTCCACCAACTTTCATATCCAAGGTCATATATTCAGGGGGAGGGGTCAAGAGAGAGAGGATATATGTATTCAGATAGCTGATTCACATCATTGTACAGCAGAAACTAACCCAACATTGTACTTAACTATAAGCCAATAAAAAAATCATATGTTCTATGGGAATAATTCTACTATTAATACATTCCAAAGTAAATATACATGAATTTAATGCCATGGAGTTCATAACTATCAGTTACAAAGTTACATGAGATGAATTATCAAAGTGTTCAAAATTCAACACCTCTTCTATGGAAGCATCTCAAAGGAAGAAGGTTTATTCAATTCTTTGTTTCCCTTCAAATCACAAAATGAAATATTAGCTAATATCTTCTAGGTCAATGAATGTTTAATGGAACAAAAACTTTGTACATTTATTTTTGCTATTGGAGATATAAGCAAAAGTTAAACTTTATAGAAAACTGATTTAAAAACTGTAAATGATTCTTAGACATCAAGTTTCTAAGTAACCTAAATTTAAGTTAACTATACATGTTACATGGAGCTCTGTGCTGGGTCCTGCAGACTGGCTCACTCAACACACACTCCAGACCTCCTACAGGTAGAGAAAAATGTAAGACGATGTTTCCTAAGCCCCATTTCAGTCTCAAGTGCCTCTACACTTTCCTCTTTTCTTAAACTAACCAAGGGTTTCTTTTCTCTTCAATCCATAACCCAAACTAATAAGAGATCCAAGGACTGCACCAAGATGTCTTGCCAGTTGAGTGATAAATTGTCATTTCCATTTTGAAGTCATTCTTTTGCCCTTTTGACTTAGAAGTTGGAATTCTACAAATTATCAGCTCATAACGTTTCCCCATTAGCATGTTCTCATATTGTAATGACTTCTAAAAACCAAGCTACTAGATTTTATCAGCGCCTTTCTTGTAATCAGAAGATAGCTACACATTTGCAGCCATTGAGTGCAAATCTGATAGTAATCTGATACTATTTCCTAGAATGCGTTGTCTCAAATAAGGTTTATATAAGCACAGGATTATATTCCAGACACATTACTTATGTATGTTATGTGAATAAGGACAGAGTTCATGAAAAAAAAAAAACCTTCCTTCAAGATGTGTGTTTTATTTCCATGTTTAATTCTAGGGCAAAATAAGAAACCTCACCATGCTTCCCAGGTGGCTCAGTGGTTAAGAATCTGCCTGCCAGGACAGGAGACACAGGTTCAGTCCCTGGGTTGGGAAGATCCCCTGGAGTGGCAACCGAATATTTCCCAGTGTTCTTTCCTGGAAAATCCCATGGACAGAGGAGCCTGGTGAGCTACACAGTCCATGAAGTCGCAAAGAATCAAACACGACTGAGCACGCACCAACACACGCGCACGTGCAGCCTCACAGCTTTCAGAGAGTAGGCCCGCCCCCTGATTAGGTTTGCCTGCGTCCGTGTGAAGGGGAGGGAGTGGGAGCATGGTCTTGAATCCTGTTGTCACATGTTATACGGGCAGAACAGATGTGCCAAAGGGCTAGAAAAAATTTATCAGTGCACTCTTTTCACTGAGCTCAATTCTAAGGACTGCTTGCTTCCAGTAGTTCCTCAGGTGATAATAAAACAGATTCATTTGGAAGCAAATAAATTCTGTGATATAAACAAACTCTTCGGGAAGCAATGTTACCTCTGCAACTTTTTGACATGGAAATATGTCTCCTATTGCATGATCGTGCATACTTCCTCAACAGTTATAGATACACTTCTAAAGCACACCAAACACTTGAGCAATTAATTATAACTGCTACTCTTTGCTCTATGATTGTTTTATGTGTTTAATTTTTGTCTTACACTCCTGGCTAGTAAGCTCCTTTACTACATGCTTTATATGTCTTTATATCCTCCAAGGTATTTACTGCAGTGTTGGAAAGAGCAGTGGCTCGATAAATGCCAGACTCACTGTCAAGGCTATTTGGCACTTTCGATGATTTTTGAAGATTCAAGCAAGTTCATAGTTCTGCTATGCCTTCTTAGTATTATTTTAGTTTCTCTGGCAAGGACCCGCTGACGCTCCTTCATTAAGGAGCCAAAATTGCACATTCAAAACACAGCTTCCAGCAATATCAACTGTGTGATCAACGTAACCTTGAAGAATTCATGGTAACTGCAATGACATCAGGAAAAGGCACGAGAGCAAACACAGGAATGGGAGATTTATGGATTCACAACTGATCGTATCTGGATGTGCATTCATTTTGCAAGCATGATTATTTGAGAGCAGTGTTCAAACATTGTTATGTCATGAGATATCTTATCCTAGATTTTCTAAATAATTTTGATCTCTGCCTTTTCTGTCATCTGAATGACCATATTGCCTCGACCCACTTGATGTGATTATTTTGCTGTAGCTGCTGCGTTTTATTCTGATGGATATTGGAAACTGTGTCTTAAAACAAAATGAGTAATTTTCATGGAACTACTTTGACAACATTAAGCATAATATATTAACAGGGACTATATTAACAGGGACTCAGACCAGGGTGACTAAGGTTGGAAAGATATTTTAGTCACTTGCTTATTAAAGGACTTGATTTTCAATTTGCCTGTTAGGAAAATGAGAATGATAACCTGCTTTTCAAGACTGTACAGATGTGGGATGTGACAAAGAGATGAAATTGCTCCGACTATGCTTGTATTATTGTTATTGTAATTTATTATTATAAAATAATCATTAGTTTTCTTACGTGATTTAGGGAGTGAACATATAACCAATAATTCATAGGTTTCCAAATATAATGTTTCAGTGTATGAAATACATTTAAGTTGGAATTTTGTTTGCAGAATATTGCTCAGTTCAGTCCAGTCACTCAGCCATGTCCAACTCTTTGGGACCCCATGGACTGTAGCACGCCAGGCTTCCCTGTCCATCACCAACTCCCAGAGCTTGCTCAAACCCATGTCTTTCAAGTCGGTGATGCCATCCAACCATCTCATCCTCTGTCGTCCCCCTCTCCTCCTGCCTTCAATCTTTCCCAACATCAAGGTCTTTTCAAATGAGTCAGTTCTTTGCATCAGGTGGCCAAAGTATTGGAGTTTCAGCTTCAGCATCAGTCCTTCCAATGAATATTCAGGACTGATTTCCTTTAGGATGGACTGGTTTGATTTCCTTGCAGTCCAAATGACTCTCAAGAGACTTCTCCAGCACCACAGTTCAAAAGCTTCAGTTCTTCGCTGCTCAGCTTTCTTTATAGTCCAATTCTCACATCCATACATGACTACTGGAAAAACCATAGCTTTGACTAGATGGAACTTTGTTGGCCAAGTAACATTTGCTTTTTAATATGCTGTCTGGCTTTTAGCTAAACAGAGCTAAAACAGAGCTAAAAGCTATGGCCATGGCTTTTCTTTCAAGGAGCAAGCGTCTCTCAATTTCATGGCTTCAGTTGCCATTTGGAGCCCCCAAATAAAGTCTCCCACTGTTTCCATTGTTTCCCCATGTATTTGCCACAAGAAATGCATGCAGAATACAATACTTTAGAGTAAATATAACAAGTGAGTGATATTCGTTCAGTCATGTCTGACTCTTTGCGACCCCGCAGACCATACCCTGCCAGGCTCCTCTGTCCACGGAATTCTCCAGGCAAAAATACTGGAGTGGGTTGCCATTTCCTTCTCCATGAGAAATAACGAAGTATTATTTATAATCTGATTTTTTTTGGTAAGAAAGCCTCTGTCAAGACTATCTGAGACTCATTATTCATTGGTATTGACCTGTGATCTCTTTACAGCTGATTGTGGGTTTCTTGCCTTTAAAGGAACTGTCACTTCTCTGCATATTTCTCCTAAATGTGCATCTCTAGACAGAATATTTCCTATGAGCTTGGCTGTGTATTTTTAGTTGCGTGCTGAGCTCTGGTTTCCCCCTGTTGGTGACTGTCTTGGGGCACGCGGTTACAACAAAGGCCCCCAACTTGCTCCTCCGACACAGGGCCACCCACTCTCAGGAAGCCTCTTCCCCTGTCCAGAGAGGGTGGCAGAGGGCTTGCAGTGTTATTGCTTTACTTTGTCACCCCCTAGCCCCAGTCTCTTCCAGAGAGCAGAGTAACCGCGTTCAAAGTCAGCTGTAAATACTCCTCTGTTTGTTTATTTTTATCCTATTTTAAAGACCATCAACGTTGCCACTTCAGAAATACCTGACCTTTTATACTTTCTACATGTGTGCCATTGTAAAGAAATTTAGAGACAGAGGCCATTACATCAATGTCTTATCTCTCCCACACTGTCGTAGGCTTCCTAAGGACACCACATCTCATCACATAGGAGAGATTTCCGAGCTTCAGCAAAAAGCAAATGAAATGAACAGTGATGAGGCCACCACTGATGGTGTCTTTAAACGCAGGCTCTTGTCCGTTTAACACAATGTTATACTTGAGACTGCACACCCACACTTGTACATGAAAACAGTGAAAAGGAATGCTGTGTTTGAAGGAAACCATCGTTTTTGTTTTTCTTGATGCACATATTTTAATTTGAATGAAAAATAAGATTACCTTCAGTCTTGGGGAAATCACTGACCATTTGCTTGTTGAAAGGGAAAGTATGATTTTGTAAAAATGTGGGAATGCTCGGAGCATGATAACGTCAGCTGTTGTCTTCATTGCATAGACTTCCTTTCCCAAGGTGTCCTTTTGAAAGGCTATTATTATATTTTTTTTCTTGAGTGTCATGGCAGTGAGTCACCAGACTGCAAGTAAAGGACAGGAAATAGACACTGGCCACTCTCTAATGAGAAAGAAAAGCAGTGTGGAGGGGGACAGCAGGATGCTAAGAAACATGGAAACATTCTGGTTTTGTGAATTCCTGGAGAAGAAGCTAAGCCACCTTTAAAAACAAAACCTAAAGCTTTTATTTTAAATTTTATTTTTACTTTCTTTTACTTTACAATACCGTATTGGTTTTGCCATATATTGACATGAATCCACCACAGGTGTATACAAGCTCCCAATCCTGAATCCCCTCCCACCTCCCACCCCATATCATCTCTCTGGATCATCCCCATGCACCAGCCCCAAGCATCCTGTATCCTGTATTGAACATAGGCTGGTGCTTCGTTTCTTACATGATAGTATACATGTTTCAATGCCATTCTCCCAAATCATCCCACCCTCTCCCTCTCCCCAGAGTCCAAAAGTCCATTCTACACATCTGTGTCTCTTTTGCTGTCTCGCATACAGGGTCATCACTACCATCTTTCTAAATTCCATATATATGTGTCAGTATACTGTACTGGTGTTTTTCTTTCTGGCTTACTTCACTCTGTATAATCAGCTCCAGTTTCATCCACCTCATTAGAACCGATTCAACTGTATTTTTTTAATGGCTGAGTAGTACTCCATTGTGTATATGTACCACAGCTTTCTTATCCATTCGTCTGCTGATAGACATCTAGGTTGCTTCCATGTCCTGGCTATTATAAACAGTGCTGCAATGAACATTGGGGTACATGTGTCTCTTTCAATTCTGGTTTCCTCAGTGTGTATGCCCAGCAGTGGGATTGCTGGGTCATAAGGCAGTTCTATTTGCAATTTTTTAAGGAGTCTCCACACTGTTCTCCACAGTGGCTGTACTAGTTTGCATTCCCGCCAGCAGTGTAAGAGGGTTCCCTTTTCTCCACACCCTCTCCAGCATTTATTGCTTGTAGACTTTGGATCGCAGCCATTCTGATTGGTGTGAAATGGTACCTCATTGTGGTCTTGATTTGCATTTCTCTGATAATGAGTGATGTTGAGCATCTTTTCATGTGTTTGTTAGCCATCTGTATGTCTTCTTCGGAGAAATGTCTGTTTAGTTCTCTGGCCCATTTTTTGATTGGGTCGTTTATTTTTCTGGATTACCAGGACCTTATGAACAAATATTAAGGAGCTGGACAGAGAAAATGTAAGTGTGTCTTGTCTTCACGTCATTTATAGGAAAAATCCATATGGTTTGAAATTGCTTATTAGCTTGAATATTTTACATCTTAAGGAGTCACTTTTCCATTTACTAGCATTTAGTATATTTTGTTATATGAATAAAGTCCCATGTAGAAATTTATAGGAAAAAAATAGAAAAAAATGTGTGAAAATGTTAATGAAAACCACTTTTAAGTAGATTTATCCTAACAATTTAGGATAATATCTGTGAAAAAGTTGAATTTCATGTTTCATTTCAGTGCACTATATATGTGTTTCTTTGTTTTACAAATGGTTTTAAGGTGCTTTCTATCACAGAACAATGTTAATAACAGCCATTTAACAGATAATCAATTCTTTCCTAAAATGATTTTTAAAGAGATAAGAAATAAATGCATAAGCTCAAATAAGTAATTTTACATTTAGCGATTTATAAACTACAAAATAGTCATTATACTTTAGAAATCACTGAAAGATAAGAAAATGTATACACTTAGATAGCCAAAAAAAAAAAAAAACACCACGGCATAAAGAAAATTCAAAAGAAGATAAAATAGCCAACAGTTTATAAAACAAGATGACAGAATCAGTTAGTAAGTGGAAATTCTGGGAATAGAGCAAAACATTATAAATTCTCTTATCAAAGAGTAAAATTAATATTAGATTTTAAAAAGCCAAATTCAGTCTGCTCACAAAGAAATAAAACTGTAATATGAAAGGTTAATAGCACTCATCTGTTGAGCACTTGCAAGGTGCCAGACACTACTCTAACTGCTTTAGCAAGATGTTCTCATCCAGCACGAGGTGAGCGCTGCTATAGGCGCCTCTTGTTGATGTCTCCTCTTTCCATTCTAATAGACCCATTTTTTAATTGAATGAACAAGCCTCCCTTCGCAACCTTGTTCACGAAAAACTGACCAGACCTCTAGGTTTCAGGAATAACCTCTTGGAAACACTACCCAGCATGTCACTTATGAAATCAATGAGATAGAAAGGGAAGCTGACAGGACAGTTTTCTTGCTCGTGGAAATAAGACATTGTGTCTATCTATGGGTGCCCTTGAGGAGACCCTGGGCTTTGCAGAGTGATCTCAGTGGAAAGGAGAGGCTCCCTGGCAGCCCCAGCAAGCAAGGAGGAAGGCAGGGGGATAGCATGAGATGCCATGAGTTGACAGGACTTATTCTTGAAAACCCAAGACTCCCTAAAGATACACAGAAATACCTGATAGCTTTTGAGAGAGGAGTTTTTTATGGCAAGAGGGTGTGCACACCAGAGAAATGCAAGCTCTGAAAATGGAGATTTTATATAACTATAGTGACAGAAAGTGAAGAGGAACTAAAGAGCCTCTTGATGAAAGTGAAAGAGGAGAGTGAAGAAGGTGGCTTAAAGCTCAACATTCAGAAAACGAAGATCATGGCATCCGGTCCCCTCACTTCATAGGAAATAGATGGAGAAACAGTGGAAACAGTGTCAGACTTTATTTTTAGGCTCCAGAATCACTGCAGATGGTGACTGCAACCATGAAATTAAAAGACGCTTACTCCTTGGAAGAAAAGTTATGACCAACCTAGATAGCATATTGAAAAGCAGAGACATTACTTTGTCAACAAAAGTCTGTCTAGTCAAGGCTATGGTTTTTCCAGTGGTCATGTATGGATGTGAGAGTTGGACTGTGAAGAAATCTGAGTGCCAAAGAATTGATGCTTTTGAACTGTGGTGTTGGGGAAGACTCTTGAGAGTCCCTTGGACTGCAAGGAGATCCAACCAGTCCATCCTAAAGGAGATCAGTCATGGACGTTCTTTGGAAGGAATGATGCTAAAGCTGAAACTCCAATACTTTGGCCACCTCATGTGAAGAGTTGACTCATTGGAAAATACTCTGATGCTGGGAGGGATTGGGGGCAGGAGGAGAAGGGGATGATCGAGGATGAGATGGCTGGATGGCATCACGGACTCAATGGATGTGAATGTGAGTGAACTCCGGGAGTTGGTGATGGACAGGGAGGCCTGGCGTACTGGATTCATGGGGTCGCAAAGAGTCGGACATGACTGAGCGACTGAACAGAACTGAACTGAACTGAACTGAATAGTGACATACAGTTCTGTAAACAGATTTGTAAGTCTCTAAAAATGAAAAATTCTGAGAAATTATAAATTCTCCCAGAAAACAGCATTAAAAGAAAAAGAAAAAGAAAAATTTTTATGGCAGTGCATTCCTGATAAAATTAAAAGAAAACCAAAAAAGAAATAACCTTATTTGATATAGAAAAGGCAAGTTACCTTAAGCCAAGAGCCAACATAATTTTCAGCAATAAAACACAAGAGGTACTCCAATATAAATAAAAACCATGTTGCCACTGGTGCTATTTAAAATTGTCCTGAAATTATGGACAATTTCAATTTAATATGATAAAATTTTAAAATAAGAAATATAATCATTGAGGAATAAGCAATAGGTCAAAGTTGCTTATTATTCAAACAACTGAAAATAATAAACAGGAAAACTCTAGTTTTATTAATAAGAGAGTTTAAAAGAAAAATCCTACACAAAATAAAAATCGTATTAAATCAGTAACTTTACTATTTAAGAACACAAGCAATTAAAAGAATCTAATTTTTTAAGTGGGTTTATTTAAAGTAAATTTAAAATAACTATAACGTATATTAAAATATATCTAACCTATATAAAGAACACTATACCATTTCCTTGAGGGACCTAAAAATGAAAATATTAATCAGTTAATTATTTTCTGTGTCTGGAATATAGATTGCATGCTATAAATGTTTTTGAGATGATGATAGATAAGTTATTTCTTCCTAGATAGAAGATTATTGACAAAATATATTCACAAGCTAATTTGTCCAGTGTTGACTGTGCACAGTACTATCGTAATGAAACCTTACGTAAGCTGGACAGAATTCTTGCTTTGCACACTCCCATGGTGTGAATAACAGTGACCATGGCACGATGAGCACTATCTTGTAATGTTAAAAACTTTCAGTTACAATTTTGATATTTTTCTTTCTAACTTGACAGTACAACTTTAAATTTCATCTGAAAGGAAAAATAGCATATATAATCAATGGTAGAGCAATGAGAAAATGTAGTGTGATTAGATATGAAAATCAATGAGAAGCAGTTAAATGCCATGGTCCCTAAGACTTGACAACTTACGCGATAAAATATTTAGCCTTCCAAAATAAATTCTAGTGTATACATGTCTTTAATAGTTAAGAGAAGCTTGACTGATAGAGAAATGGTGGATTTTCCACTGGGTTCTAATGATTCCATCACCAAAATAAATCCCCATATAGATCAGTTTTTTAAAAGTTTTAAAGTAAAACCATGGAAAAAAATCCAGTAATGATCTTAGACTAATTAACTAATTTGAGCCATAGAAAAAGACTTAGAAGTCACAACAATGAGAGAACTCAGAAAGAAAAAATTTTGTCACTAAGAATTAAAGCTCATTAAAAAAATCAGTCATTATTAAAAAGCTAGTGACAAACTAGAAGCATGCTTATAATAACAACGACAAAAAAGATAGCCAAAAGGAAAGCATTATAGCTGTAATCAATAATGAACTCTGACAAGTTAAAAAAATAAAATCACTAAAACCCCAATAGAAAATAGCAAACGTCATAAGTGAATAATTCACAGAAGACATACAAATAGGCATTAAACATGTGGAATTTTTCATATTTTTTACCAACCAAAAACTATAAATTAAGATCATGAAATTCTCTTTCAGACTGTCAAAGGAATTTTTTTCAACAGTGATACTTTGTGCTGCTAATGATGGGTAAAATTGCATATTACCCTGAATCACTAATGATAAGTTATTACATTTCTACTTGATGATAGGTCTTTCAAACTTTTTATATCTTTTGGTTTGGAAATTCTACTTCTAAGAAAAATGATCATAAGAAAATTATTACAGGTGGATCAGATTTAGGCACACAAAATGTCCTTTGTTTATTATTCATGATAATGTAAAATTAGGAGTGGTGGCTGTTCAGTCGCTAAGTCATATCTGACTCTTTGTGACGCCATGAACTGCAGCATGCCAGGTTTCTCTGTCCTCCACTATCTCCCAGAGTTTGCTCAAACTCATGTCCATTGAGTCCATGATGCCATCCAACCATTTCATCCTCTGTTGCCCTCTTCTTGCCCTCAATCATTCCCAGTATCAAAGGTCTTTTCTAATAAGTCAGCTTTTCGCATCAGGTGGCCAAAGTATTAGAGTTTCAGCTTCAGCATCAGTCCTTCCAATGAATATTCAGGGTTGATTTGCTTTAGGATTAGCTGGTTTGATCTCTTTGCAGTCCAAGGATCTCTTAAGAGTCTTCTCTAGCACCACAATTCAAAAGCATCAATTAGGGAAGATAGTACTTAAATGTTGAATAATAGGAAATAAATTATATCAATGTTGGTACTTCCATGAAATGGACTCTTATACAAATAATTCATATTCTCAGAATCTTTAATAACACTGAAAATGCCTTCAGTATATTGGACTATATATATATAGTTAGTTAGTGTTAGTCACTCAGTCGTGTCCGACTATGCACCTCATGGACTGTAGCCTGTTAGGCTCCTCTGTCCATGGGATTTTTCCAGGCAGGAATACTGGAGTGAGTTGCCACTTCCTTCTCCAGGGAATCTTCCTGACCCAGGAACTGAACCCGGGTCTTTGCTTCGCAAGTAGATTCTTTTACTGTCTGAAAGTGAAAGTGAAACTCAGTCGTGTCCAACTCTTTGTGACCCAACAGACCATGTAGTCCATAGATTTCTCCAGGCCTGAGTACTGGAGCGGGTAGACTTTCCATTCTCCAGGGGACCTTCCCAACACAAGGCTCCCCACAAGGCTGTCTCAGCCACCAGTATTTGTCATATATATGTGTGTATGTGTGTGTGTATAGTATGACCTAAATTTTGGTGAGATTTGAGGGATTCCCTGGTAGCTCAGCTGGTAAAGAATCCGCGCACAATACGGGAGACTTGAGTTTGATCCCTGGGTTGGGAAAACCCTGGAGAAGGTAATGGCTACCCACTCCAATATTCTGGCTGGAATTCCATGGACTACAAATGGACTATAGAGTCGGACATGACTGAGCAACTTTCACTTTCACTTTCACTTCTGGAAATTATGGATCATTTCTATTTTGTCTTTTCTACTTTTAGTCCACTTGAATGTTTTCTAGAATGAGCATGTATTCATCAATGATCAAATAAACATCTTTCAAAAAATAAATAATTTTCACAAGAAACAAAAGTCTTTTTACTTTGAGACATTGAGCCTATTTGTATCAAATTTAAGAGAAAAAAAATCCTGTTTCTTTAAATTCGAGTTCTGTGTTGGGCCGCCCCTGGGAGGTTGTGCTGAATTTTCCCCATTAAGCAGTTTCCTAAGGAGAAACCACCTGATCAAGCATTCACTGCACCAATTTCTTCAGATTTTTAATTTCAAAACATTTCACTTGGCAGAGGCAGGCCGGGGAGCCCTGTCAGGGACCGCTGGTATTTGGCAGTAACAGTGGAAGCACAGGAAGGAACGGAGCTCCAGAGCAAGCCAGCACGCTTTAATCAGCTTCGAGTCCTGCAAGAGCCAAGATTTACAGGGGCCTCACCCCCAGGTAGAAGCAGAGCGACGCATCCAGCTTTGCTGCGAGGTTTTATAAGCGATGTTATCACTCAGAGCGCAGAGGCATAAACGGAGAGGGACTGGAAGACAAGAACATAATGTTTTCACACGCTAAGCTTAATTTCAATATCGTTCCGTGCTCCTGGGGCTTCCTTATGAATGACTGTAAAACTCCATTGTTTTTGAAAATTAGTGGATCACAAGGAAAATTGCACATTTGATGAGTCTGGTGTAATGCGTTGGTGTTCCAGTGGCCTTGCCTCACACCAGGGCGCACTTCAGCTGGCCCTAGTTTCAGGAAACGATCTGCAGAAAATGACAAAGGATGGAAGCAAACTTTTTTTTCTGCATTTGGCACAAACAAAATTTCCAAAAGAGAAGAAGAAAAGAAAGACACTAGGCCAAGAACATTCTAAGGAGCCATGCCTATAATTGAAGAGCAGCTGTAGGGAAGCACTAAGTTACATGGCCAGTGTGTGCTGGATGCAGTGGGCTGACACATACCGCTTTTGAACTCGACAGCGTTGCACAGATAATGTTTCCACCATTCTCTCCCCCATTTCCGAACAATTTCTTGTTGTATTATATATTGTATCTACAGCTGTGCTATGTTGAGTGGCCATAAAACCATCCATTTGTGTAATCTCGGGGCAAAAAGCATCACAAAGGGAAGCGATGGGACTGGGACCGTGATCCATCTTCATTTATGCATTTAAAATTTTTCTCACTGTGATAGCCTGGTGAGGTGGATGTCTTCTTGTGAAAACCACAGAGAGCCAGCTGCCTCTTCCTACTCCAACAGACATCAGTAGAGACAATAACATTAAGGATTCATAATCCCACATAGAAGTACACAACATTATCCTAACTAAATTTTCTCCCTTCGCATCCCCAAGACTTATTAATACATGGGATAAAAAGCTATGGGAGCTCTCGCTTCCACAGTGTGTATGATGGATATCATATTCCAGCTGTTCAGTTTGGAAGCTTTGTCCCAGATTCATCAAGTTCGAGTGGAAATAAACAGAACGTGGGGATCTGATTCTCACAGTCTTTCTGAGTTCTCGTCATTTTTCCTCTCTTTTGTGCCCAAAATATTACCTGAATCACAACAGTTCTCAATTTTTTCCTTGCAATTTTATCTCAGCTGAGTCTGTGTTTTGCCACCAGACTGTGATACATGCCTCAAACATTTTAAATCCTTTCGAGGGGAAGATATTAGCTACACTGGCATGCAGTCTCCTTTGCTCGTTTCTTTTCCTTCACAAGACCTCTGCACATCGTCGCTGGGACAGTGGTCTTCTCCCTGTCAACTCTCAACCCTCTCTTGACATCTTCTTCCTAGACTTGAACTGCTATCTATGTGTTAGTGAATTGATGTTTTCAGCCTGTGGTGTTGGAGAGGACTCTTGAGAGTTTTCCGGACTGCAAGGAGACCAAACCAGTCAATTCTAGAGGAAACCAATCCTGAATATTCATTAGAAGGTTTGGTGCTGAAGCTCTAATACTTTGGCTATCTTATGTGAAGGGTTGACTCATTAGGAAATAAGCATGATGCTGGGAAAGATTAAAGGCAAAAGGAGATGGAGGCAGCAGAGGAAGAGATGATTAGACAGCATGAATGACTCAGTTGAGCAAACTCAGGAGATAGTGAAGGACAGGTGAGCCCAGCAGGCTGCAGTCTGCGTGATGACAGAGTTGGAATTGACTTAGTGACTGAATGACAACATGTGTTGATGACTTTCAAACTTATCTTGCTTTCCCAGACTTCTCCCGGGAGCTACAGATTTTGTATCCAACTATTTGACATCTGCATAGGTAGCTCTGTTAGACATCTCAAAGGTAACATAGCTGGAATAGAGCTACTGATTTCTAGCCCACCCTGCTCCTTCGGAAAGGAAGTTGCTTGGTCTTTGCCATCACCACAGGAAGCGCCACTGCACCATCTCCCAGCTGCTCACTCTTAACATCCGGTTGTCAACTTCCATTCCATGTTCTTCACATTCTGCTGCTGTTGCTGCTGTTGCTGATAAGTCGCTTCAGTCATGTCCGACTTTGTGAGACCCAATCCATAAAAGGCTACATCACAGAGATCTTTATGAAGAGCCCATTCATTTATTACGTTTAGAATTTTCTCCCCTGTCACTCTGCTTCTCTCCAAAGAGCCAGAAGAGATTCCTTGGAGACTTGTGGGAATACAGTACACTTTAGGGGATGTGCAGGATGAGGGCAAATGGCCATTGGTTCTCCGTGGGGTTTCACCCCTTCCAGTCATTAAGGCTAGCTCGCTTATTGCCTACTCACTGCTTGCCCAGCTGATGGCTCTTCCCGTGGTCAGAACCCAGCGGTGGTCCTCGATAATTCAGTTAACTGTCAGCCTTTATTGATGTTGCTGTGATTCCTCTGTGTTTGGGTCGTCACCTCCAGCGGAGCCCTGATCTTGCTGATACTGCAGAAGGGCCACAGTAGGTGCTTTTCAACTCGGGTTTCTTTCCAGCTTCTCCATTTAGGGCAGGAGATCTTTCTAGATCAGTCCCCATACTTCCAGGAATAGGAAATCTTACTTCTACCATATATTTTGTACCCTACTTTTTAGTACAGTCTTAAATTTTGTAGGATAAGGGATGGGGGAGGATATGGGATTTGAGATTCAATCAGCTACTTTTAACCCACCTCCTCTCTGGACCAAAGATGAGAATACAAGATAGAGAACAATATATTTTAGAACTTGCCTCTGTTTCTTCTGATCCTACACCTCTCACTCCTACCTACCAATTCCAAAGGAACAAGAAGGAGCAAGCTTCAGGCTTCTATCCTGAAAGTATTATCTTTTAAGATAGAAAGTACTGTCTTTCTCCATCCCAGTTCTAAATTCAAAGCTGAGCTTTTTCTGGATTGGCTTTAGGAGAGTGGGACCAACATGTTACTGAGAGTTTAAATTTCATGTGCTGCTGCGACTGCATGACAGTGAATAGTTATAAGGTATTTGTACATATTATTTAGATTATAAGTTTTAATTTTATCAACATTAAGATATTGCCTTAAAAGTTCAGGGAGACAGTGTAAACTTCTGGGAATATATTCATTGAGCTCAGAGAAGAAATATTACAAATCATTTTTTGTTGTATTGTTCATAATATGAGTTATTACAATATTATATGTGCATTTGAGAAGAAATTTCCTAGCTGGTATGCCAAAAGAACTTACATTTATGACAATATGGTGCCATGTATGAAATATGATATTATAACAATATTATCATTCAAGTTTTTTTGTTAGTGAGTGACTGAACTGAACTTGTATACTCAAAGTGATGTTGATCTTGTACAAACAAAGCAGATTTCAATCAGATGTATTAGAAAATCTTGGGCACAATCATTGTAGTGACTGGAGTAGAGATTACTGAAGTCTTCTTTTGGCCATTGTGAGGCAGTAAGATCCAACCAGTCCATTCTGAAGGAGATGAGCCCTGGGATTTCTTTGGAAGGAATGATGCTAAAGCTAAAACTCCAGTACTTTGGCCACCTCATGCGAAGAGTTGACTCATTGGAAAAGACTTTGATGCTGGGAGGGACTGGGGGCAGGAGGAGAAGGGGACGACTGAGGATGAGATGGCTGGATGGCATTACGGACTCGATGAACGTGAATCTGAGTGAACTCCGGGAGTTGGTGATGGACAGGGAGGCTTGGGGTGCTGCGATTAATGGGGTCGCAAAGAGTCGGACACGACTGAGCGACTGAACTGAACTGAACTGAAGAGGGACTTTTTAAAAAATAAATGAAACCATTCAGAGCTTATCCCTCAGATCAATGACTGACCTGCATACAGTGATATCAACCATCATGCAACCAAAAGAGCTGTTTCCTAGGGGCCATGTCAGGGTACTGTGCTTGGTTTGCCCATGTGGTTATTATTGCCTTAATTCCAGTGTTATTTCTCCTCTATGTATAGTCAATGTAAAGCCATATAATGATCTAGGGATAATATATATTTGTGAAGTGTAATTCTCACTGCTCTTGTACTAATTAGGATGAGAAATTAAATCAAAATCACATCAATCTCTAAATTTTTCTCCATTATTTTACTTACTGCTGCTGCTTCTGCTAAGTCACTTCAGTTGTGTTGGACTCTGTGCGACCCGAGAGATGGCAGCCCACCAGGCTCCCCCCGTCCCTGGGATTCTCCAGGCAAGAACACTGGAGTGGGTTGCCCTTTCCTTCTCCAACGCATGAAAGTGAAAACTAAAAGTGAAGTCACTCAGTCGTGTCCGAGTTTTCGCGACCCCATGGACTGCAGCCTACCAGGCTCCTCTGTCCATTGGATTTTCCAGGCACGAGTACTGGAGTGGGGTGCCATCGCCTTCTCCAACAGTCTATATATATTACTATATTGAAAGGGTGTTAATAAACAGCATATACACGTTCTGCATTTTTTCTGATTTGATAATTCAATTCAGTTCAGTCACTTAGTCATGTCCGACTCTTTGCGACCCCATGAATCGCAGCACCCCAAGCCTCCTTGTCCATCACCAACTCCCAGAGTTTACCTAAACCCATGTCCATCGAGTCGGTGATGCCATTCAGCCATCTCATCCTCTGTCATCCCCTTCTCCTCCTGACCCCAATCCCTCCCAGCATCAGAGTCTTTTCCAATGAGTCAACTGTTTGCATGAGGTAGCCAAAGTATTGGAGTTTCAGCTTCAGCATCAGTCCTTCCAATGAACACCCAGGACTGATCTTCTTTAAGATGGACTGTTTAGATCTCTTTGCAGTCCAAGGGACTCTCAAGAGTCTTTTCCAACACCACAGCTCAAAAGCATCAATTCTTCGGTGCTCAGCTTTCTTCACAGTCCAACTCTCACATCCATACATGACCACTGGAAAAACCATAGCCTTGACTAGACAGACTTTTGTTGACAAAGTAATGTCTCTGCTTCTGAATATGCTATCTAGGTTGGTCATAACTTTTCTTCCAAGGAGTAAGCGTCTTTTAATTTCATGGCTGCAGTCACCATCTGCAGTGATTCTGGAGCCTAAAAAAATAAAGTCTCACACTGTTTCCCCATCTATTTCCTATGAAGTGAGGGGACCAGATGCCATGATTTTCATTTTCTGAATGTTGAGCTTTAAGCCAACTTTTTCTCTCTCCTCTTTCACTTTCATCAAGACTGGCTTTCAACTGGTGTGTTCAGACCATTTAAATAGAATTGTGTTACTGGTTTTGTTGGAGTTGAGCGCACCATTTTATTTTTCTCCTTGTCATAATTTTTTAAAAAGCATTTCCTCCTTTTCTATCTTCTTTTGGAGTATTTTAATATTTCCTATATTCCATTTCAATCGACCTTTTGGATTTTTTATTGTACATTATTTTAGTGTTTATTCTAGGGATTATAAATAAGTGCATGTTCCTGAATTTTCATAGTCTATTACAGCTAATATTTTACCATCTTAAGTGAAATAGAAGGCTTGCAAATATACAGGTCTTTGTGCTATCTACTTTTAGATTAGTATTGCTGTCTGCATATATTGAAATATACAAGACAGTGTTATGTTTTTTCTCATTTACCTAGTCATACATATTTTATGGGGGCTTTCCAGGTGGCACAGTTGTAAAGAATCAGCCTCTCGATGCAGGAGATGCAAGAGACACAGGTAAGATTCCCTGGGTCGAGAAGATCCCCTGCAGGAGGAAATGGCAACCAGCTCCAGGATTCTTGCCTAGAGAATCCTTTGGACAGAAGAGCCTGGTAGGCTACAGGCCATGGGGTCACAAAGAGTCAGATATGACTGAGCATACACACACATGCAGCTATTTTATAGAAGTCTACTGCAGAGAAAAATCGTCTATTATATTTACCAAGATATAAAACATTTCTGTTGTTCCACCATCATTCCTAAGGGTTCTAGTTTTCTTCTGAGGTCATTCTACTTCAGCCTGAAGGGCTTCTTTCAGCCCGTCTTTGGAAGCTCCTTGGATGAATTCTCTCAGTTTTTCTTTACGAGAGGATAGGTTATTTATCTTTCAGTCTTAAAGGATATGTTAATTGGATACAGAATTCTTACCTGACAGTTTTTTTTTCCCAGAGACTTTCTTTGACTGCACCTGCCTTGTTTCTTAGTAACCCTCTGTATGTAACGTGTCACTTTTCTCTGGCTCCTCTCAGGATTGATTTTTTTTTCAGCAACCTAATTATGTTTCAGAGTGCACTTTATTTTGAGCTTATCTTGGTTGAATTTGCTGATCTTCTTGAATCTTAAATGAATATAGTTTATCAGATTGGGGACGTTTTTAGCCATTTCTTTTAATTTTTCCCAGCACCCATCTCTCTTCTCCTAAGAGTTTACATACAGCCATTTTGTCAGATAACCTGCACTTGACATGAGGTTTCTGAGAGCCAGCTCGTATGCATCAAGAATTCAGATTCCTTCTTCCATTACTTAGTCATATGGCAGATTCTCTAGGATAATTCTGTGATTTATTCTTTGTGAGGTTTCATCAAATACCTAACAGCTGCAAAGGTTCCTTGATAAACATTACACATATACTTTTTAATTTTACAAATAAATACACATGATGAAAGCATACAAGATTCCAATTTCTATAGTGACTTTTATGAAAGGAAATTGACACATGTAATTTTAACCCATATGTGAATTTTAATATTCTCATCTCTAACATCAAATAAACCCTGAGGTTTTTGGGGTTTTGATTTTTTTTTAGCTATAGTCTGGTGGTCTGCCTGTGATAAACTTAACATGTGAGGAAAAAATAAAATTTTATTTGCTGCTTGCAGACTAAATCTTTTAAAGAGAAGCAAGTTTATTGATGTTGTAAGCAACATGATGCCTCTTGGGATGAGGGATGACCTGTCTAAAAGCACCTCCTCCTTCCCTTCCTCTCTTTCTTTATATTCTTTTAATTAAGAAGATTGCTGATTAAAGGTTCATTAGGAAGCACATTTCCTATTCTTGGTAAAATAAAGTTATTTTAAGAAAGGTATCATATTAAATATGAGTGCCTCCTCGCTCATATTTCATCTTTCATATGAAAACTTCTGTATCTTCAAATTGTTCCCTTACTATTAATATGATCCAACAATACAGTAACTCCCCTTTTCTGTTTTCTGGTATTTCATATTGTAAGAATGCCTTAATACTTGGATAACAGTTCTGTATCACTGAGCTTGTCATGGGATAATTCTGTTCCCAGAAAGGCAAGAAGTGAATTTCTCCCTGAATTCAGATTATTCATCCTGTCAGTCACTATAGCTTTGCAAACCACTTGGGTTTTGGGAGAGGGGGTGCTGGAATGTGTCTCTCAAGCCAGAAAATGAACTCAATAAAGATCCTAGTTTGCCACCACCAAGGATCCCTGGGAGATCGTTTCCAATCTTATTGGTTGTAAAGAGTTTCCTTTGTTCAGCAGCAAACTGGGAGTTAAAAAGCAAGGAAGTAGGAAGTTCCTAAACATTTATAGGGGCTCTTTAGAGTAAAGGTGTGGTAGCTGTGTCTGCGAAGTGATATTTAATAGGGCAGGGTCTTCCTACTGAGTCAATTAGCAGGATCATAAACTGGGCTGTAAGCCTGAAAATTTTTCCATTTTCATTTGTTTCCCTGCTGGCTAAGTATTTAACAAATTCTTCTGTAAATTGAGGATTACTACATAGAAATATCCAAGGAAAGGAAAGATTATCCACACTTCTACTGGAGTTTGAAAGTGGGGGGGAAGGTATTTGCATTTCAACTGGGTCCCAGCACTAACTCAGGTGAGAACCTTAAAAGGAGGTGACATCAGGGAGGCACAGCTGGAATCATGATTCATCCAGTATCCACACATAGAGATTACCTTTTCAGTGTTGAAGCTTTAGAGGGCTTTTTCCTGTGATCTTCAAAAGGAAACAAGTTTTCTCACAGCTTTGCTATCTGATGTGGTCCCCCCGATGCTTCAGCTCCTATGGAACTGATGACCCATTATCACATCAATAATTGCCCCAAATTGTTCCCTACTTTTTTTAAAGGATGTCTACAGTTTCTGCCTATTCTAATAAAATTATGTGTTCTTTGAAGTTAGGGATGTAACTTCAAGTTGGCTATTTTCTCACAAAGATTATAACTTACTGTGGTGAGTGATATACATATTCCACATTTGCAAAAGGTAGATGGTAGCCTAGAGGTCAAAATCATCCTGGGGCTTCCCTGGTGGCTCAGTGGTAAAGAATTCACCTCCCCGTGCAGGATACCCAAGTTCGATCCCTGGTCTGGGAAGATCCCACATGCCACGGAGCAATGAAGCGCATGACCCACAGCTACTGAGCCTGTGCTCTAGGGAGCCTCAGCTACGGAAGCCCGCACACCCCAGAGCCCGGGCTCCACTGCAAGAGAGGCCCGTGCACCACAGCTGGAGAAACAAGGACCCAGCACAGCTACAAGCAAATAAATAAATAAGACTATAAAAATAAAACAAATTATCGTTAATGTCTAACTTTAAAAATTAATACTTTAAATTGTATCATATGCAACAAACTAGCAACCTCTGTCCCCAGTTCATTTGTGAAAAAATAATGTTATATATTATTATTATCGAATTCAAATAACTGTGAAGAGAAGAGAGAGAACATAGGTGCTAAAACCAAAAGATCCAAAATTTCATCCCAGGTTTTGCCTGTTACTGCGGGAGACCTGGTTTCAGTCCCTGGGTTGGGAAGATACCCTGGAGAAGGGAAAGGCTACCCACTCCAGCATGCTGGCCTGGAGAATTCCATGGACTGTATAGTCCATGGGGTCGCAAAGAGTCCGACACAACTGAGCAACTTTCACTCATCGAATATGAAAATAAAAGTTACAGCAGTTCATTAAAATGATATATGTGAAGGCGCTTATTACTGAGCTCTTTTCCGTGGCAGGCGGAGCAGTAGTATAGGGCTGACAGCACCGTGTTAGTGAATATGCCAGGACCTAGAAATGCGCTTGCGTAGAATGAGCTGAAGTGGTTTTCGTTTACTCGCTAAGCTGTGTCCGATTCCTTACGATCCCATGGACTATAGCCCCTCAGGTTCTTCTGTCGATGGGATTTTCCAGGTAAGAATACTGGAGTGGGTTGCCATTTCCTTCTCCAGAGGAGCTTCCTGACTCCCCAGGGATCGAACCCGAGTCTCCTGTATTGGCAGCAGATATTTTACCGCTGAGTCACTTGGGAAGCTCTTAGCTGGAGAGGACATTTTTTAATTGGAAGATATAAAAGCATTCCAGGTTAAATACTAAACTTTATAAAAGGAAGTAATACAATACACCCTAGATGTATCTTATAATATAAATGGTGATAGTCACAGTCACATTCATTTATATCAAATGACTTAAAGAAGATATCCAAGAGAGTCCATGATCACAAATTATAAACATCAAGTAATTTTCCTTCTTCCTTTAAGAGAATATTGCCATTCAATAAAAGAAAATACGTGTGATTTAGTGATAAATAAGCAAGAAAGCCTCAACAGAGACACAAATTCTTAACTAAGTCTGAAAATGTTCTTTCTCCTTTTTGCACTAGTTCTTTGCAACCTACTATGTCAGGACTTCAACTTCTTGCTCAAAATTCAGTGATACACAGACTTACAATATTGTCCTCTACGCTTGCAGTGAAGTGGCCTTAAATTCAAACTGAATCTTGAAAGCTGTGCTAATTTCTTTCAAGTATGGTTTTTCTACACACAAAAGCTCACGTGTGCTTTTCAACATCATAGCTTCCAAACATCCAAGCAATGGAAATCCTCGGTGTTCTCTTACTTAACCTACACGTGGCTTCAAACACTGTCGTTTATAAAGCAGTAATGAAAATAACAAGTCTATAAACCTGTGTTTAACAGCAGGGCTTTGGGGCTCCCAGGTCTTCAGTCCTATACCTTATGCAGTGATTTATACTGAGTGGAATTTAGCAGACAGTATAAAGGGGGAGAGAAGGAGGGAACACTCACTCAAAGAGGCCGAGTGTGTGTGTGTGTGTGTGAGAGAGAGAGAGCAGTGAGAGAGATGTGTTGTCATGGTAAAGAAACAGCAGGAGAAATAAGATTCAGGGGAGAGAAACTCAAAGACATTTAACCAGGAAATCACCGGTTGTGGCAAAACAAACAAATAAATAACCATGAGATGTCTGTAAATACTCTAAAAACCTTGAACAATATGGGGTGAGGGAAACCATGTAACGGATGACAATTGTATTATTTCATATACATTTATACCCTGAATATTCATTGGAAGGACTGATGTTGAAGCTGAAGCTCCAATACTCTGGCTACCTGATGCAAACAGTCAACTCATTGCAAAAGACCCTGATGGTGGGAAAGACTGAAGGCAGGAGAAGGAGGGGATGACAGAGGATGAGATGATTGGATGGCATCATTGACTCAGTGGACATGAGTTTGAGCAAACTCTGGGAGATGGTGACGGACAGAGAAGCCTGGGGTGCTGCAGTCCATGGGGTCGCAAAGAGTTGGACACGACTGAGCAACTGAACAACATATGAAAGGGGGGAATTAGTGGTGTCTCCTGCTCAGAAGTGGGCTAAGGTGCACATATTGAATCTACATGCAGTTTTTAAAACCTTTTGGCCACAAGATGTGGCCTGCAGAATCCTGGTTCTCTGACCAGGGACCAAACCCTGCCCCCTGCAGTGGCAGCATGAGGTCTCCCACCTTCAAGGAAGCCTTCAGCAAGCAGTGCTGACTTGGGTCACTCGTTTGCGGTGATATCTGAGGGTGAGAGACTAAAGGAGGGTATTGAGAAAGAAGTAAAAATGCCGCTATGTTAAAGGATCTTCTTCTGTATTTAAAGGTAAAGGGGCTGAAAACATGCACTGGGTAATTCCATGCCTTTTCATGGCGGTTTCTTCATTGGGCCTCGAAATGCACCCACTACATTTCTATGCTACACATTTTCCTTCACCGACCCAAGAGAATCTTGAAAGAGAGGCCAAGAGAGAAAGGATCTACTGTCTAGTACTTAGATTCCCAAGCCTGTTTTGGGAGACGTGTTACCTTTCAGGGTCTTACTTGTTGGGATGATGCACTTGTCCAGACAGTGAATCTGTCTGAATGACAACAGTAAAGCCCAGTAACTGCTTGGACTGACTTTCTTACTTCACACGGAATCGGCCATTCTGAAGTCTCAGTCTTACCATTAGCTCTTTGTGAGCAAAATAACATATTTTAGTCTACTTTCGAAGACATTTTGTTTCAGGAAGATATCTTTATTATTATCATCTACCTAAATATGTTGAGATGCATGAAGTATTAATATGACTTTGAAATCTTTCTCTATTAAAATTACAGGATTCAGGTGAAAATATGTTTCTGAATTCTGGACTTTAAGTGGTCTTCAATGATCTGGAAAAGTCTTCCTACCTGAAAGCTTCATTAAGATCTTCCAAGTATTCTTTTACTAGATCTTACCAGGAGAAGCAGGCCCTGTGCACAGAGTTTGCAGAATAATACTGCAATTCTGAGTTGGCATAGAATAAAAACAGAAAAACTCATTCCCTAACTCTCGACTCTTGATATCTTGGCACATAAGCTGAGATTCCTGGGTTGAATATTTCATAGAGGTCCTCTTACCATTTATCATTTCTAAATTACATATTGAGGGCAAAGTGGTATATAACCTACTTATACATTATTTGCTAAAAATGTAAAAGTAAAGACAAAAATATTATTATTCAGGAAGTTTTCATCCCTTTCCTGAAACATTCTGATACTTGCAAAGATCATGCCTGGTGAAACACTGCAGATTTTAGCCCTGGGATGTGACATTTATTATGATGGACAAGTCATCTTGCTGTCTCACTAATTTCCCTCACCTGTGAAACTGTCTGATCTTATTACCTCAGAGCATCTCTAAGGAACAAACAAAATAATCCTGACAATGTGTTAAAGACCCTAATGTATGATGCTAACATGATATAGTATCTTTCTTTTTAATATTTTCAGTGAAAATCTACAACTTGATTATATTTTCAAGGATATTTAAAGAACTCTTTGATCATAGGAGTAAAATCTTTGGGGTTAAAAATAATAACAAACAAGCCAAGGAAAAGGTATATCCTTCTCTAGAGAACTTTTGTTTTCTTATGATCATCTGTCTAAACTCTGACTTTTAAACAATAGTCTCATCTATATATTTGTATAACATGCTTATAACATAAGATGATTCTTCACCCAGAATTAAGGCAGGTATAAACATTCCCTTCCATTCTAATTACCTAACAGCAAAATTTGTTGTACTTCAATAATCACTGGGATGCAAGTATAAATTTAGTTGGGGCTGGGGAACACTTCATAAAAAACAACACAGAAGAATCACAGAAAGAAACACTGAGTGTCTCTTTGTTCTTTAAACACAAGAAAATCATATTTATTCCCTTTTGATAGATCTATTAATAAAAAACCAATTTGAACAGACTATCATTTGTGAAGCCAATAAACTCATAATGATTAGGCTTAAGAAAAAATTTAAATACAAAAGCCTCTTCCACTATTGTGCATATTCAGAAATGACAGCTTTGGGTAAGTCTGGAGGTTGGAAGATGCAGTCAATAAAAAGTGCTTCAATTCAATTGTTTAGCTAGTGCTATCATGTTTCTTTATGATATTCCTCTTAAAAATTTACTCATGGCAATTTTCCTGAATATTGAACATGGGGAATAGCAGTGGTTGACAGGATCATTTCAAAGAAAGAGTAGTCGTTACCAACATCATCATAGACTGGCTTACACAGGGCTTATGAACGAGGGTTTTGTGTTGTATCTTTGGTTTCTGCCCAACAATAAGAAAGTGGCGATGTACCGAATGTTTCAAAGAATGAAGACAGAAAGGAAAAGAGGAAAGGAGGGAATGAAGAAAAGAATGAAGGAAGAGAGGAAGGAAGGGAGGAAGGATTAACACTACCTAAACTATCCCTGACACTGTTTCCACTGTCTCCCCATCTATTTCCCATGAAGTGAGGGGACCGGATGCCATGATCTTGGTTTTCTGAATGTTGAGCTATAAGCCAGCTTTTTCACTCTCCTCTTTCACTTTCATCAAGATGGTGACTGCAGCCATGAAATTAAAAAACGTTTACTCCTTGGAAGAAAAGTTATGACCAACCTAGATAGCACATTGAAAAGCAGAGACATTACTTTGCCAATAAAGGTCCAGCTAGTCAAGGCTATGGTTTTTCCAGTGGTCATGTATGGATGTGAGAATTGGACTGTGAAGAAAGCTGAATGTCAAAGAATTTATGCTCTTGAACTGTGGTGTTGGAAAAGACTCTTGAGAGTCCCTTGGACTGCAAGGAGATCCAACCAGTCCATTCTGAAGGAGATCAGCCCTAAGATCTCTTTGGAAGGACTGATGCTGAAGCTGAAACTCCAATACTTTGGCCACCTCATGCGAAGAGTTGACTCATCGGAAAAGACTGATGCTGGGAGATTGGGGGCAGGAGGAGAAGGGAACGACAGAGGATGAGATGGCTGGATGGCATCACCGACTCAATGGACATGAGTCTAAGTGAACTCCGGGAGTTGGTGATGGACAGGGAGGCCTGGCGTGCTGCAATTCATGGGGTAGCAGAGTCGGACACAACTGAGTGACTGAACTGAACTGACTGAAACTATCCCTGGTTGGGAAGATGCCCTGGAAAAGGGAAAGGCTACCCACTCCAGTATTCTGGCCTAGAGAATTCCATGGACTATACAGTCCATGGGGTTGCAAAGAGTCGGACACGACTGAGCAACTTCCACTTTCCACTTTCACTTTCAAACTGTTAGGTGAATTGGGTTAAACTTTTCTCTAATATTGATTCATGCAGAGAAGAGGTGATTTACCTTTTATGTGAGTTTAATACATAAAATAGACACAAATCTATTTGGTGTCGGGATCCTATATCCCTACAGGGCTTCCCCAGTAGCTCAGGAGTAAAAAATTTGCCTGCAATGCAGGAGACTCAAGAGATGCAGCTTCTATCCCTGGGTCAGGAAGATCTCTTGGAGGAGGAAATGGCAGCCCACTCCAGTATTCTTGCCTGGAAAATCCCATAGGGTCACAAAGAGTCGGACATAAGTGAGCACGCACGCACACACCCTTATACCAAAACAAAACAACAAACTTGAGTAACGGTGGTATTTCCTGAACAACTGAGTTTCCTGAACAATTGAATGTCATATTTTACTTATAGAGCTGACATGGGATATGAATTTTTCCTGGTGAAGAGTAGGCAAATGAATTACACTGTAAGCTAAGTCAGGGTGCACGACATAGTATATGCAACCTGTCCTACCAACAAGAACCAAAAATAATTAGCACTGCAAATGGGACAGGAACTCTGAAGGTTCACGCCTATTTATGCCAGCCCCTAGGTGACAGACTTTCCTTCAGTGAATTCTCAGCAGATTTCTTGATAGACAGAAAGGATCTAGGAGAAACTGAGAAAAAAAAGAAGAAAAAAGAGATGCAGTACTTATTCCTGAATGTGGGAAACCATCTTGAAGATGACCAACTACATTAGTTTACGACAATGAAGCTTTCATGAGTTGTGGCAAATTTTTCAGCAAAGTGCAATGTTCCTTCACAACTCTTCTTGGACTCGGGGAAATCGTTTATCTGTTTAAGGATTGCAGAAAATAACAACTCCCTTCCAGGTGTGATGATGAAGAAGATGATGTTCAACTACTCACTGTGTCCGTCTTCACCATCATTTACACATAGTGAATATGTCTGTTACAAGACAAATCGTTCTACATTTTTCTAGGAAAAGAAAAAAAAATCCTAACAAAATTTTGATATTTGGAATGACCCGGAAGCTATAGCAAATCAAATGATTCTCAGAAAAGCACTGTTATCATAACAAAACCAATTATTTTTCAGCCCTAATGATCTGTAATGTCAAGTCTCCTTATGTGGTGGCATGGTATGCAACAATAGACTCATCAGCATTGTATGAGGCTCAAGATAAAAGCAAAAACTAATACTATTAATAACATTTTTGGCATTTATAATTGAACCTTGGGGTCAAAATCCTCCAGACTATGTTGCCCTAAAATGCCTTAAAAAAAAACTTAGGTGGAAAGAAAGAAAGAATGCTTGGATTTTCATATTATAAAAGAGAATATAGATTATGTCCATCTAGTCAAGGCTATGGTTTTTCCTGTGGTCATGTATGAATGTGAGAGTTGGACTGTGAAGAAGGCTGAGTGTTGAAGAATTGATGCTTTTGAATTGTGGTGTTGGAGAAGACTCTTGAGAGTCCCTTGGACTGCAAGGAGATCCAACCAGTCCATTCTGAAGGAGATCAGCCCTAAGATCTCTTTGGAAGGACTGATGCTGAAGCTGAAACTCCAGTGCTTTGGCCACCTGATGCGAAGAGTTGACTCATTAGAAAAGACTCTGATGCTAGAAGGGATTGGGGACAGGAGGAGAAGGCGACAGCAGAGGATGAGATGGCTGGATGGCATCACTGACTCGATGGACGTGAGTCTGAGTGAACTCTGGGAGATGGTGATGGACAGGGAGGCCTGGCGTGCTGCGATTCGTGGGGTCGCAGAGAGTCGGACAAGCGACTGAACTGAACTGATGGAGTTATTTCTAAATTCTGAGAATCCAAATATTCTATGCAGTAGCTTGATTTCTTAAAAGAGATGAGGGAGCAGCAGTAATATTTTGTCACCATGGAGTCTACCTGAAAACTCATAGGCATTTATAGGAGAGTGACTCCAGCTTATCAGGACTTGGCATCCAGCCAAACAAGAGAAGTACCAAAGGTGGCAAAAGCCTAGAGCGAGAAATGTTAAGCGCGTATCTGAGGAAAAGCAAACATCCAGGTACCGGGAGGGTTATATAAGGTTGCACTCTCTAGAATCAACCCAGATTTCCCTTGTGCATCTTAAGTACCTGGAAGTCTGTTCCTTAAACTGGAATCCAAAATATATATGTATATATACATATATATATATTTCCAGCAATCTCAAGTTCTGTGAGCTCTATTTTTAAATCAATGTTTCCATTTCCATGATAGTATTTGGGATGATGAAAATATTCTGAAATTAGGTTTTTCTGTAAACATCAGAGAGAACACTGATCTGGGTAATTTAAATGAGTGGACATGAAGGTATGTAAATTGCCTCTTAATAAAGATTTTAAAGTGTATTTTACCCACTTTAAAGAGCAAACATATTTTAAAACAATGAAATAAGACTTTCATCACTTAACTCTGCGTTTATCATGTTATAGTCTGGTCTGCCAACCACTGTGAAGTTCTTAACTATATTTTAAGGGATGTGGAAGAATTCCTGAAAAAGGCGTTTTGGCTTATTTCTAGGGCAATATGGCGTAAGATGGAAATTAAGAGATGAGAAGGACAGATTTTTTAAAGGGTCTACACACTAAAAGAAATTATCAACAGGTACAATTTGGGTTGCATACTAAAAAATTCCTTCAGTAATACACGATACAAAGAACTGGTCCAATGTGAAGCAATGCGCACGGGGTATGTCGCAGGGCCACTGTTACTGATTAGACAGCAACTGTTTTCCCAAGCAGACTGTCCAGAGTTTGGAACCAGTTCCCTCTTCATAAAGAATAGTTTCCTTACTTAGATTCTCTTGTCTTTCTTTCCCTTCAGACTTTGCAATACCTAAAACTATAAAAATTCCATTTTTTTAATCTGAAGATTTATTTAAAATTGCATCTCTTGTTTTTTAAAAAAATATCTAATTTCATCCTAAAGAAAAAAAAAAAGCTTATTGTATACAATTTTATATGTGACTAGAGATCATTAGAAGAGGCCTGAAAAGGAATATCAGCAAATATGAAGGAAAGAAAAAGAAGGTTTGAAGGCAATCTAGAAGGATCCATCCTTCAGAAAAGGCAAAGTTTATTTCATAAATCATGAAATATTTGCAAAAACACCCATCCAGAAATATACCTTTCATAGCAAGAAATTAAGAATAAGCAGGTTTCTAAAGCAAAGGGCTGAGTAATAGATCAACCTGGAGACAGGCTGCAGAGTGGCAATGAGAGCTTTTCCGCTGGCTTGCCGGAGAAGAGGCCACCGGACCAGCTGGAAAGCAGGGGGCTACATGTTGGCCGGCGTGTGCGTCACTTGGCGCCCGCACTGCGACGCTGATGCTGCCAAAAAAACAGCCGGAACAGTCACGGCAGCTTAGCTGTGTTTTAGAGCCTAATCAAGGCGCAGCACAGCCGCGGCTGCGGGCAGGGACGACGGCACCGCACTGCATTCCTGATTGGGAAGGAGGCAGCGTGGACCCGAGAAACCACCCCCGGGTCGCATCAGGAGACACCAAAGCGCCACCGGGTTCTGCCACCAAAAAGCACCGTGCCTGTTTCATCAAGCCTGGAAAGATATCCCTCAGAATGGACCAAGAGACGCGCTGTAAACGCGGACCTGCTGTTCTTACAGCACTGATGCTGGCTGGCAGTTTCTTTCCTCTCTGTCTGAAGATAGATCATAAGGTCACGATGAAGCAGACAGACCGTCATGGCCAAAACCCCTGTTTCTGAGCATAACCTGAACTGCTGGTTTTGTTCCTTGCATATTCTTTCTGCGGAATGGATGTTCCTGAACGGTACAAGATGGTGGCTTGTAAAGGATTTTATCATCTTTATAGGTGGTTTTTTTTTTTTTTTTTTGCTTAGTTGTGAAAATAATCATGAAAACTAATAGGAAATTTATAAAAGCACAAAGATCAACAAAAGCTATCACCCCTGGGCAATTTGATGTATGCCTTTTAACTTGTGACTTTACAGTCTTTCATGGGTCATGTTTCTACCAGTTCGTATTGAATTACTGGGAATGGTGGTTTTGGAATGGACATAGGAAGAGAGATACTGAAACAATATGAGTCTATTTCTTGCCTGTTTATCCAGTCTTAGTGCTCCCTATTGCCTGTATCTGCTAAAGTCTTTTCTGTGCTCGAAAATATCATGACTTTTTATCCCCTGCTTGCATCATCCTTTCTTTTGGTGATCAATTTGTCCTTGAACTACTCTCCATCTTAATCCCTATCTCAAACATCTTCTACAGTATGAGATCTTCAATTCCCCTTTCAAATGGGTCAATACTATCTTTGTTCAAGGTACCACAATACTATCCAGCAAATAGCTCTATTATTCCCTTATCGTACTGTATCATTATTACATTTCACTTTATTTATCTTCCTTACTGGACCACAAGGGAAGAGATACCGTTTTATCTTATTTTCACTTGCTCCTAAGAAAAGTGCATACTTCCTAAAAAGATAATCCATAAAAGAGTGGTGAACCAGTGAATGGATGGATAAAATCACTTCATCTGTCTGAGTCTCAGTTTTCTCACCGGTAAAGTGAGAGCAATGACGACCTCTTATGTTTGCTTTGAGAATGAAATGAACCAGCTTGTAGATTGCTTGACATTAGGGACTGACTCACAGGAATCACTATTTATTTGCTCTTTTCATCCTTAAGAAAATATTACCTAGATTCTAAGAATTATTTTTTAAATTATCTGTGATCTACCAAAATGCAAAGGTTCACAGTCAAACAAATGATTTGTCTGAACGAGTAGCAATGCTGTGGTGACATTTTTGCAATACTAATTTATCTGAGCCTTGTGACGGTTAAAATCCAGAGAACACCCTATAAAAACAAAATATCTAACAGGAACAAGTAGGAATAGCAAAGACTGTTTTGCTATTTTATAGCAATACTATTTATATTTTGATGGAGCTGCATTTTATCAATAGTTTCACTGAAGCCTGTACCAATGCAAGTGATACTGGAAAACGTGTTTCTTAAAAACACTAAAATGTGAAAAAGTATTTCATTTTCATTTTCCTGGTAAAGAACATTATACTTCTGAAGATAAAAGAAAATGACATTGTTTTACACTTTACATGAAATTTAATTTCCCACCACATAATTGTTAAAAGATAAGTAGCTCCTGCATTATTAATAAGAATAAATACTAATATAGCAATTAAATAATGATCACTAATGACCTTCATTAATATGTTAGTGGTTGGCTGCTTTATCATGAGGAGAAACTAGAGTAAGATAGTTGGAAAATTCAGTAAGTTAGAAAACAGAAAGTTGTGTATTGTGTCTCAGTTTAATGACAAATGGATTCATAGGGATTGGGAAAGAATAAATTTGCATACTGAGTAAAGAAATAGTTCAAAGCTGATAGATGCTTTAACTCTCTCATGTCCCTTTGAGTTGAAGCTTGTTTACTCTTAGAAAAACTTGATTTCCTGTGTCTGAGGAAAATAAGCTTATAAAAAGATGAAAAGGCTGCTATATAGCACTCTAGTAAAGGAAGGCTAACAAATTAAGTGTTAATGAATGAAAAACATATGGATTACACTTCACTTCAAATAGAAATGATTTTAGAATCAAGGGGGAAAGTACTTAGCAAAATGTAGATAAGTCTGTCTATCTTAAAGCAGAAACATTTGAAGAATCTTCAGAAGGCTCTCATTATTGCTTTCTTTTGTCTTTATCTATCATTTTCATTTTATGGAAAAGATCAATCTCTCCATGCTCAAATGACCTTTCAAAAGTTTAACAATATATTTATTGGGTAAGTTAGAAACAAACCTCCCAGAAGTGCAGAGATTAAAAAAAGATTAAGGGACAAATGTCTATCAATTAACCAAACCACCATACCAACACAGAGCACTTTTCCTCTGCCCCTTGCTTACTATGACTTTAAAAACAAAGCCAAAGAGAAATATCAGTTGTCATATAAATTTTTAAAATCATCTTCATGTATCAGTTCAGTTCAGTTCTATTCAGTCGCTCAGTCATGTCTGACTCTTTGCGACCCCATGAATCGCAGCACGCCAGGCCTCCCTGTCCATCACCAACTCCCGGAGTTCACTCAGACTCATGTCCATCAAGTCAGTGATGCCATCCAGCCATCTCATCCTCTATTGTCCCCTTCTCCTCCTGCCCCCAATCCCTCCCAGCATCAGAGTCTTTTCCAATGAGTCAACTCTTCACATGAGGTGGCCACAGTACTGGAGTTTCAGCTTTAGCATCATTCCTTCCAAACAAATCCCAGGGCTGATCTCCTTCAGAATGGACTGGTTGGGTCTCTCTGCAGTCCAAGGGACTCTCAAGAGTCTTCTCCAACACCACAGTTCAAAAGCATCAATTCTTTGGCACTCAGCTTTCTTCACAGTCCAACTCTCACATCCATACATGACCACTGGAAAACCATAGCCTTGGCTAGACGGACCTTTGTTGGCAAAGTAACGTCTCTGCTTTTCAATATGTTCTCTAGGTTGGTCATAACTTTTCTTCCAAGGAGATATATATATATATATATATATATATAAGTACACATATATATGTGATTTATATACATATATGTCACTGTAGCTGAGGTTTATATTTTCACATTAAATCAGTACTAATCTTTTTATTGCACAAGAATTAGAATTTATATGATGTGGGTAGTTCTAATTATAGTCCACATTTATATTTATTAAAACCTTTAAAAGATTACTGTCTTCATGCTTCTTTGGAACTTGGAATTTGCTCGATACAAGAAGAAAATATCCCTGGAGATGGAGTTCAGAATAGATATTTTGTTACTGAGCAGAAGCCTGTTTATTTAAGATAATTTAGGCATATTTGTAAGCTGTATTCACTCAAGTCCCTAAGAGACATTCTTAAAGAAAGAAAGAAAAATAATGTTTTTCCAAAAGCAGCAATGCTTTGGCACCCAGTACTCTGACCCCCATCGAAGCCCAGGTCATTTACTCTTCTCACTGCTGTGTGTCTCTCAACTTAGGATTCTATTCCAGAGCCTAAGATGCTTATTTTTCACTTGTGGATATTTAATTCGGTGCCTGACACTTAATGCAAAAAGCCTTTCAGATGGTTGGAGGTCGGGGCTCCCATGGTTACCGAAGTTTGCTGGGATCTCAGTCGGGACCGGAATGTCACATGTAAGTGATTTCAGAGCCCACCCTTCTTTTCTCCTGCTTTCGGGCGTGAGGATGCTCTTCAGCTCCCCTTGGGTTAGGCCCTACTTCCCACCTCCCAGAGAAGCCTGTTTGTGCTTGGAACCAGCAGGATGCAAGGCTCCTTGGTTAGTCACCGGTCTGTCACCCACCATTTTGGATTCAGTTTAATTCCTGGTTTCCACTTCCACTTGACATCCCTAATTTCATATTTGGCTAGCTCCAATATCAGTTGTTACTTACCCTCACCTACTTTCAAGTCCCCACCAAGCTTGTAAAATGCTCAAAGACTGTCCGTTGTCCCTCAGCTACAGGTCAGGACGCCGAACACGAACACAAGAACACAATCCATAAGTGACTATGGAACTGAGTCAGACAGAGGATGCCATGGATCATTTAGACCTCTCATGAACAAACGACTCCGGAAATGGAAGCATGAGTTAGAGTGCATTAAACTATTCATTTTCCAAGAGGCAGAAGTATTAGTTAGAGCTCTAAAATAAGCAGTTATATAAAAGTCAGTGCAAAGGCAACTCAAAGTCTTAACCAAATGAGTTACTTCTTTTTACTAAAACTTTCAATGGCTTTCTACTACCCATGGTATTAAGAAATATACAGTCTATTGTGCATGTTCCTAGTTTCCAGTCTACCTCTCCAGGTTGATCTCTCTCCTTTTCTGTCCTTCTGATCTTTGTTCCAGCCAAAACAAACTGCTTTCAGTTTTCAGACTTGCTTGGTATTTCTATCACTATACCTCAACTCACTGTCTCCTTTTTCTAAGAGATAATTGGGTTGAAAATATTCAGTTCATGAGTTCATTGTTTAATTGCAAGGACTGATTCTCAATACAGACTTTTGCATGAAAAAAATCAAGTGCCTCCACCTCAAATCCCCATTACACGCTTCCAATTTTTTTGTGTCCTGCCACTTTGCAATTTATGAGCCGGGTCAAAGCTTTGCCCCCACTCCCTGGCTGTATTCCCCAAGCAGAACTGAGTAATACCTCTAGGAAAACATGGCAGTCATACCATGCATGACATAATACTCGCAATTTGCTGTATTGATAACTATTCTTAGTTTCACCTCCCTGCGTACATAGTTCATCAGTAACTGTAGATTCCATTTCTCTTAATCATCTTTTATTATAAATTGTATAGAATCTATAATAATTATAATTTATTTATTATTATAAATATAAATTATAGTTAAATTCATATTCAATTTAAATGTTATAATTATTAATTAAATCATTATAAATTTGATTTATTGAAATCATTAAATATTTTATTTAATTATAAATAACATAATTTACATGTTTGTATTATTATTTATAATAAACATAAATTATAAATTATTAAAATTATTAAAAATTATAAAATGTATGGACCTTCAGAACAGAATTTCATCAAGAATGAACTAAATAACACAGTTGTGGTCCCTACACGAAAGTAGTGGATAAATAGCAACCCTTCCACAAAGATAAGGAGCATGGTTCTTATCCTATGTGTTTCTTTGTGTGATTCCCTGTATGTATGCATTCATTATAAGAAGTCAGCAGCTTCTTCTCAATGTATCTTACATATTTCCATTGTATGTGTGTGCTTAATTGCTCAGTCGTGTCCGAGTTTTGCAACTCTATGGACTGTAGCACACCAAGCTCCTCTGATCATAGGATTCTTTCTCCAGGCAAAAATACTGGAGTTGACTGCCAATTCCTTTTCCAGGGGATCTTCCCAACCCAGAGATCCAACTCGCCTTTCTGCAGGCAGCTTCCTTACCTGGTGAGCCATTTCCATTGTATAGGCAACCCTTAATGAAAACTATCCTAACAGACAACAAGAATATTCATCTTCATTAATTGCATATGGTAGTTCCCAGATAACGCAGCACTCAAGAAGCAGGCACTTCAGCTATCATGCTTTCCAATCTCTCTGTTTGACCGGGTCCATCTGTGTGTACATACACGCCATCGTCCCATGAAGCACAACCAACCTAACTCTCCATCTCTGCCTGGCTTCCTGCTACTTCCATGAACTTCAACAGCCGTTTTTAAAGTGGTAGTTTCTTTAACAAAATAATTACAATGTAAATTAGTCTTCAACACACATTTTGGAATTAAATTCCTAAGTATGGAAGTTTTACTTCTCAATATGGTTAAAACTATTATATAACTTGAACCATAGCCATTCAATCTATGTACCTAGAAATATCATTTCTTCTGTTGCTAATGAAGGTCCTACAGCACAAATTTATTAAAGGTATACGTTTGCATGGGATAATAATTGGGTCGATAATATTAAATTCATAGGCTCATTATTTAATTGCAAGGGCAGATTATGAATACAGCTTCTAAAATGTATTTTAATGAAAAACACTACATCCTGACCTAATCATATCAACCTTATGCTATCTAATTAAGGATGCAAAAATCATTAGAGTTGCAAAATATTAGTTCCAGCTCCATCAGGCTGGGAGCTGCCCCTTCATGAATATATATTTTTTTACTCCATGATAAATAGTTAATGAGGTAAAAATGACAAAATTTGCATGTAGGCAAATTAGTTTAATAGAATGATGTCTTTTCTGACTACTGAAAGTGACCTTTTCCTTCTCAAAAAAAAAATGGCTAAAATACTTTGAAATTATCATCTGGCTGTCTTTGTACAAATGACAAATTATATGTATGAACAACATAAAAATTATAAAATGCAATAATCCTAAATTCTCATCATACTTTAAATGTGTTCTCTGCTTTTGCATTTATCAATTTAATAAAAGGAAATTAACCATATTATAAAGTGTCCGTTTATGTGGCAATTTTAATCCAGAGCATAAAAATGAGAAGCACGTGCTTAATAGCTAACATGATGGCAAAGACTCTAGATCAAATTTTTAAAGCACAAGAATTCTAGACTACTTACATGAAATACTTTTATATTAAAATGTCCATTCCACTCTTAATTTAGCATTTTAGACTATAGATGATTGCTCTCAATTAAACTGGTATAACATCTTGAAATTAGTATATCAATTATTCAACAGGGCTACCTTGCTTCTCTACTGAAATAAACTAAGCAAGCAAACATAACACAGGTTAAGAACAATAACACAAAAAATTAGTCATAATGAAGAGAAAGGTTTCATGGCACAAATACCCGGTCAGGAAGAGATGAGATAACTAAAATATATATGTCTGTCCATTCAACTTTGTGAATGTTTCTGTGTACCTAGCAAATGTAACCTACCCCCCTCCCCCCGAAAATAACAGGTGCTCTACAGATTTCCAAACGATTTGGATAAACATCTCTATGAGTCTCATCACTGATGCATGCTGAGTCTATGTCATGAAAGATACAGCAGCAATTTATCTTGATGTCTTAACTCCTCTTAATGGCCCAACAGAATCTAAGCCAAAATAGTTTACTTAAGATACAAATATCTTTGATTAAATTGTTTACTGTTGTTACATGTAATCAAATTGTCTCTTCTCTGGTCCATCTGAATGTGCGTGCAGTCAGCATGATGGACTCAAACCTCCAGTGACACTCTTCCTGAGTTCTACTCTTGTCCATCATGTGTCAATTAAGATATTTACCAAAGAAGGAATAAATACTAATTTTTAAGAATTTTTCCATCTCCTTTAATTTCTCTTCCAGCACCTAAACGTTTGTTTATTCCCCCTCTCTTCCTCAGCCCCTCTTCTTTTCCTTCTTCCCGTCTTTGCCCATCTCTCCCTCATTAATTCTATTTCTCTTTTTTAACTAAAATGAAAACAATAAGTAATAAAATAACTTTCTGTTTTCCTCTGAAGTCTCTTGTTCAACTCAAATCGTTTTGATCCTCAATGTTGGATAGCTTCCAAATTCCTGAACTTCCATATTGTGAAACCAAATGATGAAATAAAATGAACTCTACCTACCTCAGACACTTTGAAATTATACTACAGAGAAAGTACACTTCACTTAATTTTTGGATCTTTTCATCCACTTTGGCCTTTTAAAAGCACACTGTTAGTCAAGGATTTAAAGAAAAAAAACCAAAATGTACATATGTAAAGTAAAAATGAAAATATGGTAAAGTCAAGGACAAAAGTTAAGGGTCTCAAAATGTCTGCTGTAATGTTAAACTAATTATTAAATTAACAGAATTCAAGACATATGGAGTATATTATTAGTAAACCCATATGGAATTTTTTTAAGCAAATGTTTAGGTTTCTATCAAGTATAGAACAGAATGGTGTAATTTTATAATTATTATATGAGGATACTAAATATGTTTAATAATTCAGTGGTTTACGCACACTTTCTTTTATGTATTGAACAAATAGACAATTAAAATGTACTATATTCTGCAGAACCTGTTAAAGGTTGCAGAAAGAAAGCTGGAGAAAATATCACTTTACTACACAATAAGATTTTAGTCTAAAGAGAAAGGGACACATGGAAAGTTAATTCTTAGATGCTGGAAGGATCAAGTGAAACAGATAATTTTAGCAAAAGGAGTTGGTTCCCCGTGGCAGGGGGAACCAACAAAGAAACACTTTCTTTGTTTTCTTTCCACAAAGAAAACACTTAAACTGAGTTCAAGAGAATAATTACTTTGCCAGCTGGTACTTGAGTAGTTGTATGCCAGGCTGGATGAAGCACAGGCTAGAATCAGGATTGCTGGGAGAAATATCAATAACCTCAGATATTCAGATGACACCACCCTCATGGCAGAAAGTGAAGATGAACTAAAGAGCCTCTTGATGAAAGGGAAATAGGAGAGTAAAAAAGTGGCCTTAAAACTCAACATTCAAAAATTAAGATCATGGCATCCAGTCCCATCATCAGTTCAGTTGCTCAGTCATGCTCAACTCTGCAACTCCATGGACTGCAGCAGGCCAGGCTTCCCCATCCATCACCAACTCCGAGAGCTTCCTCAAACTCATGTTCATCTTATCAGTGATACTATCCAACCATCTTATCCTTTGTTGCCCCCTTCTCCCTCCTGCCTTCAATCTTTCCCAGCATCAGGGTCTTTTCTAATGAGTCAGCTCTTCACATTAGGTGGCCAAAGTATTGGAGCTTTAGCTTCAGCATCAGTCCTTCCAGTGAATATTCAGGACTGATTTCCTTTAGGATGGACTGGTTGGATCTCCTTGCAGTCCAAGGGACTCTCAGGAGTCTTCTCAACACCACAGTTCAAAAGCATCAATTCTTCAGCATTCAGCTTTCTTTATAGTCCAACTCTCACATCTATACATGACCACTGGAAAAACCATAGCTTTGACTAGGTGGGCCTTTGTTGGAAAAGTAACGTCTCTGCTTTTTAATATGCAGTCTAGGTTGCTCATAGCTTTTCTTCCAAGGGGCAAGGCATCTTTTAATATCATGGCTGCAGTCACCATCTGCAGTGACTTTGGAGCCCAAGAAAATAAAGTCTATCACTGTTTCCATTGTTTCCCCATCCATTTGCCATGAAGTGATGGGACCGGATGCCGTGATCTTAGTTTTCTGAATGTTGAGTTTTAAGCCAACTTTTTCACTCTCTTCTTTCACTTTCATCAAGAGGTTCTTTAGTTCTTCTTCACTATCTGCCAAAAGGGTGGTATCATCTGCGTATCTGAGGTTATTGATATTTCTTCCATAAATCTTAATTCCAGCTTGTGCTTTATCCAGCCTGGCATTTCACATGATGTGCTCTGCATATAAGTTAAATAAGCAGTCCCATCACGTCATGGGAAATAGATGGGGAAACAATAAAAACAGTGACAGACTTTATTTTGGGGGCTCCAAAATCACTGCAGATGGTGACTACAGCCATGAAATTTAAAGACACTTGCTCCTCAGAAGAAAAACTATAACCCACCTAGACAACATATTAAAGAGCAGAGACATTACTTTGCCAACAAAGGTCTGTCTAGTCAAAGCTATTATTTTTTCCAGTAGTCATGTATGAATATGAGAGTTGGACTATAAAGAAGGCTGAGCATAGAAGAATTGATGCTTTGAAATGTGGTGCTGGAGAAGATTCTTGAGAGTCCCTTGGACTGCAAGGAGATCCAACCAGTCCATCCTAAAGGAAATCAGTCCTGGATATTCATTGGAAGGACTGATGCTGAAGCTGAAGCTCCAATACTTCAACCACCTGGTATGAAGAACTGACTCACTGGAAAAGACACAAGTACAGAGCCCTAGGAGGCACTGACATTAACCAGAAGAGGCTGGTGGAGCCAATGAAAATGCAAGGAGATTAGTACTAAAGGAAGGAAGTTAATCTAGGGAACTGGCTAACAAAGGCATCACAGCAGAAAGGCAGAAATAATATTCCCCTTTCCTGTTCACTCAAAGTCACATGAAAGCTGATGATCATGTCATGTGTGGAAACTCATTCTTTATTATTCTTCACAGTCTTTGTGTCACTTTGCCCAATATATATACAGCAGTTGTGAACAAATATTTTTATAAGAAAATTAGAGTTCTGGACAATACAGATGACATGGTTGTGTCTCCTCTATTCAACTAATTTTAAAAAATCATCAATATACAACGGAGTGGCAGGATTTGTACAGTTGTGGCTATCATATATATACAATAGTCAATGGTTTCGAGAACAATGAGAGAAAATTTAACAACTTGCTGGTATGCTAAGAGAATGAGTGTCTTTTGTGCAATGAAAATGCAAATCTATTTCAAGCCAACTCACCTTCCTTCTCTCACCATTGAGTCCTCTCCATTGCTCAGATCTTTTATGATATAGCTTAGCTCCTGAATGGAAATCTCCAAATCATATGGTATAAAGAACTTGCTTTCTTCACTGTGGATGCGCTGAAATGTGTCTAATATCCAAGAATCATTGTGCAATCTAAAAAAAAAAAATCATTTATCAGTTTTTTCCCAAAATAATTGTTTGCTTTTTCCCAAAAATGTTAAATATTTTTTTCTTTTATAAATTTCTATGTATTTAATTCACTAGTCCCCCTTCTTCTTCAGAAATTATTTGTTTGGTATTTAATAATTTTCTTTCTAAATATCATAATCCAATAGCAATTTGGGATTTTTATAGTTGTCTCCTAGAAGTTTATGATGTCTGATTCTAAGTTATAGACTGTTGAAAAATGAGAAATATTTAGTCACTAATTTGTATATGAGTGCCTAAATTAGTTCAAATCTGAGGGATTTGCCAAAGGAAATTTAAGCTGGGATTTACTTTTCCTCAGTGAGTTGGTTTTAGAGCCGTGTCACCAGCTCAGTTAGCACAGAGGTTTTGCTTTAGATATGAATCCATAAATGGACAAATCTGGTGAAATGTCTAACCTGTTGAACTACTCATTTAATCCGTTCCCATTTTTAAAACCAACTCCAAGTATTCATTTAGAAAAGCACATTTCTCTTGTGATGTTGATAAAGTGACAGCAAAGTATCTAGTGAAAAACACTAATATTTCATTGGTAACATTTAGCTGAATTATAAACATTAATTAAGCCAATACTTACAAAACTTTTCCACAAATTACTAAGTTCAGAGAAAAGAAAATGTGTATTCTATCCCTAATTTACCAACATATTTGTTTTAATATAATGTTTGATTTTGTAAAAGCATAAGTAAAGTTTAGGAATTCCTTGGCAGCCCAGTTGTTGGGACGCTTTGCTTCCACTACAGGGGTATGAGTTCAATTCCTGGCCTGGGAACTAAGGTCTTGCATGTCACGTAGTGTGGCCAAAAAAAAAAAAAAAGAAAAGAAAGAAAAACTTTAAGTAAAATTAAAATTCTGGGGAAATATCATATTTATCCTGTGACTTAGCAGACACTTGGTACACCATGTTTCATGGAACCAGTTTAAGGACAAGACTGTGCCACTAACATTCTGTAGGCCAGATCAAGAACCCCAGTGCATCACAGTGTTAATAAACTACCCATAAGAGAAGTAAGTTTATACAAGATGCCAAAATATAAACTGGACTATCAAGCCAGTTAAGGATCACATGGAAATTATTTCTATACAAAGTGGAGAATTTTAAATATTTTCTTTCAATGGTTAGGATAATTATCTTGTGCTCTACCTGCACTTGAAAATGAAATTTAAATGGAATGCTTTCCTGTTATAATGGTTATAATACATACATTGTGTTATCTAGCCTTACTTTAATCCTGTTATTTACATATTAACATACTAAAATAAAAAAGTTAGTCTGTTTTTAAGTAGCAGAGAGAGAAATTAAACTCAGCACTAACTCCAGAGTTCATTATATTTCGTCATCTGACTCCTCAGTAAAAATAACTGCCTCTATCTTGATTGTTTCCAAATAGCATAATAGATGTTTTGACTCTTCCTGTCGGATATGATATCTGTGTTTTCCCACCTCCCCCAACTACTTTTCATTCATCACAGAGTGGAAATACAGTCAGCCTTCTGTACCTGCAGACTCTACATTTACATAATCAACAAATCAGGGATTAGAAAAATTTTGAAAAAAATTCCAGAAAATTCCCAAAAGCAAAGCTTGAATTTGTAGTACACAAGTAACTACTTACATTGAATTTACATAATCTGGAGATAAGTCTAAGCACACTTGACCCTTGAACAACATGGGTTTGAATTGTTCAGATCTGCTTACACACAGATTTTTTCAATACATTTTCAGTCATCCTTCCTATCTTTTTGCATCCATGACTTCAGCCTATGATGTATCACAAAGGCAGTACACACTCTGCATTCTGTAGTTTGCTGAACCCTGGGAGGTGGAACCCCAGGATATGGAGGGCTGACTATAAGGCTTGAGCATCTTTTATTGTTTGTTTCATTTGGGGATTTTTGTTTTGTTTTGTTCTTAACTTTGGCCATATAGTGGCATGTGGTATCTTAGTTCCTCAAACAGGGATCAAACCCATGCTCTCTGACCTGGAAGCATAGAGTCTTAACCACTGGATGAACAGGAAAGTCTGGGACTTGAACATCTTATCCACAGGTGTTCTGCAACCAGTCCTCCATGGATACTGAGAAATGACTGTAAAAGCAAAACTGCCACCCGGCGTCTCTGATGGTCCATATGGCTTGGTGCCATCTTGAAATGCAGCTGCTATTCGTCCTATGCTTGGAGATTCTGGGTTGGCCATTTGAATGATTTGCTAGTTGTCTTGTTAAACAAGAACTAGTCTTTACCATTCTCTTAAGCTTGTTTAATGTAACATTCATCTTTTTCTTTTAATGGTGGTAAGATTTAATGTAGTTAAATTACTGTCAATTTACTGCTATAAACATTTTCTATATGAAGATTTTAAGTGCAGGATTATCAACAACGCAATTAACTTTGAATTAATTAGGAATCACAGTCCTATTCCTGCTAGCTTCTGTTCCTTTTGCCCAGGAAATGACTGTCTCCTTTTATATCTCCTTCATTCTGTAAGAAAGAATGATTATAAAAACATTCAAGCCAGGATCTACAGGATGGTATACAAATGCTTTAACAGAGAACAGAATGACACACTGGAATATGGAAAGCTGTTGTTGAGTCAGACATGACTGGGCGAGTCATGTCTGACTCTTTTCAACCCCATGGACTGCAGCACACCAGGTCTCCCTGTTCCTTTACCATCTCCCGAAGTTTGCCCAAGTCCATGTTGTTGCAACAGTGATACCACCCAGCCATCTCATCCTCTGATGCCCTCTTCTCTTTCTACTCTCAATCTTTCCCAGCATCGAGGACTTTTCCTATGAGTCAGCTCTTTGTGTCAGGTGACCAAAATTCTGGAACCTCAGCTTCCACGTGGAAACTATGTGAAGTTTGTGTGTTAGTAGCTCAAACATATCCAACTCTTTGTGACCCCATGTACTGTAGGCCACCAGGCTCCTCTGTCCATGGAATTCTCCAGACAAGAATACCAGAGTGGGTTGCCATTTTCTTCTCCAGGGGATCTTCCTGATCCAAGGATCAAACCCAGGTCTCCTGCGTTGCAGGGTTCTTTACAATCTGAGCCACCAGGGAAGCCCCTGGTTTAATTACATTTAATTAAATTTTTTTTGCCACTTTGAGCATCATTTCCCAGTGAAAACTTCACTATGAGTTAATAATGAATAAACTTACCAACATTTACTAGTTTCGAAAAGCATATTTCTCAGCTCTATGGACTTCCCTGGTGGCTCAGATGGTAAAGAATCTGCCTGCAATGCAGGAGACCTGGGTTTGATCCCTGGGTCAGGAAGATCCTGTGGAGGAGAGAATGGCAACCCACTCCAGTATTCTTACCTGAAGAATCCCATGGACAGAGAAGCCTGGTGGCCTACAGTTGATCACAAAGAGTCTACCAAGCCAACTTTTACAAACAAGGAGAAGATAGTCTATGGTAATGTATACAAATTTAAAAGTAAATTGAACTTTGATAATTCTCTAAACCACTTGATAATATAATCAGTAAGAAATATAACATTTATCTAAAAATGCACTGTTTTATCCCTTTTGGATATTTATGCAGTCCACACTGATCGAAGTTTCTGAACATCTAGTATTCACTTTTTTGGTTCTCTTTAGAAAGTTAAAGAGTCCAACTGAATGTTAGAATAATTCTGTTAAGATAATGTAAAACAGTTTCAATTTATAAATATAAACTTTTCATGATCATATTTAGTTATGAAAGTTTGTTATTCTGGAATAATTAAAAATAACACATATACACACATTTTTCCTAATTTTTTTGCCATTTTGGGCATGTGTGTATAAATATCAGATTGAATTATATAAAGTTGAAGATATTGGATCACATTGGATGGAAGAAAGAGAAGCAAATATGGAAAAAATTCTATTGATTAATAAATCTAAATGAATATAAATTATACTGTACAACTTTTGATATATTTTTAGGTTTGTTTTTAATAAAAAGCTAAAAATTCATGATATTCTATTGAAATATATATCATTACATGATGATGGTTGAAAATTTTAATTTTTTGAGCAATACAACTGTTTAGTATGCCTAAAAATTTTACATTTTAGAATTATTTCTTCAAAAGGTAATTAAAGTAGAAACTATATTCTACCTGTTCATAAAGCCTTAGGCATTATTGTTTATAGAAACAGGTCACATATTATGCCAGAGGTTCTGGTGATGGACAGTGAGACAAAGTAATTTACAAAGTCCTCTGCCCTGTGTCCTACATTTGCAGCAATTCACTGCTTGGTGAATGGCAGAAGCTATTATGTTTGGTTCACATCCGAATGTGGGTCATTTACAGAAACCTAGCATGTGACATTTCTTTTAAAGCTAAAAAGGACAAGTGTGAACATTTAGTTAATGCAGTATTTTAAGGGTCATGAAAAGGATGGAATCTATAATTTTAAATAACTCTAATTCAAAAAATATGTATAAAAATGAAGAAGAATCAAATATGATTGCTTATTTCTAACTCCAAAACTTACAAAGGAGTTTAGCAGCATGGGTCTATATGTTGTGGTCAATGTGCTTGTGATATAAGTTGGAAAAGTACTTTATCTACTGGCATAAATACTTTAGACTGTGGCGGGTACAGATCCATACAGACATCATGTAAACAGTCAAGCTTCTTATAGAGTGACAAGCACGTGCTTACCAAAATTCATTCATTCACTTTTTAAACATTTAATTTTTTTCCTAAAATCCATATATTCTTTAGTAGAATTGTTGAACACTTTAGATGAGGTGTATGGCACTGAGGAGGAGGTTAGATAGCATCCCCGAGGCAAAGCACAGGAATCAGAGCCAACTCCAGGACACGGTGGGCAGAGGAGACTGGTGTGCTGCAGACCACGGGGTCACAAAGTCAGACACAGCTTAGCAACTGAACATCACCAAGTGACGCCGAAGCGTTGATATGTATGGAGAAAGTTTTTATTGTCTGTCTGGAAACCCTTCAGTAGTCACCATTCTGTTTGCTCTTTTTGCTGATTAGTCAGCAAACTGTGTCCAACTCTTTGCAACCCCATGGACTGTAGCCTGCCAGGTGCCTCTGCCCACGGAATTGCCCAAGCAAAAGTACTGGAGTAGATAGCCATTTCTTTCTCCATAGGATCTTCCTGACCTAGGGACTGAACCCGGGTCTCCTACATTGCAGGCGGATTCTTTACCACCGAGCTACCAGGGAAGCCCACCATCCTGTTAATAGTAATTAAAATCCAAATGGCTTTGGTACGAAATTACACTAAATAGAGAAAGGGAAAATACAAGGAAGGCATAAAGAAGAAAAATAAAACAAAGAAGATAAAGTAATTTTAGAAAAAGGAGAAAGAAGTTCAGAAAAACAAAAATGTGCACACAGTGGAAAATAGTCAAGACTGACTTACTCCCTCCCCGCAAATCCCCATTTCCAGAGGCTGTCTTACCATGGATTTTGAGTTGTTAAGTGAATATTTTTCAACGTGTATGTAGGTTCGTGTTTGTAAGTGAACAATCATCTTCCTCATTCATTCCTTGCTCATGCAATTAATCAGTCAGTAAATATCCACATATGCCTGTCAAATGCTGGGAGAAGGAAATGGCACCCTACTCCAATGTTCTTGCCTGGAGAATCCAGGGACAGAGGAGCTTGGTGGGCTGCCTTCTATAGGGTCATACAGAGTCAGACACGACTGAAGCAACTTAGCAGCAGCAGCAGCAGCAGCTATCAAATGCTAAGTACCTACAACTAGGAAGGGAGGGCATAGCGAAGATTCCTAGAAAGAGATGGATGACAAGGAGCCCTCATGACAGAGCAATGGGGAGACACAGAGCATTACAGTCCATATATGTGGGGAAGGCATGGCCCCAGTCAAGGGACCTTATATATGCAAAAACAATAGGAAGCATTAGGGCAACAACAACAGATGATAAAGCATCTGCCTGCAATGCAGGAGACACAGGTTCAATCCCTGGGTCAGGAAGATCCCCTGGAGAAGGGAATGGCAACCCACTCCAGTATTCTTGCCTGGAGAATTCCATGGACAAAGGAGTCATATATATGACTATATATATATATATAAGTCAAAAATTATCTGGCTACAGTGAGACCAGACTAACAATTTAAGAGGGGTGAAATTATTTAGCTCTATATTAATCAGATAATATTCAGAACTTTTCCCTCCACATGGTAAATACTAGTTTCCTTTATCAAGGAAAATTGTAAAGAAGATTGATTCAGAAGTGGAAAATCTTTGATTATCTTATACATATTCCCTAGACAATGAATACGCTCACAATACTCTCATCAAAAGCTGTCTTTAAATTATTTCAACCAAATTAATTTTACTCAGTAATAAATGACAGCAGCCAAACTTATAAGGCTATTTGGGACTATTAAGACAATGATTAAGAAGACATCAGCACCCCAAAACTAATTAACTCAAGTACCAGCCTTTCAGATTTGTGTACCACTTCCAGGAATATGAAAGCTTAAACAAATCTAACTGACATTTAAAGTGTGGTTTCTCATTCTCTGCATATTATTAAAAAAAAGATGCATGCAGCCTATAGATCTTTTGGATTTTTCAGATAAAGAATTTAGAGTTAAAAGATTTGTATAAAATCAAGAGAAGCTTTACTTGAAAGGGTTCTGAGGAATGCTGCAGAGCCAAATATGCAGTGAACACTCTGAGAGATGCAGGTGGTCTTCAGAGTTTCTCCTTGAGTCAATGCCTATAGATGGCCATCTATAAAAGTTTGGTAAACAGGTAAAATTTAGAAAAGAAATTCTAGAAAAGAGGAACTCTGTCTATTATATCTGAAACATAAGCTGGTGAATTAAAATTACTTAAAAGATTAAAAGAAAAGCCCACAAGATAAAATGGAAAAACAGTTAATATTTAAAGATAGTGCAAACAAAGAACAGACCAGAAAAATTTTTAAAGCAATGCTGCATTTGGATCTTGACACTAGCCACAGCAAATTAATTCTACATTTTCATTGAAAATAATGTCTAAATAAAAATAGAAGCAAAGACTTGTAAAATCTCTAATGAGGATATATTTTTTTATTAAGAGCTATTTAAATAAGTCATAAGAATGATCAAAAGACTTGACTGTATATAAATTATGAATATTTATGTTTTAAAAATTAAAAATTCATTTAAAAGGTAATTATCAAATGGGGAAAATATCTATTAAAGTATGACACAAGAATTAATACTGCTATTATATATTAAACTCATGTAACTTAGTACTAAAAACTTAGAAAAAAAGGAAAAAGGACACTTAAAAGGCATTTCACAAAAGAGGAAATAAAAATGAGTGATAAGGATACTGAGAATATTTAGTAACTGGAAAATGCATGCATGTTTAGAAAAGGATGAGATTCTGTTTCTTCTGTGAGATTACAAAAGGTTAATGCATGATATGAATACAATTTGCTGTTTCCCCACGCATAGTTGTGAAAGCATAAATCTATACAACTTCTCTAGAAAACAATTTCAAATTAGTTACAGGATGTCTTAGAAAAATCAACTCTGAACCAGAATGTCTAGGACTCTACTCAAACAGTAATTGAAAATGAAGGCAAGATCTTAAGATGTTCACCAGAATTATTTATAAGATGTACAAAAATGAAAAATAATTCTATTATCCAGGAATAAAGTAGTATTTAAATATTTTATACTGCATATATGCTATAAAATATTGCATAGGCATCACATGCTCATGAAGTAAAGAACATGAAAATGTCATATATATTAAGTTTAAATCAATATATATATATAAGAAAAAATATCATGTGGGATCATTTATATATCAAATCCAAAAAAATGATACAAATGAAAAATTATTTACAAAACAGAAAGAGACTCACAGACACAAAAAATTAACTTACGGTTACCAAAACGGAGAGCAGGAGGTGTACAGAGAAGATAAATTGGAAGTTTGAGATTAACAGATACACACAACTATACAGAAAATAGATTTAAAAAAAAAACAAACACCAAGGGCCTACTATATGCCCAGGGAACTATACTCAATACCTTGTAATAATGTATAATGGAAAATAATCTGAAAAATAATATGTGTGTGTGTGTATATATATATATGTATAACTGAATCTCCTTGCTATACACTTGAAACTAACACAACGTTATAAATTAGCTATACTGCAATTTAAAAGAAACCAAAACAAATGAAAAATCGAGATATAAAGTTTTCTGAGTATAATTTCAACTTTGTAAAAATAAACTTACACAGGAAAAGATGGAAATGAATTTATTAAAAGATTGATAATGTTAGTAATTAACAAATTACTGGTGTTTTATTTTTATTCTTTTCTATAGTTTCAATTTCATAACTATAGCACATATATTGTACCTATAATAACAACAATCATTAAAAAGATTGATACTTCTATTACAACTACAAAATCCAAAGTAATTACACCCAGCTCAAGAACCTTTTTGCACAGAAGGCAAGGAACCAGCATCCCAGTCAACTCTTCTCCTAGAGCTCCAGAAAGTGAGGATTTTTCTAGTAGAAACTCTTCAGCAGGAAATCACTTAGGCTCTTGGAGAAATGAGATCCAGTCAGCCCAACTCCATCAGGGCCAAGCTGGAGCTTACACAGTCAGTCCCCATACTGGGGAACTGCTGGTGCCTAGAGCTAGACCAAATGCCCTCTCAGCACCCTGCACGACATCCCTGAGCTCCTTTGCACTTCTTTGATGCCAACTAGGTTATCACATGTTTTGACAGCATTGATCCAAAAGCTCCGAAGAGTTAGGAGTGTTGCTTTAACATCTGCGTTAGGAATGCACACTTCAACCAGTCAACATGCACAAATCCATATTGGCATTATTCCCCGAGATGAGTTTCCTGTAAGTTTGGAGTCTCTTTGCCTACATCCTTGTTTTCCTTCGAGCTAGATTCTATGAAGACTTCAAAAATCACTCAAATGTTCTATTTCAACTGAAGTGTTTGGCTACTGTCCTTGCCATGTCCAGACTCGGGCAGGCTCCTTTCCTCCATGTTCCCAGAGACTCCTGTGTTGACCTCTTCCTAACACTTTTTAAATAATTGTTTAAAACACTTAACATGAAATCTACCCTCTTAGCAAAATTTTAAGTGTACAGTATATAGTATTGTTTCCTAGAGGCACAATATTACCCAGCAGATTTCTAGAACTTAATCATATTGCATAACTGAAACTTTCTACCTATTGACTATCCACTTCCTATTTCCCCCTTTCCTCAGCCTTTGAAAGCCCTCATTCTATTCTGCTTCTGTTAGATATCTCATGTAAGTGGAATCATGCAGTACCTGTCCTTGAATGACTAGCTTATTTCACTTAGTATAATGTCCTCAAAATTCATCCATGTTGTCACATAACACAGGACTGAACAATATTACATTGTGAATACATACCACATTTCCCCCATTCATCTGCTAATGGACATTTAGCTTGTTTCTACAGCTTAGTTAGGAGTTGGTGTTAGTCACTCAGTCATGTCTGGCTCTTTGTGACCCCGTGGATGGTAGCTCACCAGGCTCCTCTGTCCATGGAATTCTCCAGGCGAGACTACTGGAATGGATAGCCATTCCCTTCTCTAGGGATCAAACCTGAGTCTCCTGCATTGCAGGCAGACGCTTTACCATCAGAAGCATCAGGGAAGCTTGGCTATTGTGAATAGTGCTCTGATGAACATGGGGATGTTAATTTCTCTTTACGGTCCTGATTTTAATTTCTGAATAAATCTCCAGAACTGGAATTGTTGGATTATATTATAAAACTACAGTAGTTATGAAAGTATGGTACTGCATAAACACAGACACATAGAGCAATAGAAAGAACTAGAAAGCCCAGAAATAAGTCCATGCATATAGTCAACTGATCTTTAACAAAAGTACCAAGAGCATACAATGGGGAAAGGGTGGTCTATTCAATAAATGGTGTCGGGAAAACTGGATATGTACATGCGAAAGGGTAAGATTTGATGTTTATATTAAACCACACACAAAATCATCTCAGAATAGATAAAGTACCAATATAAGACTTGAAACTGTAAGATGTATACCAAAAAATGTAGGAGGCAAGTTTCATGGCATCATTTTCGGCAATAATTTCAAAACTTTTAAAAAGCACAGGCAACAAAAGTGAAATTGGACAAGCGTGACTGTGACAAAACAAAAAGCTTCTGCCAGCAAAGGAAGCTGGGGACGGCGTGAAAATCTCTCCAGCACTTTTATACAGCCTTCTATTTGGACATTTCTCCACCCACGTACTTTGCTTGCTAAATTAACAACCTGTTAAGTCTACCTCTATGATATTCAGGTTCAACGTTGAAGGATGGTTCTTCTCATGGTGATTTTGTCCGGGGTGGTGAGAGAGGGAAGAAAGTGAGTTGGAAGAATGAAGAAAAGAGAAATTTAGACAAGTCTTCCAGAAAATTTTCCAGAATGTCACTGTGTATCATGAGATTGCTCCTTGTTTCTTGTTGGTCCTTGGTTTGAAGAAACAAGTGTAATGATTCACAGCAAAATTAGTTCTTCCTATAAAGGAGAAAACATTCCCCAAAGCTCAAATAATTTCTTGGCTGTTCTTCTACACATGAGAAAGAGATCTCTACCTTAGACGTGGAGACGTGGATCTACCCTCTCCTCTTTATCCATATTCCCACAGCCTCAACATATAACAAGACTGGAGGCTGAACACTCTGAAGAACCAGACTGGAACATCTTACCTGAGACAATACACATATAAAACCAAAGACGAAATGATGAGCAGTAGGACGTAAAGGAGCACCGTGAGCACCACACCAAGAATTCCAGATTGCATGGTTCTTTCAAACATCCAGTACAGTTTCGCTGCATCAGCTACGGGAGTCTCCCCACTCTGTGCAAGTCGCTGACAAAAGAAGATACAAATTAAAAATAATCATAATAACAAGGAGAAAATACTGATCATCAAGTCAGATAATTTAAGTATGCAAAAACCATCTGATAGTATAATTTGTTTTTAAATTAAATGTTCAAGGTACTCAAGCTCATCATATCTTCAGATGCAGGAAGGAAAAAGAAAAGACCCGGCTTGCATGGTTGGCTTATCAGCGTTTTTTGTTTTCTCTATAAGCGTTTAAATGAGTGTACTCTACATGCAATTCATAAAGTAAAAGCCATGTTTTATTTATGTACTATTAACTTCGATTTAATGAGCACAAAATATGAAGAAATTAAATACCATCGTGGAAAGATTCTTTTCTTTCTGATGCAGATTTGAAAGAAATTTAATTTGTGCTTTGTGTAAAATAGATGGCTTATTTTAAAAACATAAAAAAAGTTATCAGGCTATTTAATGTGAGCTTGAAAATGAAAGTTTATATTAGGTCAATTTAATAATGTCTTTATTTTAAACAGGGAAAATATATTCTATATTGGGTTAGAAATAAATACAAGGCAAAGAGGTCTTTAAAAGCAAATATAAAACGCTGTGTACCTAAGATGTTGTCACATGACTTCTTTGACCTTTGAGTTTTATAAAACATGAATGTTCTTTAATTATGATTCTCATGATCTCAAGTGGAAGTCATATGCCATATAAATGCAAATAAGGTATTTTTCCCCAATGTGAGAAGGACGTCTTTCTCTACTTTTTTAAAAAATATTTATTAAACTGACCATTATATAAATAATGAATCCTTCTGCAATGCAGAAGATGTGGATTTGGTGCCTGGGTTGGGAAGATCCCCTGGAGGAGGGCAAGGCAAGCCACTCCAGTGTTCTTGCCTGGGAAATCCCATAGACAGAGGAGCCTGGCAGGCTACACTCCATGGGGTCACAAAGAGTCAGACACGACCCTAGTGACTAAACAGCAAAGGGCACGTTTGAAACGAATCCACAGCACACGTGTGTAGAAAGAAACAGAAGCCTGGAGAGGTTAACTTGTATTTTTCTTACATTAAAATAGCTGGTACTGATGTTCCAGTTCTCAGCTGCTGCTTTTCCCACCGCCACTCCAGAACTTATTTCTATGTGCTGTTCTGGGATTTACAGAAGTAAGTGGATTTCCCTTGCAAAATCTAAGCCTGTTACCAGGACTTTGGGCAGCAGATCTGAGAAGGCATCTGCCTTGCCTTGGCTGCTCGCTAGGCTGGCTTTCCCTTGCTCAGGGCTCCGGGCTGCTCACAAGACTAGAGCCCTTGAGGTTCTAAGTCCACTAGTGGCTTCTTGGGTGAGAATGCAGACTTCTTATCTCTGAGAGGAAGGACCCTGTTTACAACCTACAGATAAGTGTAATTGGTGACTCTGCGAGATGTAAATTTAACATCATTAAAATGAACTAAAAGCAGTGTGCTTCGAGCTTGCCCATGTACCTAGTGTCCAGTCTCCATGTAAAGGGTTGGAGGTACAGTTATGCGCCAGCAAGAGTTTGTTGGTACTTGGAAGAGTTGCTTTCAGATTCCAGCCTGTCACCACTCTTTGAAGTCTCAGTACCATGGACCACCTTGATGACAGGTCAGAAGAGGGACCTGCCTGATCAGTTAGAGGGACTTCCCAGGTGGCTCAGAAGGTAAAGAATCCCACCTGTAATACAGGAGACCTGGGTTCAGTCCTTGGGTTGGGAAGTTTCCCTGGAGAATTGGCTACTCCACTATTCTTGCCTGGGGAATTCCATGGACAGAGGAGCCTAGATGGGCTAGAGTTAGAAGTGGTTATGTTTTCCATCCCATCCTAAGTCTTTTCACCCCCTTTGATTAGCCTCATTCACATTCTGAGTGGGTTGGCTGGGACCAACTGGATTTTGTCCATGTTCCTATTTCTTGTGGACTCCAGGTTAGTAAGGAGACTCGCCACCAAGGATTATTGAGCAGGAGGGGTAGAGAAGGATAGTATCTACATTCCAGTAGGACCGTCACACCTGGTATCTCCGGGCTCCTCCTGGGGCCTCATGTGTCTACTGAGAAGGTGAGGAGCCATCTCAGAAGGTGAGGTGGTCCTATTGCAACGTCACATAGGAAGCCATCTGGGAGGATGGGCAGCTGCCCTCTTCTGAGATCTCACAGCCCTCCTGGAGCAGCTTTCCTGCTCCAACCAGATCCCCTAGAGAGATCACCAGATGAATAGCCCACTGTTATCAAAGGCAGCTGACAAAACACGCTCTGTTAATTTATCCTGGGGCCTCTGATGTCATCTACAGGAAAGCAGCCTCCAGCAGGGCCATCTCAGAACCAGTACAGAGGTCTGTGACCTGATGGAAGCTGACTTGGATTCTAGCAGATGAATGTAACACTCGTGTGTGTGTGTGTGTTCAGTCACTAAGTCACATCCAACTCTTCTGCAACCCATAGACTGTAACCTGGCAGGCTCCTCTGTCCCTGGAATTCTCCAGGCAAGAATACTGGGGTGGATAGCCATTTTTCCTACTCCAGGTGATCTTCCCGACACAGGGTTGAACACGTCTCTTTCATTGTCAGATGGATTCTTTACCACTGAGCCACCGGGGAAACCGTTATTGGCAGTTCAGTTCAGTTCAGTTCAGTCACTCAGTCATGTCTGACTCTTTGAGACCCATGGACTGTAGCACACCAGGTTTCCCTGTCCATCACCAACTCCTGGAGCTTGCTCAAACTCATGTCCATTGAGTCAGTGATGCCATCCAACCATCTCATCCTCTGTCACCCGCTTTTCTTCCTGCCTTCAATCTTTCCCAGCATCAGGGTCTTGTCCAATGAGTCAGTTCTTCACATCAGGTGGCCAAAGTATTGGAGCTTCAGCTTCAGCATCAGTCCTTCCAATGAATATTCAGGACTGATTTCCTTTAGGATTGACTGGTTTGCTTATTGGCAGAACCTATTTCAAATACAATTAGCAAGCAAGGTCTATCAAAACTCCCCTTGCTATGATCTGGTGGTGGTGGTGGTTTGGTCGCTAAGTCGTGTCCGACTCTTGCGAGGCCATGGACTGTAGCCTGGGGGCTTCTCTGTCCATGGAATCCTCCAGGCAAGAATACTGGAGTGGGTTTCCATTTCCTTCTCCAAGCTATGATCTGCTGGACACAATGAATAGAGTCGAAACACATATATACCAGTTGGAAAACCATCTTCTTAAAAGGAGAAATAGAGTAGTTAAGGAATATTATTACATGAATTAAGATAATTTTATGAATGAAATATTTGATATAGAATCATGATTAGCATGTTTTATACATATTCATAAGTATATCATTGCTAATTATGAAATCTTAAACTATATATTTTAGAGTGAAAATGCACTGGTTTGTCATTTCATATAACATCACAAATGTTAAATGCATGTGGAGAAATTTTAAAATTATTTATTATTTAGAAAGCTTTAAAAAGCTCTTCTTATTCTTAAATATACCTATTACAACAGAGTATTAAATCAAAAGGAAATAAATAACCCAACCGAGTAAAGGAACTACTGTGCAATTACTTTTTACAAAGTTTGGCTGTGAAAATACTTTGTATTAAAATTTACCAAAAAGGTTACAAAAGAAACCTTCTTCGTAATAATTTTGAAAATGCACCAATTAGTTTGGATTTGATCTCCGCTGTTTTCTGTTTTTGCAAGTGTTTAACATAGCTGAAACTACACTTAAAATGATTGCATTAGACATCCACAAATTTTTATTACGAGGAGAAAATGAATAACTTAAATTTAAGATGCATTTTGAATTAAGCATGATTATCAAAGCTTCCTGTGTCAACTGATCTGTGCACAAACATTACACTCTATGTCAAGGACTCATATCCCGATTATTTTACTTGACTTACCCCCAGGACAGTATCCACAATAAATACTGCCAGTGGGTCCAAAACTGCCCATAGTCCCATGGTGATGATTAACTTTGACAGGACATCAGGGCAGAAGGCAAACAGTAGCTGACAGCCCCATCTGACCAGAACCAAGAGAAGTGCCACTGCGTTCAGCATGAAAGGCCCCACCACAACCACAAGCATCTCTTCTGCGATGTGAAGGGAAGAGGCTGGGTAGCAGAGTTCCACCGTGATGGGGGAAAAGCGGAATCTGCGGAAAAACAAAGCAGCAAGACCCGTGCAAAGGAGAAGAATTCCATAAAACGCTAAGTACACAAAACACTTGGCAGGACAATGTGTTTTTATTTTTAATACAGAAATTGTGACACTTAACAGCATCTCAAAGTTAAGTGTTAGAAGTCTTCATCTTTTCCTTAGAATCTCAGCAGCTCACTTTCAAGGAAATGGCAAATTCTACCTTGTTCATTGTCCTTGCCGTCATAGAAAGGATACCATTTTAATCCACTGAGCAGAGCATCCTTTAAACTAAAAACTAGCCAGCAGGTCGACATACTCACTAGAAGGCTATCTGAAATCAAAGTATATCAGTGGTCTTAGTAGCGACTCAGTCTCTAACAGAAATCAGAAATACAAATAAATATCACAATTCTCTGCAAGTTTCACTTCGCTGAATGATTTTTGCTTACGATTCTCTAGCTAGAGCCCCTACCTACAACAACAACACTGCTGACCCCAGAAACATATAAAGGGACAACTTCACACAACCCAGGATCTAAAGCTTGAATCCAAGGGGAGCCCAGTAATTCAAGAAGCCTCCATCCAGACTTTGGCGCCCTCTTTCCAAGCAAAGTGAGCTGTCCTTGCCTCTCATTTTTCCCTCCCCCGTATTTCAGCCTCACAGAGCTGCTTGTCTGTAGTTAATCCTGTTTGTGTATCCTGCTTATCAGCTACTAAAAAGAGTTCTTCATTTTATCCTTTCCTTGACCTTTGCTTTGAAGGAAACTATTGTGCTTTGTTCTTAGGCCACTGTGAGTATCAAATAAAATAAGGCGTATACATTTCTTTATCAGAGGACCTAACATAGAGTAAAAACAGAAAAAGCCTCGCCCTTGCTGTAGTTATTGTGAAGCCCCATAACTACATCACGGCGTGGAGCGAATATGATTCGAGCCTGCGGAACTAGGCAATCATACGAAATATCCAGTGTTTAGGTCCTTTGATTCTTTTTCTTTATTTTTTAAATTGGAGTATAATTACTTTACAATGTGGTGTCAGTTTTTGCTGCACAACAGTGTGAATCAGTTGTACATATACATATACCCCTTCTCTCCTGAGCTTAGATCCTCTGTTGCTTTAGAAATTAGATAAACTGAGCTACCAAGATATCTGTGCAGTCTCGTTTCATTAACAACCAACAAAGACAGAGCTGCCTTTCCTATTGAAATAGTAACAGAGTAAATAGTATAAAGCAAATATCCCAAGCGCATAATATTTATTTTTTCTACTTTAGAAACTCTTACACACACACCAAAAAAAAAAAAGGGGGGGGGGTGGGGGGGGGGGAGGAAGGAGGGGAGAAAGGAATAGAAGACTTATTTCATTCTCCCATGAAGATAGTTATTCAGTATATTTAAACTTTCATATTCTATAATATATACAGAAGTTTGTGATTTAATTCCAAAAGATGACTAATAACTGTATATGTATAACATACATCGTCATTGTTTTTGAAAGCGTCTTAGTTTGCAGTCTTCTTAATTGAAAATATACACACATCTTTGTTTTTATCTGTACCATCTACATTTGAGAAAATGAATTTTACTTGTACTGACATCTATCTGTCTATCTACAGTGTCTCTGAAATCATGTTTATGGAGAGATAACCTTTTCAGTATCATCTTTTTCCAGAGGATAATGGCCCAGAAAGCTGCCTGGGCCTGAGTCTGGTAATTGTTTAGATTCAATCATTTTGCAGAAGAAGCAATCTTTGCTTCTCTGAGGATAGATGATAAATCATACTTATATTACTTCTAATATACCCTCAGCCTAAGTCTCACTCTGATAAAATCAGAATAGGATAAAATTTTGTTTAAATTCCCTTTTGGGTTCTACTCAGATATTAGAACATATTTGAATCCGCTAAACTTTAAATAAACATTGACGCACCAGTTATATATTTGTATACACAGGCCCCAAATGAGAATCTAACTGTAATAGACATGCCTGCTCTTAAAGACATTTTTGTCTTTTCAACTCACACCTGCATTTTAGGTCTTAAGGTAAGTGTGTGAGAGAGGAGTTCTGTACTCTCATTGGCCTCTCAAGACGAAAATGCATGCCTTTGACTTTCGGGGAAGCACTCACTTTGTAACAGGAGTTGAAATGGCCTGGAGGAAAAACCACTGGCTGAGATAATGCAGGTAGAGCCTCAGGAACCAGAGAGAAGCCATCAGCAGGAGGATGTACCAGAAGCCCTGGCTTTGCCATCGAGCGAACTCAAGTTCAGAAAACACTGACACCAGCACAAAACAGAGATGCTTGAAGAATTCTCCAGATGCGGCATTAGCGGCTGCTGAGGAACGGCTACAAACAAAGAGTCAGTGGATAAATCCTGGGCTTAACTGCAACCCAAAATCAGATATTTTGAGAATGATAAGGAAGACACAGTGAAAGTAAATTTGAATGAAAGTATTTCTTAGCCACCTGGGACTCAAACTAGTCATGGTCCTTTTCACTACAATGGATTATAAAGGGGAACATACAGGTACATGGATATCAGGAATTCCCCGGTGTTCCCGCGGTTAGAAATCTGAGCTGTCACTGTCAAGGACCCAGGTTCAGTCCCTGGGTGGGGTACTAAGATCCCACAAAACACAAATCATGGATGTGGAAATGCCAATCAAAGCCACAATGATAGACCTCCTCTCACCTGTTGTTAACATGATGGCTACTATCAGAAGAAAAAAAAAAAGACAAAATAATATGTTGATGAGAATTTGAAAAAAATTGAACTCTTAAACACTGTTGGTGGGAATATAAAACCATATAATCAGTATGAAAAACAGTACAACACATCCTTAAAAATTAAAAAGGCACAACTGCCATATGATCCAGCAATACTCCTTCTGGGTGTTTATCCAAAAGAATTCAAAGCAAGATCCCAAAAGATGTCTGCACACCTTTGTTCATAGCAGCATTACTCACAATAGCCAAAAAAGTGGGGAAAGCCTAGCTGTCAATCAAGTGGAATAATTATATGCCTCAAAAGGGAGGAAATTCTGCTACATGCTACAACAGGGATGAACCTTGAAAGTATTATGCTAAGTGAAATAAGCCTGTTACCGAAAGAAAAGTACTGTATGATTCTACCTATGTGAGATGCCTGCTGCTGCTGCTGCTGCTGCTGCTAAGTCGCTTCAGTCGTGTCCGACTCTGTGCGACCCCATAGACGGCAGCCCACCAGGCTCCCCCGTCCCTGGGATTCTCCAGGCAAGAACACTGGAGTGGGTTGCCATTTCCTTCTCCAATACATGAAAGTGAAAAGTGAAAGTGAAATCACTTAGAGTAGTCAGATTCATAGAAGACAGAATGCTGGTTGCCAGGGTCCGGGGGAGAGACAGAGGGAAGCCCTTTAATGGTATAGAGTTTCCGTTTTGCAAGATGAAAAAGCTGTAGAGATGGATTTCCCGACCATGTGAATACACTTACAGCTGAACTGCACACTCAACATGGCTAAGATGATGTATTACAGGGTATGTGTGTGTTGCAATTAAATTATTTAAAGAAATATGAAAATAAATCACTGTAAACAATAAACTGATTTTGTAAAAACAAATCTTTAAAATTTATAGCATAGTTCTGCTTGCCTCACCTACTCATAATGATCCCTCTCTATTAAGATTAGATTTAATTATTGGCATATAACTGGTTCAAAGTTAACTATTTCATTTAGAAAATTGAAGTGAATGACTAACATACCACTAAAAACACATGAATGAGAATTTGAAACTTAAGAACTCTCCTATTCTTAATACAATACTGACATTTTCTGTTGAAAGTAAACATGAAAGAGTTAGATACAATGATTCTGATTAAGCTCTGGTTTCCTCTCTCTGTGTGGTGTTGACAGCAGGAGATGTTTTCAATTTTTTTTTAAGTATCATTTGCAAAAAACAAGGAAGGGTTGGGAGTTGGAAAAGAAAGAGTCCTCACTGTGTATGGATACTGTGTTTCTTTGGGGGTGATGTTCTAAACTGCACTGGGATGATGGCTGAAGTCGTGTGAATATCCTGAAAACTTTAAATTGTGCGCTTTAAACAGGCGGATGGTATGGTGTATGAAATGGGCTTCCCAGTGGCTCAGTGGCAAAGAATCCACCTGCCAATGCATGAGACACAAGAGACCTCTTAGAATTATTAGAAATATTTCTAATCCTAGAATTATTCTAGGATAATTCAGCAAATTCTTAAACCAAAATTAGCCCTGATTGTAAACACGTTACCAAAGGAGAAGCTGGTTCCAGGGTTCACAGTTCAGGGGTTTAGTGACGAACTAACCACAGTCGTTCGAGGCATTGTGGGAACATTAAGAGAAATGGAATTCGCAGACAGATTCCAAAGATTTTATGTACAAGAGTTCATCTCTCTCTGAAGACTATCAAATAAATGGCAATTGTACCACCAAAAGAAGGTAAGTCACAGAAGTTAAGTCTTTGGGAGGTAAAGAGAAGAACAACTAAAAACAGTCAGTGAAAGAAAATCCATTATTCCCTTTAAAATTCCAATCCATGACTTTAACCTTCTGGCCTGTACAGGACTAATAAGGTGCTGACCTTGACACTGACAGCTTATTGTTGTTCTTGGATGTCTTTTTCCATGCAGGTGGAGAGCATCGTCTCACTGAAAGCTACATGCCATCTTGTACTAAGCGTGCTTTTCAGTTACTCAGATGAGGAACAGTCAAACAGGAAACAGGCCCCAGAGAGGCTCTGGTTTACCAATGGTAAAATTGCCAGGAGAGTGACTCTCTTATAGAAGGATTCCAGAATCCATTTACCATCATGTGAAATGAAACCCAGGACTGGCCTCACTGCTGAAGGAAAATATTCTGTGACGATCTCCTCTTCAGTTAATTATTCTGTCACTGTTTTGCCTCTTCAAAGAGAGGAGGAAATCAAACACAGATTTGACATTGTGTTGTTTGCAAAAAACTGGAAAATCTCAAATGATGCAAAACAGAAAAGACAGTAGCTTCTTTGACCTTTGGAAATTTCCACTGTTTTTTTTTTTTTCATTTATTGACATGAAATGACTAAGTAGTTTAGATATTTATGCCCAGAACTCACTATCAAGTCATATTTTACCATCAGTTTCACCAGTAAAGGGTTTCCCAGCCACATTCTGATATACAAATTCATTTATAGGATATTTGATTTAGGATAAATAACACCAAAATTTCATTATATACCATTTATATCTAATTCATAATATTCAATTTTCTTATATATAGTCAACACAACTAAGTATTTGTTCCTGTTTGTTTGCCTAACAATAGTAACTATACCATCTGGACTTGAAGGATTGGGAAAACCTTGGCATCAGAGTTTAGAAAATTGGACACTGCAAAGATAGAAATTAATTTAAAAATCAGTTGATGCTAAATGATGCCAAATAAAAGGATGCATCCAAAAGCTCATTAACTGAACAAAACTAGTCAACTCTATCCTCATAAACAATTCCTGAATGACAAGAAAGTCTACGTGAGTGCTTCTGTCCTCATGGTTTTGAACTTACGCCTGAAATACAAGCGTCCACTAATACAGAACTTCATCCACAATCCCTGCATATATTGTTCTTAAAGTAGATTTCGTTCAAAGGACAATTGTGCATCCGTGTTTCCAAACTGCCTTTAAAGAAAGTACCTTTTTCATTCTCGTATGCACGCAAGGCACGCTGCGACACACGGTACCTCGGCCGAATAGCTCCATCCACATTTCAACTCTTCTCTCCTTCCCCTGTAATCTTTCTTGGTTATGGACAAAGAATATGACCATCAAAAGGATAACAAATGGCCTCTGCCACTGGGGTGTGTAATACGAACAGTGGGAATTGATTTGTTGGATATGAAGGCAGCCGTAGAGCACAGATCATTGCAAAATCACATTGAGGCCGGCAGCCATGCCTCGGCTGGTGCAGGCGGCCCGTCTATTGCTCCCGGGGTGAGCTGCCAGAGGGCGCGAGGATTGGGAGGTCATCCAGTATTCAGCTATTAAATGAAACCTATTTCTCTGGACTTCAGCCACATTTCATATGACACATATATATCCCCTTCCATGCCCAGTCCTTTTAGAGACCTGAAATCAAACAAGATTTCTATGATCCATCAGTGCAATAATACTAAAAACCAATAATAATAATAATACCAAAATTGTTTTGAAAAAAAGAGCATGGAATGCATTCCTCAACTCTCTCCTACAATGAACAGGAGTCCTTAGGTCTGGGAAGGACCAAATCCTGAGATCCGTGAAGCAAAGAGAAGTTAAACACATGGAGATGAGGGGGTGGGCAGGAAACCCGGGCGGGCATTCCATCACACAGGCCACTCTGAGAGGAGTGAAGTCCTGTTTCTAAACCAGGAAAGGCGTTGAATTGGTAGGAGCAGGTCTTTGTATCACTAAGTAGTGTTGACAGAGGCCGAAGCTGCAGAGGTGAATGAAGCCTCGTCCGCCTGTGTAGGAGTGTGGACTCTTCTCTGGCACCATCGATAGCCCACAAAGTATTTTTTAAGGTAAGGGTGATGAGGAGGGATGACTAAGAATGAGAAAACCGCCCTCAGGATTTTCTAAATGGCAGCTGAGAAAACTCTCATAAGTGCTCAGTGGTGAATCATTCAATGGTTTGACTGGTAGGGCCTCTTTGGGCCAGTTCACTGTGACATCATGTTTAAAAGAAAACGAGGTTAAAATATATATGTGGTATATATATATATATATATATATATATATATATGTCGAGAAGAAGAAACACTTATTTGGAAAGAAATAACATTAGTAAAAAATGAGTTACTATATTACTATAATCATGTGCTGGTTATTGGATTAATCTATGTAAATTATACATGGCATCAGCTTTTTGTTTCAAGTTTTTTGGGGAAATACTTTCTCTGGGTCGGGAAAGATCCCCTGGAGAAGGAAATGGCAATCCACTCCAGTATTCTTGCCTGGAAAATCCCATGGACAGGAGAAGCCTAGTAGGTTACAGTCCATGGGGTTGCAAAGAGTAGGACATGACTGAGCGACTTCACCACCTTCACCACTTTCACAAAAGTGTCTGTACATTAACATTTAACCAAATGCTTTGGACAAAACTGTTACCTGTTCTTTCAACATTTAGAAAGCTTTCTCAAAAAGAAAACTTCACAAGTTTATCTGGAGGTTAGCATTTTTCAACTAGATTTTCCCCCTAAAATTCTGTCTCCTTGGCCAATTGGGTGGTATACTTTTAACATAACACATTGTACTTTGAACAGGTTTAATTCAATTTACAAAAAAATGCCTCTAATTAAGTTAAAAGATCTTTGAAAATTGCTAAATCTTAGGGGTAATAGTATCACAACTGACACTGAAATAATTGATCATTCCCACTGAGGCACGAAAGTATGGATGCTCTAATGAGAAAACAGGGATTGAGTATGTCGAAGGACTCCAAAGAGACTCCCAAACTCTTAAGGCTGTTCTTTCCAGTGACAGTCTGAATGAGAGTGGGAGGCATCGGAGAGGGGCAGAGGCAGACACAACGTATCCTCCAGTAGAAAAAGAAAATGAAATCAAACTGCAAAAGTAAAGTTACATCTTGAAGCAAATGTAACCAAAGTCCGTTTACCTTTTTAAAAATAATATCTTTTATTTAACATGTGTGTTTCTGCTTTAGGACATCATTTTTTTCCCCCACTTACTAATACTACTTTTCTTTTTAAAGAAGTGTTTTGGAGTATAGTTGATTTACAATGTTGTGACTTCTGCTGTACAGCAAAGGGATTCAGTCATACATGCATGCACGCCACACCCCTTCAGACGTGTCCAACTCTTTGTGACCCCAGGGACTGTAGCCCGCCAGGCTCTTCTGTCCATGGGATTCTGCAGGCAAGAATCCTGGAGTGGGTTGCCATGCCCTCCTCCAGGGGATCATCCCGACCGAGGGATTGAACCCGTGTCTCTTAAGCCTCTTGCCTTGGCAGCCAGCTACTTTACCGCTACCGCCACCTGGGAAGCCCCTCAGGTATACATACATACATTCGTCTCCACAGTCTTTTCCCATTACACAGGTTTATCACAGGATATTGAATAGAGTTCCTTCTGCTGTACGTTATACATCCTGTATATACTAGTTTGCACATGCTAATCCCAAACTCACAATCCTTCCTTCCCCCTCCCCAAAGAGCACATTCTTCAATACTCTGTAGTAACGAATACTGGATGCAATATTACAATAGAATGAATCTATTTTTCCAAGAGAAATTTTCTTAGAGTGAAGCATAAGCAAATGCAGGGCTGCTTTATGATAGAGAAGCTATACGCGAGCTCAGGGCAACTAGTGCTCCAGACTGAACGACACCAGCCCAGGAAGCAGAGAGGCGGTTCTGTCGCACTTACGATCGAAGCGTTCCTTCCGACTTCATGAAACCCCTTTCCTTTGCAGCTAACCTGTTGGTCAGAAGAAGATCTACCTTGCCAGTATCAGCCTGGCCTAATTGGTTAAAATATTTGCAAAGCACTGTATCAGAGAAAACAGCTAAATACTTTATGCCTAATGGAAATTTGATTAACAATTGGAGCGATAACACAAAAGCAGTTAGCTTTGAAAACAGTTGCACCGGCAAAATGCAGGATTATATACATAAGATCGGCGTTGTTCAGCACCTAAGTCACGTCTGAGTCTTTGCAGCCTTATCAACTACAGTCCACCAGGCTCTTCTGCCCATGAGATTTTCCCAGCAAGAATGCTGGAGTAGGTTTCCATTTCCTCCTCCAGGGGATCTTCCTGACCCTGAGAGCAAACCCACATCGCTTGCATTGATAGGCAGATTCTTTACCACTGAACCACCTTGAAGCCCTGCGAAAAGTACTTAATCTCTCTAAAATAATACCCATAAGATACTTACAATACCTATTTCAAAGTTTCATGGAGCAATCAAAAGGGAGAATGTAATACTTTGTCTCATGCGTCATGCTCAGTCGCTTCCTGTCTGACTCTTTGTGACCCCATGGACTGTAGCCCATCAGGCTCCTCTGTCCTTGGGATTCTGCAGGCAAGAATCCTGGAGTGAGTTGCCATGCCCTCCTCCAGGGGATCTTCCCAACCCAGGGATCAAACCCAGGTATCTCGCATTGCAGGCGGATTCTTTACCATCTGAGCCCCCAGGGAAGCCCAATAGTTGTCTCATAACAAGTATCAATTTAATATTAGCCAAAAATAATTTTTAATCAGTAATAATAATATTTTCTAAACAAGTAATAAGGAAAATAATCAAAATTTCACTCTCTTCTCCTTTGTTGAATTCAGAGACATGTTCTAGCTATTGAAATAAAATTTAAATTCTTCCAATTATATCAAGACAAGTTTTAGTAATCATTAATTTATATCCTTTTGAAAACTTTTAAGTAATGACTTAAAATAGAGAGGCATATATTCTCATAATTTAGCACAACAAAATACATAATATATTAGCACTTTTTCTTTCCAATTTAATTCTGAGTTGTTTTATTTAGCCACCTATTATAAAAAGTAATTTGTGTTGATAGCTCTGAGGAAATTTAGAAATTAAAGAGCTAATTAAATTCCTTCAGAGTAATTTTGAGTCTCTGTATCAATATATACATGTGTGTGCACGTGTTGAAACATCTGCAAGTGGCCAAATACAGCTAGACATTTCTGGAAACTGACCTTCCATCAAGACTACTGAGCCTGTTTCCCCAGGGCAAATAAATCTAACTTTTAAGCCATATTTCCAAAGAAATCATAGTTCATGCACCCAGCAGACTGAACTAGAATGTCAGAAATTACAACCAAGTTAGGAAAGAAAGGTAATGAGAACCTGACCTATTTGTGGTGAACTTGCTATGGATGGAGAATCTTAAGGAAATCTTAAGTTAAAATAATAATACATATCCTATGAATTATTTAAATAATGATCCCATTTCTATAAATCATTTGGCATCTTCAAAGTTATATTTGAATGGTATTTTTATAAGTGCTTTGCCTGAATATTTTTTTAAAAAGAGTTTTTCAAACATATTACATAAGTGTTATTTTAAAAAGCCACATCTGGTGTAAGAATTATGGGATATCAACCTGAAACAAAAGTACGATCACAACTTGCAAAACGCATTGCTAAGCACCAAAGAACTGATGCTTTCAAACTGTGGTGCTGGAGAAGATTCCTGAGAGTCCCTTGGACTGCAAAGAGATCAAGCCAGTCAATCCCAAAGGAAATCAACCCTGAATATTCATCGGAAGGACTGATGCTGAAGCTGGAGCTCCAATATTTTAGCCAGATAATGTGAAGAGCCAGCTCGTTGGAAAAGACCTTGATGCTGGGAAAGAGTGGAGACAAAAGGAGAAGGAAATGGCAGAGGATGAGATAGACTCAATAGACATAATTTGAGCAAACTCTGGGAGATAGTGAAGCACAGGGAAGCCTGGCATGCTGCAGTCCATGGGTTCGCAGAGAATGTTAGCAACTGAAAAACAGTGGCTGGCCTAATGTTTCAAATATATTCTTATATTGCAAGGATGTACTATTTTTGTCAATTCAAACTCTGACCTGTAAAATGACAACTTCTTAATCTTTACACTTATTGAAGTACACATTATCCAAGGAGATACCTGACAATGCTGATTGTCAGGGAAACAGAGGTCCCAGAAATGTTTGGTTCTCTCCTACTGGAGAGTCTTCCCTGAGGCAGTGCTGCAGGCAGAGGACCCCCAGGAAGAGAACTTGAGATCCACAGACACCTGTTCTGTGTAGAGGTTTGCAGAACTGAGAAGGAAATCCTGGCCCTTCCAGAGGGTGTAGCTGAGTCCTTGACTGATGCCCTGGAGTTGGAGTGACCCATGGGAACTGTCCCCAAAAAAAGGCAAGGAGGCAAAGAGCGTGTCCTTCCTCCTCAATTCACTGTCAGCTGCCCTGCGGAGGGGCTTCTGGACAAGGACAGTTCCCGTGACGAAGGAGAGTCATGAAAAGGACACCTCAGATCACGAGACAGTGTGACTGCTGGGAGGATATGAAGACCACTCTGTGGAGGTGGCATTTGATGAAACCAGAATGAGACAAACCACTCTGGCTCCAGGTCAGACGATGACTGTGGGGAAAAGGGTTCTAATCAGAGCCAGTGAGCCCCTGGGTCTAGCCATCCCCGAGGACACTGGCTAGTTCTCTTCTCTATCCACTACCACTATTCTTTCAATTTGCGCAAATGTATATTAATTGTTGTCATTTTGACCAAAGAATCCTAATATGAATCCTAATATAAATTTAATGTTTGCCAGTTTTCAGGCTTGAAAGGGGAAGAAGGAGAGGGGGAGAACCTCTTTCCTGTGGATCAACAAAAACCAGCTAATTAAAATAATTGTAAGATTTGCACAGACCATGTAGCAATGATTAGTTGGCTCCCAGGAAGCACTTTCTAATCTGACTGTCCCTGGCCCACCTCCAACTCTCAAGGCAAAAAGAATCTAGAGGTTCCTGTCTCTAACTCCTCTTTGCAACTGGGAGGTTATCCGACCCAGTTATGGACAATGAGATGCAAGGAGCAGGTTTCTGAGAGATTTCTGAGAATGCTAGTAGGAGAGAGAAATTGGATTAAGTTTTGATTCAGATGTTGCTGTTGTGGTTGGTGCTCCATGTGTGGGTATGTTTTGTGAGGATCGTTACTAAATATTTGCCCCATTGCCTGTACCACAAACAGCAAGTATCATTTAGAGAGGTTGCCATCAGATTCCCTAACAAAACATTTTTCCAGCCGAGCTTCTGTGTGTGTGTGTGTGTGTGTGTGTGTGTGTGTGTGTGTGCATATGAGTGTAAGTGTGTGTGACTATGTGTATATGTATATCTATGTGTCTGCATATAAATACACTATGTGTATTTATGTGTCTGTGTGTGTGTGTATGTGTGTCAGTGAGTGTGTGTGAGTGTGTGTGTGTGTTCAAAAGCAACTTACAGCCCTGGAGCTGCATCTCCCTGAGGGCAACTGCAGACATGAACACACACAGTAAGTTTAGAAACATGGTGAAAATATATTATGTAAAATGTTATATCTTCTGCACTATTCCTTACAACATTAATTATTAGGTGTAACTTGGTAAACACAAAAGAAATTACTCAATAGGTAACTTAAGAGTGCATGTATGCATGTTCAGTTGCTCAGTCGTGTCTAACTCTTTGTGACCTCATGGACTGTAGCCCACCAGGTTCCTCTGTGTATGGGATTTCCCGGACAAGAATACTGGGGGTGGGTTGCCATTTCCTTCTCCAGGGGAACGTCCTGACCCAGGCATCAAACCCATATCTCCTGCATCTCCTGCTCTGGCAGGCAGATTCTTTACCACTGAGCCACCTGGGAAGCCCCCAATTTGAGAGCACTAGGTTAGGGTCAGTATATTAGATGAAAAGAAGGATATGGTATGATGTGCCAGAAGTGAATGGGCTACTTAGCAACCCTCTAAATTCGCTCCAGATGGAAGCATCCAATGCTACATTAGGAAATTCTAGATTCCTGAACATAACGATTTTCAAAAAGGGACAGTGCAGAATCCTTATGTGAGGCAAATGATGGTAGACCTCCCCAAGGGGTGAAAACCACACTAGGAATTTGAGCCCAAGTCTTATGAAGCCAAAAAGGCATTATTACCTTTTGTCTTTCTACTGCAGTGAAGAGCTATGTGGAAGGATAGTACCTGAGATATTTGACCTCACCTTCTAAAACCGTTGAGCATGTTTGGAAATTAATCCCCATTTATATAACAATTGATCAGATTTTGCAGAAATAACTCATAATCCAAAATCCTGAAGTCACAAGCAAAGCTCGTGGAAAACAAAAATCCTCTTGTTTTCCTTCAAGATTGTGGCTGTAGTGTCTTCATTTACTTTCTGGAAACAGCAGAGAGAAGAATAAGGGCAGATTGCCAAGTCTGAGAGCAGGGACGTCCTTGAAGACAGCCTAAACCAAAATAAACACAAAAACAAACATGTCTACAGTGAAAAGATAGTAACACTGCATTATAATTAGCTGTCTCAGGAAGTGAGGGTATTTTCAGTTAACTGAATGGGTGACAATTACTTGGATTACTGTCGTGCTTAAAATGTCAGTGTTAAATGATTGCTTTAAGCACATAATAATAAATTCTGCATTCTTAAGTGGCAAATACAACAAAGCCAAATACAGAGAATGTTTTTAGTGGAAGCAAAACTTGAACGTGAACAAATACCTGCAACACGTATTTTTTAAAACAGAGGAACAAAGGAGGAATAGGAATCGACAGGCAGACATGGTTCCGATGCCTACCACGTTACTTAAAATTAGGGAAAAGGTCAAAATCTGAGAGAGACAACCAGTTTAGGGGCACACCCATCATTTCCCAAGTAAATGCATAAGGACGGCTGAGAATTTCTACAGCACCTGAAAGGCTTCTTCCTGGGAATCTGTTAATTATAGCATTTATGAAAATAGCATTGGTTAATTTCACACCTGCCATTAAATCCTACATGATTTCCTGGGATATGTTGTGATGACACTGGAGCCCTGCGAACCATATTTTCCCCATGTCAGTGTTAATTGTACAGGATTAACAAATAACAAGTGCCATTCGCTTATGCTGCCACTGTTGGTGGCGTCTCTCCTTGTATCCAACGTAGCTTTGGTTTCCTTTTGAATCCCCCAGTCCCTTGAGCAAGCGTAAACTGCTCAACTGTGGCAGTTTTTCCTTCCTGCAAACCATGCCACCTGGAAAGCAATACCATGGGGCAGGAAGTTCCATTTAACCTCAAAAGACAGTTCTTGGCCTTTGCCAACTCAAGTCTACTTTGTTACGTTGGATATTCTTTTATTCATCACCTCTAGTTCAACCAACACTATTTTAGGAGAACAGAGAAAGAATATTCTGCTCTCTGTCTCTCTTCTTTTGTTCCCTGGGGAAGAAAGATGTGCACATACGGATCGTGGACTGCCTAACTGGAAGGTTACCTTAAGTCTGGGGTGGCTAAGAAGTCACTGTCGCTGGGGATGTTTAGGGACCATCTGCTGAGAAGATGGTTCCAGAAGGGACTTTGAAAGCCTGGCAGGATTTGGGTTGGTCAAGAGGTACGAGTTTGAGAATCATAACAAAATAAAAGCAGAATCCCAGAAGAAAGTGGTGACAGGGTGGCAGGACTAACCTAGGTGGCTCCCATCTTTCATCACAGAAAAGGGAAGTAGATCTCCCCGAAAGGCTTTGAGAATTAACAAAATTTTGAAAAAGGTTCATTTACTTTTATTGTTTGTATCCTGAGTTAGACACTTCTGGATAAAAAAATAAAGAGAGAAAAGCTAATATATTGCTTCAGCTTAAAAAAAAAAATCATGTTCTTATTGTGTCAAATTAGTACGGGCCTCCTCTCAGAATGGGTACACCCAGGAGAGCTGACTTGCTGTTATTTAGTCGCTAAAGCATGTCTGTTACTCTTCTGTGACCCCCTGGACTGTAGTGAGCGCGCCAGGCTCCCTCCGTCTGTGGGATTTCCCAGGCAGGAATACTGGCGTGGGCTGCTGTTTCCTTCTCCAGGGATTTTCCTGGCTCAGGGATCAAACCCACGTCTCCTGCTTTGGCAGACGAGTTCTTTACCACTGAGCCACCCAGGGAGCCCCAGCTAACTGTTGCTGCTGCTGCTGCTGCTAAGTCGCTTGAGTCGTGTCCGACTCTGCACGACCCCATAGACGGCAGCCCACCAGGCTCCCCCACCCCCAGGATTCTCCAGGCAAGAACACTGGAGTGGGTTGCCATTTACTTCTCCGAGCTTCCAAACTTCCAACATTGAAGGAAAAATCTATCCTTCTTTAAATACTAGGCTTTCTTTGAAAAGTTTGATTTAATAAACAAACGACAAGTCAAGGAGTCAATTATGGGGATTCCCAGGTGGCTCTAGCGGTAAAGAACCTGCCTGCCAATCAGGAGACGTAAGAGACAAGAGATGTGGGTTCAGTTCCTGGGGCGAAAAGATCCCCTGGAGAAGGGCACGGCAACCCACTCCAGTGTTCTTGCCTGGAGAACCCCCTCGGGCAGAGGAGCCTGGTGGGCTCCAGTCCCCGGGGTCACAAAGAGTCAGACAGGACTGGAGCAACTTGGCCCGCACACTGAGAGCAGCCTCGTGCATTTTTAGCACAGCGATCAGGCACACACCTGAAGGAGCGTGTGGTGAGGGAAGATCTGGGAGGTGAGCCACGCTGCTGATTCAGCACCACCTTGTCATACCAGGAAAATAACCGAATCACTACTTAGTCACCCACTGAGTAAACACTGGTGGAGCATCGACTTTGTATAAAGGGTGCAGAGATGGGAGCCTGCTTCAAGGTGACATTCTGGAAGGCAGGAACGGGGCTCTGCATCCCAGCGAGCTGCCCCTGGGAGGCGCGAGGAGCTGGCTGAACGCCCCGCTGTGCGCCTCTGACTGCCCCTGCTGCACTGGTTTTCAACTAATTTCTAATATGGGAAGGACTTCATGAGATAATTACCCAATTAATGAGGAAAAGGGGAAAACATTAAATGTGATTGCAGCAGTATTAATAGTCTGACGCACGTAAAAACCATTTTCTGAGACTTCTCTTCCAAAGCCGTGTACAAATAAGCAGCTACTTTAATTATTAAATAGAGAAAATAGGGAAATTTTAGCATCCACTAAGATGGCTTTATTATAACTGCCACGAATATTAGTATTGAAAGAAAGAACTATTAATGGTTTTGTTCAGACTTTCAGATCTAATTCCTTGTAAATGCTGTTGTGTAATGAGAAAGTAAAACCAATAGAATTGTTTGGGGAAACAGGATATCCTGGAATAATACTTTCATTCTGTTCAACCATTCATGCTCAGTCGCTCAGTCATATCTGACTCTTTGCGACCCCATGGATTGTAGCCCCCCCCAGGCGCCTCTGTTCATGAGGATTTCCCAGGCAAGAATACTGGAGCGAGTTGCCATTTCCTTCTCCAGGGGATCTTCTTGACCCTGAGATTGAACTGGCATCTCATGTGCCTCCTGCATTGATCAGCAGATTCCTTACCACTGCGCCACCTGGGAAGTCCCATTCGGTTCAATATATATATATATTTTTTTTTTTTTTAATTCCATAAAACCTTTTATCTGCTTGGCCCTGTCCTAAACATTAGGGAAAGAGCCATGAAAACTATGTTTTTGAAAAGCAGGGTGTTTCAAATAACGTATTTTTAGAATGTTTTGAAAATTTTTAAGTATTTTAAGGAATAGACTGCTTTTTTTCCTCCCCTAGGAATTGCACAACTTTGGACAAGGCATTGGTGTTTACTGGAAGACTGCAAGAGTGTCAGAAACAGAGATCAAGACAATGCTGTTCCCATGGGAAGTTGAGGTCTGTGGTCTATCTGAATTAGTGGGTTTTTTCCTGAAACCATTTCAGTCAAGAAATCAGAATATTACTCTTCTGTCTTCTCCCATTTAATGAAGAGCAGGAAGCCAGATGCCGCTAGGCACTAAGGCTGGCGTGGCCAATTCCATGACGGTGAGTTGCCAAGAGCCATGCTCTAAACCCTGGCATTTGCATCCAGAACTGGGAAACCATACTGTAGCGACACTGTATCCATAGACAAGAGGGATGAGTAAATCAACGATAAATGCCGCACTAAAAATGTCTGATTCCAATACAGTGCTTCCAGCAACAGCCGAAATTAAAAACCTGTTCACACCCAGCTATAGTGCCTACAATCTTGTGAGTGCGCTGAAGCAAAGGTTCACCATAAAATAAAAGCAGGAAAGAATACGCATTCGTAGCTAGGATGTCCTGGCTGCTTCAAACACCCTGGTGCCCAGAAGTAAATGTGTCAAATCCTATATAAATTCAGAAAGTTCATGGTTTTAGCGCCAGGAAAATTTCCTCCTGCTTTTTAAAGTAAGACACAAACTGGAAATGCCAAGATGCAATGTCAGTTAAAGGACAGTTTTAAAGACACTGATGGGAACTTTTGGGCTTCCCAGGTGGCCCTAGTGGTAAAGAATCCACCTGCCAGTGCAGGAGACATGAGACAGGGGTTCGATCCCTGGGTGGGGAAGATTCCCCTGGAGGTGGGCATGGCAACCCACTCCAGTATTCTTGCCTGGAGAATCCCTTGGACAGAGGAGCCTGGCGGGCTACAGTCCATAGCGTCTCACAGAGTCAAACAGGACTGAAGTGGCTTAGAAACCACGCACGCGTGGAAATGTTCAGGATCTCTGCCAAATTCTACACCCTGAACAGGTACAGGTTAATGGAAATTCATTTCAGCAAGACCTGGGTCCATAATATGTCTACTTGTGTCTCCACACCTTTGAGTCCAGTGAAGCATTAAATATGCAGCTGACATTCCACACATTCTGTGACCTGGGCCTGGTGGAGCATGTGTTTGCTTTCTTAGGAGTCTTCCTATTCTCCTTTGCTGAGCTGCCAGCATAGATAAACTGGACTACATTTCCTAGAATCACCTTTCATATGGGTTAGAATCATCCAAAAGGAGGCTCAAATTATCCTTTAAAAAGTCAGAACCCAGTTATATTATTTGCACATGCCAGTACAAAATGGAAATGTGGGACCCTTATTAGTTTGCAAAAGCTGTCATTATGAAATACCACAGGCTGGGTGGCTTAAAAAACAGAAATTTGTTTTCTTATAATTCCGAAGATTGGAAGTTCAAGATTGAGGTGCTGGCTGGGTTGGTTTCTCTCTCTCTCTCTCTCTCTCTCTCTCTCTCTCTCTCTCTCTCTCTCATTTTATTTTTAAGGTTAGTTTCTCTTGAAGTCTCTCTCCTTGGCTTGCAAATGGCTACCTTCTCTATCAGATTGAGGTCTTTCTCCTGTCTATGTATATTCCTGATATAACTCTGTGTGTCTGATTTCCTCTTTTCCTCCTCTCATAAGGAAACCAGTCATATTGGATTAGCACCTACCCTAAGGACCTCATTTTAATTTAACCACCTTTTCAAAAACCTTATCTCCAAATACATTAGCAATCTGATTTACTGGGGGTTAGGGCTTCAGTATGTGAATCTGGGGGACATGATTCAGCCCATAACAGACACCTTATTCAAATAGCAAGAAAATAGTGCATTATAGGTTGCTGTTGCTGGTTAGTCTAAGTCATGTCCAACTCTTGGCAAACCCATGGACTGTAGCCTGTCAGACTCCACTGTCCACGGGCTTGTCCAGGCAAGAATACTGGAGTGGACTGCCATTTCCTTCTCCAAGGGATCTTCCCCACCCAGGGATCAAAACCACGTCTCTCGCTGCATTGACCAGCAGGCTCATTAACCACTGAGCAACCAGGGAAACCCCTCTATTAAAGGTACCAAAACTGGGTTGGCCTCTTGTTGGGTGTTGAGCCAAAAGACACACCCAAGTTAAAGAGTGGGAGAAGGAAGGATTTATTACTTTCAGCAAGAAAGAAGTACACTGGGGATCTTTCCCAGAGCATGTCTCTCCAGTAGCAAAAGTGGGGACGTTTTAAGCTAAGGGTAAGGAAATCAACTCTGAATATTCGTTGAAAGGACTAATGCTGAAGCTCTAATACTTTGGCCACCTGATATGAAAGACTGACTTATTGGAAAAGACCCTGATGCTGGGAAAAACTGAGAGAAGGAGAAGGGGATGACAGAGGAGGAGATGGTTGGATGGTGCCACTGATTCAATGGACATGAATTTGAGCAAGCTCCAGGAGATGGTGATGGACAGGGAAACCTGGCGTGCTGCAGTCCATGGGGTCGCAAAGAGTCACACACAACTGAGTGACTGAACATCCACATATTCGAGAAGGGGCTTGGGGGTCAGCAGAGCTCAAGCTTTAGTTGACTGAAGTCATGAGGTCAGAGGGTCAGAAAGGTCAACATCCTCCTCTCTTAGGTTCTAGTTGGCCTGGTGCTTTAGTGCCTGCGTGGCATGCATGCTCAGGCGTGTCTGACTCTGCAACCCCACAGACTGTAACCCGCCAGGTTCCTCTGTTCGCGGGATGCTCTAGGCAAGAATACTGGAGTGGGTTGCCATTTCTTTCTCCAGGGATCTTCCCTACCCAGGGATCAAACCCTTGTCTCTTGCCTCCCCTGTATTGGCAAGCGGATTCTTTACCAGCGGAGCAATGGGACAAGCCCCTCTGGGACTGAGGGCCTGAAGCGCTGGAGGAGTTTAGTTTAAATCCTGCAAAACAGATGAAGTGCTCCAGACTAATCCTAACCACCAGGCTCTAACACTGAGGCAGCGTCTTTGCTGTTGTTACTGCTCTTGCCTGATAACAGTCCTTTGTTCCTGTGTTCTTTTGTTCCTTTAATATCTTTAATCACTGAGGCCAGTTCTAGGGCAAGCATTGTGGCCAAGCTTAGACCACAAAAAGGCTTAGGCCCCAAATGGCTTCTTTTATGTAAAGCCTGGTTCTCTTTCTCTGGGGATGCCCTACAATACCTTCTTCCACAAAGACATGGAGCCCTGGACAGAAGAATTCTGGAATCCAGATGGAGCTCAGTCACTTGCAGAGTATTATTCACCAAGAAAAAGAGTATGTTTTGTGAGCTGGCAAGACGTCTCCTATAATGATTGTCTACTATGGTTTTCCAGCAGTCATGCATGGATGCTAGAGTTGGACTGTGAAGAAAGCTGAGCACAGAAGAATTGATGCTTTGAAACTGTGGTGTTGGAGAAGACTCTTGGGAGTCCCTTGGACTGCAAGGAGATCCAACCAGTCCATTGGCTGCAAGGAGATTCAACCAGTCCATCTGGGTGTTCCTTGGGTGTTCTTTGGAAGGAATGATGCCAAAGCTGAAACTCCAGTACTTTGGCCACCTCATGTGAAGAGTTGACTCATTGGAAAAGACTCTGATGCTGGGAGGGGTTGGGGGCAGAAGGAAAAGGGGACAACAGAGGATGAGATGGCTGGATGGCATCACCAACTCGATGGACGTGAGTTTGAGTGAACTCCCGGAGATGGTGATGGACAGGGAGGCCTGGTGTGCTGTAATTCATGGGGTCACAAAGAGTCGGACACAACTGAGCGACTGATCTGATCTGAGAGGCATGAATTTCATAAATAAATATTAAATTGTTTTCATAAGGAATAACTTATTTGTTTTAACATTGTGGTTTGTGCTTTTTTTTTTTTTGACAAACCAAGTGTAGAGATCAACAATCCATATAAAGACCTTTATTATTTGCTGTTGAGATTCAAATGTAATGGTTAAAATAACCCATGATAAGTTCTTCATCAATGAGACTGAAGGGAAACCTGTCACAGAAAGTAGCATTCTGTCTGCTAAGAAAGAGAACTCCTATCAGTTATCTTAAACTCATTTTTAAATACAATAAATGTCTTTTCAGAAATGAAGAGGGTAACAAGTAAGAGAATCTATTTCATAAAGGATTACCAATTTTGTTTTCAATTCTTATAATATTGTAATAAAGCTGAACCTAAATTATCAGGCAAGTAAATAAATAGGGATTATCTGGTGGCTCAATGGTAAAGAATCTACCTTCAGTAAAATAGATGCAGGTTGGATCCCTGGGTTGGGAAGATGCCCTGGAGAAGGGTATGGCAACCTACTCTAGTATTCTTGCCTGGAGAATTCCATGGACAGAGGAGCCTGGTGGGCTACAGTCCTTAGAGTTGCAAAGAGTCAGACGTGACTAAAGCAATGCAGCATGCAAAATAAATAATACAATCATTCACACTTAAAAAAATAGTGTAGTGGCAGTGTAAAGTCAAAGGATCTTCTTTAACTAAAAGAAAAGAGCAATTTGGGGGTAAACTGGTAAACAATGCATAACAAATTATATCAATAGCTAGTTAAAAGCCTTTTTAAAATAGGTTATCCTGTGTCTTTAATAAGATTGGCCAAGAACCTCTGAGACATTCAAGTGCTAATTCACAAAATAAATTTAAAAAGAAAATTTCTCTGCACCCTCCACCCCTAAATTAACTTCGTGTTTCCCAGATAACTCAATTGGTAAACAATCCACCTGCAATACAGGAGACCCCGGTTTGATTCCTGTTTTGGGAAGATCCACTGGAGAAGGAATAGCCTACCCACTCCAGTAGTCTTGGGCTTCCCTTGTGACTTAGCTGGTAAAGAATCTGCCTGCAATGCTGGAGACCTGGGTTCGATCCCTGGGTTGGGAAGATCCACTGGAGAAGAGAAAGCCTACCCACTCCAGTATTCTGGCCTGGAGAATTCCATGGACTGTGGAGCCCATGGGTTGCAAAGAGTCGGACACGACTGAGCAACTTTTTCTTTCACTTTCACTTTTAGATCGAAAGGGCTAAAAATATGACAGGACACTCTCGATAAGTTCAAATGAAGGTCCCAAGATTAACAGCACAGGAAGTTTACGAGGCAATGGCGCCCCACTCCAGTGCTCTTGCCTGGAAAATCCTATGCACGGAGGAGCCTGGGGGGCTGCAGTCCATGGCGTCACAAAGAGTCGGACACGACTGAGCGACTTCACTTTCTCTTTTCATTTTCATGCATTGGAGAAGGAAATGGCAACCCACTCCAGTGTTCTTGCCTGGAGAATCCCAGGGACCGGGAGCCTGGTGGGCTGCCATCTGTGGGGTCGCACAGAGTCGGACACGACTGAAGCGACTTAGCAGCAGCAGCAGCAAGTTTACAATGTTTGACCTAACAGTTCTGTCCAAAATAGTTTTATTTTCCTAAACCCAGGAAAATGAATCATTTATAGGACATTGAATCCTCAGTCTTCCAAGGAGAAAACTAGGCTGAAAATCTGGTAAATTTTGTCTTCAGTTAATTTTTATATTAAGGGAGATTTTACCAGGAAGGAACAAAAAGCTTGTCTGGTGTGGCAATACTCTGATAAATTTACACGTGACTTGAACAATGCCAAGTGCTTTAAGACCAAATCCTTGTGAATTTGAAGAATAGTCCTGTACAAATTCTCACTTCCGTTTACTGTCATTGTATTCTTATTGGCAAAAGGAGGGAACATGAGCTAGTATTTGGCCAGTCCACCAAGTCATTAGGAATATAACTTACAACCAGATATGCGTGAATATATACTAGGGTGCTAGTATTGATTATAGAAAGAGGAGACCTCAAAGATGAGTATTTTTGTTGCTTCTTAGATTAAAGCTACTGTTAGTCAAGTTCTTTTTTTTTTTCTTTTCTTTCTTTTTACTGAAACAAATAAGAAGAGGAAGGTGGATTTTCTCTCACATAAATTAGTTCATAGCTATTAATAGTCTGTGACCATCCTAATATTCTTTAGTGAAAGTGAAGTCGCTCAGTCGTGTCCAACTCTTTGCGACCCATGGACTGTAGCCCACCAGGCTCCTCTGTCCATGGGATTCTCCAGGCAAGAATACTGGAGTGGGGTGCCATTTCCTTCTCCAGGGGATCTTCTCGACTCAGGGATCGAACCTGGGTGTCCCGTGTTGCAGGCAGACGCTTTAACCTCTGAGCCACCAGGGAAGCAGGTGACTCTAAATAATAAAAGTTATGACAGTTCAGATTCATGGAATTAAAATCTTTAAGAGATTTTGCTTTTGTACCCTTAATTTCATCCATAGTGTCTGACTCATAGTATATACTCAGAAAATATGTTAAATGGATTAATTAGTACAGAGAACAACCACAATATTTCTCAATTTGTAGACACTGTGCAAAAAAAAAAAAAAAGGGGGAGAAGAACAGTATTATCTTGGAATAATTCAGGAAGACGGACAATAGTTGTCATGTGGAAAAGTTTCAAAAATGCTTATCCAGAGAATTAAATACATATTTATTACCCAAAAGGTGAGGAAGCATAGACTTTCTTCAAAATCTAAAAAGCAGTGCTAGTGCTTCCTGTGGAGCCCCTACCTATGTCATTCTGTTCACTGTGGCTCCTCTGAGTCAGTGGTGGTATGCAGTCCTTTGCAGTGTCTTCCTGGAATCAACTGGAAAACTAACTAAGTTCAGACACAGGAAATTATACGTGTATCCAGACAGAAAAATTGATGGCAAAATGACAGCAAAACACATATTTAGCTTGGTACAGGCCAAAAGAACAAAGGAATTCCTTGATCCTTTTACAGTGTTTACCGTGTTTCATTGATCTTGATGGGCATGCCAGATCCATCTCTTCACTTCTCAGGATGCAGAGAAGACTAGTTCTATTAGACGCAGCAGAGCTGCAAGTCCCTGTGTCTCTCCACAAAAGAGCCGCAAACCCCATTCCATGAAGACTGGTCTAACACCCATCAGAACAGCTTATGTATTTGCCCACACTGCACCGGCCAACACAAGCCCCCCAGATGCCAGGAACGGGTCACCTTCTTCAGTGGCTTACCTGTGATACAGTGTCCCAGTGCGCTGACCTCAGCACTGGGACTGGGGCAGAACTGGGGACTGTTCCTCTCCTGCCTCTAAGGAGTAACCCTGTTTGAGACCAGCAATCTTCAGGACAGAATCGAGTAAGGAGACCCCTAGCTCCAACCAGTTTTCTGGTGCTGGGTATTCTTGGTTGATTCAGACAGATAAAAGACATAGCCCTAACACTAGATGCCAAGATTCTTAAGCTTAACTGTGGAAAGTGGTAAATTCCTGAGTACACTGGGATACAGAAAAGGAAGCATGCTTTGTCTTCTGAAAATATAAGTGACTAAAAATTGGAATGTTAGAAAAATTTTACGTATCTTGAAATGGTTGATTTTTTTTTTTTTGCAATTGAAAAAGTATCACAAAGAATTTGAGTTAGCCTGTTAATATTACGAGATTTATTGTGTGCCTTGCACTGCTTGAAGGGCTTTGTTGTTGCTGAGATGCTGAGTCATGCAACCCCGCAGACTGTGTAGCCAGTCAGGCTCCTCTGTCCGCCACTGTCTCCCAGAGTTTGCTCAAATTCATGTCCATTGAGTCAGTGATACTATAGAACCATCTCATCCTCTCTGTTCATAACATTGTATAGGAGGCAGTGACCAAAACCATCCCAAGGAAAAAGACATGCAAGAAAGGCAAAGTGGTTGTCTGGGGAGGCTTTATAAACAGCTGAGGAAAGAGAAATGCGAGGTTTTGTTTCCACCAACCCTTTCAGTCATTGCCATATCCCTATGAGATGAGACTGCCATTACGCCTCAGGAAACTGAGGTCCAGATCTCATCTAGGACATTATTCATTGATAAAGCCAAAATCTGAACTCAAGTAGTCAACTGCATGGCTTGCACTTGGAAACACTCAACTAAGCTACATTTCCAGAGGAAAGTGTCTCTGAGGAACATCCCACAAAAGTTCAGAGGAATAAAACTGCCTCAGATCAGCAGCAATAGTGAATTAAACCTTTCATTTTGCATAATGACCCTTGGTCTATGTGAAGCATAATCTGCTTTGTTCAACTTGCGGTAGTAAATGTTTAGTTAGTAAAATATCCTTTCCAACTCTGAGGTTTGATGATGCTTTTAGTTCTTAAAGGAAATGGTGCATGCTGGTTTAATAACAGTGCTTATTCTGTTAAATCAGTACTCAAATATTTTGAAGAAATCATTCAAAAATATACTTACTCAAACCAAAATAGACAAAATCATCTAGTTAGCTCCATGCTTTCTAAACCTAGCCTTCTAAACTTAGTAGTTGAATATCCCTAAATTCAATAGAATAGCTCATCAACCCTATGCCCAACCCTAAAAATCAATCCTGACCCCCAGGAATAGAGTTATAATAAAAGCTTTTTATAATAAAAGCTTTATGAAAGAAGCCCCCAGCATGGCAGAGAGAATTGTTGCAATGGGCTTCATACCTCTTTGGTACCTACTTCTCTAGTAACTATTTCCTACTAGACAAAATTCTCCATCAGTAACTCAATAGTCTCCCTCGAAGCCCCATCCCCAGTGGATGAAATTCCTTACCCATTCCTTCCGTTTCTTTATGAGTAAACCACTGATACCTGTGTGACTGCTTCATTGTACAAGGAGAGCATGACTTAGAAAGCCTGGATCCAACACTAAGAGGTGTGAGAGTTGCTAACTGGGTGCACTTCAGTGAGTTACTTAACTCCCCTCAACCCATAGTTCCTACATTTGCAAGTTAGCAGTTCCCACGACAGTGGACTAGGTGGCACTGAGTACTGTTAAGACTTTGTTAGTGCAGGCTGAGCCTGACGCATTTTCTGTATTCCCAGTGCCTAATCCAGTCAGTGTTCATCAGTGAGTGTGTACTGTATCCATACATGAAAGAATATGTAAGCAAACTTCCTTGTAACACTTTCAGTTCAGTTCAGTTCAGTCGCTCAGTCGTGTCCGACTCTTTGCGACCCCATGAATCGCAGCACGCCAGGCCTCCCTGTCCATCACCAACTCCCAGAGTTCACTCAGACTCACGTCCATTGAGTAGGTGATGCCATCCAGCCATCTCATCCTCTGTCGTCCCCTTCTCCTCCTGCCCCTAATCCCTCCCAGCATCAGAGTCTTTTCCAGTGAGTCAACTCTTCGCATGAGGTGGCCAAAGTACTGGAGTTTCAGCTTTAGCATCATTCCTTCCAAACAAATTCCTTCAGAATGGACTGGTTGGATTTCCTTACAGTCCAAGGGACTCTCAAAAGTCTTCTCCAACACCACAGTTCAAAAGCATCAATTCTTTGGCACTCAGCTTTCTTCACACTCCAACTCTTGCATCCATACATGATCACAGGAAAAACCATAGCCTTGACTAAACGGACCTTTGTTGGCAAAGTAATGTCTCTGCTTTTCAATATGCTGTCTAGGTTGGTCATAACTTTTCTTCTAAGGCGTAAGCGTCTTTTAATTTCATGGCTGCAGTCATCATCTGCAGTGATTTTGGAGCCCCAAAAGATAAAGTCTGACACTGTTTCCACTGTTTCTCCATATATTTGGTACTTCCTAAAACAGAGTTCCAGACTTCCCCATTCTGACATACCCCACTGGATCCTAATTCTCAGTAATACTCTGACATCTAAAGCTAATTACCCTCTGGTGCAGGTTCGGGGTTCCATCTCACAAGGCAGAATGGGGACTAATGACTTGAGGTGGTATTTCCTCCCCCTGCATTACACCCACTCATTATACAATCAAAGCTCAAAGCATCATAAGAATTAAATCCTGCTTTCAAGGGCAGCTCCTTTCTCCCCCACTAGACAGTCAGCCACCGCTGTAAATCCTCTAAGGCAATCCTGCAGACAAATGCTGATGGTCATGCTGAAACACATGAGCAAACAGGCTCAGAGATGGGTTGATAGCTTCCGTACTGAAGCCACATCATTATGAGCTGGCAAAAGTTAGGTCAGATACAGCCAACACCTGGAAAAATCACAGAGGCATCCAAATACTGTCGCCCATGGCAGAAAACCAAAGACTGGAAGTGAATTTCCTCCATACTATCCACTCCAATGATGAACAGTTGGATAAGAAGTAGCGACTCTCATTAAGCTTGCCAGTACATCACTGGGAAGCTTGTCAGCTCGAATGTGGCAACAATGTACCATCGAGATAGAGATGAACATTCAAGTCTCCAGAGCTGCCTGTCCACACAATTACCTTAATGTGTCCCAGATTTGAACCCATCACTGATGTCCCCATTAGTTACTGGACTTATTCCACTAGTGCTACCCAAATGCCACTCTCCAAGTCAAATGGTGGCATCAAATCTCCACCAGCAAACCTTGGAGGCTGTCCAGCTCACAGAGGCTGAGGCCAATCTAATCAAAAGGCAGCACTTTGGGGAAAGAGTTTGTCAACAGAATGAACAGAAAGCCAATTCTACAACTTTTTATGATAATCTACAAAGGGGGAAAGGGCAGAGAAAACACAGCAACTCCAAAAGCCATTTACTGAGCAATCCCACGTGCCCATCATTCTTCTCAGTGACACTGGGCAAAAAACGTGACGGTGCACAGCCTTTGCCTGCAAGGAAAGTGTAGTAAAGAAAAGGACATCAATAGCAGGTGCAGAGCATTCATAAACTTGGAGGTCAAGAAACCTAGGTGAGAACTCGGCTGTGACTCCTACTTGCTTATGTCAGAAGGCAATGTCCAAGCTTCAGTTTCCCCATCTAGGTGATAAGCAAAAGATATACTGTTTGGTAGATAAGAAAGAGAAACCTGGTATGTTATGTGGATTAAAAATAAAACTGGGTTAAATGAACTTCAAATGGATTGCCATTCATTTCAAATTGTGTGCCTTACTATTTGCTCTAACTGTGGAAGAGCAGATTTATAATTCATATATTTGGGAAGAGAGAGAAACAGAGAGAAGAGAGAGAGGTAAAAAAAAAAGAGAGAGAGAGAGAGAGAGAAACAGAAAGGTCAGAAATCAAATTAAAAATAAGAATAAAAATCTCTATTCCCACATCCATAAACTGAATTATCTAGAGGAGACTTGTGAGGCCTGATAAATCCCCAAACAACTTTAATTTAAAATATCCTGAGAACTGCTGTTCTTAAGTTATTCCCTTGGTTCCAATCTGCTATCAGCCAGAATCAGAAAGGTACCCAAGATAAGAATAAATTTAAGATTTACTATTATTGAGCTCGATTCTCCTGTTCTAGATCCACAGGGTGCAACAAACGTCTTTCCCAGCATGGTACAAAGAAGAAACGAAGGAAGAAAAGAGAAAAATTCTTCCACCTGTGCTCTTCCAGGAGCGCCCACACATCTAAAAGCCTCAGAGTAACTCGTGGCTTTCCTCCTCGCCAGGCCCATGACACGTGACTCAGTGGCTACGTCAAGTGTGCGTGGCCGTGGATCGGAGGTCTTGCCTGCTGGATAGTCCTAATGTACTGCCTGCTGTGGTTCAGTCACTCGGCCGTGTCCAGCTCTTTGTGACCCTGTGGACTGTATCCGTCCAGGCCCCTCTGTTACTGGGATTTTCCCAGGCAAGAATACTGGAGTGGGTTGCCATTTCCTCCTCCTGCTGGACTGAGGGATTTAATTTAAACAGTCAACTGATTTCCACTGTAGCTGGAGGCAGCATGGCATGGTGATCATGTTTGGAGTTCATCTTGGGTATGAATTCCAGCTTGACCACTTGGCAGGCATGTAACTTTGATGACTTTAACTCATCTCTCCCTGCCTGAGTTTCCTCATCTGTAAAATGGGCACAATAATGTTACCACAGGGCTGTTAAGGGACTGAGAAAGATAGACGAGAACAGTTAGAATAGTTCTCATAGAAGGGACTTGCAATAAATGTTAGTAATTTATTACTGACATCAATGGAAACACATGAAAAAAACGTGCTTTTTAAAAAAAAAAAAATCTTCCATTCTGTTTAGTGCCTAGTAGAGAAGGCAATGGCACCCCACTCCAGTACTCTTGCCTGGAAAATCCCGGACAGAGGAGCCTGGTGGGCTGCAGTCCATGGAGTCACTAAGAGCTGGACACGACTGGGCAACTTCACTTTCACTTTCATGCATTGGAGAAGGAAATGGCAACCCACTCCAGTGTTCTTGCCTGGAGAATCCCAGGGATGGGGGGCCTTGTGGGCTGCCGTCTATGGGGTCACACAGAGTCAGACACGATTGAAGTGACTTAGCAGCAGCAGCATGAAGGCTTGAATGGATCTTCTGGAAGTCAAGAAGAGAGACTATCCCAAAACTTTAGCCATCAAAAAGAAATGAAAAAGGGAACAATTTTCAGAGATGTTACAAAGAAAAGAAGGTAAAGAAAAGAGGGTGTGGCCTGATCCACTTCACTGATCCTTGGAGGCCCGCACAGAAGTGGCTCAGCCTGGGCAGACGGTGAGGTGGCCTCCAAGGGCCAGGTGGGGAGGGCAGCAGCCATGTGGATGGCACCCGGGGAGCTGGGCAGGCAGTCCTTAGGTGAGACCACTATGCCCTGCTTGTCCTCTGCACTCCTAAGAGGTGAAAACTATATCTCCTTGAATTCTTTCAAAGCATCTATAGAGAGTTCTGTTTACTCACTGTAAGTTTGGGAGGCCTGGCATGCTGCGATTCATGGGGTCGAAAAGAGTCAGACACGACTGAGCGACTGAACGGAACTGAACTGAAGTTTCTCATTACTGCAGGGGGTAACTGGTTTAAAAAAAAAATGGTGAGGGATACTGAAACTGAGATAATATGATAACTAATTAATCTAAATGATATTTATCTTTGAACCCTAGATAAATGCAAAGATAGATGATTAGACAGGTGATGGAATATAAACAGAGCAATAAATAGATTGACTTTTGACTTGGGATTTTAGTGAATTAAACTGGTACTAATAATCTTAAAAACAGGGACAAGGATTTTAACTCAATATTAGTTAAAACTTTTAAACTGTCAAAATGTCCAAAATGAGTGGGTAGCCTTAAAATACAGTAAGTGTTCCTTCCCTGAAACTATTAGCTTAGGTTTATGACACCTGAGCAGGAAGCTGTTAACAAGCATCAGCTCTTAGGTGGAAAGGAATATGGTAGAAATAAGGGACAGCGAGATGGAGTTTAATACTAAAAATCCTTATAGTCTTTTCCTCCAAAATCTCTGTAAAATTTCAAAGAGAATACTTAAAAACCAAAAACCTTAACGTATTAAATAGCCTAGCTACTGGGAAGGACACCTTTGGGCTTCTCTGGTGGCTGAAATGCTAAAGCATTCTTGCCTTCAATGCAGGAGACCCAGGTTTGATCCCTGGATTTGAAAGATTCGCGGGAGAAGGGAACGGTACCGACACCAGTATTCTGGCCTGGAGAATTCCATGGGCAGGGGAGTTTAGGGGGCTATAGTCCAGGGGGTCACAAAGAGTCGAACATAACTGAGTTACTTTTTGTTTGTTCCATGTTATGTAAGAATCCAGTTATTAAGCTAGGAACAAGGTAGATATGCATTTGTCTCTTTAAGTTAGAAATAGACCATAATTGATGCCAATTGTTTTCCTTCCTAGAAATTTTCTTCTCACTCTGCATGTTTTCAACAAGACACAGGCTACTGATCTATTTTTCAAAAAGACGATGGACCATCAGCATCGTTAGGAGCCTTAAATTCTTGCTTGCCTTCAGAGAGACGAGCATAACACCCATCTGTGGAGAACACCCATTGAATTAATGATTCTGAAATCATATAAGCTATTGCCATATTCCAATCTGAGTAAGACAAAATCCAAAGCAGTTTAGGTGACATAAAATACTGAATAATCATGAAAATTAGTGGATTGCGAAATGAATGACCACCCACCGTCACCGATGAAGCTGGCCCAAGACTCTCCAGTTTATTAAAGAAGGCATAAAGTATATGAGAGTGAAAGAATTTACAACGCCTGAAGCTCAGAATACACCCACTCAATTGTTTTCTTGGTACTGTTTGCAAACTATTGCAACAGAACATTATCCATCTTACTGGTTGCTTGTGTTTTTGCCTCAAATAAATCCCTACATTGTCTCCTGCGCAGCTTTGCCCTTTCATCACTTAAATCATGCGGCTTGAATTTGACCTGGCTCATAATCTGAAACTCCTGGATATTTAAAGCTGATCACTGATGTCATATCAGGTTTCCAGACAGTTGGCTAAATTAATTCTTCTCAGCTCATTCTCCGCCACTCCAGCTGAATCAGTGTGGCATCCATGAGATGAACCTTCTGCACCATACCGTGCCCATTTTCCAAACTGTACTAAAGGCAAAGGCAACTAGTTACACACTTTGCATTGATGGAGGCCAGACAACAGGAAACAATTCTAATACCAAGGGTCCAGAATCTAGGACACCACGTAAACTTGACAGACGTGGGATAAGCGAACACCTGCTCCTCGATGCATCAGGGCTGCATGTGTGCAGGGTCACTGTCTCATTAAGACTGCTTTCAGCTATGAGCAGCATCCAAGAATATGGGGGGGGGTGCCCTTCATTATCTCAGGCAAAATAAACCTTGAGACACCTAGGAAGAAGTTATAAACAAGAGTGAGACGTAACGGGCGCTGGTTGGTCTCTCTCCCGTTTTATTCCTCATGTAGACACCTCCAGGGGCTTCCTTGGTGGCAAAAGGAGAAAGGGGCAGCAGAGAACGAGATGGGTAGATGGCATCACAGACTCAGTGGACGTGAACTGGAGCAGACACCGGGAGATGGTGTAGGACGCAGTCCACGGAATCGCAAAGAGCCAGACACGACTTAGTGAGTAAACAACAGCCAAGACACAAACGAGGAGGAAGCTGACATGACGTGGGACTGATCGTGAGACCAACGGCTTGCTTCTGGCCAATAGGAAATGACAAAGGTGAGAGGGTTTACAGAAGCAATTAGATCTCAGATAGTTGATTTGGAGTTAATGTATTCTGCTTATTCTGGGAAGTCCTGACTTCATCAGGCAAAAGCTTCAGGTTCCTTCCCCAAGGTGACAGACTCCCCTGGCAGCTTTCATAAAGTGGTAGCCACGGTTAAGGGGCCGCACTGCGTGGAACTCTGGGCCCCGCGTGCAGGAAATAGGCGGCACAGAGCCAAGGAACCCCTCACTCAGCCACAGGACAGAAACCCTGGCCGGAGTCTGAACAAGCCGGAGGCTGTCCCTTCCCTGTTAAGCCCCCAGATGGTGACGCAGCCCTGCTGACACCTTGACTGTGGCTTTGTGAGAGCCCAGAAGAAATCATGAGATTAAACCATGTGTTTCATTCTGAGCTGCTGTGCTGAGTGCTTAGTCTCTCAGTCATGTCTAATTCTTTGTGACCCCATGGACTATAGCCCGCCAGGCTCCTCTGTCCACGGGATTCTTCAGGCAAGAATACTGGAGTGGGTTGCCATTCCCTTCTCCAGGGGGCTCTTCCCAACCCAAGGATCAAATCCAGGTCTCCCGCATTGCAGGCGGATTCTTTACCATCTGAGTCACCAGGAAGCCTAGGAACACTGGACTGGGTAACCCAGCCTTTTCCAGGGGATCTTCCCAACCCAGGAGTGGAACCAGGGTCTCCTACATTGCAGGTGGATTCTTTACAAGCTGGGCTACCATGGAAGCCCTCTGTGTAATTTGTTAGGCAGGAAGAGAACACTGCTGCTGATGAGTCACTTCAGGCGTGTCCAACTCTGTGCAGCCCCACAGACGGCAGCCCACTAGGGTCCCCCCCGTCCCTGGAATTCTCCAGGCAAGAACACTGGAGTGGGTTGCCATTTCCTTCTCCAATGCATGAATGTGAAAAGTGAAAGTGAAGTCTCTCAGTGGTGTCTGACTCTTAGTGACCCCATGGACTGCAGCCCACCAGGCTCCTCAGTCCATGGGATTTTCCAGGCAAGAGAACTGGAGTGGAGTGCCATTGCCTTCTCCGACAGAACACTAACACATGGTATTTACTGGTCTGGTATCTCTTTTCTACCATTAATGTCTGAGTTTCTCACTGCAATCTTTATTTATTTATTTACTTCTTTATTTAGTGGAAGGGAACTTTTCTTTATCTATTTTATTTTATACTGTTTTCTTCCAGCTTTATTAAGATACAATTGACATATAGCACTGTATGCAGGTCTTTTATTTACCAAAATATTTTGCTTCTCAAAACCAAACAGGTCATTATTTTAATGGTATAAGAAATTTTATCATCGTGGGGGTTTGTAGAGATAAAGAAAGCCTCAGTCAGCAACAACAGCAAACATTCCTTGAGCATTTACTGTGTGCTATGAGCATTTTTACTGCTCCATTTTTTTTTAATGCCTATTTGGTCTCACTAAAATAAGGCAGGTACTATTGTTGTTGTTTAGTTGCTAAGTTGTGTCTGACTCTTTTGCGACGCCAAGGTCTGTAGCCCACCCTGCCAGGCTCCTCTGTCCATGAGATTTCCCAAGCAAGAAGACTGGTGTGGATTGCCATTTCCTTCTCTAGGGGATCTCCAGGGGATCTTCCCAATCCAGAGATCAAACACAGATGTTCTGTGTCTCCTACACTGTAGGCAGATTCTTTACCTGGGAATTTATTCAGCCACCAGGGAAGCCCAGGTACTATTAGCTCTGTTTTAAAGATAACTTTTTTTTTTTTAACAGAAACTGAGGTACAAGGAGTTTGAGAAACTTGTCTTAGTAATTCATAATGCTGGTCAGTTTGGGTTTAGGTATTATGGCCCCAGAACCTATACACCTAGCCATTAAGATGTGTTCCAGTATGATTAGCTGCTCAGGCTTTAGTGCCACCTAATACAAGTGAACTCCAGGAGTTGGTGATGGACAGGGAGGCCTGGCGGGCTGCGATTCATGGGGTCGCAAAGAGTCAGACACGACTGAGCGACTGAACTGAACTGAACTGAATACGATAGAGATATCAGTCAATAACTACCCAGTTACATGTGCATCATTGATAAATTTTACTGGCAGAAATATTCCTCCATAGGGATTCACTTTGCTGTGCCATTCTAAGCTGACTTGGTTCTCACTCCTCCTCCATGGCACCTTATCTCCACCCACATCCACCCAACACTGTGGAATATGCCAGTAATACTTGAACACATTGCTTTGTAAAAGTCATCTGCCACACACCCTAAAGTCCCCTGATGACTGAGTTCAGCCGGGTGACATGCTCTAGCGCAGTGAGAATTGGAGAGGAATGAGCCAGCTGAGTGCTGGGGACATGAGCCGCCTAACAATGGCAGCCTTTACTTTCTTGGGCTTCAAAATCACTGCCGACAGTGACTGCAGCCATGAAGTTAAAAGACACTTGCTCCTTGGAAGAAAAGCTATGGCAAACCTAGACAGCATATTAAGAAGCAGAGACATCACTTTTCCTGAAAACATCCATATAGTCAAAGCTTTGGTTCTTCCAGTAGTCAAATACGGATGTGAGAGTTGGACCATAATGAAAGCTGAGCACTGAAGAATTGATGCTTTCAAATGGTGGTGCTGGAGAACTCTTGAGAGTCCCTTGGACAGCAAGAGGATCCAACCAGTCCACCCTAAAGGAAATCAACCCTGAATGTTCACTGGGAGCACTGATACTGAAGCTGAAGCCCCAACACTTTGGCTGCCTGATGCGAACAGTTGACTCATTGCAAAAGACCCTGACGCTGGGAAAGATTGAAGGCAGGAGAAGGAGGGGATGACAGAGGATGAGGTGGTTGGATGGCATCACTGACTCAATGGACATGAGTTTGAGTAAGCTCCGGGAGTTGGTGAAGGACAGGGAAGCTTGGCGTGCTGCAGTCCATGGGGTCTCAAAGAGTTGGACACGACTGAGTGACTGAATAAAAACAACAAAATCTCTCTGAACTTTGGATAGATAATCTGTAAAACTGGCTGAAGGATATCACATCATCAGGATACTCTGAAGACCAGATTTTTTTTTAAAAGGTATGGGAATGAGATTAGGAGATTTATAAACTATAAACTTCTGCAGAATCACATGTGGTTGTTTTATTGTCAGAGAGGCGGATACACAACATTATTTTTTTCTCTTTTGTGAAGAATAAGTATGAAGGGATAAGTCTGGAGACCCCTAAGGAAGCTTGTTAGTGCAAGAATTTTTTTTTTTTTGGGCGCACTGCACAGCATGTGGGACCTCAGTTCCCTGACAAGGGATTGAGCCTGTGTCCCCTACATTGGACGCATGGAGTCTTAGCCACTGGACCACCTGGGAAGTCCCTTTAGTGCAAGAATTTTATGCTTAAAAAAGAATCACTTGATAGAAAAGACATATCGCTACTCTGCTACCAAACTAAGAAATGCTTTATTCTGGTCGTAGTGCGACACAATATTGCGATAGATTTTGGGGGCTGGTTCTTTAGGACATTCTTTTTTGACCATTAGGTCTCAGGATATATTTAAATGGTGAAAAGAAAAAATATTCTTTGAGGTGACTGTAACTACTCTTTGATTTGCTGAAATGAGTATATATCTATTTAAGCCTTAAGAAGGGGCGAGGGGTGAACAGAAGGCATTATGGGTGGATCATGGGAGCCTTTTCCAAAAGGCCACGTTTATTTTCAAGTGTTTAGATTGCCGAGACAAGGATTTCTCTCCAACGTCCAATTCATCATCCTCCTTACTCACTGTAAAATCAATCTGTTCTGTTTGTATGACATAAACAACAAGTCATTTCTCAAGAATGAGGCAGACCATATGTGAAGGTGTTTTGGAAAAAGCACAATAGGGAATACACCAATCAAAGGAGCATCTGCATTTTATTTCAATGTCAAATCACATGTGAGTTATAAAAAGGAAAGTGTATCACTTGTACTGAAGAATAACTTTCCTGTGGTGATATTTATAGTTAACTCATACCTTCCCTAAGCAACAAATAGATGCCAGTCATGTAAATGAATGGGCCGAGAACAAAAAAGAAAGTCATTCTGTGTGGGCAGCAACATGTGCACTTAACAAACATCTCAGCATCTGCCCTCTATTCACTTCCTTGGTTGGATGAAATTTACAACAACCCATTATATGTATTTTCCTGAGAATCAGCACTTTCTCCTGAATCTATTAATAAATATCAAAGCAGCTTGCAATTGATTGAAACAGGAAACGATAAAAAAAGACTAGCAGAGTTCTAGGAAGAATTTATTTTTTAATAATTGGTACTGGATTGAGATTGAAAGGAAGTGAGTTTTAATCCCATTTCCACTCTTTATTAGCTGTCTGACCTAAGGCCAAGTCACTTAACATCTATCAGTCTCAGTTTGATCCTAGTATAAACCAACGGAGCTGAACAAAATCATCTCCGAGATCCTGCTCTAAAAACCTATGACTCTCTGGTCGCTTAGGCACCAGAGAATGCTAATGGAAACATTTTGAGATGGCCTTGTTATGGAGTTCAGTCCCCAGTCATGAGTTAGGTACCTCTGAAAACCATGTTAACTTCTTTAAACTACCCAAGTGACAGCCCCTGCCTTGAAGCAGTCATTAGCACTATTTCCAGAGGAATTTAACAGGTCCTCTGATGTACTCCATCGGAGAAATCACTGCACATGGATGAAGGGCATGAGTGCATTAGGAAGCAGGGTAGGCAATGAGATTCTGAGGTTATACTTAGGCAGGCAAATAGGTGCTTATTTATGTAATTAACTGAGTGGACAATATAAACATTCTCACTAAAGTCTTTCCTCTCATAGGAAAATAAATAAAATCTTCCCAGTGGACAATATATTATTAGACCTGAAATATGTGTTTTTGCTTTTGAATTGTGGTGCTGGAGAAGACACTTGAGAATCCCTTGAACTGCAAGGCGGTCCATCCAGTCAATCCTAAAGGAAATCAGTCATGAATATTCATTAGAATGACTAATGCTGAAGCTGAAGTTCCAATTATTTGGCCACCTGATGCGAAGAGCTGACTCATTGGAAAAGACCCTGATTCTAGGAAAGATTGAAGGCAAGAGGAGAAGGGGGTGACAGAGGGTGGGATAGTTGGGTGGCATCACCGACTCAACACACATGAATTTGAGCAAGCTCCAGAAGATAGTGAAGGATATAGGAGCCTGGTGACCTGCAGTCCATGGGGTCACAAAGAGTTGGACATGACTTAGCAAATGAACAACAACAAATGTGTTGTTAGGTATGCATATAATTTTATTCGTCATTAATGTGGACTTGAGGTAGCTCCTAAGACACACTTCCATTAGCTGGACTAGAACAGAATATGTGTCCCCCTACAAAGCACTGGTGAGACTCTTACATCCACTGGTTTTAATGCCCAATATTAACAAGAGGCAGCACAGGAAGTGCAGAGGGTAAACTGGTGGCCATGGCTACTGAGGGTATCAAACTTAAATCATTTCAGCGTAAGAGCTTATAGAAGACAAGGAATTTCTATCACCAAGTATCAAAATATAAAATCCTGTGAAAAGGCTTGGAGGGCCTGGCTGAGATCTTGTGCCTACCCCTGAATCGATCACAGTTGTCATAGGAACGTAATACACGTCACAGCCCCATGCCTTGGGGGTATGCAGGTGGTGTGTGAGTAGGTGGGGGGGTCTGCAAGCACAAACGAGGGTGAGTGAAGGAATTCTTAGGGAAGAAACATCTTCAACAGGTAGAAATAACAGTCACCACGGACAAACAGACACAGAACACCACAGTCATTTTGTCCCATTGCTCTTTTCTCCAGAAAATTCCTTCTGGAAACGCCAAAATTCTTAATTTACTCTTATTTTTTATGTATTAATTCAATAAATATTTATTAAGTGCTTGCAATTTATCAGTCATTGAGAGTAGGCCAGGGAGAACGCAATAGACTTAATCTCCATTCCTGTGAAATTTATTAAACTTACTGTCCAGCGGGGGCTTCCCAGGCACTGCTGTTAAAGAACCTGCCTGCTGGTGCAGGAGCCATGAGAGATGCAGTTTCAGTCCCTGGGTGGAGAAGACCCCCTGCAGGAGGCAGTGGCAGCCCACTCCAGTACTCTTGCCTGGAGAATCCCATGGACAGAGGAGCCTGCTGGGCAACAGTCCACGGGCTCACAGAGAGTCAGACCTGACAAGTGACTTAGCACGCAGGCACTAGTCAGGGAGGGGGCTTATGGGACACCCAGTGACCATGTTTTGAGTGGCACGAAAAGGTGTGCAGAGTGTAAAAGGAGCACATAGCAGTGAGAGCCAAGCCCTGAAGGCGCAAAGATGGAAGTTAACCCCCTCGTACTAAAGTACCCAGGGACACCTTGGCGATCTCGTGTTTTCTGATATCGAAGCCTCAGGACCTCCCTGGTGGTCCAGAGGTTGAGAGTCTGCCTACCAGTGCAGGGGACACGGGTTTGATCCCTGGTCCTGGAATACCCCCCATGCTGCAGGGCAACTAAGCCCAAGCACCACAAGTACTGAATCCACGTGCCTAGAGCCTGTGATCCGCAACACGAAAAGCCATGGCAATGAGAAGCGCATGCACCGGAACTGGAGAAGATCCCCCACTCACCACACCAGAGAAAGCTCACACGCAGTGAAGACCCAGCGCCACCAAAAATAAATAAGTAACAGTTTTCAAAAATCAAAAAATCATATATGAGCAGAAGAGAGGCATCTGCTCACAACAGCACATAAAATCTCAAAGAAGAAACTTAAGACTCCTGCAAGTGTTGGCTCCGAGGCTCAGAAGAGGGGACTGCAATACAAACCCCACCAAGCAAGGGCCCAGAGGACTTTCATTTATGATCAGCCGACACCATGGGCAGCCGGCCCACTGGGCTGAGACATGCTGGAAGCAGGTTCTGTTTTACACACTCAGAGGCAACTTAATTGGCTCTCTTTCTGTTTGAGAAAATCTAGCAGTCTTAACATTATATTTTGGAAGTTTGGGGAAAAAAGTGGTTTTCAGCTACAAACAAGATAATGTTTCATTTGACTAGTTAAAGGTCTGCTATGTTAACAAAGGAAAAGAATAGAAGCCGGTGACTGAAATTTTAGCAATTTACCAGCATCAGCATGTGAAAGGAGGCAAATCGTTGGGACAGGAAGGGGAAGAGAGAGACCTTGTGTGATAGAGAAAAGATATCTACACTGAGACTCACTGTACAGGGGCAGCGACTACCTCCCACACAAAGTCACATGCGTCTTTGAAGCTGGGTAGCACAGTATTCTGTGTTAAATGCATTTTATGGGGATTTGGAGAGGATTTAGGTAAAGGCTGCCCCCATAAATGATTTACCAGCTCTAATAAAACATCAAGGAAATTGTTCAGATTGTATCTCAGGCCATTTAAAACACAACACACTTATAGAGGTCTCAGCAGCCCCCATATCCTCAACTCTGGTTTAAAAGAAATGTTTGGAGTGGTTAATTATCCCATATTCCTTTAAAAAAAAATGATAGCAATTTCAAGACAAAGGAGAAGTTGGAAGTGAATAAACAGGTAGGCCAACCAAGGGGGCTGGGAGAGAGACAAGCTGAGCGATCACTCATTTACCCTCTTGTTCATTCACCCAGTAAATATTTACTGGTTGCCTATTATAACCCAGGTATTTTAAAACTAGGGTCTAGAGACCCAGGAGTGATCAGACAAGTAGGGTCTCTGGGAGGGAATGTATGAAGGAAATGGCAATCCATTCCAGCATCCGTGCCTGGGAAATCTCATGGACAGAGGCGCCTGGCAGGCCACAGTCTACAGCACTGCAAAGAGTCAGATATGACTTAGCAACTAAACAGCCACAGCAACATAGCTAACTCAACTCGATGTACAGCAGAACACTGTAAACACAACAATTTTGTAAAGCAACTATCCTCCCATTAAAAGTTTTTACCAAAGGGTTTCTGTCTGCCTAGAGCTTCTTTTTAGTGAAAGAACACAGAAATATACAAATAAATGACTTGAAAATAAATATAAATGATTAACTTAAACTGTGGTTAAGTGTTTTAAAGGAAGTAAGCTATGAGAAAATAAACTACCAGAGTGGAGAAGCCTACCCCTTTATGTAGGATTTTTAGGAAAGAACTCTCTGGAGCAGGAAAATCTGTACTAAGACCTGCAGTACGTGCTTCCATCCTACTAAGACCCCAGAGAACATTCCAGACAAAGGAGGCATCTAGTGGAAAGACCCTGATGTGATAAAGAGCTTGGTGTGTCTGAAGAACACATCCTCCTGTGACTGATGCTTCCTATTTTAACCTTTGGAAAAGATATTTTCTTCAAAATTTATTAATATTAGTTGTCTTTATCAAAAATCTATACACACCAAGTGATTGTCCAGGCTATCTTATTTAAATTATCTCTCAGTTTTCACAATAAACATAAAGTTCCACAGTATAGCTATCATTATTCCAACTTGATACAGGAGAAAACAGACCTAGATAGTTTAATCATGCATATTGAGTGATCAATTATTTCTTATTTCTTGGCCTCTCTGATTCTCCTTCCTGCCTGATGTTTCTTTTTATAAATATAAATTTATTTATTTTAACTGGAGGCTAATTACTTTACAATATTGTCTTGGTTTTGCCATACATCAACATGAATCCACCACAGGTGTACGCGTGTTCCCCATCCTGAACCCCCCCCCACCTCCCTCCCTGCCTGATGTTTCTTAAGTACAAAACTACATCTCCCTTTTTTTTCAGAAAAAACTTTCGGCCCCACACCATGACATGTGGAATTTTAGTTCCCCCACCAGCAACTGAACCCACACCCCCTGCAGTGAAGGAGGAGTCTTCACCACTGCACCACTGGGGAAGTCCCAAGCCTGCATCTCTTAATCCAGAGAACATCTCATCGGTTAGCCTGGAGACCATACTTCAGCTGTTCCAGGAAAGCACTTGTGAAGGTGCTGAGACTTCTACATTCAAAGGAAAACCAGTAGAACTTAGAAAAATGTGGCTGGATAAGGGAAATGTGAGCTGCTACCATCCCTCCTGACGATGGCTCCAGGATGGAAGAGTAAGAGAAAAATCTTTAGAAACCAAATCGTAAGGCAGAGTATAAGTGCCCCGGGGGAAAGCCACTGAGGGCAGAGATCTTGAGGGACGGGGTGGCAGCGGTTTGGAGCAGATGGACTTCGACAAGCCACTCCGTTTCTTCCTCTTTCCTGGTTACTCTGCGTGTCACGGTGCCACTGACTGTGGCTCCTCTCTTTATCCTTGATGAATCCCACCACTACAAACTTCTGTACTCGTTACCTCTGAGAAGCTCCACTGCCCACTTTTCTATGTATATTTTTTCCTGCTTGCCATACATATGGTTGCGTAGACAGATATACCTGTATACACACCTCCAGATAGAGAGCAGTAACCACGATCTGCTTAGATCTTAAGTGAACTAAGGTTTGCGGTGGGTATCAGTCCAGCCTTCCTCCCAACCCCTTCTCTAGACACTGCCCGCCCCAAACTGTCAACATTTCTTCACTGTCATATTCTTCCCAAGATCTGGCTCAAACTTCTTCTGAAAATCCTTCTTTATTCTCAAGCAAATTCAAGCCATCATCTTCTCCAGGTGTGTATATGTGCATTCTTTGAAAAAAAAAAAAGTGGTATCATATCACACTGATGTTCTTAAATGTATATCAACTTCATAGGACTATGAGCTTTCCCAAATCAGGGTACAAATCATACAGCTTGTAATAAGCACACAATCAGCATTTGTTGAATAAATGAACAATAAAAGAATAGAATAAGTAAAGATTTGTTGAATTCAATGAATTAAAAATGTAAATAGAAAGACAGGATAGATTTACGCACCAAACTGAAAATTTGTGTTTTTCCAGCTCCTCCAAATAAGATGTATCTTGTGAATAGTCTTCAGTTTCTCCAGTCTTCCAAGCAGTTGGTTTTTCCTTCAAAGAATGAAATGAAATGAAGTAAAAGGGAAAAATATTACTGAGGAGCAGATAGAAAGTTTGCCTGGTTTCAGTGACAATTTTCCCAGAATGACTTATAGAATCATTGGTCAGATTATTTACTGTTGGTATTTTTAATTATTCCATTTCATTCCTGAGTAGCTTAAGGATTAATGAAATTCTTAAAATATATGAGAGCTTTGAATTGTCCCAATTAAAAATATTTGATTTGCACACCTTACTTGACTGCTTACCATATGCTTTTGTAGTCATTCAAATTTCAAATGTGATGGTATTTCTTTATAAGCTGCTTAGATACTTTGTTCAATCTTGCTGAATAAAAAGTTGAAACTGCTACCAAGAATTATATCAAAGATTTGGTTTACCCATCAACACTCTTGATTTGTTAAAATATAAGTGTTTTATGATAGAGTGTACTAAACTGATTTCAATTTGGTTAATCTGCTAATGTTTATCTCAATTGTTCAAATATACTCATGGTGACAATGCTATGCTGTATATTTCTTTGTATTTTCACAACTCCTAACATGGTAATAAGCACACAGTAAATGCTCAAGAGTTAGAGGTCATTTCATTAAGTGCTTATGTTACAATACTGATGATGAACTACATCCAGATGCTACGTCACCAAGATATAGACCCATGAACTCTAAAAATAGCAGAACTTTGTTGAATTTTTGCATTTCACTTAAAGAATATTCAAGTTAATGTACTAAAAATCCTTTAAAATGGGCATTTGGGAAGACATAAAGTCACAGACAATTGTTCATCCCCAAAGAAAATAAGAGTTTTAAATCTAAAAAGAAGTAAACGTGTACAGCCAAATCCCCAGGTGACTGAGTACCAGAGCACGTGAACCTGTTCACGTGAATATGCTCTAACAACCTAAACAATCCACCAATCACAAATACGAATTTGCACCTAAGAACTGATGCTTGAAGTAAGGACATCATCGACATTTAAAAGACAGAAAATAGATCCTCTGACCCGTTACACCTCTTAAGTTCCTGAAGCCAAAGCAGATCATCATCATTTAAAAAAAAAAAATTCTTCCCTCAGCATTGTCTTCAGAAAGATGAATTTCTATACTTTAAGAGAGAAACTGGAGCAAATTTGTTCTGAAACAGCTTGTTTCACATAATATGGCTACTCAGAGCCTGACCCATTGCAGAAATCAACAGAACACATGTAAATATCACCATAAATGGCTAGAATTCAAAATGTGATTTTTAAGTTCATGAGCTGACTATCTGGTGTGAGGATCGCCATTCAAACAGAGCCTCAATGAGGAAGAAATAAATGTGTACCCTGTCAAACACAACACAAAAGGAGAACCAAGAAGTGTTTTAAAGAATTTTGAAAAGCTAAATAAAATGCATCATGTTGTAGTCAAAAGCACCAAGTGGTGGTCTGAAGACACTCATTCAAGTCTTCTCACCTCTTTGGAAACTTAAATGATTTAAAGTCCATGAATTTGAACGTTTTAATCTGAAAAATGGAGATAATATTTTTCTTGTATAGATCGCAGAACTTTTTATGAAGACCAAATGATATAATAGCAATAAGGTTCTTTCTGAGGATGGATAGGGTAGAACTTAGCATGCTTTAGAACATTAAGGATCTAAGCAGCATATGGTGCAACCAGGGTATACCACAGGAGAGGAACATGGGATGAAATGCTCAGTAGCACATGTAACATCCTTTCTTCTGCGTTTATTACAGCATTTCTACAAAGCTGCTAAGTAGAAAATACTATAGGAAGATTTAAGTCTTAAGATATTATTAATTTATTAATATCAAGATATTAAGATAATATTAAGATTTTAGACTTAAGATGTTAAGCCTCAGAGTTGTCCAGCTCATGAAATGAAAGGCCCATTTAATTGTGTTCTATGATCAAAAGCGGGCTTCCCAGATGGCTCAGTGGTAAAGAATCTGTCTGCCAATGCACAAAGTGCAGGAGATGCAGGTTCGATCCCTGGGTCAGGAAGATCCGCTAGAGAAGGAAACAGCAACTCACTCCAGTATTCTTGCCTGGGAGAATCCCATGGACAGAGGAGCCTGGCGGGCTACAGTCAATGGAGTCGCAGAGAGTCGGACACGACTGGGAACACAGGCACTACATACTGTTACATGAAAGAAAGCAAAATCCAGGATCCCTATCGTGTTGTTCAGAGGTTTTTGCCCCTAAGCAATAATTCCTTCCATGGACCGTTTGGTTCATGAAGAAGGGTGATGATGTTGGGACCGATGATGGGTCAGTGTTTGGGGAGAAAGCAAGCTCGCAGTTCACAGGTCAGGGACGCCCGCGCAGTGGTGCTGGGCAAAGCGTGGTGGTATTGGCACACTCAGGCCCCACTGAACAGCAGCATTTTATTCTCGCAAACTCTTTACAGGGTCTTTGTGCAGAGCTCTGGGAGCACTGTTCATCTGCCCATCTGGCCAGACGAAGAGCAAGGGGATTGTGTCATCAAAAGGGAGAGCCTTAGAAAGAGGAAACAGTGAATAAAGAGCTGAATCCTGGGGATTACGAATGCTTTTGAACTGCCCTGGGAAGATGAGATGCAAGCAGCAGCACCATTTTTAAGAAGGCTGGGGAGGAAGGCTCGGGGTAGGTGGACTGTGTTCAGAGACTGGTGTTAACAGGGTCACAGAATTGCGCATCAACAATAACAGCAACAAACACCAGGTGCCCCTGAGGTATCAAAGCAGACGCATATGACATCATGTTCAGTTTCACCGTGTCGTTATATCATCTAAAAATAAAACCCACAGCTCCAAATTAAATCCAGCCTAAATCCTGAGACCGTCCAGCAAGAATACTATTTCCTCTTTCCTTAATTCATTTCTGATGTGTGTTTTAGAGAATTTTTCAGGACAGAGTTTCTACTAACATTAGCAGCACGCAGGGAAAAACAAGGTACTCGCATCTGGTTGGGTAGCTCAGGATTTACCTAGAGAGACTCCTTGGGTAGCTAACCCCCTGGGGTTTTTCAACTCTGGACGACAACTAGTATTTCTGACCAGCTTGGGCCAGATTCTGATTTTGATTGGGCCAGATTTTGATTCTTTTCTCACTGTGTAAATAAATTTGAAAAACAAATGCTTCCTATGTGAAGTTAATCTCAGTTTCCCCACAGCTACCCTATCAATTGCCTGAGTCAGAGCCTTTAATATCAGTTCAACATTCAAGTTAATTCCTAATACTATGAGAAGAAGTAGGTAATGGCAACTCACTCCAGTATTCTTGCCTGGGAAATTCCATGGACAAAGGAGCCTAGTGGGCTACGGACGTGGGGTCACAAAGAGTCAGACACGGCTGAGTCACTAACACTTTTACTTTTCCTAAAGGATAGAACATTTTTTCCTTCCTAGCAAATTGTTCTTGGTTCCCATATCCTATTCCTTATATTAAGGTTATAAGGCCCAAGAAGTACAAAGCATATACCTGACTGAAAGGACAAAGAAATAAAATGTTGATGTATTATCTCATGATAGATCCCAAACTGGATTCTAGAAACAGTCTGGATTCAAAGCGCAGCTATAGACTTGTTAAAGTTATTTTGCCTGAGTTACTCCATCTCATGCACCTATTTTTCTCACCTTCAAAACAGGGAAAATTATGTCACTAGAAGTATCTATCCCGTTAGTTTGTAGTGAGAATAAGACAGTCATTTTTTGTGGAGGACCTGAGAACATTTTCTGGCATTGAATAATTTCCTAGCACTCAGTAAATGTTACCTTTCACTGTTACAAATGTCACTAAACTTCTGATTTCTCATGCTTTCTCCTTCTGCAATATAGAAACAACCGTAATTGTAAATGCTGTGAAGTTGTCTTCTAGATATTAAAAACTCATTTATTTGATTTGATGGTGGTCCACTATTTAGAGATGGAAACATCAGGCTTTAGAGAATGGCATGAAAGTTGGATCTATAGACCTGTGTTTATTTAGTTAACATACTTTAGAATAAAGGTAATGACTCAGATAGTTTGTATGGGAAAGGGCAGGGTTGAGAGAAATTCTTTTACTTTAATTTTCTAGCCAGACTAAATTTTCTGAATATTTAAAACTTGAAGTCATTTGGTCTATATAGATATAGATTTTGGAAATGTTTAAACATCCAAAAACAGGATCCAGTTATACCAGTAAAATTAATTTAACCCACATTTGGAAACCCAGGCTAAGTAATTTGCATAAGTTTATCAAGATATTTTCTGGATAGACTTCATGGCAGCCCTGATTATGTCAAATAAAACAGCACAATCAGCACATTTTCTAATCACCCTGCTCAAGCTGGAAAGAGTCGTGTATTATAGACTAGTTAATTTAGCTAAAGTCTTCAACAGCTTAAAGTCTGATTCAGATGTAATAAAAAATATTATATTAGCATTATTGATTTCACAAACATCACCTGTTTAGTATGTCCATACTTCAAAACCTGCCTTGAAGAACACATTACTTTCTATCTGGAAATATATTTTAAGAAATTATAGTCAATAATTAGAACTGTTGCTTTCATGGTCAAAACCAACTTCGATAACCTTTATCCTGCCTTTATCTTACCTTATTGTGTAATTCATGGTCTTCTTTTGAGAGACTGAGATCACAGTCCATAGGGCAGGGACTAATTTTATTAGAAATGCTTCCTAGGGTTAAAGACAAAAGGTGGAACAAAAATTAAAGATTTTTACATCAGAGGACACGTAAGCTTACACTGCTGAAATCTAAGAGTTTATATAAAGACTGGCAAATGGGGGTGAAAGAAATAATTCTCTAAGTTGTTATATGCTCCCAGTTTTAATTCAGTCAGTGCATGAACTTCAAGTAGAACCCTACACCACGGGGATGCAATTTACAAGGAGCAGCTGTGTGTGATCTGCTTTCTCCCCTCATCCGGGTAGGATTCTCTGTCCTCAGCTCTGTTTCTGTGATCAAGCTTACAAAGAGGTTACTCCGTGCCTCACACCAGCGTTCCAATATCAAGTCTCGACACTAGAAAGTTCAGTTATCGATGTGTCCCCAGCTCTTCCTGCCTGAGCAACTTTTATCATCTTTTGCACGACTTATTTTATGACAGTGTTTCTCGACCTTAGCAAGAGCCACATTTTGGATTGGAGAAATCTTTTTTTTTTTTGTGGCGGGGGCCAGGGGCAGGGTGGGGGGCTGTCCTGTGTTTATAGAATGTTTAGCCCCATTTCTGGCCTCTATCTACTAAACGCCAGCGGTCCCCTCTACCTGAAATAGAATGCCTCCTCAACAAATGTTTCTTAAATTACAAAGATACTATCAGTACATAAGCAGGTATTACTTTCGCTTTATACCTCTTAATCCATTGGCGTGAGCTCTCCCTTCAATGACTCTCTATGCTAAACCCTCTCCCCAGCATCTTGTGACAAATACCTGGTCCAGAGGTTGGAGTTCCTCAATAGAGCCACAGATTTGACCAAGAGGTGGACCCAAAAACATTTTCTGAAAAGATGACACGGATCCGTAAGCAGCCACAGCCTTGCACCCTGTCCTCTTCTTCCCCTCTAGAGATTGAGTGCTGCCAATCTCAACCCTTCAGAATTGCTTTTGGGAACATTTTTAGATGAGTTTTCCATAGTGTAAAATTTTGAGGACATGTTCTCCATGTCTGCATCCTTTGGAAAACTGTTCCTCCCTGAAGATGGCCCAGCTAGCCTAATGAAAATTCTCTAGTTGTTTTTATATATATATACAGTGCCAGTGTACTGAAGAAAAATTCTTTTAGTTTTTCCTCATCTGAAAATATCTTTATATCAAGCTCAATTTTTGAGGGGTTTTTGCTATATACAGATTTTTGAATTGACATTTTTTTAGCATTTTAATATGTCATTACACTGACTTCTGGTCTCCATCATTTCAGATGATAATGTCAGCTATTTTTCAGATCATTGTTCCCGTATATGTAATGCTTTTTTAAAAGAGAAAAACAACAACACTTTAACTTTTCGATTTAGATGTTCCTAAGTGCAATTTCCCTTGCATTTATTCTTTTGAGGTTCACTAAGGATATTCAATCTATGAGCCAATATATTCTTTAAAATATGGGGAATTTCCAATCACTACTTGTTTAATACATTTTTTTCTTCCACATTATTACCCTCTTTCTTTACATAAAACTCTCACTACATGTATGCAAAATTATGTGCTATGACCTCCTGAATCTCTGAGTTCCTCTTCATTTTCCTTCTAGCTTTTTATTTTCTGCATTTCAAGTCAGCTAATTTCTTTTAATTCTTGAATTTTCAGTTCTGTAATTTCCATTTGGTTATGTTTTTATAGGGTCCATGTTTCTGCTAAGATAATCTGACTAATCATTCATTAAAACATATTTTCCTTTAATTGTTTGCAGGTAGTCATTTTTTTAAATTTATGAGTATATTTATAATGGATAGTTTAATGGCTTTTCCCAGTAAACTTAAAATCTGAATTACCTTACAGTCATTGTTATTCACTTTTCCCCTAAGGTTCATATTCCCCTGTTTTTTTGCATGTCTAAGTATTATAAATTATACAATATAATGGGCATTGTAGAAAAGTCTAGATTCTGTTATCTTACTTGAAAAAGTGTTGATATTTTTTCCTACTACACAGTTCAATTACTGGCTAATTCCATTAAACTCATGCAGGCTTAAATTTACATTTTGTTTAAGCATGTTTGTAAAGCATGTTTCCAAGTCACGCTAACTTACCAGGACTCAACCTCAAGACTCTAACTCCTCTTCCTCTGTTGTCAGAACTTTGCGTTTGGCTTTTGTGAGGGCAGATTTAAAGTAAGTCTCTCAAGAGCGTGGTCTTTATTCCTAACATGCAGACTTCTAGCATCTCAATTTGCCATCAAATTGAAAATGAGGTATTAACATGGCTCTCCTGACTTGAATGCGACCTCTGTTCCAGCTCTATTATTTCTGTTCTATTGCCAGGTCCATGGTCGTTACTTAGCAAAGCCTCCATTCGTCTAATGGGTCATGTGCCCTCAGCCAAGGACTCACGGGCCGGGGTGGTCCCTAAACGACCCCTGAGTTCCTCTCTGCACACCTCCCTGCTCTCTCTCACTCTGCACATTCTAAACTGTGTTTCCTCAGCTCAGTGGAACTTTCTCTACCTGGATTTCACTTCACTGCTTTAGAGTCAGAATTTTTGCCCACGTAGACAACCGGGGCTTTCCTCTGGAGTTTCTCTTCTCCCTGGATCAGCAAGCCTTGCGCTTCCTAAGGACCCATGCTCCACGACAATTAAAACATTACAAGGCTTCATATCTTCTCTCCAGCTTAATGGGTGATTATAAACGAACCAGTCTGGTCCCAGCTACTCTGCCAGAGTTAAAACTGGACGTTGCAGTGTTGTTTATTTTGTAATTAAATGTAGAATTGGATACATAAATGTGTCGCAGGGGCTTCTCAGGTTGCTCAGTGATAAAGAATCTGCCTTTCAATGCAGGAGACGTAGGTTCAGCTCCTGGGTCTGGAAGATCCCCTAGAGAAGGAAATGACAGCCCACACCAGTATTCTTGCCTGGGAAGTCCCATGGACAGAGAAGTCTGGTGGGTTACAGTCCGTGGGGTCACGAGCCGGACATGACTTAGAGATGGAGCAGCAACCAGGAAACCAGCAGCCATGTTTATGTGTTAGTAATACAGACATAGGTTAATTACTTTGAAAGTCCACTTTATTCTATGGAACCTCTATGCAGTTTACTTATCAGATCATTTTATACTGAGAAAAAGATAAAATGTTTACAAACAACAGTAACCTGCTGATGCCTTTGTAATATGTCAGCTTGGATCCCCCAGAAAAAAATAAATGAAACAGTCATAGTTTTAATAAAGCATGAGGTGCACAAGGAAAGCACTTGTCAAAACTGCATAATGTTTCAGTGCCTATATATATATATAAATGCACATGTTTATAAAAGTCTGTTTTCCCCGTGTTGTGTTAATCTTTTTACTTGGCATATTTATAATGGTTTTTCCAAATGACCTTTGTAAAATTAATCAAGGATCTGACACTGTCCTTTGGAAAAATACAAAAAGAATGCTGCTTATAATAATGTTTGCATGAAAAACAGCCAAAAAATGACAAAACAAAGAAAACACGAATACTGAAAAACATTAGAGCCAGAAAGTGGAACTAACTGGAAAATGTTGCCTTTTCATCAGTAATATTTTTGTGGGTCTCTGAGATTTTCTTTTCCTTTTATTTTCTAAACCATTGTTTTTATTACTAGAGATCAGATGTATTTCTCAAAACAATTTGCTTAGTAAAATATTCCAGTTTTTCAAGAGCTCTAGTATGGTGAAGCATCTCAAATTAAAGATTAATAAAATGTACAGAAAGCATGTGTAAAAAGTACAAATACAGAAAACCTAGAAAAATTCCTGCAATTAGACAGGATGGAAATCCAAAAAGAAATTAAATGTAGTTGTAATAAATTTCCTATTCTTTTCTTTGAGAAAATTACTACTGAAGTGAGGAATTTTTTTTCCCCCTGTAATTTAAATGTTAAACTGCCAGATGTGTGTCTTATGCTTGAAGAGTTGAAGCTTTGCATTATTTAGCATATTAAGAATCACAGAATTTTAAAAAGGGCTCCTTTATTGCCTGGAGGTTCTAATTAAGTAAACCTTAGCCTGGTACATTTAAAACTTGCAATACAAGAGATTTTGCTCTTTTTTCCCTCCATAGTCAAGTCACATCTATATAATAAATATGGAAAATCTAAGATGATATAATTTTTCTTTTGCTTGAAGAATTAAAGCTATCTATTATTTTAAGAAGTTTTTAATAGAGGCCAGCAATCTAGAAGACAACTCAAGATTCAAAATACTTTTTAATCATCGCAAGTTGCTTTCCTTATTTATACCAAAGAGTGTGTGTTTCATAAAGGCAATTCTATACCATCAATCTTACTCTCTCTTCCTTACTTACTCTGCCTCTGCCAAGACCTCAACTACTCTTCCCCTGTTAGACAAAGACAATGCTAAGAAGCAACAAGAAGATCATAGATTTTATACGGATATTATGTTTTCGTGCATTTCTCCGTGTGTGCTTAAATGTGTTAAATATCTGATCACACAGCATTAATTAGCTATCCTTTCAGCAGTTTGTGAAGTTTCAGCAGCTAAAGCAAAAACCATAATCAGACGGAAGCTCTGTGGGTACCCAACATTCATAAATCATTCCCTTAAATACAGTTATTTTTGCCATTTTACAAAATGTCAAAGGTGTCAACTCTGTCCAAATATACCGCTTAACAGTAACTATTTTAGTAAATTGACTTGAAATGCATTCAGCTTACTGACAGTTAGAAGCACATAATCTAGTTCACAGTACAAATGAATAGTTTAAAGGCCAAAATAAGCACCAAAGTATGAATTTTCAATGACATGTTGCAATGAACATGGCTGCAACCACAGACCAAAATCTTAGCATTGTTTATCTACAGCAGAAACAGATGGTCAATTTTTTTTGAAACCTGTTCATATCTGGTTTCTAGTTAAGACAGTAAATTTTAACCACTTTCAAAATAATGGTTGAATATCTGTTTGAGGATGTTAACAGTGAATAACCAGAAACTACGTTAATGCAGGTAATGAGTTGATAACATTCTCTGCTAGCATGTATAAACAGTAACTACTTGGATGCTGCCAACATAAACAGACAAATGTTGGCCATCATGTCAAGGAACAAATGCCATCTTTTCTGCATGGGAAGAACCAAATGAATAAACTGATCTTCCAACATGTAACTGTTGACAAAGGGCACGTACCATAGAACTGGAGTTTAGACTCAGTTCACTTACTCAACTGCGTCCAACTCTTTGTGACCCCATGGACTGCAGCCTGCCAGGCCTCCATATCCATCACCAACTCCTGGAGTTTACTCAAACTCATGTCTGTTGAGTCAGTGATGCCATCCAACCATCTCATCCTCTGTTGTCCTCTTCTCCTCCTGCCTTCAATCTTTCCCAGCATCAAGGTCTTTTCAAATGAGTCAGCTATTCACATCAGGTGGCCAAAGTATTGGAGTTTCAGCTTCAGCATCAGTCCTTCCAATGATTTAGCCAAGATTATTCTATCTAAAGGCTTCCCAGGTGGCATGAAGTGTTAGTTGGTCAGTTGTGTCCGACTATCCTCTGTTCATGGGATTCTTCAGGCAAAAATACTGGAGTGGGTTGTCATGCCCTCCTCCAAGGTATCTTCCCAACTGAGGGATCAAACCCAGGTCTCTTGCATTGCAGGAGGACTCTTTACCATCTGAGCCACCAGAGAAGGCCTTCCCAGATGACATAGTTGATAAAGAATCCACCTGCCAAGGCAGGAGACCCAAGAGATGCAGGTTGATTCCTGGATTGAGAAGACCCCCTGAAGTAGGAAATGGCAACCCACTCCAGTATTCTTGCCTGGAAAATTATTTGGACAGAGGAGCCCAGTGGGCTACAGTCCATGGGGTTGCAAAGGAGTCGAACACAGCTGAACGCGTGCGTGCACACACACACACACACACACACACACACACACATTCTCCCTAAAGCCTAAAATATTTAGTGGAAGGCAAAGTGCCCATACTATTTTATGAATTGATTTCTTAGAAGTGTTAAGAAGCTTAATTAAATCATGTTTGGGGATATTTAATATTAGCAGCAGCAGGAATGCTACCAACCTATTCCCACTTTCACTTCTACTCAAACTGCTAAGCCTCAACCCGTCCACATAGAACCTCAACCCACGTGACACTTTGATACCACTTACGAAGACCAACAGTCAGTTGATTGATAATGATACAGCATATTTTATACAGTATTTTTCAATTTATTAAAACAGTATTTTTCAGATTTATATATGTTACTTACTTAATTCATGTAAATTTGATTAATTTTATTGCCAGCACAGAACTATAAATACTTCTGCTATCATATCACCAATAGTGATCTCTGAGTATTTTACATCTGCAGAATATAAAAATAGATTCACACATGCATGTCTTGCCTAATAAAATATTATTATAATATAAGAGCAGGGAGATATTTGGTTATTTTTTTCCAAGAATAATTTTTAAATATCACCCATTTCTGCCATCCTCAAAAAGACTGAATCTTTTTATGGAAGTTAGCTTCTTTCCCCCTTATTCTTAAAAATATTAAACTCTTTATCTTAAGCCCAGTGAAAGAATTCAGAAATTTTAATATGCTGCTCATGAGCTTTCCTTGGTTATCATCAACTGACACTTTCTTTGAACTTAGAACACCCAATGCTACTGAGAATAATAAATTATTTTTTCCACTAGTAAGTCCCTATCATTAAGAAAAGATTGCCCAACACTGAAATTAAGTAGGATATAGACAGAGCCAAGTGTGTTTTTTACATTATAATAACTAACAAAATAACACAGGGTGATTTGGTGAGCACCTACTTACTCCTTCTATTATACTTCACATAAGGTGTTACTGATCCTCAAGCAGAGCCTGTTATCTTCCCTTTATAAGTGACAAAGCAAAGAATCATAGGTTGAGGAACTTGACAAAGGACGTTAAATAATAGGACTCCAGGATGTGAATATAAGGCCCTCTGACTCCCATGTCCATGTTCTATTTCCCCCACAAAATGTGCAGAAATCTGCATTCTCTGTCAATTTCTTTCTTGCACATTCCCAGTACGTAGACAGATATTAGGGTGCTTACCTCAAAAAGGAAAAAAAAAAAAACTTTGACTCAACATCCCAATTGCTGACTTTTAGCTATTCATATGAGAGAGAAAAAGAATAATAAAATCCTGAAGAAAAATGATGCTAATAGCTAACATTTTTGAGTTCGTAGTACGTACCAGGCTTTACATACCAGGTTTCAATGTCCCAAGTTGGTTGCTAATTTTAAACTCTTCTTCTCAAAACTGTATTGAAACACTTCAGTGAGTACTGCTACTGCTGCTGCTGAGTCGCTTCAGTCGTGTCCGACTCTGTGCGACCCCACAGACGGCAGCCCACCAGGCTCCCCGGTCCCTGGGATTCTCCAGGCAAGAACACTGGAGTGGGTTGCCATTTCCTTCTCCAGTGCATGAAAGTGAAAAGTGAAAGTGAAGTCGCTCAGTCGTGTCGACTCTATGTGACCCCATGGACTGCAGCCCACCAGGCTCCTCCACCCATGGGATTTGCCAGGCAAGAGTACCAGAGTGGGGTGCCATTGCCTTCTCTAGTACTCAGTGAGTACTAGATTATACCAGTTCAAATGTTACTTCCTTCTTTGAGGGTATCACACTAAGAAAAGTTAACCAGCCACAGAAGACAAGTATATGGTTCCACTTTACATTAGGGAATTAGAACAGCCAAATTCAGAGAGACAGAAGGTAGAAATGGTGATTACCAGGGCCTGGAAATAGGGAGAAATGGAAAGTTATTGTTTAATGGCTACAGAGTTTAGCTTTGACAAAATGAGAAAATTCTGGAGATGGAAGAAAGTGACGGTGACACAGCATTGTGAATATACTTAATGCCACTGGACAGTATGTGTAAAATGGTCAAAATGGTGAATTGTGTATTATCTTTATCTTACCACTGCTAAAAAATGTTTATTTCCATATTCCTCAAGCCCTAAAGGAAATGCTGAAAAAACTTTTTAAATGCTATAAGACCACCTAAACAAAACTGAAAATTCAGAGGATTTCCAGCTGGGAGCAAATGGCATACCCTTGTTTCTCCCTTCTCCTCTCTAAATATAAGTATAAACCCTGGAAATAAAACAGGAAGCAGCCAAAGAAAAATTCTGAAAGATATAACGAGGAGGGAGAGGTGAAAAGGGACCCCAGAGCTGGAGCAATAATATAGGATAGAGCATCTTATGCGTCCTCTGAACTCACCCAACAGAGGAAAGTAATCCCGACCCAGCAGCTCCAGCTCCCTCCTATCAGCAAATAGTGGTCCAGAAAGGAAGTCCCACCAATAACATCAGGTGAGTCCAGCAGCATGGAGAACAAGACAGACCAGAGCCCACTGGAATTAGCAACCACCTGACGCTCTCTCTCCCATCTGATGCTGTCTCCTCTGCCGCCTGAAACAGCCCTCCTCCCACCAGGAGACAACAAACAGGTGGCTAAGTGGCACCAGCAGGCGGGTTCCACCACAACTAACTCCTAGACCAGGAAGTTTCCCTGCATCCTGAGGCTGCAGACTCCCTTCCCCACCCAAAGGCAGCACGTGGCCAGCCCTGGGGAAGCCCCTTCTGTCCACCCAGGCATCCACCAGGGTCCAGGGGGTGCCCCAGATACACAAGGGGAATCATGCAGACCAACGCAGCACATTTTTCAACTGCTGAGAGAAAAAAAAATTAACAACTACAAATATCACTGGGCATGAGTTTGAGTAAATTCTGGGAGTTGGTGATGGACAGGGAGCCTTGGCAAGCTGCAGTCCATGGGGTCACAAACAGTTGGAAATGACTGAGCGACTGAACTGAACTGAACAAATACTATATCCAGTGATTATCTTTCAGAATAGAAGACAAAATACATTCTCAAAGGAAAGGAAACTGAAAGAATTTGTTGCTAGATGGTCCCTTAAATAATGGCTAAAGGAACTTCTTCAAACCGAAAGCAAATCGTAAAAGAAGAAATCTTGGAGCATCTGGAAGGAAAACAATGAGAGAAATTCAGACAGGGCCTCAAGTGTGAGTATATACAATATACTCTTTATTCCTTCAGTGGTTTTAAAAATCATATATGATGATCGAAACAAAAACTGCACCACCATATGTACCCAAGACAATGATATTTAAAAGTGGGGAGGGTAAAGGGGCTGAAATGGAAGTGAACTATATATGTTTGACTCAAAATGTAGAATATTGACACCCATGGATATTGCCGTACCCAGAGCAACTGCTATGAAAACTACACAAGAGATTTGTTCAAAAATTATAATCAAATCAAGATGGAATCCTAAAAATGTTCAAGTAATGCACAGGAAGGTAAGAGGAACAGAAGATGAGAAACAAGAGAAAGTCAGAAAATAAATACTAAGATGACAAACTTAGTCCAAGTTCAGTTCAGTCGCTCAGTCATGTCCGACTCTTTGCGACCCCATGAATCGCAGCACGCCAGGCCTCCCTGTCCATCACCATTTTCCAGAGTTCACTCAGACTCACATCCATCGAGTCAGTGATGCCATCCAGCCATCTCATCCTCTGTCGTCCCCTTCTCCTCCTGCCCCCAATCCCTCCCAGCATCAGAGTCTTTTCCAATGAGTCAACTCTTCGCATGAGGTGGCCAAAGTACTGGAGTTTCAGCTTTAGCATCATTCCTTCCAAAGAAATCCCAGGGCTGATCTCCTTCAGAATGGACTGGTTGGATCTATCTGCAGTCCAAGGGACTCTAAACAGTCTTCTCCAACACCACAGTTCAAAAGCATCAATTCTTTGGCGCTCAGCCTTCTTCACAGTCCAATTCTCACGTCCATACATGACCACAGGGAAAACCATAGCCTTGACTAGATGGACCTTAGTCGGCAAAGTAATGTCTCTGTTTTGAATATGCTATCTAGGTTGGTCATAACTTTTCTTCCAAGGAGTAAGCATCTTTTAATTTCATGGCTGCAATCACCATCTGCAGTGATTTTGGAGCCCCCAAAATAAAAGTCTGACACTGTTTCCACTGTTTCCCCATCTATTTCCCATGAAGTGGTGGGACCAGATGCCATGATCTTATTTTTCTGAATGTTGAGCTTTAAGCCAACTTTTTCACTCTCCTCTTTCACTTTAATCAAGAGGCTTTTTAATTCCTCTTCACTTTCTGCCATAAGAGTGGTGTCATCTGCATATCTGAGGTTATTGATATTTCTCCCAGCAATCTTGATTCCAGCTTGTGTTTCTTCCAGTCCAGCATTTCTCATGATGTACTCTGCATATAAGTTAAATAAGCAGGGTGACAATAGACAGCCTTGACGGACTCCTTTTCCTATTTGAAACCAGTCTGTTGTTCCACGTCCAGTTCTAACTGTTGCTTCCTGACCTGCATACAGGTTTCTCAAGTGGCAGGTCAGGTGGTCTGGTATGCCCATCTCTTTCAGAATTTTCCACAGTTTATTGTGATCCACAGTCAAAGGCTTTGGCATAGTCAATAAAGCAGAAATAGATATTCTGGAACTCGCTTGCTTTTTCCATGATCCAGTGGATGTTGGCAATTTGATCTCTGGTTCCTCTGCCTTTTCTAAAAACAGCTTGAACATCTGGAAGTTCAAATATTGCTGAAGCCTGACTTGGAGAATTTTGAGCATTACTTTACTGGCATGTGAGATGAGTGCAATTGTGCGGTAGTTTGAGCATTCTTTGCAATCGCTTTTCTTTGGGATTGGAATGAAAACTGACCTTTTTCAGTCCTGTGGCCACTGCTGAGTTTTCCAAATTTGCTGGCATATTGAGTACCCTTTCACAGCATCATCTTTCAGGATTTGAAATAGATCCACTGGAATTCCATCACCTCCACTAGCTTTGTTCATAGTGATGCTTTCTAAGGCCCACTTGACTTCCCATTCCAAGATGTCTGGCTCTAGATGAGTGATCACACCATCGTGATTATCTGGGTCATGAAGATCTTTTTGTACAGTTCTTCTGTGTATTCTTGCCACCTCTTCTTAATATCTTCTGCTTCTGTTAGGTCCAGATCATTTCTGTCCTTTATCGAGCACATCTTTGCATGAAATGTTCCCTTGGTATCTCTAATTTTCTTGAAGAGATCTCTAGTCTTTTCCATTCTGTTGTTTTCCTCTATTTCTTTGCACTGATCGCTAAAGAAGGCTTTCTTATCTCTCCTTGCTATTCTTTGGAACTCTGCATTCAGATGCTTATATCTTTCCTTTTCTCCTTTGTTTTTCACCTCTCTTCTTTACACAGCTATTTGTAAGGGCTCCCCAGACAGCCATTTTGCTTTTTGCATTTCTTTTCCATGGGGATGGTCTTGATCCTTGTCTCCTGTACAATGTCACGAACTTCATTCCATAGTTCATCAGGCACTCTATCTATCAGATCTAGGCCCTTAAATCTATTTCTCACTTCCACTGTATAATCATAAGGGATTTGATTTAGGTCACACCTGAATGGTCTATCGGTTTTCCCTACTTTCTTCAATTTAAGTCTGAATTTGGTAATAAGGAGTTCATGATCTGAGGCACAGTTAGCCCCTGGTCTTGTTTCTGTTGACTGTATAGAGCTTCTCCATCTTTGGCTGCATAGAATATAATCAATCTGCTTTTGGTGTTGACCATCTGGTTTTTGCTTTGCTTCTCTTGTGTTGTTTGGAAGAGGGTGTTTGCTATGACCAGCGCATCTTCTTGGCAAAACTCTATTAGTCTTTGCCCTGCTTCATTCCGCATTCCAAGGCCAAATTTGCCTGTTACTCCGGGTGTTTCTTGACTTCCTACTTTAGCATTCCAGTCCCCTATAATGAAAAGGATATCTTTTTGGGTGTTAGTTCTAAAAGGTCTTGATTACCTTCAATGCAAATGCTCTGACTATACCAATTAAAATTCAGATGTTGCAGAGTGAATTTTAAAATATGGCTTAATTACACACTATTTATCTCCAAAAAAAGTACTTCAACTTGAATGACAGATTAAAAGTTTAAATGCTAAGATGTCAACATTGAAGATTAGACTGATTTTTCTAAGAAGCTGAGTTGCACTACCTGAAGGGACGATTTCTTTCCTGTCTCAATCTAAAGGAAATATTGACCTGTCTGACTCAGAATTCCATTTTTCTAATTTATATTTCCTATTTCTTATTCCCAGATGGCTTTAGTGGTAAAGAACCCACCTACCAAGGCAGGAGACATAAGAGACTGGGTTCAATTACTAGCTAGGGGAGACCCCTCTGGAGGAGGAAGTGGCAACCCACTCCAGTATTCTCACCTTGGAAAATCCCATGGACAGAGGAGTCAAATCTAAAGAATTCTTGCCCACTGTAGTAGATATAATGGTCATCTGAGTTAAATTCACCCATTCCAGTCCATTTTAGTTCACTGATTCCTCAAATGTCGATGTTCATTCTTGCCATCTCCTGTTTGACCACTTCCAATTTGCCTTGATTCATAGACCTAACATTCCAGATTCCTATGCAATATTGCTCTTTATAGCATCAGACTTTACTACCATCACCAGTCACATCCACAACTGGGTGCTGTTTTTGCTTTGGTTCCGCCTCTCTGTTCTTTCTAGAGTTATTTCTCCACTGATCTACAGCAGCATATTGGGCATCTACCATCCTGGGGAGTTCATCTTTCAGTGTCTGATCTTTTGCCTTTTCATACTGTTCATGGGGTTCTCAAGAATACTGAAGTGGTTTGCCATTCCTTCTCCAGTGGACCACGTTTTCTCAGAACTCTCCATCATGACTTGTCCATCTTGGGTGGCCCTATACAGCATGGCTCATAATTTCGCTGAATTATACAAGGCTGTGGTCCATGTGATCAGTTTGATTAGTTTTCTGTGATTGTGGTTTTCATTCTGTCTGCCCTCTGATGGATAAGGATAAGAAGCTTATGGAAACTTCCTGGTGGGAGAGACTGACTGAGGGGATACTGGGTCTTGTTCTGATGGGCAGGTCCATGCTCAGTAAATCTTTAATCCAACTTTCTGTTGATGGACAGGGCTGTGTTCCCTCCCTGTTGTTTGACCTGAGCCCAAACTATGGTGGAGGTAATGAAGATAATGGAGCATATTAAAAAGCAGAGATATTACTTTGCCAACAAAAGTCCATCTGGTCAAAGCTATGGTGTTTTTCCAGTAGTCATGTGTGGATGTGAGAGTTGGACTATAAAGAAAGCTGCACACTGAAGAATTGATGCTTTTGAACTGTGGTGTTGGAGAAGACTGTTGAGAGTCCCCTGGACTGCAAGGAGATCCAACCAGTCCATCCTAAAGAAGATCAGTCCGTCCTGGGTGTTCATTGGAAGGATTGATGCTGAAGCTGAAACTCCAATAATTTGGCCACCTGATGTGAAGAACTGACTCATTGGGAGAGACTCTGATGCTGGGAAAGACTGAAGGCAGGAGGAGAGGGGGACGACAGAGGATGAGATGGTTGGATGGTGTCACTGACACAATGGACATGAGTTTGAGTAAGCTCCGGGAATTGGGGATGGACAGGGAGGCCTGGTGTGTTGCAGTCTATGGGATTGCAAAGAGTTGAACACGACTGAGCGACTGAACTGAATTGAACCAGTGGAAACGAAAGACTTACAGAAGTACCTACGGAGTATCCTCCTAGGAGAAACGCCTTTTCATGTTCCACTTGAATGAACCATCTAAAATGCGCAACTTTGTGGAATCAGAGAGCAGCCTGGTGGATGCAGGGCTTGGGGAAGTGGGGAATGGGTACATGCCAATCAGTGAGCCTAAAGTCTCAATGATGCAAGATGAAAGAGTTCTAGGGAGCTGCACTAACAATACTGTATTGTACACTTAAACATTTGTTAAGAGGGCAGATCGCATGTCATGCTATTACCACAATAAAAGAGCATTTAAAGAATGAAAGAGCCTGTAGTAAAAACCAATATCAGTATCATAAACTGAAAAGTTATGTCAGATGGGCTGCCACATGCGTAAGGAGCAGACTCCCCTAGTTGGTCATGGTTTCTTTCATCATAATTCGCGTTAGTAGAAACAGGATTAAAGTACATTTTGTCTCTACAGTTCTTTATTTCCAACTTATCCAGATTGTATACTCAGCTCTGGAATGTCCAGATTGAACTGTGGGGCCAGAGACAGGCAAGTCTTGTCTCAGGTCCATAGAAAGCCTTCCTTCCTAAACCGCTGCCCCACGAGCTTTCCATTAATGTTCATAGTGGGGGCTTCAGCAGTGGCTCAGTGGTGAAGAATCCGCCTGCCAGTGCAGGAGACAGCGTCTTCGATCCCTGGTTCAGGAAGATCCCACATGCCACAGAGCAACCAAGCCCGTGTGTTTCAACTACTGAGCCGGTGCTCTGGGCCCAGGAACCACAACTGCCGAAGCCCGTGCTCCTCAAGGGCAGCCGCCACGGTCAGAAGCCCGAGCACCGCAACCAGAGAGCAGCCCCTGCTTGCCTCAGCCGGAGCGAAGACCCACAGCAGTGAAGACTCGGCACAGCCAATAAGCAAATAAAATTATTATTTTCTTAATGTTCGAATTGTTCTGGCCTCCTAAGTCAGTCTCAGCTTCTCACATTCAGTCAAGAACCACGACGTTATTCACCACCCATATCCACTTCTGCAATATCATTTTGCAAGGATGTCTGTCTAATGATGAGACGCTGAGTATCTGCAGATTCAGTGAGAGGTGGGCAGAGGAAAAAATGGGAATTATTCTCACAGACAGTACATTCTTGGAGTGATGGCTTAAAATATATGGCACACTTGCAGCTGTTCACATGTTTGCTGCACAGATTAAGGATCATACACACACTCGAGATGTGTGTGTGTTCAGGAAGGAGGGTTCATTACCCTTGCTCTAAAGATCAGTCAGAAAAGTGTGTATCTTGAAAAAGATTTCAACTGTTTCAAAAAGGGTAAGTTTTTTTTTTTTTTTAATGACTTCGTTAGTAGCTCTAAAAATACGGATAATTTGAGGAGTTTTGGAAACGGTTTGTGCCCATTGACAAGAATAATAGACCAGTTTGAATGATAACACAACCCCGCTGCTTTTTATGTTCCCTACTGCACTGTTTAATAGCTCAGGTATAGAGGCAAAATTGACTGTGATGACTATATGAGACCAAATAAAATGCTGAGGGTGTAAAACGTCCTGAGAACACAAGTTGTAATCTGAGGTTGTCGATCTAATCCACACACATTCTGTAATTAGAAACATACTGCAACAGAGCAGCAAACATAGATTTGTACTTTTCCCTCGGACCTTTATCTTGATCATTCACATGTGACACATTCATTTTTATTGCCATTTCTACCTTTAAAAAACAAGATTTTAAAAAGGTAGTGCTAGCCTCCCCCCTCCCCCAGGGTTCTGAGCCTTTCTAAATTATCGTTTGGTTTTCTCTGCTGAAAGGGAATAACGCAGCAAAGATTCCAACCTGCTGGAAACGTTTTCAGCTCATCTCATCTCTCTGTCCCCCAGGTCCTTCTGACACACCCTCCTCCCCGCTTTCTTCGCGTTAAACTGCTTCTCCACTTCCTTTACATCAGTGGGAACACTTCCCTTATGGGTGTCAGGCTCTCTCAGAGGGGTCAGGGGCTGCCCCGCAGAGGAAATGACAAGCTGTGAAATGGAAAAGAACAATTTCTTCCACATGTTCCTTTGCTCCTGGAGCAGCCGAGGTTGTCAGCTAGCATCACTTTGGAACCAAGCCGGGCTCTGCATCGTAGTCCTGTCAAAACTAATTTACAATTAAAGACCTGCATGACTGTTTAAAGCTTTCTCAATTCCAGCAGTTTTTTGAAACGACTTGGAGATCGAAGTGGTTCAAACTAGAAACCGTTGTTGCAAATAACTTGCAATGGTGAAGAAGCTTACAAAACCGAAGTTGAAAACAATCATCTTTTCTTTTTTTTACTAAATTTGTTAAAAATGCAATCCTTACTCTACCTCCAATTAACATCTGTGTGGAATTTCCCCAGCTGAGCCCCAATTTGGGGAGTTTAATGCTGCAGCTATTGGAAGTCTTACTCAGTCTGTAAATAAAGTTACAAGGTGACAACCTCATTGATCTGTAAGAAGGGAAGGAGGATGGAAGAAAGCACCAAATGCAGAAACGAAGGAGGGAAGAAGGAAAGAAGGATTTACCTTGGACACTGGATGCTTCCAAAAAAATGATTTAAATTATTTTTAAATATTTTGGAGTATTTCTATGATTTTAAACCTTTTCATTAGGCCACATAGCATGCAGGATCTTAGTTCCCCAACTATGAATCAAACCTGTGCCTCCTTGCCCAAATCCATCCCTGTGTGTATCCAATAATTTCACATATACTTTGTACCATTCTGAGCCCTTAACTTTTCTCATGGCTTTTCTTTTACCCCAAAGAAATGTGAAATTAACACATATCTCCCCAGGTCATACCAATACGAGATTTAAATGGGATTGTATTAAAAAGAAGTTCAGGCACGCTTCAGTAGCCTTCAAAAGCTTGCTCATTTGTCTCCAGAAGCCCATGAGCTACCCTGAGCTCATGTTCTCCTCACCTAACTCGTCCCACAGTGCCTCTGTAAAACCTCAAACGACGGATCCGTAGTCTAAAAACACAGTACAGGGACCTCCAGAACTGGCGGTCCAGTGGTTAAGACTTCGCCTCCAGCACGCAGGGTTCGAACCCTGGTGGATGAGCTAGGATCCCACATAACCTCATGGCCAGAAGACCAAACCATAAAACAGAAGCAATATTGTAGCAAATTCGATAAAGCCTTTAAAACTGGCCCACATCAAAAAAAAAAAAAACGATCTTAAAAAGAGAAAGAACAGAGTACATGTACACAATATGCCTCATTTCTTCACGGAAGACTATGTACCATAATATACAGCATACTTCCTGGTCTCACAGAAATTCAATGAAGTTTCTTTAGCAGATTCGTATTTCCATGCAGTTCCCCTCTCCCTGAGAACCCCACCGTGAGAAGACCTAGGTGGGGAACAAATCTGATTGACTTATAGCATCTATTTCCCACCATCACCCCCTCCCCTAACAGCCTGACCTTTGTTTCTTAGCCGAATGTTTCTATTTCACTTCTCCAAGAGTGAAGTCTCCCCGGGTCTTGCAGGTAAGCAGGGTGCTGGCTGGCCCTCCCCCCATCAAGTCAATGTGGGGACGTGCATCTTAGTGGTGGAGTGGTGGGGGGCTGCGGTGAGCCCCTGGAGGTTGAGGATTTGCCTCTTATTTGGGTTTATAATCCTCACAGCATTTAGCAGCCTGTTTTGTTGCTGGTGGTTACACAATAAAACTCTCCTGAACTGAATTCTGCATCACAAAACACATATAGACTTTGCCAGAGATCATCGTTCATGCGATGTAGGCACGTACAAAACAAAATTGTCAAGCAGAACAAACGTTTCCCTAGTCTGCCCCCTGAAAATTAAAGCAGCCGAAACCCAAAAGTTGTATCATGGGTCTTTTGGAGCGGTGGGGTGGGGGGTGGGGACTGGCCTTTTATTTTTCATAAACATTTTCTGGCCTCAGGCATCCACCGATTTGCAAGACGGATTCCCACTTAAAAACATCAACTGTGGGGTTAAAGTCAGAATCGCCTTCCTGTGTGTGTGTGTCCATGTGTACGTGAGTGCATACGTGCACGTGCATGCACACGAGAACTGGTAAGTGAACATTAAAGTCACTTTTTCAGAATCTGGGGACTGCAGCAGATCCAGCAGGTTACATATGGAGCCTATCAATGTGGGACAGCTTGTCGAAGATCATAAACATATTTTTCAGATAGAAACTGCAGCCATGAACATACCACGTGCCCACCCCTCCCTAAGGTTCACTCCTTTCATTGCAAATAGCCAGAAAGCCATCAAGCCGGAGTTTAATAAACTTTTAATTTGAAATGAATTACCACATGTTGTGTTTGTTTACCCGTTATTAAATCTCCGAGCAGCATATCAGTGGCAGGAACAGCATACCGTATCACAACTCTGATAGATCAGAAAACAAACCCATGGGGAATATTAGCTGCTAATACGACATCGAGGAAGCCTCCAAGAAAAATAAGTAAATATATGCACTTGTAGCAGAGGCAGGGATTCGAAGGAATTTTTGTTTTGTTTTTTGTATTACTCTATTCAGAATGAAGGCAGAAGTTCCTCTGTAGTCATGGCATGTGGAACTTGCATTTTTAGTCTTCAGCTTAGAGAGGAGCGAATGATAGTCTGCCTTTTCCATCGCACTTTCCCAAAGTATGAAAGTGTTCCTCTCGTGGTATGTAGTGCTCTGGTGTTGGATACAAGTACTCATAGCTCTTGGAGTGTCACCTGTCCCTCTTTTAAGGGAACTGGGGCAGCCCTCTAAAAGCCAAGAACACAGGGAAGCAGGTGGGGAAAATACAGCCACAGTACCCTGAGGAAGTACTAGAAAGCAATAATGATCTGGTGAAAAAAATGGTCTAAGAGTAATCGCCTCTAGTCTTCCACGCTGGATCCCCAAAAACAGGTTAAAAGGGCAGCATCATTGAAATATTGTTAACTATTGCAACAAGACCTACTTCCACAAAAGTTAAAAATTCTAAAATGAGATTTTCAGTTCCATACTGAAACGTGAAACATTAGGGGAGAAAAGGGAAGGAAGGGGAGAAGGAAGGGCGGGAGGAAGCAGAGAAGAGAAGAAAGGAAAAGAAAGAAGAAACTCACGTGACATATGCATGTCTTTCAGTGTCCCACAAGGCGACTTCAGAGTTAGCTGGATCTTTGAACTTGATGTTTAAACAAAAAATAACTGCATTTTTCTATTTTTTTATCTAATAGAATCACAATCATTTCTTTTATATGTCTTGATTTATCCGTTCCATGTTAGGAAGATGATCGTTGACCACCAGAAATGATCTGGACTTGTTCTTCTCCTACATCTCAGATCCCCAGGTTGCACACATTATAGACTATCCTTCAATTAATTTATTTTCAGAGAATGAGGGCATCCCAAACCCTCCTGTTGGAGGGCCTGACTCATCTGGTTGGATGTAAAGACAAGAGGTAGGCAAAGTCTTTCTCTGGCAGACAGGACTGAGTAAGACTTACGTCCAGCATCTGCGAATGTCCTCGACAGAACAGCCATGCAAAGCGTTTTGGAATGAGGCTAAATCTGCCCTTTGTATGTCTGTTTTTGCCTCTGTCCTTTTCTGGCACTCTCTGTCTTTCTTAGAATGCCAGTGATTTAGGTTCCCAACCTCTCCACATTCCCCTTATCCACGCTAAGCATATTGAATGCAGCACACCAATTGTTATCCACCTATGATATCTGCGCTAACATAAAAAAATCAACCATAGTTCATTTGCTGTCCTCTTGAAACTATCACAGCATTGTTAATTGACTAACAGTTCAGTTCAGTCACTCATTGTATCTGACTCTTTGTGACCCCCATGGACTGCAGAGCACGAGGCTTCCCTGTCCATCACCAACTCCCAGACTTTGCTCGAACGCATGTACATTGAGTCAGTGATACCATCCAACCATCTATCTCATCCTCTGTCATCCCCTTCTCCTCCTGCCTTCAGTCTTTCCTAGCATCAGAGTCTTTTCCAGTGAGTCAGTTCTTCCAATCAGGTGGCCAAAGTATTGGAGTTCCAGCTTCAGAATCAGTCCTTCCAATGAATATTCAACTACATCCCAATACAAAATTAAAGTTTAAAAAAAAGGAAGAAAACAATGGTGGAAATTATAATAGCAACATTACATGGTTGGAATAAAGGTTTTAATTTTATTTTTATAAAATAAAAGCTGTTGATTTTTAGGTGCATATCAATATTTTATAAAATAATTGAATTTATATTGTTTTAAATTTAGCAAAATTTCAAGACATAAAATAAGAGGTAATAAAAATTTCCTTTAATATAGCCTGCTAAAATTTAACCTATTAAACTGAGAATAAAAATAATCTTCTAAATATATTAAATTATTAAAGATCATTTAAAAACACACTCTATGAGTGTATAAATGTACTGATCACCTAATTGATCCCATGAAATAATTTAAAATTTGCTGCCATTGTTGAGTGCAGCACTTTCACAGCATCATCTTTTAGGATTTAAAATAACTCACCTGGAATTCCATCACCTCCACTAGCTTTGATAACTCCACTATCATCGTCCTAAAAGATGATGCTATGAAAGTGCCACACTCAATATGCCAGCAAATTTGGAAAACTCAGCAGTGGCCACAAGAGTGGAAAAGATCAGTTTTCATTCCTATTCCAAAGAAAGGCAATGCCAAAGAATGCTCAAACTACTGCACAATTGTACTCATCTCACACTCTAGCAAAGTAATGCTCAAAATTCTCCAAACCAGGCTTCAACAGAACGTGAACCATGAACTTCCAGATGTTCAAGCTGGATTAGAAAAGGCAGAGGAACCAGAGATCAAATTGCCAACATCTGTTGGTTCATAGAAAAAGCAAGAGAGTTCCAGAATAACATCTCCCTCTGCTTTATTGACTATGCCAAAGCCATTGACTGTGTGGACCACAACAAACTGTGGAAAATACTTAAAGAGATAGGCATACCAGACCACCTGACCTGCCTCTTAAGAAATCTGTATGCAAGTCAGGAAGCAACAGTTAAAACTGGACATGGAACAACAGACTGGTTCCAAATTGGGAAAGGAGTCCGTCAAGGCTGTATATTGTCACCCTGCTTATTTAACTAATATGCAGAATACATCATGCAAAATGCCAGGCTGGATGAAGCACAAGATGGAATCAAGATTGCCAGGAGAAATATCAGTAACCTCAGATGTGCAGATGACACCACTCTTATGGCAGAAAGTGATGAAGAACTAAAGAGCCTCTTGGTGAAAATGAAAGAGGAGAGTGAAAAAGTTGGCTTAAAACTCAGCATTCAGAAAACTAAGATAGTGGCATCTGGTCCCATCACTTCATGGCAAATAGATGGGAAAGAGTAGAAATAGTAACAGACTTTATTTGGGGAGGGCTCCAAAAATCACTGCAGATGGTGACTGCAGCCATGAAGTTAAAAGATGCTTGCTCCTTGGAAGAAAAGCTACGACCAACCTACATAGGATATTAAAAGCAGAGATATTACTTTGCCAACAAAGGTCCATCTAGTCAAAGCTATGTTTTTTCCAGTGGCCAGGTATGGATGTGAGAGTTGGACCATAAAGAAAGCTGAGCACCAAAGAGTTTATGCTTTTGAACTGTGGTGTTGGAAGACTCTTGAGAGTCCCTTGGACTGCAAGGAGATCCAACCAGTCCATCTTAAAGGAAATCAGTCCTGAATATTCATTGGAAGGACTGATGCTCCAATACTTTGATCATCTGATCCAAAGAACTGACTCACTGGAAAAGACCCTGATGCTAGGAAAGATTGAGGGTAGGCAGGGAAGGGGACGACAAAGGATGAGGTGGTTGTATGGCATCACAGACTCAGTGGGCGAGTCAGAGTAAGTTCCAGGAGTTGGTGATGGACAGGCAGGCCTGGTATCCTGCAGTCCATGGGGTCACAAAGAGTTGGACATGGCTGAGTGACTGAACTGAACTGAATAATTTTTAAAATAAGAAAATCACGGGAATAAGGAAGGAGAGAGTGAGAGGAATGGAGAGAGTAGCATGAAAGCAGATACACTACCATAGGTAAAATATGGAATGGAAAATGACCAATGGAAATTTGCTGTATGAATCGGGGAATGCAAACCAAGGCTCTGTAACAACCTAGAGGAGTGAGAAAGGGTGGCAGATGGGGGCAGGCTCAACAGGGAAGGACGCATGTGTGTGCTGTGCTGTGCTTTAATTGCTCAGCTGTGTCGACTCTTTTCATCCCCATGGAGTGCAGCCCACCAGGCTCCTGTGTCCATGGGACTCTCTAGGCAAGATGACTAGAGTGGGTTGCCATGCCCTCCACCAGGGGATCTTCCCAACCCAGGGATCGAACTCAGGTCTCCTGCATTGGGTTCAATTCTTTTCCATGGATTGCCATGCCCTCTTCCAGAGGATCTTCCCAACCCAGGGACTGAACTGAGGCCTCCTGCATTGGGTTCAATTCCTTACCATCTGAGCCTCCAGGGAAGCCCAACATATGTATACCTATGGCTAATTCATGTTAATGTGTGGCAGAAACCAAAGCAATATTGTAAAGCAATCACCCTTCAATTAAAAGTAAATGAATTAAAAATAAAAATCAAAACCTTAAACCTATTAAATTCCCACCTAGAATGCTTGCAGTCATTTCAAAAATGTGCATGTTGAGGACAGGATACTCTACAAATTATTCTCAAAACCCAGACTGTGACATTGGTGTCCTCCTAACTCTCTCAGGCTGCAAGCATAGTCAATCTAAATTCTCAAGTGGGAGAAATAATACACATTAATTAAGGCACTTTATAGCATTGGCATTTATTACCTACCTTCAATATATATCTCATTTCTAATTTAGTTTCACAAATATCCATTTAAAGCTAGCTGACAGAATTCAATATATGAGAATTCTATGTGTAAAACTTCAACATAGCATGTCCAGGTACACATGACTCTATAAAATGCTACTAAATTCTCTGGAGGTGGCAGTGTCTCAGTGATCACTGGGTGGTGATAATGGTTCACTCGTAGAGAAACAGGACAGGTGCTAATATAACAGCCCAGGACTTGTGCTCTGATTGTCTGTTAGGGAAGGAAGTGGGGCTCTAGAAAACGGGATGCAGTCAGTGGAGTTTTACTTGGCCCAACAAAGCAAAAAGTCTCCAAGGGATTTGGAAAACTCGGCACAACTAAAGAAACTTTTACCACTGGCAGCTGAATATGAAGCTCTGTGTGGCCCAGTTGTTAGGTAGAATGAGACAAGCAAGACGGATGTCATCTAGGATGTTAAATAGTTCAGACTTTGGGTTTGATTATAGCAGAGTTCTAACATTCTTCTGAAACACAGGTGTTTTCCTGAGTTTTGTCCTCATCCCAACACTTCCATCATTCTACACACTCTCCCAGTTTGAAACCTACCACTAAGCAGATTCAGCTACAGTCTAGGTGTTTATGCCTCTCCAATGGACATATTCCCCTTCCCAAACTTCCATCTATCTCTCAAGTTTCACATGCATTTTTCCCAAAGATCCCCCAAACATTTATACTTGGATATAATGTAGAAAGCTCAAACTCGGTACGTCCAAAATCAAGTTCACAGCTTTTCTTCTAATCCTGTCCTTACCCCTTTATTTCTTGTTATTTGCTGGTTGATATCTATATCTGTCCATGGTAGAAAATAAAGAATCATCCTTAATTCTTCTTCACCATCCATATCCAACTAACAAGGATATTCTTATTCTTAGTCCTATGATCATTCTATTACACTTCTTTAATACTTTGACAATATATACTCTCCTCTCCAACTTTACTATCTCTGCCCTAATTCAGATCCTCATCTGTTACCTGGACTGCTCCAAACTTTTCTTAACTGATCTGTTTCTAGCCATGCCTTTCTCAAATGAATCCTCCTGAAACTTACTAGAAGGATCTGCCAAAAACAGGAGTGAAATACATCAATCATCTTCCTAGAATCCATCAGTGGCTATCCACTTAATACCTATTTTTCATCAGCCACAACAGGTATGAGAATATGGTGGAGAAAACAGTGAGGGAATATTATTAGTATCCTAGAGTTTTATACATGTAAAAATGATCTACCAAAAAAAGAGAAAAATAGATTTTTTCCAGACATGCAAAGACTAAGAGAGTTTACCATTCACAGATTCAAACTTTAAATTAAAGATTTATTTCAACCAGAAGAAAAATGGAACCAGACTAAAGACATGCTGATGTTAAAAATATTATAAAACATGAATACTGATCAAATGTGTTAGTAAATTAATTTTCTATAGAGTTAAAAAAAGAAAACTGGATTCTGTGTTTAATAAGTGAAACTAAAGCAAAACCAACAATAAGATATAAATACAGAGAAGTGTTTATGAGTAGTGAAAGTGCACAAAAATGTATAAGAGAAATGGGTGGATTCAGTCATAATTGGTGATTTCACACAACTGCTAAAAACTGAAGATAAATGTGATAAGCTTTCAAATCAAGGAAGTCTCATGAAAAGACCTACTGTGAGAGAACTCATGGTTAACTTCTTTCTATACACTAAAACTTGTGTACATTGAATATTTCAAAAGTATTATTTGCTTGCATAGTGCTTGATTAAACCAGTCTTTGAAAGTAAAGGCTTATAGAATAAATTAAATTATTTGAGATATTTTTTTCTGAAAGCAATTCTCTTCCATTGAGCACGCAACAAAGATTGAAATTTAGGACTAAGAATCTAAAAGTTACAATTAGTTTTGTTGATTTTTGCTCTGATCTCTTTTGTTTCTTTTGCATTTATTAAGCTGATTCTTTGAGAAGATAAAGAAAATTGACAAACCATTAGCCAGATTCATCAAGAAACAAAGGGAGAAAAACCAAATCAATAAAATTAGAAATGAAAATGGACACATTTTTACAACAGACAACACAGAAATACAAAGGACCATAAGAGACTACTATTAGCAATTACATGCCAATAAAGTGGACAACTTGGAAGAAATGGAAAAATTCTTAGAAAAGTACAACTTTCCAAAACTGAACCAGGAAGAAATAGAAAATCTTAACAGACCCATCACACGCATGGAAGTTGAAACTGCAATCAGAAATCTTCCAGCAAATAAAAGCCCAGGTCCAGATGGCTTCACAGCTGAATTCTACCAAAAATTTACAGAAGAGCTAACACCTATCCTACTCAAACTCTTCCAGAAAATTGCAGAGGAAGGTAAACTTCCAAACTCATTCTATGAGGCCACCATCACCCTAATACCAAAATCAGACAAAGATGTCACAAAAAAGAAAACTATAGGCCAACATCACCAATGAGCATAGATGCAAAAACCTTAACAAAATTCTAGCAAACAGAATCCAACAACATATTAAAAGATCATACATCATGACCAAGTGGGCTTTATCCCAGGGATGCAAGGATTTTTCAATATCTTCAAATTAATCAATGTAATACACCACATTAACAAATTGAAAAATAAAAACCATATGATTATCTCAATAGATGCAGAGAATGCCTTTGACAAACTTCAACATCCATTTATGATAAAAACCCTCCAGAAAGCAGGAATAGAAAGAACATACCTTAACATAATAAAAGCTATATGTGACAAACCCACAGCAAACATTTTCCTCAATGGTGAAACATTGAAAGCATTTCCCCTAAAGTCAGAAATAAGACACTCTCATCACTACTATTCAACATAGTTTTGGAAGTTTTGGCCACAGCAATCAGAGCAGAAAAAGAAATAAAAGGAATCCAAATTGGAAAAGAAGAAGTAAAACTCTCGCTGTTTGCAGATGACATGATCCTCTACATAGAAAACCCTAAAGACTCCACCAGAAAATTACTAGAGCTAATCAGTAAATATAGTAAAGTTGCAGGGTATAAAATCAACACACAGAAATCCCTTGCATTCCTATACACCGATAATGAGAAAAGAGAAAGAGAAATTAAGGAAACAATTCCATTCACCATTGCAACAAAAAGAATAAAATACTTAGGAATACATCTACCTAAAGAAACAAAAGACTTATATATAGAAAACTATAAAATACTGATGGACAAAATCAAAGAGGACACTAATAGATGGAGAAATATGCTATGTTCATGGATTGGAAGAATCAAGATAGTGAAAATGAGTATACTACCCAAAGCAATCTATAGATTCAATGCAATCCCTATCAAGCTACCAGCGGTATTTTTCACAGAGCTAGAACAAATAATTTCACAATTTGTATGGAAATACAAAAAACCTTGAATAGCCAAAGCAATCTTGAGAAAGAGGAATGGAACTGGAGGGAGGAATCAACTTGCCAGACTTCAGGTTCTACTACAAAGCCACAGTCATCAAGATAGTATGGTTCTGGCACAAAGACAGAAATATAGATCAATGGAACAAAATAGAAAGCCCAGAGATAAATCCATGCACCTATGGACACCTTATCTTTGACAAAGGAGGCAAGAATATACAATGGAGAAAAGACAATCTCTTTAACAAGTGTTGCTGGGAAAACCGGTCAAACCACTTGCAAAAGAATGAAACTAGAATACTTTCTAACACCATACACAAAAATAAACTCAAAATGGATTAAAGATCTAAATGTAAGACAAGAAACTATAAAACTCTTACAGAAGAACATAGGCAAAACACTCTCTGACATAAATCACAGCAGGATCCTCTATGACCCACCTCCCAGAATACTGGAAGTAAAATCAAAAATAAACAAATGGGACCTAATTAAAATTAAAAGCTTCTGCACAACAAAGGAAACTATAAGAAGGTGAAAAGACAGCCTTCAGAATGGGAGAAATAGCTAATGAAGCAACTGACAAAGAATTAATCTCAAAAATATACAAGCAACTCCTGTAGCTCAATTCCATAAAAACAAATGACCCAATCAAAAAATGGGCCAAAGAACTAAACAGACATTTCTCCAAAGGAGACATACAGATGGCTAACAAACACATGAAAAAATGCTCAACATCACTCATTATCAAAGAAAAATGCAAATCAAAACCACAGTGAGGTACCATTTCACGCCAGTCAGAATGGCTGCGATCCAAAAGTCTACGAGCAATAAATGCTGGAGAGGGTGTGGAGAAAAGGGAACCCTCTTACACTGCTGGTGGGAATGCAAACTAGTACAGCCACTATGGAAAACAGTGGGGAGATTCCTTAAAAAACTGGAAATAGAACTGCCATACAACCCAGCGATCCTACTTCTGGGCATACACACTGAGGAAACCAGAACTGAAAGAAACACGTGTACCTCAGTGTTCATCACAGCACTGTTTATAATAGCCAGGACATGGAAGCAACCTAGATGTCCATCAGCAGATGAATGGATAAGACAGCTGTGGTACATATACACAATGGAGTATTACTCAGCCATTAAGAAGAGTACATTTGAATCAGTTCTAATGAGGTGGATGAAACTGGAGCTTATTATACAGAGTGAAGTAAGCCAGAAAGAAAAACACCAATACAGTATACTAATGCATATATATGGAATTTAGACAGAAGGTAATGATAACCCTATATGTGAGACAGCAAAGGAGACACAGATGTATAGAACAGTCTTTTGGACTCCGTGGGAGAGGGCGAAGGTGGGATGATTTGTGAGAGTGGCATTGAAACATGTATATTATCATATGTGAAATGAATCACCAGTCCAGGTTTGATGCACGATACAGGATGCTTGAGGCTGGTGCACTGGGATGACCCAGAGGGATGGTATAGGGAGGGAGGTGGGAGGGGGGTTCAGGATGGGGAACACATGTACACCTGTAGTGGATTCATGTCAATATATGGCAAAATCAATACCATATTGTAAAGTAACTAGCCTCCAATTAAATAAATTTATATTTTTAAAAAAATAAATAAATAAATAAATAAATAAAAATAATGAATAAATTAAATAAATAAATAAATAAATAAATAAAATAAATATAAATAAATAAATAAAAAGTTACAATTGTTCCTCAAAAAACAAAAGCATATTTTAAGCTACAGATTATGGAGAAAGACTTGTGCTTCAATGCCTCCTATTTTATTATATAATTTATAATTGTGCAATATGAAATCTTGTCAATGATTGCATTCTGTTTAAATGACATGGTATAGAAAGAAATACACTAATAGCACTTCTGTCTCAGTTTTATAAAATCTATGAGAACTTGAAATATTAGTAATAGGATGCTGATGAAATGTGAACTAACCTTGAGATGAGCGTGGGAAGGATTTCACTCCATCACTCCTTGAGGAACAACTCTTTTTCTCTGTATTATCCACACTTGATTCTGCTTCAGCCATTAAACAATCTGGAAACTCAGGGGAAGCTGAATATGCCTTTTGTGGGTTTTTGATCATTCAAATGTAGAGGAAGTTTAATTACCTATTAAGATATGGATCTGTTATCCAAACTGTTGAAAATACAACACACACAATTATCTCTCTGGAATGACATAATGCGCAAAATCCAAAAGGTCGATAATGAATCCAATGTTTCTAAAACTACATTTTTGGCGGTTTTGTTGCACTATAAAAATGCAGTTTTGTAATAACAGGTTTGTATAAAATGTCCCTGTTCTATATGTTTATTCGTTTCTTTATTCTTATTTTTCAATTTCTTATTTCAAATAATAGTCTAATAGTCATGCTGGAATAAAATTAGCAAATACTCATTTAATAGCAAGTATTTACTAGCTTCAGGAAACAATATTTTAAGCTTAAAATTAAATGAGCATATTGTAGAATCAGTACACATTTTTTTTCAACTCTTCTGTGTGTTTAAAATTTTAATAATAAAATGCTGGTGGAAATAATCACTGACACAGGAAATGAAGTTTTCAGAAAAGAGAGGACTTGATAGAAAAGCTTTTCTAGGAAAAAGTGAAAGGCTGTCTTGCTTGCATAATTTTCCCTTTTACATTCTCTGGGAGCTAAATCAGAACAGCTCCCATTCTCCTCCCTTAAAGCTCGGGGTTATTAGCCATGTGAGTAATGCATGAGGTCATGGCTAAGCCCCACAGCCTGGCTCTGCAACCCCTCTGACTGTGGCAGTTTTCTTAGTGAAGAGACAACAGAGGGAAATGATTAGGATCTATCCGACTTTGCTTGTTTCCTTTCATCTCTTCTAAGTCTGCATTGCAAAACCATTTTTCTGCTCCAATATCTATCTTTCTCTCCCAAACCCAGGTTATCCTCTTCCTGAGTAACTCTAAAAAGCTACTCAAAATTTTCTTGTTCAGAATTGTTTGCATTTGAGAAAATTCATATTAGAAAAAGTCATATATTTTAGAATTTCACATAGAGGAAAATAAGGTTTCAAGATAAGAAATTTTTGTCTTCATCCTCATGAAAGAGAATCATCTACATTCATACTTATTCAGCCTTACAGTCAGAAAAGCATGAGATTTGAATAACTACTATTCTCATTAGTAAGACTCACTTCTGCCCACCAACCCCCCATGAAATATACACAGGAAGAAAATTTCTGTTATTGTCTATCAAATAAGGAAGCTAATGGACAATTATGTCCATTTATAATGAATAATGGCCAGAGAACTCTACAGATAAATAATAATGTTACTTTTTCACTAAGATCTTTTTTAATAGGAGAAAAAGTTATCAGTGTGTTCAAATAAAGTAGATTTTACGGAACACAAGTTATTCTAATGCTGCTTACCAAATAATCATTTTTCTGACCTTGTAAAATTTAAACATCACTTTTTATTTTATCTCAAATGTAAAATGTGTATCTCTTTATTATCAATATCTGTGCTAACTAGATTATCTTTCATGAAACAAAGTCCATGCCATAATTTATAGAACACTGAATGTTAAGTAACAATGATAATTTTAATGACAAATTATAAATGCTTTTTACATTATCTAATAAACTTTACCGACTAAGGTCTGTCTAGTCAAGGCTATGGTTTTTCCTGTGGTCATGTATGGACGTGAGAGTTGGACTGTGAAGAAGGCTGAGCACCAAAGAATTGATGCTTTTGAACTGTGGTGTTGGAGAAGACTGTTTAGAGTCCCTTGGACTGCAAGGAGATCCAACCAGTCCATTCTGAAGGAGATCAGCCCTGGGATTTCTTTGGAAGGAATGATGCTAAAGCTGAAACTCCAGTACTTTGGCCACCTGATGCGAAGAGTTGACTCATTGGAAAAGACCCTGATGCTGGGAGGGACTGGGGGCAGGAGTAGAAGGGGACGACAGAGGATGAGATGGCTGGATGGCATCACTGACTCGATGGACATGAGTCTGAGTGAACTCCAGGAGTTGGTAATGGACAGGGAGGCCTGGTGTGCTGCAATTTATGGAGTCGCAGAGAATCGGACATGACTGAGCGACTGAACTGAACTGAACTGAACTAAAAATTTATTTTCTTTTATGGCTATATTTTCATTTTCATTTTGATCTCTATGATAGTATTCAGGTCACCAATTCAATAAATAGGTTTATTGAGGGTTTTCATCAAAAAAATTTTGCGTGATTTTTCAATAACTCCTTTGGATTCATTTATGATCTTCCTTTTCACATTTATTTATACCCATGTTTCTAATCCTTAGAAACTTTTAAAAACTTCTGATCCTGAGCTTCACTTCAAAACAAATCAAAATAACTGGGAACGGGACTAGAATCCAATACTAGAGTGGAGTGCCATTTCCTTCTTCAAGGGATCTTCCCAACTCGGTAAGTGAACCTGCATCTCTTGCATCTCCTGCATTTGCAGGCAGATTCCTTATTGCTGAGCCACCTGAGAAAACAGATTTATTTTTAAGATGCCACTATTCCCAGGATAATTAAAATGGCACATATTCATCTAAGAGTGGTTTTCTTAACAGTATAACCAGAGAGCAACAAAAATATATTTTGACAAAACATAGTAACTGAATTAGCTAAAAGGGAAAAAATGTCAGTTAATTAAACTTAAATAGAAAATGAGAAAATCATCACATAAAAGGATATGTAGCTGATGATTTTTAGGTCAAAATGACACATGTTTCTTGAACATGTCCATATTTACCTCAGGTAAGTAGATAGGTAGGTAGATTGAAAAAAAAATCAATGGTAAGGAAGAAAACTCATAGCATTTCATGATATAAGCACTTCAGAAAAACAACATAAAGAGATAGAACAAATGTGGACATTTAGGACAAAAATAAATAGACCAAAATGTGTTGGAATGCCTTACATTTCAAGTATGCTACTGTTTTCTTTTTTGGATCCTCCATGGTGTTGGCCTAAAATGAATTTATGCAACAGCTGTTCTGCTAAAAGACTTGGTTAAAAAATAGAATGCCAAACCTACACAAATTAGTGATGTGTACCCAAGTTGCTTTTTTTTTTAATTTTTGACGTAAACAAGGCAGCATACATTGAAGCCATGTATATGGTAAAGAGAGATTTCTAATGGCCATTTTCATCCTGTGGAAATGTGGGCTATTTATTGTCAGTCTCATCAAATAAATGTCAAGCATCTCGAAGGCAGAGACCACGTCTTATCTGTTTTGTATCTCTGGAACAAGTGATGCCCAACACACAACAGAAGCTCAATAAGAACTCTCCAAAAAGAAATACAACCCCTGCCCAACACTGCTGAGACCAGTCTGCTGCAGCAACAACAGACTGCAAGCTGAGAAGTCAGGGACTCAGATAATTGTCCTGATTTATAAGACAGAAGTTTGGATGAAATTATCCTTAAGATTTCTACTAACTCTAGAATTTTGCCCCTTGTTTGTAGACATCAATTTAATCTGCATTATGAGAAATTGGTAGTGGTAACGAATCCACCTGCCAGTGAAAAAGACACTAGAAACGTGAGTTCAATCCCTGGGTTGGGAAGGTCCCCTGAAATGGCAACTCACTCCAGTATTCTTGCCTGGGAAATCCTATGGACAGAGAAGACTGGTGGGCTACAGTCCATGGGGTCACAAAAGAGTTGGGCATGACTGAGCAACTGAGCACAACAATGAGAAATCAATATTGAGATAACCCTTATTATAGATTTTTGATATTGATACTTACTGGAATATTCAATAGCTAAAGGCTAGAGAAAAGCAGCTTTGCAAAATCTTTACATTCTTTTTCCCACTAAAAAAAAATCCCATTGCAAACCTGAAAATAGAGATTGCACAGCCAGTGGTCCAGGTCCAAGGAAATCAGATCTTCAGTTTTCTTGAAGCTGTCGACTTTCTGATCATAATGTCCTCGGAGAAGCGGACATTTGAATTTTCCTTCCACCACATCCATACTGCTATCATACAAAGGGAAGGTTGCCCAGCCCACAACATGGTGGAGATAAGTATATTTCCCACGAAGGAGAAAGAGTTCAAACAAGAAAGCCATGCCAAGTTTTACATCCTTCTTAGGCGGGAGTACCTAGGACAGATATGAGGACAAGGGAAGATTGGAATACTGGTATTTAGAAACACATCACAGTTACTGATGCCTACAGATCATTTAGAGTTAAGAACTGCTTTGTCTCTGGAAAAGAAGATGGCAACCCACTCCAGTATTCTCGCCTGGGGAATCCCATGGACAGAGTAATGTAGCAGGCTACAGTCCTTGGAGTCACAAAGAGTTGGACACAACTCATTGACTAAGTATGAGCATGAAAGAGTTGATTTTTACTGTTATTGTTTGTCCTTAAGAACATAGCATTGGATGTACTTACATAAGAAATGGTTATGGGCCAAGGTAATTGAGCAAATATACCATCATGAAAATAAGACCCCCAAAACAAGACAGACTCTACCCTGCCAGTTCAAGATTCGGGCTCGTATGAGTCTTAGGACTCAAACCTATAATATACTAACTAAAGAGGTACACTGTACTTTTAGTTCTTTTTGCTTGAGCGGGTATCTCTTTTGTTTAACTATTTCTATCTTTTGTCAATTCAATTGCTCAGTCATGTCTGACTGTTTGCGAACCCATGGACTGGGTTCCCTGTCCATCAACTCCTAGAGCTTGCTCAAACTCATGTCCATCTAGTCAGTGATGCCATCCAACCATCCCATTCTCTGTCATCCCCTTCTCCTCCTGCCTTCAGTCTTTCCAGCATCAAGGTCTTTTCAAATGAGTCAGTTCTTTGGGTCAGGTGGTAAAAACTGGAGCTTCAGCTTCAGCATCACTCCTTCCAAAGAATATCCAGGACTGATTTCCTTTAAGATTGACTGGCTGGATCTCCTTGCAGTCCAAGGGACTCTCAAGAGTCTTCAACACCACAGTTCAAAAGCATCAATTCTTCAGCACTCAGCTGAAGAGTTATGGTCCAACTCTCACAAGCATACATGACGGCTGGAAAAACCATAGCTTTGACTAGACAGACCTTTGTCGGCAAAGTAATGTCTCTGCTTTTTCATAGGCTCTCTAGGTTGGTCATAGCTTTTCTTCCAAGGAACAAGTGTCTTTTAATTTCATGGCTGCAGTCACCATCTGCAGTGATTTTGGAGCCCAAGAAACTAAAGTCTGTCACTGTTTCCATTGTTTACTCATCTATTTTTCAGGAAGTGATGGGACCAGATGCCATAATCTTAGCTTTTTTAATGTTGAGATGTAAGCCAGCTTTTTCACTCTCCTCTTTCACTTTCATCAAAAGGCTCTTCAGTTCCTCTTTGCTTTCTGCTATAAGGGTGGTGTTATTTGCATGTCTGAGGTTATTGCTATTTCTCCTGACAATCTTGATTCCAGCTTGTGCTTCATCCAGCCCAGCTTTCCACATGATGTACTCTGCATGTAAATGAAATAAGCAGGGTGACAATATACAGCCTTGACATACTCCTCCCGGTTTGGAACCAGTCATTGTTTTGTTCTTGTTTTGTTTTTGGTTTTTGCCCTGACATTTATCTTTGTATCATTGGTGTATCCAGCACAAGTGTTTTGACCAGAAGAAATGCTTTTTAAAAGCATGGTTAAACAATCATATGCCAGAGAAACTAACCCTGTGCAGAATGAGAGCCTGAAGTGCTATCACAAGGTCTGCCTTTCCAAAGAGAAACAGTGTCCCATTGACTTTTGTGACTATTCTGAATTTCAGTTGACACTAGAACGCACATCATTGTGTAAGCAATCTGTCAGTGCTAAATAAATAGTGTTAGGCCTAAAAGTGGACAGAACCATCAGATCAACCAAGCCACCATTCATGTCCCCAGACAAGAGATGGAGCCCATTCTTCAGCCTTTAAAAAAATATTTAGGCAAGTGTAAGACAGAGGATGAGACGGCTGGATGGCATCACTGATGCTGTGGACGTGGGTCTGAGTGAACTCCGGGAGCTGGTGATGGACAGGGAGGCCTGGCGTGCTGCGGTTCACGGGGTTGCAAAGAGCTGGACACGACTGAGCGACTGAGCTGAACTGAACTGAAGGCATGAATCATCTCTTTTAAATAGAGCATGGCCTGTTTTTTTTTAAATTCTCTGTGAATAATTATAAATGGGCAAACATAGGGACTTCTCTAAGACTATTTAAGCAAAAGTGTGTAGGGGTATTTTATATGATTTAGGTAAATATTCCAAGACTTAGTTTATGTTTAAAATGGAGCAGAAGCATCTGTTGAAAAATGCCATAACCCTGTGGCAGCTGCTATTAAACCATTAACAGGATCAGGTTTCATTTAAACCAGATTTACCATTTTCTACAACAGCCCATGGGAGAGCTAAAAACATTAGCACAAATTACTGACAAAAGAGATTCTTAATCAAGTCATACTTTTCATTTGGCTAGTTGGCTGCGAGTAACCTCTGTGATAAGAGAATAAAAGCTAAGTGATGCAGAGGAAAAGGGAGTCAGAAACCTGTTCCCGACCATCATTTAAAAACGAAGCCGAAATGATGCTATTACGGTAATTTCATCAGTTTTATCCCTGCATTTAGAAGTGAAAACTAATGCTCTTCTTATACTAACCTGATCTTACTCAGTGATATGTTCAAAACAGATTAAGAAGTTACCCAGTACTGACCCGATTCTATCATCAATTTTCCTGTGGTCTTGGGCAAGTCACTTCTTTTTTTTTTTGTATCTTACTCTCCATGCACTCAAATGTCTTCACCCATAAAAAACAAAATTATAAGCATCTTCCTCATAGGGCTGATGCACTTGTCAGCTTGTATAACAAATATAAAAATGCTCATAAAATGTGAATGCACACAATTATTATTACTATCTGTCTCAAGACTTTATCCCAACTATTTCTATGCCTCAGATGACAGTTTATTTTCATGAAGGAGAAAAGAGCATTTCAAGATTGATTGAACCTCATCAGATAAATACGTAAAACACAAGTATCATTTTGTGCACAAGAAATAGTTCTAGGCTCCCAAGCATAACCCGAACACCTGGTGTAAAACATCAGGCACCTTTGTGTCACCTGGAACAACATAAATAAGAAGCCAGGCTTTGGGCACTAGAGAAACTTTATTTCAGCCTATTTCGCAAGATAGGGCTGTCACGTGAAACTACCCTGATGATCCCCTCCTCCCAAAATAAGTATTTGACTAAGACAAAACCTAGTCACTGATAATGACTGAATAAGAGGATCAGAGCCATATGTTACCAAGTACAGGAATTTATCTGACAGCAGTGGTCACATCCATCTTTCACTGCCTTTCTCATGCTGTATGTTATCAGAGAGATCTTTTGCCCAGTAATGTGTAGCTTGGGACTCATTTGTTTCCTCCATGGCAAGAAAGGGTCACTAAGTTTCATTGTATCTCTCAGAGGATCCTTTCCATAAACCTCAGTATTTCCACAGCTCTCCCACGAGGTAGACTTCTTCACAGGTGGGAACCCGCCTGCAATGCAGGAGATGTAAGAGACACAGATTCAATCCCTGGGTTGGGAAGATCCCCTGGAGAAGGAAATGGCAACCCACTCCAGTATTCTTGTCTGGAGAATCCCATGGATGGAAGAGCCTGGCGAGCTACAGTCCATATGGTCGCGAAGAGCTGGACACGACGGAAGCAACTTAACACGCCTATGGTGTACCTTTGTCACTGAATACTTATGATAAAGGGAACTAAATGGGTTGGTCTGCTCCCAAATATCAGTACTATCTCATCACGAAAGTCCTGGTAGTTGGAGGTCATGATTTTCTCAGAGTACCTTTATTTTCTGTGTACCATCAAGGGCATTCTTTTTGAAGGAAGAGACAGTACAGGGTGAATTTCACTGCATAACATAAGGGCAATGTATTTGATCTTCCATATTATAGAAGATGCGTGTGAAAGGAGAGTGGAGAACAAGCAGAAAAGAAACAAATGAGAATTTTGAAGCCTGAAGTTTGCATGGAGAATTGGAAGGGAAAGCAAAATTCTTTCCACTTGGACACCAAATACTTTTAAATTGAAGCAACTCAGAAAGGATTAGGGAAGTCTTACAAAATGATGAAAATACACACTGATGAAGTATTTTTCAATTTTCTGGATTTTCTGAAATATTTGGAATGACTATTGTTTTCATACTAAGAAAAAGTTATTTTTAAAAAAAGATAAAGAAATTTCAAAATCATAAGGCTTTCAAAGTTCTCCTTATGATGGAAGTGGTTATAAATGACCATAATTCTTACTGTAATGAAGAAAAGATTTCAATTAAATTACAAAATTGTGTCTATTTCTAAATTCCTTGGGGAACTTTGGACATAAAGAAATTTAGGAGAAACTAAATCTCAGAGAGGATAAACCCTTCATATATGAGTTGGGACTGGAAGTAGCTTTAATCTCAGGGAACAGGCAAGCGAGCAAGTCTCTCATTGGGTGAGAGACTTTGCAGGTGAAGGAGAAATTGCCGAACTTTTAACAGTCTTGGGCTGATGTGGAATATCGAATGCACATAAGCCACTGAAGTGTCTGGGGTTTGCTACCAGAAAATAACAAAGATAAGATTAACATCCCCTGCTCTGTACTAACACGTATCCAGTCTTTCAAATTTTTTTAAGATGCATGAACACTGACGGTTTATGTTTTTAATAATTTTATTTTTTATTTTTCATGGTGCTGTGTCTTGCTTGCTGAGTGGGCCTTTCTCTAGCTGCAGCGACGGTGGCTGCTCTCCGCTGCAGTGCATGGACCTGTCGTGGTGGCGCCTCTCGCGGTGGAGCGCGGGCTGTAGCGAGGCCTAGCTTCAGTGCTTCTGGCGCGCAGGCGCAGGAGTTGTGGTTCCCAGCCTCCTGAAGCACAGGCTCCGTTGTGTGGCGCATAGGCTTAGATGCTCTGAGGCATGGGGGATCTTCCTAGATCGGGGCTCAAACCTGCGTCTCCTGCATTGGCAGGAAGATTTTTTTTACCAGTGAGCCACCAGGGAAGTCTTGACTCACATCCAGTCTTAACTACTGTATAAATAGAATTATTCCATCAAGATATCTTCAGAAACATAGTTCTAAGTCACTGGATATAAAAACAAAATTCTGGGGGCTCTTTTGCCAGTGGCTCATTGGTAAAGTATCCACCTGTCAGTGCACGAGACGTAAGAGATTCAGGTTCGATCCCTGGGTCAGAAAGATCCCCTGGAGGAGGGCATGGTAACCCAAGCCAGTACTCTTGCCTGAAAAATCCCTGGACAGAGCAGCCTAGCAGATAACAGTCCATGGGGTCATGAAGAGTGGGACACGGCTGAAGCAACTTAGCATGCACGTTAGCATGATAAAGTCAGTAGTAGAGAAACATCTGAATATGCACATAACCTGCACCTCTGTAGATAAACAGAGTCCCCAGTAACACCTGAGCTGTTTGTGGCAGGTCTGCAGTGATGCCGCTTGGACATGATGCTTTGGTTGGAATTCTCACAAACACATCTTCAATGCTTCTGACTTGATATATCTGTCGCCTCAGCCCCAGTTGTTCAGTCCTGCCCCATGTAATTCTTTCTCTCATTTAAAAAGAAAGCTATAGTCCTCCTGGGTTAAAAGCATGGCTTTTGGCATCATACAAACGTGAGATCAAATCCCAGTTCACCACTTAAACAAGTAATTTACTGTCTTTGGATGGATCTTGGTTTCACCATGTACAAAGTGCTGGGAAGGCGGTGGAGGAGGGGACTGGGGGAGAGGACAGTGGTGATGAAAAGGAGGTGACAGGCGGGGAGAAGGGGAAGAGAACAAAACGGTGTCTTTGGGGACTCATATTCGGTAAGGAATAAGGGTAGTCATAAAAATAAATAAGTGTATTTAATTTGCATTAGAAAACAGCAAAGTGTTCTATTTGAGGCAAACAATTCTGGACAGAGGTGGATAATCTAGGTTATCTAGTGAGAGTTTAATACCACCATTTTATTTTCCCTTCCATTCCTTCAGCCAAGATAAATAAATAGACAAATTAGCTCTAATCCTCTGTCTTTCTGATGCAGGATGAAAGAAAGTAATTATTCTTGGAAGCTTATCTTGGCCTAGGGATCAAGGACAGAGGTTGGAAACAGCTCTAACTATCACAGCTTCTGCACTGACGAAGAGAGACAAATCTTACACCTACACCATTGCAAAACCACTGCTTTGTGTGCAGATATAGTAGCTCCAGTTCCCTATTTTAGAAACTTTTTTTTTTTTTAGTTTCTTCATCCTAACAGTAGAGTATCAACTATTCGTCTGTTGCTGTTGTTGATTAGCCACTAAGTTGTGTCCCACTTTGCAACTCCAGGAATCGTAGCCTACCAGGCTCCTCTGTCCATGGGATTTCCCAAGGGATCTTTCCAGCCCAGCAATCGAACCTGTGTTGCCTGCCCTGGCAGGTCAATTCTTTACCACTAAGCCACCGGGGAAGCTCTCATCTCTGTAGAAAGTTGACTAAATGCAAGGTACTTTTTGAATCACTTTATCCTTATGAACTCAATCACTATGATAATTGTACAAAGTAGATCCTGTTGTTTACTTCCTGTGACAAATGACGCCCCTGAAGCAAAGAGAACTGGGGCAAGGTCACACCCAAGGTCACACAGCAAACAGGTGTAGAGGGTTGAACTGGGATTTGATTCCTGGCAATGCGCTCCAGACCATTTATGCTGTGCTTCCAGAGTGTCAGAGGTGAGCATCAGAGGGCCCACCTTGGATTCCTGGTGAAGAGGCTCTGGACCATTCCTCTAAACCCAATTTCCTGCCCCTTGTGATCCCTACAGACTGAGGAGCTGGGCTCTCCCCCACATGTTTCTCTGTATTCAGCCTGTTCCCTCCATCATTGCTACCACTTGGTTCAGCCATCAAAAGCAGACCCAGAGCTTATCAAGGGAAAACATGCTTCCTCCCACAGAGTTCCATCATCCCAGAACATTTAACAACTTCATCTTCCGGGATCCTTAAAGAATGAATCTTTCTGAATATATATATATATGTATTTACAAATGCAAATGCCTATATGTTTATATATATTTATAAATATGAATGCTATATGTTTATTTGTTCATTTAAATATAATTATATATTATTTATTTATATAAAATTTATATTATTTATTTATATATATGCATATAAACACATATAGACTTCCCTGGGGGCTCACTGGTAAAGAATCCACCTGCCAATACAGGAGAACTGGGTTCCATTCCTGGGTTGGGAGGATCCCTGGAGAAGGAAATGGCAAACCCACTCCAGTATTCTTGCCTGGAGAAACCCATGGACAGAGGAGCCTGGCAGGCTACAGTCGATGTGGTTCCAAAGAGTCAGACGCAACTCAACAGCTAAAGAGAACAACAAACAATTGTGTCTATAACTGAATCACTTTGCTATACACCTGAAACTAAGACAACATTGTAAATTAACCATAATCTTAAAATAAAGAATGGGTCCCAGTGTTAGATTCATCAGATAGCTTACAAATTAGTAATTCTGAAATAAAAATCTCCCTAAAGTGAGATCAGAGGTCTATGATCTCTCAAACCTATAGTCCCTGAATCTCATTTGTGATTTCTTAACAACAAATTTAATTATTTGGGAAACATTCACAATCATGCAATGATGTCCTCAAGGACATCATCTAGTGCCCATTTAATTTGGTTTGTGTGAGAATTACCCAAAGGCATTTGTTTAAAATGCGGTTTCTAAGGCCCATTCTCATCATTAAATCGGTAAGTCTGAGGTGAAGCTTGGAAATTTTTATTTTTACTGGCAGGTTAAGGTAATAGTGATTCACATGGTCCTTCAGAAGAGACTTTGAGAATCAATGTCCAATATAGACACCAAGACAAGACAGGTTTGTGTGTCCTTGATCATACGTCTAATTGACTTCTGCAGCTCAGGGCAACCACAATTCTGTCTGAGATCAAACTGATTCATACCTGAATAATTACTGGCTAAAAAATATGGCCTTGCCACCATTTTCCATCAAACATGACTGAAATCAAGAGGAAATATATGGCATGTCATCTCATTACATCGCAATTCCATTACCTGACCTCAACCTCAATATGTCATAACTCATCTCTTCACATGCTACTCAAATGTTCAACTAAGAATATTTCACTCTAGGGAGATGGCAAAATCTAATTGAATATTTTAATTTAGAAAATTTAGTTCTGGGATTTCTCCCCCATATCTCACTCCCCTTTTTTTACCGTGAAAACAAAAAGTTAAATTTTCTTTTTCAGTTTATCCTTGTTAGGCAAAAGATAGATTTTTCCCTTCATTGTCCCTGAGAGTTGAAGACATTGGGGAAAAATTGGGCACAGCCCATTACTTTTACAAACCCCAGTGACTGAGCCTCAATGCACAAAAGATGGCATTCCTGAACATCTGCAGCCTGATTAGATCAAAGACCAACAAATTAACCACAAATGGTTTTACAAGGAACAGGCAAATACATCATTTGGAAAGGATAAAATTTTGGCAATAATTGCTAATCAACACTTTCCCTTTGGGAAACCCACATGGTACCAAAGATATATCTGGCAATTATATTAATGCCTGTGCAGCATCTTATATTTTACAAAGCTCTTACATGCACATTATAATATTTGATCTGCATGTCAATGTGGTTAATATTAGCTCATTTTACAGGTGATTGAAAAAAATTTAGACAAGTAATGATTTGTTCCTGTTCTCCTAGCTACTAACATTATTTATTTGACTATGTCAAAAGCCATATCCAAAGTTATGCTTCCCTTCATTCAATCATTCATTTACACACATTTATTAAAAGCCCATTTATATTTCAGCAAATATCTCTTTTCAGTATTCAGTTCAGTTCAGTTCAGTCGCTCAGTCGTGTCCGACTCTTCGCGACCCCATGAATCGCAGCACGCCAGGTCTCCCTGTCCATCACCAACTCCAGAAGTTCACTCACACTCACGTCCATCGAGTCAGTGATGCCATCCAGCCACCTCATCTTCTGTCATCCCCTTCTCCTCCTGCCCCCAATCCCTCCCAGCATCAGAGTCTTTTCCAATGAGTCAGTTCTTCACATCAGGTGGCCAAAATACTGGAGTTTCAGCTTTAGCATCATACCTTCCAAAGAACACGCAGGGCTGATCTCCTTTAGAATGGGCTAGTTGGATCTCCTTGCAGTCTGAGAGACTCTCAAGAGTCTTCTCCAACACCACAGTTCAAAAGCATCAGTTCTTCGGTGCTCAGCTTTCTTCACAGTCCAACCCTCACATCCATACATGACTACTGGAAAAACCATAGCTTTGACTAGACGGACCTTTGTTGGCAAAGTAATGTCTCTGCTTTTGAATATGCTATCTAGGTTGTTCATAGCTTTCCTTCCAAGGAGTAAGCATCTTTTAATTTCAATGCTGCAGTCACCATCTGCAGTGATTTTGGAGCCCCCCAAAAATAAAGTCTGACACTGTTTCCACTGTTTCCCCATCTGTTTCTCATATAGTGATGGTATTACTCAATACCAAACTACACAGCCACACCCTAGCTGCTTACCAGGTAGCTCAGTGGTAAAGAATTTGCCTGCCAATGTAGAAGGTGCTAGTTCAATCCCTGGGCCAAGGAAAATACCGTGGAGAAGGAAACGGCAACCCACACCAGTGTTCTTGCCTAGGAAATCTCATGGGTGGAAGAGCCTGGTGGGCTATCATCCATGGGGTCCCAAAAGAGTTGGACATGACTTAACAACTAAGCAACTTCAGCAACAGTTTTAGGCACTGATGATAAAAACAATTAAACAAAACATATTTTTCTTTTTGAGCCACAATCTGGTGGGGGAGGGGATAAGCAAAAAATAAGATGATATCAATAGTGATAAATGCTCTACTTGATCACTAAGGATATTAAAATAATAAAAGGAAATTAGAGATATACTAGAAAATGACCAGAGGAGGAGCTATTTTATTAAGAAAATCTTGTCTCTGGAAGGGACATTTGACCTTGGACAGCAGTGTCAAGGTTAGAGGAGGAACCTCCCAGCCAGAAGCCATGTTTAATGCAGTGACCTTATAATAAGAATGAGCTTGGTCTGTTCAGAGAAGAGAAAGTGAAACTCGAATGAAACACACAAGCAGAAAAGCCACATGCAAGGAAATTAGAAAGAGGATGGGAACCAGATCATGTAATGCTTGGAGGGCCAGGTAAGGAACTTGGATTTTTAGTCTGAGTGTCATGGAGCCACTAGGGGAGATTAAGCAGGGGCCTGACATGCTTAGTTTGCAGTCTACTAGACTGACCTTTATTGGTCCTTGAGCTTAGTGATTTTTTGTTTGTTTGCTCATAAATCCTTTTCCTGCCAACCACTGGAAGCTCTGAGAGCCCCATCAGTTCAAAGCCACTGACTACTGTTTGGTACACGCATGAGGCAGATGGCTAGGAAAAGATAGCCAGCCTTGTTCTCTGCAATTACCAGGCCATGTGACCTTGGAGAAATTCTTTACCCCCGTCAGCCCTTTGTGACTTCACTCAGTGTTCATAAGAGAATTCGTGCCTTAAAAGTCATTGTAAAGCATTTTGTATAGATGTTGAAATATTAAAACTTATTCCCTCTGAATGTGAGTGAGTTCAAATATAGAAGCAAGTTCCTCCTCTTTAGAGAATTCAAAATGATTTGATTGTTGAATTGCATGCAAAGTGAACAAGAACTACTATTTGGTAACTAGGGCGTTCTGAACCCTGAATAAATCAGATGTGAACAGATGTAGAGAACAGACACAGAAGGACAAAGGTGGATTTACGGCATTTCAGCAGCATTTCCAATAAAATGAAGAATGTGCATATGCATAAAATACCAAATTTTTTTAAAAGTTAAAACATTTTTCAACTATAAGGCAGTCAGTACTCATCTATTTGAAGTCTGTCGTGTGACTCATTAGAAGTTTTAGGTTTACTCATTCATTAAAAAAATATTTATCGAGACACATTTCTAGGTGGCAAATATTCAGCAGTGAACAAAACAGACACCAGTCCCTACTCTCAAGAAGTTTACATTCTAGTGCTGCCAAATATATTTAAGTGACCACCTGCCAGTATTATGTAATACAGCAGCTCATGCGCAAGTGAAGCTGGTAAAAATTGAATTGCTTATTGAATTGCAGGCAGAGTGAACAAGAACTACTGTGTGGTAACTAGGGCGCTGCACTCAGAGTAAATCAGATGTGAACACGTGTACAAAACAGACACAGAGGACAGAAGAAGAGCCAGGAAAGAGCGAGAGCCTTGGCGTTAGAAACAGAAGTCTGGTAAAAATATGAAGAAAATTATGGGAACTGAGGAGTAGTGTACAGATTTAAAAAAACAACGTATCAATTCTTGCTGTGTCCTTTAGGGCAGGTTGTAAAACTTTGTGTTTGGACTGTGGGGTCATTTAAACCTGGGTTTGAATCTCAGCTTTGAACATCTGGTCAAGTTCTCATCTCAAAAATCTCAGCTTTTCTCATCTTCAAAATGGATTTAACGACACATTGCGTGGCTTGAAATTTGCACTTATTGGGGCATTTTAAACGCATAGTGGTGAAACTGGCGCAGTGCAGGCGCTCAGCGCGCATGATGCTTCCTCCCTGCCGGAGAATATGAGGCCGTGATGGCAGCTTTCACACTGATGGCCCGAAGCCCTTCCCATCACCTAGTAACAAGGAACAGAGGCAAAAGAGCATCGAGCAAATGTGATGGAAACTGAGTTTTCTTAGAAGAGAGAAATCAAGAATGGATCAACAAATACTTCTTGAAGGAATGTTTTGAAGGGCTCGAGAAATCTAACAGAGCGAAAAGAAGAAAACATGCTACATAGAAGATGATTACAAATAAAAAACAATTATAGCTACTAGTTATTTCCTACATGTAGCCCATTATACTGAGCAATCTGTACATCACATTATTTAATGCTCACAAAATCCTTACGAATTATGTATTAGATTCCCAGTTTACAAATGAAGGAATTGAGGCCCAGGAGATTAAGTCATTTTCCAAAAGTATTGAATGCTAATAGCCAGGGCTATTCATTATGGATGGTAATAATCAATAATCAAAAAGAGCAGTCGTGCTCAGGCTCTAGTTTTCCTAAGATCACTCCTTCCTATGAGTTATTAAAATCATTTCAATTCTTTGATATTAAATGTCACACAGAAAATAACCTCTTGCGAAATGTTGGGTTCATCATAGTTTAAGAATTAATACTTTAGGTCATTTTAATCAGTTTCTGATATATGTCATTTTCAGAAAGCACTTCAGGGAAGAACACTGGGACCATGACTAATAATGACAAGAATATGAACTATATTCTTCATATACATACTGGAATCTGAACATTACTGAAGTCCTTTACCGTCTTAAGTATTTGGGAAGCTTTCAATAAAAAATAAATTTGCCTATTTCACTGAAATTGAGCATCCTTTTTCAGGTATAAAACTCCAAACTTATTAATTTCATGGCTATATTTTAAGATGAGAGCCAGTACTAGCTAGATGACTACATGATAAGTGTCTCAAAAGTTCAAGGAAAGGCACTAAATTTTTCACAGTATTTGTGTTTCATTCTCAGAGTAATAAAAATATGCCACCCCTTTAATAATGAATAATAGATTCTCAGTTTGATTTACATGCATGGATTAAATGTCATGTTTGAAAAGTTGCCATTTTATTCATATTGGATTTCCTCCAGTAAAACAAAATGGTGCCCATCTACTGCTATAATAGCAATACCTTGCCACGCTGAAGTATAAATATTAACTGGTTGATATACTTCTTAGGACTTCCCTGGTGGCTCAGACAGTAAAGCGCCTGTCTGAAATGAGGGAGACCTGGGTTCGATCCCTGGGTAGGGAAGATCCCCTGGAGAAGGAAATGGCAATCCACTCCAGTACTATTGCCTGGGAAACCCCATGGACAGAGAAGCCCGGTAGGCTACAGTCCATGGGGTCACAAAGAGTTGGACAGGACTGAGGGACTTCACTTTCATTTTCTGTGAGTGAGTGAGTGTGTGAGTGAAGTCGCTCAGTCGTGTCCTATCTTCCCAACCCAGGGATCGAACCTGGGTCTCTTGCATTGCAGGCACATGCCTTACCATCTGAGCCAGCAGGGAAGCTATTTCCTAAAGGGCTTCCCAGGTGGCGCTAGCAGCAAAGAACCTGCGTGCCAATACAGGAGATTTGAGTGGGGCAGGTTCAGTCCTTGGGTTTATAGGGAAGATGTCCTATAGAAGGGCGTGGCAACCCCTCCAGCATTCTTACCTAGAGGATCCCATGGACAGAGGACCCTGGTGGGGACAGGCCATAAGCTCACAAAGAGTCAGACACCATTGAAGCAACTTAGCACACATGAGTGCATACTTCTTAAAATTTTATATACCCATGAAATAGTTCAATAACACAGCAAGCTGAAGCCAGGTTTTCTTAGACCTTCTTTCAGTGATGGCAAATTGATATAGTGAATTCTGAAAGGTTGGAGTTAGTCATTGTTTCTTCTTTCCCATTAAATCAAAGGACAATTCATTGTCACCAGTTCTTCAGGAGCTCTTATATAAGTTTTTAGGACCACCGTAGCAAGCTCCACTGACTGGAACACTAACAACAGGAACTTATTTTGTCAAAGATCTGGAAGCTGGAAGTGCAAGATCAACATGATGCCAGGACTGATGTCTTCAGAAATCTCTCTCCTTGCTTGTCTCCCTGTGTCTTGGCGGCTCCTGTGTCCTAATCTCCTCTTCTTATAAGGACGCCAGTCCTACTGGATTAGGGTTTAAACCAGTGTCCTCAGCTACAAGTTTACCCCCAGCTGCGAGTGGGCTTCCCTTGTAGCTCAGTTGGTAACGAATCTACCTGCAACGCAGGAGACCTGGGTTCTATTCCTGGGTAGGGAAGATCCCTGGAGAAGGAAATGGCAACCCACTCCAGTATTCTTGCCTGGAGAATCCCATGGGCAGAAGAGCCTGGTGGGCTATAGTCCGTGGGGTTGCAAGAGTTGGACACGACTTAGCGACTGAAGCATCACCAGTGTTTTCATTTTAACTTAAACTCTCAAAGAGACCTTTGTCTCCAAGCATAGTCACAGTCAGAGGTCCTGGGATTTAAGATGTCAGCCCCTGAATTTGGAGAGAACACAACTCAGTCTGTAAGAGCCCTCTAGCCCTGCTCCCATCTCCCACACCTTCCTTTGTACATACACACACCATAACTCAAGGACCAGGCATTGCACACAGGAATTAAATGCCTTTTGGGTGAACCAACTCTGAATACAAATATATAATGATTCTTTTAAGCACACAAGACTAAATTTGCAACAGCTACCCAAGCAATTTGAGAGCCTTGACTTTACTTCTCCAACTTTCGATATAGTTCTTGGTCATTTGCACATGCATGCTCAGTCATGTCTGATTCTGCGACCCCATGGACTGTAGCCTGCTAGGCTCCTCTGTGCAAGGAATTCTTCAGGCAAGATTACTGGAGTGAGTTTCCGTTTCCTCCTCCAGGGGTCTTCCCAGCCCAGGGATCAAACCCCCATCTCTTGCATCTCGTGCACTGGCAGGTAGATTCTTTACCACTGAATCTCCTGGGAAGCCCAGTTCTTGGTAATCAGTGCACTTTAGTTCAGTTCAGTTGCTCAGTTGTGTCCAACTCTTTGCAACCCCATGAAGCACCGCACATCAGGCCTCCCTGTCCATCACCAACTACCCAACTCCACCCAAACCCATGTCCATCGAGTCAGTGACACCATTCAGCCATCTCATCCTCTGTCGTCCCCTTCTCCTCTCACCCTCAATCTTTACCAGCATCAGGGTCTTTTCAAATGAGTCAGCTCTTCACATCAGGTGGCCAAAGTACTGGAGTTTCAGCTTCAGTATCAGTCCTTCCAATGAACACCCAAGACTGATCTCCTTTAGGATGGACTGGTTGGATCTCCTTGCAGTCCAAGGGACTCTCAAGAGTCTTCAACACCACAGTTCAAAAGCATCAATTCTTTGGCACTCAGCCTTCTTTATAGTCCAACTCTCACATCCATACATGACCACTGGAAAAACCATAGCCTTGACTAGATGGACTTTTGTTGGCAAAGTAATATCTCTGTTTTTGAATATGCTGTCTAGGTTGGTCATTACTTTCCTTCCAAGGATTAAGTGTCTTTCATGGCTGCAATCACCATCTGCAGTGATTTTGGAACCCAGAAAAATAAAGTCTGACACTGTTTCCACTGTTTCCCCATCTATTTGCCATGAAGTGATGGGACCAGATGCCATGATCTTAGTTTTCTGAATGTTGAGCTTTAAGCCAACTTTTCCCCTCCTCTTTCATTTTCATCAAAAGGCTCTTTAGTTCTTCACTTTCTGCCATAAGTGTGGTGTCATCTCCATATCTGAGGTTATTGATATTTCTCCTGGCAATCTTGATTCCAGCTTGTGCTTCTTCCAGCCCAGCGTTTCTCATGATGTACCCTGCAAATGCTTGGTCATGCTGCTACTAAGTCACTTCAGTCGTGTCTGACTCTGTACAACCCCATAGACACCAGCCCACCAGGCTCCCCCGTCCCTGGGATTCTCCAGGCAAGGACACTGGAGTGGGTTGCCATTTCCTTCTCCAATGCATGAAAGTGAAAAGTGAAAGTGAACTTGTTCAGTCGTGTCTGACTCTTAGTGACCCCATGGACTGCAGCCCCCCAGGCTCCTCCGTCCATGGGATTTTCCAGGCAAGAGTACTGGAGTGGGCTGTCATTGCCTTCTCCAATGCTTGGTCATAGAAGGGGCCAAATAAGTTCCTCAGTTATCCATTGCTGCATAACAAACAATTCCAAAATTCAGTGCTTAAAACAATAACCTTTTTCTATGTCTCCCCATTATGTCAGTCAGAAAATCAGAGCCAACTCAGCGGAGTAACTTGCTTACCCCACAGTGTCGGCTGGGACCACTTAGTGTGACTCTTCGGTTATCTATATTCCTTTCCTAAGTTTGAAGTGATTATATACTTACTCAAACCCATATATTTATCAAACCCAAAATCATGTATTTATTTATCTCCTTCGTGTAGTTACAGCTATGACTAATAAAGGCTAAGTGTGGATGCAGGTAATGTGCTTCCAGAATAGGAATACATGCTTGCTGAAGACTAGACTTTGACATGTATTTTTTAATTCTCTGATTTTCTTCGTAAAGAGCTTAAGTTGTCTTCTATAATCAGAAAGGCCAAAAAATCATCTGGAGAAACTTTTTCCTTAAAATAATCAAGTTGGCTGTTAACATCAACTGATGCACTTGGGGAGGTCTCCAAGCATGACTAAGTACTCTGGAAATTTCTAGAAGGCACATCAGCAGGCTTTCATCTACCTTTCCACAGGAGAATGAGCAAAGTCAAGTCTGCTCATGCCTCAAGGAAGTCAGTTTATGAGCTCACTTCTCTGTTTTGAAAATATTTACCTAAAATATTGTTTTTGTAGTTTAAAGAGGGAGATAAGACTAAATAAACATGAAATCATAAGACTGCAAAATAATATTTATTTCCTTATTCACTACCAGTGACAGGTTCCCCATATATAATTAATGTTAAAATGATATATTTTTCTCTAAATTGATGTGTTTCTTCTCAATCAGATTTATTTCTATTTTAGAAAATACTAATACCAAGGTTTAGCTGTTAAGATTATCTTAACATTTCCTTGTAGTATTCATTGTTGGTAAACTGAACTCACACGACTGTGAGGTAATTTGTGCATGCTCAGTTGCTAAACTGTGTCCAACTCTATGCAGCCCAATAGACTGCAGCCTGCCAGGCTCCTCTGTCCATGGGATTCTCCAGGCAAGAATACTGAAGCAGGTTGCCATTTCCTTCTCCAGGGGATCTTTCCAAATCATGGATCAAACCCAAGTCTCTTGTGGCTCCTGCATTAACAGGTGGATTCTTTACCACTAGCACGACTTGGGAAGCTATAGAGGATGCTTGTAAATACTATCCAAGGAAATTATGTCATTTGCTTGCTGTCTTCCTCAAGGAATCCTCAAAATTGCCACAATTTAATATAAGACCAGTTTTTGCCTTTAAACTAGTATTCATAAAATCTCATTATTCACACTGACAGGTGATTTAAAAAAACCACAGATGTACTTATGGAATAAAATGGGGTTAAGTACCATCAAAATCAAGTAATTTTTCCCTCTTGTAACACAAACACTCAGTCCCAGACATGGTTTTATTTCCTGTGTTGTGTAGAATAATGTGAGAAGTGAAATATATCGGCTTAAATTGAAGGAAACCATGGTCTTAATGGAATCATTACAGAAATTGCTCGAGAATGCTACATCCTTCCAGAAATAATAACCCTGTTATGTCAGCAAATTTGGAGTCAGCATGGGTTACCTGCTCCACACAAAGGGCCTGGTCATGTTGCTTAGACCTGCCTGGGGCTTAGCCCAACATGAGCATATGACCTTTCAGAAAATGTTTTAAATTCATTAATCAATGTTCTTTGCCTGTATTTTGCTGGTTTTGCTTTTTAACCTTCTATTTATATCATTTTTTAAGATGGCCCATCCCTGTACCAATGCAAATGAGAATTCAAGCATAACAATTCTATCTAGTAATTAATGAAATATTCTTTGGGCCCAGATACTATTACCAAAGTCCACCATATGACTGGTGTCCTTCTGTTGTTGTTGTTTAGTCACTAAGTCATGTCCGACTCTTTGAGACCCCATGGACTGTAGCCCACCAGGCTCCTCTGTGCATGGAATTCTCCAGGCAAGAATACTGGAGTGGGTTGCCATTCCCTTCCAGGGGATTTTCCTCACACAGGGACTGAACCCAGGTCTCCTTCATTGCAGGCAAATTTACTATCAGAGCCACCAGGGAAGACTGTCCCTTCTGCCTGCATAGAAATAGATGACCATCTTTCCCTGTTTAACATGAGTAAGATGTCTTGAACTCTCAAACAACCATATGACGCCAGTTTCTCCTGTTCATGGAGCAATGACCCTGACTTCGGCTTGTATTTGGAAAGGAATGACATAATTATCTTAGATGCCCTTTTATTGGTTATATACACAAGCACATTTGTGTGTTTTTGTGTTATCTGATCCTACTACTGAAAAATGACACTTCTTTAAACCTTGCTGTTTTAACTGTCAGTCTCCCACAAACTGTCAGCAGAGTGACTGGCAGGCAGAACTGTGCGGTTAGTGGAAAAACTTGCTAGAACCCAGTGGAACAAGCAGAACTTTCAGTAACAGCATTTGTATTCTGAAATCAAACAGCCTCTGATGACTTTTCTTTCCTGTCAAGTTCTGGAGGTGTTGGTGCTTTGCTTGTTTCTGTTTTGTCCTGAATTTTTGTACTTTTCTTACATACACTGCTTGTGAAATAGTCTAGTAGACCTCTTTGGGGATCCAGGATTTTGCTAGGTGATACCAAGGGATGGATGTAATTCAGTGACATTTTGTCAGGCTGTTAAAGAATAAATTTTCTTTGGCTGTGGCAGGAGGTAATTATTTTGGTTTGTTCGTTTCTGACACAGGGGAAGAAAATTGGAGGTTGTTATTTCAACTATTCCAAGATACTCTGTGCTCTGTTTGGCAGGAAGGGGGAAATGCATTTCACTGTTGGAGGAATGAGCAGCTTCTGCTTTTCCCTATGGACGTGATGCACTTCTCAACACTGTGCACATTTTTTGACAACATCAGTCTCTTTGCGGCTTTGCTTCTTGTCCCCAAAGACATTCTTGATGGGCCTCTTTGTCCACTAAACCCTCCTGACATTTAACCTGTAGCACTCTCTGTTAGGGGCTTCCCTGGTGGCTCAGCAGTAAAGAATGCAACGCAGGAGATGCCGGAGATGCCAGTTGGATCGCTGGGTTGGGAAGATCCCTTGGAGAAGGAAATGACAACCCACTCCAGTATTCTTGCCTGGAGAATCTCATGCACAGAAAAGTCTGATGGGCCACAGTCCATGCGATGGCAAAGAGTCAGACACAACTGAGCGACTAAGCACGCATGCAGACGTAAAACATCTACTTATGCAGATGGCTCTAGATAGCAAGCTCTTTAAAGGACATATTCTGTAGCCCAGATCCAAGCTGTAAAAGGGTAGGTACTTAATTAAAATCTACCAGAAGAACGTGGTTGTCCATTAGGTACTGGCTGGACCCTTTTTTTAATTATTAACTAAAATCTTAGCTGTCACCACATTCCTGAAATTGCTCCGAGATAAATAGCAAGAACCAAGATCTCGGCTCATGGGCTGAACTGCACCTGCTGCCTTCGTATCACCTGTCCTCAAAGTCTGGTTCTACAGGAAAGTGGGCTCTCCCAGGGGGTAAGTCTTCTCCATATCCTCCCTTGACGAATGCCTCTCACCTGCACCCCACACGTCTTAACAAGGCTTTGGGTTCATTCATCAGAGGAAAAAAAAGTGTTAATCAACATTGTTCTCAAGCAAAGGTTAATTCAAAAATTGTTCAAAATATGTGTTTATCACAGAAACAGACTCACACACTTAGAGAACAAATTTTCCTCTACCAGGGAGGAAAAACGAGGGGACGGGCTAGTTAGGGAGTTTGAGGTCAACTTTATACACGGCTGTATTTAAAATGGATAACCAACAAGGGCCTCCTGTATGGCACAGGGAACTCTGCTCAATGCTATGCAGCAGCCTGGATGGGAGAGGAGTTTGGTGGAGAATGGGTACATGTATATGTACGGGCGGAGTCGCTCTACTCTGTACATGAACCTATCACAACATTGTTAATCAGCTATACTCCAATATAGAATTAAAAGTTTAAATATATATATTTATAAGCATTTGTCATGTGTATTAAAATGAAAGTCACCTGGTAAACATTTATGGGCTTCTTCATCAGGGAGACAGAATAACTATAACGATTATGACTGCAGAAACTTCTGAATTCTTACTGTGTATTGACACTGTATGTGTCCCCAGTCACCTCATTTTTTCTAATGCCTCTGGTAAGCAGATTTTTTTAACTCCTGTTTCATGGATGAGTCAACTGAGGCTTCATTCCTCAATGAATCCTGTCAGCCCTGGTGCCCCATGATACCTACACTGATTGTTACAATGTTCATCTAAATTAACGGTGTAAAAGGCAGTTCTATATTAGCAAAGTCTACTCTCAAGCCTGGCATCTCAAGCACCAGAACATGGTGAGGGTTCTAGAACTAACCCAGCCTCCTCCTTTCTTCTCTTTCTTTCCTGTCTTAGTCTGCCTGGTGCTGTTGCCTGAGAAAAAGCTAAGCCTATCCTCTCTGCCTCCAAAGGTGACTCAGTGATCTCAAACCCCTCACTTCTCATCCTTGCATCCATGATCACTCTCCAATCTTACTTAACCCTACCTTCCTCCTCCAGCACTGTCTCCTCCAGAATTCCTTTGCTTGGTAAACACTTTCCCCTATATCCATAATCTATTTTCCGAACAACCTCCATCTTTTCTTCCTACCTAAAGCTGGGTTCTTGCCTACAATCAGTGTCCCTGGCTGCCTACCAAGGTATACACACAACTGCACACACACAAAATACACATGTTAGTGATCTCTTGGCATGTAACATGGAGCTTGGCTCATACCAGATGCTTATTGGGTATTTGCTAAATAATGGGTGAAATTCTTTCTGTTTAGTGCACGCAGTTGAATATCTAAAACCATCTAAGGTGAAAAGCTGGACAGATAGTGATCCATGTGCAAAAAGACCAGCTTACCACATAAAGGCTTTCATGGAAAAACAGTCCCACATCATAGAAGTTTCCACCATGCTTCACTGGCTGTGTCCGGGTCTTCAGCTGCTCCTCCGGGTACCATTGCAAGACACGGCCGCCTGGTTGACTGAGCAGGGACACTTTGAGGAGGTAGGAGCCTGGGGGCACCTTGTTCTTGAGACCCCTGATGCACCTCATCTGTATCTGAAGAGGCTGAGGTGACCGACTCTGCTCAACCTAAAGAAAAGACAGGTTTCTTGAATTTCTTGAACGATGCAGGAATTGGGTAAAACCACACAATTAGCCACAATGCATTTCTCAGGGAGGGAAAAAGTAGACAATTATTTTTACTCAACCTGTAATTGTCAGGTATTAGCTGTGATAACAGAGGCGGACTACAGGAGATGTAATTAGGGGTCAAAAGGCATGCCTACCGATTATGCAAGGGAAAGTTTAGCCAGTTCTTAAGCGTGGTATGTTAATGATCTGTGACATCAGAAACCATTCATCTCTTATAATGAGATAGAGTGGACAGGAAACTAACACTTCTGAAAACCACACAGCAGGCCTCTTAAGGGATGGATGAACATGGACAGCAAGCTTGAATGGTGACAGCCCTTACCTCTCACTAATCACAGATCATGGGCCCCATTGATGAGTGACGTGCAAAACAGGTCAGACTAACGCCTCACCTGATCGAATGCTTGCCTTTAATTTCAACGTGAGATCACCTTGCCCCATAGGCTTCAACTGACAGTCTAAATAAATAAAGGAAGAAGAGCATTTCTATCTGCTTCAGCCTAAAACTTGGCATGAACTGCATGTAACTAAAGAATACGATAGAAGAATATTTTACAGCACATCTGAATTTCATTGCTTACCTTTAGCTGGAACCAAAGGGCCATTTATTTTTAGTAAATGCTGAAAAGTTGGTATAAACTGATAAGCTGTTTAATGTCCTATTGCTTCAGATTACACAAAAATTAAACTGAGATTATTAATAACTCAAAAGTCATAAAGTCATGTTTTCCAACCTAATAGCCTTAAGGATAATTTGACCTTAAAGAATTCTCTATTATACTGTGCTTTAAGCAAAATTAATGTCATTTTTAGAAATAGGTTACTCTCTTGGCTACCCATGTTGGTAGCACCATCCGTTAATCTGCAGTTAACAGTGAAGCAGTTTTTAATCCTGCCTAGACTTTATTTTGTGAGAGATAATATATATTTCCATATAAACAGTATGCTTCTGGAATCAAATCACAGTTAAGTAAACAATGAAACTTGCAAAACTTCTTCTTCTTTTTCATACAAGTCAGACAACCACTAATCAGAATAACAATTATTTTTTGGTTTAATTATAAAATCTTAATTAACAATAAAGACTTAACCTTAGCATTTTGGTTGCCAAAAATATTTTAAAAATTAACACCGTGTGAATAAATAAGACAATCTCTTTAAACCTCAAGGCAGGATTACTGATGCAGGCAGACTGAGTTATTAAACACATTCTAAATTAAACGCCTCTATGAATTTTATACTGAAATATATTGTGATAGTTTTGCATGCCAAATGTGACATTTTGTATTTCAGATTCATCTTCTGTAGTAATTTTGGAAATGTCATACAAACAAAGATTTTGTCATTTACCAATGGAATTACTATGCATGGCCGCTTAGCCATCTTTTGCTGGCTCTCGTGGTTGTTTCAAGTCAGCAAGCCATAAAAAATCTTTATCTCTCTGAAACACAGCAATTTGGAAGATAATCGAATGGTGACTAGGGGGCAGAAATGCCAGTCTGAGGAATTATACCACAATCTCTCTTGCATTTACAACCTTCCTCAGAGCGAGTGTCAGCAGAGGAGAGAGAGGAGATGGAAAATTCATCAAATGTCAAGCCTTGTCTCATTTGCATGGTGGCAAGTCGGCCTCATTGTCTAGGGAGAACCCAGCTTGGCTCCATGGGCCCAGTTTCGAGGAATTCCAGTGGCTTCGTGATGGAGCCTTTTAGCAATTCTATCTCAGCACAGAACCCTCCTCAAAATGAGGTATTAAGACTTGCTAGGGACGTCCCTGGAGGTCCAGTGGTTAAGACCTCAGTCTTCTACTGCAGGAGGTGTGGGGTCAAGCCCTGGTCGAGGAACCGGGATCCCACGTGCCACGGGGCTGGGCCAAAAAGCAAAAGGGATTAATTAACTTTTTAAAGACCTGCTAGAACTCTGTTTATCTAAAGTGTGGGCCCTGCAAGAGGAAAGGGACAACAAGAAAGTGAGTCAATGAAACTGACCTTAGATTTACCTTTTTACATCAGAGGGGAAAAGTCTCCGGAAACTCACCTTCCAGCAGGGCCAAGGCCACACCACTCCCTTTGATGGCTGGGTTACTTCTGGGAGGGGTACCGAGCTTGGCTACACCACCTGCTTCACAAACATTTGGATCTGAAATTACTCCTTGACTTGTAGTTCTGTACCAGGTATGGTAAGAGGGGAGATGAAAAAAGAGAAACTGATGATGGCAGATAGTGGAAAAATCCGCCTTTGATACAACACACAATCTGATGTAGCCCTTGCACGTTTTCTCAGAATAACAAGAGTTGGAGAAACACCATGCCACAGTGGATTCAAGTAGGGAGGTGAGTCATTTCTGAAATGAAACCCTATAAAATACGTGACTCTCTGTAAGAGGAGAGCTCGGCAGCCGACTCCAGTACTCTTGCCTGGAGAATCTCATGGACGGGGGAGCTTGGCAGGCTACAGTCCATAGGGTCGCACAGAGTGGGACATGACTGAGGCGATTTAGCATGCACGCATGCAAGAGTTCCAATTCCTAGGCCAGGAAGATAACCTGGGGAGGAAATGTCAACCCACTCCAGTATTCTTGCCTGGGAAATGCCATGGACAGTCCACAGGGTCACAAAGAGTCGACACAACTTAGCAACTAAACAACAACATATGAGCTAAAGATCTTCCAACAGTTAAAATGACTTGTTTTGGAAAGTACCAGATCCAATACTTGATGAAATGCGTTACCACTTCCTTTTCTATCATCACCCCTTCAATCTTATGAGTTGTTGGAGAAACCATGGGGAAGAATTATTAAAGAAGTGAATAGCTGATATGACATAATCTTTTTATTGTTTTCAATACAATGTCCAGAGATCAAAATCTATCTGTGCATGCTAAGTCACTTCATGCCCCACTCTTTGTAACCCTATGGACTGTAGCCTACCAGGCTCCTCTGTCCATGGGATTCTCCAGGCAAGAATACTGGCATGGGTTGCCATTTCCCTCTCCAGGGGATTTTCCTGACCCAGTGATTGAATCTAAGTTTCTTACGTCTCCTGCATTGGCAGATGGGATCTTTACCATTATGCCACCTGGGAAGACTTCAAGATCTATGTCTAGCTTCAAAATGTTCCCAAGTTTTTCTTCCTATTAACATTAGGAGGCTTGATTTGAGGTTTTTACTGGCTTGATTTGAGGTTTTTCTTTCTTTTTTTCCAATCTTCACGATTCCTAACAGCCAGCATTTCCAAATTCATTTGAATTCAGAAGGATCTTGCATTTCACTTCTCCTGGCTTAAGCTTCATTCCATCAGCAGGGCCATCTGCGACAATGACAACCCCTCCACCAGAGGAATGGCCTTTTGGATCTCACAGCTGATTTAGTTTCCTGGGATAGAAATGATTCCCCTTAATTTAGTTAGAGCTACATTGACACAAGAGTTCATTAGGACACCCATTTGCTGGCAATTCAATTTCAAATTAAATACACTTTGTTGTAAATTTTATTACTTTTAAACTACTGTATCTATTGTCTGTAATGGCCCTATTATACAGTTATGAAGGTAAACCGATTTCATTAGTAAACATCAGACATGTTATGTAAACCACAGTGAGATGTTTTCCTCAGTTTCTTTCTTTGCTCCCATGGCAAAAAAAAATGTAAAGCCCCAGTGAAATATCCTAAAAACTTAATCTAAATAATTATATACTGAATTAATGATAATCATCTGAAGGGGGGTAAGAAAGCAGGGTTCTCAGTTGTAATTTGCGTTCTTTGTAATTAAAGGGTTTCTAAAAATACCTTTCTTAGTTAAAAAGAATGCGATGCACATCAAAAGGTTAATAAACAGCTTCAAGAGGATGCTGGCTACCTAGAGATAAGTCTAGTGGTTTGTGGCCCCTTGGAATCACCATACTCTAGACCAGGAGCCAGACATCACCTTACTTCTGAGTCAGGACTTGTAGCAGAGTGTTCTTTTCTCTTCTGTATACAGCTCTTATGATCACTTTTGTAATTATATAAATATACATGTATGTTTGTATGCCATATAAAATCTAATTTTATAAAAATACCCCCATCGAAGTCACTCATTCGTCCTCAGCCCAGAGGTAAACACTGGTGAGATACTGAGGTCTATCCTCCACAGCTGTGGCTTCCCTGGGGGCTCAGTGTGGGAAAGAACCCGCCTGCCAATGGAGAAGATGTGGGTTCAGTCCCTGGATTGGGAAGATCCCCTGGAGAAGGGAATGGTAACCCATCCCAGTATTCTAGACTGGGAAATCCCACGGATAGAGGAGCAAGGCGGGCTACAGTCCGTAGGGTTGCAAAGAGTCAGACACAACTGAGCAGCTGAGCATGAGAATTCTTCACAGCTAGGTAGCAAGACTCCCTGTTTTTTTTTTACAAAATGAGGTTGATGCTGTAAATACTTTGTAACCTGTATTTCTCACTTTGTGCATTATACATATTCTCCAGGAGATTATTTTTTTAAGTACAAATTTTTAGCAATGACTTAGTATTTAAAGTGTCTACCGTAATTTATTTAAATAATCCCTTGTTATTGGATATTTAGATTAGTTCAAATTTTCATGACCAGAAGTTAGCCTATAATTAATTTTCTCTTGCATATAATGGGGCGCCAACGCCCCTGACTATTTGGGGATAAAGTCCTGTCTCTAGAAATGTAGCATGTAGTAGGTACACTTGTCTACATCTTATTGAGTATTGGAAGGAAACCTCAGCAATATGTAATCCTGCGCATATGGCCTATTTTTTCAAGTACTGAATAATATTCACAGACAGTTGTCAGATGAAACTTCATTTTCACAGCTCGCAGGATTAAGAGTTAAGTAAAACGGCAATGAATAAACAGCACCGGTGTATAACAAGGTTTCTCAGCCTCCGTGCTGTTGACATTTTGAACCACATAATTCTTTGTTGCCCTGTGCATTATGAAATGCTTAGCAAGATGCCTGTCCTCTGCCCACTAGATGCTGTTAACAGCTTCTCCCTAGGTCCAGCCATGACAATCAAAAATATCTCCAGTTATTACTAAATGTCCCCTAAGGGGCAAAATTGATCCCCGCTGTGAACCACAGTATTAACTGGTATTTATTTAGCGCTTCTCATGCTCACTCTTTGAAATGCATTATATTTATTATCTCATTTAACCCTTAAAATAATCCACCAAGGTATTATTATTCTTGCTTCACTGATGAAAAGCTGATGCTGAGTAAAGTTCTGTCCCTCAACATCCCCTGGAGGTCACATAGTCAAAGAGGGGAAAGCCTGAGCTTCCACTGGAGACCATCCCCCGAGAACCTCTGAACCTGTACCTACTACTTCTGCACCTCCTGCGCTGAGATGCAGGGGCAGAAACTGCCATGTCCCAATCTTAGACGCTCCAACCCTGGATCAGGGATTTGGATAGTCTCTGAAAGACTGAAATCCCCTCCCTAAACTGTCTTATATGAATGAAAAGGCACAGATATATCCCAGGAGGAAATGGGGTCATGAGTCTCCCAAACCGGAACCTTAGGGTGAATCAGGCTAGGGGGTAGCCCATAATTAGTCCACACCAAAAGGAACAAACAAGAAAAATAAAACACATTAAATGTACCACTAAGGGAACGTACTTCTCAAATGTTCTGTCGCTCTTTAAACATGACATAGGAATGTATTCACCGAGCCCTTCCCAGTCAAATGTCAAATCCTGCATGAAAGAAAACAGAAATGAAAATATATATATATATTCAAAATGTACTTGAACATCTATGTAAAAGCTGGCTTTTCCAAGACCAAGGAATGCTGACTCTTAGAGGTTTACGTTCCAATATGAGCATGGGAATTATACCAATGGTAGCCACCTCACGGACTTCTCAGGTGGCCCAGTGGTAAAGAAGCCACTCATCAAGGCAGAAGATGTGAGTTTGATCACTGGGTTGGGAAGATCTCCTGGAGAAAAAAAAAAGGAAACCCACTCCAGTACTCTTGCCTGGGAAATCCCATGGACAGAGGAGCCCGGCAGGCTACAGTCTATCGGGTTATAAAACAGCCAGACAAGACTTAATCACTAAACAACAAACAATAAGCCACTTTATTACAGAATCTGAATTTTCTGTCTGCTTAGTTACTTTTTGGCCAAAAAGGTAGAAAGAATAGTACATGATATAACCCAAAGAAGGAGAAATGCCTTGGGGATACCAACACAGCTTTCTTTGTCTCTTTCTGCTTCTCTGTTCTCTCTGTCTCCCTCTCTCAGCCTCTCTGTCTCTCTCTGTCATACACACACCCTTTAATAGTACAGTTTAACAAGACAGAAATGGATATGTGGCTAGATATTTAGGATTCTATCGATGTTAGTAATAATTGTGATCATATAATTTATGATTTAATTTGGGACATTTTGAAGTCAAGGGAGATTTTAATTATTCTAGGACAAGAGGCATAACCCAGAACTCTCCCTTGAAAACTGTAATATATAGTAATGCTTTTAAAACATTCCTCCAGATGTTCCGAGAAGATACCGTACAGGCAAATATCAATGTATTGACTGAAAAGGAATGAGAGAGAGGAGGAGCTCAGGATGGAAGCCACAGTCCTTTTATAAATGACATTCCATCACTTCTGCTGTATGCTGCTGGTCATACAGATCAATTATCCTCGTACAGTGTCAGAGGGAATTACACAAAGGTATGAGCAACAGGCAGTCGTGGTTAAAAAAATTTTCTGGCTTATGTCTGCTACTACAGGAGACATAAGAGACACAGTTTCTATCCCTGGGTAAGAAAGATCCCCTGGAAGAAGGCAGGGCAACCCACTCCAGTATTTTTGCCTGGAGAATCCCATGGACAGAGGAGCCAGATGGGCTACAGTCCATAGGTTTGCAAAGAGGCAGACACAACTGAAGCAACTTACACACACATGCACGACTGAATAACAGAAGGCTGCTGCTGCTGCTGCGAAGTCGCGTCAGTCGTGTCCGACTCTGTGCGACCCCATAGACGGCAGCCCACCAGGCTCCTCTGTCCCTGGGATTCTCCAGGCAAGAACACTGGAGTGGGTTGCCATTTCCTTCTCCAATGCATGAAAGCGAAAAGTGAAAGTGAAGTCGCTCAGTTGTGCCCGACTCTAGCGACCTCATGGACTGCAGCCCACCAGGCTCCTCCGTCCATGGGATTTTCCAGGCAAAAGTACTGGAGTGGGTTGCCATTGCCTTCTCCGAACAGAAGGCTAGAAGCATGCTTCTACAGTGATTATAAAGTCCAGGCAAGTGTTGAGAAGTCCTTGATTAAGCCTCAAGATCTGAGAATAACTGTGGCTCTCAGCTCTGTTCTCTGGACTCTGATGTCATCTTCTGGATGGATAGTCCTTCCTTTTTTTCATGAAAGGTAGCACGTGCTGACTTCTAGGTGATTTTCTAATCCTGTTTCCTGCCAGTAAAATTTTGTAATTCAAATACCTCTTTTTCTTTTGTCCTCTCTTTGTTCTTTTCAATCAAAGCAGGTGATTTCTCTGCTCATGTAATTCCACCTAAGGCTTTGTTGGTCTTCCATTAATCTTAGTGGATTGCACCTCATTAGACATTGATGATTTTCACTATGTTCTTACTTTTAATGGCATAATGAAAGTTAAATTTTTCTGACTCTGCATGCCCCTTACAAAACTGACATAGTCATTTGTGAATTCCCCTCTTCTAAAGTGTCCACTAAGGTGTCCAGTCATTTCTTATAATGAAGCTGCCAGCAGAAAATGGCCTTTCGTAAAAGACTGGCACCCATAAGGCTCTGCTTCACCAAGCATGCTAAAACTGGTCAGGGCAATTGGAATCATGAGAAGTTTATGTATTTTATTTCTGACTTAATCTTTTAAAATATTGAAAATTGAGGTGAAGCTGTCAGTGTGGAATGTTCGGTCAAGGAGTCCCAAACAATATGACTTCATGATTACTACCCTAAATTCAGCATAATTTGGGTATACTGCCTTAAAGACATAATTTTTGGTTTTTGGTTTTTATGTCTTTAAAATAGTCCTGCTTCATTAGTTCTCTCTATTGAACTGATCCAAGAGAGGAAAATATAGTTGGAAAACCTGTTAGTCCACTTAAGAACATGTTTTTAAAACATAAGTTTCAAGAGGGAAGGATTAGACACTAGAGTCTCTTATGTATACTTTCTGTTTGAACCTTCTTCATAGATATTTTCCACTTGTGAAAGAAAAAATTAAACAGATATAAAATAATTGTCATGGTCATAGTAATACTTTAAAGGCTCTTCATCATCTTAGCAAATTTGTTATATCTGTGAAGTCTTATTGAACAATAAAATGGGATGGAGTCATAGCTAATAATTTGTATAATAATATTTAACAATACATGTATTAGATTTAATATATAATATTCTGATATATATATTAGATTCAATGCTTCAGGTTCTTTTCAGAAAATCTTGATCAACCTGTGATACATTTCTACATGAAATATATATATATATATACATATATATTTTAAAGTTGGAAAAGACTTTAAATATGAATTATTCAGTTCATTATGTACATTTTCTTCTTTCATATTCAGAAAAGTTGATGATGTAAATTTTAGCCCACACTAAATACCTCAGGAATATCAGAGCTAAGAAGAGGCAACAAGAGGAAAAACACACTTTAGATGTGGAAAAGCCATTTACCAGGCAGTCTTTTTACCATCAAAAGACTTTTTACTTCATTTCCTGAAATGAAGATACTTAATAAAAAGGAAAAACAAGTGTTTGGAGAAGCTTGTTTTAACATTTATAAATTTATAGTTTTTTCTATTAGCAGTATATTTATGGGGATTTTCAAGCATGCTTGTTCTTTTTGACTCTATAACTGTCTCTCCCTTTGCACTGAGGTCAGTCATCTTAAGGTTTCATAATCATTGTGTATTACCTTCATTAACAATTCTTTCAGGAAGGAGGTTGGTGGGTTACAGTCCCCCAACCATGGACAGAGGAGCCTAGAGGGTTAGTCCATGGGGTTGCAGAGTCAGACATGACTGAGCACATACATGCATGTGTGTGTATTTGAAAATCTAAACCAAAGGCATTAAAGCAAAATTAACTTGCAAAATGCACTCAGTAAGCTCCTTGGCTTCCAATTCATTACGTAATAATCTCATCGGATCTAGGACCACAGAATCATATAAAAGGAATGTCCACAGTTGTATTTCTCCAAAAATAATTAATTAATTCAACTTTATTATTGATCATCCTCTTGGGACACGGAGTGCATTAAAATTTTAAGCAATAATTCAAATGCTCCCAGCTCATTCATCTTTGTTAGCTGAACTGTCAGAAGTTGTGAGAACTATTATTAATCCCTGTTTTACAGACTGAAAACAAAAAGCTAAGTCATAGAGATGTTAACTTGCTCAAGATGACTTAGTAGGACATGGAATCACTGAGATTCGAACTCCAGGCTGTCCGTCCCCAGACCTGTGCTCTCCCCTGCATGTCACACCTCCCACTTTTATGTCATATCACCAAATATCATTTCTAAGAACCTCTCCTACAGAAAAGTGAATCCAGAAGCTAAGCTTTAAAAATGAAAATAGCACACTAATAATAACTGACTTTTATATAGCACTTTATTCAAAAAAACACAGAAACTTTTTTCACATTTCTCTTTCACAACATTATGCAGGTAGAAGGCGAGGATCATCCCCATTATTTTCCAGATAAGAACGCTGAGCTACAGAACATCTTCAAACAGGCTGTGCTTAAGATCACACAAGTGGAACGTGATGCAGCAGGATTCCCAGTCAAGCACGCTCTTTTGTAATTTGGTGAATTTCTTTCTTCTGTTTTTATCACACGGCAGAGAGCCCACTTGTCTGGCTTATAGTTTTGAAAACAATAGACTAAATGTCTTCAACTGTTTTACCTAAAGATATTTTGACTGATTCCTACATGCGTTCTTATTTTTCTGGTTAAGCCACATCTTTCTTCAATCTAGAGATACAGGGACAGCCTCACAGAGACCAGCCATTCCCTTCCAGGAATCAAGCCCGGGGTGGCTCAGTTATCACTGCCTCGGGTGGTACACTAAAGATGGATAAAAACAGAGCCGCACTATTATCCAAGGAAACAGACCACCCAAGAACTGACATTCACAATTCATCTGTATAAGTTCATCTTTAAAAAAATTTACTCATTGCTAAAATCACAAGGCCAGTAATTCATGTGTCTGTTGACTACTGGATTCATAAATGCATCTGGTAAAGAATCCATCTGCAGTGTGGGAGACGTGGGTTCGATCCCTGGGTTAGGAAGATCCCCTGGAGGAGGGCACGGCCACCCACTCCAATATTCTGGCCTGGAGAATTTCAAGGACACAGTCCATGGGGTTGCAAAGAGTCGGACACAACTGAGCGACTTTCACTTCACTTCACTTCATAAAGTAAAGTAAAATTTAAAGAGCAAACAAAGTACCTTAGCTCTTAGAGTCAGCTGCTACCATGTTATTGCTGAGATACCCTGGACTTTTCTCTCTGCTCTGTAATTTCCTGAACTTTCTTTTACCTACGCTGCCTCCAGATGTTGGTCTGACCTAGACTGCCCAAACCCTTTGGCAAGCTCACAAACCAGCAAAACGTTCTCCTCCTGCTTGAACAACATCCGTATTATTCTACGAGATTTCCTCCTGTTTTTGTCCAGCCTCTAGTGTGTAGCAAGTCAACAACAGGTCTCAGCTATTTTTCTCCAATACTTCCTTTATTCATCACCTCTTTGACACTGAAATGGAAAATGCAAACAGGAAAATCATGTTCCAAACTTCATCCGTCCCCCATCACTGCTTCCCTAAATGCGTTTCCACGCTTAAATGATTTCCTCTCCATCAAGGAAAAGTAAATAAGAGGTCAAAGGAGAAACTGAAAAATACGTTGAACTAAATGATAAAAGATAACATCTCTAAATTAGTGGAATACAGCCAAGAAACACAGAGAACGCTTACAGCAAAGTCTACATTGTAGTGAAGATATATAAAATCAGTGATGTGCGCTTTTATCTTAAGACATTTAAGAAAAAAAGCAAATTACCCCCAAAGTAAGCAAATGCAGGTGTACTCAAGAGTTTGATTCCTTTTTTGATGAAGACCTAGCCCCCACCCCAAGCTCCTCTTCTACTCCAGACACTTCCCACCTCAGTGTCACTAGGAAGTTGACATCATACAAGCACCTGCTGCTCATGGAAACTTCAACCTGACCCCACCACCTAACCACAGAAAAAGCCGAACTGTCTCCACCCTCTGCTTTCTCAAGCCACTTGTAAGCCTGAGCTGCTCTTCCCAAAAAGCATCATTGCATGAGTAATAAGCCTTGTCATATCCTCTTCTTTTTCCAGTTTTTTAAATTTTAAATATTTTTTAATTGAAGTGTAGCTAACTTACAAGGGTGTGTTAGTTTCAAGTGTACAGCAGTATACAGCTAAACATACAATATACATCTACTTTTTTTCAGATTCTTTTCCCTTACAGGTTATTACAAAATTTAACTAGAGTTCTCTCTGCAATATCGTAGCTCTTTGCTGGTTATCTGCTATATATATATATATATATATATATATATATATATATATATAGTAATGTGCCTGTCTTAATATCAGACTCCTAATTTATCCTTCTCCTGCCTTTCCCCTTGGTAACCATAAGTTTTTTTTTTTTTTTTCTATTTTCTGTGGGCTTATTTCTCTTTTGTATATAAGTTCAGTTTCTAAGAGTCCACATATAAGCAGTATCGTATAATATTTGTATTTCTTTGGCTGGCTCACTTAGGGTGAAAATCTCAAAATTCACCCAGGTTGCTGCAATCACCATTATTCCATTCTTTTCTATGGCTGAGGAATATTCCATGGTGCATATGTACTGCATCTTTTTATTCCTCTGTTGATGGGCATTTAAGTTGCTTCCATGTCTTGGCTATTGTAAATATTGTTGCAATAAGTATTGGGGTATATATATCTTTTTAAATTATGGTTTTCTATGGGTATATGCCCAGGAGTGGGATTACTGGATCATATGGCAGCTTTAGTTTTCTAAGGAAACTCCATCCTCTTGGTGTGTGTGTATGGCATCATCAGCCTTTCTAGATGAAGTAAATTTGGGATGGGGTTGGGATACTTTGTACATCATGGGGTGATACAATAACAGGAAATAACAAAGATAAAGAAAGGAATCTGTTAAAGAGAAACTGAATGAGTAATAGACAAAACCAAAACAAATTTAAAAATTATGAAAATAAGGAAAAGGAGCAAACAATTGGTCCAAAATGGTGTATGCAGAAAAGCTGGACAAGACTGAGGGACTAAGCACAACACAACGGTGATGAAGAAAAGTGGTAATCGCTCAGTCGTGTCTGACTCTTATGACCCCACGGACTGTAGCCCGCCAGGCTCCTCTGTCTGTGGAATACTCCAGGCAAGAATACTGAAGTGGGTGGCCATTTCCTTCTCCAGGGGATCTTCCTGACTCAGGGATTAAACCTGCGTCTCCTGCTTTGCAGGCCGATTCTTTACCATCTGAGCTACCAGGGAAGCCTTGTATAAAGAAAATGGGGAATTTAAAAAGGAGGGTAGAGGGATAACCCGCAATAAGGAAGGATGAGTTAGTTTTACCATCAGGGACACCTCTTCCTCTGGAAAACTGCTTTGCCTTTTTTAAATTTTACAATATAATATACACAGTGAATCAAAATCACTTTCATCAAATTAGTCAATGCTTCTTATATGGAGTCATACTATTTAATTCAGTGTTTCTTAATTGTGGAGGGAGTGACATCCCCTGACACCACCACATCACCACCATCAAAGCAGCATTTCAGAATTAGCTATAACACTATTCAAACAATACTCCCCTCGTATTTTCATACTGATCACTCTGGCATCTCTTACTCTGGCAAGCTTCTCTCCCTGAGGGACAATTAGTGCGGAAAGTGACCCTCTGTTAACAATGCAAGAAAGTCTGTTCACTTTCAAGCTCTGTTGAAATCATATTGTTATTGTTTAGTCAGTAAGTCGTGCCCAACTCTTTGCAACCCCATGGACTATAGCCCACCAGGCTCCTCTGTCTATGGGATTCTCCAGGCAAAAATACTGGAGTGGGTTGCCATTCTCTTCTCCAGGGGATCTTCCCCACCCAGGGATCAAACCCAGATCTCCTGCACTGCAGGCAGATTATATATCAGTGAGCCCCCAGGGAAGCACCCCTGGAAGGCTGAAAATCAGGCAGTCAATCAAAAGAGAGATTTTGGCAGCCTAAAGGGAAGATATAATTGTCTTCTTTTACCTTGAACTTCTGAAAAGGTAACCCTAGGTATTAATATTCCAAACTGTTCCTTAAGAGGGTACATGCAGGACTTTAACCCATGGGCTGCCACATTTCTGTACTCATTTTCAGTCTTTCCACCATAGAAATGTGTGGGAGATGGCTATTAGAGCCATTTGCTCTGCCTGGGGGCTAATTACTCTATTTGGTTCATTTTTGAAAATATTATGTTACATCCAAAGGCAAGAAAATTGATGGAGGCTTGTTTCAGATTTGCTTATGTAATTTTGCACAGATTAAATTAGTTAATCAGAAATTATGCTGGCTAAAATAGATCTGTTGGTTTCTAAATCTACAGTGGAAAATTGCTTTTTAAAAATAATTTAAGTAGCATGCTATTTAAATATATTTCCATCAGTTCTCTCAAATGTGAGACTCGAGTTGTAACAAACCCAAAGGAAAGTCATGGAGTAGTGTAAGAATCCACAAATACAAGGCTTGGAAAGAGTATTCACCTGTGACCTCCTCCAGCAAAATGCTATGGTATCTACCGCAAAGAATGGAAGGAAAGAAAATTTGAGGAGTCAAGGAAAGGGTACAGGGGCACCTGAGAATTCTGGGAGAAAAATGAGAAAAGAATAACAGGCTTGCTGCTTCAATTTCCTCACCTAAAACATGAGAATCATCACACCTATCTCCCATGGTTATGTACAAAAAAAAAAAAAAGTCAAAAATTCCTGACCCAATGCCTGGTACTCAGTACAGTTAATTTCAATATATTTAAAAACTAATATCATTTAACACCATGTCCATGTTCATATTTCCTTGCTTATCCTGGAAACCATGGACAGAGGAGCCTAGTGGGCTATATACAGTCCCAGACAGTCAGATATTATTGAGAAACTGAGCACAAGCACACTCCAAAACATACTTAGGGGAAATTTGTGTTGGTGTTTCTTGAGAGAACTTATTAGTGAGCACATTTTAAGACCCTAAAAATGAAAAACTAAATGAAAAATGAAAATAAATTCAAATTTTTCTGAAAATATCTCATCAACTATGGCCAGAACTCAAAGATAGATTGAATTAGCTCTACTGTGGAAAAAAAAAAAAAGATGTCATAATTTTACCACTCCAGTGAAAATTTTTAAAAAGCCATTCAGTCTGAGAGAAAGGTAATCAGGAACTCTTATACTACTTTTATAACTTACTATAAATTAAATAGGAAATGCTGGCTGGTATTTTATAGGTGTCGTCTTCTCTTATTTACAATTAGTGTATTACAAATGTAGGTGGTGAATAGGAATTCATGGTCTTAGCAAGATTCTGCTTTTAAAGTCACAACCTCTCAAAACTGTATATGAGAATTAAATGTTATTATATATAAAGTGCTTAGAACAATCCCTGGCACATGGTGAGTGCTATCAAAGTATTATCTTCTTCATTAAAAGATGAAGAAAGGTCTTAAGTTTAATATGAATAAAATCTCCTAGCATGTTTGTGCTAAATTTATCCGTTCTGACTCCTTCTCCAGAGATTATGAGTTAGTAGGTCTGTGTGGGTACCCAGGAACGCACATTCTAATTAGCACCTCAAGTATCCTAGGAGAGGTTGATGGATCACATTTAAACAACCAGTGACATTGGGTTTTATCTGAAAAGCACTGGAGATAACAATAAGAGAGTCTTGGTGTGTCATAAAAATAAAACATATTAATAATACGAGAAAAGTGAATAGCCAAATAATGAGGAAGTCAATGGGCAGTCTTAGCAACTATTCTCCAATAAAAATGTTTTAAAAGGGGAAGTCTTGAAAGTCTGTGTATATAGTGACCCTTGAACCACATGAGTTTGAACTGCTCGAGTTCACTTATATGCAGATTCTTTTTTCAATAAATACATCCTACACCATCATAGAAAAAGCAAGACAGTTCCAGAAAAACATCTATTTCTGCTTTATTGACTATGCCAAAGCCTTTGACTGTGTGGATCACAATAAACTGTGGAAAATTCTGAAAGAGATGGAAATACCAGACCACCTAACCTGCCTCTTGAGAAATCTGTATGCAGGTCAGGAAGCAACAGTTAGAACTGGACATGGAACAACAGACTGGTTCCAAATAGGAAAAGGAATACGTCAAGGCTGTATATTGTCACCCTGCTTATTTAACTTCTATGCAGAGTACATCATGAGAAAGGCTGGACTGGAAGAAACACAAGCTGGAATCAAGATTGCCGGGAGAAATATCAATAACCTCAGATATGCAGATGACACCACCCTTATGGCAGAAAGTGAAGAGGAGCTAAAAAGCCTCTTGATGAAAGTGAAAGAGGAGAATAAAAAAGTTGGCTTAAAGCTCAACATTCAGAAAACTAAGATCATGGCATCCGGTCCCATCACTTCATGGGAAATAGATGGGGAAACAGTGGAAAAAGTGTCAGATTTTATTTTGAGGGGTTCCAAAATCACTGTGGATGGTGACTGCAGCCATGAAATTAGAAGACGCTTACTCTTTGGAAGAAAAGTCATGACCAGCCTAGACAGTATATTCAAAAGCAGAGACATTACTTTGCCGACTAAGGTCCATCTAGTCAAGGCTATGGTTTTTCCTGTGGTCATGTATGGATGTGAGAGTTGGACTGTGAAGGCTGAGTGCCGAAGAATTGATGCTTTTGAACAATGGTGTTGGAGAAGACTCTTGAGAGTCCCTTGGACTGCAAGGAGATCCAGCCAGTCCATTCTGAGGGAAATCAACCCTGGGATTTCTTTGGAAGGAATGATGCTAAAGCTGAAACTCCAGTACTTTGGCCACCTCATGAGAAGAGTTGACTCATTGGAAAAGACTTTGATGCTGGGAGGGATTGGGGGAGGAGGAGAAGGGGATGACAGACGATGAGATGGCTGGATGGCATCACGGACTCGATGGACATGAGTCTGAGTGAACTCCAAGAGATGGTTATGGACAGGGAGGCCTGGCGTGCTGCAATTCATGGGGTCGCAAAGAGTTGGACACAACTGAGCGACTGAACTGACTGAACTGACACCATCAAAGGTTGATTGAATCCTAGGCTATGAAATCAGCAATGAAAAGGCCAACTATAAATTTATCCATGAATCTTCCACTCCTTGGGGGTCCCCTAACCCTCACATGATTCAAGGGTCAACTGTACTAGAAAACAGGGATAGAAAGATATAAAATACAAAATTCCCTGTGTGTGAAAATGAGGAAATCTGTTCCCTTAGAGATGAGATCTCACAGAACAAACCTTTGAAAACTTAAGTAACCATAACAAGGTAAAAGGAAATCAACCCTGAATATTCACTGGAAGGACTGGTGCTGAAGTTCCAATACATTGGACACCTGATGTGAAGAGCTGACTCATTGGAAAAGACTGATGCTGGGAAAGATTGAGGGCAGGAGGAGAAGGGGACGACAGAGGATGAGATGGTTGGATGGCATCACTGACTCAATGGACATGAATTTGAGCAAACTCTGGGAGATAGTGGAAGACAGAGAAGCCTGGCGTGCTGCAGTCCATGAGGTCACAAAAAGTCAGACAGACTGAGCGACTGAACAACCAACAGTGAAAGGGCAATGAAAAAATAATCATGTAAAAATTAATATTTTTCTTTCAAGAAACCATAAAATGAGTTGCTTTTACAAGCGAGGCTAGTTTTTAAGAAAATGTGATTTGTCATCTTGGAGCTAAGAAGCTGGCTTCAGGAAAAAAAAAAAATATATATATATATATATATATATTGCAGGATTTATCCTTTTAATGTTCATTTATATGGGAATTGCAAGGTAGAGTACAATATCTTTCTTCAGAATATTGCTTAAAAATCAATTGATGATAGACAGATGATATTTAATTGACTAAACATTTATAGATGTGGACAAGGATAAACAAGCAATGTATGCTTGGTCATGTCTGACTGTTTACCACCCCATGGACTATATCTCTCTAGGCTCCTCTGTCCATGGAATTTTCCAGACAAGAATACTGGAGCAGTTTGCCACCTCCTTGTCCAGGGGATCTTCCTGACCCAGGGACAGAATCCCCATCTCTTATGTCTCCTGCACTGGCAGGAAGATTCTTTACCAGGAGCACCACGTGGGAAGCCCATGGACATGTGTGACAGAAAGTGAGAGCAAAGTCGCTCAGTGGTGTCAGACTCTTTGTGACCCATGGACTTAGACCATGGATTCTCCAGGCCAGAATACTGGAGTGAGTAGCCTTGCCCTTTTCAGGGGATCTTTCCAACCCAGGGATTCAGCCGAGGTCTCCCACATTGCAGATGGATTCTTTACCAGCTGAGCCACAAGGGAATTCCAAGAATACTGGAGGGGGTAGCCTATCCATCCCTTCTCCAGTGGATCTTCCCGACCCAGGAACCCGAACCAGGTCTCCTGCATCACAGGTGGATTCTTCACCAACTGAGCTATGAGGGAAGCCCATAGACATGTATCAGTTCAGTTCAGTCGCTCAGTCGCATCCAACTCTTTGCGACCCCATGAATCACAGCACGCCAGGCCTCCCTGTCCATCACCAACCCCCAGAGTTTACTCAAACTCATGTCCATCGAGTCCGTGATGCCATCCAGCTGTCTCATCCTCTATCGTCCCCTTCTCCTCCTGCCCCCAATCCTCCCAGCATCAAAGTCTTTTCCAATGAGTCAACTCTTCTCATGAGGTGGCCAAAGTACTGGAGTTTCAACTTTAGCATCAGTCCTTCCAATGAACATCCGGGACTGATCTCCTTTAGGATAGACTGGTTGGATCACCCTACAGTCCAAGGGACTCTCAAGAGTCTTCTCCAACACCATTGTTCAAAAGCATCAATTCTTTGGCACTCAGCTTTCTTCACAGTCCAACTCTCACATCCATACATGATTACTGGAAAAACCATAGCCTTGACTAGACAGACTTTTGTTGGCAAAGTAATGTCTCTGCTTTTCAATATGCTATCTAGGTTGGTCATAACTTTCCTTCCAAGGAGTAAGTGTCTTAGTTTCATGGCTGCAATCACCATCTGCAGTGATTTTGGAGCCCAAAAAAATAAAGTCTGATACTGTTTTCACTGTTTCCCCATCTATTTCCCATGAAGTGATGGGACCGGATGCCATGATCTTAGTTTTCTGAATGTTGAGCTTTAAGCCAACTTTTTCACTCTCCTTTTTCACTTTCACCAAGAGGCTTTTTAGTTCCTCTTCATTTTCTACCATAAAGGTGGTGTCATCTGCATATCTGAGGTTATTGATATTTCTCCCGGCAATCTGGCTTCCAGCTTGTGTTTCTTCCAGTCCAGCCTTTCTCATGATGTACTCTGCATAGAAGTTAAATAATCAGGGTGACAATATACAGCCTTGATGTATTCCTTTTCCTATTTGGAACCAGTCTGTTGTTCCATGTCCAGTTCTAACTGTTGCTTCCTGGCCTGCATACAGCTTTCTCAAGAGGCAAGTCAGGTGGTCTGGTATTTCCATCTCTTTCAGAATTTTCCACAGTTTATTGTGATCCACACAGTCAAAGGCTTTGGCATAGTCAATAAAGCAGAAATAGATGTTTTTCTGGAATTCTCTTCCTTTTTTGTTAATCTAAGAGATGTTGGCAATTTGATCTCTGGTTCCTCTGCCTTTTCTAAAACCAGCTTGAACATCTGTAAGCTCACAGTTCACATACTGCTGAAGCCTGGCTTAGAGGATTTTGAGCATTACTTTACGAGCGTGTGAAATGAGTGCAATTTTTTGGTAGTTTGAGCATTCTTTGGCATTGCCTTTCTTTGGAATTGGAATGAAAACTGACCTTTTCCAGTCCTATGGCCACTGCTAAGTCTTCCAAATTTGCTGGCATATTGAGTGTAGCATTTTCATAGCATCATCTTTCAGGATTTGAAATAATTCAACTGTAATTCCATCACCTCCACTAGCTTTGTTCATAGTGATGCTTCCTAAAACTCACTTGAGTTCACATTCCAGGATGCCTGGCTCTAGGTGAGTGATCACACCATCGTGATTATCTGGGTCATGAAGATCTTTTTGTACAGTTCTTCTGTGTATTCTTGTCACCTTTTCTTAATATCTTCTGCTTCTGTTAGGTCCATACCATTTCTGTCCTTTATCGAGCCCATCTTTGCATGAAATGTTCCCTTGGTATCTCTAATTTTCTTGAAGAGATCCCTAGTCTTTTCCATTCTGTTCTTTTCCTCTATTTCTTTGCATTGATCGCTGAAGAAGGCTTTCTTATCTCTCCTTGCTATTCTTTGGAACTCTGCATTCAGATGCTTATAGCTTTCTTTTTCTCCTTTGCTTTTCACTTCTCTTCTTTTCACAGCTATTTGTAAGGCCTCCCCAGACAGCCATTTTGCTTTTTGCATTTCTTTTCCATGGAGATGGTCTTGATCCCTCTCTCCTGTACAATGTCACAAACTTCCATCCATAGTTCATCAGGCTATCAGATCTAGTCCCTTAAATCTACTTCTCACTTCCACTGTATAATCATAAGGGATTTGATTTAGGTTATTCCTGAATATTCTAGTGGTTTTCCTACTTTCTTCAATTTAAGTCTGAATTTTGCAATAAGGAGTTCATGATCTGAGCCACAGTCAACTCCCGGTCTTGTTTTTGCTGACTGTATAGAGCTTCTCCATCTTTGGCTGCAAAGAATATAATCAATCTGATTTTGGTGTTGACCATCTGGCGATGTCCATGTGTAGAGTCTTCTCTTGTGTTGTTGGAAGAGGGTGTTTGCTATGACCAGTGCATTCTCTTGGCAAAACTCTATTAGCCTTTGTCCTGCTTCATTCTGTACTCCAAGGCCAAATTTGCCTGTTACTCCAGGTGTTTCTTGACTTCCCACTTTTGCATTCAAGTCCCCTATAATGAAAAGGACATCTTTTGGGGTGTTAGTTCTAAAAGGTCTTGTAGGTCTTCATAGAACCATTCAACTTCAGCTTCTTCAGTGTTACTGGTTGGGGCATAGGCTTGGATTACTGTGATATTGAATGGTTTGCCTTGGAAACAAACAGAGAAAATTCTGTCGTTTTTGAGACTATCCAAGTACTGCAGTTTGGACTCTTTCGTTGACTATGATAGCTACTCCATTTCTTCTGAGGGATTCCTGCCCACAGTAGTAGATATAATGGTCATCTGAGTTAAATTCACCCATTCCAGTCCATTTTAGTTCCCTGATTCCTAGAATGTTGATGTTCACTCTTGCCATTTCCTGTTTGACCACTTCCAATTTGCTTTGATTCATGGACCTAACATTCCAGGTTCCTATGCAATATTGCTCTTTACAGCATCAGACCTTTACTATCACCAGTCACATCCGCAACTGCGTATTGTTTTTGCTTTGGCTCCAACCCTTCATGGGATGGAGTTATTTCTCCACTAATCTCCAGTAGCATATTGGGCACTTACCGACCTGGGGAGTTCCTCTTTCAGTATCCTATCATTTTTCCTTTTCATACTGTTCACAGGGTTCTCAAGGCAAGAATACTGAAGTATTCTTGTCTAATTCAATGAAACCAAGCCATTGCCGTGTCGGGCACCTAAGATGGATGGGTCATGGTGGAGAGGTCTGACAGAATGTGGTCCACTGGAAAAGGGAATAGCAAACCACTTCAGTATTCTTGCCTTGAGAACCCCATGAACAGTATGGACATGTATAGCTATATGTAAAAATTTTTTTCATTTTTTCTATTAGTAATTAACTTAAGCTGTTTCATAAGAAATACATTGTTTCTTTAAGTCATTATTGGATTTGTTAAAGCACTGCTTCTGTATGCTGGCCGCAAGGCAGGTGGGAGTCTAGCTCCCTGGCTGCAACCTCTGCATTTGAAAGTAAAGTCCCAACCACTGGACATCCAGGGAAGTCCTCATATTCTTTCTTCATGTAGAAGAAATGCAAGCCAAAGAAATCTCAAGGAAATGGCTCACTATTAAATGATCTAAATAGGAAGCTGTGGAGAGGTCATCATCACTAATTGGAAGAAATCACTCAAAATGAAAACTAAATAAAAAGCATGTCTTTTAAAGCAGTGTTGTTTCCAGGCAATATATAAAGCTTCTCAGCAGTTTCACAGAAGCAACTGGCTTCCGTTGAGCCCTGTTTGACTTTGTTCTAATTAGATCTGGTTCATAGATCATGTCCCTGAATTTGTCATCAAATCATTGAATGACCTTGATAGTTTCTTGCAAATGCCTCAGTTTCTCTGCTTACAAATGGAGGGTAGTAATCCTTGACAGCTTCATACTTCACTGATGTATTTCACAGATTAATGAGTCATGAAAACTTTGAGGTGCTCTGATCAAAGGCACCATATAACTACAAAGAATTATTATTTACCGTCTCTCCTTTATATTTCCCACTAATGAGCGTTGTGGTCAGCAAATGTATTAGAGGGAAAAAAATGGGAGGTGAAAGTTAAAGAAGGCTATTTCTCGCCATATTGAAATACAAATTTTGTTACTATTTATTGGTGTTATGCAGACATATTGAAAATGAGACCTCCTGCAGTCTAACTTCCTATCTGAGAGGCTTTTGTGAATATACCCAATATACTGGCTCTAAAGGCTTGAGCACCCTGACATTTTCCTTGGATTTCTGCAAATTCTACCTAGAACTCACATTCCTATGAACTTGGTAGATGGGACACAGCATCAAAATGTTCCTACTAAGATCTTTTACTCATACCTTTTTTTTCCTTTCATTTTAATGAATCTTTAGCCATTTCACTGATATATAAATTGACACCGATATATCAGTCTCTCTCTCTCTCTCACACACACACACAAACACACACATTTCACCTTTCTATTCTTTGGAAATGAAGTAATCTAAATTTCCCCTTAGAGAAACCTGGAGTCAAATCATTGTTTTTGCTAGAAATTTTCAATTACATGAATATAAATTTATTTTCTGTTCCTTTTCAAACTGTTTTCCCTGGTATCACTTTATATCCTAAGAGATTGATTAAACACCCCAAGTGAACCATCTAAACAGCAAAAAAAGAAAAAAGGTACCTATTCAGCGCATGTTTCAAGAGATTTTATCCTTTCAAATCTGAAAAATGGCCCAGAATTTTTATGGTGCAAATAAGTGAAGGAAATCTCTAAATATCAGCCATAAAATAAGCAGTTTTATTTTAATTTGTTCCTCCTAAAAGTGCATGTCAAAATCTTCTTTCAGGGATATATTTTGAAGCACTTTGGGTCTCCAACAGACAAGAAGTAATACACCTTCTCAGAGACTTGGCAGTGCAGCCGTCTCTGAGCAGAGCCCTTTCTCAGCCCCAGGCTTCTTTCCCATCCAAAGCTCTGTCCTAAAAGAAACGAAGCACTCAGCCATTAGAGGCACTTCAGCCGAAACAGTTCTGAAACAAGTACATTCTTCAGTACTCAAGGTAAATGAATTTTTCATGAGCTACGATCTATGTAGAAAAGTTTTCATGAAAATCTAGCATTTTTTAAGGGAGATTTCTTCGGACTAAATTGTGTTTGCTCCAACTTCACGTTTAAACTGTATTCCCCAGTGTGACTGTAATCAAAAAAGGGACTTTGGGGAGATGATTAGATTTAGACGAGGTGGAGAGGGCAGGGGTCCCAAGATGGGATTAATGTTCTCATAAAAAGACATTGGAGACCTTACTTCCATGCTCCTTTCCCAAGCATGTGCGGATACAGCTAACAACACACCGCAGTCAGGATCGCCCCCACCTCCATCTATCTAAACACTTTGCCTTCTTTTACGAATCGGTTCACCACTCCAATAGCAATAAGAAGTACGAGTAGGTCAGAGTCTGGACAAACATATAAAATGAACAGCTGCCAGACACATGGACACATCTCCTTAACCACAGCTACATGCATTGTTCAAATCATTCAGCGCTATTTCACACGGAAGTTCAAGGTCATATAAATATCAAAGCCAAGGGTACGCCATGAGCTCTAATACAGGATCTGAAGCTTTTTCCCACAGACGAGGCTGACTGGGGTGTTCAGGAAACTTCTGACACAGTGAGGGTAAGAACATGGTGAGCTGGGAAGGGGCCACAGAATGTGTTCTCTCGCTCGTCCCCCCGTAATTTAATGAGCGCCTACTTTGTGCTGGATTCTCGCTACACGTCCATCTCATCCCGCTAACAGTGTACTGAAGCAGACCGCACTGTCCCTGCTGTACAGATGAGGAAACCGAGCTCGGAGACGCCGCCTCACTGGCCTGTGGTCCTGCACCTTTCAGGTGCCACAGCGCCCTCCTCTTGCACAGAATTCTCACGCCAGCGCTCAGCCTCCCCCCACCGCAGCATCTGCCCGCGTGCTCTTCCATCCCTGCATGCCTTTTCACTTGGTCATTTATTGTCAGTCTAGGTCACATTTCACACAGTTTAAGACACACAGATTCAGAAAAGAAATAGGGAGAAGATCATAAATTTTGTTGTTAGAAGGGGATAAGGGTGACATCCGTGAAGCACGCAAATTCTCATGGATGTTTTTCACTCTTTCCTGACGCTGACGTGCTGTAGACATGCAGCCTTGAGTTCTGCTCTCATCCAGCTCCTGCATCCTGGGCTGGAGCCTTGACACAGCCCGGCGGGTGAGCTTTCCGCTCCTTGGCTTATCTTTCACAGCATGAGGATATAAAAATGACCAGCTCCATATCCTAAAGGAATCCATGTGCTTGTTCTTTAAAGCATGATGGTAAGTTGAAATACATACCACACATACAGAAAAAAATGGAAATGTTGAACTGTGAGTGTATCAGAAAATATATCTGAAAAATAATGGTTTAAAAAGGCTTATATTACAAAGACAGAGTCGTCTTTTGTTTTCACCTCAGTGACTTCTGAGAGTACTGTCTTGACAAAGATACAAAGTATTGTCAAAACAGCCACAAATTTCTCAAGATCGATGCCCAATAGTGGGATTGCTGCGTCATATAGTAGTTCTGCTTTTAATTTTTTAAAGAACCTCCATACTGTTCTCCAGGGTTTCCCTGGTGGCTCAGCGGTAAAGAATCCACTTGCAGTGAAGGAGGTGCAGGAGACCTGGGTTTAATCCTGGGTCGGGAAGATCCCCTGGAGGAGGAAATCACAACCCACTCCAGTATTCTTGCCTGGAGAATCCCGCAGAGGAGCCTGGAAGGCTGCAGTCCATAGCGTTGCACAGAGTCAGACACGACTGAAGTGACTTAGCGCAGCAAATACTGTTCTCCATAGAGGCTATAGCAATTTACTATTCCAACCAACGGTGCAGGACAGTTCCTTCTCCTCCATGCACTCGCTTGTAAATTTTTGGTGATGGCCCTTCTGACCAATGTGAGGTGATACATTCACTGTAGTTTTTATTTGCATTTCTCTAATAATTAGTGATGTTGAGCATCTTTTCATGTGCCTCTTGACTGTCTCTCTCTATCTTCTTTGTGACGTAAGTCAAAGAGAAAAATATGGCATATTACTGAGTATATGCGGAATCTAGAAAAATGGTACAGAAGAAGCTATTTGTAAGGCAGGAACAGAGAGGAAGATGTAGTGAATGGACACATGGGGGCAAGGGGTGAGGGGGTGGGATGAATCAGGAGACTGGGATTGACATATATACACCACCATGTGTACGAGAAACGGCCAGTGGGAAGCTGCCTTATAGCACAGGGGTTCACGGAGCTCTGTGATGACCTAGAGGGTGTGATGAGGGGGGAGGGTTGAGAGGTAAGTCCAAAAGGGAGGGGACTTATGTATACTTAGGGCTGATTCACTTTGTTGTACAATAGAAACTAATACAACATTGTAAAGCAATTATACTCAAAAAAAAAAAAAATCCATGAAGACACAACCTGGCTCATGCGGTCCCCCCACTCTCGCGGCCATATTTCTCGCCTGTTGCTGCCGTAGCAAATTATCTCAAGCTCTGTGGCTTCAAACAGCAGAAATGTCAGCTTCACAGCTGTGATGTGAGAGGTCTGATTAAGGCATTGTCGAGGCTGGCTCCTTTGTGAAGCTCTAGGGGACAATCCCGGAGAAGGCAGTGATACCCCACTCCAGTGTTCTTGCCTGGAGAACCCCGGGGACGGGGTGCCCAGTGGGCTGCCATCTATGGGGCCGCACAGAGTCGGACACGACTGAAGTGACTTAGCAGCAGCAGCAGCAGGGGACAATCCACGCTGGGCCTCTCTCCTGCCTGCGGTGACTGCCGCAGTCCTTGGCGCTTCTGTCCTGTAGACGAGTCACTCCACTCTGCCTCTGTCTTCATGTCGCTTCCCTCCTGCGTGGGTCTCTAGTTCAGATCGTCAAATCCCTCTCTTCTTTCTCTTCTCAGAACACTAGTCATTGGATTTAGGGCTCAATTGTTTAAATTCATCTAAGTTGATCATTTAAATCATCTAGATTTATGCTTTCAAGTTGTGGTACTGGAGAAGACTCTTGAGAATCCCTTGGACTGCAAGGAGATCCAATCAGTCCACCCTAAAGGAAATCAATCCTGAATATTCATTGGAAGGACTGATGCTGAAACTCCAATACTTTGGCCACCTGATGCGAAGAACTGACTCACTGGAAAAGACCCTGCTGCTGGGAAAGGTTGAAGGCAAAAGGAAAAATGGCTGACAGAGGATGAGATGCCTAGAGAGTATCACCAACTCAATGGACATGAGTTTGAGCAAACTTTGGAAAGTAATGGAGAATAGAGGAGCCTGGCAGGCTGCAGTCCATGGTGTCACAGAGTCGGACAGTTCTTAGCGACTGAACAACAACATAAATTCAGGATGATTTCATCTGGAGATCCTCAGTTTATTAATTATACTGCAGAGACTCTACTTGGAGAAGGCAATGGCACCCCACTCCAGTATTCTTGCCTGGAAAATCCCATGGACAAAGGAGCCTGGAAGGCTGCAGTCCATGGGGTTGCTAAGAGTCGGGCACAACTGAGCGACTTCACTTTCACTTTTCACTTTAATGCATTGGAGAAGGAAATGGCAACCCACTCCAGTGTCCTTGCCTGGAGAATCCCAGGGACGGGGGGAGCCAGGTGGGCTGCCGTCTATGGGGTCACACAGAGTCAGACACGACTGAAGCGACTTAGCAGCAGCAGCAGAGACTCTACTTCCAAACAAGGTCACCATCATAGCTACCAGGGGTTAGGCAGTTCAGGAGAACACAGTTCAATACACTGCAGGCATAGTGCCTGCTGTGACAGGAAAGACTGTACTTGCTAATTGCTTCCCAGGTAGCGCTGGTGGTAAAGAACCTCCCTGAAAATGCAGGAGATCTAAGAGATGTGAGTTCGATCCCTGGGTCAGGAAGATCCCCTGGAGGAGGGCATGGCAACCCAGTCCAGGATTCTTGCCTGGAGAATCCCATGGACAGAGGAGCCTGGTGGGCTATAGTCCATGGGGTCCCAAAGACCCGAGCGACTGAGCCCACAGGCACATACTTGCTAATTAGGATCATTTACCGAGAAAACTCAGAATAGTTTCAACCTTAATGTGCCCAGGATACTCATATCGAAGGAGCACAAATGAAGAAAATAGACTCTGTTATGGAATTTCCACACTCCAAATTAGAGAACACCTCCCCAAACTAAACTATTTCTCCTCTGTTGTAAAGTGGAAAATATTTCCACTGGTAACCTGTTATTTTGAAAGACATCATTGAGAAGAGGGTTTTTTTTTCCTACTTTATGATGTACTTTTGTTCCATTTTAGCTTGAATCTACTTGCCTTTCAAAAAACTACACACACACACACACACACACACCCCTAGACTTTGGGGGATTCTTACATATTTATTGGAGATAGATAAGGTGACCACACAGAAGACTTCTCCTCTCCTTCATGAACCTGAACATATGATACTACACTACACAAAAGCAGAAACTGCAGGTGCAGGAAACAGAAAGGATATTTCTGAAATCAACACGATCCACAGGGTAAAGATTGTGTGGCGCTTGTCACAACACTGAACGAGTTATGTACCTTAATGGTGACTTCATAAATAAGAAATTATTCACATATTTATATGGTGCTTATGCAAATAGAGAAGGCAATGGCACCCCACTCCAGTACTGTTGCCTGGAAAATCCCATGGACGGAGGAGCCTGGTGGGCTGCAGTCCATGGGGTCGCTAAGAGTCGGACACGACTGGGCGACTTCACTTTCACTATGCAAACGAGCCCAAGTAGTTCTTAATTTTATCCAAGTAAGTTTATGCCAGTTTCAGGTTCTCTTACAGTTACTTCATCACATGCTAGAAATGATCTCTCAACATGAAATTTTAAAAAGTGAAGTGAAACTAAATCGTGCAAGGGCTTGGAATGATATTGATGCGACAGTGTAAGCTCTGTGTGAGAAAACGTGTTATGAAAGACTCCGAAAGCCGTGGAGCAAGTCACGCAGTGGTGCATTGGTAACTAACACCAGGATGTGCAGGACTGATATTTCAACTTGCCATTTCAAAAAGTGAGTTACTCTACATTTCTCGACTTAGGTTTCAGTGCTGACCTGTTCCAATGAAGAAGTTCCTGGCAGAATTACATTGTCCTGAGTGTTCCTTTCAATCTCCTCACTGTCCGCAGAGATGGCTTCACTATCCTTTCTGTAGTGTTCAAGATTCTTTCTGGAACTCGCCGGGTCTTCAGAACTCAGAGTCCCCTCCACGGTGCTCGCATCTGTTTACCACAAGAAGATCCCATGAACTCTACTTGCTATTTGTCACTTTATCTTAACAAGTGTTACTAAAATGGCTTCCCCAGCGGCTAAGCAGTGAAATAATCTACGTGCAGTGCAGGAGATGCAGGAGACATTGGTTCAATCCCTGGGTCAGGAAGATCCCCTGAAGGAGAGCATGGCAACCCGCTCCAGTAATCTTGCCTGGAGAATCCCCATGGACAGAGGAGCCTGGCGGGCTGCAGTCCATGGGGTTGCAAAGAGTCAGACATGACTAGGTGACTAACACACACATGGGTGCTTAAAGAGCATAGTTATGATAACTTTCAGATCAGCTAATTTATAGATATGTAAGTGTAGTTACAAAAAAGTTATTAATCATCATGGCTCTTTAGTTATTTCATAGGTCATAGACTCAAAATTCTATTGAATATGCTGCCTTTGTCTAAAAAAACCTTGCAAACCAATGATAATTGGAACAATGATTTTAAAATACACTTTGCAGGCCATTTATAATACAACATCTGCAATAAAAGGGATCTCATATTCGATAGATTATGACATCTGTTACACAAGAATCAGAATAGGCCATTATGGTTTGTCAAATCATGCAGTAGAATTTATAAGCATTAAATCAAAGTGAGCAACTGTTTTACATTAGCTACTCCCAAGATATCATATTTTTGTACTACATGCCTATAAGAAACAGTAAACTTAGGTGGTCTTAGAGTCTTCCATATATGCTCTTGTGGTATAATAGCAAATTCAAGAACTGTTTTATTCTTTTACAAGTATAAAGAAACAAGGTCATGTCATTACTAAAAATAATAATATTATAAAAACATGGTTCTTAGAAGAGGATCAAAGAGTCATTATGTGAATGTCCTACCACTGGATAGAACTAAGCATAAGCATTATGCCAAGCTGGATGACCACCTTAGTCACTGAATTAGAACATGCCTCAAACATGCTCCCCTTCCCCTAGAAGGCAGACACAGTGTCTGGAGCCCATGGTGAAATATGATCTTTTGGGTTGCAAATGACTCTGAGTAATATTTGTTACTGTCATTAGTTCAATAACCTCACGGAACAACTTCACTAATTGATCATAGAGAATTCTATTATCAACTTGTGGCTTGCCTGTGTGTGCTCAATCATGTCCAACTCTTTGGGACCCCATGGACTAGTAGCCCACCAGGCTCCTCTGTCTATGGGATTTTCCAGGCAAGAATACTGGAGTAGGTTGCCATTTTCCTCCTCCTGGAATCTTCCAGACCCAGGGATCGAACCCGCATCTCCTGTGTCTCCTGCATTGGCAGACAGATTCTTCACCACTGTGCTGCCTAGGAAGACCCTTATCAACTTGTATGGATGTTAAAAGGACATATTTAAGATAAATTTCTCTTCAGCTAATTCATAGATACGTGAATGTAATTACAAAGAAATCACTAATCATCATGGCTAAAACGCTTTGTAAATTACCAAATACGTAGGGCGCTGGGCACATAATGAGCAATTCTAAATTGTTATTTTACAACCACAGCTAGAATCAAGGTGCGAGAAGAAGAAATCATCTTACCCTACACCTTTGTAGTTCAAAACTTAAATGGTGGCGCCATGGCTTCAGTGAAAGAAATCCACTAGTCCCTGGGTATGGACATCTCACATGCTAGATGAAGTTTATTGAGGAATGCTCCTTTTAAATGTGAAGGGCTGAGCTGGCATTTGTAAAGTGATAACGTTCCTCATATACATGACACGGGCCCTGGAAAGGCAGCAAACTGCGTACAGCAGCGTCACATCAAAGCCAGTTCCCACTTTCTCTAGGTTACCAGCTTGCTGTCCTTGATCAGAAATTACCTTCGCTGCCCATCACGTCGTTAGTGGTTAAAACTTCCCATTTAAATTGTAAGCTGCAAAAATCTAAATGGAGCTGCATGTGTGATCTTTGTCACCTCATTTTCATGAATGGGGAAGAATATTCTGACACAAAAATTACATGCTTAATTCCAGCTCACCCTCTTGGCTGACCTCCATCCCACACTGCCTTGGGTTTATTTCCTCATCCATCAGTGGGTCAAAGTAATTTCTGCTGTATTCATTTCCTGTGGAAAGTACATGAAGTAAGGGTCAGTGATTATTAGAAGCACATGAACCAAAATGTTAATTTTGAAATCGACACCAGCACAGAAGGGCCATTTTAGCTACTTGATAAGCTTAATTTTTTTTTTTACAAGTCTTCCAGGCTTTCCTTTTTTGTAATTATCATCTGGCAAAAGGTCAGAAAAGGTAATTCAAGAAACAAGTTCATGCTATCTGTCTGTTGCTAAAAAGTTAATGAGAAAATTTTCAAAGGCAGACTTTAGAAGAATAACTTGAAAATGTAATCAAAATTATTTCTAGGACACACTCGAGAAATGAAACCGCTGGATTATCATGCTGTTCAGAGTTCGCTGATGCCTCTGTTTACCCACTTCTATATATAGTTCATAACGTATACCATGTTGTTGGATCCGGAATTTCATAGGCAACTTAGTATTGTCTTAATTGAGAAACTATAGCAAAATTTTCGCATTGCTAGTTGCATAAAAAGAAAGGAGAAAGAGAGATGAAGAACGCAGGGATGAGGGAAGGAAGAAAGGAAAAGAGGGAGAGAGCAGGGACCAGCACGAAGAAGAAACAGGAGGGCTTGAGTAACAGGAAAGAAGCTGCAAATGTTGCAGCCGAAAATTGCACTCAAGACACATCCACGATCTCAGCAGCACACACCAACAATTCTCACTTCACCTTTCCCACTGAACTTTTGTCCTTAGGTAGATAAGGAAACTGCGTCCAGAAACACGAATTTGTAATACAGTAAAAGGTCTGCTATCAATTTTCTGAATCTACTTTCACACTTTCTGAAGACTGAAATGTGTATCATCCTGTTGCTAGTAATTTACAGTCACCAAAAGGTAACCTACTCTGATGATAACTTGCCTCAAACACTGCAAAATAAAGCTTTGTCAACTGAAAGCAAAAAAAAAAAAAAAAAATTTTAAAGTATTGCTCACAGGAAAGGGTTAATACAGACCAAGTATACTGTGGAACTGCACAATATATTTATTTTAGGATCAAAAATAATCCCAACAGCAGGTCCTTTTCCAAGACTAAATGTAATTTTGATATGAACCTAAGCTTAATTTATATTTCTGGACTGGCACATATTTGCTGTCAGTCTCTGTTCTATCAGCATAGTAACTACAAGAACTGAAAATCTGCTTTACCTTGAGGTCTCAATAAAGAAAAAAATAATAAATGGGTTTCATTTTTGTTACTTTATCTGTCAACAACCACTAGGCTGATATGAATCTTGGCAGTGTGTAATCAAAGTCTTATGTTCTGCAATAACACAGCTATTCTACCCAATTCACCGTAATTGTTGTATTTTCCCCCTTTACACAAAGCACTGTGATACTCTAAGCATGCTCTTTCATATACTGGCAAAATAATTCACCTCTGTTAAAGTGAAAATGGTGCTTTATTCCTTATGATATTTGCCATGGCAGCAACAGGCAACTATGGGCACGCACACTCTGGAAACCGCCCCCCGCCACATGCCCAGTTCAATATAAAACTCCAATTCTCTGTCTACTGAAATGATTTATTAATAAATAGCGGTAAGTGGATCAAGTCCCTGGAGAATAAACAAACTTAAATCATTCTTAAGTCAAAAATTCGGAGAAACTGAGTCTCCAGCTTCTCAAATGGGCTTCCCAGGTGGCCCCAGTGGTAGAGAACTCAGCTCCCAATGCAGGAGACATAAGAGACGCTGGTTTGATCCCTGCGTTGGGAAGATCCGCTGGAGGAGGGCATGGCAACCCACTCCAGTATTCTTGCCTGGAGAATCCCATGGACAGAGGGGCCTGGCAAGCTACGGTCCATAGGGTCGAACACAACTAAAGTGGCCTAGCACACATACACGCAGGTTCTCAAACCATTTACAGCCCTGTTGTCTGTTGAGAAATGAGGATCTTACCTAGCTGAGTATGAAGGAAGTCTGCATTCAATCCAATGTGGTTTAATAGTGTGTAAAGGACAGGGTTCTGTCAGAGTGTATGGCAGGAGTGTCCAACCCATATTGGAGAGCTCAAAGATTTCCTGGAGAAATTACTACTTGAAGTAATGGATAGCCAACAGGGACCTACTGTATAGCACCTGGAACTCTGCTTAGCTTGTATGGAAGGGGAGTTTAAGGGAGAATGGGCACGTATATGTGCATGGTTGAGTCGCTTTGCCGTCCGCCTGAAACTAGCAAACCATTGTTCACTGGCTGTACTCAAGTATGAAATGAAAAGTAAGCAAAAATTACAGAACAAAAAATATATCATCATCTCCACCACCACCCAGGCAAAGGATGACTGCCCACCTCTTTTCAGTATCCCAGTCTAAAAACATCGTCTGTTTAAAAAAAAGTTGTGATTAGGAACTAGCCATGTCGAAAACACAGGGGAAAGGAATTTGTTCTGGAAGGAAAAGCATAACAGAGGAAAAAAAGACACAAAAGCGTAAAGACGTGGGAAGCATGTGTGGTTCGCGGATGCTCCCCAGTTATTCTCTGCCTCCCAAAGTTCCGATACAGAGATGTAGGTGATGGAATCCAAACCTGCTCAGTCGTTCCAGAACTGGGTTAACTGATGGTTTTGTTCAAATTATTATTAAGTTCTACAGTGTTACTTCAGGCTGATAGAATGTTTCATATCCATTCAATTATTCAAAGTACATGTGTGTGTGTGTGTGTGTGTGTGTGCTTAGTCGTGTCTGACTCTTTGTGACCCCATGAACCATAGCCCCCCAGGCTCTTCTGTCCATGGGGCTTCTCCAGGCAAGAATACTGGAGGGGCTTACTGCGTGCTTATTATGGGACTGTATCAGCAAAACACACATTCAAATACCTCCCCCTAACAGAGCTTACAGTCTGTCAGTGAAGAACAAAAGCAAACGGATATGTATATTTTATAGAGTATTAGGTGATGACACGTGGAGGGGAAACAGAGCCAGATAACGATGATTTCGTACCCCGAGAAGTGTTGGAGGCTGCCTCTCTTGCATATATCTTTGCTTCAAATGAAGGCAGATGTCCAGGATTAAATCGCTTTGTTCTCAAGTATGAGATAATGAAGTGATAATGTAATATTTATAATTTATTATGTATAGTTTAATACTATTTGGCCATTTTTTTCCTATAACATTAATCAGCTTATGAGTCAAATAAGAACCTACTATTATTAAATATTGCTTCCCTGGTGGCTCAGAGGTTAAAGTGTCTGCCTCCCATGAGAGAGACCTGGGTTTGATCCCTGGGTCGGGAAGATCTCCTGGAGAAGGAAATGGCAACCCACTCCAGTATTCATACCTGGAGATTCCCATGGATGGAGGAGCCTGGTAGGCTACAGTCCATGGGATCGCAAAGAGTTGGACACGACTGAGCAACTTCACCTTCTATCTATTATTAAATATTAGTGGCTTCCCTCATAGCTCAGCAGTAAAGAATGTGTCTGCCAATACAAGAGACGTGGGAGAAGTAGGTTTTATCCCTGGACCAGGAAGATCCCCTGGGGAAGGAAATGGCAACCCACGCCAGTATTCTTGCCTGTCATAGAGGAGCCTGAAGGGCTACACTCCATGGGGTCACAAAGAGTCAGACACAGCTTAGAGACTAAGCAACAGCAATTATTAAATATTAAAATAATTCTTCCTTTCTGTTGTTATATCTTGCCCTGATAAGCCAATAACTGAAATAGAGTAAGTAGAGTTTAAGAGGGTACAGCACATGGAACCTACTAGAAATTTGGAAACGACAGGCTTATCACCAGTTCCTCTGCTTGTACTTCATTGGATAGTGTCAAGACTTTATAAAGTGAGATGGTTTTAGATATTACCAGAAGGTAGGTTGCTAAATAGGATAAATTCCTAAAAGTGCCCTAATCATTCAAAATACGCTTTTGGATATGTCTAAAATCATCTCACAGGAAAATTAACAGACCCACTGAGAAATTCAAAGTAGGGCATTTAGCAACATACGTATAACAATAGGCTGTAACATGGCTGATGTTTAACTGTTTGTGATACTCATATGAAGAGTCTACAGTTGCACATACACACGTATCTGTGGTTCTACACTGAAGCAATCGGGTGTGATACATAAAACTCCTAAGTTAGTAAACTAGCTTTGTTTACTCTCTCGATAGCTTTCTTTGTTTCCAGCTTCCTAAATTAGCTGTTCGACGTTTCTAATCAGCCTCAGTTAGGGCTCTTTTTGCTGAATTGAGGGAGGAAGATGCATGCGCATGCCTTCCCCTTCCACACACCGCAGGTTCTCCTATCCTCTCAGAGCAGCACAGAATGTAATCAGGGCTTTCACTTCAATTACACCCAATGTGAACTTTGGTCTGGGAATTCTCCAGCGTGCTCCCCTGCAGCTCCCTGGGGGCTCATAAGAGTGAAAATGGAATTGCCCACCAGAGGGAGATTTCTGTGAATCAAGGAAGCGCCTTAACTCAACGAGGCAACCAACTCCTTTCCAATCGGCCCCATTACCTCCAGGGGGAGAAGATGTGACTGCATCTATCCATTTCTCGAGAAGCTTATTGATTCCATGCTTGTCCATTTCCTGTGAATCCACCTGCTTCAGCTCAGCTTTTTATCGCCAATCTTGATGCTTTCTACAATATACTGTAAGTTAAATAAACACAAGGCCTGCATGCAAACTAAATAACTAAACACATTACATTCTGTGATTACAGCCGTGCACCAAAATTTTCCAAACTAGGATAGTCCCTTCAGCATTATGCCTTTCAAAAGCATGAAACCTAGAGCTTTATTTATAATTAAATTTGATTCCCATGAATTTTATAAATAAATTTAAGGAAACTTTATATTTTTCCCCACTTTGAAAATCTAATACCAAGTCTTCAGATTTAAATGATCAAGGAGTTTATATATATGTGTATGAAACAGAAATATAGAAGTCAGGAGGTTGTAAGGCAGAGTTAGTGGGAACTATATCAAACTCAAACATACCCTATCCTACTGAAAGTGAAAGTCTCTCAGTCCTGTCCAACTCTTTGCAACCAGATGGACTGTGTGGCCTGCCAACCTCCTTTGTCCATGGAATTCTCCAGACCAGAACACTAGAGTGGGTAGCTGTTCCCTTCTCCAGGGGATCTTCCCAACCCAGGGATCAAACTCAGATTTCCCACATTGTAGGCCGATTCTTTACCATCTGAGCCACCAGGGAAGCCCAAGAATACTGGAGTGGGTAGCCTATCCCTTCTCCAGTGGATGCTCCCTACCCAGGAATTGAACTGGAGTCTCCTGAAATCTAGGATTCTTTACCACCTACTTTACTAAATTCACTCAAATACTATTTTTATAAGATTGATTTACAAACATTTTTAAAATTAATGGCAACTAAAGATACAAAGCTACTTTTTAAGATTATAAAAATTATCTTAAAGTCTTCATTATGCCAAAAGTGAGTGTTCTTCACTCAGTCATGTCTGACTCTATGTGACCCTATGGACTGTATCCCTCCAGGCTCCTTTGTCCATGGGATTCTCCAGGCAACAATACTGAAGTGGTTGCCATTCCCTTCTCCAGAGTGTCTTCCTGACCTAGGGATCAAAACTGTGTCTTCTGTGTATCGTGAATTGCAGGCAGACTCTACCCTCTGAGTCACCAGAGAGAGGATAAAAATTGTTATCTTAAATCAGTCTTCATTATACTGAGTATCAAAACAAAACTACAACAAAACCCAAACCAAAAAAAAAAACGAATGAAGGAAACTCAAACTATGATTTGAATGTCCGGTATCAATATTTGTGCTTAGTTGCTCAGTTATGTCTGGCTCTTTGCGACCCCATGGACTGTAGCCCGCCAGGCTCCTCAGTCCATGGGGATTCTCCAGGCAAGAATACTAAAGTGGGTTGCCATGTCCTACTCCAGGGGATCTTCCCAACCCAGGAATAGAACCCAGGTTTCCAACATTATTATTTAATAGTCTCTTAGAAACCTTAGTCAAAGTAATTAGAACAAAAATAAGGGGGGACATGAGCTAAAATTATTAAAAATAATTATTAATATATTTTGTGTAAATAGTGTTTGAAGCCAATGTTTCCATACCATGAACGCATGAGAGAGATTTGACTGAAAAGCTTTCACAACAAAGACAATAATTTTCAAAGTATTTGAACAATACCTTGAAAAAACACTACAAATCATGAATTTTTTAAAATGCCAACAATAGACACTTAGGAGATATAATGAGTAAGTAGGAAACCGACACCCATAATAAAGCTCCAAATAACTCTCAAAATTAGTTTTTCTTAGATTTTCATAGGAATCCCTAGGTGGTCATCACGAGTATTCATCTTAACCAGGAACTCAAACTGAAAGGCGTGAGTTTTTAACCATGGAGTGAAAAACGGCAAATTGATACCATTTCCTTCTTCTCCCTTATAGAAAGGCTAACCTGTGAAGGTAGATCTGCTGCTCACACGGTTTTCAAAAGCCGCTGCCCTGTTGGACAAATTATCTTTTTCTACTGCTTATTCTTACTTCCTTTCCAGATCTTGTGGGTATTTGAGATATCAGTGGTTTGAAAATCTAAATAGGGTAATAGCTGAAGTTTGCTAACAAGTACTAATTAATTGAGCCATATTCTTCTTCCCCTAAGGCCCTCCCTCGTGGTAAATTACCAGGCATTTTCACTCTCAAACCACTGGAGTGCTGCAGAGTGCATAATTGCTGCAGGGCTCAACCGAGGGGACCCCAAGGCATTCATGCACCTCGTGCTCCTCCGGACCTCGAATCCTCGGAGTTAAAGCGGGTCCCCAGGCACCTCACTTCTAAACAGGAAGATCTTTCCATTACTTAAGTAATAATGACAATTCAAAGGTTAAGTATAAATATATTGTTTCTTATGCATATTTAAAACTCCTAGAAAACTAATATCAAAGTAACTAATTTTTTTTTCTAGTTGAAGCCTGGCAACATTAACTTATTCCTGTTGTTTAGTCAGTAAGCTGTGTCCAACTCTTGCAACCCCAGGGACTGCAGCCCACCAGGCTTCTCTGTCCATGGAATTTTCCAGGCAAGAATACTGGAGTGGGTTGCTGTTTCCTTCTCCAAGGGATCTTCCCAACACAGGGATCGAACCCATGTTTCCTGCTTGGTGGCAGATTTTTTACCACTGAGCTACCAAGGAAGCCTTTATCCTACATGTCCATAAATTAATGTACACAGTTCAGAATATTGCCTTTCAAATTAGGAAGGACCTCATATTAGACGTTAATCGCCCCTAATGTTTCTGCTGGGAAAGAATGAAGATAGGAGAAGAGCATGACAGAGGATGAGATGGTTGGATGGCATCACCAACTTGATGGACATGATTTGAACAAGCTGCAGAAGTTGGTGATGGATGGGGAAGCCTGGTGTGCTACAGTCCACAGAGTTGCAAAGAGTTGGACACGACTGAGCGACTGAACTGAACTATTTCTGATTGTGCCTTCATTCATTTAATAATCATCTGTTCCCCCTGCGTCTATGTTGACTCATATACTGTACTGAAGGGTTCAGTCAGTAGTAATATTTTCCTCTCACTGTGGTATACTTCAATATGAAAGCAATCAAAATAATGGATTATTAGATTTAAACCATCTTGAAATCAATGTAAAACTCTTGTATGAGAAACTACTGCTTGTTTGAGAGTGCCAGGTTAATCCAGATGACTCAACTAAAATCTCAAGAGTCGCCCTCAATGTGACTTTGCTTATGTAACACGTTTCATGAAATAGAAAACGTTCATGTCTGTTGAGTTCACCTTTGCATCTCTGTTATTTAGCTTAGTACTTGGCAAATAGATACTTAATCAATATGCTTTTCAGTAAGTGAGGAAGAGAAAATGGAAAAATATGTAAAGTATTTTGGTATATCAGTTCAGTTTAGTTCAGTGGCTCAGTCGTGTCCGACTCTTTGCGACCCCATGAATTGCAGCACGCCAGGCCTCCCTGTCCATCTCCAACTCCCAGAGTTCATTCAGACTCACATCCATCAACTCAGTGATGCCATCCAGCCATCTCATCCTCTGTCGTCCCCTTCTCCTCCTGCCCCCAATCCCTCCCAGCATCAGAGTATTTTCCAATGAGTCAACTCTTCTCATGAGGTGGCCAAAATACTGGAGTTTCAGCTTTAGCATCATTCCTTCCAAAGAAATCCCAGGGTTGATCTCCTTCAGAATGGACTGGTTGGATCTCCTTGCAGTCCGAGGGACTCTCAAGAGTCTTCTCCAACACCACAGTTCAAAAGCATCAATTCTTCAGTGCTTAGCCTTCTTCACAGTCCAACTCTCACATCCATACATGACCACTGGAAAAACCATAGCCTTGCCTAGATGGACCTTAGTCGGCAAAGTAATGTCTCTGCTTTTGAATATGCTATCTAGGTTGGTCATAACTTTTCTTCCAAGGAGTAAGTGTCTTCTAATTTCATGGCTACAGTCACCATCTGCAGTGATTTTGGAGCCCAAAAGCTAAAATCTGACACTGTTTCCACTGTTTCCCCATCTATTTCCCATGAAGTGATGGGGCCGGATGCCATGATCTTCGTTTTCTGAATGTTGAGCTTTAAGCCAACTTTTCCACTCTCCTCTTTTACTTTCATCAAGAGGCTTTTTAGTTCCTCTTCACTTTCTGCCATAATGGTGGTGTCATCTGCATATCTGAGGTTATTGATACTTCCCCTGGCAATCTTGATTCCAGCTTGTGTTTCTTCCAGTCCAGCGTTTCTCATGATGTACTCTGCATAGAAGTTAAATAAGCAGGGTGACAATATACAGCCTTGACATACTCCTTTTCCTATTTGAAACCAGTCTGTTGTTCCATGTCCAGTTCTAACTGTTGCTTCCTGACCTGCATACAGGTTTCTCAAGAGGCAGGTCAGGTGGTCTGGTATGCCCATCTCTTGAAGAATTTTCCACAGTTTATTGTGATCCACACAGTCAAAGGCTTTGGCATAGTCAATAAAGCAGAAATAGATGTTTTTCTGGAACTCTCTTGCTTTTTTGATGATCCAGTGGATGTTGGCTATTTGATCTCTGGTTCCTCTGCCTTTTCTAAAAACAGATTGAATATCTGGAAGTTCACATATTGCTGAAGCCTGGCTTGGAGAATTTTGAGCATTACCTTACTAGCATGTGAGATGAGTGCAATTGTGTCATAGTTTGAGCATTCTTTTGCATTGCCTTTCTTTGGGATTGGAATGAAAACTGACCTTTTCCAGTCCTGTGGCCAAATTCCAGTCCCAAGTTTTCCAAATTTGCTGCTACATTGAGTGCATCACTTTCACAGCATCATCTGTCAGGATTAGAAATAGCTCAACTGGAATTCCATCACCTCCACTAGCTTTGTTCATAGTGATGCTTTCTAAGGCCCACTTGACTTCCCATTCCAGGATGTCTGGCTCTAGATGAGTGATCACACCATCGTGATTATCTGGGTCATGAAGATCTTTTTGTACAGTTCTTCTGTGTATTCTTGCCACCTCTTCTTAATATCTTCTGCTTCTGTTAGGTCCAGACCATTTCTGTCCTTTATCGAGCCCATCTTTGCATGAAATATTCCCTTGGTATCTCTAATTTTCTTGAAGAGATCTCTAGTCTTTCTCATTCTGTTCTTTTCCTCTATTTCTTTGCGTTGATCGCTGAAGAGGGCTTTCTTATCTCTTCTTGCTATTCTCTGGAACTCTTTATTCAGATGCTTATATCTTTCCTTTTCTCCTTTGTTTTTCGCCTCTCTTCTTTTCACAGCTATTTATAAGGCCTCCCCAGACAGCCATTTTGCTTTTTTGCATTTCTTTTCCATGGGGATGGTCTTGATCCTTGTCTCCTGTACAATGTCATGAAACTCATTCTATAGTTCATCAGGCACTCTGTCTATCAGATCTAGGCCCTTAAATCTATTTATATATGTATATGTATATATGGCTCCCCCCATGGCTCAGTGGTAAAGAATCTGCCTGCCAGTGTGAGAGACATGGGTTCAGTCACTGGGTGGGGAAGGTACCCTGAAGGAGAGCATGACAACCCACTCTAGTATTCTTGCCTGGAGAATCCCATGGACAGAGGAGCCTGGTGGGCTACAGTCCATAGCGCTGCAAAGAGTTGTACCCTAGTGAAGCGATATATACATATATACACACATATATACATATATGTATATACACACACATATACATATACATATATGTATATATACACACACATACACACTTGCAGGAAAAATATTATGTAAATTTATATCTCACTAGTCACACATATACCACTCCCATGTTTTAACTGTACTGATGTTGTGGCCAATAGATATGATCAGGAAATAATCCGAGACTGAGGAACCGTAGGGGCGCTTATCTGATGGGAGTCGGGCTGGCTTGTTTTGCTGTCTTGCGTCCATTTCCTCTCTCTAATAGCATCACAGTTTCCTAGTTCCCAGTGAGTATAGTCTTGCTGGTTCAGTGACTCCAGATTCCTGTCTCCAACGACAGAAGCCAGGAAGGGCTGGCAGAACTCACTTCCCCGACCTGCGACAAAGCCAGGGGCCTGGCAAGTGACCTGAGCTTGATCCATCAAATGCACTCCCCGAGGACCTCGGGTGAGTGAAGCAAGGATGAAAAGAACACTTGAAGTGACCTCAGGGAAAGCTAGATATGGAAAGGAAAAAACTTCCCAAGTGCAGTTAAAACACTCACCATCATTTGAACTGTTTTACTATGCATTTCTATAATTATTTCTTATTTCTTCTTACTTAAAAAGTCTTTCCCTGGCTCCTTCTCACATTTATGGCGTGTTTCATTTTATTGTCCTTTAGAATTCAGTCATTCACTACTTCTTAGTGACACCATGGTATAGATTTAGGTTGCCTTTCGACCTACCCAACCCTCAAGCCCTTGTTATGTTTAGAACCTAAGCCAACTCCTCTGTCTTCTGAAATTCTACACCGTAGGGGGTTCTCTGTCACTCTGCCTGCTCAAGGGCTGCCACTCTGAATTTCGCTTCCTCATCAGGCTCACCCTCACCAGGCCAGGCCATGGCTGGCAGTGAGCAAAGTGGGTGAGCTGAAATCAGAGAAGTGGCTTACACACAAAAAGCGTGGTTTCCAGGGGCGACAGAGCAGAGGACATGTGGTCAAAAATGATCAGATGTGTGTTGTTCCTCCAGAAATTTATGAAAGAAGTGGCTGAATGTTTTCTCCAAGCATCCACTTACAAATTAAAGGCAGTAAGAACGGGAAGAAGGTCATGAACACAGCCGGGAAGAATGCCTTCAGAAACGGGGAGCAGAGGCAGCTGCAGGCAGGATGAGGGTTTTGGTGTGCTTTTTCTCCTTCACACCTTGTAAAACGGCTGATGCCAACTCACGGCGTCATCTCCGCAGCTCACTGCCCTTCTCCCTCGAGACCCTTTAAATGAATAAGCTCCTAAAGATGCTTCAGCACTGGAGTGTTCAGGGGAAATTGGAGGGTACCGTCCAAGTGATCGTCGAATCAGACCACTCAGTACTTTCTGTTTTGTTCTTAAAGATCAGTGTGTATTTACTTAAATCACCTTTCTCCTATATTCCCAGGTGGCGCAGTTGATAAAGAATCTGCCTGTCAATGCAGGAGACACAAGAGACAGGAATCCCTGGGTCAGGAAGATCCCCTGGAGGAGGAAATGCAACCCACTCCAGTATTCCTGCCTGAAAAATCCCATGGACAGAGGAGCCTGGCGGGCTACAGTCCATGGGATCACAAAGACTTTGACATGACTGGGAACACACACATGCAACTCAGTCTCTCACAAGTTTGAAGTCTTTTTTTGCCACGCTGTATGGCATGTGGGATCTTTGTTCCTCCACTAGGGATCGAACCCATGTGCCCCCAGCATCGGGAGCACAGTCTGGACTGCCAAAGAAGTCCCTGAATTATTTTTGATCCAAAGTTATTGATAGAAAATCTCTCTATTACACATTTCCTTCATAATTTAAATCATTATCTACCTAGCTATTCTACATTTCTATGAGATAATTTAGATAAGTAAAGTAGTATTGGTATTCTGCCATTGTTTTCTGTATTTCTTTTGTTTTTAAAAAGAGCAAAACATGGAAATGTATCAGTATCTGATATTATAGGATGAGAATTTGTGCTCATTGTAATAATCCTGTGGGAGAAACACATAGCTACTATTTTACTTAAGTCGTCACATTGGCAAATGATATAAATGTTCTTTTCTATTGGATTAACAAGAAACATTCTGTGCTATGATACCTAGCAGTTTCTAATTTCAAGTATTTCAAATATCCTTCCCTGTTCACAGACCATAAAGCTGCACATCTCATTTTCAATTGAATTTTTTTGGAAGCTCTTTCAAAGGCAGGTGAGCAGAGTGCATTTGGGTAGAGACGCATCAAATCAATTTTTTCACGTTGATTATGCTCCAGAATGGAGGTGGTGTGACCCTGACCTCTGTCCATGTCTGGCTGGTTTTGTCAGCATAATAAATCATTCCTGGCTCTTCTATCTGAAGCTCCTTCTACTCTCATCTCATTTTAAGTTACAAAGTGCTCTCCCTCTCCATTTCCTAATTTCTGATTCATGGGCGAACTTATTCATCTATCTCCAGGAATACGCTTTATATCCAAACTTTTATTTACACCAGAGAAATGATATTAGAAATGACAAGAATAGCTGAGACAGTGTTGGAAGTATTGTATTGTTGGTCAATGTTGATTACGTAGTGTTTTGGAGGCTGGGGGTTCAGATTCTCTAAGATTCCCTCAAATTCTCCCACACGAACTTGAGCGGCTGGACTTCGAGCTCTAACTGGGTTTCATTGCTTTGCTCATTATCACAGCCACCAGCCACATATGCTGATCACACACCTGAACTGAGGCCAGGCCACATTAAGACTTGCTATCAGTACAAATACTTACACAGATTTCAAAGACTTCATCCCCCAAAATGGTAGAATATAGCGTTAAGTTTTACATGGTTTATAATGTTTGTATAAACAATATTTATGTTTGTATATTATTTGAAATAATATTTGTAGGTACTAGTTGAAATGAAATGTATTGTTAAAGTCCATTCACTTGTTTTTCTTAGTGAATGCTGTTAGAAAGTGTAAAATGGTGTCCATGACTCACAATATATTTCTACTGCAGATCACTTGCCTGTAGTTACTTTCACCCTAACACTCACCCTGATGTCACCCTTGCCACAGACCTCAACTTACCCTCTCTCACCAACCTTGATCTTTCACAACTGTAATTATTCTCCATGACTCATTTTATTGAGCTCCCAACAGCCAAGTCACCACGTGGTACTCCGCCTCAAAATATCCAGGCTCCTGAGCCCACAGAGGACAAGAATTCCTCTTGATGAAATCGGAACACCTCTGCTGAATAGAAGTTTACAAAGAAAGCCTCCATCTGGGTGCTGGGCACACATTTTTCTCCTCGAGACCCAGCTGTGCAACATCCTAGCTCCATGTGTGTGTGCATGCATGCTCACTCATGTCCAACTCATTGCGACCCCGTGAACTGTAGCCCACCAGGCTCCTCTGTCCAGGGGATTTTCCAAGCAAGCATACTGGAGTGGGTTGCCAGGTCCTACTCCAGGAGATCTTCTTGACCCAGGGATCGAATGTGCATCTCCTGCTTTGGCAGGCAGATTCTTTACCACAGAGCCATTTGGGAATCCCTTCTAGCTCCATAAGACTAATTTCCCATCAAGGGAACCAGAGGTCTAAAAAATGCCAGAGATCTAAAAAAAAATGACTTCCTGGTGGGCTGGAAGAGGCACAAGCTGGAATCAAGATTGCGGGGAGAAATATCAATAGCCTCAGATATGCAGATGACACTACCCTTAAGGCAGAAAGTGAAGAAGAACTAAAGAGCCTCTTGATGAAAGTGAAAGAGGAGAGTGAAAAAGTTGGCTTAAAGCTCAACATTCAGAAAACGAAGATCATGGCATCTGGTCCCATCACTTCATAGCAAATAGATGGGGGAACAGTGGAAACAGTGGCAGACTTTATTGTTTTAGGCTCCAAAATCACTGCAGATGGTGATTGCAGCCATGAAATTAAAAGACACTTACTCCTTGGAAGGAAAGTTATGACCAACTTAGACAGCATATTGAAAAGCAGAAACATTACTTTTCCAACAAAAGTCTGTCTAGTCAAGGCTATAGTTTTTCCAGTAGTCATGTGTGGATGTGAGAGTTGGACTATAAAGAAAGCTGAGCACTGAAGAAATTGATGCTTTTGAACTGTGTTGTTGGAGAAGACGCTTGAGAGTTCCTTGGACTGCAAGGAGATCCAAGCAGTCCATCCGAAAGGAGATCAGTCCTGAGTATTCATTGGAAGGACTGATGTTGAAGCTGAAACTCCAATACTTTGGCCACCTGATGTGAAGAGCTGACTCAAAAGACCCTGAGGCTGGCAAAGATTGATGGTGGGAGGAGAAGGGGACGACAGAGGATGAGGTGGTTGGATGGCATCACATCGACATGAGTCTGGGTAAACTCCGGGAGTTGGTGATGGACAGGGAAGCCTGGCGTGCTGCGGTCCATGGGGTTGCAAAGAGTCGGACACGACTGAACGACTGAACTGAACTAAACTGGTGGTCCAGTGGGTAACAATCGGCCTTCCAATGCAAGAGATGCAGTTTCGAACCCAGATGGGCAACTAAGCTCACACGCCACAACTACTGAGCCCTCATGACACAACTAGAGAGCCCGTGTGCCCGCCGCAACAAAAGATACTGCACGCTGCACCTGAGACCCAATGCAGCCAAATAAGTAAATAAATATTTTTTAATATTAAATAAAAAATGCCTCTGGTCTGAAGAAGTTTATCTTCAGAGTCTGTAGATGAATAAGATGCCAGATGAAGCTTCCCTTCTCATTCCTGACTGTTGACCATCCTTGCCCGCATTTTCTCTGCCAGACTAGGAGACTGCTGATCTTGACTGTCAGGCCCAGTTCTAGAGTCTCTCTTCTGAATGTGTTAGCGATGTGTCTAGACAAACCCTGATAGGGCCTCCCTCTGAGCCATGACATCTCCAATAAAGAAG